>OX101735.1:25054830-26489788 GCA_944452665.1 Stenoptilia bipunctidactyla
TGTAGCAAGCGTAGCAGGAGTGATAAGTAACAGGGTGTATTCTCGATATATAGAATTCAAAATCGTTAAAAAGATATTTGTTTCTAAAGCCCATTCAAATAGGAACAACTTGTCCAAGCGGCAAAACTCAGCTTTAATCAGTAATGAGTACAATTTAGCACTAACGTCTTCAGTCGACCATTACGAACTCAGCCTTGGCTCAGTGCCACTCGAATTGCTGACTGGGCGACGACGCGTGTTGATTACTGTACTTTTTTCCCGTATAGTTTCTAGCGTTTTGTAACTATTAAAGAAACGGTTTTGAAGTTTAGTAAAAAGCCAATTTGTTTAAAGTAGATTTGGCAATGTGAGTAGGTTATTTAAAATCGCGATACTTTATGACTAGTTGCTGTGTTACACTTCGGCTTTAATTTGTTACTGCATTTGCAGTTGACGTCTTCTTAAATCGATATTTTCACACACTTTTTTATTATATTCGTGATGAGTTAGCTTGGATGTTAATATTATAATATGTAACATAATATTTAAAAACCTACGTGTATTGTTTGAGCCTTCAGCATTACTATTAGATTGGTGCAAACCAGATCAAATACTGTTAAAAAGTTTAGAAAATAACCCGGACAGAAATTTCCTATTATAAGATGAAGAGATTCCCAATGCATTTATTTGCTGATAGTAAATGTAATTTCACGCGCGTTTCCCGTTGGGGTAAGTAGAGACTAGGGATCGCCAACTACTGCAATCCAAACATACCTCTTTCGCTTCCTCCACGTTCATTAATCTTTTAATTCATGATTGCTGGTTACAGGTACTTTTAACTAGGCCCTTTTTTAGTATGTTACCAATTTGGTGACCATCACAGTATAATTATTTATTTAATTATTTTGCTTTGTCTATTGTTGTTTGTACCCCGATACTAGAATGAAAAATTGATTCCTGTTCAGATTATTTATTCGATAGTCTTCTTTGGCGGATGATTTGTAAAAAATCATAAAGTTAAAGAACAACAACAGTTTAAAGAACAACATATATAACGACCGGCTGGTGTAGTGGTACTACACCAGCCGACATGGTCTGGCATAGAAGGCAACATACTTTGCCTTCTATGCCAGAGGTCCTGGGTTCGAATCCCGGCGGCGGCGGATATTTGAGTGACGAACACAAATATTAGTCGTCAAGTCATAGATTTTTTAATGTTCATGTAAGTTAATTCTAATAAAAAATATGTATTTATTCAATATGTTAGTATGTTTATATATTTCTTAAGTATATCAGTTATCCATAATACAAGTTCTTTAAATTGGGCTAGATAATATTATATAATAATAATAAGAAATATTCATTATTTATTTTATTTTGCAAATCATTTAACATATCAGATGAATGGCAACTAAATTTAAAAACAATGTATGAAATATCTTAATACACCTTTTTTCTGTTTTAATAAAGTAAATAAATGCGTTATTTTTTAATTTAATTTTTAAATCAACATTCTGTATGTGTGTAAAAAATAGAATAAATGAAAACCAATTTTAGTAGCAAATTCATATTTCTAAAAGTGTTTAAAATCTCCTTTCCCTGAACCTTATTCCTTCTTGAAATTCAAAGTTTCTTAACAATTTACAATGTGGAGAATGAACTCTAGTTGGCAGATTTTGTGGGTCTGTGTTCAACCATTCACTTACTTCAATCATAATTACCCAGGACGCCTTCACTTTGTCTTCAAAAATACAGGTAGGTACCACAATCTTGGCTGAAGCCGCAAGCGTTTTCTTTGAAGCACTTAGCTTGGCTTCAGTGATCACAGAAATCTAAGTTCAAAGATTCTGAGCAAACATTAATTCACTAGCTCAAGTGGTAGAAGGTTGGAATTAAAAGAATACACAGATATTCAGGTTTATGTTAACTTTTTTGTGAATGTAGTTTTGGGATTTAAAGTAAAAATATACAGGGTGACTGGTGGGTCACTTTCGAAATTCGAGGACTGGGTGAGATCATACAGGAAGAGCAATTTTTTTTATTAATTATTTACTGAGTAAACTTAACCTGAAATGAAAGAATTCATTACGCAACTAGGTTAGATAGTCAGCGGGTGGTGGTGTACGTGTGGCGGGAACACTACTGTGTGCATGTTGACCGAGGCGGTGCGTCGGGAAAAGTGTAGTCATGTCTCTTTATTTATTTATAGGGAACTCTGGTGAAAAATTAACTACAATTATTACATAATTATGATCAGAATCGGCTACAGGGTGCTCTCTTTCAATATCTAAAATTTGTCACCAGTCATCCTGTATATACCATAATAGCATGAAGATGAAGATGACTTAAGAGCAAAGTCATTGTGTGTGCTAATACATAAATGAAAACGTCATTTTACCATTTATACGGCGAAGGGTCAGCTTAGAATAGCCTGGATGAGCGTGTAGTAAAATACGACTAACCCGCGTGGCCCCCGCTTTCTGGTAGGACCCCGTCAGGGTCCGCCTGGACCACCCTTTATATAAAATCTGCCTCCAAATATCACCGCTCCTGCAGTTATGTGTCCCGGCAATATTTTATGAAAAGCTAGGTCCTTTCGCCTATGTGCTGTCATCTTCAACCTCCATTGACCATCAGATGACATTGAGGTATAGTGCGGATTTAGTCACCAATTAAAATATACCTTCTCCTCCCTTGACTTGCCAAGCTAAGTAATATTTTGATGGACATTTATCGCGGATCGTGATACACGATCGTCTCTTACTTATATCAGAATAATTATTTACTTAACATGAAAACATTTAGATAAGATAAACAAACAGTTAAATACAAATTAACTCATAGAAATCTTCTGAATAGAACTCATTCCATACCTTTATTTAAAATTTTACTCCTTGATTTATTCATACTTTATCCTATCATGTTAAGTTGACTGACAGAAATTGCTCTTCGGCCTTTTTAGCATCTTCGACTTCATCACTCATTGTGGTGAGATGAGAAACACGGGTTGTAGCACTTATTTTATTACAATATTATAATTATAAAAATTGAGTGTATTTCTTTAACGCTTTCGAAGAACAGCGAAATTTGTACAAGCGTTTATATACCTATATATTAATTTTACTGCTTTTAGATTATTTTAAAAAGGCTTTCCTCTTAATACTTCTAAGTGAATTAACTAGTTAAATACAGGCTAAATGTTTAATTGAATTGAGGAAAGATATATCTTATTCAATGGTGTTTTTCCCGGAAAATTAATTCCCAATCCCCTGAAGCAATCTGTTTACGAAATGTTGTTTTTTTTATATTCCGTTGTGTATAAGATGCTGAACGAATTCCTAGGAATTTGGCTCTTTATAAATGACGCGGGGTTTTCGGGATAAAAAGTAGCCTATACGGATTCGGAAGAATCCCTCTAAATAATGTTAAAGAAATGTTTAAATCGGTCCAGTAGTTTTTGAGCCTATTCAATACAAACATACAAAAATACAAAGGTTTCCTCTTTATAATATTATTATAGATGTCTAAAATAAATTGTTATACTATTTGTCATGAGAGCATGAATATTTAAGCGTAAATGTTGCCAAAATATTTATAATTAAATTCAAATTCAAATTAATTTATGTGCGAAATATGTTATTTTTTTTTTGTGTAATTACTTAGTTCTTAATAATGCTTATAGTTCTACATTTTTGCTGTGATACAGTGTGCAATTATTTATTAGAAGTAAGTAAACAAGAACTTAATGTCTTAAAAATCTGTTCTTCAAAATATGTATGTTCCCCATTCGACTAAAAAAAAACGTTTTTATTTGGACTTATAGTTTTTCCATAAAAAATTCTAAACATTACAAGGAAAATCATAAGCGCGATTTGTAAGTGACGAGACTATTGCATTGATCTTTACGATAAGGACCATATTCAAAGTGAACTACAGCATGTGCAACAACTCTTAATAATGAAAAAAATTATAAATAAAAATTACCCGACCAGGATTCGAACCTGGGACCTCTCGTTTGCCAGACGAGTGCTCTTCCCCTGAGCTACCGGGGCCTGGCGGTACGCCTCGAAATAACTTACCACATTTTTGTTTTTACGTTATATTGCTAACGTAGCTCCATCTTATGGTATAGCTTTGCAGCTTAGACCACCCGAGACCAATTTCTTTACAGAAATTGTGAATCCCAGTTAAAGTGAAGCATTGCAATGTTTTAATAATGTTTTTAAGTTTTTGCATTTAAAATGCTCAATTATTCTTAAATAAATGAAAAATGTGATAAATCTGTATATCTATACTAGCTGACCCGGGAAACGTTGTTTTGCCATATAAATAAAAAAAAAAATGATGTTGGCCGATTCTCATAGATACCGGATAAGCACATAAAATTTCATCAAAATCGGTCAAGCCGTTTCGGAGGAGTATGGCAACGAAAACTGTGACACGAGAATTTTATATATTAGATTTATTACATTTATATAATTCAAGACGTACCTAACTAAAACATTACCTCGATGTTGGCTGTATGACACGCTGGTTGAGCCTGGGGCCGCTGCGGTGGCGCCGCGGGCTGCTGGACCCACTGCCGGGCGCCCCTGAACGCTTGAAATGGGCGGCCTTGAGGTCCCCGACCACGGCCACGTTGGCGTCCATATCCTTCATATCCTCCTCTGTTAGGCCTGTGGTAATCGAAAGTTGTTATTATACTTCATTGACGCTACATCTTCATCGATGGCGGTTTGCACAGCATCTTTCAACGACTGGAACTTCTGAGCTGAAGCAATAGTGCTGATCCTACGATTTCACAATCCTTCACTGATTTGTGTTATAGCTTGTTTTTCGTTAATTGTCTTTAAAATATTGTAGTTTTCGGTATTTTCCTCGGATTGTGAGATCGAAGATCAACGAAAATTTCGGAAATCTTTTTACCGAAGTCGTCAATAGTCATTTCATTTTGTCTTAAATTAAACAACTGCTTTTATAAACTATTTACAGATTTTTGTGGCAGTAATAAACGTTTCATTTCACATAAAAGCTTTGAAACAAAATTGTACTGACTTCGCAGTTTCAATTTCGCACCCTGTGAAAGTCTGCTTTTCCCGACAAAATTAATTAAATTACTTTTCGAGTCATCGTCAATAATAGAAGTATAATAATCTATCCCATCAATTAATTGTTTTAAAATGGATAAGTCCTCGGTCATAACTGGTAATAAACTTAGAGCAACTTTCAGATTAAATTTCTCAGTTTTTTCAAAATAGTCTATTGTAGTCTATTGTTACTACACAACTTAGAAATCTTTGCATAAAGCTCCTCTTTGCCTAATCTGCACTCCACTTATATTTATATTTTTCAAATAATTATTATATTGTTAGACTATGACATTTGCCTCACTAAGTTTTTTATTTGAAATATCACCCTGTCTCCGAGAAGAACCAATTTTTATTAAATATGTTCTTATAGCTAATAAATCATTATATAATTCTACCATAAAAATACTACTAAAAGAGATTAATTAATAAAAAAGAAAAATATCTCTAAATGTGATACCATAAATGCTATTATTACCTTCATTTACCTACGAGTAATTGTAAGCTTAATGTCCATAATACATATTTTGACATCGATCGCGCACTTTTGTTTTCACTACACTATTGTTTTGTTATTATAATATGAAACACTGATTTGCCAACACTCATCACTCACACTTTACTTTCATCGACGTTTTCCGGGCGAATATACCGCCGTTGCAAAGCCTCTGCTACTCCTCTGCTGGAATTCCGGGCGAATCCATCGCAAGTGGCATTTTTGATATATGCGAAAAATTATGTAAAGTACAATTAGTGCTACACAAGGCACCATGGGTGTCATCAATATATTGCTTGTATTTAAATGGTTTTGCAACTGCTGAGTATGGGCGTCATTGGTACCGCTGGCCGCATTTTGGGCAATTATAACCTCTTCTTTGGATGAACTTTTCCCCATTTTTCCAGAAATTAGTATACGTACAATACGCAAGTGGCGTTATAAAAATCTAAAATATATTTGTTGGACATCGTGGATTTTTTTTATTAGAGTTTGTACTGACGAGTGATGATGTTTACTTTTATGAGTCCATATCGGGCACGGTGGTATTAATTGCACTCGCGACAAGCGATACCTTTAGGCAGGGTCGCCATATAAGGTCGGGTGTTGGTGACGAGCAGTGAAACGAATGAATTCTGATCAAACACTGAATTTATTCATATAAAATCATAAATATATAAACCTAGGTAGGTATATCTACATACTTCATATCACTCCCACATTGGCGCAACCAAAAACAAATATATATAAAATATTTCATGCCGCCTTAAGCAACACATCAAAGCCATAAAAAACTCAGACACAAACAAGTCAGCCATCGCCGAACATATCTTGTTAGAATCGGGCCCTAACCATTGGATTGAGTTCTATAATACTCGGATCTTATCTACGGAACGACACTACATACCGCGACTCGTTAAAGAAGAATTAGAAATATAAAAGTGCGAAAATAACTTTAATCGAGAAGACGGTTTTAAATTGTCTAGTAAGTGGAACCCAGTTGTTAGGACTTTTACTATACCAAAAAACAACCCAGTGATACTGTGAGCGTGTTTTGCACAAGTGACATTAATGTGAGTTCCAGTAGTAGCAGATCAAAACGCACAAGAAAGGGGGTAGATCGTTTTATCTGCCTCTAACTTACTTTCATCGCCTACCTACATCTGCCAGTCCGCGATCATCGTGCTTGTAACAGCATAGAAATATCGGACGCGCGAAATTAAAATTGGAAATCTAGGTAAGTATTCCGTAAATTCATTAAATCATAGTGAAAATAACCGCCATAGCTTAAAATAATTATGACTAACTTTTTTTAATCTATTATGTAATTACCTCCCAGTTGATCGTAAGGCGCCTGCTTTATCTGGTTAGGTGAAAAGTCACGCGTGCGCACTTTCCTTGAAATGTTGAGATTTTTTAAACTATTGCATAGCTTCTATCGCGGGCCTTGAGCGTGGGGACCGAATCCAGAAATTCCGTAACGACAAAAACCTAACACCCCCCCACTCCTACCGGCACAGCGGTGATACTTTGATTTCATAACTTTACATGCGGGCTTTAATAAACAATCAGCGCCATCTACTAGGAACTTGTGGAACTATATATTAGATCAAACATTACTGCATTAATAAAATAAATAAATAATTATAATTGTATAAGTTGATAAAAAATGCTATGCAATTGCTTTACCGCGGCAGTCTTCGAGTGCCTCACGTCTTTTTTTATGGAAATCTTGTAAGTCTAGGTAAAAAACTGTTTTTTGTAGTCGTATAGGGGAGACTAGCCCTATTTAGGATATTTTTCTGCAAAGTACTTTGTAGACACCCTGTATAGAGAAGTGATTTTTGTCTTTATTTTTATAAATGACTATGCCCGTGTTTTATCTTAGTCTCACCTGATGGTAAGTGAACATGAGGTCGAAAATGATAGCACACAGACCGTGCAGGGCCCTGTCGTACTTTTGAGTGTAGTCACCTCCTCCTTTCTTGAGATTCTCTTAGCGGCGTGTCTGGGAGTTGAAGCGGAAAAAAAAACAGATTGCATCAAAATATACTCGAGGCTCAAAAATTAACTGAATGTGCCAAAGGAGACACGGTTATTATACCTCGCATTCTCATGATCCCAGGTGTTCTGCCATTCTAGTTCGATTGATTGGTCACGGTCACAACATTATGTGGCTTGCCCGCGGGTTAGTGTACCAAATGGCTTGGTCCTTCTAGCACAAGCTTCAAAACTGGTAAAAAATTTTGAAATACTGTAGTAAAGTAATACCAATCCAGTTTTCAATTTCCAGAAGAATTCTAATATTATTAATATTAATATTCCGACTGTGAAAATCTGTTTGTTTGGCTGTCTTTCATGATGCAACGGAGCATTTAGATTAAATTATTGTTTGTAAAGAGATAGTTTGGGGGTTGGAAAGTGACACAGACTAATTTTTACCCCCGTGAGCGAAGATGCGGGCAAAAGCTAGTTGCAGATATAAATTGACGATCTAATAGAGAAATATTTTATCTACATAACCTTCAAAAACACAAATTAATATCGAATTATCCATAATTGCATTCAACGTTATCATTTACATATTTGGATAGCAAACCTACCTATTCATCCGTCGTGCAAATGCCAAATACGTTTAATGCAAGCATTATATTGTACAATGAAACAGCCTTTTTGACACAATGGAATATATGCCTTCAATATTAATTAAATATAATAATCCACCATTCCACAATTATTGAACTGTCATCATTTTAAACCATTCATTTCTTTCATGAAATACTTTATTAATAGGAATTTATCACGACCATGGTGAAAACATGTTAGTTGAGGTAAAATGTATGATGGCACCTTTTGTTTAGGCATTGAATATAGAACGCAATTTATGGTATTCTTGATTGCAATATAGTGCTCTGCACTAACATTGAGCTATTACAATTTTATCTTAGCTGTAAGACTTGGTTCGTACCACGTACGCACCACTGACGGGCGTGCTTCATACATCTAGACTATGGTAGGCTGTGTAACTTAAAAACTGTCTCAGCATCTAAGATGTGATTTTGTTTCGTTTGTTTCTTTTACATAGTAAAGACGGGTCATCTTCCATACCACGTGGTGAAAAGTGAGCTTCAAGACTATGGTAGTTTAATTGAATCAACGATTTTAACTCAACTTTTCTGTGTCTTTTCCGATCTCGTGATCAAGTTTGACTGAAATGTATTATTATATGTTACAATGAATTATGAAAATTCAACACGACACCATAGTTTCTCTTAACGAGTTACACCATAAGCTGTCCTTTTATTTTTGTTAGATTCTATAATTTAGAAAATTATGTGACTTTGTTTGGCGCAGAGTTATAAATAAATTGTCACATTAATTGTTATTTTGACCGTTATCATCATCTGTCCGGAGGCGCCCATTGCTAGACGGGGTCTTTCAAGGCACATGGTCCTGCTTCGCCCTCATCCAGCTTTGAACGTTAATGAAGTATGTAGCATATACCTACCAGTGAATAAAAACTATGATTTTAATTATAAATAAGGAAATAAAATCCCAAGATAATCACATCAACTACATGGCTTCAAAGTAAGCAAACCTTGTGTTATGAGATACCATCTAGCGAACTAGGGGGAACCTAGAATATAAAATACTAATGTGGATAAACGCCCAGACCCTGCAACACCTTTTTTTTCGTTTTCCGTGTGGGACCGAACCCGCGACCTCGCGATTGGTGTAGTAGCACCACAGACACCGTCTTGATTGATTTTATTGATTT
Organism: Stenoptilia bipunctidactyla; assembly: GCA_944452665.1. Classification (NCBI taxonomy): domain Eukaryota; kingdom Metazoa; phylum Arthropoda; class Insecta; order Lepidoptera; family Pterophoridae; genus Stenoptilia; species Stenoptilia bipunctidactyla. Next base: position 25,064,171 of record OX101735.1, read on the forward strand.
TCAATAATATTTATTCCAGAACAATATGATCTTACTGAACGTCGGCCTGCTACTGCTGGTGATGTCCTCTTGTTACAACGCGCTGGTCGGCATCTTGGGGACCATCTACTTCTCCAGGTCTGGAAACTATGGCATTGGAAACTTTTTCATGGCTTTGATATTTGCATTTTGGATTGTTCTCAATCTAAGTTAGTACTTCATTTACTTGTAGTTAGCAATACGATGTTATTTTTAGTTTCTTAATTCTAGGGTTAACAATTTTAAACCAAGAAAATTGTTAGATTTTATTATATCAACTACGTTTTGTCTAAAGGACGTCGCATACTTGGTTTTGCAAAAATTATAGTCCGATATTTAGGAGCTCATAGCTCTGAACGGACTAACGATCGGAACTTGGCGCCGTAGTAACTTTGATTCAGGTTACTAAGACGTATCCAACGGCGTAACTTACATGGCTATTGGATGGTGGTACCGAAATGCGTCGTCCTTTGACTTTATTTTTATTTATTTATGTACACTTCATTATACAGTACAGACAGTAAATGAGAAAAAAAACAGTGTGTTAAGTAAGTACTACTAGGCGGTCTTATCGCTGGCGAACGATTTCTTACGGACTTTACCGCAAATAAATAGCCATCATCATCATCATCATCCACAGCCTGTATACGTCCACTGCTGGACATAGGCCTCCCCCAAGGTCTTCCACGTCGCTCGGTCCCGCGCCGCCCTCATCCAGCGTTTACCGGCGACTTTGACCAGGTCGTCGGTCCATCGTGCGGGGGGCCTGCCTACGCTGCGTCTCCCAGTACGTGGCCGCCACTCGAGAACTTTTCTGCCCCACCGGCCATCTGTTCTGCGAGCTATGTGCCCTGCCCATTGCCACTTCAGCTCTGCAATCCTTCTGGCTATGTCGGTGACATTAGTTCGCCTGCGAATCTCCTCATTCCTGAATCGATCCCGCAGGGAAACTCCGAGCATGGCCCTTTCCATTGCCCGCTGAGCGACTCTAAGCTTATTTATAAGGCCCATAGTTAGCGACCACGTCTCAGTACCGTATGTCATCACTGGCAACACACACTGGTCAAATACCTTTGTCTTCAGACACTGCGGTATTTGCGACGAGAAGATTTTACGGAGCTTCCCGAACGCTGCCCAGCCGAGTTGGATCCGACGATTGACCTCTTTCTCAAAGTTGGACCTACCTAACTGGATTTTATGTCCTAGGTATAGATAATCGTCAACAACTTCGAGCGTGGTGCCTCCAACTACCACAGGAGCAGGTGCAACATGGACGTTCGACATGATCTTCGTCTTATCCATGTTCATTTTAAGGCCCACTCGCTGCGAGGCTCCACTGAGGTCATCGAGCATTTTACTCAGGTCCTGCAGGGTCTCAGCCATGACTACGATGTCATCCGCGAATCGAAGGTGAGTGATGTACTCGCCGTTGATGTTGATGCCGAGCCCATCCCAATCCAGAAGCTTGAAGACATCTTCCAACGCTGCGGTGAACAGCTTAGGCGATATAACGTCGCCTTGCCTGACGCCCCGCTGCAGTTGGATAGGCTTCGAATTCTGATCCTGAAGACGGACTGACATAGTGGCGTTTTTGTACAAAAACTTTAACGCTTCGATGTATCGATAGTCAATTTGGCACCGCTGCAAAGACTGCAGTACAGCCCAGGTCTCGATCGAATCGAAGGCTTTCTCATAGTCCACAAACGCCAAGCAAAGTGGCTGGTTATACTCCTCCGTCTTTTCTATAACCTGCCGCAGCGTATGGATGTGGTCTATAGTGCTAAAGCCTTTTCGGAAACCGGCTTGTTCGGGAGGCTGGAAGTCGTCAAACCTGCGTACGAGACGGTTCGTAATGACTCTTGAAAACAGCTTGTATACATGGCTCAACAAAGTAATGGGTCTGAAGTTCTTCAAAAGGGTTTTATCCCCTTTTTTGTAGAACAAGACCACTATGCCTTGGAGCCACGCTTTGGGCGTTTTGCCCTCGAGGATGATGGAATTGAACAGCTTCTGAAGGGTCTTAAGCACAGGTTTGCCACCAGCTTTCAGAAGCTCGGCTGTAATTCCATCATCACCCGGCGCCTTGTTGTTTTTAAGCTGTTTAAGGGCCATACTAATCTCGTACAGGCTGACGTCTGGGATATCTTCGGTATAGTGTCGGGTTAATTTGGTTCGGGGGAAATAAATAGGGCAAGTTTATAAAAAAGCTCCCTGTTAATAATGATATATCGTTGAAAAGTTAATACTTGGCAACAGAGTTTAAAATATGGTGATCCTTGGTCGGTTGGGGACTGCAATAATCCTACCATCATGCATGGTTACTTGGTTGTCTCTTATTCAATCGCAATAAGACCGAACGAAATTAAAGTTATTCACATACAACATAACCAATTTAACATTTTACTAGCGTTTAAATTTTCAAAGTTTGTTGTATTTCTTGATGTTTAAGTTCCAGTAATTTCAGTGATGCTTCATACTTGATATGCAAAACAAAATAGGTGGCGTCAGTAGCACGATTTCATACCTTCCAGAAAGTAGCAAGAGAGTTTTTTATAAGGAATCACGTCTATAAGTATATGGACAGTGCTTTCTTGTGAAGATGAACTTCGATCGCTAACCTATAAGTAAAGTGTGGCAAAGATACATGAAGCTATCACTCAAATTGACTTTAGTGCAGCAATAATATCAGTAATTCGTTTATCAAACAGTCCATGTACTTTGCAATAGTGGCCTAAAAATATAAAAAATATATACATTTTACCCCGCAGTAGAGTAAAATAGCCATAAATCAATTACAAAATAAAACGTTTGTTGGTAAAATATCCTGTAAATTTATTACATGAATAAAAACTTGGTTGCTGCAGCTGACCTATTATTTTAGTTTAAGCTTACAACACAATTTCAAAGTGTTATTTGGAAACCGAACCATCGAACAAAGGCTGTTTTATTAGAATTTACTATCTCGTACCATGTTACTGAGCTTCAGTACTTAAAGTAAATGTTGTTAGTAGTTTTAGAAAGGTTGTAAAAGTTGTGAACTGCTGTTGGGGTTGCGCTATTGTGTTTTTTGAGTAAGACAGTCAACTAAAAAGTAATTGAAGACAGTTAATACTAGAGATGAACGTCTGGTTTTGTTTGGAGATAATTACATACAAAAACAGTACCACAGTAGAACTATCAATCAGTAATTAGTATCAAGCCGAATCTTTGAAATAAATACCTATAGTTAAGCGGTACGTAAACATGCGATAGGGCTGCCCGCCTCCAGCATTTTAGTTATAGGTATTACTACTTTGTGTTTCGATTTGTTTTTGTGATTTTAAATAAACTTTTTTATATAAAAAAATAAAATACTTTGTGATTGGAATAGGAAGTGTGCAAAAGAATGCGTGTTGCTTTTTGATTGATATATTTAATCAAAAAACCATGTTTATGTTTAAAAAATAAATCGGCCTATAAATTTGCTACCGAAAAATACTTGCACCTCTACTGAAACGTAAGAAATGCTTTATTATTAAATTTTAATATATATTATAAAAAATCCGCATTCTAATATATAGTCAATTAAAAATTGTTTTGGGAAACATGGACAAGGTGGCAGAAAAAGGAATATCTTTCATACATACAGGGTTGATTTTTCGTCACCAGACAAATTGAAATGTTAGTTTCTTTGATAGGATATAAACTTACCTGCATATTTATTTTAGCGGCGCTGAGTACAAAAAAGTAGAAATATGGAACCACAAACTTTTAGAAAAATTGTCTCTGTTTATGAACATAGCTACTACGACGCGGCATTTCCTTGATCATATTACGACGTAGTACTACAAAATGTGTGTAGTAGCGCGTAGTCATCTTTATTTTAATGGTAATTTAGAGTAACCATGCCATGGTTAATATGTTAGCGGATACATTAATTTCCTAGTAAAAAAATAAATACTCTTTTTTTGCAAAAATTGTTTCTATACATGATACTAACTGTGAAAAAAAAATTTGGCCGATGCTTACAAATCAACCCTGTATATGCATACTTACATACATACGTACGCGCTGAAAACGATAGCCTTCTTTGCGTGCCGCAGTTGAGTAAAAAGAAATTCTTTATCTGAAAAAATTCAACTAGGTATCTAGTGACAGATAGCCGGGCAAATTTATTGTTTCTCGTATTATTCATACACACAGTTCAATAAATAACTATTAAGTCATAATGAAATAACGTGGTGTTTTTTTAACTTTGAATTATAAGACCTAACAAAACGGAACACAAATGCCCCGAGGTTTTAACACAAGCTTACCTACCTACCGTATCATGAACCGCCTGTTACTACCCATTTTATTCGTGTCAATTACTTTCCCTTACTCTTTACACTTTATTTATTATTTTAAACTAGGAAGTAAAATTATTTTAAAGTCTTACAGTAAAAAAATTCCAGGTTATCTAAAAAAAGTTATCTCTGGATGCATTAGGCCGTTTACAGAAAGAAAGCTGGAAACTTATAAGCGCTTACCAGCGCTTGATAGCGTTGGTGACCCGCGCAGGAAAATAAATGAATGCGCGCCGATAAGCACTGAACGGTGCCGACAAGTTCCGACAAGCTTCAACACGTGCTGGTCAGCGCTGGGAAATCATCGTCCGATGAGTCCGACATTTTGCTTGGTCTGCCTCAACCTGCTTCCTTTGTAGAACGGACCAGCACTATCAAGCGCCGGTAAGCGCTTATAAGTTTCCAGCTTTCTTTCTGTATACGGCCTTATTGACGAATTCATGCAACTAAAAACAGCACAATATATCCTACTCGTCATATTGAATATGTAAATATGTACTTCAACTTATGTTTAGAAAACAATCGCGCGGTTATTGTTAAAAACAACACACAGTACGTTCGTCACAACAGCGGCGGCAATCGCAACTGTCGGCATGCCGAGCGCATGCTGAGATCGAGGCGCGTAGGTATAGCTCGCGTTGCGTCCGTTTGTTGTTGAATTACTGATTGATAGTTCTACTGTGACTATACACAGTGTTTCAAAAAGTTTGATTGATTTAGAACCAGTCCTTTCAGAATTTCCTCAGGATTTAAGATCGCCAGTTATTCAAAGTTAAGCTTTTACGAAAACTTTGACAAGTTTCATAAAGCCGTGCTGATAATTATGTTTATGGCGTTAAATTAATAAACGATATAGTTACGAAAGTGATTAAGATTGATGTTGGCCGCAAAACAGTTTTGTAGTTTGCAGGGGAATGAATGAGTGGTCGCAACATAGAACTAGCAGTGGTGTTTAATAATTAGGTTGCGTTCCAACCACACGCAGTCGTCTTGCGCTCGCCACGCGCCTCACCCTAGTTTAAAATGCGCACGGTAATATTATCTACAGTATTTAAAATCGGCTGCATCTTTGAAATAAATACCTACCACGCTTCATTAAATTTGCCTACTTTATGTTTACTTCCATTTAGTTTTGTGATTGTAAACATACTATTTTGTATATTTTTTTATACAAACAAATTAAATACTTTGCTCCCGTGCTGGTCTGAGAGCGTAAGAATAACATAGAATATTTCAGCTGCTTCTTTTTTCTCGGGTATATTGTAAAAGTCAGTTAAAGGACAGAGGTTTTATTGGTATTTTTGTAGGCGATAAGCTGACTCCCTGTCTCTGCAATAGTATCTATCCATGGTTATAATACCTCCAAAGTAAAACGTGACATCAGATGGTCTTGTAAACTCTGGTGTTCTGCCTACCCCATGAGGGATACAGGCGTGAAGCTATGTATGTATATATGTACTTTGTGAATTGAATAGGAAGGTTCAACCTAGATGCGTTTTGTGTCAAAAAAACATGTTTAGTTTTGAATAACAAATCGGTCTTTTAAACCGAAAAATATGCCTCTAGTCTCTACTGAGACGTACAAAATCATTTATTATTAAATTTTAAAGTATAAAAAATCGGCATTTTTATGTAAAGCTCAATCAAAAACTGTTTCGGCAGTCGCGGCTGCCCGCATGCCGAGATATACTCCGCGGTACGCGGCTCGAACTCGAGCTCGATATATAGCTCGCGTTTCGTACGTTTGTATGAAGTTGAAATACTGTGTCAGTACTACCGTGCCATGCGTTGCAATTAATTGTTGTTTGTAATGAGGGATTTTCTGACAGCTCATAAAGATTAGTTCAAAAAACCTCTATAGATGGCACTTTTAAAATCCGAAGGCGTTAGGTGTGTATACTATAAAATGTAGGTAAGTGGTATCTATCATATATGGTTATTTATAAGTTCAATTTCTGATACAGACGTCAATTACTTTTTTTATTTTAAAAAACGCAGTGTGGAATAAATGGCTATATGACAGACAGGACTTCGCCTTTTGTAAAACGCCATCTATCGAAGCCTTTTGTACCATTTTTGTGCCGTTTTGTTTTTTTAATGAGCTGTCAGAAAATCTCTTATTTGAGTCTTATTTGTCAATATCTCAAATCGCGTGCGCCGGGTAGGCGTGGTTCGAAAGCGGAGCGGGCCCGTGACATCTCTCAATAAACAGTGCTGCCGGAACGAAAATAAACAATTTTAACCTTAAACAGTTAACTTTTTTAAAACACTAGGCAAAATAGACTGTTTCTCAAAATTGATGCTAGAGACCGCTTAAATGCAAAACAACCCTTAGTTGCAAAACACCCCTGAACTACGGTACAACAAATCACAAAACGAATAATGAGGTGCATGGCGTGCGTTGGGCGGGCGCGTTTTGTTTTAACGCGCTCTTATGTAGTGAGTAAAAATTATGTTTTTAAAAGTTTTAGTTAAAATAACAAATACATAGCATTGTAAAAGAGCAAACAAGTTGTCGTGCATTTAGGACGACCGGCTGTTGTAACGTACATTGCCTTCTATGCCAGAGGTCCTGGGTTCGAATCCCGGCGGCGGCGGATATTTGTGTGATGAACACATATACAGACATTAGTCGTCATGGCTGGATGTTAATATGTTTATTTAAGTTTATTTTCTAATAAAAATATGTATTTATTCAATACGTATGTTTATATATTTCTTAAGTATAGCAGTTATCTAGTATCCATAGCACAAGTTCTTTAAAAAACTTAATTTGGGCTAGATAATGCTGTGTGGGTGTCAGAAATATTTATTTATTTATTTATGAAGCGAAGCCGCGTAGGATCAGATTAACCCCGGAATAGCTCTGCCACAACGTGTCGTAAAAGGCGACAAATCCGAGCGGGGCGGGGGCTAGGTGGTAGGACAAGAGGCCTTCCTGACAAGCGACCGCCCTTCATATTAATCTGTAAGACATTGGAGGATTTTTATACGCACACTGCTGGACGGGATCCTCCTCCAGGATAGTTCATGTCGCCCGGACCCGCACCGCCCTCATCTACCATTTGACCTTCACTAAGTGTTAATTTGTTTTACCAAAAGTAAATAAAAATTATTCGAATTTTGAATTTTTGAAGAGCCAAATCCTTGCTGACATATTTGACCACATCTTCAATTCAATTGAGGTTCATGTCAAAGGCGAGTTTAATCACTTTTATAAAACGTTACACACGCTTCTCGTTTGTGAGTTTAAAAATATTACAGTTGCAAATACCTCAGTTATAATATTAACTTCATCAATATCTGTAAAATGTACCTTTTTGTCGTTGAAACTATTACGTAACAATGGCTGAGAGCTCTGTGGTACCGGCTACCTGTATTGGACAGGATTTCCAATAGGAAATAAATTTTATTGGCGATAATAAAAATAAATATTTTGTTTTGTAAACTGGTTTGAATTTTATTTTAGGACAAAGATTTGAACTTTGTGAGTACATAAAGTTTTTGACATGACAATGAGGCGAAGGGGTGTGTTCTTGCTTCAAATGTCAGAGGTCGCGCGCACAGTAATTTATGTCCATGAACAAGTTTGTTTATAATAGTTGGATGTATTGATTATGATTTAATTTATGATGAAATCAGCATAATGCAGTGTTCTAATTGAGAACGCAGTCGGTCCGGTAGGAACTTGTTGATTTTTTCACATAAAAAATCAAAACACCACTTTTTAATATAAGTATACTACAGTTAATTTGACCCGATTTTTACTTGAAGTTTTGACCTATCTGGTTGAAGGATAAAACAAAACTGAGAAAACTGCTATTTTAAAGATGGACATTCTGGCTTGGTGATGACGAACACAAGGGTAATAAATACCTATCTGCGAGATACCTAATCACTCAATATTTGAAAGAACTAGTTTAGGAAAAACAAAAGAAGATAATCAACGAATGCAGAGCACTAAAAAAACCGACTTCACGTCTAAACTTTGGCTGAGTTATTTCATCCACGTAAATATTCTCCGAAATCATACATATTATTTCAAAAATTTTAAATTTTCAATGAACTACTTAACCGATTTCGATGAAATTTATATGGGACCAACTATCATAAGATTTTTTAAAATCGATCCATAATTTTCTGAAATATCGTGTAACAAAGACACAAAAAAAACATACAGACGAATTGAGAACCTCCTCTTTTTTTTGGAAGTCGGTTGAAAAAGTAGTCGCGTGGAATAGACACGTAATAATAGACTAATCCGCTTGGACTTCAAACACCTTTAGGGTTAGCCCATTTAGCGACCACTAATCATCATATTAAATCTGCTGACAAAGATCACTACTCAGACAGTAATATGTTCCGGCAACTTTTTTTGTACATTTTTATAATCTCATTTTCACATACCGTTTGCCACCCGTTTCAAAGGAGCGCTATAGAAGCATTTGGTGCGAGTCTGAAAAATCCGTTTTATTGTGATGGAAGCCTAAGTTACGCCGAGTTGATCGATGGTAAAAGCATAAGGTTCAGTTAGAGTTCATACAGAGTTTCGGCGCAATCTCCAAAATATTTTCTGTAATTCATTAGTTGATTGTATGCATAACTGCTAACCAGATGCAAACGTATGTAAAATAGAAAAAAAATTAAGCAATTAAACTCGATGGTATTTGTATACAGGCTCAAAGGTTCCGTTGCATTCCTGGCCCCAACCTGTGCCAAATTTTGGGAAAGTGGAAATTATTCACAAATCAAACAAAAATACAACATTTAAAGTTGAATCAGTAATTTGGGTGTACAAACGAAAAAACAAAACGACGTTATTGCCATAAATCTCCACAGTTATCCAAAATCGCCGGAAATACTTACTGTATGTACGCACTCAATATATCAATAAAATGTGTTCCGAACTTATATTTTGTCTTTTGTTCTTAGAATGTATAAGAAAATAACAAAAACTTATATATTATTACTTTGAAGCATACGAGTTTTAAAACAAATGTTTACGGAAGTGACATTTCACCACTACTAATATCTATCGAAAATACACAATATTTTATGAATTCAGTTTGCTTTTCTAGTTTTTTTTTATTGAAATCATATTTTACGTCCATGCAGAAATCAAAAATATAGGAATTTCAGTAAAAATATGACTTCAATATTGCGTCGTCAGTCACCTGTGGTCATCTTCGATTCAAGTAGTTTTTCTTAATGCACACGAAAAGTAACTAACAATTTAATTAACAGTTATTTTAAGTGTTTTCATAATGGTATTCCACAACTGTTTTCTTTGGCACAGGTGCTGGCCAGACGTCCATACTAAAATGAAACGTGTTATTTGTATAAATGAAATATTTTTATTTTGTCCACAGCCACGCTTTGCCACGACGTAGCTGCTATTTTTATGTACAGACAGTCTTTGCTCGAAGATGAAGAAACAATAACTTCACCAGACATTTGAAGAAAGACTTGTTCATACATGAATTCAATTGCCTTTGTTTGCAAGCGGAATCATATATGAGATTAATAATATCCATTTTATGGCTATCACCTTATTGGTGCCCATTATATACTTTTATTTATACGGATGTTTTAACATCACAGGAAAGATACGACTGATTCGTATAATCGAAATGTTCAGCATCTGGGCCCATAAACTGGTGCCAGCGTTTGGATGCATCATGGTATCACTTTATTTGTTTCATTGCATTTAAAGGACCAGCTGAGGCGAGTCAAGTTAATAAAATGCGAGCAAACATTAACAGATTACTGTCACACCAGTAGCTTATTTGTTATTTTTATACACATCTATATTGACGCTTACAACACATTGTAAAATAATCTATAAGGTTTGTATCAATATTACTGATTGAAAACAGTTAAAATATACATATTTTACTTTAATCTGTGTTTGACTTGTAAACACGGACTGTTGAAACAGACTTTTATTAAAAAATCCGGTCCGCACCCTTAGTTACGGTTAAACATTAAAAAGATATATTTTTGGAATATCCGAGCTCAATATTGGATGCAAGGTTCTATTGAGTCGGTAATATTGGATGTTATTGCAAAGAATGTGGTCTGGTGACTCGGAACACGATAAACATTTATTTTAAGTGTGTTATAGAATTGTTACATCTTATGATACAGCCTTTACCTTACGCTTTTCTACATCGTTACTTAACTGGTCGACGATTGTGAATAAACCGTTCTTCACAGAGAACTTTAAAAGAAATATATTTAAGAAATATATTTCCATATTGGACTGGGAGCGAAAGAAAAACATAGAATGTACCTCGCAGAGTTTTTAATTTTACAGTTCGATAATCAATTAAAAAGATGGATGGAGGAGATAATTATTCAATTCTCTTTCAATATCCTTGTTAATTATGTACCTACTAGAAAGGGCTAAATTTAAAGAGAGTTACTAAATGATTAAATAGTCATGGAACATTATCCTTAGGAGAAAGAATTGCCGATTTTTTATTGTTAAAATTATTGACAATAAATATAACTACTGCAAAGATCTGAAATGGAGTCAGATTTTTAAGATAGTTTTTCTTTTGTGTAATGTCGTAGAAATACATGCTACATGAAATAAGTTTCTATTCGCTAATCATCATGCGTGCCTAAATAACGACTACTATTGACAAATTATTTAATTAACGTCGTTATTTAGGCACAAATGGTGAATAGTGATTTTGAATTTTTTATGTGTTACCGTACCAACATCAAAAGCGTTGCGTTATCAAAACTCATTTAAATTATTATAGATATGATTCTTGATAAACTAGTTTTGGCACGTTCAAAATAAATTATTTCATGTAGATTTTTTCTTAAGATATAAAAGTAACGAAATGAATTTTCGAATTCGTATTTGTTGAAAACATGAATTCGTAATATAGCTCACTCAACCAATTTTAAATATAGATCTAGATTGCCTTTATTAATAATCAAAATCATCACGGTTTATGTATTTCGTTAAGCTAACTAGACGTTTCGAAGAATGATTTAAATTCTTGTAGACATTTAAGGCGAAGACTCTCTTTCAAATAATATATCTAAAATAACTTTTTTTTGCTTAAAAATACTCAGTTATTGATAAAATATTACATATTACATAAAATAAAAATACATTCAAACATGTGAATTCAGGGAAATGTACCTAAAAAAGAACGCAGGTAACTCTAGCTTTGAACGGAGTCAATTCAGCCTTTTTTGTTGATAAAAGTTAAATAATAAATATAACTGAAATAGCAATATGAAACTGGTACAAAAATATTGAAATAAAAATAAACTTAAAAGATTCTTTAGCTGAACGTATGAAAGCGCTAAAACAACTGAACTGATTTTCAATTGGTTTCTATTTACCCTTGCCGCGCTTTATGGATACATTAGCTTTTTCTGACGTCATAACGAGATGCGTGATTACTGTATTAATTAAACATTACAGTAAAATCATAAAAGTTAATTAAGATAAACGATAAAATAAGGAAAAAACTATTTGATATAGTTTTTTTTTGGGAAATTTCATATACTTTAATAATATGAAAGATTTTTGTACACGTTGGTGAGCTAGGTAGGTACTTGGGTCTGGCGCTTGAGGGGACTTCTCGAGAAGGAATGATTAATGAGAAAGGCTGAAATCTAAAATAAATAAGGTTTTTGTGTTTTTAAATGAAATACGAACAATTTTTTTGAACATATCAGAAAATTTTACCACCAAAACGGAAAATAATGTTATGCTAAACCTTTATTTGGGAGAAGTAAAACATAATAATGAGAAATGAAATCATATTTTTATCACCAATATTTATTATACAGGGTTGATTTAAAGTCACCAGCCAAATATAAATGTTAGTTTCGTTGATAGAATATAAACGTACCTGCATATTTATTTTAGTATAGCGCAGTACAAAAATATAAAGATATGGCACTACAAACTTTCATGCAAATAGTCGCTGTTGATGAACATAGCTACTACAACGCGGCATTTCTTTGATAATACAACAACGTTGTACTACAAGATGTTTTGTAGTAGCGCGTAGTTGTCTTTATTTCAATGATAATTTAGAGTGACCATGGTTTGCTTAATATGTTAGCGGATATATATATATTTATTTTTTGTTAAAAAAAAAATGCTTTTTTTTGCAAAAATCGTTTCTATAAATGACACTTATTGTGTAAAAAAAATTTGGCCAGTGACTACAAATCAACCCTGTATAACTTATAAAAGAAATACAATATTATCAAATCGAAAGCGTCTTAACTAAAATCTGAATATTTGGTACCATCTGCAAATAAGGGTTTAAAATTATTTAGCAAATTCAATCTAGTCGCCCGACGACCTCTATTAAATTACTTTTACCATCACAGGTGAGCTTCTTTATAAGAAACCGCAATTACTTTGAGTCTGGGAAGCTGCTAGAGGATATTTGATAGAAGTTTTTTTTTTTTTTTTTTTTTCAAAACAAAGAGACTTTTAGATTCATTTGTTGAACAGTCTTTGGTGATGTTGATAAAGTTCTTTTACTTTATATGGACGAGCATCATATTATGCTATTTTATACTTTTAGGTTAAAGCTTTTGGGCTTAATTTAATTATTTTACTAACTATACTTTTTGAATCCTGTATATTTACAATGTCCATCTTTAAGTTTTATTGTCGATCATTCTTTGATAAACACAACTATACTATCGCTTATAATTGACACGAATTTATCATACAATTGTCCAAAACTATTTCGTAATATCTCATGATGTAAGGAATTAAAGTCAATATTTTTTCGTTTTTCACTGAAAAAAATATAACATATCCGAATAATCCACCCAGAAAAATAAACCATCAGGTCGGAGATACTTAAGCCTCAGTGTAACTCTTTAGTAACCTTCGACAGCAGTGGCTTTGGAAAATGAAAGACTCCGCGTCTGCAGTGACAGACAGTAAAGCTTCCATTCATATACAAGTCCACAGATTACATGCTCTGAGTCAACATGTAGACTTTGGAAAGAGGTAGAGAGGGCAACAAAAATCTAGGGTTAAATAACTTTTCGTGTATTTTTATAACTGACTGTGTAGGGAACCCTCAGGATAGCCCTACTACCCCTGGATAAGCGTGTCGCAGTAAAATGTGACTAATCTTTGCTACCCAAAAAAATTCAAAAAGTTTTATCCATGTTAGGAATTTCACAAAACACTTGATGAAGTCAGTCATCACATACTTCGGCTTCAACTAGTTGTTGATAGTTGTTAAATAATATATTACAGTAGACCAAGACACAAAAAAAAGCCGGCGGAAAAAAACTCTTGGCACTCTTTTTCAGTCAGAATTATCAAATTAATACAAATAGGTACAGTACAAATTGACCGTGACATGAAAAAAAAAACAAACACAAGACAGCTAATTGTGAGAGCCACTGTCATGCTACAACCAAATTGCTTACATAGCAGGTGCAATGAGCTATGGATGCACAATACGAACATGACAAACTGGGACCAGAGTATTTGAACAAGAATGGAATAAAATAGTCATAGTATCATTAGCAAAACGACCTGGCACCATTAGTAGCACCCGTTCACGAGTATAATGTAAGCACCAGCCATCACCCTCCTCAACTATATTTTAGGGTACAGGGTGACCCGATACCCGACGCTACCACTAGCCATGCCGCCTGAGGGGAGCATGAAGTTCTTGCTGTTGTCTTGACAAGAAAATAAGTGAGTGGGACAGTCACCAGTATGTCATATGTATACTGCACAACCAAGCCGTAAAAAAATTATTAAGTAATCAGAAACTTTTAGAAATATCCTGTTCTGCTTAATCCCATGCCTTTTTATCATCTAGGTAATCTTTAGTTTTATAACCGCTTGGTGGTTGGATCCCGTCAGGTATCAGCTGGCTAGAATAGAATAGAATAATACAAAAGTCATTTATTCGCAGAATATGTTAGATATTACAAGTTCTTGTGTCTAAATAATGTACAGCATATTTTACCGTAAATATCGGTATGCAAATATATTGATGTTTCCAGTTAGAATTTTTATTTAACAAGTCGTACAAAAAACACTCAGAATAATTTTTAATACCAGCTACCGCACTACATATTAATCCGCCGCCTAATATTTTAGGAAAAGCCAGTTCTTTCCTAAGCCTTTGAGTTTTCATATTATGCGACCTTATGTTTACTTACTAATTTATTAATTAATTATCTAAGTAAGATTCAGGTCAAACGCAGGCTTATCTTTCGCCTGTCAATAAAGGTTGATTATTGTTAATTATTTTCACTGCTTAAAGCTTTTTCGTTTCATAGGCAAAGGGGCAAAATAAGCTGTGAATACGACTTCTGGCATGGCTTCTTTCCGACATCATATAACACAGAGTTCCGTTAACTTCTAATAACGTAAAAATTGATACATTCAGGTATTTTAAGGTCAAGTGTAACATTTCAAACATAATAATCCTATAAATTTGCTGCTGATCTTATCATTAAAATTCTTTGTTTCTATTTAAATACCCACTAAAGTATGCGAAAGATCTTTCAGAATCATAGTACTTTAAGTTCAAAGTGTAACTATTTTCTTGCAAGTTTCAAATTAAACCGCAAGTACTAAATGAGATAATAACTTTATTTATAAATAGAAGGTCTGCTGTGATGTTTTTGAAATCTCTTTAGTAAACTTCTTACTGGAAAAGTAAGTTCATTTATATGTAGTGCGTTTGGAATGAATTGTTACTAAAAATGTAAAACATATTCTTTTACATGTAGATATACAGCATTTAAAAGTATATGATTATTATTTTGGATTAAACAAAAATATATTACATATGAGGTTTAGGATAAAATTAATAACTACTATAAAAAGTTATTTTGCTAATTCCGCGACTTGTACTTGCACTAGTGATGCAGGATTTTCATGCGTAAGTTCACCGCCCTCCCTCCCTCAAGCAAGAAGCAAGACATGCAATGAACACACACCTGGAAACCCACACCACAAGCTATCACCGACACGTGTTTCGCTTCAACCAGAAGCATCCTCAGGGCGCAACGACCACCACCGAAGTAAATTAGTATCGCCAAAAGCCAGCTTATATTAACGCAAAGCCCCAAGACAAACCCAAAAGTTTGGTTTTGGGTTTGTCTGGGTTTCCAGGTGTGTGTTCATTGCATGTCTTGCTTCTTGCTTGAGGGAGGGAGGGCGGTGAACTTACGCATGAAAATCCTGCATCACTAGTGCAAGTACAAGTCGCGGAATTAGCAAAATAACTTTTTATAGTAGTTGTCATGGATTTCCGCAAAGTAACGCCTGATTCAATCAATAAAATTAATAAGTTTAATTGCGGAACGTTCATATTGTATCATATTTTATACTCTTGGCGAATCTATCCCAAGCAGCATAAATAGTTAAATATAATTCTTGAACCGTAAAATAACTATTGAAACTCTTAAATTTAAGATTCACAGTATAAAACGTAATACATAAAGTATTTTTCCTGGAATTTACAAGTCATTGAAAATAAGTGCTTTAAAAGAAAACTGTCTTCATTTTCATAACTCTACGAAAGCGGCTCGTTTTATTAAAACTGCAAAAACGTCCCCGGACCTGTAAACAAGGGTTAAGTACAAAATGACGATATTCCGAGGCGTATGCGGCGAACGATCCGCGATTCTCATTGCACATCGTTTGTATGGTCGCTCCAGCA
This sequence comes from Stenoptilia bipunctidactyla, assembly GCA_944452665.1. Taxonomy (NCBI): domain Eukaryota; kingdom Metazoa; phylum Arthropoda; class Insecta; order Lepidoptera; family Pterophoridae; genus Stenoptilia; species Stenoptilia bipunctidactyla. Next base: position 25,080,213 of record OX101735.1, read on the forward strand.
TTTATTAATATTCACCGGTCTTTCGATGTTTACGAGCTGCGAAACAGATGCTCAGAGATATTTGATGCGATATTTCTTGTGTTATGTGGGACTACCCTAAAATATTACGCGGTTAGCTGAATTTCATGAATTTAAGGATGGAAAACTTTTCAAATGTTGCTAGCTCTTGAATTAAACATCAGACGTTATGAAAAGAATGGAAGATTTCTCAAGGACCTATTAAAATGAATTTTTGTGAAGAAATCTTAGAATAGATTTACAAGGACGTTTTTTACAACCTGAGGCACTCCACTCGAAGGTATACCGAGGTAAGACAGTTAACGATAAAATTTTCTCAAAGCAGATAAAGATTTGTGTATGGAGATTTACTAATAATCTGCAAATTATATAGAGTTTTAAAAATTCTAAATTCAAAACTTTAATTCATAAAAAAAAACACTTAATGAAAGTCAAACGGTAGATGAGGGCTGCGCGACGTGGAGAATATTGGGAGAGGCCTCTGTCCAGCAGTGTGCGGCTCACGAAGATGATGATCGTCCATTATCCTTCAATATAACTACCTACTTCTTAAAGGCCATTGAATAAAAGTTCAATGAACCTTTTGGATGTCTTCGCTGAAGCTGACAAAATACAGTAATGTCACCTGACTAAACTAGTTACTACTCTGTTCAAATACACAGCAAATGGAACTAACAACTTCAAAAAGATCCTAAAAGTATATTCAAATAAAAATAGAAACTTTGTAACATGAAATATTATAAAAAATTCACATAAGTACATGTTGCTTAGACTTTTTTGATGCGTGTCTTACAAAATTATAAAAACATGCATGTAAGATTTAAATTAAGGTTTTGAGCGTTGCAAAAAATTTGCCCTCAAGTATTACTGAAAAAAACCTTTTTTCAGTCTAAACTTGATCATATATTAGACAATTATTTAGCATAGGTTACTGAGACAAGAATAAAAATACTCAAATTTAACTATATTCTATTCAAAATAATTGAAGAAGAACAATTAGTTTTTGTAGTCTTTATTAAAAAAATACTACTTCAAAATATAAAAACATATGGAAGAATTCTATAAACATCATGAATATTTACCTATCATTCTTAAATTTATGTTATCATTTTATTTTCTATTTTCCTTTTGAAATGTGTGCTATAAAGTGTGAATAAATAAATAAATAATATTTATTCCAAAATATTTCACCAAAACTCAAACATTGAAAGCAAAATGCGATCTGGCTGTAGGCACAATAAGTAAATCCCCGACAAAGAGTATCGACTAGTGAATGTACAAATCAGTGACAACGTAATTCCGTATCGCGGTAAATTGGGAAAATCCGATTTTGATTCCCATTTGATTACGGACTCAAAACGTATTGAACACTTCCGTACAGATTCTAAATTCAATTGCCGAGAAATTGTCTGCTCTTTCCTTTTAAGTAGAATATACTTAATCTCATCTGATTGGGGAATACGTTACAAGGTTGTAGATATTAATTGAGAACTGAAGCGCTTTGGTTGTAAAAGTGAATTTCGATTAAGAATAGATCGCAAATAATCTAGAAAGTCTATTGCTGCTGGTGCCGTTCGGTGGTTTTATTGAAAAAATGTTATTAAAAGTATCAAAAATCCAGTTCCATATCAATTTTGCAATAATAAATCATATTGGTAAAAACAGATTTAATCCAGTTTGATCAAAGAAATATTTTAGATTTCAGCCTTAACTCAAAATTTTGATTAAAAATGTACCTTATACAGGGTGACTTGTGGGTGACTTTTGAAATTCAAGGACGTGATAGTTTGAGATCATACATGAAGAGAAAAAATATAATAACAAATAAATATTTATTAACTGAGTAAACTTAACTGAAAGTTAAAGAATTGCCACTACCCCGCTCACTGTGGGACAGACGCACGGCACCGGGAAGGCGCATCTGCCACCCAATGCGGACGCAGCGCGCCACCACCGTCCGTAGGAGTGATTTTGCTTAACCCGATATCTGGATTGCGAACGGGCTACTGAGCCCCCCTGCCACGTCTAGGCACACTCCACTTTGGGGGGAACCCACAATTATCCTAGCATCGGCAGCGATCCGCGTGCCAGGGCACGAGCCGCAATTGACTCAGGCGTAAGTAAATAGTAACAAAACTGTATTTATTTTTAGGCAATTCTAGTGAAAAGTTAAGTACCTACTTTATTACATAATTATGATCAGGATCGAGCACAGAGTGCTCTCCTTTAGTATCTAAAATTTGTCACCAGTCACCCTGTATATTTATATAGCTTATTACTTTACCTTCCTAGTGAGCCAATCTATCTTTTGTTGTTGTTTTTTTCATTTAATTGCCTTGCACTTGGGGAAAATACTTATATCTTTACTTTATTTTATACTTCATCTGAAATTTCTAAAGAGATAAATAACTACCCGGTTAAAAACCGGGCGCAATGCAGTTTTCAATTTAATATGTTGCGAATTACTTCATTATTCAATTCAAATAATCTACGGGATTCTTACTTGGAAAATTTGAAAGTTTGTTGATTATAGTTTGATTATAATTTAGTAACTAATTATAAATCAAAGCCAATTGAAATTCAATAATACATATGCCATTTTTGGTATATAAAAGGTGGCGTACGACCACGGCTATCCTTTAAACATATCTCTATCAATATGAATTAATACATGAATATTTCAGCAGAGACTATTACCTACTTGTTTCCTACTTTTTGGAGTGTGTTTTTAGTAGTCGGGTTTAAGTTTTTGAACTTATTTTTTTTCACACATTTGGAGTAATAGTGTTTACATATTTGAAATGTGATAACGAAGTTCTTTTATTTGATATCTCACACGAAACCGTCACGAATTTTTCTTTTCAATTCTTTACTATTATTATTCTTTCAGTTATTTTGGAGTAATGAGTAATATTTTTTACATATTTGAGCTGTTCTAACACAGCTGTTTCATTTGATACCCCACACAAAAACAGAAAAGTTTTTTTTTTAGTTCTTTACTTTAAGTGACAGCGCTGTATTCGATTTAACATTAACTTTATGTAGCCTATAACTAGCGGACAGTGAAGAGGCTTCCAACGACACCTCATTTGTCCAATTATGATTAGTAGTTTAGAAGTTCTGAGGGAACAGATGAACATCCATACTTACATACATATATACACGTCAAAATCATAATCCTCCTTTTTGCTTCGCAGTAGTTGGGTAATAAAAGTTGACTTATAAATTATTTTAAATGACATTAAGGTTTCTCTTAACATTTAAATAAAATAGAATAAAAATGGAATAGTAAGCTTATAGTGCGACAAATGTAAAACTTTAATACTATATGCATGATGTCTGACAGTAAAATATGTGATCACAACTAAAATCCCAAAAACCTAAATGTTCCATATTTTATGCAATAAAGGAATTTTGAATTTGAAAGGTGGTACACGTCCAATCACGATAAACCTATTCACTCGACGCTTTAAGTACCAGGACTGTACTGTTCAGAGAAAATAGACGCAGGCAGGTGATTCCAAACTTTGGCGACCCGCATCAAGCGCTTAGTTCAACTTTTTGGAATATCCCCCTCATATTTTATAAAGAAATTCTTACAGGTTATAGAGCGGCATGAGTGAAACTGGGTAAAACTGCTAGCATTATATAATTTGCCATTAAATATTATCACTCCAGAGCGGCGATGATCTGTTCCGGAAATCTATACTAATATATAAAGCTGAAGAGTTTGTTTGTTTGTTTGTTTGAACGCGCTAATCTCAGAAACTACAAGTGGGATTTGAAAAATTCTTTTTGCATTTGATAGCCCAACTCTTGAGGAAGGTTATAGGCTATTTTTTATCTAGAAATTCCCACGGGATCAATAGTTACGCGGGTAAAACCGCGCGCGGTGGCTAGTATTTAATAAAGAGCCAGTTCTTTCCTAGGCCTGTGTGATTTCATCTTCGACCTCATCGTCAGCTGAGATTGAGGTCAAACGCGGAATTAGTTTTTAATAAAAAAAAAATTTAAGTCCTTAAATAAAACTTGATTATACCAGTATATTTACTCAGCAACTGTGCATAAAGTAATATCAACTACGAATATTCCAACAGTATAATTTAGTCTAGCTTCATGGTTCCTTTCATTTAACCACGACTTCTTATATTTGAAATTATTAACGTAGTCTTCTCAGGCAGCCCTCTTTTATAAATAATAAATGGCAGATATTTCCACGAAATCGTTGCCGCAAATGTGTGTCACGTACAAAAAAGTTTATCCCTCGTATTTCTTTTCAATTATTCAATGAATCTGTCTTCCACTTTTTAGTAATGAAATTTTAATAATTTTCTCCCATCTTAAGTCAGCACTTAGAGTCGACATAGTGTAGAAAAATCAGCGTTTGATAGATATTTATATTTCTCTCTGGATTCCAATTTATGAGTCTTGGCCAATTTTCACATTTTCAGATATTAAATTAACAAAAAAAAATATTGAATCTTCCACGCTGGACTGGAAGCGAAAGAAAAACAGAATGTGCCCGCTGCTTCTCTTCCCGGGCATACTGTAAAAGTCAGTTAAGAGACAGAGGTCTATAAAGATGTTAAAAAAATGTTAAAAAATAAGATGTTTTTGCGGACCATCACTGCAATAGTCTCTCTCCATCATTATAATACCTCCAAATTTGTCAAACGTGACAGCAGATGGTTTTATAGCCTCTGGTGTTCTGCCTACCCCATAAGGGATACAGGTGTGAAGTTATAAATAAATTCAATATTTTTTACATATATAAAAAATATTGAAATTGAACATATCTTTTATTTTACAAGTTGTAGAGTCAATTGTGACCACTGGTCTGTAAAAACAACAATATATGGAGTTGAAATTCAAAATATGCGTGATAATTCCGTTGAAAAATAAAGAGTTCTTTAAAAAATATATTCTACTAATTGAAAGTGATCAATTACAGAATAAACTGTATGTTATCTAGCTGTTTTATTTTAAATAGATATGATATGATGAAATACCATACATTTAAAAATATTTTTTTTTAATCATTATTAACAAAAACTCTGTTGATAAACTACGGACCTTAAGATTATATTTTATCTAATAAGAAACATAAAAAATAAGAATAAAATTTTAAACTAAGATTTCATGTTAAAAAAGGTTGAATTGCATTTATTTAATCTTTTACCATATTCATTTAATAGTTTTAACAAGTAATACGTATTTCAAAAAAGATATTTCATTCATACATACACACATACATAACGTCACGCCTGTATCCCTTATGGGGTAGGCAGAACACCAGAGGCTATTAAAACATCTGATGTCACGTTCGACAAATTTGGAGGTATTATAAAGATGGAAAGAGACTATTACTATTTAATTACTATTACTATTTAACTATTTTACTTTTACTATTTAATTCATCTTATAATAAATCTATCAAAAGATTTTTGCGTTTAGGAACTGCTATAGTACCTAGACTGGTATATCTTTGCTTGTGTCACCAGTTATAAAACAGGAAATCAATATACCTAGTTTAAAAAGTGTTCAAACGATCGGTCCAAAAGTTAAATTAAATTTATTAACTTTAACCACGTAGAAACCGACTAACGATTTTCTTCTGATTTTAAGCTGATTGAATAAAAGTAGTGTAATGTACATTCAGTGTCTTTCATTTTGTGATTCTGTTTCAAGCTGAAGAGACACTTTGCAATTATTTTGCTATTTTGTCGCCATAATATACTAAAATACTTCCATTAGTAGGTAAGATAGCGTCCATCTTAAAAACAAAATATTTCTTTGGGGTAATATAGTAAAAGCTAATCTATAAGGATTTATTTGTTAAAATTGTGTATTTTTTTTGGTATGGATATTTTTCAATTTTTTTTTCTGTGCTGTTTCAGTTGAGCTGACATTTTTAGGTAAATCAAATCATATTTATTGCTTCAATGTATGGTACAAAAAGGTGGTTCTACGATTATACGTTCCTTAAACAAAACTGTCTAACAGCATGCAATCTTTATAGTTGGGTATACAAAATAATTAATTGGAAGAATGTGTCACGCATATAGGTTAAACATCATTGACATAATATTTCTAAGATTAAATTCATCGTTTATATAATTGTTACTATGAAAAATAAACTTAACATAAATTAAGAACTATCACTTTATCAATAACATGGGTTATTTATAACAATTACATCATCGATTAATATTTTTTATGTTCAAAATATTCTTTCTGGCTATAAAAACACTTATCTTTTAACCATTTAGTCATTTCAAACTTAAACTTATTTGATGATTATTTATGTATTTTATTTAATACTATTAAGTTTCTCTTGTAAGTATTTTTTATTATTATTACGAAAACAACGTTTTCATTACTGTCCTATCTGCAATAAACAAAATTTTCAAAAGTAAGGTTCGTCATGTCCATAGTAATTTATTGTGCAGCTTTTACGTATACGTTAGTGTCGGAGGTGTCCGATATTTACAGATTCTTAAATGGGTCTCATCAGCGCGTCTTTTGACTGGATAGAAACCAGTTTTATACTGCACCATTTTAATTTTATTTTTATCATCAAAATGTGCTCGTGACCTAAGCTTTATTGAGAACTAGTCTCTCCTGAATCAGTGCGCTTTACCCATATACTTACTTACATTTATTTTCACCCACCATTAAATATTTATCGGTGCTAAAGTCTTACAAGTATTTATTCTTTATCGTACACCGTTAGGTATAATGAAGTATAATAAAATAAAACAAAACACAACTGGAAAGGCACAACGCCTGTTTTATCACAACAAACTGGTTTGGCTACAGTTGAACAAAAAAAACTATAAGAAAGAATATTGCTATACAATTTTGTTCTACAGCAGAGCAAAAGGATCAAGTTCCAAAAAATACTGCTTTAAAATCAACGACAAAGACCTACGTCATTTGTTTATGCTGTGACGATCAACAGGAATTTTGAGCTCATTTTTTATATCACCAAATGATACCGCTTCCACTTAGTGCGTACCATTTTTGGTTTCTTTGCAATGTAAATTTCTGGACGGTTTTCACAACATGCTTCTAAATTAAGTGGTTTCATTTTTGAAAAGTGGCCTATTTAGGGATTATAATATTAACTTAATGATTTTATGAACGACGCTTCAGGGCCTTTTAGTTAATATATTCAATAGCATGGAATTAATTTCTTCTTAATTGTTTTTCATTTTTATAAAAGAAACTAGCTTCTGCGTTATCTGATGTTACGTTAAACTTTAAGCTAAGTATAAACTAGAAAAAATTACTGGCCAATCCTGAAGGCCACGTAATTTTTTGACAGCGAAAACGAAACATGAAAATATCGCAGTGATATTATCTCATTCCGATTAACTTGTGACGTTTATTGCGTGCATACCATTTTTATGTTTAGGACATTGCAATAGTATCCCAATGTCATTTTGATGATGGATAAATAAGGTGAATCAGGAACTTACTGACAAATATTAGTTCAATAAACCTCTAAAGATGGCACTTTTAAAAAGCCAAAGGCGTTAAGTTTGTATACTATAATGTAGGTAAGTGGTATCTATCATCTATAATTATTTATAAGTTCAATTTCTGATACAGACGTCTATTAATTTATTTAACTTTTAAAAACGCAGTATGGAATAAATTGCTATATGACAGACAAGACTTCGCTTTTTGTAAAGCGCCATCTGTCGAAGCCGTACCATTTTTTTGCCGTTTCGTTTTTTTAACGAGCTGTCAGAAAACCTCTCATTGCCCCTCTTGTATCAGTACTCACACTTCCTATACTCTCCTTCTATGTAGGTATGTTCTGAGTGAGGAGTTGTCAATAATAAGTTTAAAGGTAACTACATACCAATTTCAGGCATGCCATATGCGCTTAGCAATATCCTATTTTACAATGTAGCACGCTATTGAATTGCGCAATTTCGCACCTCTTAAGCTTTATTCGTAGGTAATTTTATTAATCTAACAGGGTAAATTGAGCCATTATTGAGATTGTCTTTATGACGAGACTCAATTGTGACTCTCCAGTTTCTCCAAAGACGCAAAAAATCGAGTTTGAATATAAAATAAGATCTGGATCAATAGATCTTACGGGATGAAAATTTACGAGAATAAAACCAAGGGAAACTGCTTGTATATTCATGCAGGGTGTTTTTGTATTAGAACATAATCCTTTACTGATACTTATAATTACACCTTTTTTGTACCATATTTTCTGCAATAAAGAATTTTTGAATTTTGAATTTTTGAATTTAAGTTGTTGTAGTGCCTACAGGTCATTTGCATCATTTTTTTCTACGGACATTTACATTCGGAAAAAATCATGATTGGTATCTTTAAAATGAAAGTCTAGTAACATATCCATTTAATAAAATGTACAATAACAATGTTTATTTAGACTTCAAAGTTCAAGAATATTAGAATTTTTAACTTTTATTACATGCGAATTTGCCCCCGTTACATAAAAAGTCACTAGAACATTTGCAACATTTTTAACACCCTGTATACTTCGTTTATGAGCTCAGTAACTATGCGACTTCTGATTTATTAGACATCACAATAATCGAGATCACCTAACAGGAGGAATTGAGACATTATTATAATTAGTTTTCCACTTCAGGTACTACTTTCATGAAACGCTTCACAAGATGAGACCGTTCTTTAAAACACGAACAACTTTGCTTATTTTATATACGGGAAATTTCAAGAAGATGGATAATTCTTTTAATTATCCATCAGGCTCTTATAATTCTTTCATTTTTTTAAATCTGACGACCGGCTGTTTTAGTGGTAACATACATTGCCTTCTATGCCAGAGGTACTGGGATCGAATCCCTGCGGCGGCGGATATTTGTGTGATGAACACAGATATTAGTCGTCAAGTCATGGATGTTTATATGTTTATTTAAGTTTATTCTAATAAAAAATATGTATTTATTCAATATTATGTTTATGTATTTCTTAAGTATATCAGTTATCTAGCATCCATAACACAAGTTCTTTAAGAAACTTAATTTGGGCTAGATAATGTTGTGTGAGTGTCATAAATATTTATTTATATTCATTATTTATTTATATTAAACTAGCTTTTAACAGCGATTTCATCTGCGTATAAACCGATTGTGTGAAAATATCGTGGTTATTTCAGTCTCTGCCCTACTTGCTTATCAAATTTCTTTTGTATTAAGTTTTATAAGTTATCTGATTCTCGTTTTACGCTCAGCTTGTTTTGATTCTTTCAGGGCATTTCTGACATCATAGCTCCGGAGTTAACGTAGAAAAACAAATTCTATGGAAAATCATGCCCCACTTTGACAAATAGTATCAGCAAGGAACTCAGCAATGAAATGAATGAATCATTGTGCACGAATATCACTTTATAGGGCAATTAGCGACCAAGGCTCCTGAAATTTGGACATGCTATTAGCCTGATATTATAATGATCAGCTAATGAGTGAGTGAATCAGCTGCGTCTTAAGCGGACAGGTTACTTATTTAACAGGTTTACTTAAAGTGGAAAAACAGATAAATAAAGTAATGATTGTATGAAAATATGCAATAACATGTCAACCCACAAAAATGTCAATTTGGGTTTGTTATTCATTGATAGAACATTTTCCAATAACATTTCACACAAAAAAAACGTAGAATTCCATTAATATAAAAAGCCTTTTTACTTATGTACAAAAGTCTCTTAGCTATATTTACAATTTAACACTAAAGGTCTAAGTTACTTGAATTACTCTTGCAAACTCAAACCACCATCTCTCATTTCTAATAAAAAGTTCAAGGCACTTGACTGGTTTTTCATTTCATAAAACATATTGTTTTGGTAATAAAGTGTTTGTGTCAATGAAAAGTAAGCATTTTATACTTTTTCAAGTGGTTTTAGTTACATGTTCGGTTTGAATAATTTTCAAAGTGCTTAAGTAAATAGTTCATTGGAATTTGTAATTGTATGTTAAGGCTAAGGCAAATAAATTTTGTGCGTTTTTCATAAAAAATCATTGTTTCACAAAAATTGTTTTCTCTATGGGGCAGTATGGTGCAGTAGTGACGAAGCTAAAAACGGACGACGGCAGGGTTGTTTTGTCTAAACCTGAACTTTTGAGAAAGGTCGAGAAGTTCTACGGGCAGTTATGCCGACAACACCTATTAGGAATGAGGCAAAAGACCTACGAGCCAAATTTTACAAAGATTTACAAAGATATCAGTATTTATTTCTTGTTATTTTATAATTAAAAAGGTAGTTATACATCTAAAACCATAAAAAACAACTATTTGTAATAGTTTTAGTTTCGTATTCATTAGATTTTGCCATTGAAATCTGAAACTTAAAAACTTCATTTTCTAAAATGGCTGTCATGTGGCTTGACATATAATAGATGATTAAACGAACTTCTAAGTGAAGTTCTATCGCTATTATATGAGTCGCTTCATTCGAAGATATTATATAACAGGTAGTCCTTTTTAGGTACTAGGTAACTTCGCATAATTTAAAGTATCATAAAAAAAACACTGTGGTGGGGCGCCGCATGATCCACCCGGTTCGCGCCAAGCCCTCATTCTTTAGAGACCCTAAACGAAACTTTTAAATGGGTTCTGGAGTGGGTGGGTACGTCATATCTTCGAATGAAGCGACTCATATAATAGCGATAGAACTTCACTTAGAAGTTCGTTTAATCATCTATTATATTTCGTCGCTTCATTCTTCAGATATTATATAACAGGTAGATTTTCAGAGATAGAAAGTTTTGTTTAGGTATATACTTGGAATTGAAATAAGTAAAGATATAAATATGTAATTACATATTTTATTATTATAGTACTTAATAATTAGTATTATTACATAATGAGCTTCAAATAATCTTACTTTATTTGAGTCGCTAGAAATTATAATCAGCTTAAATTAATGAAACTTAGTGATAGTCTATTTATAGACACATAATTTTTAATGTAGTAATTTACTTAATATCAAAATACGTAATATTCAATAACTATTTTTAATATTAGGTTAGGTATTGTTATTGTCTCGATTAAGTATCGACAAAGCAAAGTTATTTTGTTGATCATCTAAAGGCCGATGGTAAAACTTTGCGAACACCTGTGAGTTTTGTGTCCACCCGGCCGTTTTTCGAATGACATCGACACTGATACCGGCCGCGCGCGCGGCTGAGGTCGACGCGTGTCGTGTGCTGTGCGCACTAAAACGCTCATGTCAATGCCGCTCGTGGCGAGCGTTTGCTTAATCCATCGACTTAGCGTCTGACTTGATGCAGTTCTGTGGGGAGCTTTGAATGTTACGAAGAGATTCCCGGAGTTTGAACCTCAGATATTTTTTGTAATAAAAATATATTCTTTTAAAGTTGATACTGGGCATATGTTGATATTGCTTTGAAAGTTTGGGAGAGATAATAAGGGCTGTTCACGATTTGGAGCGGAAGTCTTTATTATATCTGTTATAATAATATTTACTTTATCAGATTGAAAAACAATATTTTCTAATTTAAGTAAAGACAATGTCTGTACTCTTTGACCGGTACATAAAGCTAATAATGTAACGAGTTTTTTTTTTTGTATTATTTTCTAATGAAAAATTAATATTTGGATACCAAGAAGACAGTTGATTTAGTACTAAATTTGGATCCCAAGTAAATGAATATTTAGGCTTAACATGTTTAGTTTTATAGGCCCCTATTAAGAGGCGTTTAACACAACTGTTATCACTTATCTCTTCTCCTAATAAAAGAGATAATGCAGATCGATGTGTATTTAATGAACCGTAAGAACATCCCTTATTAAATTGCTCGTTTAAGAATCAAAGAAATAATGGAATGGATTTTTCGAAACTATTAATTCATAACCACACTTCTTGAAACCATAACTTCAATGAGACGTTGTACTGGCGAACAGTAGTGTCTGCGAGCGAGGCGAGCATCGACGTGAGAGCCTCTGGTGGGCAGCTGCGCCGGCTGAACGACGCCCGGAGAGCCTCGCGGCACCCAGGGTAAGGCTGGAGTGCAGTGGGTGCTGACTCCATGGCTGGGAAGGCCAGAAGGGGAATACAAGTACCCCTTCGGCTTTATCATCAATGATTTTTCGTATACATTTTAATACAAGAGAAAAGGGAGGAAATGCATAAAAATCCAAGTCAGCCCAGCCTATTGTAAATGCATCAACTGCGACTGCATCAGGTTCAGGCTTCCAGGTGACAAATAATTAACATTTGGCATTGGCTCGACTTGAGAACAAGTCGATCTTAATGGGCCCGAAACTATTTACAATAAGTTGGAAAGCGCTATCCGAGAGGGCCCATTTCTGGACTCGAAATCTGCTCGATTTTCTTTGGTGTTAACATAAGAAGCAAATATCCATAAATTGCGTTTTTCACACCATTGCCAAATTTCTCTACTTAAAATATTCAAATGTGGGAACTGAATACCTCCCATCCTATTAATGTAGCTAATGGCGGTAGTATTGTCAATACGTAATAATATTGCGCAATCTTTTCCTTCACTAGCTATACTTTTGAGACCTAACAAAACCGCGAGTAATTCTAAAAAGTTCATGTGATTTTCTTTTTCACTGTTCGTCCATGAACCACTATATTTATTATTTTTGCATACTGCTCCCCAGCCTGTCCTAGATGCGTCGGTGTAAATTTCTGACTTATAATTTTGAGTAATGATTGGACAAGAAATAATATTAATATAATTTTTCCACTACCATAAATCTTTTAGTAATATCTTATTAAGATTCATTTTCACCTCATAGTTTCCTCCGAACTTATTTAAGGCTAAAAACTTTTGTCTCTCTAATATTTTTGTATATGTATAAGAATTTATATTTTGTGGTTGGACAGGCTGCGATCAATACACCTATAAGTTTAGCGAAATTTCGTAATGAACAAGTTTTAAGATTAATGTACCTATTTATTAACTGTGCAATGTTATGCCGCTTATCGCCAGGTAACGTTATAGACATCTGTTCTGTGTTGAACATAAAACCTAAGAATTTGATTGACTTTTTTGGTACAATGTGACTTTTATCGAAATTTACAATAAAACCTAGACAATGTAATAACTTCAAAGTTTCTCTTACATTAATCATGCATTCTTCATATGTATCTCCAATAAGAAGATCGTCTTAATAGGTAGTATACTTAAAACCTTGTTTTCTCAAATGACTCATTACTTCACGCATAATTTTTGTAAATACCCACGGAGCTACCGATAATCCATACGGCATTGCTGTGAACTCGTAAGTGATCGGCTCAGACGAATCATTTTCTTGGAATTCGAATCATAGGTACTTTCTGTCACTAACAAAAAACGGCATAAGTAGATATGATTCTTTCATATCTATGTTGGCTAAGTATCCATTACGAGGAATTAATTTCGAGGCTGTTTTATAAGATTCCATTTTAAAATGTACTTTTGTTACGAACTTGTTTAAAGATTTTACCTTTTTTCTCCGTTAGGTTTCGGAGCTAAAAATATATTTGAAATAAATTGATCATTTGAAGGAGAACAAGGCTTTATAGCCCCTAAGTCTAATAATTTATTTATAGCTATTTTCATGTCTCTTTTTTCACATGATGACAAATTATTTTTAGGAATAGAATACTGACAAATTTGAGTATCAAATGGTATTCTAAATCCATAATTTATCCACTTCAATATAACTTCGTTTTTAGTTACTTTTGTCCAACAATCATAAAATAAATTACTTCGACCTGCATGTACCTTGATTAATGTTGGGTCGGAGCACGCGTCCTGGACTAAGTCTGCGGCTTGAACTTGGCGTTGAACGCAGAGTTCGATTGAGGGCGCCGCTGTGTTTGAGCTGCTATCGGTTTCCTCTGACCTCCCCGCCCCCCCCTGAACGACGGGTAACGAAGAGGTCCTGTCCAGTTTCCCTGCTGAGACGACCGGTTGACCGTTGATATTTGAGAGGAGACTGTTTTGGCTGGGCCTTTTTTAATTAGGGCTCCCTACTTTTCAATGGCTTTACTTGCCTTTATTTTTTCCGGCAACGAACTTCCGAATAAAGTTTCGTCTCTTTCGGAGTCTTGTATAACATGTTTAAAGTTTGTATCCAAATTAGGTAAAATCAGTTTTACCCTATCTTTGGTGAACATAAAGTGGAGGTCTGATAATAGGCAGCATCCATCACTTACGTGACGGAAGGCCTTCATTTTGTTTTCTTCCTTCTCAGGGAGGACGTCAATCTCTCGATTTATGGTGGTAATACCGTACCCCAGCTGTTGCTGAAAGTTTTGGATTTTTTTTTTTTGTCATGTGCTCGTGCTATGTCAGTTATGGCTGCTGAGATTTCAGCATTTATTTCAGCTATAATCGTATTGAAAACAAAAGGTGATCGATAAGATCAAATAAAATTTATTAAATTTTACATCATTACGATATTGAGCGGATAACGTGATATATCTATTATAGATTACACGCATTTTCTGCTCTGATTTTTTAAATAACCTTGGAGGCGATATGTTTATGTCTAATTCATATTAAAAAAACGCCCATAACGTTATTACAGACAACGAGATAAATCTCCTTGAGATTACCCGCATTTTCTGTAATCGTATTGAAAACAAAAGGTGATCGATAAGATCAAATAAAATTTATTAAATTTTACATCATTACGATATTGAGCGGATAACGTGATATATCTATTATAGATTACACGCATTTTCTGCTCTGATTTTTTAAATAACCTTGGAAGCGACATGTTTATGTCTAATTCATATTAATATAACGCCCATAACGTATTACAGACAACGAGATAAATCTCCTTGAGATTACCCGCATTTTCTGTAATCGTATTGAAAACAAAAGGTGATCGATAAGATCAGATAAAATTAATTAAAGTTTACATCATTACGATATTGAGCGGATAACGTGATATATCTATTATAGATTACACGCATTTTCTGCTCTGATGTTTTAAATAACATTTTTAAACCGAATAAGTAGGTCTTACCTTGTAAGATTTCTTCTTCATCGGAAGAAATAATTCGCTGTTTCCGTTTTTTATTTATTTTTTGTTCCAACTTTTTTATCTTTATATTATAATGTTGAAGCTGTTCTTCTGCTGTACGTTTAGGCATTTTGTAAAAACTTAAGTAAATGATTAAAGTAAATGACGTATGCTTGTTACCACGCACGAAAAAAGAATGAGGGCTTGGCGCGAACCGGGTGGATCATGCGGCGCCCCACCACAGTGTTTTTTTTATGATACTTTAAATTATGCGAAGTTACCTAGTACCTAAAAAGGACTACCTGTTATATAATATCTGAAGAATGAAGCGACGAAATATAATTGCATATTTGCGTCCAATTAGTGTTCACCTTTTATAGTAGCTCAGTAAACGGTATTACAACACAACTACAACAACTGCCTTTATGATGTTAATTTATTCAATTATGTTCAAATTTTATTATTTGTTTTTAAAAAGAAAAAAAACAACAATTATTGATTAGTGTATTCATTGAATTATTTGATCAGTCCAATTTTTTCATTACTTTACGTTATTTTGCTGGCTTTCTAATTTTTGATAAGACACAACATATTATATTTACCTTACATTTTCAATCTCTATTCCAACACCACTACGAAGCTACACATCTTATAAATACACGAAATTTAATTTACAAATTCACCACTCAGCAATGCCCAGACTTTTTAAATCCCACTCCGCTCCAAAGTCCGAACATTCCTTTGGAACAGTAATCTCTCAATGTAATTTAAAATTAATTTTGTTTGACATTCATCCACGGCTGCTTCATGTAAATTTAACGTGGATTCATTCTGGTAATGTCGGCTTACATTTGCTTTACCGCACGTTATTATTGAAACACTGTCATCGGCTTACAGCAATATTTTATGCATCGGTGTGCATTCAGCAAAATGAATTTAAAATAAATAGACATGCAGGAGTTGATTTGAAAATTAAAATGTTTTAATGCGTTTCTTGGTATTTTTTTGCGTTTATTGGACTATTTTATTACTGCTTTGAAATAATTTAGGACACTGGGCACGGTGAACGCTTGGGATGCTTCTGTTTGAAGTGATATACATGTCGGTGGTAGCTTGTGGTGTATGATGTAGTGTTTCAAGAGAGTATAAAAACCGTTGCAGTATTTATCTCGATTTTGAAGTTATTTTATTTGATTCCATATGATTGAACAATTATTCAAGTCACACATAAAACTCATAATGTTCACCAAAATCTGTTTTAATTGCGTCATCAATCGCCTAAATTTGAACCATGAGTATAACATGTCTAGATCTTTACTGCCTGTCATATTTTAATGTTTTCATATCTGGTTTATTGTAAATTGCAACTGCTTGAGAAGATGCGAAATTACGGTTTTTAGTCATTTGGAAGTTGGTAACTTTTTATAAATTTTTCCAAGTTAGTCATAAAGAAAGTGCTATGTTTTCAAATTAGAAATTTAAAAGCCTTATTGTAGAATTATCTGGTCTGAAATTTTGCTATCGGGTTCCTTTCTTTTTTCTCGGTAACCATGCCCGCGTTTGACCTCAATTTCACCTGATGGTAAGTAAACGTGTGGTTGAAGATGATAGCATACAGGCTAAGGAAACAACTGATTCTTCAATAAATATTTCCGAAACACATAACTTTCTCATAGGTACATATAGCAACTGTTAAATAACTATTTGAAATATTCAGTTTAATTTACACATATACCAATGATAAACACTATTTGTCTATGTACGATTTGTACACAATGTACCTACTGGAGGCTTTCTGAAATAATTAATGCGAGCTACGGCTATGCCTTTGTAGTTAGCACAAATGGAATACGCAATAGTATTTGACATGAGAAGCGTTTGCTCACGGGTTACCATGGAGTTAAGTACCTGGCGATGTTGCCTGGTTTTGTTTGTTGTCTATCGATTGTATACGAATCAGAGGTAATTTGATATTCTTAGGTCTGTTACAACCGATACAAGCAACACTTACTGTTAAATAAACTCAATGGCTGTCGTAGTGGTTGAAATCTCTGCATTTTGGTTTGCAGATATTGTGTACCTTTGCACTCGTAGTCTGAGTCTGGATGTATTTATATGTGTATTAAAGTTTATAAGTATCATATACAAGTATAATATCTGTTTTATTATCGATAGGTACCATAATCTTGGTTCAGTTGGTACCTAGGGTTGTTTTATGTTATCTTTTACTGATCTATGAAACGGCGTGCAGGCGCGGTTGGACTTCGATAATTACAATTTGTATTAAAATGATACTCAAATTATGTTAATGAAATTGCAAAGAGAGTGATAAGCAGGTAGCAGGCGCTGGACAGGCGCTGGGTGGGACCTGGGCAGGTGCTGCATGGGCGCGTGTGTTCTGACTACGCCCTTAATGATCAGTATTCAAACTCTTTAGTTTTAAAAAAGTATTAGGTGTAATATTGTTCATGAAATTGCTGATGTATTTGAAGTTGAAGTCATGTCAAATCAATATTTACACCGACATTATTTATAAAAGCCGTGATAATTCGGCTCTTATTTAATGTATCATGATGCTTAATTGTCTCAAGGGAGCTCTGAGAACTACTAATACTTTAGTGGAAACCAGAACAAACTCTGTTTGGCAGTTCCGCATATTTAGTATCTATAACTTACGTACAGGCGTACTATTTATGCGTTGTTTACTTTGTAATATTACTTAGACCAAATTTTTTGTATGTCCTATAAGGGTGAATGTGTCTTGCGCCTTCAATATGATGAAGGACTTTCACTGTATTTACCACATTCTTGCAAAAAAATTTTTCATTCTTCTAGGTGGAAAATTCCTTTTATAGTAAATACACTGATAGTATAAACTTGGAAGTAGAGAATCTCTAAGAGAAAAGTTTAAAGAGATTGGTATCTTGACCTTTGCATCACAATATATATATGAAAACATAATGTATATTTATAAGAATAGTAGTAAATTTAAAACCTTGAAAGATAAGCATGATAAAAATTATTCTGTAATGACAAGGAACGACCATAAATAAGCATTTCCCAAATTAAGGCTGACTAAAAGCACCAAATCATTTATGGGAATGTCAATACGTATTTATAATAAAATACCACAGACAATTCAATCTCTAACGTTTAATAAATTTAAAAGAACTATCAAAGAAACATTATGCAAAAAAGGCTACTATAAACTCAAAGATTATTTAGATGACAAAAGAGCGTGGGATTGATGTCTCCACAGGTTATTTCCAAATATTAAACATTAATCACTATGTAAGCAGCTTGGCTGCGACATGATATTGGCAAGCACGAATAGCTGTCTTCTGTTTGTTTGTTCATGTCATAGCAGAGCTGTATTTCTGCCAAATTGTACCTATAATAAGCACTTTTTACAAAAGAGTGCCGAGAGTTTTTTTTCCGCCGGCTTTTTTCCTCTCGGTCTACCTAGGGTTCTACTTTCATTTCTTTTTTAAAGCCGAAGAAGAAGTAGTAGTAGACATCACCAAGACATTGGTGGATAATGGGCGATCATTATCTTTATAAGCTGAGAGACGCACACTTCTCGACGGAGGCCTTCCCCAGGATTCGTCATGTCGTCCGGACCCGCGCCGCCCTCATCCAGCATTTGACGTTCGTAAAGTGTATAAAATTCCCTACTACGAATAAAAAGTTTTCATTTTCATTTTCACTGTAATTTGAAAAATCGAAAATAAATAATAATAAAATCCCAGACAATAATAAAATCAGACAATCACACCAACTACAGTAAGCATAGCTTGTGTTATGGGATACCATGTAGCGACCTAGAATATAAATACATAAATAGATACACTATTATGTATTTATATTCTAGGAACACCCAGACACGGAACATTTTTTTTTTCTTAATCTGGGCGGGAATCGAACCCACAACCATTGGCGTCTGAGGCAGACAGGTTTACCCCATCGCCAAAGTGGTCGTCATAAAATCATCATCAAAACAAAATCAAAATCATGGTAAGATTCCCGTAATTTCATTAAATTATAGTGTTAATAACTGCAGTAGTTTAAATCACTTAGTAATAACACATATGACTTATTGTATAGTATTAGTATATTCATCACCAGAACAATACAGAACGGTTATAGGCCGCACAGAAAATATAAGAAATAAACAAAAGAGACCACATCTGCCGCACCATTTCACAATTTTCGAACCCAAATCCACAGATTGTTTTATAGCCCAGTTCACAAGATCCACAAAGGGGAATGCAACTTTTGAACAAACGATCGCCCTGTCGAACATGTGATAAAATACAAGCCAGTAAAAGACAAAACAATATTTCTCTACGAATGTTATTCCACATGCAGAAGCAAGGCTACCAATACATATTTGCGAGATATCTATTATTTTTAGTTGTCGAGACAGCGGATATAACAAGAGTTGTAGCGAGGTTATATTTTTCTTGAAGAGTTTGATCATAAAGGCACTATTAAGAAAGGAAAACGATTGAATATTTTCAAATTCATATAAATATATGTTTTATTTTTATCTTTTTTAAATATAAGATGGATCGTCTTCCATGGCAACTATGAAAAGGGACGTCATTAAACTTTCAAGTAAGAGTAGGTACTTATTCTTTGGAAATGGGCGCTTGAAAACATTAGCACTCTAATGCTCAGGTGAATCAAACACAGGCAGAATTACATCTGACTTACTTTCCTTGTAACTGATACCTACAAATGGTCCTGTGGCTTTGGGTCCAAATAGGGTAAGTTGATAAAAGCTCTACCAGCCCTGGGTCAATGTGTAATGGGCAACTACTCTAAGACCCTGGTCTTCAGTAAGACCCCTTTAAGATTAACGTTATTAGTAATTAAAGGACGACGCATAACTTTGTATGAGAGCTAGTACCCGTCTCAATAGGCATGTGTGATATATCGTTTGAAAAGAGTTCATCTTCTAGAACAAGAATTGGTATAACAGCTGTCTTGATTCTAAGTCCTAGCTGATAAGAAACCTAATAAAATAATTCCAAATCTCCAAAGACAAAATAAAAAAAAAACCTGAATTCAGGTGTGCAACCGATAATCAGAGCGGCGGTGTTGCTTACTATCTATGCTATAGGTGACCCGTCTGCTATTTTGACTTTGAACGGACTAACGATCGCAACTTGGCGCAATAGTAACTTTGATTCAGGTTACTAAGACCTATCCAACGGCGCATCTTACATGGCTATTGGAGGTGGGTACTGGAATTATGCGACGTTCTTTGTTATCAAATATCATAGCTTCGGTTAATATGGTGTTTGGAATATATTTGATAAAGGATCAATTACAACTTGTATCCGACATTTTCAACCTCATTGTCAGTTTACACTAGGTAGAGTAGAATTCAGATGCTGTTAGAATCGTTAATTAGTCAAAGTAAATGGTTTTTAATTAAGAGTTAAAAGGAACCTATTTTATTATTTTTTTCATACAAACTTAGTAGCCTAATTGCGTAAATATTTGAATGCAAAAACAAAAACACGCATAAGTCTGATTTCGGTTTTCATGTCAATATACAGGGTGATTGGTGACAAATTTTAGATACTGTAGGAGAGCACTCTGTACTCGATTCTGATCATAATAGGGCATGTAATAAAAGTAGGTACTTAATTTTTCACTAGAATTCTCTACAAATAAAAACAAATTCTGTTCCTATTCACTTTACATATGCCTGGGTCAATTGTGGCACGTGACCTGGCACCTCAATCGCTGATAACGCTCGTGTAACCATGCGTTTCTTAATCAGTTCTTTAACTTTCGGTTAAGTTTACTCAGTAAATTATTAATATTTATTTTTTATTTTATTATTTCTCTTCATGTATGATCTCAAACTATCACGTCCTCGAATTCCAAAGTGACCCACCAGTCATCCTGTATAAGGTTCTTGATAGTTAACATAATGCTGATATAATAAATAATGAAATGATGCTACTAAACTAAATTTAAGGAAAGTTTATTGATTACTTTAAATAAATAAGTTTATATTAAAAAATAATATAATTTATACCCTTTTTATGCATGAAAATTGAATAATTTATTATCATTTAAAGACACGTTGAAAAGGTTTTAAGATTTTTCGCGTCCCATCGTGCCTCTCAGCAAACATGTCAACCTACGCGGAAAGCTAAGTGAAATAGCAAGTATTTTATCATAGACGACTTTGAATTAGTAAAATAATTTAATTTTTCTTTAAATAAAATAAAAATAAAACAAAATCCCCAGACTATCATACCAAGTACATGGCCTCAAAATAAGCATAGCTTGTGTTATGATGAGGTAACATGTAGCGAACTAGGGGGAAACCTAGAATATCAATACATTATACGTGGTTGTTTTTAGTCAGAGGCCAACATTGTTTTGCACAATAAATATCGTTTATAGAAATGATTTTTGATAAAAAAAAACGTTATGTACTTATTTATAAATTAATGTATTCGCTAACATATTAAGCCACGTATGGTCACTCTAAATTATCAATGAATACCATTATAATAAAGACGACTACGCGCTACTACAAAACATCTTATAGTAACACGTCGTAGAATTAACAATGAAATGCCGCATCGTAGTAGCTGTGTTTATCAACAGCGACTATTTGTAAAAGAGTTTGTGGTGCCATATCTTTATATTTTCTACATTGGCCCAGTAGCGTGTATAAAAAAAAACCCCAGACAATCCCACCAACTACATGTCCCCAAGTAAGCATAGCCTGTGTTCGAGTATACCATGTAGTGAACTAGGGGGGAACCAAAAATATAAATACATAAATAGATAAACACCCAGACACGCAATATTAGTTTTTTCTTGTTCCGTACGGGAATCGAACCGCAACCACTAGCGTTTGAGCCAGGTAGGCTTACCCCATCGCCGAAGTGGGGTAAGCCTATCTACACCACTGCACTACGGAGACCGTAGGTATAAAGAACTTTTGGACTCGAAACTTAAGCTTCACAAATGTGTTAAATATACACCGAAGAAGGAAATTATAACTAACAGTTTTTTTTTTAGTTTATGACTGTTAAATTAGTTTTCAATAACAGATATCTAAAATTCTGTGTAAACGGAATAGCTGGTTCATTTTCACAGCATTACAAAATTCCCTATCAATCTGGCAAAGGATCTCAAATGTTGGCTTCTGTCAATATAAAATTAGTACAACAATGTTGCTGTTTCACAAATACGTGCTGTATTCCAAGTTCTAGTTGATGATGCTTCAAATGTTCAAAATGCTTTGTTTGCAGTATTAGGTGCATTGGTTTCATTATATTTTAATGATACCGATGCACCTCATACTGCTAACAAATAAATATATGATTAAAAAAATATAAAGCTTATTGAATATCAAATAAACTAAAACTTAAGAATAAAGGACAATTAATTTAAAGCAATTCGCACTATTCTTGAAAACAGTCGTAACCTAAAAATTCCCACTTTTCAGGAAAGCAAAAAAAACGTTTTGTGTGAAAACTATTTAATGTTTGTACCTAATGTCAAAGTGATAATACTAGGTGATATCCAAGCATAATAAATACAGTTCAGCTTTGTTTCGGTATAATTTACGACATTTTTGATTATTGATATGCTAATCGTAAGCCCCCATTCTACGATAATAATATTCAAGTCCTTAGAAATGTCTGCTGATACTCCTATTGTCCCGTTCACTGAAATGTTTAAGATATTAAACATTTACTAAGGACCCCCATTTATTGAATTTATGCGTTTTAGAGCCGAATCGAATGCTGTTTAGACTTGCTGTATATAACTTTTAGATTATTTATTAGGTTAGGTGCCCTGTGAATCAAAAGAGAAGGTTTTAAGTGTAAATATTTTAGAAATTAACTACTTTTTGTCGATGACTTATGTGAAAAGCATGTTTGTAACGTCCACTATTTTAGGTATTGTGCACACAAATAAAACAATATTATTTTGACTTGTATGTCCACGACCGGTAGCGTTAGCAGTACCGTATGGAGTGACGAGCGGAATACAAGCCCCGCGCGCCCCTCCCGGTGTTGCCACCACTCCCCGATGTAGAACCATTTAATTGCATATTACATCTCTTATTTGCAAACAAAAATAGATTCGTTAACCACACCACACAATTTTTATTTTACAACTAGGAATTGAAATTACAATTGTACTGAATCTACCACCACTTCGGAAAGTCGATCTGTTGAGAAGAAGTGGCAAGAAACTCAACAGCAATCATCTTTTAAAAGTATATTACAACAGTTTATAGCCATGGAGTTTTATCTTCCATATAATATCAGTCAACAGAGTATTTATGCTTGAACATCATTTTCTACGGAATATTTTACTCATATCCTGATTAACCACAGTCCACTAATCGTTCACTTTCTTTAAATGGACTACATTGCTGATATTATTTTCTAGTTTCATCTGAACACCAAT
This sequence comes from Stenoptilia bipunctidactyla, assembly GCA_944452665.1. Lineage (NCBI taxonomy): Eukaryota > Metazoa > Arthropoda > Insecta > Lepidoptera > Pterophoridae > Stenoptilia > Stenoptilia bipunctidactyla. The sequence goes on from OX101735.1 coordinate 25,103,706, forward strand.
ATCACGACCGTTTACATCCCTACCAGTGTGCACGGTGGGATTATGATTGTGTTTTTCCTTTATTGTCTTCATATTCTTCTCATTTATATTTTTACTGTATATCTATATTTTTACTGTTTATATTTTTACAATGTTCCATTGAATAGGTATTTATGATGTTATTAGATTATTGTTGGATTTCCGTTCTTCTCTTTTCTCCAGATTCTTTGCATTTTTTTTTTCTTGCTGTTTATCTCCATTTTTTCATTCAGAATTGTCTTTTTTTTTTAATTAATTTCTTTAACATTCAAATTTAGCAAGTTCTCACTACAGTCCCAATTTTCAAAATAGTTTTTAGTTCCATGTTTATGTTCTATTGCATGTTACTGATGTTTTTCTTCAGTATAATAATAAGTAAGTACATATATTTTTTCATTTTATATTTGCTTTATATTCATTATAGTAGCTTTATCGTTTGCCAATTTTTTGACAAAATACAGTTTTCAATTTCATACCTACTTATTTCTCTATTTACTGTAGTAGGTAATAGTTTGTTTAAGGTACTTATGATATTAATATTTCTTTTTTTTTATATATATTTATATCAATTACTTTAATTTTTATGGAGGTACCTCTGTACACAAGTAGTTATTCCCAAGTTAATGGAGGTACCTTTGTACCAAATATTTCAAATTAGGGTACCTTTGTACCAAGTATTTCTAATTTATTGGAGGTTCCTTTCAACCTTGGTTTTCCAATTTAATGATACCTTGTACAAAATACATACCTAATATTTGCAATTTAATGGCATTTAACCTTTGTACTTATATTTATAATGAAAATATATTACCATAGAGGTATTTTATTCACTGTACGTAAATACGTTTTTGATATTTTAATATATATGTGATGTTATAATTATGTGTAATATTTATTATCGTATATATTCATTTCATATTAGTGTTGCATACTTTTATTTGCGTGTCATACTTTGATTTACTTTAAAACAGTAACAGTACTATGACTGCGTAGCCCTTAGAGTCTTTTATTGGCGTGGCTATTTACTGCAAAGCAGTAACAGTAAGTACTATAACTGCATAGCTCTTATATAATTTTTCAAGATTTTATTGCGTGGACATATTTATGTCCATAAAAGGTTCTCAGTTAGCTTGTATAGGCCTTTATTTAGTTCATGCTTTGCGTAACCTTTAAATTAAACTTTACAACAATAAGTTCCTCTCAACGTTATTTATGCACGCATAAAAGATAAATACCAACAAAACGCTTATAATAGTGTCACAAATTATCACTAAATAAAATATTTTAAAATTTTAACGTTACATTAATAGTTGTTGTTGTGTTGGTGGTATCGTTTTTTTGACACCAAACTACTTTTATCTCAGTTTAATGGTATAGTGAAAACGCTTTCAGAATAATGTCAATAAAATTGACAATCTTACTGACGTTGCCAATATAAAAATCTCTTTGATGCGATTGATTTAACATATCAAATTCTTTTGTGAATGGGTTTGTGAAAAATTGTGTTCAGAATATTGATTTCAAGATGACCGCTCATGTACATCGATTCAACGGACGATCCAATAGCGGCAATCCCTATCAACAGAACGTTCCGTTTCTGTCAATTACCTATGGTGAAATAGTAAGGTTATATTCTTAAAGGCTGAATGGATTCATTAATTTGCCTTTCAAATTTAGATGGAAAAAGTATACTTTTTCTATCTAGTTCTAGGTATCTAACCAAATTTTAATATTATACTAAAATGATTAATGAAATTGGTATTTATACATAAGTATTCAACTAAATAATGATATAAAAATTAAATGTGAAAAGATATTACTGAACTGTAAATAATTTAAATCAATTAAGTATATAGTTTGAAAATATAGGTTAAGATGGAATTACGTGTAAATTTTTGTATGAAAACAACACATAAATTAACACACTGCCTATATTGCTTTGAATTAACATAGCCTCATACGTGCATGTGGCCTTTTGTTAGTTTGTTTTTTATCTGACATAATGCATGGTCATTAATAATGGAGATTTTTACAATGACTTTGTTAGCAACAACAATTGTTCACATGCACTTATTCCCTCCTTCAATTTGTTTTGCCTTGGTATTGTTGATTGATTCTGAACCTTGCCACAGCTGTACCCAAAGAATTTTTGGCACGCTGTTTAACACAGCTAAGTTGTTGCTAGTGCAATTTCGGATCTCACTTTGTTAACAATTTGAACACACTTTGTTAGCATGTCTCATATCAATACCAATTCCAATATCTACGTCATTCTAAAGGATCGGTACCATTGGAGATATCCAGTTTGAAGGTTCATTAACTGGTTCAATTATATCCGCTTTAACTAACTAATCTAACTTTGCATTTTTTTTTAATTCTAAAGGAATAGGCACTCTGTGGTAAGGCTTAACTATAACTGGCTTATCAGATTTATCAATAGGAATTTCTTATTCAACACCTATAAATTTCAGGAAACTTTTACAACAAAAAGTTTGCATTTTGTATCTGAGAGCCAACATTCATTTTGAATTCAAAAGACCATAAGACCAATGGTCTATTACAATAGGCTAAAACTTTGTGTTAGGGTTTTGTATTTGGTTTACATTATCTATTCCTGTACCATCCATCTGTTTGGAAGGATTATTAAGCGAGTCATTTGACTTACGCTATTTGTTCCGGTTTTGCATAGATTGCGGAAATTCCTCAAGTACCCACATTTTAGGCACTTTTGATTTTCACTGCCACAACGACAGCAAATTTTAGTGTTTTATAGGGTAGTTTTGGTTACTATGCTATTAATTGGTTGGTTTTTACGGATTTTTGTTTTAAAGTTACTCAATTGTCTTTGTTGTAATTTTTCTTTCCCTTTAGATTTTTTTTTATTAATCTTTAATGTATATGCTTTCGCTTAATATAATTTTGACTGTTGTTTATAATATTTTTAAACAAATTGTTTAATTAATCTTTTTTTTTTATTTTATTCAATCTAATTTTACTATATCACTTAATTTATTTTAAATTTTTACCTATAGTTTGTGGAAGAGCGGAGTCTTCAAACACAGGCATTTTTTTGACTAACTGAAGACCCCAGATGAAAACATTTGTACTAGAATAAGAATAAGGAAATAAATCATCATTATTATGTTATTGTATTTGTACAGATTCAATGGCATTTGTCCAAAGTTATATCATCCCCTAAGGTAAGTATTTCCTTCTTAATTCTAAAGATTGATATTTTCCAGCAATTTGATCTATCATGTTTTCATCTAAATTTGAAAAGTTACATTAATAATAATGAATTAAATTCAGAGTTTTTTTTATTATCTTCGGCAGTAGGCTCGACCAGACCTTTTTTCCATTTTTCCAGCGCAAACCCACCCAAGTGGGGTCACCTTCACAATCAAAGGCTTCGAGCGGCGGAATTTGTGACATTTTGTGGGGCAACTTATAAGGAGTAATTTTAAATTTAGGTACCATTCAGCATTCGCTAAATTACCAGTTCTCCGTTTTAGTAGGTACTATTCAGACTTGCTGAATTACCAAGTTACAAGGAGTAATTTTAAATGTAGGTACATTTCAGCATTTGCTTAATTACCAATTCTCCGTTTTAGTAGGTACTTTTCAGAATTGCTGAATTACCAAGTTACAAGGAGTAATTTTAAATGTAGGTACATTTCAGCATTTGCTTGATTACCAGTTCTCCTTTTTAGTAGGTACTATTCAGACTTGCTGAATTACCATTATGCTAGTTATACTTCACTTGACTAATTTCATTTATTTATAATCTCATAGATAAGTAATCACTTAATTGTGACTTTGGAAAAATATTAATCCTGCGTTTATTTTTAATTAACTAAGCAGGTTTTTGCTTTTTTTTTTATTGTGATGTTTGATTTCTGTATCGATTCTTTTTTTAACTTATTTTTTTTATTGTAGGTGTTCAGTTTGATTTTTAGAATAGAACTTACATGAAGGCCAAAAGTAGCGGATCTAAAGTTATTCTTTTTACCCGACTTTTTTATTGATTTTAGTGATTACAATAGGACTTGTCATAAGATTTCATTATTATAGTAACATTTAAGGAATATTTTTAAATCGGAATGAATTACGTAACACAATTTAGTAATAATTTAGTGTCATTACATGTTATTTCTCTTTTTTTTTTTAACTTTATTTTAGTTATTCTACTCATAATTTCACATTATTTTCAAAAATTTAATAGTCCTACCTGTATACATGATAATGATTCTGTTTGGTAACGAACATAGGAAATTAATATGAAATTACTTATTTAAAATAAAATGAACGATGTTATAATTCTAAGTGTTCCGTTTTTAATTATCAAGTTATTCATTAACTCATCAAGTAAGATATTTTATCATCATCATCATCACAACTCTTTGTAATGAGGTATTTCATAGTTAAAGTGAAATATATTGTATGTTTTGGTTATTGCTTATTATTTTTAAACCTGTATTGTTGGCGCCAATCAAGAAATTGCAATTAGGTACTACCTGAATGATTTTGAACTTAAAAAATAGGTACACAACTCGGTCAGGCCGGCGCCGTGATAGGCAGGTAGCTGTTGCTGGGCACGCCGTTTTGCCGTGATGAGCCTTGACGAGATTGTTGTTTATAACAAAGGAAAAGACCGAGAACGATATAATAAGTTTAGTTGTGTTTTTTTGTATTTACATTGTCGTACTTTATGTAACATATTAATATGGTGGATTTTAGCAAGTGTAATACATTTGATGATTTGGCTTTTTTTTTTACAGGTATAGTTTTAGCAAGCTTATAGGTTTTATGCACGCACATACCTTAATCCTCGTCGCCACTTGTAACGTCCACTATTTTAGGTATTGTGCACACAAATAAAACAATATTATTTTGACTTGTATGTCCACGACCGGTAGCGTTAGCAGTACCGTATGGAGTGACGAGCGGAATACAAGCCCCGCGCGCCCCTCCCGGTGTTGCCACCACTCCCCGATGTAGAACCATTTAATTGCATATTACAATGTTGTTCCTTAATCTTTCTTAATGTTAAGTGACAATAATAATATTGATGTCCGTAAACGTTTTGAGGATATTGATCTATTTATTATGTACAAAAACACTGTGCTCAGCTTAAACTTGAGAGAGTAAACGAATCATTTATTCATATTCGATTCAGTCTGCCATAAGTGATATGTATTGATCTAAGTGCCACTTGCCATCACAAGGATGCCGAGCACTTTCGTCCAGTTTATCATCACACACAACTCGTTGTAATGAGGTCACTGCAGGGCTATGAGTCTCTCTCACTAAGGAGGTAGTTTGTCTAGTTATTTGATCGAAAATATATAAACATTCTTCTATTCCTAACACTATTCTTACATGCTAGACTGGGAGCTAAGGACCAACATAGAATGTGCCAGCTACTTTTCTTCTCGGGCATACTGTAAGAGTCAGTTAAGGGACAGAGGTTTCATTGGAGGTTTTTTGTGTAGACTGAACCGCTGTCACTGCAATAATTTCTCTCCACCATTATGATGTCTCCAAATTTGTAAAACGTGTCGTCAGATGGTTTTATGACCTTTAGTGTTCTGCCTACCTTTATGGGATACTAGCTTTATCCCGCAACTTCGTATGCGCTTAACTACCCTTCTCTTGGAAATTTCAGAAACTGTACAACCAGACACCCACTGAAAGAACCTTTATACCAAGTATCACACCCATGCAAGGAATTAGTTTTTTTTTCATAAAAAATAAAAATCATATATTTCCCGTGCCCGTGGGAATTTTGGGATTTTTTTTCGTAGCACAACCAGTCACTCTTTGAAGAACCTTCATGCCAAGTATCACATCCGTACACTCAAGGAATAAGATTTTTCATATAAACTAAAAAGTCCAACCACTTCCCGTGGGAATTTCGATAATTCCTTCCATAATACAAACAGACACTTATTGAGGAACCTTTATATCAAGTATCACATCCGTGCACTCAAGGGATGGGATTTTTTCATATAAACTAAAACATCATATATTTCCCGTTCCCGTGGGATTTTCGGGATTCTTTTCATAACACAACCAGACACACATTGAAAAACCTTTACGCCAAGTTTCACATCGGTGCACTCAAGGAATAAGATTTTTCATACAAACTAAAAAGTCCTATATTTCCCGTTTCCGTGGGAATTTCGGGAATTCCTTCCTTAGTGCACCCCTACATCCCCTAAAGAATGTATGTTCCAAATTTCAGCTGTCTACGCCCAGTAGTTACGGCTGTGCGTTGTCTGTCAGTCACTCAGTCACTCAGTACCTCAGTCACTCAGTCACTCAGTACCTCAGTCACTCAGTCAGTAACAGAACAGTTTTATATATATTGATTGATTCAGCGCAGTGGATGTCACCTGGGTGATGATGATGGCGAAACAATTACAATCCACCCGTGAAACGACCATGCTTTGGGATGAAATAAAAAATACTTTTTAGGCATAATGTGAAAAAAGTACATTTTATTATTTTAAGTAATTAAAAATATACAAAAACAACGATAACTATCGGGTTCATTGCTATGAACACCACTAAATACTACTTGATACAAAGATTCTGACATATTCAATTTGCTTTTACTACTCCAGTTCGTAAAGGTTTTATTATTGACTGCACGTTTTCATTCAATCAAATGATTTCACAAAAGTTTTTGATATTGACGTTTTTGTTTTAAATCCACTTAAGAATAACAATTTGTAAATCTGATACAGATATTGCATACAAATAAAATGTGACCTTTATTAGAAAACCCGGAAAACAGTACACCATACCACAGTGTCAAAGTAAAATTCCACTACAAGATACTTACTTCCTACTTTCACTTAAAAACTCGGTTCTGAGCTACTCATGTGGTTCTGAGTGTGCATCTAAACTAAAACTTTTTAAAGTTTAAACATAGTGACATTTTTATTTAAAAAAAACGTAGCTGAAAATGTTCAAAATAAGTTCTAAAGAAAGAAATTTTAATAATGTTTTTTAAGTTTTTTGCATTTAAAATGCTCAATTATTCTTAAATAAATGAAAAATGTGATAAATAAAAATTTCTTTAATCCTGGTCGGGTAATTTTTATTTATCACATTTTTCATTTATTAAAGAAATTTTACTTTTTCAATTTTGATTTGAAATATGTAACCTTTTAGAATTATTTTGATTTGATTATAATGATTGACATAGTTGACAAACGATTGAAAAATAATTGATAAACACTATCAAGCCCTTAATTAACTAGCAAAAAGCATACAATCACTTCGTTCAACTAGAATGGTTGGTGAGTCAGTTATAATCTTTTAATAATTTAAAGAATTACTAAAGATTTCTTAAGAAATATATCCAACAACTTTCTTGTTAACTGAATTCAGGTTTTTTGGTTATAAGTTAAGGTTCAGGGGTTTGAGAAAAAGGAAGCCGAGTATTATGTGAATACATAATTTGTATTGAATTTTTGCTCTTTTACATACAAAATGTATGTTTTTTTCATCATTTTAATAAAAATAAAAAAAATAGTTTAATATCAAACACTACTTTTCGATTGCCGGCTTATAAATGGTAAGTCCTATTAATCTCAAGTTTACGTATGTTGCCTTCTTTGTTATTGAATAACTAGATGTTCTAAAAGCCTTAGCCTCACAATATAAGAATATAAAATGTTTCTATGTCATTCCAGACCTGTGCGTATCTTTATGATATGAGATAGAAAATCAATAAAAATAATGTTATAACATTGCCTTGCTTAAGAAAGAACTTGTGTTATGGATTCGAGATAACAGATAAATAAACATAAGATATACATTATTGAAAAAAAATAAGAGATTTACTGCAAGAAACATACTTATTTAAGGCCAATGCTGCGTCACGCGCGTCTCGAGCGTGTTCATACAACTGCTACGTCTGTACCATACGCGCGTACGGTACGCGTCACATGCTCTGGGTTCATCACAAAAATATCCAACACCCCGGGATTCGGACCCAGGACTTCTGGCGTAAAAGATTACCGCTATGCCAAGGATTTTTCAGGCTGGTGATAGAGTAATTTTGAGATTAGTGGAGACAACTTTTTATAGCCGGCATTAAATCAGAAATTTCTTACTTGTGGAATCTATCACACCTAGAAAACAGTGTTTTAACAGAGTATATAAACAAATAATAAAGAAATCCTCTCTAGATTGACTTGTAACAAACATAAACAACATAAAGTAGGCAACTATTACCATTTTGGCAATGTTTCGTTTCCGCAGTGCTTCATGAAGAACTAATTCTTTCCGGTCTCATTGTCACATGTCATGAAAGCAGTTATTTAATATTTTTAAGTTTTTACAATTTAAATGCTCAATTATTCTTAAATAACTGAAAAATTGTGCTGAATAAAAGCTCAGTAGAAAAGCACTCGTCCGGCAAACGAGAGAGGTCCCAGGTTCGAGTCCTGACATTTTTTCAGTTATTTAAAACAGTTTTTGTTCAATACATAAAACGTCAAAGTGTATTGAAGCAGAATTCATACCATTTTGTTTAAACATCTCTTACGTTTAACTAAACATTCAAAATACTGTTACAATTACAAAAAAAAATATCTAAAATAAACCTTATACATATAAAATCAAGATTTACTTTTCGACTACGTATGCATCTATACATTATAACATTCGAGTATAATTTATGGCAGTTCCCAGTTGATCGAGTCGTCGTATTTGTCTTTTTCTTTGAGTTCTGACAATGGAACTGGAGTTTTCAGCAGTAACCCTGGAACAAAAAACAAAGATAGTTAGTTCAGTTCACACATTTTCACTGACAAACGCTGGCAACTTCTTTTGTGAGCGCATTCAACAGAAATGTTGAAATGGAATTCAGATTTTTGAATCCACATGTTTATTTGATAGTGTATAGCAACCAATGATTTGCTCAGCTGAGCAAATATAAACATTGAGCTATGACCTTCTTGCAATATAACACACACTAGTTAATATGAAACATTAATTATTTTCATTGCATTCATTAATTTTTAAGTTTCCTTTTTTATTATATAGGGTCGCCATATAATAGTCAATAATATTTTAATAGCAGATTAAGACTGATGAGTGGGTCATAATTACGAAAAATAAAATATATTTTTTAAATACTTTCATAAATTAAAGTTCCAAAATTCTTCTAAGTGATCAAAATTTAAATTTGATCTGTAGTTTATGACTACACAACAAGTAATGAGAACTTGTCTATCTGATTGTGTATACTAATAAAATCTAATCTTAAATTTTACTCACAGAGAACAACTTTGAAATTTTATTTTATGAAAAATATTGATAAAAAAAAAATTTTTTTTTCTTCGAAATTCAGACCCACCTATCATACCTAACCTGCTATTAAAATATAATTGACTATTATATAAGGACCCTGTATAGTTAATTCGATTTAGATGTCCTGTTTTATGCAAAAGTATTGTTTCTTTATTTTTTATGTTTTTTTATTGGTTTTCAAACTTTACTTGTAATTTTTGTGTGTTTTATTGCAATAAACGGATTCTATTCTATTCTATTCAACTCAATAGAAGTATATTTTTATGAATACTCTCATTAGATCGCATAATTTATTGACTTCAACATTACATTTTGTTAAGTAAATCCAAATCTATCAGATCCAGTTTTTTTTAGCATTTAATTGAGTTTCATGATGGCACTCTCAAAAGATTCATAACCAGTAAATCAACACAGAATTTGTCTATAAGTAGGTATTCATAAAATATACATATAATGAAACCCTTATACCGAAGACAAGTTTCAAATCGTGTTAAATAAAAATATGTATTGGAAATACCAGTTGCTGAAGTGTTTATTTTATTGAGTTTCTTTTTTCGATTCTTTGAACCCAGATTTAATGTTTTTTTTTTAAATCTAATTATTATTACCTAATTGACGGTACTTATTGATTCGCAAAAAGGTATATTATTTAAAAATTACATTAAAATATGTTAATTTTTATTTTAATGACGACACTCGAAAGGCGTGCCATAAAACGCAACTATATCTGACTAGCTGTTGCCCGCGGCTCCACTCGCGGTTTTAAAATGTTTACGATCATTACATAAACTCATGTAAGTATTTAATTATGGTATGCCCTAGTTCAAGTATTTTAATAATTCGTAACATTTACGCAGAGCGAGACGCAGCTTGATGTTCTCGAACAGAATCAAGTCTTGCCTAACGTTTTTCATTAGATTCTTGGGACCTAATGATCCTCGATCTTTTAGCTCCTCTTGAATATTGTGAAAGATTTGACTTTCTTCTAGGTACGGTTATTCTTTTTAAAAGAAATACGACAGATTAATTTTTCTTTTTGCAATTGAAATCTAATTGACTGCTCCCCTGCGTTACCGGGTAGGCTACCATCTCACGAAGATCAGTGAAAAAAAAAATACTCAAAACAACATAAGCCCGAAGGCATTTTATGTACATGAATGGGAGTTTTAGCCAGTTAAACAAAGCTGATGATGAAAGAGATGATATTGAGCTTTAACTTTTACCGCCTTCACCACGTGGAGGTACTCCCAGCTTATGTTATTATGATTTTAGAAATGTTATTTTTGGAAATACTTTATATTCATTATAATTAAGTTTCATTGTCATCCGATCATATCTGATTGTTCCTGAATATGTGGGCTGTGATTTTCAACGATCCTTAATTAAGCATCAAGTGAAATTGAGTTAAAAGACGCTTATAAACACTACTATTACAAATAGTGTCACTAAGAAACTTTTAATATAAAATAAATAATAAATAAAATAAGCTTGTGATATGAGATACCATGTAGCGAACTAGGGGGAAACCTAGAATATAAATACATATTATAGATAAACGCCCAGACACGGTTTTTTTTTTTCTTGTTCCATGCGGGAATCGTACCCGCGATTACTGGCGTCTGAGGCAGATAGGTTTACCCCATCGCCAAAGTGCTCGTCGAATATAATTTACTAGTGCACGGTATCGAACACATTCATACTGAGACAATATTTAACATGAAGTTTATCTTTATTTTTACGGTAGCGGTCCTTAAAGTTTTATTAAGATCAACTTTTGTGGACCAAAAAAACCTTTATCCTCGTCCCTTTTTATCATGTTAGCGGCAAAAGGTAACAATAGGCGGGCAAAAGTCCACAAACTTATTTGGAGTCAATCAATGTAAAAGGTGTGGTTTACGAGAAATTCCAAAGGCCTGAGGGCTAGAACAGTACTTGAAAACAGTAAGTAAATCAAATAATTCTTTTGAATATATTTATGTTACTCATATTATAATTGTGAATGTTTGGATGTATGGATGTTTGTTCCGTAATCACGGCAAAACAGCTTGTAGCGAAGCGCCATAGAACGACGAGGACACGACGAAATTTCTACATCGCGCTATTGAAGTTTATATAGCGACTTGCATATATACTACATCCCGACAGTAGTATGTTATTGGGCATTCTAACTCACTTCATTCGGTCGCGGACACGCGACCTCACTCGTAAGTTAGCATGCCCAATAACATAAAACAAATATATTAAAGTAACAAGAAACATTAACCAGCAGCGCATGATTTCACGTCAGTAATTTATTAAAATACGAATGACACAAATACATCCGAAATTATTTTCCGATCAGACCTATTATTAATTTACGCATGATACATTACGTTAAACAAGAATAAATAAAATATAACACTCACCGAAACCGCGCAGTTCGCCGAGCTCCTTACATAACTAATTAACTTTACAATCACTTCAATTAGCTTCATGGTAACTTGTCAGCAGTCCGTAATCATGGGCCAGTTTGACGAATGCCCTTAGACAGCGTTAGCACTATAGGTAAACCTTAAAACCGTGCGGGTGAGCAGTGTGCCTTGAGAAAACGCTCAGATTTAAGTGGAATATTGCAAACAATGTTGGCTGATGACCGTCCATCGAACACATTTCATTTCATTAGAACTTGTAGGTGAGCAGCTTGCCTCGAGAGATCACACAGAACTAACTCAGTGGAATATTCTGTACCAGCTTGGCTCATGACCCTCCATCCGATATAGTTCACTCGCCAGAACTTAATGGATGAGCAGCTTGCCTCGAGATGTCACACAGAAAATCCACTTCGTAATGTCTGTACCTTTGTACGGCTAATGATCCTCCACCCATCATAGTTCACGAGATAGAATAATGTATGCGAACAGCTCGCCTTGATTGTTATACAAAATTCTACCTACTATCTGAGCCATCTTGACTCGTGCCTTTCCACATAGTTAAAATGTAAAACCGATAGCAGATACTGTTAGGTTACAACCACAATTACGAACACCGAAAGTAATTATCATGAATTACTTGAACTAGGCTCAACAACTGCTGTGATCGACAATGACTGAACAAATAATACGAGTAATTAGGTGGATTAAATTAACAGCCTAAACACATGACTAGGGATGTACCGCTACTGGGAATATTGCCCAAGATTTATATGTATATTTAAGTACTAGCTGTTGCGCGCGGTTTTACCCGCGCAATTTCGATTCCCGCGGGATTTTCGGGATAAAAAGTAGCCTATACGGATTCGGAAGAATCCCTCTAAGTAATGGTAAAAGAAATTTTGAAATCAGTCCAGTAGTTTTTGAGCCTGTTCAATACAAACATACAAAAATACAAAGGCTTCCTCTTTATAATATTAGTATAATATTAGTAAAGGGCTATGAATTCTAAACAATTTAAGGTATATCATCAATATACCTTAAATTCATTGTAGGGAAAATTCTCGCGGCACATCACTACGCATAACGTTCGTACATCGTCATCGGTTTTCGCCGCGTCGCTTGGCCGTATTGTTTTAGGTATAAGCATTTTTTATGTTGCAATCACGGGTTGCAATGAACTAAAGGTTGAGCACTAAGACTGCTATAACAAACATAACATAGCATTACTTATTATGCGAAGATCGATAGTTTAATATGATTTAGTAAATATGAATAAAAACATCTATTAATTCAAAGCTAAAGACTGAAATACATTTCATTGTAGGTTAAAAAAATTAAACTACTCTAAAGCTGAAATCTAGTTTTTATTTTTTCTTGTTTATTAATCAAATGTTTCTTGTTGTGCTATCAATAAAAAGGTACCTACATAATAATATGTAATTTAAAAATGAGAATGCGATTAATATTTAGTTTTATAATTATTATTATAGCTTGCACTGTGCATATGGATTTGTCAATGTCGTCAAGTGTGCAAAATACATGAACAAAACATCGTCAAACTAGGTCACCGACGCATCCGGTAATGAAATATAATATTTTAGCAAGTAAATACTTATACCATGGGTTTACTTTTTAAAATAAAATAATCGTACAATATGAACAAACATTTGCGAAGAAAATTAAATAACCTGTAAATAGAAACTTATTTGGAAAATTAAATGACGTCTGAGGAAAGTCAACTTTGAAGCTAAGATGCATTTTTCTGTTATTTATTTAACACGAAATATTGAGAAGTTATTTTAGCCTACCTATTTTCAGCGAGGAATTCAATAATTTTAATAATGGGTGGTGAAATGAGTTATTATGTAATTATTCAATTACATAAAACACGTTACCTATTAAATAAATAAATAATAATAAATAATTCTAACAATCGCACATTTCTAACATTTATTATTATTACTATGTAATAAAAATCACAGATTTTTATTAAAAGATAAGAAATTGACGTTGAAAACTTAAAGAAAATATAATTGTTTGAGATTTAAAAAATGATATTTAAAATATTGAAATGCATCATAGATATATTTACATTTCAACATAACTTAGTAATATTCTATAAAATAATAAAATTAGAATCAACTGGACCAATTATGAAAATTCTTTCACCATTGTAATGCTATATATATATTTTTTTGCTATATATTTTTTCTTGATATTAATATGGGATCGAAACTTGCACTGAAGGAACCGCATCCAAAAGCAAATACAAAATATAAACTTTAATTTTAAAATTAGTAGTTTTAAGCATATACGATTTTGAAAAAAGTAATTAGGACCCTATAATAAAAAAAAAAAATGTCCTACTGAGATTCGAACTCGGGTCCCTGGTATGACACCCGAGTACAATTACCGTTGAGCTGATTCCATTTTTCTATACATGACTAAATTGTGATATGTATTGTGTATGAGCTATTCAATTGACGTCATGACTGCCTATAAAACGCAATTTTAGGGTAAAGGCGAAAATTCATAGGGCTGCCTCAAGCTGATATCGCCTAGGCTCGTAAATATCCCTAACATAATTTTAGTAGTTTTATTTTATTTAACAAGTTTTTTATTTATAATTTTTTAAGAGTAAGGTAACACAATTATTGAATAAGTGTCAATGTTTCATATGGCACTACTTTTTTAGGATAACTTAATATTATATCAAAAAGAGGTATTTTTACCATTAATAAAATTACAAATTATATTTATATTATATATAAAAAATATGCCTACATTTTAACCGAATTTATATGTAATACAGCTTTTTATTTATGTAAATATTCATTTTGTAATAAATAAATTATTTATTTAAAATTGTCTGGAAATTCAGGTATCGCTTCTGTAGGTGGTTCATAAAGTATTATTAAAATAATTTTTAACAGCATATCATATTAGTATTGTTAAAATTTAGAATTCCTAAACGTTTGTGCCAACCCTGACACAAATTACAGAATCAACAATAATTTTACCTGAAATTCGGTAACTGGTCTGTTAGAGCATCATTGTTTCCAAGTGATTAGAGCTGAGGAAGTAGCTCCAGCCAGTGACATCAAGAAGTGAGCCGAAGCACATTTAGCAGCAAATCCAAATTTAGTGAGTTACTTCATTTGTCTCTTGTAATCATGTGAGTATGTAAAGTTAATTTATTCGATATTTAGTTTCCAAACAGCACACTTATAATTTTTATTAATCAAACGATGCACTTAGCCAACGAAAGTAATTATTCCAAAAATTAAGTAACAATTTTATTTTACAGGTCTGACTCTGAGTACGAGGTACCCCGGGCTGCCAGCAGCAAAGCCAAATCTAAACAGCGGCAGTCTGTTATGTAAGTTAATTTCTTTAACAATTACTTAACGTATTATTTTAATATTGACATTATTACTTTTTATTCAGCTGAAAGTTTAAAGATAATTAAAATTTGTTATTTAAATAATTAATTTAATTCACTTTAAAGTTATTGGATGAATTAAGTTGTTTTTTTATTCGTTTTGCTAATGATTTTTATTTCAACTTTACAGATATGATTCTGAATTTGAGGCTCTAGCCAAGGCGGACTCAAAACAAAAGAGGAAAGCTCCAATAAGGTAAGTTTTTAAACTCTTAAACGTCAAACATGAGTCTCTTATCCATCTGATAGCAATGCTTTCCATGTCCCTGGATATCATGGATGGTGTTAGTGATTTGATGTGACCAGCCAGTGATTGTGATTGTGATCTGTTTTTTATTCATTTCTTTAGTTAGTGTATACCTGTATATGTGTAAATCATTTTTTATCTTTACAGATCTGATTCCGACACTGAGTCCACTGTTCAAGCGAAGCTTAATGTTTCGGATACAAAACGAAAAAGGAAAGCTTCATTAGGGTAAGGGTTTTTTTATTAACTTAAGTTTTATAAGTGACGACTGCTGTAGTCTAGGAGTAAAGCAAAGTGGTCTCGGATTCAGAGGTCCCGGGTTCGAGTCCTGGTAGGGACGAATATTTGTGCGATGAACGTGTTTAGTCGTTCTCATGTCATGGATGTTATAATGTTTATTTAAGTATATTTCTCATATTAACATACATAATAAGTAATATATTTCTTAAGTATATTTATCCATTATTTAGTATCCATGAGACAAGTTCTCAATTAAACTTAATTAAGGCTAGATAGTGTGGTGTGAGTGTTGAAAACATTTATTTTTATTTTTTTTATAAGTTAGGTTAAAAAAATATTTTCCAGCGAGAAAAACACATTATTAATTATTCAAGTTCATTGTTTAAAGTAGTAATTTCGATTTCAGATCTAATACGGCGAAAAAGAGAAACGGCAAAAAGGATTTTGATGTGTTCGGGCTGCTCTCAAACGAGGAAGCGGTGTTAGCGAGCGAGAGCGCTTCGCGACAGAGCGTCGGCTCCCAGCGCCTCACGAGCTCCATCAGCAGCAGGGTCGCGAACGGGTCGGTGGTGCGCAGCACGAGCTTGGACGGCGACAGCTACGTCGAAGTCCGCGTGTACTCGGCGCGAGAGGCCATCGACACTCGTCCAGAGCTGCGCTACACGAAGGCCCTCGTCACCCTGAAGCTGCAACTCGACAGTGAGCAGCCCGAGTGGGAGCAACTACAGCGCTTTCTCAGAACAGCCAAGACGAGATACTTCGCGGAGAAAAAACCCATATTTTATGAAGAAAAAAAATAATATTTCATAAAAATAATTATTAATTAAACTTGGCATGTTTTATTGTGTAATTTTTTTTATTCTTAATTGTTCATAGTAGTTTAATATTAGATTACGAGTGCATACTTTTTTATTTACCTTGGTATTCAATATTGTGTTTAAAGTTTAGTTTAGCCGCAATAATTAAATCATACTTTAAATTTTTTTAACAATACCCAAGGTATTCAAAAAAGTATAACGACTTAGATACATACATACCAATATTTTATTTGAGAGTTTTAGGTTCGATTCCCAGTTACCTGGTAGGATCGATCTTTACTAAACTTGATTGGGTCTGATCGTTATAAAGAACTTTTAATTTCTGTATAGCGGTCATAGCACAAGCTATATTATAGGATTACATTGAGTAGTTTATTTGTAGGATTTTAAATTAATATTAGCATATACCTCCATACATACATAGCATACCGGTTCACAAGTAATTAATAAACATAATAGGCATTTGAATTATACTTGCAGGTACAGTAATTATCTTAGGATGCCTTTCTGTGATACTTGTTCCACTCAAGTGGACAATAGACGATGGATAGGTCACTTGCGAAGCACGGCGCATAAGGACAGGTGCGCGGCGTCGTGCGCGCTAGATGGCGTCGTTGAGGTTTCGTCAGCGTTTCGCGGTCGCTTTGCCTCTTACCGTATTCCTGCTGACGAGCAATTTGAGCACTCTTTGCCTGATTCATTTTTAACTTATATTCACCCGAAAGTTTTTAAACTTTTCGAACTTTCTTTAAAGAAACATATAAGTGTAAAAGTCAATTTAGAATATTTTGCTCGCTTCCTCTTATACAAAAACGATATGCAAGATACCAAATCATTTGCTACAAAAAACATCGTTATACATCAAAATACTAATTTTGATAATGTATTCCAATCTCTTTTGAATAGCATAAAAAAGAAAATTGAAGAGTTTCAGGAACGAGACAGCGGCTGGACATTCTTGAGTAATATGTACTTGGAAGTAAATATTAATAAATATGATCCATTGAATGGATCTGGCTCGTCTTTTATTGACTTGCCGTCAGTAATAAAAAGGAAAAAAGCATGTCTCAACATAAAAAATAAAGACAATTATTGTTTTTTGTGGAGTATCGTTGCTGCTATACATCCCGCTAGCAGAAACGGTGAGCGAACTACATCATATCCACACTTCACATCCATATTGAACATCGAAGGCATATCGTTCCCTATTACTTTTGATAACATCTCTAAATTTGAGATTAACAACCCCAATATAAGCGTTAATGTATACAAGTTAAAAAACAGTACGGTAGTTGGTCCCATATATAGATCTGAATTTAAATCCAAATCTAGGACCAGAGTCAATTTACTATGGCTTGAAAATAATACTAAATCTCATTTCGTGTTAATAAAAAATTTGTCGCGTCTTGTGAGATCTCAAATCACAAAACACCACGGTAAATTGTATTTTTGTGACGATTGTTTTTCTCGAGTCAAAATTCTATAGACAACCATATTTGTAGTGGCGTTTGCACTATTTTGCCCGACAAAGGATCAATTCTTCAGTTCAAGAACTTTGATCGAAAACAAGATGTTCCGTTTGTAGTATACGCAGACTTTGAAACAATACTGGCTCCTTTTCATAAATGCGAACCTGATCCAAGTTCTAGCTACACAGTATCTCGCCAACAACATATTCCAGCAGCATTTGCTTATCACGTTGTTTGCTCATTCGATTCAAATTTAAACCGTTTTGTACAATATAGAGGCGTGGATTGCGTAGATGTGTTTCTTAAACAGTTATACGAGGATGTCAAAAACATTTACCTAGTGCTGAATAGTGAAGTAAAAATGATTTTTACTGAACATGATGCCGAGACCTATGCACAAGCATCCGTTTGTCATATATGCGATCGAGTAATATTGTTTGACAAAGTTAGAGATCACTGTCACCTAACAGGTCGATATCGTGGAGCAGCCCATCAATATTGTAACCTACGATATAGTGTACCTAAGCTCGTTCCTGTCTTCTTCCACAACTTGGCGGGATATGATTGCCATTTGTTTATAAAACAGCTGGCAGAGACCGATGGACCCATTAAAGTGATACCAAAAAATAAAGAAAATTATATATCGTTCACTAAGTTTTTAAAGCTTTCAGATGGAAAATTTGCTCAAATAAGATTTGTAGACTCTTTTAAATTTTTAGGAACGAGCTTAGAAAAACTAGCGAACGGACTTGGTACAACGGATTTTGTTCATTTAAAAAAATACTTTCCAATTAAAAACGAATTCGATTTACTTACTCGGAAAGGCGTATATCCATATGACTATATCAAAAGTTTTAATTCATTTTCAGAGAAACATCTTCCCTATAAAAATAGCTTTTATAACTCTTTAACAGATGAAGAAATCAGTGATTCAGATTATGCTCATGCTAAAATTGTTTGGAATACGTTTAATATAAAAAATATGGGAGAATACACCGACCTGTATCTTAAAACAGACGTGTTACTTCTGACTGATGTATTTGAAAACTTCCGAATGGTTTGTAAATTAAACTATAGCCTAGATCCTGCATTCTATTTAACAGCACCAAGTCTATCGTTTGATGCTATGTTACTAAAAACTGGTATTCAATTAGAACTATTAACGGACTTAGAAATAATACGAATGATTCAAAAAGGTATTCGTGGTGGTATATGCTTATGTCCCACAAGACATGCGCAAGCAAACAATAAATACTTGCATAATTATGACCGAAATAAGCCGGAGTCATTTTTAGTTTACATCGATTGTAATAACTTATACGGTTATAGCATGTGTCAGTCATTGCCAGTATCCGATTTTAAACTATTAGAAAGAGACGAATTTGATTTGTTAGATGTAATGAGTATTCCTGATGATGCGGATTTTGGATACATTCTTGAAGTGGATTTGTTATATCCAGAGTATTTACACGACTTACACAATGATTATCCGTTTTGTGCTGAAAAGTTCATACCTCCTGGAGGTAAAACTACTAAACTTATTCCAAATTTATATCAAAAATATAATTATGTTATTCATTATGTACATTTAAAAACTTGTATAAGTAATGGACTGATATTATCTCATATACATCGAGTTTTATCATTCAAACAGAGCTCGTTTTTAGGAGAGTATATAAAATTAAATACAGAGTTAAGAAAAAGAGCCACAACTGCTTTCCAGCAAGATTTATTTAAATTATTAAATAATTCAGTATTTGGAAAAACTTTAGAGGATAATGAACGTAGAGTAGATGTTAAATTAGTCAATAAATGGCACGATGAAACCAATAAGACAAAAAAGTTTATTTGTGCAAACAATTTAATCGCTAGGCCAAATTTTCATAGTGCCACGGTATATTCAGAAAACTTAGTAGCAATCCAGATGAAACCAGAGAAGATAATTTTAGACAAACCGATATACATTGGATTCGCTGTCTTAGAATTATCTAAAACCCATATGTATAAATTTCACTATAATGTTATGAAACCCTTTTATCAAAGAAATATTCAGTTGTGCTATACTGATACAGATAGTTTTGTTTATAAAATTAACACTAAAGACTTTTACAACGATTTGAGAAATCATTTTCTTGATTACTTTGATACTAGTAACTATAATATAAGTAATTCATTTGGTTTACCCTTGATAAACAAAAAAGTCCCCGGCTTATTTAAAGATGAGATGAGTGGACAAATCATGACAGAGTTTGTAGGTCTTCGTTCTAAATTATATTGTGTTAAAACTGAGTCTCAGACCATAAAAAAGGCTAAAGGAATAAAAAAAAGTGTGATCAAAGATTTGACTTCATCAGATTACAAAAATGTATTGACGAACGATGAAGTGATTCGTAAGAAGAATATTCTGTTTCGATGTATCAAACATGAAATTTTCACACAAACTGTGAACAAAATTGCTCTTTCAAATAATGATGATAAACGTTTTATACATTCAAACAAAATATTTACAAAAGCATGGGGTCACTATAAGATTAATATAATTTAAGAAATTTTATTATAAAACTATATTGTCATTATTAAAGTATATTTTATGTAAAACATTTTGTTATTTTCCGTAACCTAACTTTTTTAGAAATTTAAAAACATGTCAAGTTTAACATTCATAATTTAATTTTAAATATTGTAGAATAGTCTTTATTTGTTAAAGTAACTTTCTAAGATTTTATTGTTATTATTAGATAATAAATAAAAACATGATTGATTTACTAATTCATTTGTTCGTTTTATTTATTATCTAGCCATACTTCTATATCACCTAAACCTAACCAAAAGATTCAACAACCACGTTTTCAAAACGTGTTGTAGGTATTCAGGTTATTTTCTTTGCATGACTACATGAAAATTAAATATCGAAACTATAATATAAACATAGTGTTGATGTTAGTTATTTTTCATTTGCGCAAATTGTAACATGATCACTTTAAACCAGCATATATAATATTCTTAATAGGCAGATATTTAATGCGCGTGCTGCGGAATATGCTGACTTATACTTGATATTTTTGAGGTCTAATCAATTTCGTAATAATAAGTAACGTATTGCGCTGTCTAGCATTTGCAAGCTTTGCAAATTGCATTTTATGTTTTTATCCCTAAAATTGTTCATTAATTTATTACCATTGCATACGTGAAGACCGGTGGATAAAAAATTGTAAGTATAACAAGCATAGCAAACTTATAGAATTTTTTAAATTCAATTTCTTCATAAACATTATCACTTTTTCAGACAATGCAAGACATCGAAGATACAAGCCTCACACTGTCCCAACTGACCTATGATCCCTGGGAGGGGTTGACTCAAGCCTTAGAAAGGAACCAGCCGGAAGAGCCTCAATTGTCAAGGGAAAAGAAGGCGAAGCGAAAGGTTGAGCTTGCAAAAAAGAAGCCTCGTAAAGTTGCCCGTGTAAAATCCTACGTTATTAACAGAGAACAAGCAAAGGGATTACGTCTTATACAAATAAGAGTGTGTGATCTGTCAAGTGAACTTCCATGTTCAACCCTGGCATCAGACGAGTGCAGTGAAGACAACGTGATGCTTAGTGCGCAGTATGTAGTGACTGACCCGGTAGATGAAATAATGGACTTGACCGAGACAATAGTAAGAAAAATTTCAAAAAAACTGTGCGGTGATAGTTTTTAGTTAAGTTTAAGTTTGATAAGTTATCTACTAAAAATTATAAAATATAAATAAAGTTTTTATTGTAAAAACATAGCTTTTTTTTATTTTAAATACTATGGGGCTTAAAGTTAAGTGACTTTGTAATTAAAAATACTTCATAGTTATTTTAAAATAGTTTATTCAATTTTTATCTATAGTACAAACAGCATTTCTTAAACACCATTTTTTAATACATATAGTATTTTTTAAAGCACAATATTTTGAATGACTTATACAATTAAAATCAAGGCTATTTTCATTACAATATTGATTATGTAGAGTTACGAAATTAGGACAACCTTGTTCCTCTACATTTGTAACCAGACAATTTTCACATAATTCTTTAATCCATTTTACCTTTTCATTCCCTTTAACAAATATTTTTTTCTCTTCTAAAAATGGCTTAATTATCCGTTTAAATTCTCGATAGTCAATGTGACCCTCACTCCAGTAAATGCCTCTATGCTTTTCAATCCAGGCTATTTGTTGCTTTTCTTGGTAAGTTAACTTTGTATATGAATATGGAGGTTTTACTAAGAATACTTGAGTGCATTCTCCAACAGCCAAAGCCAATTCTTTGACAATAAAGTTGTTTTTATAATCTTTAAAACCTTGAAGGTCAATAAATAATTTATTCATGTTATCTTTTTAACAATATTACTGAGAGGCTTGTATTCAACAACACAGTCGTTGAGTATGAGACAGTATGCTGACGTTTGGTCTGGTATATCGCTATTACTTTCGATTTCTACACGTATATTGACTACTGGTCCTGTCTTTAAATTATCATTCTGTCTAGAACAATCAATCACAAATAAAGGTGCCTTTTCTTTGAATTCTAACGGGCTTAATAGAGGTTCTGTTCGACGTCCGTAATACGACTGTTGAAATTTTGCATATTGCTCGTATAATAAAGCGTAACGATGATCTAAGAAATTTACGTCAAGACTTTCATAAGGATAGTATGTTGAATTAAGATAGACTTTTACATCTCGCAAATTACAATGATCGAATTGTGACATATCACTGGAAGAACTATTTTTCCTATTCGTTTGCAATCCTATAATAACAAATCTTGGTTTCTCAATTTGAGAAGATGTCTTAACACACCATGTATGCTTCGTAGTCATCGGTAATAATGGATACTCGTACAAATCCCAATTTCTAAATGCTAATTGAATGGATCGATCTTTTTCCAAAAGTTTAATTAGATTGAGTCTTTCTCTATCCGATACTTTAACATGAGGAACCCGCCATACAATTTTACGGATCTCTATGTCGTCCACGATTTCGCCAGTGCTTAATTTAATAGCGTTTAAGTTCGTATTACTTCGAAGGAGAATTAATTCATGTTTACAATTTATTATCACTCTATTATAATCTTCAGCAAAACCGAGAATATTTTTAAGTGGTATGGATGCTGAGAATTGACCACCTTGGATATTTTTTGTACCGTGAATGTCCCAACCCCAAGCTTTTGACATTTTGGATTCACTCTCATTCATTGACACCAAAGACTTAATTGTAGTTGATATACCAGCATTTTTAACTTTATCTATTTCCACTCCATTTAGTTCATACCGAATATCTTGAAAAAGGTAAAGTAATGGGTTGTTAGTAAATTGAACAGAAGTAATTTTTGCTTTAGTTTCTCGGTTTAAGACATTCACAGTACCCTCCAAGTACAGTGTACTTGCTGATGGTAAAATATATAAATCTTGTTGATTGATTGGTATGCGGATTTCATCATTTCTATTGAAACTTATTACATATAAGTTTCAGCATTTTTGTATTCATTAACCGTTTTTGCGATACCAGCCGCTCCGCCTGCTAATGCTCCTAGCGCTGACAGTCCTGCAAAAATTGGTATCAGAGGCAAGACACCGCCAGTTTTCGGAAGTGGTATGACACGTGGTAGGTGTATTGATTGTTTGTTTGCTAACAGCCTTTTCGCTGCTAAATACGCAACTTTTATTGCATTCTTCGTATCATTAGGCTTCAACTTTTTTAATTGGGTTTTGATTTTTGATGTTAATGTTTTAAACTTTTTAACTCCAGCACCAGTCTTAACTTTGGCCTTCATAATTTTACTTACAAGCCATGAAGCTATTTTTTCACTGTTTCTAGCATCTTTAGAGCGAAGTCTTTGTTTAGCCATATCTATTAACTATAAATCTGCTTTATTTCGATTATCAAAATCACTATGTTTCGAATATTCTATGTCGTGTATCATACAAGCTTCGTCTAACTTATTGACTCCTTTGTCACCTCTCAAAAGTCGCTTTTGCAATTTGGTTCCAGGTCCACAATAGTTATATCCAGGTAAATGTAGTTCAATCGGCAAATGATCGATTAACTTGTTTACAAGACCTTCTCCTTGCATTGCTTATATTGAAATGGATTCGAGGGCTTACACTATTTTCTTTTTATCAATCCATGAATTTTCTTGTTCACTAAGCCCTAACCATTTAACAAAAAGATTACTTCCCTTCTTCTTTAAAATTTTTTCAATAAGATAGATACTAGGACAGTTTGTTTTTTGTAATTCTTGTTCATAAAATGTGCCCAAAACTGGCTGCTTTCGTAAATCCTCTATGTAGTATGTCACAGGTGTAGTGGCATTTACTTTAATTACTTTAAATAGTTCAGTTGACCAATTAGGTGTGTAGCCCTTGTCAAAAGAACTTTTATATTTACTTATTCGAACAAAATCACCCACATTTATTTTTTGCTTTCTTGATTTGATTGCCTTTTTTTGAATTTTTTCAATATAACTCAAGATTATCATTTCGTTTGCATGGTTTACATCCACAGGTTTATGTTGCGTAGTTCTATGTTTTTTGTTATTGTAAGAGTTTAATATACTTTCTATAGGATTACCAACCCACTTATAGCTGCCTTTTAAATTAAAATGTTTGTACAAGTTTGTTTTAAGAGTTCTTATTAATCTTTCAACTATAGATGCTTTTTTTGTAGAGTATGTAGAGTAGTGATTTATTTTAAATTTATTCATCAATTTTTTGAATTCTTCGTTATAGAACTCTGTTCCCATGTCTGTTTGTAAATTAATAGGGCGTCTTTTAGAGGTAATAATCATTTTATGGAATGCTTCTGCTATTTCAGACTTGGTTTTCGTTTTGACTGGAACGGCCCAAGCGAATTTTGAAAAACAATCCATTATGATTAGTATAAATTTGTATCCTTTATTATATTTTTTCAATGCCTTGATATCAATAAGATCAGCTTGCCATAAATCATCAATTCCTCTTAAAATAACACTTCTGCGAATGAAGTTTTTCCTCGCAGGTTTGTGTATTTCGTTTACTACTTGTTCTTTACTCATTTTGGCTGATTATGCAGTGCTTTGATATTATCAATTTGTTCTTTATTATAATAGTTTGTATGTAAATGGTTTAAAGAGTTAATAATAACTTTCCTAATAACTAGGAAAGGCGATAAATTATTCAATACCTAGAGAACAAATAAACTTTATTACGAGGGTCCCAACTCGTAATGACCAGAATGCCAAAAATATAATAATATCTTTTAATAATCGTTATATTAAGGATGATTTTGTCGCCACAGCCCGTACGAAGAAAACATTAAGCTTAAGGGACATTGGTCTGAAAGGCGATTCACGTATCTTTGTTAATGACCATTTAACGCTACATAACAAAATGTTATTAAACCAGACGAAGAAGCTAGCCAGGGAAAGAGGATTTCAGTACGTATGGGTCAAAAATTGTAAAATATTTACCCGAAAAAACCCTACATCTCCTTCTTTGGCAATACAAACAGAAATGGACCTACGTAAAATTTTTCCACTTTAAAAAAATCTACTTAATATCGCTTCAGTGTAACAAGTACAGAAATAATTTGTCATATTTAGTGTGTCGCCGCAACGCTTTGGGAGCCGCTGGTATGTATCCCGTTACTTTTGCCTGTGTTAGCTTGTGTTTGCTGTCTCGCTCTGTATTACTCACGCGCGTCTCGCATGCGCTTTTGTGTTGCGGTCATTGCCTGCTCGCACCGTTAGACGCTTCATTAGCCGGTGCGTTTTTGCTTACTTTAAGGAACATTATCCTAGTGTCTTATATTTTTAAATGTCAACATAACGCACTTTGGCCGATGTATATATGCTATTATTCTTCGCTTATCTATATTATTATATTTATTTTACCTATTTATTTAATATCGGAATATAGTACTGTGTTTCTAGTGAGTATTTCTATTAATTCATTCTATATGAAGATAAGTATAAGTACTAAAAACTGCTTCTTATTTATTCTATACACATCATTTTATAAATATTTTAATAAACTTACCTATATATTACAGCTGCAACTTAGTCTAATAATAATTAACATGTGTTTAGTTTATACGATTCGCATTAAATCATTAAATCATTTATTTATAAAAACTCTAATATTTATAATTAGTGTAATTGAGCACTGGCAAATAATACTCATAATTTCACATTATATTTTTATGCATTCATTATTTGGGTTCCACCATGTAGTATATTCATACTTTCTTTATTTACGTATATATATTTTTAACTATGACTTGCTTTACAATGATTAGTATTTTTTATCAAAATGTCAGGGGACTTCGGACAAAGACCAGTATATTTTTGAGGAATGTGCTTTTACACGCTTACGACATCATCTGCCTGACAGAGACTTGGCTTATAGACGGTATAGCGGACAGCGAGCTATTTGATAACCGGTACACGGTGTGGCGCAGGGACCGGGACTATGCGCGCACGGGGCAGGCGCGCGGCGGCGGCGTGGCCGTGGCGGTGCGCCGCGAGCTCGCCGCCGCTGTTCGCCCTGACCTCGGCAGTGCCGCCGAGGACCTCTGGGTTACACTCAAAATAAAGGGCAAACGATCAGTATGTAATGTCCACATATGTGTTGTATATATATGTAACCAGAGTCATGGCTTTTCGTTACAAAACCAACTTAGTAACTTTTCGGAATCATTGACTACTAACGTTTTGAACTTGACCAATGATAAATTTATAATCCTCGGGGACTTTAATTTACCTCACATAAACTGGACCCGATCTGATGACTCGACGTTTTCTACGCCTAGTAATATATTGGGTACAGTACAAAGTATATTTTTTGATAACTTAAATATATGCAATCTTTTACAATATAATTATCTATCAAATATTAACAATCGCATTCTTGACCTTATTTTTTCTAATGACTTATTATACGTAAAAGAAGCCGCTCCCCTCGTGCCCCCTGACCCCCATCATAAAGCAATTTGCGTACAAGTTGATTTCGCGGATACCCACGTACTTAAATGCTGTCCTCGTACGATATACAGTTACGATGAAGGTGATTATGAGTCTATTAATCTGAAACTGAGTGAAGAAAAATGGGAGGATGTTTTCAACTGTAATTCATTTGAGGACTCTGTTAAATATTTGTATGATACATTGTATAAACTCCGAGATTGTTATATACCTTCGAAAATAGTTTTCAAGCAAAACAAATATCCCCCCTGGTTTCGTAGCCCACTCATAAAAATATTGAAAGAGAAACACAAGTATCATAAAAAATATGTGAAGTATAAATTTAATTTTTTTTTTTTTTTTTTTTTTAGTTAATTTAATTTATTTATAATTTATTTGTATAATATTTTAAAATGTAAACTTTGTGTAAAAATATGGCATATTAGCTGAAATAAATGATTTGAATTTGAATTTGAATTTGAATAAAAATATTTCTGACTATAATAGTTTTAAAATTCTCCGGGCGCGGGCTAAAGAGATGGAAGGAAGGATGCACGCAGATTACATTGCTCAGATCGAAAATAATATTAATTTGAACCCTAAAGTATTTTGGTCATACGTAAAAACCAAAAAACAATCGAACTCGCTGCCATCTCTAATGAGGTTTGCGGATAAGTCCTCACACGATCCCCAGGATGTTTGTGAAATGTTTAGCGGTTACTTCTATTCTACGTTTCAACATTCCACAACAAGCTCAACTTCCAACTCCACGCTACCTACAGTAGATAGTACATGTGATATTCACATGATTTCGATCTCAGAAGACGAGGTCTACAAAATTCTAATTGCATTGGATAAAAACAAGGGTGCTGGCCCGGATAGTATTCCACCCATACTTGTCATTAAATGTGCAGGTAGCTTGATCCTTCCGTTATGTATTTTATTTAGGCGCTCGCTGGAGTTGGGCCATTTGGAAAACCGCGTTTATATCGCCGATACATAAAAAAGGCCCAAGAAACGACGTTGTTAATAACAGGCCTATTTCTAAATTGTGTATTTTCGCTAAAGTTCTCGAAAAAATTATCCATAAACAAATGTATGCGGCTTTAAAAAACACTTTTATAACAGAACAGCATGGTTTTATTAAAGGCAAATCAACAGAATCTAACCTACTAGAGTGCTCGGAATACCTCAGTTACAACATGAGTAAGCCTTCACAGGTAGATGTGGTTTATACTGACTACTCCAAATGCTTCGACCGTATTGACCACATCATCCTCCTACGCAAACTTCAGGAAGCAGGAATTAGAGGCAATTTGCATCGATGGCTTGCCTCATACGTTGACAACAGAAGTCAGATTGTTGCCATCAATGGTTACACGTCCCAGGCTAAGGTAGTCCCTTCGGGAATCCCGCAAGGGTCCTTGCTAGGACCGTTATTATTCTCCATTTTTATAAATGACGTCATAAAATGCTTTAAATTTGCTAAAATATTATTGTACGCGGATGATATGAAAATTCTATATCCAATTAATTCCCGTAATGACTGCTATAATCTTCAACTTGACCTAAATACATTTTCTGACTATTGTAAAACTAATAAACTTGACTTAAATATTTCTAAGTGCTATATTTGCTCATATAGTAGAAAAAGTCACTCCTTCCCCTACGATTATACCTTTAGCAATGTCACTATTAAAAGAGTTGATAGTATAGTTGGCTTAGGCGTTACCTTTGACTCAAAGTTAATGTTTGACAAACACATCGACAATATTGTTAAGAAGGCATCTAGGGCACTTGGATTTGTTTTGCGCGTATCCTCGGAATTTAAAAATATAAAAACTCTTAAAATATTGTACTGCGCTTTTGTCCGAAGTCATCTTGAATATGCAGCATCCGTTTGGAACCCCTTATATGACGTTCATAATAATCGTATTGAAGCAATTCAAAAACGCTTTATGCGTTTTCTAGAATACAAATGTCGTACACGTGACGTTCATTATTTAGCCAGGTGCCGGCGCCATCACATTTTACCCTTGAGAAATAGGAGAGAGATAGCAGATACCTGCAACATTTTAAAATTATTAAATAACAAACTCGAAGCCCCAGAACTTCTTTCTATGATAGGTATTTGCACGCACACTAAGCTCTATAGACATCCAACTCTGTTATACGTGCCAATTGCAAATACCAATTATAGGAAGAATTCTTTCATCGTCAGGGCATGCGATCGGGTTAACGCATTATTAAAGAAACATCCGCACGTTGACGTATTCATCTCCAGCGTCCAGGGCGTTAAGGCGACCTTATCCAATGATTTTTTCTCACCCAGTGATCAATAATTTATTAATGGTAATTAATGTGTTATTTATATTAATGTTTGCTCTTAATTTGTAGGCATTTTGTTTTATGTACTTATATGTGTAATTTAATTTCTTGTTTTTTTGATAGTTATACTTTTGGGTTTTTTGTGCGTAGGTTTTTTTTATTGTTTTTTGTTTTTAGGGCTTCTCATTTTTGTTAATATTGTTTTCTTAAAGTGCTTTTATATAATTGTTATATCTACTGTAAATAGACTGTTTTGTTATGTTTAATGTTTTTGTTTAACTGTATGCATATAGATTTTGTGTGTGTGTTTCTTATTTTCTCCTCTTTCTGTAAACTTTTTGTATGTTGTTTGTAATTGTAGTGTAGTGTTTAGTTAGTGTTTGTTTTGTTTGATGTTTTTAAGTCTACTGTTTTAATTGTTGTAAGTATTTAGTTTTTTTTTATGTCTATTACTTTACTACCTATTTGTGAAAACTTTTAATTGGCCTTTTTTAACTAAGCATTTTGTATATATTTTTAACTAGCTGTAAGTTTTCCGAAAACAAGAAAATAAAATAAAATAAATAAAATATCCCTTTTTATACTAGCAATTTGATTCTGTAATTCATTTTTACTGCAACAAGTAAGCAAAATTTTATCTACATATTCCTTATTAACTGCTTCATCTGGATTCGATGGAGTTTTGACACCTTTTAAAACTGTTGACTTCAGATCAAATTCGCCGCTGTTTGTCTTTTTCAAGGTATTTTCAGAAAAAAATAGAAACTCTGATAAACGCATTCGTTTATGTACATGATGACCAAATTTATCAATATTCATTTTAAAGAACCTTAATTAAGTATGGTTAAATGTAGAATGAAACGAAATGTACATAAGTAAGTATATTTATTATATAACACCACATTCTCGCAATTCTTCAGTTATTGAGATAATTTCATTGTCCAATCCTGAGTTGCCCGCATTTTTAGACGCGACTAGTATTTTCAGTCTCTCAACTAATTCGTTTGGATCATTCCAATATACAAGATCTACATTTTTCTTCCACTTCTTTAACATGGGCAAACCTTTCCCATGAGCGATGTTCGTAGTTTGTTCGTTTAACTTGAAGAGTGGTTTTATCACTTCCATATATTTTATCCCCTTATTACTTTTAATAGGTTTGTTCGGATCATAATCTCGTCGATGCGCATTTGTATCTACTAGCATAAGCTTATAATTTTTAATGTCTTCTGCAGTTACGAATTTTAGATCAGGTGTTTTCTTTAGCAATAGCTCTGTTAACCCTTGCGTCCTTTTGTACTTTCTTCCTGCTATTTGAAACCAATTTTCATCAGTTTTAAAAGTACCTGTTCCCATTAGAAGTTTTCCACGTTCATTTCTAACACCAAACGGAATGTCTTCTATCACTTCTGAAGAAAGTGACCAAGAAGAAACATCGGACGGGCTATTGGGATAGGATTCAACAGTGTTGAAAGAATCGTCCTTACTAATTTCATTATCTGTTATAATCTCATCCCTTGGCTCAAATATTTCATTACTGACTTTAAAACTATAATTTCTTTCATCATCTTGCGTTTTCAATGCCTCATTGGAAGTATGTATGGTTTTATCAACCATTTTATTTAACGGATTAATTATCGGTTTAAAAACAGATTCAAAAACTTGTTCATTGGATGATTCCATATCACGCATTTTTCGTAATTTCTTTTTCACAGCTTCAGCTGCATTTATAATTTGTTGTTTTAAGTTGCTATTCATTTTAAATATAACGTCTTAAAAATTGTATCAACAAATGAGAAATGACAAAAACTAAATAACTTGTTAAGTTATATAGGTAAGAACATTATTCAAATTCTACAAACGTATCAAATTTATTTCGATAACAACCTTTATTTTTTTCACAGTCTTTGTTAATTACCACGTAGCTGTATGGGTCTTTCCATATTTTAGAGCACATTTCACGAAACTCCTGCCACGTCATATCGGTATTAACATGTTCAACGTACACGTGTTTCATATTTATGTCATCTTGTTTAAACAGAACTATCAAATTTGCATTATCACTTACAAGTTGTTTAGGGATTTTTGTATAAGTCTGATTTATATAAAAACAATCAATATTTTTATGTCTGCCCATAGCAAAGTAGTCACGCATGTTGTTTTGATTCTCACAAGCTACATCATCAAATATTATTATAGAATCAGTTTCTGCCTCTTGCGGACTAAGTACTTCTTCATTACCATGATATTTTCGATAACTTATATCGGGTACATGTTCATAAACATTTTCGAGGAAAATATACTTAGGTTTTTCAAGTGTTTTTGAATATACATATACATTTTTATAACATAACGCGTCTTCGTGTAGAAGTAACCCAACAACTAAATTTGTTTTTCCACAATTAGAGGGACCGCATACCAAACAGCGGATTGTATTTGGAAACAAAAGGCCATGGCGGGAAATAATGGGTTTGGAATCAACACAAATTTTTTCAAGCTGTAGTGATGTTGGTTGTTTCACGAATTTCATTTTATTACAGTTTACCCATACGAAAGTCACAAACAAAATGAAATTATTCTAGTGTATCTGACGTTTTATTACATTTCTAACGAATAAGGTTTCTGAATTACGAATGAAGTTGCCAGTCTGCAACCGAATGAAATTAATAAGACATTTTATTCTTTTCATGTTATTGGGCATTCTAACTTACGAGTGAGGTCGCGTGTCCGCGATCGAATGAAGTGAGTTAGAATGCCCAATAACATACTACTCCCGACATCAACCGTGGGTCACTCCGTCACTTCTCGTTTGCGTTCGCTCCCGAACGGTCGTGTCTGCGGCCGCTCCCGAGTGTTCGTATTGCGCTGCCCTAGTTCCCTCCCCCGCACTCGTGCGGGTCAGGTGCCAAGTTAAGCTCTTTCGGAAAGTTTTCTCTTGTGGAGGCTGTGTGGTGTCGGGGCTAATTCATCTGCCCTTTTCAGGGCGGACCCGACTGCTGCCGGCCGAAGCATCGCTGGTCAGGTGGATACGTAACCGTGACAACTAAGCCTGATCGTCCGCCGTTCACCGGCAATAGGTCCGTACTAGGTCGTTTTCTCTTACAGCGCAGTTTTGCAGCCATTTTGCCGTTCACCGGCACGTAGGTTCGTTTAGGATAGGGATTTTCAGGTAGTACGATGGATGCTGAAGATCATATCGCCCACCTCAAGGCCCAATTCTCGGCCGAGTTCGAAGCCGAAAAATCTAGGATCGTCCGTCATTATAAGTCTCGTATCAAGTCTCTTGAGCAAATATTGGTTGATAAAGATCAAACAATTGCTGCTAAAGAAAAGTAATTAGTTGAGTTAGACCAGGAAAATGATGTTCAACATCAAAAACTGGAAGCTAAACGTCAGGATATTTCCGCTAAACGTCAGGTTCTAGCGGAACAGTCTCAGAAATTAGATGCTAGTCTTAAAGAACTAGAGGTATTACGCACTCGTCAAACTGGTTAAAGCTTGTTTTAGGGGGTGCCAAAATTTTCTGTGGCGGAAAAACAAAAAAAAAAAAAAACAACCGTCGGGCCGTGGGCCGCGGCTTACCATCGCTTTTCTGGGGATTGGGAACGAACACCTTCAACGGATTATAATGAAATTTAATAAGACATAGTAATAGAGTACAATCTAGAATAGCACATAGGCTACTTTTTATCCCGCAATTCCCGCGGGAATCGCAATTACTCGGATAAAAACGCTAGTATGGAATATCTAACGATACATTTAAAATCTACATGTATTCTATGAAACTTAGAAATAGTGATTTATAATGCATCCTTGCAAACCGTAATAAAGGTGGTAAAGTTCTATATACGCCTACTATATTCGTTATACTGCTAAATACGCCTATTTTAGATAGCTTACATTATGAAAAAAAGGTAAGCGCAGATCATATAACAAAACTTAGAGTTATTTATATAGGGTACCTGGTGACAAATTTGCAATACTGAAGGACATCACTCTGTACTCGATTCTGATAGTGATTATGTAATAAAATTAGGTACTTAATTTTTCACCAGAAATCCCTATGAATGAATAAAGAGACCTTACTGCACTTTTCCCGAAGCGCTGCTGCCTCAGTCAACACGCACACAGCAGTGTTCCCGCCACACGCTAAGTATTTATTGTATTACGCTGATGTAACCATGCGTTGCGTCATGAATTCTTTAACTTTCGGAGAAGTTTACTCAGTAAATAATTAATATTTATTTTTTCTCTTCATGTATGATCTTAAACTACCACGTCCTGGAAATTTGAAAGTGACTCACCAGTCACCCTTTATACTGTCATGATAAGAGCCTGATTCTTGACAAGTCTATTTAATCAAGACAATTGAAAGTGTAATTAATATAACAAATTCATTTTACCAAAACACAAATGGCTCTTCCAAAGATGAGCTTATGCGTTCGAGTTTACCAAACTTTTGAGTTTATTACACATATTATGTTTCTAATAATTTCAAGAAAAACAAATCAATATTGGTATCTTTTTCAGTTTAAAAATATTCATTTTATAGAGTACAAAAAAGGAACGGTTTGAATATACAATATAAAAGTTTGAATATCGAATATTGCGGTAACCTTTGTGTTATAGTTTTGATTGAAAGTGGTGACCGAAAATATTTTATTTTGTTTTCTTTTTATAAACTCCGAGTGTTTGCTATTTCCATCACGCTCACGGTGACCCCTAGGGCCTATTGTATCGTGCCCTAGTTCTCATAGACAAAAAATTTTTAGCAGATCATTTGCGGGAAATAAGGCTGCAAACTGGACGGCAGCGACAGCGAGAGCGACAGCGGCGCGGACAGCGACGCGACGCGAGGAATCTGGGCCGTTCTCGACGCCAGCGGGCGTGAGAGAGATTTGTCGCGGTTTCATACAAACTTTTACTTTCTATCGTGTCGCGGAAATCGCTGCCCGCGCTGCTATTGCTCTCGCTGTCACTGCCGTCCAGTTTACAGCCTTGAGATCAGCAGACGAATACGTTTACAGTTAAAAGAACACCGAATAAAATATTTTCAATATATTTTTTTCTTAATATACATCCTTTAGTAAAACACTTCTAAACAAAGTTGACACGTAAACTTATACTTTACATTTTACCGTTACTGATTATTTGTAGAGCCCTAGTTCATTGGCAACCCCCAAGTCGCTCGGGACCACGGGGTTTATAAAAACAGTGAAACATCGTTTTCAAATGTAAAATAAATAAATAATAATAATAAATAAAATTTCTGACACTCACACAACATTATCTAGCCCAAATTAAGTTTCTTGAAGAACTTGTGTTATGGATACTAGATAACTGATATACTTAAGAAATATATAAACATACATATTGAATAAATACATATTTTTTATTAGAATAAACTTAAATAAACATATAAACAGCCATGACTTGACGACTAATATCTGTGTTCATCACACAAATATCCGCCGCCGCCGGGATTCGAACCCAGGACCTCTGGCATAGAAGGCAATGTATGTTACCGCTACACCAGCCGGTCGTCAAAATATAACAATGAACTATCTTATTAAATTATAAATGTGAAAATTTGGATGTATGAATGTTTGTTCCGCAATCACGGCAGCACGGCTAAACTGGTTTAGATGAAGTTTGTCATAGTGATACTGCACCGTCTAGAATAACACGTAGGTACTACTACGTTTTAGAGACGATCCGATTAAAAAGATTATGAATTGTAAAAACTTGAGACCTACTGATTCTTTTCTCATAGTGCCTCCAACTCAAGGTAGAACTTAATACATCGCAGGCTCCGGAAACGTTCCGAGAACAAGCGACTTTGATGGGGATTAGGGCAACGGCTTTGTTTGACTTAGTCGCTATTTTAAGATCTGCAGATGGATGCGTTTACAGTTATCGGTAATTGTTAAGACATGTTTGTGCTTTAGGTTCAACGAATATTAGATTATCCTTCAAAGATTCATGCCACAGTAGCTGCTGTGCTAAAAAGGTAAGGTAAAGGTAATTTCATTATTTAGTTCTGTGATTTATATTTAGCTTCAAAAGCTGTCAATAAATAAGTTATTCGAGTAATAAAAAAGCAGTGTGAAAATGACCTGCAAGTGACCTTCCTTAGTGGCAAAATTCCCAATAGTTTGGTTTATAAACGGGAGATATACTCGTAGAGTACCACAAGCAACTCAATCGCTCGTGACAGCGAGGATCACAAGGACACCGCAAAGTACATAATTAACAATTTGTTTATAGTGATTGTTGTAAAAATATTTGAGTACCTAAGTAAGCTAAAAGCTCATTTTTTACGATTTTTGGTTTAACAACAACAAACACAAAAAGAAATTAAACAATAAGAAATTTTTCACCGGATATTATCATATCTTATTCTACTGCACATTCAAAATTAAAATTTTGGTGCCTCTATTCGTGACCAATATCTAACAAACTAAATCTTAAACTTAACAAAGTTAAAATTTACAGTACCTAGTACTAAGCACACGTGTATCAAATTTTAAACTTGTCATAAGCTCTTTGCGTCAGTGTTTGAAATAATATTCAAGCAATGACTAAACTTGGTAAACCACACAATCGTTTACTGCTATTAATTACTTTTCTAACTAAAGACACATTTGAGATGATTTGTAGCTCAGTTATTATTACTTAATATAAACTTATAATTTACTTATTTTATACTTGTACGAAGTACTAGTAGTATAGTACTAGTACAATACTATTTGTTCGTGTATTTTCTCTTCACTCAAAGACGCAGTAATATTTAATTTACAGATACAATCATTTATATAGGTACTTAATTTACCCTTACACTCAGTGAACACGTATAGATTACACAGAAAACGTACGTACAGAGAAATGGTACAGTAGGTACCTAAATAAGAAACAATATTCAAGAGTTAAAAAGTATCTACTTCCACTCAAGTAAAGTAATCTATTGAGAAGCAGTGGCAAGAAACTCAACATCAATCATCATTCTAAAACAATTTTTAGTCACAACTTTTATTGTACGTCATCTTATAATTTTGATGGTAACACTTTTTGCATTACGATTTTTAATCATAAAATATTTTGATTTCTTCTTTTTTGTAAGTTTTGAAGATGTTAAAAAAGTAAATTCTATTAGCAATGCCAAAATTTTTAATCGTTTATCAATTGTCTGAATAGGCATCTTAGTAAATTGATTGTTTATTTTCACTGGCGACTATAGCTACCAAATATCGTAATACCTACGCACTTATGTGTTTCGTATATGTATAATAATATCACTAAAGTTGCATTTATTTTCAAGGCAAAAGTTTAGCTATAAACTGTCTAACTGCTTCAGCATTTCCAAAACATACAAAACTTTTGCAAGCTTTTGAACTCTTTTTCCATTTTTGAATTACAAAAATTTTGCCTAAATTATAAATCAAGTGCAGGTAACTTAAATCCATATTTCTTTAAAAAGTATGGAGTTTTAACTCAACCCTAAACTAAAAGTGCCAAATGGAAAAAAGTTCCAATTACGTGCGCTCCAATTAGAATATGGCGACGCCGAACCAACAGGGGAATGATTCTAAGATATTCGACTTTATATTATACACGATTGTCACTACTCTATCAAGAAACTACCGGAAAAAGATCAATTATGCACATTTTTTTTGTTATTCTTTCAAATTTATTAAATAACCATCAAAATATGCTCGTTCACAAACGATACACTTACACCAACGAGTAATCCGTTCCGAATAATTAATACAAACGAATAATTAAGTAATTGGATTATTAATAATCATTGCACAATTGTACAAATTTAACCAAATAATGATTTACTTAAAGTTATAACTTAACCTCCTTAAGCTGTAGCAGAATATCAGCGTATTGCTTTTAAGCAAATACGGACGCTGAGCTATGGTTTTTTGCGCTGCTATAACACACACTGATTTAGATTAAGTATTTTTAAGAATTATTTTAATATTAAGTTTATAAGTGTGTGACTTTAGTAACAATAAACGTTTTTATCTCTCTATCTATCAGTTATACACTCGTAATCCTTGGTCATGTTGACTTTTCAACGTCTTTGAAACGACTTTGGGGTGTTTTTTTCCGGTTTTGGTTCAGTAGTAAGGCGCCCCACTCTGAAGCTTATTGACTAGTATGTATGTCTAATTTGTAAACCCATATTCTGTGCGATCTTACATACAACACGTATATGCTAACGCTCAAATTTTGATTGTTTTATTTTACCAAGTAAAATATCGATAATAGACAATAAACCAAATAAAGTGAAGTGAGGTTGCTAAAAATCATAACTCAAAGTTATCTTGACAAAGATATTCGTAAAAAGTGACCATTAAAAACGATTGAAAATCCGTTGCAAATCAAACAAAGACACCAAAAAACAATTAAAAAAGGAACTAAGTATAACTAAATTGAATCGGAATAGAAGGTATTTACTTTACTGCAACTTTGAATTAACTAGAAAACAAAAGTAAGTTTAAAAGCCATATTAATATTTCATTATTTTTGATTTTTTTAATTTCTTTAAACTTAATTATTGAAATTTTCCGGAATACTAACAAGAAACCAAAGGAAAGATAGAAGTGGCTGCAACTAAGTTAACAAACTGCTGATTTTTTAAATTTATTTATCATACAGAAATCGAATCAACTTCAATTATCAAAAAATAGATTAATAACACAATCAAAACAAAAAGCACAGAGTAACTATAGGCGTTGAGAGTTTGACGTTACTTTGTCACTAAAAATAATTACAAATTTATTTTTAGTGACAACTAGCGCCATTTGTACTTCAGAACCGAAAACATATTATTACTACTTTTTGGGAATTGAAATCTCATCGACAAATATCACTTACAATGCCGCTGAGACGCACACCACCTCACTCCTCAGCCACGGCATCTCACTTGAACCCACCGTTACTAAGTTCTTCCAATCAACAACATACTGTGGAATCCAATGTTAGTCCAACACAGGGATCACTAAGAAAACAAACTCTAACCTGAACCGTGAGTGTGAATATGTGACAAAAGAGTCAATGAGAGAAATAATACAAGATGAACTACAAAAGTCACTGAAAAGTCTAATTTCAGAAGAACCAAAGGGTATGAAGAGACAGTTTAGTGAAGTCCACGAGTCACTCGCTTTTTTTAATAAGCAGTTCGAAGAACTTCGAAATGCTATACAAAATAAAGAAGCTTTTATAAAAAAACTCAGAAATGATAACAATACACTTCAATCAAAAGTAGTAGACTTAACGGCAAGAATGTCCCAACTCGATTAACATACTCGTGAAAATAACGTTGAAATAAACGGGATAACAGAGCACAAAACTGAAAATCTGATCGCAACCTTTCTTCAGCTACCTACAGCACTTGGATACTGGATATCAAGGATAGTGATGTTTTAAATATTACTAGAGTTGCAAAACTGAACAATGAAAATGATCGCCCTCGAGCTGTCGTCGCCAGACTGCAAAGCACTCGCCAACAACATTGTCTCCTTGCTGCAGTGGTAAGATTTAACAAAAGCCATCCTCAAAAAAAGCTTAGTTTGAGTCACCTAGGTGTAGGTGAAAAACAACAAGAAAAATGGCCAAAGAAAAAGCCTTCAAGTTCGTATGGGTCCAATCAAGTAGAATTCTAGTGCGTAAGGATGAGTATAGTCAAGCGCACTTTATTTAATATAAAAAGATGCAACTCAAACTACGCGCCAAAATGGAAAACAGTTGTACCAGTCTAACAATAACTAAAAGAAACAAAAATTTGAATTTGGACCTATTAACAAATCATCAATTCCCGATACTTTTTTGAATGTACATATCGCTACCTTGGGGTACAAAGGTAGTAAAAGCCATAAACCCTACTTTACAGGACGAGCAAAAAACAAAATTTTAAAAACATTTTGGTTAATAACTTTTTTGTTCTTATAGGTATATTGATCCTATTAAGTGAGGTTTGTTATTTTTTTATGTGCTTTGCAATGGAAAACCTTTTATTAATGTCAGTCACTTAGTTTAGAAGTTAGCGTGGATTTACAACCAATTTTATTTTGTTAAATGGTTTATACACCCCATAATTATTTGAGTTGTTACATTGTTATGAGTCGTAACTAGATGTAAGTCATTGTTATTGAGCATAAAAACCACTAACATAAAAAAAGAAAGTCGTAAAATCAATACCATTCTAATGTTGGGAGTCGTATATGATAACTTTACAGTAATATTACATAC
Organism: Stenoptilia bipunctidactyla; assembly: GCA_944452665.1. Classification (NCBI taxonomy): domain Eukaryota; kingdom Metazoa; phylum Arthropoda; class Insecta; order Lepidoptera; family Pterophoridae; genus Stenoptilia; species Stenoptilia bipunctidactyla. The sequence goes on from OX101735.1 coordinate 25,143,232, forward strand.
CTTACTTGATAACTTGGGTAACAAAAACCATTATACCTAAATACCCCACTGTACATACTAGTACTTATGTGTGGACTAATTCCAATTTAAATCAGTTAATGAATCAAATTTAGTCAATTTTTAAACATGATGAATTTATATACTAAAAACATAGTAGGTACAAAAATAAAATATATTTTTTTTGTTTAATCGAGTTGTTTTTATTTAAGCAAACCTAAACACCACGTTAAGGATAGGATACAGTGACACTAATTATAACTGTAAAAGTACGTTCGTGTTTCGTTGCGGCAATGAATAACTAGTTCACAATTTTTTGTACGTCAGTAATCATCAATCAAACTTTGACGGTACTTTATATTTATATTAATTTTCATCTTGGCCATCTTCATCGTCTTCATCTGTATCTATAAGGCAGTCTTGTAAAGATTCATGAGGTAAATTCAAATATTCATGTTGATATGGTTTTGGTATGGTTCCTTTTTCACATAAACGTTTCAAATCGTTGTATTTTGCATTTGAAATAGGCAGCCGACGGTCATACAACTTTTGCAATACCAATTCTTCTCCTTGGATGGAACTTTGTTCGCTATTTGTATCGTCGTCGTTATCATGATTTCTTCCTCTTCCCTTTCCTTTGAATCTACCTGTTCCTCTCCTGTTCCCTTTTCCTTTTTTCCTTTTTGTAGATTCTTCATAAAGATTGATTGTTTCTTCGAGTGCGTCTTCACACATTGAGTACTTAATTTTTACTTTATTTGTACTTCTTTTTTTAAATGTTGCAATCCTAATTTGTTGGAATTTAATTTTTTTTAGTGTTTCTTTTGTGAATGTTTTGGATGCAAGTGCTTCCCAGTTGATGAAGTCTTCATGTTCCAAAATATTGACTTGGTAGGGTCGAGGACGTTTTCGTGCAGAAGAAATGTAAGGTAGCCATTGCGAGGGGCTCCATACGATGAGCTTTTGAACTTCCCTTTCAATTGTTGCATGCATTGAATCTACCGGCATGTACGTATGTCCGGGTAGCAAAAAATTTACTTGTATAGTCTCTAAGCTTTTAGATTGCTTGAGGAACTGATTAATAACAGACAAGACTATCTTGTTCTTGTTTTGCCCCACGCAAGAATCACAGTACAGAATCAAATGTTTCACCTTTCGTTTATCAACTTCTTCAAAGTATTTATATAAACAAGTAGCAATTTCTTGGCTACCACGTTTCGCATCACACTCTCCCCATACATAGCAATATCCATTTTGAGTCCCACTTTCGTACAAAGTGAAATTGAATACTGCATATTTTCTGGAATATCCTAGTAGCATGCTATCTCCGTGAGGTGTGGTTAGCACCTTTTGCAGATCAAAACTTGTGGTTAGTGTATCATTATTGAGACTTTTGAATTTTTGGTGAGCTGAAAATCTTTTATACATAGATTTCTTTTCATTGCAATGCGTATCTAAGTTCTTTTTTTCTACTTCACTCATGTTGTCATTGCGCTCTGCTTTTTTACACAAGAGACATTTATCTTTCTTTGGCGTATGAAAACTGATATTGTATTCACTGTTGAATATTATTCTAAAAACCGATTCTCCGACAGGTTGCTTATCATTACTCTCACACTGTTTCTGGTAAATTCTATACAAATTAGTAACGTTTTTGAGTTCCTGAGGAAGGTATACCCTACTTGATCGTTTCCGGGTGTAGTGCGAAGGTACTGCAGGTAAATTTTCAATGAACATCTTCACATATTCTTTATCATCGGAAGAATATTTGGCAGGAACATGGCGTGTCCTCAAGTCATTTTGGGCCATGCCTTCTTTAGAATGCGACAAAGTGTACAGTAAAAATTTCTGAGTTACATTGAGGGTTTGAAGTAAAAACTTTTGACACACCTTCTTACGATCTTCACCATCGTTGATAAAATATTCATAAGTAAGACTTCTCCTGCTTTCATGCGATGTTCTTGTGCGTGATACTGGAACTAAGCGAGAACAATTGACAAGCCAGTATTTTTTCCTCTGCAAATCTAAGCTCCAATAGAAATTGAAAAGGGAATTTCTTTTTTCTTCGGAAATATCATAACAACCCCTTTTACATTTATTCGGCTCACAAGGATTTTGTCCTATAGTTTTTTCTGGTACTGAATCTCCTTCTCTGTTTTCGTAGCTTTTACCTCCATCCTTAAGTTGTTTCCGTTGCTTTCTTTTATTAATTGTTTTTTTTTTCTTACGATTATTTATACTATCGACATTGACTTCGTTGGTTGCCTTTTTACTTAGTTTTTTCTTTTTTTTCTTAGGACTATCACTTGCTTCAGATTCATTACAGGACCATCTGTTTTCGTAGCTTTTACCTCCATCCTTAAGTTGTTTCCGTTGCTTTCTTTTATTAATTGTTTTTTTTTTCTTACGATTATTTATACTATCGACATTGACTTCGTTGGTTGCCTTTTTACTTAGTTTTTTCTTTTTTTTCTTAGGACTATCACTTGCTTCAGATTCATTACAGGACCATTACAGGAACTTCCTCCGCTAAAATCCATTAATTCATCTTCTGACAAAAACTCTACGTATAAGGACCTTTTAAAGGATAATCTTTTACGTTTTGTATTTTTCTTAATTTCTGGAGTTCCTGTTCCATCAGGACGCAGGGAGCACGATGCTGAGGGCTGAGCGTCTTCGGAAGCAGCAGGTGGGTAGCTCGTCATCAAGCACGGGGTTTCATCATTACGCAGGGAGCACGAAGCTGAGGGCTGAGCGTCTTCGGAAGCAGCAGGTGGGTAGCTCGTCATCAAGCACGGGGTTTCATCATTACGCAGGGAGCACGAAGCTGAGGGCTGAGCGTCTTCGGAAGCAGCAGGTGGGTAGCTCGTCGTCAAGCACGGGGTTTCATCAGGACGCAGGGAGCACGAAGCAAAGGGCTGAGCGTCTTCGGAAGCAGCAGGTGGGTAGATCGTCGTCCAGCACGGGGTTTCATCAGGACGCAGGGAGCATGAAGCTGAGGGCTGAGCGTCGTCGGAAGCAGCAGGTGGGTAGCTCGTCGTCAAGCATGGGGTTTCATCAGGACGCAGGGAGCACGAAGCAAAGGGCTGAGCGTCTTCGGAAGCAGCAGGTGGGTAGATCGTCGTCCAGCACGGGGTTTCATCAGGACGCAGGGAGCACGAAGCTGAGGGCTGAGCGTCTTCGGAAGCAGCAGGCGGGTAGCTCGTCGTCAAGCATGGGGTTTCATCAGGACGCAGGGAGCACGAAGCTGAGTGCTGAGCGTCTTCGGAAGCAGCAGGTGGGTAGCTCGTCGTCATGCAAGGGGTTTCATCAGGACGCAGGGAGCACGAAACTGAGGGCTGAGCGTCGCCGGAAGTAGCAGGAGGGTTGTAAAAATACTGGTATGGTGTTACAAGTGGCTCCAAACAGGTGGTTTCAGTACTGTACCCGCGTTTTATTACGTCGATAGAAATGATATTAACTTTACTTTGCTTCTTTGCAAAAGTACTTTTTAATGGACTGTTCAGATCATCAACACTGTCTCCAAAGAAAGACGTATTTGATCGGGGTACAGAAATTGTAGAAGTATTGAAATCACTTTCGCTGCTGCTATGTATTATGATATTTTCCTTTCTTCCTTTTTTTCTTTTTGGTGGGCTTTCTGTATCACTTCCTTCTATGATGTCTGAGCTCTGATATACATCATTGCTATTTTTGTCAATGCTTTTGTAACTGCCTATCTCACCTTGTTGTTCGTGATTCAATCTGTAAGTAAAAAATATGCCTTATCTTAATAATAGTCAACTGCGGGTTCACATAATAATAATTGACTGTGCGTTTTTCATTCCTGGTATCATCCAGAAATGAAAAAAGAGGTATTCAGGTATCTTTTTCCATCCTGCCTCTAACAGGAGTCAGTGTGGTGGGAAAGAGAGTGGGAAGATCCAAGTGACGATCTCGGTAGGTGCAAACTAAATTATTTCAATTTATTCATCTGCATATTAGGAAAAGAATATTAACATTTGAAGACACCTTTCTTTCGGAGGCAAAAAGTGAGTAGGAAGTAAAAGCCTTTAGAAATAGAAAACTGCGTCGTATAAACCACTAAACAAAAAAAATTGAAATCAAAAGGGGTGTATAAACCATGTATCTCGGCTGGTGTTCGTTACGACCACGGTTATCTAGGTACTTACCTATATTATTCAAAAAATGACCTATTCAAGTATTATACTTAGGCATTATTATTAATAGACAGGTGCTAATATTGATAAAACTATAGTTAACTAAACTATAATAAGTAAGTATCTATAGTGCCAAAACTTATCTAACCCCGGATAATTATAAATAATAATATTTTATTAAAGATAAAAGACTGTGACTATAATTGGAACTAAGTTTTGCCGTATAAGAAATGACTGTCATTTTATTCTAACACTAAATTCTACAGTAATGTCACTAGATTATGTTAGTGGTAATGTATAACACATCGGTACTTAATAATTAATACTTATTAATAAAAACAAAAAAGCACTAAGGAAGCTATAGTAAGGAAAATAAGTAGGTATAACGTAGCTTACCTGTCTGGCGTTCGATTTCGTAATTGTAACAGGGATTGAAGTTTTTTTCTTCTTTCAAGTAATACATTTAGGTTGTGTTCCATCGCGACAATCTATAAGTTCACACGATCACTTTGTTATTTTATTTATTTTATTTTTATTTTTAGAATCTTAGGAAAACTTACAGCTAGGTGGTAATTATCAAAATTATTAAAATTATCAAAGAAGTATCACTTGTACGGCTTTCTGTTTACAATTTAACCACGCCGGCCGGCCTCTTGAGATAACGATAATTAAAATGAAAGTCTTTGACTACTATCTATCTTACTCTAATCTATGAAGTTCATAGGAACTAGAAAGGGAGACCCGTGACTATTATAAAATGAACCATATTTTAAGCATTCATAACGTCTAAAATTACTATGACAAGTCTCCGGCAATGTAGGTATTTTTGCTTTTGTCGGCGGCTCTCGGCACGGCGCGGCGTTTAGTTTCAAACGTATTTATTCGAACGGAGTAAGTACTTTTCAATTTATTTGTAAACAATTGTTTAAGGATGTAAAAGACAATTTGCACTTCACGAATGTGTTCCGGATGGGTGTAAATACTTTACCGTCAGTTAAACTACTTGAGCTTAAGGTGTAAAAACTAAATTATGCTAAACGTATGGAGTTAAAAGGCTGTAATTCGAAATCGTACTGAACTTTGGTTTTTACAACCAAGCGCAATTTGTTACTTTGGTAGTACACCATACTTGACTCAAATCTACTGTCTTTTACAACCTGAACTTGTAAAAAAATATGGCATTACTCCAAATGGTATTAGCAATATTATTTTTTTGGTTCGTACATCAGAAATTCCAACAAAAAATCTATTTATACGTTGAAGTCATCTGGGCCGTAGAAACCATTTTTTTGCGAATTTGAAAACGTCACATAGACCAATCAATAGAGCGGAAAATTCTGAACAAGACTGCATTAATAACTCATTTTGGGTTAAATGGTTTATACGACCTTTCTACCCCAAGGTGTCGATATATATAACGCAATATTTAATATATTTTTTCGCTTGGTCAACGTGGATGGAACCTCTGGAAAACTTAATAGTTGCAGTGTATAGCAATGATATAATTATCTCAAAATATGAATTGTACACGAATCTCTCTCTAATGACACCTACTGTTAGAGGTTGGTGGCCATACTAGAGCATACCAAATGAAAGTATCCGCCAACATATCAGAAAACAGCATGAGTTCTTTTAAATATTTATTATTTTATAATATCATGTATCCTGAAAAATATTTTAATAAATTATCATAATCATAGCAGAGGTTTGTAGTAATGACCTCAATAAATGAAACGAGTTTTTTTGGGAAAGTTACTTTACTATACAAAAGAAATAATCACTATTTTTTGTAATGATCCTCCAGGGGGCTAATGCAAAAAATATATTAAAATAAATATTATGTCTATACATGAATAATGAAGTAGCAGTGTAAAAAATTAAAGAGATCTAATTGTCTTCACTTTAATGAAAACTTGTCTTATTGGGATACTAGAATAGTCGAAAATAATATACCATTCAACAATGAAGCTACACTATATCATTTAATACTGCGTTTGAGTGATAATTTTCAATAGAAAAGTTAACAAACTTTACAAACGGGATATCTACCATGTTTCTTATTTAATTTGAGTTCTCAATATAACACCACAGTTGCGAGCGCCATAATTAAAAAGTAATTCACATGATAGTTTAAAAACTTATTTAAATAATTAAATTAAATGATATCCTATTTAATCACATTCATTGGTTTCTCCGCAGTTTAATGAATAATATCATTACATTAATTTTGTAATGCTGGACTGGCAGCGAAAGAAAAACATGGAATGTGCCAGCTGCTTCTCTTCCCGAGCATGCTGTAAAAGTCAGTTAAAGGACAGAGGTTTTAAAGGCGTTTTTGTGGGCCTTAGGCTGACCCCCTGTCACTATAATAGTCTCTCTCCATCTTTATATTTTTTATATTTATACCTTCAAATTTGTCAAACGTGACATCAGATGGTCTTGTAACCTCTGGTGTTCTGCCTACCCCATAAGGGATACAGGCGTGACGTTATGTATGTATGTATTAATTTTACGTTTCATAAACAAAATCATTTAGAATTAGGTTCCATGTGTTTTTACAAGTGTGTATAGGAACAGGATTATTATAAGGAATATAAAATATGTCGAACACTCATTAAAATATCGAGCGCACTCGAATAGGGCACAAGTTAGAGCTAAAACATTTTTTCTGTGCAGGAATAGCAAGTGATTAATTTTTGAAGAAAAGAAAAGAACTTTTATACGGAGTCCTGTGACATAGTGTCACGTCCATTTAGATTTTTTGAGTATAATTCAGGTTTCGACTGGGAACAGTAAAGATGGTAAAACTGTTTTTAGTTTAAATAAAACACTTTTTAATCGGATTTATCGCGTATATTTACATTTTAAATTTTGACTCGACGTTTCGGTGTCTTTTCATTGGTAGTATGTTCGTCTGCGGTTCTAAAGTTCACGAGTTTCAGTTACAATGAAACTGAAGGTTTCTTCTCATGCTTTGATATATTATCTTCTCCCTAACAGAAGCTAACCTTCTTACGGCACCACAAAGGTCATGTATTGCATATAATTCGGGACCACCGACAACGCTCAGGTATTGAAATTAATTTAAAAAATCGATAAAAAGTAATAAATAAAATAGGTACATGGTAAATTAAGTAAAAGTATTTTTAGGCCTGTTTAAAAAAAAACTATCGATTTAAAATCATTGATTCATATTTTTGAGCAATCAAGGTATAGATAGATAGCTCTGAATTTATACATATTAAAATTTCAGATCCGTTCGTCTAGTCATACTTTCAAAGTATACGATGAAAGTCAATGCATTTTTTCAATGGGGCGCCATAAGGGCCTCTCCTAGCGCGGTGCGTTTTTCCATACTTCCCGCCCAGATATCGCTAGGGAATTTCACCGAATAAAATAAGTTTAACGGGTTCATTTTCAGAAAATTATAACTATTTAACAATTTTGCTTTACACATCGCATCGGTTAAGAGAAGTCCGTTTTATGTTTTCATGTAACTTTTATATGAATCTATAATGGTACTTTGTAGCAATATCCGTTTAGGATTGTAAGTTAGTGTTATGTTTGTGAATATTTTTTTCAGAATATTTACCAGATAAATTACTGGTTATATTAACGTTCATAAAAGCGTAAAAACGCTGCATCCTCAGCCTTACGGGATATATTATGGTTTTGTAGTTAACATTGTAAATATAACAAAAGTGAACTTAAACACCTTACACATTAAGTGACTATTACAATGATAAAGACGTTAATTAAATTAAACCAGGTGACCAATAATAACTTTGTTGAATCTAATATTAAGTTACTCTCATTTTAAAATATGTTTTATGTAATTAGATTATCATAGTAGAGATATTTGTTATTTTTTAGGATTGATGCATAACTAAGAAATGTTGACTTTTGTATATTATTATTATTTTCTCTCATTTAAAACTATAATGTAGAATATGGCTAGGACAACTTATGTTTTTAACTGTAACATCTTATGTATCGACCTATATTCGTACAAATAAATGAATTGAATTGAATTGAATATTCACAAGCAGAGAATTTAAATCCTTATTAATCAAAAATCAAAAAGTTTCACATTTGTAATGTAATGATATTAAAGTATTTATTAAGATTAGGTTGTAATAAATTTAAATCGGTGACTAACTTAAGTTAGAGACGACAATAATCAACGACACTAAGAGTGGTTAGGCACTACATCCGATACTTATCCGATCCGAATAAGAATCTAGAAATCTTGTCTGAATTGATGCATGATGATGACGGATGACGGATGACGGATGACGGATGACGGATGACGGATGACGGATGACGGATGACGGATGACGGATGACGCATGACGGATGACGGATGACGGATGACGGATGACGGATGACGGATGACGGATGACGGATGACGGATGACGGATGACGGATGACGGATGACGGATGACGGATGACGGATGACGGATGACGGATGACGGATGACGGGTGACGGATGACGGATGACGGATGCCGGATGCAGTGCGTAAGCTACCATAGAAGTAGTTCAGAAGTAGTCAGTAGTCAGAAGTAGTTCAGAAGTAGTCATTTATTGGATGCGGATCAGATGAGAATCTTTTGCAGTGCATAACCGCCGGATGACGGATGACGGATGACGGATGATGGATGACGGATGACGGATGACGGATGACGGATGACGGATGCCGGATGCAGTGCGTAAGCTACCATAGAAGTAGTTCTACGGCTACGCCCCGGACCGTCATTTATTGGATGCGGATCAGATGAGAATCTTTTGCAGTGCATAACCGCCGGATGACGGATGACGGATGACGGATGATGGATGACGGATGACGGATGACGGATGACGGATGCCGGATGCAGTGCGTAAGCTACCATAGAAGTAGTTCTACGGCTACGCCCCGGACCGTCATTTATTGGATGCGGATCAGATGAGAATCTTTTGCAGTGCATAACCGCTCTTAGTGTGACAGTAAAATCTTAACCTAATACTGAAGGAACATTCATGCTTTAGAAGGCTTTACTTTATGATAAAACTTACCTATACAATTTCAAAAGCAGCATATTATTATTTTACTTTCTTTTCCAGATATCTTACTCACCCAAAGTACTAATATTATACCACAAAAATTCAATTACCCTTTAAATTAAAGCTCACTAAACTGAAGCGAAAAGATAGATCTTATCAACGCAATTAACCTTTAAAATAAAAACAAAATTAAATTCAGAAGTAGATTTATTTCGCTATAAAAACAGTTTCTAATTTCAGGGAACAAAATCAAACCTACGATAAACCAATTTATGTACGCCGTCGAAACTTCTAGAAAGGTTAAACTGCTGAAGTTTAATGAAACTCTTTACTATTGGCCCTTTCGATCGATTTACTTTCTGATTTGCTGATACTAGACCTTCTGCAAAAGCCCTTATTCTGAAACCGCTGATTACATGTCGTCTCCCATCTTTATCTTTTCTATGAATTTAGAAAGAGTACGTTGTAACAAAGGTAAGATTTAGATGAAAAGAATAAGTATATTAGAGGATTAGATTATCTTCGTATTACGCAATATTAGGATCAGGCATTGTCAGAGAGGTCGGGCTGTAATTTTACGAGTACCAATTTTTCTTTTATCTCATTAAGTTTTTTGGAGAATAGACACTTCTTTGTATGATTGCCATTTTTCAGTCGCTTGAATAGGATCGTTTTATTTCGATAATCAATAGCAGACATTTTTTAAATTGCGTTTGTTTTCGTGGTATTTAGTTAATAAACATTTTTATGGAAAGTATTTGGGTAGGAAAACTGATGGGTCTCATGAAAATTAAAACTTACTGTTTTGGTGATTTGAAGGGATGCTTTTGTCAAATATATTATTCAATCTTTAGTCTTTCGCCTCTCCTTATTATGTTTCTACGTTTTCTGTGATTCCTGGATATTCACTTGCAATTAAGTAACCTAAGCTCAAGCATTTAACGAAAATGCTTGCAAATCCAATCTTACCTTATGGTAAGTTAATATAAGGTCTAAGATAAGTAAATATACAAATTATTTCAGAATTTGAGAATTTGAGAATTTTAAATGTACAGTTCGACAGCGAAGAAAAAACTGAATAGGTTGGCATTTCAAAGTCATTTTTGGCAAAGTGTCGGTTACGCCCTTTGAGATGCAAGGTACCGGTTAAGGGTCAGGTTATTCATAAAATCTTTGCTGGTACACATCAGCGCCAGTGCACCACACGATACTGTAAAAGTCAGTTAAAGGACAGAGATTTTATTGGCGTTTTTGTGGGCAATAAGGCTGACGACCTGTCACTGCAATAGTCTCTATCCATCATTATAATACCTCCAAAGTCAAACGTGACATCAGATGGTCTTATAACAGAACAAGAAAACAAATTTTCCGTGTCTGGGTGTTTATCTATTTATACAGGGTTGATTTGTGGTCATCGGCCAAATTTTTTTTATACAATATGTATCATTTATAGAAACGATTTTTGCAAAAAAAGTATTTTTTTAGCAAGGAAATTAATTTATCCGCTAACATATTAACCAAGGCACTCTAAATTACCATTCATCAACAGCGACTATTTTTTAATCAGTTTGTGGTTCCATATTTCTACTTTTTTGTACAGAGCGACGCTAAAATATATATTCAGGTACGTTTATATCGTATCAAAGAAACTAACATTTAATGTGGCTGGTGACTACAAATCAACCCTGTATATTTAAATTCTAGCTTCCCCCCTAGTTCGTTATATGTTATCCCGAAACACAAGCTATGCTTACTTTGGGTGATTATCTGGGGATTTCATTATTTATTTTTATTATTCTTTGTAACTAAACTAATTCTGTCGTATTCTTAAAGAATGCTCTGTATAAATATATATTTTGCCTTTAAATTATTAAAAAACTTTTAAAGAAAACCCACGACTTCGTATAAATTCAATCATATTGGGAGTGAAAAAATACTTAAAAGGAAAATAAAGTATAATAAGTAAGTTAATGTAATAAAAATGTAATAACTAGGTACTCGTACATTGGAAACATTTATGAAAAATAAGCGCCTTTTCACGGGAAATCAAAAGAGTCTACTTTAATTCAGATTCCCAGAATACAAACTGGCTGTCTCTGAGCGATTTATTTTTTAGTAACAAATTCACATCATAAAAATATAGCGTATAATTTGTTTATTACGGCATCAAAAAAGAAGTTTCTGTCGTAAAATGTTTTGAAGTTAGTAGCATCATCTTTTTTAAATACTTATCATTTTCAGAAATTTATATTACTTTTAACTCTTTATAAGTAGGTACTACTGTAACTAAATAGTGATATTTGAAAGTACTTCAAATTATGAAGTTATCTAAAATCATATTTTTTGACCCAGTATATTTATAATCCCTTACTGAAAGCAAAGACAAAAAATATTTTGATGTGTATGTAGTTTTCATAACAGCACGTTTATGCCATTTAAATTTGCTAGCATCAGAAATTCCTGAGATTGCATATTTCACTGAGGCTCGTAAGGTTTCAGTAAGGCTCATGTTGTGAAAGCTTCACTTATGCTTTGATCATTACTCAAGCATAAGGTGTCTTCTCCGTATAGAACTGCTATAAATATATGCCTTAGTCATTAACTCAATCAGAGAAGAGAAGTTCATGTTTGAGACTAAATAGTCATAAAAAAAAACACTAGCGGACTACCAGGCGCAGACTGAAAATTTTTGGATTTACCAAAAAGTGGAACATTATGCTTCGACAGTTCCTTTTTGTTACGTTTTGCCAAGGTGTGAAACGTACTGCCTGCGTCTGCTTTCCTGATCACTACAGTCCTAGTGCCCACTTTTTTTTTGTTTTAAAGTTTTGAGTAAATAAGTTTCTCATGAAGGGACGAGGTCCCCAAAATCATGTTTCTTACCTTACGATGCTCTATTTTATTTGATTTAAGATTTAAATAAAAATATTTTTTCCTTAGACACCTAAATATTTCACAATCTTACCTGTAAATATTCCTGAGAAGAACGCAAGCAGTATCGTCGCTCCCAAAGCGCCAAGTTGGTTCAGAGCTTGCATGCTGGCCGAGCGACCCTGAGAATAGAAAAAAGGAATATTATTTCATGCTTTGTACACATGATAAAATTAAACAAACTTTAAAGAAACTACTGCGCGTAGTTAATAAATAATTAAAAATAAAAGTACATGCAATGTGTTGTAAAGTGCATTTATTTATTTACCAATCAGTAAACAAAATGTTGAAAACATAATGTTATCCAAAACATGGAAGTTTTGTATGGACTATTTGTAATATTAATTAAATCAAAGAATAAAACTTTATGCTGATGATATGGTGCTGCTGAGTCCATCAATTGGTGGCATAATGAAGCTCTTGGCTAAGTGCGAGACTTATGCGGAAACCCATGGGCTCAAGTACAACGGCAATAAAAGTGAAATAATGATTTTCAAATCCGGCACTAAAACATACAGTTATGTACCTGTAGTTTCGCTGTGTGGTACACCACTTCGAAGGGTGCACAAATTTAAATACTTGGGTCATTGGGTCACCGAAGATCTGTGTGACAACTTAGATGTGGAGAGGGAGCGTAGGTCGCAGGCTGTCCGCTGCAACATGCTGGCACGGAGATTTGCTCGGTGTACGAAGTTAGTTAAAATTTTGTTATTCAAAGCATTCTGTCAATCTTTTTACACCTGCGGTCTCTGGGTCAGATACACTAAGCGGATATACAGTGACCTACGAGTCCAATATAATAATGCCTTCAGGATCCTGTTGGGGCTGTCGCGGCGTTGCAGTGCTTCAGGTATGTTTGCTGAGGCGCACACGGATGATTTTTTCGCTATTGTAAGGAAACGTTGCGCCTCCCTGTCTGCACGGCTCCGCGCCAGCCGCAATAGTCTCCTGAGGGTTTTTATTGATCGTTGGGACTCCCAGATACTGTGCCATTGGGAGAACCTACATCTATCTCTTAAAAATCCGTATGCCTACTAACAATAGTTTTTAAGTCACCTATTGTTCTACTAACCATTTTTCAATATAGGTTGAATGATTTTTTATCAAATTGTTACATTTAATTATTCAGATTATTGGACTTCTTTTTCATTTTAATTTAATTTTGTGTTTTAAATCATTTTAATTTATTTTAAATGAGAGTCAATAATGTTTTAATTAATTCAAGATTATTTCATTTAATTATTTAGATTATTTGCTTTTCTTTTAATTTTGTGATTTTAGTGATTGTAATTTATTCAAAATGTGCTTTAGTTATGATTTAATTTAATTCAATATTTTATTATTTTACTTAAAGAAATTGTTGATTTTAATTATTACTATGGGTCTATGCCACCCGAAATAAATGAGTTTATTATTATTATTAAAACTCAAGAATTTACTTTTGAGCTTCAATTTATTTATTTTCCGTTTCTACACACAATCGTTAATAAAAGTCAAGGAACAACCATAAATTAGTGAAGCTCCATCCACGTATATTCTCATCTTATGGGAGGGAACACCAATATAAAAATCTCGTCTATACGCGAAAGTCTGTTCAGCTTTAAAACGTTAAAAATCAACAAAGATTCAACTTCACTAACTTTAACGGTTCATTATACGCATATGATCAATTGAATTGATATTATCATAGAGTGATGTGATAGAAACAGGGTTCAATTGTTTTGAAATTTGAGTTGGATACTTGATTGTCTATCATGTTATCAATATACATTGGGACTGTTATGTTTTCGGTTCGAAGCGGATGGGACTCTTTTGTTTATTGGGATGAATGGAAGTGTTCCGGGAACGTGTAAGCAATGATCCCAAATTAACGTTTCGATTTTCCCTATTTCAAAATCTGATATTAAATTTTTATCATGTCTTAGAGACACGTATTAGAGTTTCAAGTTTTCTTAAATTTAAGTACCCAAACTGACATATCTATTATATCTACATCTGTATTTTTTTTGCCAAGGAGAGATCAGGCAACTAATAGACAAGCTCTATTAAGAGGAGGATGAATGCTGATTACGGACGAAAACAATGGCTGTAGGTACCCTGACAGTGTGGAGACCACGTTAGAAGCAGCCGTGAGACTTCTCAGTAAACTGAATATACCCACTAAACATGCCCCTTTAAAAATAAACAAAATCCCCAGATAATCACACACTACACGGTCTCAAAGTAAGCAAAGCTTGTGTTATGAGGTACACACCGCTTCACAATTATGTGACCCCCTTAAATTTGTAAATAGCGTCATCTATGTGAGCATTATGGAACTAACTTGAAACAATACTATAATAACTATCTGGATATCACGATTGGCAGATTTTCAGAACTATTTGCAATGCAATTTTCAATATTAAAAAATACAATTAAGTAACCGCTTATTTTGACGTTTTAGTTAAGTGACGTGCAGTACACGTACAGAATCTGGATGACTGCTACTTTTCCTTTTTTTTTCATTCGGTTTCATAATAATTGCCTCTGATATTTTAGGATATTATTATTATAACACAGATTTTGAAAAAATATTTATTTCTTTTATTTAGTTATACTTCATTGCACACTTACAAAATAATAAAAGGAAAAGAATATATTAGAACAAAAACAGTTTTGAAAGGTACAACAGGCGGCTTTATCGCTATAAAGCGATTTCTTACAGATAATCTTACAATAGATATTTTATTAATTTGTTAAAACAGAATAAATGATACGTAATTTACGTTCATTTTAAAATTTTTCACTGAGGCTTAACGTGTCCTTTGCAGTTTACATTGTCGGCCTTTTTTGATTTTATATTCCAGTATTGACTGTTTATTTCAAATATTTTATTTTTTTATATTAAGCCAAAGAGGATTATGTAAAGCACATGATAAGTCTCAGTGAAAAATGAACCGAGTTTATTTATAAGGCCGTATGTGTCTTAGCTCAAACTATGATTACTTTTTATTGAGAGAACCAACATGCTGCTCTTAGTAACAAATAATATCTCTCAATTTTTTAATCATAGGAAAATAAATAGTTAGGTATTTATATACAAAGAGACTGAAACTGTATTAATGGCGCCATGTACTCGATAATGGCAAGCAAAACTATACCAAATAAGGCTCGTCTTGCCGTACTTGAGGGAGTTTTGGCGCCAACGCTTATGTATGGTAGTGAATCTTGGGTGTGGCTGAAGAGACATGAAAGCAGGATTAATGCTGTGGAGATGAGAGCGTTGAGAGATAAGAAAGAGATGCGGATTGAAAGAAGATGTAGTGACTAAGACTGAAAAGGGTATGCTACGGTGGTTTGGACATTTGGAAAGGATGAGTGAAAGTAGATTTACGAAAGAGGTGTACAGAGCAAGAATGGATGGTGCTGTCGGAAGGGGCCGCCCTAGGCGAACGTACGCCGATCAAAATGGCGACGTTCTTAAAAAGGGCCTAGTTAAAAGTACCCGTAACCGGCGATCATGTATGAAAAGATTAATGAACGTGGAGGAAGCGAAAGAGGTACTTATGGATCGAAGCAATTGGTGTTCCCTTGTCTCTGCCTACCCCAAAGGGACAGGCGTGAGGTTATGTATGTACGTATGTAGACTAAAATATTTTCATTTTGTTTAGTACATTATGTATTTTTTTATAAAGAGAACAACTGCTACCTATCTTAGCAATAATTAATGTCTCTCAACTATAAATCTTAAACATAACCTGTTGGGCCAAATAGTTAATTGCAAGTTGATCAGCTTTTAATAACGAAGAGGATAACCGTCATTCTCAATTACTTCTTGAAGTTTTTTTTCATCCCGCTTACCATATTCGGACATATATTGCTTAAGCGCATGAATTCCAGAACAGTTATTTTGTATAAAATAAATTTGACCCTCGGGATAAACGTTCCAAACCGTTGAGTTGAGATCAATACATCTTTCAAAATATGTTTATATTTTTCACGATTCATTCTGCCCCCAAATTCAACTAGCTCTCCGGGGCCCATTGCAGACATTCAACCCTAATAACATAGAAAATATTAATTATATTAGCTTAAAATAATCCATAAAACATGTTTTTTTTTTATATAATATTCTTACTTAACGAAATTCTGCCACTAGTTCTTAAAGGCAAAACTTTTTTAGGGTTATAGCGCTCATCAGGTCTTCTAAATAATATTTTTCGACCGTCTTTATCAGTTTTAAAACGTTGTTCATCAGAAAATATTACAATTTTATTTTCCCAATCAAAGTTTAAATAATTTTGTGCAAACCTTATTCTGGCTTGCCTATGCGCTTCAGAAAATTCAAATTTTTTTGTCGGTTTATAATTGTGAATCTTAGTTGCATGCAAATGGCTTCTAATAGTGCTTAGGGAAATGCTGTATGATTCACAATCACACCAACTACATGGCACCAAAGTAAGCATAGAATCAGAATCAGAATAAATTTATTGACAACTACAACAAACACATACACAAAGCAAATACAAGAAACACAAAAAAGAACAATAATAATAACAGATTTAGTATGTTTGCTGTAGCAGTGCAAAGGGCCATAGCTCAGCGACATTATTGTTCAATGAACAAAACGCTGATTTTCAGCTAAAGCCTAAGGGGGTTAGGTTTCCACTGCAGATTACACTAAAATTAAATTATAAATTATAAATTGACCTTCATTTTTAATTAAAATAAAAACATAACTCGAGATTGAGTTAGAGAATAAAACCTTAAATAAAATAAAATAAAATTAAATAATTAAAACCTAAATAAATAAAATAAGAAATAAATTGTAATTTAATTAAATTGAAATAGAAATTGAATATTTAAATTGAATTAAAATTAAAATTTAATCACATCTAAATTAAAAATAGAAATTTTGTTTTAAAAAAGATTGACTAACCTAAATTAAATAAATATTAAGTAAAATGTCAAATGTAAAATGTAATTAATCACTATGACAATAAAAAACTAGAGATAACATTGGGTTCAAATGAAATGGTGTAATTATAATAGTAAATAAAATAATAAACTGGACAAATTCCGCATTATAAATTACATGAAATTCTAAAACGAAGGATCAAGAATGTGGGAAACTCAGTCTCTGCTCATTTATTAGGAGTGCTTTCATCTTAAATTTAAAGCTATACTTAGATGTTAGCATTCGTATGGGTGGTGGAATATTATTCCAACATTTCGCTGCATTATATCGAAATTTCAGTAAATGCAGTAGTTCGATGGTGTTGCATAGTAATAGGCGCACGAGCAGATCTAGGGCTACAATCGCGCAATTTATTAGTGACAGGAAATTTTAGTTTAGTAAAAAGGTAGTCAGGGTTTTTAAAATGAATCACATCAAACATTAATGACGCAATATGCAATCGCCTACGTGACTCCATATTCAGTATTGAAGCGTTGTTGAGAAATGGCGTTATATGACTTCTCGGGGGGACGTCAAAAATATATCTACAACAGGCATTTTGTACTCGTTGTATGAGACGACTAGTTTTATACAATAGCCGAGGTCCGTAAAGAATATCGGCGTAATTAAGTCGAGACAGGACTAGTGATTCACACACATGTATTCTCGCTGTCTCAGTCAACATATTGCGGATTTTATATAGTATTTTCAATCGATAAAAACATTGTCTAGTTAAATTCTCAACATGAGCTTCGAATCTTAAATGGCTATCTAATAAAACACCTAAATTTTTTGACTTATCTACACAAGAAATAATTTGACCAGATATGCTAACTGCAAGAGATTTACTTTTTATGTTGTGAACTTGTGTTTTAGACCCCAGTATCATATATTTAGATTTATCAGGATTGAGTATTAGCGCATTTCTATTTGACCACTCAGCGATCCTTGTTAAATCTGTATTAAGGTGGTTTACGGCTGCTGTAATCTTGTCAGGCAATTCAGAAATATATAACTGAACGTCATCAGCGTATACATGAAAATTACAGTTTTTAATTTCAGCTACCAAATCAGCACTATATATAATCTATAAAAGAGGTCCAAGTATGGAACCTTGAGGCACACCACGTTGGAGAACTTTTCGGTCAGAAATTTGTACTGAACCATCAGACATTGTCAGTTTTACCGATTGGTGCCGGTTATATAGGTAACTTCTAAACCATTGCACGGATTGTTGATTGACTCCGTAATGAGATAGTTTAGCGAGCAGTAGAGATATATCCAGGCTGTCAAAAGCACGCATAGCTTGTGTTATGGGATACTATATAGTGAACTAGGGGGGAACCTAGAATATAAATACATAAATAGATAAACACCCAGACACGGAACATTTTTTTTTCTTGTTCCGTGCGGGGATCGAACCCGCAACCACTGGCGTCTGAGGTAGATAGGTTTACCCCATCGCCAAAGTGGTCGTGGTATGAACTCTAACAACTTCACAATGCCGTTCTCATGCATCTGTGTAGACTATTGGACTACGCCCGGGGCGGAGGCGGTTTACGTCACCAGTTTCATGGTATCGTTTGATCCACAAGCGAATCGTATTTCTCTGTAAAAGACATCAAATTCAATTCAATTCAAATTCAAATTCAAATATTCTTTATTTCGTAAGTATTTAAATACATTTGAAATAAGTCAAACAATTTACAAATTGAACTGAATCTACCACCACTTCGGAAAGTCGATCTGTTGAGAAGAAGTGGCAAGAAACTCAACAGCAATCATCTTTTAAAAATAAGAGAAAAATAATACATAGTAACAATTTACAGCCAGGGAATCCCAACTTCTTGCATCCGGATATCTTAAAGTAAAACTTTTCACATAACACTTAACCTTAAATCTATCGAAGGGTTAATAGGTTAATCTTAAATATTTTAGGATTTTATTATAAAATGAAGCGTACACATTGACCCATGAACGAGTTGATCTTCTGGAGTCTACTACTTATTTATTATATTTATACAATAGGCAATCAAGAACTAGAGAGAAACGTAGACATAGATATAGAGGCAAA
Source organism: Stenoptilia bipunctidactyla (assembly GCA_944452665.1). NCBI lineage: Eukaryota > Metazoa > Arthropoda > Insecta > Lepidoptera > Pterophoridae > Stenoptilia > Stenoptilia bipunctidactyla. The sequence continues at coordinate 25,162,370 of OX101735.1, forward strand.
GATAGAAGCAGAGATAGACGTAGCGATAGAGGTGAGAGAGAAAACAGATAATGTGGATGGAGATGAGGATAGTCGTGGACATAGACAGGACGTGGACACGGAAATGGGGAAGTCAGAGTCAAGTTCAAAAAAAGTCATAAAGTCATCAGCAAAACGACCTGGCACCGCTAGCAGCACCCGTTCACGAGTATAACGCAAGCACCAGCCATCACCCTCCTCAACCATATTTTAGGGAAGAGGGTGACCCGACACCCGACGCTACCGCTAGCCATGCCGCCTGAGGGAGCATGACGTTCTTGCTGTTGTATGGAAGGAGATGTAGATGGCGTTGGATAAGAAGGAGATGGAGTTGGAGATGGAGATGGAGTTGGAGATGGAGATGGAGTTGAAGGTGGAGTTGGAGATTGAGCACTTTAGAAAAACAATTACAACCAAGGACTTTTATCGTCAACATCGCATATGAAACCAAATTGATCATATAACAAATTAAGTATAAATTTTACTTACCGCGTTACCCAATTCTCTAGGTTACACTTTTATACTGTGGTTCTCCACATAGCTAATATGGCGGGAATTTCAAACAGTTCGAACGACTTCGAGATTTCAACTTGCTCTGGTCTGAATGAAAATAAGCAAATACTTACAAACTTCTTAGGTGAAATACCATATGTATCAGTTCTGTAAGGTTTGCTTATTTTTATTGCGACTGGCTAATTATAAGGTTAATTATAAGGTTAACTTGATAAGGTTAAATAAGTAAAACACTAAATAAGTTTTTGATACTTTTATTTTGTTTAAATTAATACAACAAAAACTGTGGATAAATTGACACTCTTTCTTAAAAATACAAATTCACACTGACGCGAGTTTCTTCAAGCAATCAGGGGGAGAAAAGTCGATTAAATCACAAGAAAACTTAAAACACAAACACAATAAATTCAAAAATATCGCAAAACCGCAATCGCGAAAAAATATTTTCATATTGTGAAGTAGAAGTTAATTTTTGACATTTCTTTTTATGTCTGTGTTGCTATATTCAAATAACATCGATTCGCTAATTCATTCGAGTATGTAATACGGTCCCTTAAAATATTTGTTAAATTATTTAAAAATTATGAAGAAGTCATGAAAAAGTTTTCGTTTAAATTTATTTCTAATAGAAGCGAAGATTTCTTGAAGAAAAGTATGAATAAGTGTAACCTCAAAAAAATACTGCGATGTATTCGAACAATCGATTGGATATTTTTTTTCATGGGCTACACTGGTATCATTCTTGCTCTTTTCCTCTTATTGTGTTCTGTCTTCTTCACTCTGTCTCCAGTATGTAGTCTGCACCATCTCCATACATTGTCGACGCCACCTGGTCTTGACTGACTAGTTTTTATTCTCTGCTTACCCTACTCAGAAAACAAATTCACAAAAATATTAAAATTACCTTCACCTTGTTATGCATTTGTATCGCATAGCAAGTCAGCAATGACGTCACAGCAATAGAGGTAGTATAATATCAACTATTTCGAGCAAATGGTTACATACATATTTAGCTCAGTGTTTGTTGACTCGCCTCAATCACAAAGTCCTGGGTTCAATTCTCATGACAGACAGATTGCTTTTACTTTTTATGAATAATGTTTTAGTTCAATTTATTGACATTGAAATATTGAAACACAAAATTGTGGCTTTTAGAGGAAACGGAGTCTAAGCATCCTTAAAATCAAGTTGTTGTGTGAACTACACAGATGGCGCGCTCGCAAGAACGTGCAAATTTAGTTTTCGTCGTGAGGGATCAGCTAATTGTGAAGCGGTGTGTACCAACCATTTTATCAGACCGCGCAGACCCGAAACATTCTGTTTTTCTTGTTCCGTGGGGGAATCGAACCCGAAACCTCTGGCGGGTAAACCGACTAAGGCAGTTCGGTTTAACCCATCGCCAAAGTGGTCAAAAATTTTTGACGGGAATTGAAGACGATTTTTCAAAAATGAAGGCCGAAATGACGTTAAAAACTGCCACAAAAGAAAAACTCCGTGTATTTGTAACAGCGGAGCTGTGTTCGAGCAAGACATGAAATAAAAATAATTTTGAAAAAAGTTGTATTGTTTGGATTTTTTATTTAACACGCTGCGCTGGTAAGTATTTAGTATGTCATTGTAATAAGTGATAAATAAAAAAGTTTTGTCTTAAGTTTTCGCGATTCATACTATTAAATAAAACACTTTTTAACCGGATTTATCGCGTATATTTACATTTTAAATTTTGACTCGACGTTTCGGTGTCTTTTCAGACCCCGTGGTCACGAGCGACTGAGGTGTCAAGCGTCGGATTGATAGATTGAAAAAAGTTATACATCATCATCTCCATCTGTTTCTCAGTCTTCGAGCGTAGCGTTCGGGATTGACACAAAACGAGCTGACAGTATCTTGAGTTACAGGTCGTGCAGCTTGCTGGATGTTAGATTTAATGTTTTTCAGGATAGGGTCCCATGTCGGTGATAGTTTCCAACCATCTTCTCTATTGAAATTAGGGTGTTTTTTAATTTCAATCGCTTCTCTGATCATTCTAGGAATGTAATGCTTCCATTACATTCCTAGACTTTGAATGAATGGAATGTAATGTATATATAATGTAATTCTAGGAATGTAATGTAATGCTTCCATTACATTACATTCCTAGAATGATCAGAGAAGCGATTGAAATTAAAAAACACCCTAATTTCAATAGAGAAGATGGTTGGAAACTATCACCGACATGGGACCCTATCCTGAAAAACATTAAATCTAACATCCAGCAAGCTGCACGACCTGTAACTCAAGATACTGTCAGCTCGTTTTGTGTCAATCCCGAACGCTACGCTCGAAGACTGAGAAACAGATGGAGATGATGATGTATAACTTTTTTCAATCTATCAATCCGACGCTTGACACCTCAGTCGCTCGTGACCACGGGGTCTGAAAAGACACCGAAACGTCGAGTCAAAATTTAAAATGTAAATATACGCGATAAATCCGGTTAAAAAGTGTTTTATTTAATAATAAAAAAGTTGTTAAACGCATTACCTCCAGCATTGATAGTGGTTTTTTTTCATCTTTGCAAAGTTTAAGTTTGATGTAATATTACGTGGCTTAAAGACCAAAATAAAGTAAAAATATCCAGCCTCAAATGAACTTAAAAAATGTTATGGAGGTAAATGTGTACAATTTTGGTAAAAACCAAAAAATGAACAAAATATTCTTTCAAAAAAAAAGAGGGCCAGAGATGTTTTTTGGCCAACTTGTATTCTCCAAATGTGTTCCCGAGCACGCTCCCTTAGTTTGTCGGACCCTGTATCAAACACCCTGTAAATGTTCAATATTAATTTATCTTCAGTTGATCTCTTAAGGCGTAACATTTGAAATCATTAATCATATCAAATGTAACATGATGTGGGTGTTATAATTTTTGATGAATGTTTAATTTAATACGCACAAAGCATATTTTTCAAACTTTCATTATTCTTTCAATGTTTTTCCGAGTATATTACAGTTTCTTGATTTATAAAATTTAGTTTTTCTCTTTTACAGAGCTTAAGGTGTGAAAAATTATAAAAATATAAATATTCTATAATAGAATACCAACACACCTTCTCGCCTGTATCCCTCTGATGTTGCGTTTGGCAAAGGAGGTATTATAATGATAGAGAGAAACTTTTGCTGAGACGGTGGGTGCTGAGACGCCCATAGAACGCTTATGAAACCTCTGTTCTTTAACTGACTTTCACAGTTTGCCCGGTGCAGTAAGAATGCCATTGGAAGATTAACTGGTTGATGTAGAACATTTTAAAACAAGACAGTCTTTAATATGCTTTCAAGTTTCTACGAATCATAATATTAACAAAACATAAATTTCGGCAAAAAAATCTTTATGGTGAAATACAAGAATAGATAGAGAAGAAAGGCGGCAGGCGTGATGATATATAAAAATTTCTGACACTCACACAACATTATCTAGCCCAAATTAAGTTTCTTAAAGAACTTTTGTTATGGATACTAGATAACTGATATACTTAAGAAATATATAAACATACGTATAGAATAAATGCATATTTTGTATTAGAATAATCTTAAATAAACATATAAACATCCATGACTTGACGACTAATATCTGTGTTCATCACACAAATATCCGCCGCCGCCGCCGGGATTCGAACCCAGGACCTCTGGCATAGAAGGCAATGAATGTTACCGCTACTCCAGCCGGTCGTCTAATATATGTATATGTTTGCGAGAATACACTGCAGATAATTGATTTGATCTCCATTGCATTACATATGTTTGTAAGATCAGCAGCTAGTAGGTATATTATACAAATTCACTTAATTTTTCATAAAGAATTCAAATATCATTTGTTAAATTAAGTATTGGTTGCCTGGTTCTCCTATTAAAGTCAAAATATAGATGAATATAATATTAAGTACAATTTTAGCTTGTTTTTGACGACGTGCAAAGGAGCATTTACCCAGCGAGGATCGCTCTTAAAATTATGTTGTGAGCCCGTGCTCCGGTGCGGTGGTGCGAGGGCCGTTCAACGACGCGACACGGTGAAACGTGTCTCAAATAATTATACTAATTATGCTTTATTGCCAACAAAAACAAACATGAATCGACACAAATCTTGGTTATTTTGAACGGCATTATCATTTCTAGCGATTTTCAGCAGACACGAACATATTTCCAAAAATATGAAAACAGTGGAAAAATTATACGATTAATTTGTATATTTATTTCGTTTACACAAAATATACGTGTACACAATAAACATGATATTAAAAGTTTTTGACAAAATAATCTTGAGAATTTATTTCTGTCAGTTATTTTCTACTGACTTCAAAAAAAGAAGGAGGTACTCAATTCGTCTGTACGTTTTTTTAAATGTTTGTTACCTTATAACTTTGTTTATTTATTTATTATTTATTACATGGAGACAAAACAGAAACAAACGATATAATAGGTATCAACAATTGCATAACTTTACAATTACATTTGCTTCCTTCAACAGTCTCACTGAGAACATCATAATGATTTTACACAATGAGCTTACAATATTAAAAAAAAAACACATTAAATACACATTAAGAAAAAAATTAAAGCCATTAAAAAGAAGAGAAATTGCAAATTCAAAGTTAAATTAAAATATAATGTAATGATAGCAGTAGTTACGTATTACAGATATAGTGTTTTGAACTATTTTTAAATTTGGCAAGGGGCACGTAAAAATGTCCAAATCAGTCAGTTTCTTGTTATATAAATTACATATTCTGTAGAGTGGAGCACGCAGTCCGATGTCGGTTCTGGCCGAATTTAGATGGAATAAATGTCTACAACGAGTGATTCTAGATGGTATTCGGAAGTTAACTTTGGCTAAGAGTTGTGGTGTGGCAATAGTATTATCACATATTTTTTTAAGAGTAATGGCATCAGCTAGCAAGCGCCGGTCTCTTAAGGATGACATTTTGTACTTCTGCAATAGAATGTTGTAAGATTGGCGAGGGGAATGCATACGGTAGTTAAATGTTCGCAGAAATTTCTTTTGTACCATTTCTATTTTATTAATGTAGCAATCATAGTGCGGGTTCCATATGGGTGACACATATTCAAGATTGGATCTAACTAGGCTTTGGTACAGGTAAATGATTGTATTTTTGCGTTTAAAAGCTTTGGTAATCCTAAAGATAAATCCTAACATTCGGTAGGCTTTTTTTAGGATATTCTCTACGTGAATATCGAGAGTAAGTTTGGTGTCGAGCTGTACACCTAAATCACGAATGTTTGTAACACAGTCCAGCATATGATTACCAAGATGGAATTTGGCAGGAATAACATTTATATTTCTTGTGAAGGTTATATGTTTGCATTTTTCGTAAGCTAAGTATAATTTATTTGATATACAATATTCATTAAGCCTGTTTAAATCTTCCTGCATAAGTTTAACGTCATTTGAATCTTTTCTAGTCGAATAAATTCTTAAATCATCTGCGTACGATAGAAAGTTACAGTGCTTGAAACATTTTGAAATATCATTAATGAAAATTGTGAAAATTACTTTGGACTGGGTAAACCGATTTTGATGATTTTTCCAATTTGGTCCATATACATTTCATCAAAATTCAACATGAATTCGGTTTTTTAATGCTCTTCATTCGTTGATAATTCATCGTATGATTTTTAGCTGAGGTGGATAAGTTTCTATATAAAGTATTGATGCATAATATCCATAATTATCATATTTTTGTTTTTATTTATTCTTAGTTATTTGTTTTTACGTGCAGGTGGTGACATTGTATTTTGTATAAATTAAAATATAAAACATAGCGAAATATTATCAAACATAGATAAAATATTGAGCAAAAGTCGATAACGCTTTTATGTAACTCTAAACGCATCATAATGTGGCTAGCCACCCTCAATATAAAATGAAAATTGACAGGTTTCTAAACACTCTCACCAAAACAATATCATATCACCAATATTACGATCCTCTGGTAATTCTCGGAGACTTGCATATACCGTCTCACTGAAAACAGTAGTACTCCAAATTCGAACTATTTCTGTTATCAGGAAAGCGTAAACTATCTATCTAAACTATCTATTAAACTATCTTTACAGTGCGCTATCGCAAATTTTCATATTTATCTTACAAGTGGTATCTATAACAAAATGCTTTATTTTCAAGCTTATACAAACATTCATTAGAGGTTTGATAAAGGGTGTTTTAATTTGATTCGTTTTACCCTCTCGCTGCGCTGAGTCCACGGTCAGGGCAATTTATCTCAATTAACCGTGGTCTTAAAACTTTTAAGAAAGTTGCGCACTCTTTGATTAAATTGAAATTGATTATTATGTTAGTTTAATGATGAGGTTTTAAGTTTTATTAAATAAACTTGTTGGTTTATTATTATTTTGTTGTCAGTTAAAATAGTATAAAAGAAGTTAGTGTGAAATATTGTTTTCAACGGAACAAGAAAAAAATGTTCCGTGTCTGGGTGTTTATCTATTTATGTATTTATATCCTAGGTACCCCCTAGTTCGCTACATGGTATCCCATAACACAAGCTATGCTGACTTTGGGGCCTTGTAGTTGGTGTGATTGTCTGGGGATTTTATTTATTTAAGGTTTAATATTAAGTGTTACAGTGAGTTTAAAAAAATGGAACTTACCCTCTTCAATGCTTTATATTTAAATTAACAAGATAGAAACCTAAGTATTAATACATGTTACTTCGTTACAATTGTTCTTTTTTTAAAAAAAAAAAACAGAAGGTAGGAACATAATGATAACAATTCAAATAGTTAAATTATTTTTATCGGTTCATTCTACAGCAAAATATACGTTTGTTTAACAGAACAATATTTTATCAAGAATATCATTTAAAATTGATAGCTATTTAAATTTTCAGCACATTCTAAGATTAAGACATTGATACGAATTGATTTTGTATGTTGAGCTGCCAAATCCTGGGTAACAAGGGATAAGCCTTCGTTTGATGTTTAAATTAATATCCATAATGATGAGCATCAGGAAGTCATGAACGGAAAATTATTCAATTATGTTCAACAGAGCTAGCTAAAGTGAAATAAAATATAACCTACAAAAATATTGTACAAGTCAAGTCTAAAATGTATTGGTGCGTACAGATTGTTAGTAATGTAACTATTAATGTAACATTCTGCGGAAGTTGCGTTTTTGGACGTGTAGTGCGCAGAATATTACATTACAAGTTCCATTACAGCAATCTGTACGTACCATAAGAATGATAAAGAAAGATATTGGTCATCAAAAAAACTTGTTTGAACTTCGCAAAAGTTAGTCTGTTAATAATAGTCCTTGTTCTACGCCCAATTATTATTTCTTTGTCAAATAATAGTTTAAATGTGATAAATGCTTACAGTTATTCATAGACTATCAATTTACATGTACAATTGAATTCAAAGTCAAAAAAGTAACTCAGTTTTACGCTACCAGGCCAATGAGATGATTCAATTACGTCAAAGCTTCTACAAAATAACTAACCCAGCTTAAGATTTACAGAAGGCAGCAGCTCAAGCGTACCAAACCTGTCAAAAAAGTTGTAATTGAATCACAACTCTATGCCCTCGACATTAAGTTCAAAATTGGTTAAGAAATTTTGACAGATTTGTGCCTTCTGTGCCCAATTCTACCATCACCATCCAGTTTGACTAAAACCTTTGTTTCCTTTTTTTAAGTTTATTTTTAGACAATGATTTTTTATCAGTTTAGATAATTACTGACTGTGTTTTGTTAAGTGTTTAATTAATGTTTAAGCAGCATAATTAAGCTAATCAACTGGAGCAAGACAAAGCGTGTAGGTACCTTATAAATTTGTTGGTTTGATACAAAAAGTTCTTTGTACTAAATGCCACGCATAGAGAGTATATTAAGTATATTATTTTAAATTTAATGTAGTATATGTATACCATGACACTCTATAACTTGGAATCCAACTTCTCACCCAAAGGTTGTCTGGAAGAAATAGCTTATTATCTATAAGGCCTCCCTTTGTACATTTCTTTTGTATTTCTTTGTTTTTAATTATTTTATTGATTGGTGTACAATAAAGTGTGTTAAATATAATTATTAAACATAGTCCTTGGTTACTATCTTTAGAATATCTCGACCTCAATCTCACCTGATGAGGTCGAAGATGGCAGAGCAGACCACGGGCTTAGTGCTATAATTCTATTAGCAGATGTGACTTTAGAAACGGGGCGTTAGATTCTGACAGTTAGTGATCATGGGTTAGTACCGGAGGCCAACAGTCCCCGAGGTAGACGTACCGAAGAACCTCAAATTGTTTTTAATTTAGTATAATAAATCAACATTCAATTAAGCTTAAAAGTACAGTCAGCAGATGATTGTTTAATTATAATATTTTTAAGTAAAAGGATAAGTAAAAAATGTAGTCCTCTTTAGTCACGGTTTATATTGTAATCACAGAAAAGTTTAGACCTCTAGAACAATCACAGATATTAATTATTCTTAAAATAGATCCTTTATTAAAACAGGTAATCAAAATACCTAATATTAATGGAATAATAAAAAATAATATCAAATCAACATGATTAATAATAATTAAAAAAGAAAAATGCATGACTGATCTTACGAATATGAAAATGTTTACATAAAAATATCATAAAAAAATATAAGCCGTAGTATAAGAAGATGTTATTTTGACGCACATTATGTGACAGTTTTATTTTCATTTTAAAACAGAATTAACAAAGTATGTTGTATATTAATAATACTTTTTATACCTTATAATAGAACAACTATAAAATATGAATCCTATAAAAATATCAGTATTATAATAAATTTCAAATTTAAAAACTATAACTTTCTCCAAAACAACGGACTTTTGTAACATAATATAAAATAATTAAATAAACTTAATAACAATATAATATAATAATCAACATATAAGACAATTGTTATTATAAACAATATAATTATATATTATATGAAAATTTATTATATTATAATTTTATATTATATAGATATAATTCCCTTTCTCGACTTACGTCGAGAATCAACCTGAATCATTATATAAACAATATAATAATAATTGTCAATATAATAGTCATGAAAAAAAAAACTATTTTTGTTGTTATAAATAATCCAAGTTTGTCAAAATAAATATATACATTTCAACTAATATTTTAAATACACAAAAATAATGATATAATCGATCATGACCTTATCAAACTATAAAAATATCTTTGTCATATAAAAACATAATATAAAATAATAAGTCTTCTCATTAATACTTAACTTTTCTCTAAAAAATCAAAATATTAAAATGTTGAATCAGTCTTCTAAAATCAATGTAAAACCACCCTTATTTTGAAAACATTATGCATTTAAAAAACAAATCTTAAAAATATTAATCACTTTTTCTAGTAATTATCATTATTTTACTTTGATCCAAAAAAACTTAGATAATGTGATATTTGCTTTGATTCAGATACTCCTTTGACAGTCTTACAATACATTTTTCTTAAAGAAAGTATGATTCGCATATACTAAATTATTTGAGATCTTCTTTATTTATTTATTTTAAGTCGCTTGAAACAGCACAGGTCATTAGCGACTACAATAGTTACAATGAAACTTAAACTAGGTTGTACATATTAATTAATTTTAGAAACTTGATTGTCGCGGTATATCCATTTTGGTTTAAGCAATCTTTTATATAACTGTACAAGTTGAAAATGATAAGAAAAAGTAAAAAAGAATATAAAAATGAAATTATCTAATATATAAAATTCTCGTGTCACAGTTTTAGTTGCCATACTCCTCCGAAACGGCTTGACCGATTTTGATGAAATTTTTTGTGCTTATCCGGTATCTATGAGAATCGGCCAACATCTATTTTTTTTTATTTATATGGCAAAACAACGTTTGCCGGGTCAGCTAGTAATTTATAGTATTTATGGTTCTCCAGTATGTGTACCTCGGGGACTGTGGGCCTCCGGTACTAACCCGTGATCATGGCGGCGGTTTAACCGTGCTAAAATATCAGGACCTCAAAATAAATAAAGACCTTGAATTGAAGAAAGTATACTTTGATAGTCATAGAAAAATCCTCGTTAAATGTTTATTATGTAGCGATTTTTAGATTGATTAAGTTTTTTACGACTAAAGTTGATATTTTGAGTGCCACAACAAATCTTTCTTATATTTACTTCTTCCATTGTGTTAGACAGTAAAGAGATATTTGGCCAGTATTTATTCTTATTCTTTGTAACAAAACAAATCTATCGAACGACGGATCCCCCAAGAAATTGAGTTTTTGGACTTTTCTTTTTAAGAGTTGATAAAGCTTTTAAAACAGATCGTAAAATGTAAGATTTTATATTTCTATACTTCTACAAATGTAACAAAGGTACTTCTTAAGAGTAACTTTGATTTAAAAAAATGAAGCAGTTAATGATTTGAATTATTAAATTAGGTACACAAACTGACACAACACCTATCTGCCTCTAAAAAAACTTGTATAAGCTTGTGTGACACTAAGTGGAACTAGGATATACAGGGTGACTGGTGAGGAACTGAAAGAGAGCACTCAGTACTCGATTCTGGTCATAATTATTGTATGTTATAAAAGTAGGTACTTAATTTTAATTTTTCACTAATTTTATAAATCAATAAAGTTATGTTACTATTCACTTTACTTACGCCTGAGTCAATCGCGGCACGTGACCTGGCACGCGGATCCCTGCCAACGCTAGTGTAACCATGCGTTGCGTAATCAATTTTTTAACACTCAGTTTTTTTTTTTTATTTAAAAAACACTTAATCTATTACAGTTTCTAACACATCTTAAATCACTAAGATTTGTCTGATGTGTCTTTTAGTGTATTTAGGTTAAAATACTAAGTAAATTATTAATATTTTTTATATATATTTTTTTTCTTCATATAACTTCACTTTTTAACCGAATATAATCTCAAATAGATTAGATTCGACGTATTTAAAGCATTCCTGTGCCATTGCGGGGGGAATGGTGCAGGAGTGGCTTTTGTAAATTAGCCTGTAAATTATTTTGTTTAAAGTTTTATATGTACCTAGTTAAATATCTATTAACATAGTCTGTAAGCATTTATATACTAACAAATTGAGTCTTTGTTAACTGTAGTTACCTGTGTTATCTGTGTTTGTAGTTGTCATGGATTCCCGCAAAGTAACGCCGGATTCAATCAATTATATGAGTCTCTGTTACTTTTAAATAAATCATTCATTCATTCATAATATGATCCCAAACTATTGCGTCCTCGAATTTCGAAAGTGACCTACCAGTCACCCTGTTTACTCTTGATTCTTCTTATCTAATGTGACTACCAGTCCAGTAGTCCAGCTATAATACGACCTCGTGTATAAAAATATGAAAAACGAAAAAAGTAGAATACCTCGATTTTGTTATTTTGTCAGATCTTTTTAAATAAATTATTTTAAATAGGATTGATTCTAGAATAAAAATGCCGCATGCACGACTCATTAACCAAAAATTATAAATTCTGTTCCAGGGTTTTTGTATGACCCATCCATGTGTTCCGAAAATAGGTTAATTAATTCCCCTGACCCACGTTCAGACCTACATACTAATGAAATGACGCACAATTTTAGGAAATGAGAATGGTATTTTATTTGTTATATCTACTTATTGATTTTTTGATTAACCTTTGTAGGATTTTCTCTTTAGCAGAAATGTAAACAAAGACAGAACGACAGAAAAGACAGAACAAATCAGGTCTCGCTTGACTTGGATTAAAAACGGCTTATATTCTTTGACTTTTGTATGTTTTGGAGGTGACTCACAAATAAACATTAATATATGAGGATCCAAAGATGAATCAAAAGACACTGTAAAGTAGAATTAATTATGTATGAAGTAGGTATATGCTGTATCGACAAACAAGTCATTAATTGTTAGCTGTTGAATTTCTTGCCATTTTTAATGCCTTATCCATTTTCTGACAAGATCATTGATTATTTTCGTTTTCTAAAGAATATGGCAATTTTTTTGCGTTTTTACCAGAAAAATAAATAAAATAAGATTGACCTTAAATAGATTTGACAAATTCGGAATTAGATAAGTAATAATTAGTAACGTTCTTAAAAAGTTGTTACGTAAAAAGTGAATGAAAAGCCATATCAAACCTGATTTTAATGTTGCCAAGTTAATGTTAACTATTTAAATAAAATTATCTTAAGTTTGTAAAAAATTAACATTTGGAAAGGATGAGTGAAAGTAGATTTACGAAAGAGGTGTACAGAACAAGAATGGATGGTGTTGTTGGAAGGGGCCGGCCTAGGTGAACGTATTCCGATCAAATTTGCGACATTTTGAAAAAGGGCTTAGTCAAAAGTACCTACCCGTAATAATTCAAATTTAACATTTTAACTCGACGCTTCAGTGTTTTCGCAGACCCCTTGTCTAAAATTCGTGTTAAAAAGTGTATAACCTACTTGAAACAATTTAAATTTTATCATGACCCTCACCTGAGCCATAGCCGGGAAAATGTTTCCGAGTTCATCTCCGTATTTAGCCTCCGTGGCCAACGCAGCAAATATGATTGACAATATCCCGGAATAAACCCCAGGCATGCCGTGCAGGTTGTTGACCCCGCAGGTGTCCAAAACTCCAACCTTGGTGAGTAATGGCTGGAAATAAAAAGTAATATTAAATTTAAATGAGGAAAGAGAAAGCGAAAGAGGTATGCTTGGGTCATAGCTATTAACTTTCCCTAGTCTCTGTCTACCACAAAGGACCTGAACGTGAAATTATGTATGTATGTTAATTAAAGCAATTTATGTTGTTCTAAAATAAGCTTTTATGTAAGTTTTTGTTATGGATATCTAGCTAGTAGATACACCAACACCCAAGCCACATTTGGAAAGTTTATTTACTAAACTGAGACTCGAACCAAGGACCTCAATGCCCCACTGAGGGTGAACACTCTGAACTCTATTCTGATGATAATTATATACTAAAAGTAGGTATTTAATTGTTCAACAAAAATCATGCGTTGCTTAGTGAATTTTCTAACTTTCGGTAAATTTTGGTCTGTAAATAATTCATATTTATTTTTATATTTTATTTTTTCACTTCATGTATGATCTCAAACTATCACGTCCTGGAATTTTGAAAATGACCGCCCTGTATAAAGTAACAACTACTAGGCTAGTTTCAGCTTCAGCAGCATTTAGCTCAAATTTCCTTATGACATAGAAATCGAATATTTCTTCAAAAGGTTGTAGAAGTGGTAAAATATGGAAATGCGGATTCAGTTCTGAAACCTTTTTTAGGTGACTGACACCTCATTTTCAGCCGAATATTATCAAGGCGACTATAAGGTCAAAATTAAGCTTATGCTAAAGCTAGCTTTTCGATACCGGCACAAATCAGTAATCTGTTTCTCTTCCCGGGCATACTTTCCAAAGTCAGTTAAAGGACAGAGGATTATTGTAATTTTTTTTGTGATCAAAGTTTTATAATATTCTTTTGTGCAAATACCAAAAAAGTTAATATACAGGGTCAATTTATAATAGTCTGTGATATTTTAAAATTGGGTTAACAATGATGTGTTGGTTTAAATTATGAAGTAAATTTTTTTTTATATTTTTTATAAATTAAAATTTCAAAATTATTTTTAGTGAATAAAATTTAAGTTTAATCTACACTTCATGACTAGGTAGGTACATAGCAAAAAATAAAAATATTTCCGTCTATTTCTTTTAAGAAAATCACTTCACCAAAACAATAATCTTACGCGAATAGTAGATACCTACGCATCCGAGCGAAGGTCGTTGACGCGCGCCCGTGTGTTTGCGTGACCTAGTAACCTACTTAGCGCGGAATCAGCTGTAATTACGTCATACATCAGGATAAAAGGTGATTCTAATGTCCCATCACACTACTGTTACAGGTTTTTGACTATCAATGTCACGTTTAACAAATTGTATCTAAATACTGTTTTAGTTTTGATATTCATTAAATTAAAAATGAACTTAAAATAAAGCATTGGTGCTTGAAGTCTTTGTTAAAACAAATAAATTGATTTTACAATTAATTTAATGTTAGAATGACGTGTTTAGTAACTGGAATAACCTTATTTATAACTATGTACAGTGTAGGTATAACGTACAAAAATAACTTACATTTTTACCTTGCGTCCTGTCGCTGATGTTAAATACCGTGCTAGGTATTAGTCACTGATAACTTATCACATTCACAATAACTGCTGTACAAGGAGTCCCATTAGCCCATATACTGAACACAAAACCTGTCGTGTTTAGCTTATTAATTTTGACTATCCATAAAGTATCCTTATCACTTTTGATAACAGCGATAGGTGGACTAGTCAGTCCATAGAATGTGCTTCAGCAACCAACCATAGACTACACACGCGGAGCATAGGTAGTTGCTTCAGTTCTTGCACTTTCGTAAAGTGGTAAGACTTGAGCCCTCTCGTCGCAGCAAGCGCCGCACCCACGAGCTGCTGACTTCGAAAACCTGAGCCGCATCGTTTGTGCTGGCTATCGGATGCTGTTTAAAAAACTCCAGCACGTCTTCTTCGAGTGAACTGTGACTGTGGATTAAACGTGCCATAATCGCGTAATTCGACATTTTTGTTACTTATCGATTTAGTGTTCGCGCGCGCGAATCTCTGGACAGACTGATGAGCGGGGGGCGTAGCGTGCTTTCAATCAAACATAAGTAGTTGGCGCGGGCGCGGCGGCGGCTCGAATTTGACTTTCGGCTCGTTTGCTTGTGCCGCGCAAGAACGTATAGGTATTGTTTGGTAATGTAACTAATATTTTATTGTTTAATAGAAATAGATGGAAACGTTTTCTCATCTTGCTATGTGCCCTTAGATGTATTTTGAAATTTTAATTTATGAAAAATGTTGAAAAAAAAATTTTTTTTTTCGAAATTCAGTCCGACTCCTCATTCTGAATCTGCTATTAAAATATTATTGACTATTATGTGGCGACCCTATATATAACGTTAATAATAAACGCAGTATTGACTGACTAGTCATACTAGTTAATTTAAAATATTTAAAAAAAATACATTTATTATTTCTTAAGGTTTCATTCTGAACGAAAAATAGTGTAAATATAACGATAGTTAGTAATAAAACAAGTCTAGATTAGATTAAACGCTGCAGGCTGAATTCCTGTTATTTTTTTGAGTAGCCTACCCGCCTTTTATGAGTTTTGATGTGCACCTTCTATGTACTTTCGAAAGACAAAGTTTGACCACTTCACGAATACAAATCAATGAGCTATGACAGGGTACGAATAGCACTACCGCCCCCAGATGTAGTAAAAGGTGCCTTTTACGAATAATCCACGAGACCCCCGCTTGGTGGTAGGATCCTGTCGAAGTGCAACTGGCTTGCGACCACCCTTCATATAATCATCAAATGCAGTCAAAACTTTGGCTGAGTTATAATGCCATCAACGTAAACATTCTCAGAAATAATACATATTTTTTCAAAAATTTGAAATTTTCAAATTATTTCTCAATCAATTAGGATGAACTTTATATGGGACCAACTATGAAGTATCCTCTATCATATGAAATCAGAATTTAGAAAATCGATTCTTAATTGTCTGAAATGTCATGTAACAAATAACACAAAGACACAAAAAAAAATACGGATGAATTGAAAACCTCCTCCTTTGTTGGAAGTCGGTTTATAAAATCTGCCATCAAATATTACCGTTCCGCGTGATTTGTTTTTCATCTTCAATCTCACCTTCCCTTACCATCAGGTGAGATTGAGGTCAAACGGGGTCAAACGCGAAAACGCGCTTAGTACTTAATAAAAAGAAAACCGCTTTATTTTCTTAACCCTTCTCTGGACAAAGATTTTATTTATTTAATAGTGATAATGCCAATTTTCAATCTCAATATGAAAGTCAACTTCGATAAACGCTATAACACGCTAGTCTAGACGAAATAAAAATCTACAATTTCATCCTTTGTGTCCTTTTTGAGTCAGCTTACAGATATTGGTAAAATTTGCAACATATTGCCTCTATTATATTTAACTTTAGAGGCTATTTTCGAGAAATAAAATAATGGATCAATAAATAATATACAAATAACATATATCCACCTCTACCAGAATTCAGACTTTTCACCAAGAATTATTGAGAACTAGCCACCTCGCGCGGTTTTACCCGCGTTACTTTTGATCCCGTGGGAATTTCGGGATAAATTTAGCCTATAACCTTCCTCAAGAGTTGGGCTATCAAATGCAAAAAGATTTTTTCAAATCCTACTTGTAGTTTCTGAGATAAGCGCGTTCAAATAAACAAACTCTTCAGCTTAATATATTAGTATAGAAGTATAGATATGTTTATTCTAATTTGAAATAAAAAGTTATGGTTTTTAAGTTCATCATTGCCACTCTTTTTAATGAGACCTTTTCGGGGCTTTGGTTAATAAGGAGGTTAGAAAACCTAAAAGCTGGCTCAATGCTGCTTAAATTTTTAGGTCGCGATTGACTATTAAGTTCTATAGTAGGTATATTATTGGCCAAAAATTCCCTTAAAAGCTTAAATCATAAATAAATATTGTGCTTAAACCGTTATTAATACATACACACATATACATACATATAACGTCACGCCAGTATCCCTTACGGGGTGGGCAGAACACCAGAGGTTAAAAGACCATCTGATGTCACGTTTGATAAATTTGGAGGTATTATAAAGATGGAGAGAGACTATTGTAGTGACAGCCTATCGCCCACAAAAACGCCTTCTAAACCTCTGAACGTCATTAATTCATTAATTCTCCAGTTATTATAAGGAATCGCTTTACCCTGTAAAAGTTTTATATTTAATAAGCAACATTCCATCAGAGAGCTCGCTAAGTTGTCACACAATTTTCAAAAGATAAATTCTAAATGAGTTTTGCGACTTCCTTCGACCGAGTAGTCAAAAACAATTGCCACGGAATGAGTAATTAATTTCGTCTAACAAATAACCGCTGCGTAGTGACGATAAGGTACTTTAAATACTTTGTAAGATGGCACCGTTTTGACGACAAATAATTTCATAAATACTGCCTATTTTGGGGATTAATGTTGTTTATAAAAGAAGCAAATTGGCAATAAGACCGGTGTTTGGTTGTCTTTCATGTTCCTCACATATTTCTTACTCATTTTTAAAAGACTTCCAAAAAAGGAGGAGGTTCTCATTTCGTCTGTATGTTTTTTTTTTGTGTTTTTGTTACACGACATTTCGGACAATTAAGAATCGATTTTAAAAATTCTTGTTTTATATGATAGGGAATACTTCATAGTTGGTCCCATATAAATTTCATTGATAATAGGTTGAGTAGGTACTTAAAAGAAAATATCAAATTTTTGTAAAAATATGTATGATTTCGGAGAATGTTTACGTTGATGAAATTATAACTCAGCCAAAGTTTTGACGTGAAGTCGGGTTTCTTAATACTCTGCATTCGTTGATTATTCGTAAAGTTTTTACAAGGAAGGAATAAATGCAATGAATGTGAAAGTAAAGCCGACCGTCCACCGCCAACTAAACTAAGTTAGCTTAGCTTAGCTCGCATACTTGAGCCATTTTTTCATACATGTGCGTCCACCGCAAGCTATAATTATTTTTTGCTGAACGACTTTAGCTTAGTTTAGTTTTCACTTAGTTAAGTTGGCGGTGTCAGCAACTTTTTTATCGTCTTGCACTTATGTTATATTAATACAAACTTTTTCAATAAATATAATAAAATAAAATAACTCAATTCTCACCGTCAAGTATCTATATCCCAATACGCTCAGTATTCCCGAGCCAGCGCCAATGGCAATGGCCAGGCCTGGTGCAACCTGCATGTTGCATACCGCCCCGATGGCCACCCCGCCGGCTAGCGTCGAGTTCTGGATGTGCACCATGTCAAATTTCCCATCTTTATGGCTGACGAACGAGGACATGCAGAAAGAAATCACCTGTTGAAAAAAAAATTAAATGTTAAGGAACGGTAAATCATAATTAATTGTTAATAAAGCTGCTTTTGCTCAACCATATCACCGATTTTCTTTTGCCCACAAAACCTACAATAAAACCTCTGTCCCTTAACTGACTTTTATAGTACGCCCGCGAAGAGAAGCAGCTTGCATAATGTGTATATTTCTTTGCTTCAAGTCCAGCATGGAAGCTTCTTTATAAACTATTATGGATGTTTTTTTTTTTAAGACACTCACACAACATTATCTAGCCCAAATTAAGTTTCATAAAGAACTTGTGTTATGGATACTAGATAACTGATAAACTTAAGAAATATATAAACATACATATTGAATAAATAAATATTTTTTATAAGAAAATAAACTAAAATAAACATATAAATATCCATGACTTGACGACTAATATCTGTGTTCATCACACAAACATCCGTCGCCGCCGGGATTCGAACCCAGGACCTCTGGCATAGAAGGCAATGTACGTTACCCCTACACCAGCCGGTCGTCAATAGCAATCATTTTACTTTACTTTTCTTAATCACCGTAAGAAGACGTCGTGGCGTCATGGTTCTGTGTGTATCATACGATATCACAGTTTAAGCAACGTTCAGCGCGGTTGGTACTTGGATGGGTGACCGCCGACCATTCATATCTCACGACGACTTCCGTGCTTCGGAGGGCACGTTAAGCAGTCGGTCCCGGGTGCTGTATACTTGTATACAGTAGTCGTTAGGGTTTGTCAGAAGCCACTTTGGCACCCTGAAAATTCTGACATCCACCACCCAGCACTGGGCCAGCTTGGTGGATTATGGCCTATACCTCCTCGTCACCCAGGGGAGATACTCATGCCCTGCAGTGGGCTCATTACAAAGAGTTGTGATGATGAATCACCGCAAAGGGACTTAGAATAGCCCTACCGCTCTTGGATAAGCGTGTCATAAAAAACAACGAATTGAGTCGTCACCACTTTTCACATATCGATACCTTAATTTGCAAACCTAATAACTCCACTTTTTCACGAAAATGACATTTTGATACCGACAGAAACTAGAAATTTTGCTTTATTGTTTAAAATACTAATAACTCCATGATTCACAACTGTATAAGTGTAAAACGCCATTTTAAAATCAAACAACTCCACGTGAAATGAAACGCATCGATTTTGACAAAATAATCGAATATCTCCCGCGCAGTCGGCCATTTTGTATGGCGTCACAGCAGCAAACGCATGCTCCCGAAGTTTTATTTTCAAAACAAATATTCAAAGTGTGTTTTATTACCGTTTGAAGCTTAAAAACAGAAGAAGATATATTAAGGTAAGTGTATTTATGATTTAAACAGCATTGTTACATTATTTTTACATGTTTTTTTAGAAAATTTGCACGGGGTTGGAGTTATTAGATTTGACTTATGGTTATTTTGTTGTGATGCTTGGAGTTGATATGTTTGTCGCAAGGTTTTTGTGATACTGTGGGCCTAAAGGTGCTCCCACACAGCAGTTATATAACGTTAGAGACTGTTGCTTACCATTTGTTTTCTAACTTTTTAAAACAAATTATAACAAAGGTTATAAATTGTTAATGATGTTATACAACTTAATTTAACAAAATTTTTTACATCATGATATAACAAAATATAACTTTTAAATTAACTTTAGAAACGGGATATTTACCATGTTTTTCATTTATTTTGCCGTCGTGATCATGGCGCTTGTAACAGTGCCGAAATATCGAGAACTCAAAATAAATGAAAAACATGGTAAATATCCCGTTTCTAAAGTTAATTTAAATGTTAATGACCATGCCAGTTTAAAAACTTATAATATAATGTTTGTTGCACAACATCATCAGAGCCTCAGCGGGACGTCAGTGGAAGGAAAACTGATTGTTACAAAATGTTATACGATGTTATACGACGAGTTCAACCAGTGTGGGAGCGTTTATAACATTATATAACATTTTTTGACATGTTGTAGCGTATGGTACACGCTGTTATAAAATGTTATTGGGTTACACAATGTAATATAACTGCTGTGTGGGAGCACTTTAATAATTTTATTTTTACTATGTACATTGTACAATCATGTGCAGAAGTGTCAATTTTATGAATGTGATGTGTATGTGTGTGTGTGTGCTTTGTGAAAGATGTTTACTATCCTTACGCTTTTTTTGTTTTGTTTGCGTTATGCTTTTTTTTCTCTTTGGTGCAGGAATATGTCTAAAGCCCGAGCTAAAAGAATTTTGCTTTCTGTGCAAACAATGAATCCCAACAATATTGCTAATAACGACATTACTAACCCTGATAATGCATTGTTCCAAGCTAACCAATTCCCAAAGTTCTATGAAGATACTTCCATTACTACTAATTCTGATGTTGCCCTTGATGCCTTTGATACTCACATTCCTTCAAATAACCTAACACTATTAGGATCAACACCGATCCATACGCAGCCTACTGCACCTGAGACGGAAACCATTGTGAGTTACTCCCAGAAAGAATGTCAACACTCTACAACAAACAACGATGATGTGTCTCAAGTTCACAATTTCTTATTATTTGATGACGATATTAATGTCCCAAGCAATGTTCAAATTGAGTTTATTGATCAATATGTACCCCCACTGGACGATATCAACTCATATGTAACTACCCAAGGAACCAACATTGCCACTAACCCTATAGTTGATGAACACACTACCACATCATCCTTGCTGAATGACAACATAAACAGTCCCCCTAGAGTTTATGATGTTCCAACCGCTTCATGCACGCTGAACATCAACATTAACCCTACCCCTGGTGTAGAGGAAGCTATCACTTCATCATCGCTCAACAATGTAGCCAGATTAGTTGAATACAGTGAAAGTTCAGAATCCGAAGACGATATACCACTTGTTAAGAGAAGAAAACGTTGTCAAGTAGATAAAAAGGATTGGAATATTGAAAAAAACAGACGTAGAAGAGAAAAGGGAGTTGAATATTTTGGAAAAAGAAAAGTAGAAGGAAAATGGTTACAAGATGTGCCTAAATCAAAAAAGGAAATGAAACCACGATGCAAATGTCAAGAAAATGAAAATGGAGTATTTAATTGTCACTCGATATCTGAAAATGATCGAGAATGCTTATTTAAACGGTTTTGGGCTATGGATTGGGCAGAGAAAAAATTTTTTAATAATTGCTTGATAAAATGTGTCACACCGAAGAGAAAAAGAGACAGAAAAGACCCCAATAAGTCACAAAGAAAGAATTCAATGGTTTATTATTTGAAGAAAAACGATGAAATGATAAGAGTGTGTAAGACATTGTTCATAAACACCTTTTCTATAACTAACTACCAATGCTGGGCTTGGAAAGAAGAAAAGGCATCACAAGGAACCACAACGGGTGAAAATGATTTCCATCCTAACAATCGGTCAACGGCCTCCGCCAGCAATAGAGTCAGTTCCTCAGAAAATAAATTTATGGACAGTTTTCTGGACGAATTACCTAAATTACCTTCTCACTACTGCCGGCAAAGAACCTCTCTATTGTACTTGCAGCCCGAAATTATATCTAAGCAACAGCTTTATACACTCTATAAAGGGGAATGCATTTCCAAAAACGTAAAACCACTGAGCATCGCCACATTTTCCAATGCTCTTACCTTGAAAAAAATATCCTTGTTTAAACCAAAAAAATATCTCTGTGAAATATGCAATGGATATGTGATTGGTCAAATCAGTGAAGACGTATACAATGAGCATATTCAGAAAAAGAAGGAAGCTAGAGCTGAAAAACAACAAGACAAGAAAGATCACAAATTCATTTTTACTGCTGACCTACAAGCTGTTCTACTGGCACCTAGGTCTACTGTTTCCAGTAATTATTACAAAACTAAATTATGTGTACACAATTGGTGTATTTTTGACATGAAAATGGAACAGGGTTATTGTTTTGTTTGGAACGAATCTGAGGGTGGCCTTAATTCGGAGGAATTTGCCACTATAATGTCGAAATTTATTGTAAAAGAAGTTATACCTCAAATGGACGACAAGGACCGGCACATCGTGTTTTATACTGATGGTTGTACCTATCAAAACCGCAACGTAGTTCTCAGTAATGCTTTCATTAATGTGTCAATATATTATAACATAACAATAACTCATAAATACCTCGAGGTTGGGCACACACAAATGGAGGTGGACAGCATGCATGCCATGATTGAGAAGCGGCTGAAAAACCAAACCATCCATGCCCCTGCTGAATACTTAAACATCTGCCGAACGGCAAAGACCAATAACAAAAAATACCAATGTGAATATTTGACTTTTCGCTACTTCAAGGATTTCAAAGAAATCGCTTTCTATAAATCCATTCGCCCAGGGAAAATGAAAGGAGATCCAAAGGTATACACTTATTTTCTTTCAATTTGCATGCTTTGTCTCAATTTATCATTACTTAAGACCTTCTTTCTACATGTTTGGTAAGTGATTATTTACAGGGGGGCTTTTTAAAATCAAGTGTTTTTTTTAAAGGTTACTGATCTGAGAGCTCTGCAGTACAGACCTAATGGAGATGTTATGTACAAGCTGCGGTTTGGCGAGGAGTGGAGGATGCTCAATCAAAGAAAATCCCAAATTGTCCCCATGAGGGTGGAGGATCTAAAAAACTTACATGACGAAAGAAGAAAAATCACGAAAAAAAAAATTTCTGATCTACAGCAACTTAAATCTTCTATACCTCGTGATTATCACGCTTATTACGATGCGATGCCACACGAAAATTAATTTTAATTATTTTCATTTAGTTTTTTTTTAGTTTATTAAGTTTATTTTCACTAATTTTATTAAAAACAATTTGTTTGTACGATTGTACCCTGATTAAAGTTTAAGATATAAACAAACAACTCCACTTTTATTTTCAATTATTGCTTAAACCAAATCTAACAACTCCTTTTTTCACTATAAAAAACCCAATGGTAATAAAAAAAAATGATTTTTAAGTGTTTTTAGATAAATAAAAAGCATAATTTCCAACGGGATTTTTGTTTTTCTTTATTATCTTAAATACAATTTATTATGACGTTTTAAGTCTCTCCTGTAAAATTTGTTCCAGAGGAGTTAGTAGGTTTGCAAATTAGGGTATCGATATAAATACCGCTCCAGCAGATATAAATAAATAAATATTTCTGACACTCACACAACATTATCTAGCCCAAATTAAGTTTCTTAAAGAACTTGTGTTATGGATACTAGATAACTGATATACTTAAGAAATGTGTAAACATACATATTGAATAAATACGTATTTTTATTAAAATAAATTTAAATAAACATATCCATGACTTGACGACCAATATCAGTGTTCATTACACAAATATCCGCCGCCGCCGGGATTCGAACCCAGGATTTCTGGCATAGAAGGCAAAGTATGTTACCGCTACACCAGTCCGTTGTCGCAGAGCGGTTTGAGAAGATTTTCCTTGGCGGAAAAAAAAGGGGTTTGAGCCAGGGCCTCCTTCCTATGCCCGTGTGCTGTCATCTTCGACCTCGTCTTCACTTGTCTTCACGTGAGATTAAGGTCAAACATGGGCTAATCACCCTAAAAAAACTGAAAAACTCGGAGCCTGTGTAGATACTGAACTGTCTACATATATAGGGTCCTCCTATAATAGTAAATTTAACTTTAATAGCAGATTAAGAATGATGAGTGGGTCTAAATTACGGAAGAAAAAAAATATTTACAAATATTTTTCATTCATTTAAATTTAGTTTTTCCAAGTGATCAAAATTTAAGTTTAATCTTTTGTTTGTGCAAGTAATATAACGTTTCTATCTGATTAAAGGTAGTCATAAAATGTAAATTTAACTTAAATTTTACCCAATAAGAAGAATTTTGAAATATTAATTTATGAAAAATATAAAAAAAATAAAATTTTATTGAATTTCATACCCACTCATAACTTTTAATCTGCTATTAAAATTTAATTGACTATTATAAATGGACCCTGTATCTTTGATTTAAGATTCATTTCTTTTCAGGCGGCCTTGGTGCTTATTACTGTTACCTATTTAAACAGCAACAATAAGTCCTTATTCCGGATAAAGGAAACAATCAGACAGTGAGATTACGTAACAATAGAGGATTTCATCTTGGATCTTGGCAACGTATTAATCCTACCGTCGATAAATTAATATCTCCACAAGATCAGATGCAATTTACAGTCTGGTATATCTAGTGCTCGTTTGCTGACTTTTTTTTGTTATGATGAAAATAAGTTAAAGTGTATAATATCTTGATATTTTATGAAAAGAATGTCTCTCCATCTTTATGTTTTGATCATTAACGAACTTTAGGCTATTGAAAATCATTATCCTACAAGCCGAGTTCCCACGTCATTATCTAAATACAAAGATCGATACTGATGCCAAAAATGCAATCAGTAAAATTTTTGTCTGTCTGTCTGTCTGTATGTTCCTTATAGAAACAAAAACTACTCGACGGATTTTAACGAAACTTGGTAAAATCATTCTTCATACTCCTGGGCAGGTTATAGTATACTTATTATTACGCTACAATCAAAAAGAGCAGAGCAATGAAGGGAAATGTTGGAAAAACGGGAGAAGTTACTTAATTTTTTAAGCTTCCGTCGCGTGTGCAGCCTTAATGGTTAAAGCTTCATAGAAATCATGTATGACAGAAATATTCTTTATAAAATTATATAAAAAATATCCCACAACAGTATATGTCTATATTTTATGGTTGACTCACAATAACACGTGTAAATCCCGATAGCTTAGCAGTTCGGAGCTTTCTGATTATATTTGTTTACTCTCACGATTATAAACGTAAGACTCTTACTCATCCCTAATTAAAAAAAAATAACATTATTACCTATTCAATAAAAAATTAATCATAGAAATCGGTATAGAAACACCAAACTTATACATGAAATACGCTAATAACCCATCGCGCGTGAATACCTACTGAATGATATAGGGATTATTTTTGCGTAACGGTTGCCGCGCTCGACGCGGCTCGCGGCGGTAGGGTATAAAAAGGCGGGAGGCGAGCGCAAGCTTTTGCGCGATTTAATATAGGTAGGTACAGAAGGAACAAGCGTTACATTACCTGTCAAATTTCCCCAACCAATTTTAACTTATTATACAGAGATAAAATGGAAATCAAGGTTTAGTTTATTTCATGATCGTTTCTGCCTCTTGGAAGTCAGAAACCGTAGATTTCTTCGGAATAAAAAGTAACGTATGTGTTAACTACTATACCAAATTACATTAATATTGGCTTAGCCGTTTGGCAGTGAAAAGCAGCCATACATAACTATAGGTAGTATTGTATGTACACTGATAATGTCTGGATGGATGGATTTTTGCTATTCTTTCACGCAAAAACTACTTAGCTTTACCTAGAATAACAATAAGCTAAGTATTGCATGAATTAAGTAAAATTGTAACTCGACGTTTCGGTGTCTTTGCAGACGCCGTGGTCACGAGCGACTGTTAAAATTTAAAATGTAAATATACGCGATAAATCCGGTTAAAAAATGTTATATTTAATAGTCATACATAATAGTTATCGCGAAAACTTAAGACAATATTAAAATTTAAGGCACTTTGGCACCCGATTTGTTTATAACGCTATGTGCCTTTGTAATGTACCTAATAGATAGTTACCTACCTATGTTTGTGGTTAGGAGTTATACATATTATATTGGCGAAGATTCTTCATTTTTATTTTTGTTATTAAAGATAGTTAGGACCTTGGAGAAGAAAATAACCTACTCGAAATACTAATTCAATACAGACGAAGTCGCGGGCATCATCTATGTAATATACCTACCTACCGTACCTACCTATACTTTTTCACAAAACCTAGGTGAAACTGCGGGTCACTGCTATGTTGTAACTGTTTTTGAAGTAATTCTGTCTGTTTATCTATCAGTAACGCTTTCACAGCTAAACTACTGAGTCGATTTTGACAAAATTTAGAATAAGGTAAGTTTTAACTTCAAGGAGGATATAATAATAGTATTTATCCAACTCTAATAAACGGTATCCACGCGGACGAAGTCGCGGGTCACAGCTAGTTTAAGAATAATTGAGCATTATAAATGCAAAAACTTAAAAACATTACATAGTTTTTTGTTTAATATAACAAGTTACAGTCCACTTTCCTGAGAAGCCCCAACACGGCAAGAAATAAATAAGTCAAAATGAACCAGAACAGCTTTGGGTACTAAAGCCTTGTTACTACAGGGTTAATTTTAATTAGCACATCAGCTCTTGCAGGCAGCCTCTCCACGACAATCCCAACAACAAAATTGTTCTATCACTTTTTACAAATAAATAACACAAAAAAGGGAAACAACTAATTTTTGGTTCCTCTGTTATTTATTACTCTGTATTTTGTAAGTAACCCTGCAACCCCGCACCCGCAGCACGAGGCGTAACGCAAGGCGTGGCATCAGTGTAAATAGATTAGGGCCAGTTTAGAAATAATAAATAAATATTTTTTGTGTAGGAAAACTATTTTTTTAATATTTATAATTTTAAAAATCGTAGAACTAAAGTTGTTCGGATTGATATGGAGAGACTGCCTGCAAGAGGTGATGGACTCATTAAAATTAACCCTGTATAATATTGTAATGTTAAGTTCAAAAGTCAGTAACTTCCGTAATAAATAAATAAACTTTCTCATGTCAAAATATGTAACTGTAATGACTGTCAAGTGAATGGTTGAAGGATTTGATATCTTTTTGGACTATGGTTTTGGAGAGGAGGGATAATTGAGAATTTGGGTATTCTGACCAGAGGCTTTCGAGCGAGCGGTCATCATATTGAATTGCTGTAAAGTGAATTGTAAGGCAAAAGTCAGCCAATATACTGTTGAACAATGCTGAGGAGTTTTATTTACGACAAAATGATTATCATAAGCCGAGAATACACAGCTAATGTGTACTAACAAGGTGATTTAATCACACCAGAAATAGACCAACCAGAACGGGAAAATTTAATTAGGACAACCCACACCACCTTTCCTTTCCTATTAAAATGTATCCTTCTTGTATAATGTAACAAGTATAGGTAAACAAAACAACAAGGTATGTTTAGGGCTTTGTTTCTACGTCTCTGATAATCTTTTGACTTGCATCTTTTTATAGTAATTTTCCACAATAACTATATATACATTTATAATTATACTTACCACAGCCGCTACGAGTGACAAGTACGAGTTTGTAACTGCCCTTTGATATTCGAAATTAGTTGTTGTGAGAGCAGAGTTGAACGACGGCCAGTAAACCCACAGGAATAGTGAACCTGAAACAAACATTGAATTTAAGATTTTAAACTAACATTTAAATTAGCTTTAAAAACGAGATATCTTCTAATATATAAAATTCTCGTGTCACAGTTTTCGTTGCCATACTCCTCCGAAACGGCTTGACCGATTTTGATGAAATTTTTTGTGCTTATCCGGTATCTATGAGAATCGGCCAACATCTATTTTTTTATTTATATGGCAAAACAACGTTTGCCGGGTCAGCTAGTTTACCATATTTTTCATTTATTTTGAGTTCTCGATATTTCAGCACTGCTGTAGCGCCATGATCACGACGGTACTGAAGGCGCGGGCACAGAATAATTAATAGTACCGTTGGTACAGAAGAATTACTCCGCAAGAAGATCTAAATAAATTCGAGTCTTGCTACGACGCGATACGGTGGAATTCAGCTCGCACAGCATTACGTACCTGCAAATTTATATACCTAGAAGTTTTGTCTCTTTCTAACGCATGCCTCTTATCTTTTCTTACGCTGTTAGGGTTGCTGCCTAGTGAAGAATAATTAATCTCCTTATTTGTAATTAAGTATCTACCGATGTAGGTATTACTGTTATTCTACCTTTGTAAAAAATATTGTTTCAACTTACCTAAAGTACAAAATGAAAAAAAAGTTACGACGAATAATTAGTAATTCTACTTATGTTTTGTTTGCTAAATTGAACATAATCAAATCTAAACATAATCTAATTGAATGTTTGTTTCTTTTTATGTTCCTTTTTTAATACTATTTGCAAACTCGATCATAGAATTACTGTGAGTGCTATTAGGTAGTCTACAACGTCCCGACGCGACGGGCGCGCGCGTGACACACGACCCATTCGAAATCCGCCGGCGGAGCGCTTCGCTGTAGGTAAATAACGGATGTACCGCGCGGAGTGAGCCAGGCCTGACGCAGGTAAGTGTTTTTGTTCACGAGCATAAAAATCTGTCTACCCGCTTTATTATGCGTTTTGATCGTTGCTTACCACTACTATTGTCACTGTTTCCACTTAAAACTCGATTTTGTTTTAGACACGCGAATTTCACAGTATCGACTCATACATTCTTTTTCATATCGAGAACTCAAAATAAATAAAAAACATGGTAAATTCTAAAGGTAATTTAAACATTGAATTAATGTTTATTTTTAAATCACAAAAATGCACTTGATATTTTTCAGCTGTTATTGCATTCATTTATTCTCACAAATCTTTGTAATGGGCCCACTGCAGAGCTAAGCAGAGAACAGTGCACCTCTTACTAACATAGATATAAGTTTTATTTATTAATATATATTTTTTTTTGGTATGTATGTTAGACTGTAAAGTATTTATTATATGGGCCTCTGTTTGCAATTGTTAACATCTTGTTGTTAATATTGCCTGAAATAAACGAATATTATTATTAAAGTCATCAACCGCAAGACGTCCACAGCTAGACAGAGGACTCCCATAAGGTTCTCCACGTTGTGGAGAACCTTATGCTTGGTCCGTCGCCGCCCTCACCCAGTTTTTAACGGCAACCACATTGCTTAAATAAATACTTATACATATACAGTGTGTCCGCGCATGTAGTCATAAAAATTTAGGGGCAGTTACTACACACTATTTCATCGACAAAAATACCCCATAGGTATGTTAGGTCAATTCGAAAAGCCTGCCAATCTGCAGCCATTATTATTTCTACTTCAGCAAAATTCACCTCAGTTTGTAAAACATCGGCGGCTTAAGTTGTACGTATTGTAGAAGCTTATTGTTGGTGTTAATTTAAAGGCAAAAAGTAGAGTATGTGATAACATAAAACCATCTTTTAAAAATAGTTTTTTATTGATTGCCGAAGGTCAAAGTTTATTGTTTACAAGTTTTTAGTAACCGATTGTTATCCACTCCATACTATATGAACATTCGTAAACATACGAGTCGATAAATTTCTGTGTTCGCGTCGCTGATTTGTTTGTATGATTCGTAAAAAAATGAGATACCATTTATCGCTATTTGACACTAAAACTGAGGCTGAAACTAACTTAAAAAAAAAATATATGGCGTTTAATCCAACGGCAGTGAAGCCACGGGCTCAACTTGTTATAAATAAAACTTCAACAATTTTATATCAACGACAGTGCCACCACAAATCCAAACTACAAAGGCTAAGACTAAGCCAAACTCAAGCATAGATTCTTCCCAACATAATCCTCTACTGTTTATGCGATCAGTAAAATACTTTACAGTATTCCAGAACGTTTTATTTCTCGAAAGGAACGTGGCAAAAGCGGTGGCAAGTGTGGCCTAAGCCTCGGATATACCGAGATTGTTTGACATAATATTTTAGCAAAGGCTTCTGACAATTTTCAAGAACTTGTTGTGTTCTGTTGATAGTGACACAGCGTTCTTCTTGTCCTTACAATGGCTAAAGCTTTATTGAAAATTGTTGTCTCGTTTCGTAGAAAGGCTAAAGATTCTTGTTATTTTACGTTTTGAAGTATTCCTAAGATATTGAAGACGATTTTTTAAAATGTTTTTTAGGAATAAAACTTGTTTATACATTTAAAAGGATACATTTCATGATAAAACAATTAAAATATTATGGGCGGAAATTTGTTTGCTTTCTATGCTTTCTATCCCGAGTTCCAATACCAGGAATTGTAAATATTTATTTATTTAATTAAAATGATATCAGCAGTCAAGCGTTTATTTATTTATTCTAGTTAATATCTTATTTTGGTTTACCTAATCAAAAGGTATGTTTGTATACCTAAAATATTTTTTAAGTTAACTGTTCCGATATCTAGTTTGCATAGCACAAGTTTTTAAATTATGTAACTATTAAGCCTACATATTTTGCATTGGATGTTAGCAATATTATATGCTCTTGTTTGTTTTCTACTGTAACTGTTAAACAAAATTAAAAAAAAACATAATATGTAATCTTTATTTCAAATTTATTATAGTGTTTTGTACCTATTTATATTTCTAAAACAATATTTGTCTTACCGATCATGGCTGTGACGTCCGAAGTATAAGTGGGTGCATTGAGTTCATTAACCTCCTGAGCCGCAGCCACGTCTTCAGTAGCTTTCTTATTTTTAAGCCTGTTCATAACTAGGCTGACTCCAAGACCGAAGTAGGCACCAAATGTGTGGATGCCAATTGAACCGCCAACGTCTGCAGCCTGCAACAAAAAGTAGGTATTTTAGTATTAGGATAAAACCTAACAATTATTATTTACATAATTTGAATAGGTATGTAAGTATATATGAAAGAAATCATGGTGGACAGGGAGCAAAATAAAAAAATAGAATATACCAGCTGCTTCTCTTCCCAGGCATACTGTAAAATTGAGTTAAGGGATAGAAGAAGATCTTTTATGCGATAGACTGACCCTCTGTCACTGCAATAATCTCTTTCCATCATTACATTATCTCCAATTTTGTCAAACGTGACATCAGATTGTTTTAAAACTTTTTTATTCTGCCTATAAGATAAAAAGGCGTGAAGATATGTATGTATGAAGTAAACATAATCACAATCCTTAGTTAAGAGCCCACTGAAGGCTTTGAATCTTTCTCTTGCATGACAAGGAGGTTCAGGCCATAATCGATTAAGCTACAGGGCTTACGTAATGGATAGATGGTTAGTGGATCAAAGTGCAACTCAACAATCAAATATTGTCCCTTCGGTGAGGACAACTGTCGGCAAAGTCTAAAGTAGGTTTTTAAGGGACCTTTCAAAATATACTTTTTAACATCTTATGCAAAATACTTTTTTTTAATTTGTTTCAATACAATTCCTTTCTCTAATAAAAGTGGAACCGATCTCTAGTCAAACGAGACCAGTATTTAGTACTGGACGTAGCATCTCAGGAATAAAATGTTGAAGTGGAGCGATTTAATGTAAAACAAAAGACAATTAACTATCGTCAAAGGAATTTAAAAAAATATTATGACATACCTTAAAAATATCTTCAATCAGCCAAAAGTTCAAGGACGCGAATGCGATTTCAAACATCGTGATGAAAATGAGCTGCATGCCGCTCGCAACACCAAGAAGTGCTCCAAAAGTGATAAGCACCGTCGCTGACATGATGTCTGCCTCTGAAAGACGATACAATTAAAAATAAAATAGAAGCTTTTTTGTGCTTCCAACCGAGCAATACGTAATTTTTACCAAAGTATAACAGGGTCGTGGCAAGTTGTCGTGGCGCCGTGGTTACTGTGTGTATCATACGATATCGCAGGTTAAGCAACGTTTGGCGCGGTCGGTACTTGGATGGGTGACCGCCAACCATTCATTTCTCACGGCGACTCCATAGAATTTTTACCCAACTAAGTCAATTGTAGCAGTCTATGACTTAAAGCTTTTATAAATATAAATTTAGCTTAAATTAGCGTTAAATATAACATTACCTAGGTTAGTCATAGTAATTTTAATAATAATATTTATTTATTTACATCAGATTTTCTGGAAGTATAAAATATAATTTATTCGTACACAGCTTTACCAGAAGGGTTCATGAAAATCTCTTCGCATTCACTTTTTGCACAATGATTCCTGTTAATCTTTTTTTTCAAATGTGTTTTGTCTCTACTTACGTAACATTCACTTCAATAGCTCAAACATGACAACTTTTCAAGGATTAGACATTACGGAAAAAGATAACCTGTACGACTTATCGTTTACATCTAACATATTCAAAGTATAGGTTATAACTTGAATTAAATTATCTGAATTAAAAACATTAATTCTGTTTTACAAAAACGCATCCCTGAGTTAAATTTCTTACCTAAAATAGAAACCTTGGTCAAGTAAATGACTCCATCTTTCATAGAGAAGAAGTTCTGGCACAGCAGCGCCCACTGCACGGCGAGTGCAGCCAGCATCCAGTTGAACCCGAGCGCGCTGTACGAGTACTTCTTCAGAAAGGTCATGAGGAACGCGAAGCCGATGAAGATCATGACGTGGGTGTCTTCAAAACCTGGAATGGAAGGTTTATGTTAGTTTAGTAATAGCAAGTATGTTTTATGTATTTAATCCACTGCAGTGGTACGAGATTCCTCTGGATGACCAGGTCTAGAATCATCAAACTGGATCGGTGCTGGAAGATGTATGTTGATACATTTAATAAAATACAATAAAAATATAAATGAATAAATAGATATTTCTTACACTCACACCACATTATTTGTCGTAATTGAAGTTTTATTAAAAAAAATGTAATGTATACTAGATAACGTGCAAATAAACTAAAAACAAACATGTAAATATTGGAAAACAACTTAAGTTAGCTAATGGAGTTGTTACGTCACTAATAGTTGGTATACAATATGTTTAACAGTTTTTTGTCCCTGTACTAGAGTTATGTATAGACGGCCGGAGGTTGTCTTTTAAAAAAATTCAATTTTATTACAAGTAAACTTTAATCGTTCAAAACTCAGACGAGACTAAAACAATATTCAAAATACAAAATTATCACTAACATCGAAAGTACAAACTAAACATTAAAATTAATCGGAATTGAAGCAATCCCACAGTTCGCAGGGTATTCCGGGAAACTGCTTGCCGGCGATCGTGGGAAGTGCTGACTCCATGGGATTACGCGCACGTAACTCCTCCCTCCTTAAGACGGAAGCGCGCCTCGCAGCTTCCAGCGGCGTCCTCGCTGGTATCCATCTTGGGTGATCTTCTCGGTATTTTCGAGCGTAGGATCCACAGGACCAAGGCGGTGACGGCAGCGACGTATATAATGATTGTCGGCCAGCTAGGAATGATGAGAGCTGGCTGCCAGTTAAAGAGTTCCTCTTCTTCTTCGTTTTCTATTTCTTTTGCTTGATTGAGTAGTTCATAGGTGCGGTCTAAAGGTGTATCTTCTAGTTTCAACTCGTACTTGTGCTTTTCCTCTTGTATTATGTTAGTGCTCGGAAGAGGTATGACGTCATTGACAAACACAGTGTTGACATGTGTTTGCAGAGTCCTGTTCAGTATAGAGACCTGGCAATCATCAGTCATCTTCATCACATAAACTCCGGACAGCCTCTTGTAGTCGACTTTCTCCCCACATTGATTGCGTAGAATTTCATCTGCTTGGGTTATAATCAGCCACTGGTTGTCCTTGATTTTCTGTATCCGTCCGTTTCTCAGCTCCAGTTTAGCACGGGTACAGTTTGATCTTCGATGTTGCAAGAGCGCGATGACGCAATCGTTGCTAAGTTCGTTGGGCTTCAGGTCAGGCAGCTTGCATAGGCGAGTATTGTCGTCGATGTCTCGGCATTCCTCATCTAGGTAGGCAAACTGTTCGCTCCCGAGTACGAGGTATTTGGATTTAGGAATAATAGTAATATTATTTTTGTTAGGAATAGAATATAAATGTATAAGATCATATATATGGGGGTCTATAAGAGGTAATACTAGTATAAAAGTTAATGTGTGTTCTGTGCTATATGCTCTTATCTCAATAGAACGGTCAATTTTATGGATATTCATAGTATTCAATTCTGCAACAGGTTTGTAAGTTAACTTTCTATTTAAATCAATCATTTCTATAATTAAGTTTTGAGCATTAATTATGCTCGGATGCATTATACCTAAACGCGAAAAACTAATAGCGTCTTCTAGTTGAGACAATCTATCATAGAGTAACTGTAAGCTAAATTCTATCTGAACGTAAATATCTAGGAAGTGCAAGTGACTACTAACTAAACTAGAAGCATATTGTCATAGCCTAGATAATGCTGTTATTATTGTTATTTTTCGTTAAATAATTTCCTTTTTTTTTTTTATTTTTTATTTCGTGTATGTAACCATTTTTTTTTTCTCTATCTCCAAATGTATCTGCGGAGGCTTGTTAATGGCTTACTCAACATTATATGTTAAACCTAGTTTTTAAGTAAAAGCTGTTGGCCACCCAAATAATATAAAATAAAATAAATAAAATAAAATAAAGAACTATTCGTGACGTCAAGTACTGTTAACTGTAACCTTCTTTGATTAATATTTTATCTAATTGTTTATTAAACTCTCTAATTTTATTTTCTGCTAAGTTGACAGTTTTCTTTAATGGTTGTTGTAACCGTTGAAAATTTAACTTTAAGGAATTAATTTCTTGTTCAATTTTCATCGCATCTTCATTATCATTACCGGTTATTGTTTTTATAATAGTACCTAGGCCGTTGATTAAGCCACGCTTACGTCTAATTTGGGGTGCAATAAACGTTAACTTATTACTAATTAAACCTATAGTACGTTCTATTTGGTCCCTTAGTGTTCTATGAATGTCACCAAACGACGTATTACGTTCTGATTTTTTTGGTGATCGCGTACAGAGCTAACATACTCTGTGCAGTATCTCTAAGATAACTAGTATTATATACGCATGCCAGACTTAGGGAATCAACCTGTCGAAGTGCTTGTCCTTGCTTAAATAATACTATACCGTGATCGTTTTCTATGGGGTCTAAAATCAACGTTGCGCTTGTGAAGAGCATGATGGTCCCTGCAGCGATAAATCTGTAACAAGGTGAGGTCTTCGAAGAAGCTTGAAATGGACTCTGATAGATTTTTAATTAGGGTGATTACCTATTATTTCAGCTACACTATTAGGGTGTAGGTGAATAATTTTATATGGCCCTTTGAAGACTGGTTTCGTTTTATCGTTGCGTGCAGTTTTCGCCACCTGTTTATAGACTGTTTCGCCTACCTTGAACGTGATTTCCTCCGCATGCTGATTGCGTTTAGAAATCACCTGCTCCTTATCCTTTGACATATGTGCTGCGATACATTCTTGTACAGCTTCTGCATTGAGTTTGTGTTTAATGACATAATCCTGATAAAACTCCTTGGGGTAGTATAACTCAAGGGGGTTGCGTGAAGCTGTATGACCAAACAGTAGTTCATGTGGAGTGTAGCCAGTGGTTGTGTGTATAGAATTGTTGTAAGCAATCAGTGAATATCTCATTAAGGTTTGGATTGGATCGTCTGTGTTAGTCATTCTTTGTATTCTTATTATCTCGCCTATTGTAGAGTGGAAACGTTCAACTGGTGAGTTTGAGTTAGGGTTGTACGGTGTTGTGAAGTGTATGTTAATATCGTGTAATGCACATATCTCTTTAATTACGTCATTATCGAACTTAGTATCTGAATCGGTTGTTAATCTCAGAGGTAAGCCTAGGGATGCGAAAACCTGTGATAAAGCTTCTGCAACGTGCACACTACTACAAGCTGTTAGCGGCATCGCCTGGGCGTATTTTGAAAAGTTATCGACTAATGTTAGGAACGTAGCGCCTCCTGTTGAGTACAAATCCATGAATAGATGTCGCCACGGTTTTGTTGGCGTTTCTGTAATAGCCAGTGTAGGTCTAAGGGGGTTTCGTTCGTATTTTGCTTTTAAGCAGGTGTCACAGGCATTAACGAATTTTTGAATACTAAGCAGCATGTTAGGCCAATGGTAGTTTCTGTGAAGCTGCTTATAGGTTTCCTGAATACCACGATGGGTGGTTTTACCTACGTGATGTTTTTTAATGAGTTCATCTTGTTCCGTTTTATTTTCTACAAGAGTAACTCGAGATGTACACTTTATGAGCTTTGGACCTCTGTCATTGAATATCGTTGTGTAAACTCTTGAGAAAGCAAGGTATAAGGGTTCATCGTAGAAGAAGCAATGGAAAACTCTATCAGCTATGGTGTGTTCTTTTAAAAATTTTATGATTTCGGTTTCGGTATTATTAATTGGGATAAATACATCTTTAATTACGTTACGAGAATTAGTTGATCTATTTTCTACTCTATACACGTTGCCTGGGGTTGATCTTATGTGAAACTGTTTTAATTGCCTGTCTATTGCATCAGCAACTATCGGTATTCCGTTATTTTCATCATCCGGTTGAGTATGGTTAGTTGAAACTAATTGGTTAGTAGCGGTTGATACAATACTCATAGAATCTGACTCGTTTTCAGGAATTAAAGGGGGCGGTTCTACACTAGGGTTAATCTGAACATTATCTGGGTTGTTAATTTGATAACTTTGTTGTTCCTCGGCCATATCAAGTACCTGATCTAATATATGACTTTCCGCACACTCGTCGATATTTACTGCAAGAGATTCGATACTATTATGGAATATCTTAGCACGCGATAGGGCGTCTGCGTTAGTGTTTTGACGACCATTTTTATATATAATTTTATAGTCGTACTCAGCAAGTTTAAGTCTCCATCTGGTGAGTTTAGAGTTGGGATCCTTTAAAGACATAAGCCACATTAATGGTCGGTGATCCGTGTAGATAGAGAACTTTCTGCCGTACAAATAAGGCCTAAAGTATTTAACGGCCCAAACGATAGCTAGCAGTTCCTTTTCTATCGTTGAATACCTAGATTCTGTATCTGATAGCGTACGCGAAGCGTAAGCTATGGGCTTGTCTGAACCTATGTGACCTTGTGATAAGACAGCGCCAATAGCTACATCTGAGGCGTCTGTAGTAAGAACAAATGGTTGGTCGAAATCGGGATATTGCAGAATAGGTGCGTTTGTAAGTATTTCTTTACATTTATTAAATGATTCTAAAAACTCGGGAGAATGAACAACAGAAGCGTGTTTTTTCAAGCAAGCTGTCATTGGCTTTGTTAATTTGGCAAAGTCTTTGATGAACTTACGATAGTACCCTACTAGACCTAGGAAGGCTTTGATGTCTTTTTGTGTTTTTGGTAACGGGTAATTTAAAACTGCCTTGATTTTATCTTTATTGGGTTTTAAACCTTGGTCTGTAAGTTCATGACCCAAGAAATTAACATGTTTTTGCAAGAATTCTGATTTATCCAGCTGTATTTTCAAATTATGAGTCCTAAATCTATCGAATACTTGTTTAATTTTTATAATGTGCTCCTGTAATGAGGTGGAAACTATGATGACGTCATCTAAATAAGTGAATACGTTGACAATACCCCTGAGTATGTGATCCATCAGCCTCTGAAACGTACTGGGTGCATTTTTTAGACCAAAGGGCATACGTAGAAATTCATAGTGTCCCCTTTCGGTAGTAAATGCGGTTTTTTCCACGTCATTTGGGTGCATTTCCACCTGATGGTAACCGCTAGCCAAATCTAGCGTAGTAAAATATTGGGCTCTTCCTAATCTATCTAATATATCATGGATGTTGGGTAAAGGGTATTTATCTTCGATTATTCTATCATTTAACCGCCGATAATCGATAACTAGCCTCCACTTTACTGTCCCTGAGGCATCAGGTTTTTTTGGGACGATATGTACCGGGCACGACCATGGGGAAACACTCTCTCTAATGATACCTTGCTTTAACAATTTATCTACTTGGGCTTTAATTTCCTGACGTTGTTGTGGTGCCTGCCTATAACTCCTGACAAACACTGGGGTGTCATCTTTTAAACGAAGTTCATGTTTTACGGCATGTGTAAAGGTAAGAGGTATATTTTCAGAGTAGAATAAATCACGATATTGATAACATAATTTAGTAATCTCTCTCTTTTCTTCTTCATTTAAATGATCGATTCTAACCTTTTGTAAATTATTAACTAATTCTTTATCGATATCCGTACAATCCGCTTGCGTATTATTAAGAGAGCACTGTTCAATAGTCTGGTCAAACGGTTCTAGATTAATATAAGTATTGTTAGAAATTATGTGCTTACTATCAGTATAATTAAAAACACACGTTTTAAACGATCGGTTTTTAACTGTTATAAGGGCAGACGGTGATTTTATTCCGTTAGCCCAACAATAGTCATCATGAACATATGTACCATCAGCATAATTAGTTTTAAGAGTGATAAGTTTAGAGCATCTAGGATCAACTCTGATTTTCTGTATGGGATAGTCAAAACGAATAGGTATATGTGCACTACAAGTGTGTAGAATTTTATTTTTTAAGTCAATGTTACTAGATAGTGTTTTAAGTAAATCGAGACCTATAAGGCCCTTGTATTTAGTATCGAAATCAAAAATTAAAAATTTATGAACTATGTCTGTATTAAACACTGGTGGTAAAGGTAAGTATACTACATGGTTGTGGCGTGTACATGCATGTGCAGTCTTAACTTCAAAAGGTTCAAGTGCGACAAAATTTTCAAAAACAGTTCCTAAAATAACACTTGGAGAAATCATTGAGCGAGAAGCACCAGTATCGATTAAGAATTTACCATTAAATTCAGGAAGCTCGATATAAGGCAAATGGTCTTTATCGTGATTATTAAGTTTTACTAGGTATGGTTTTCTATGCTCTCGTCCAATGGAAAATCCGAGTTTTCGGCACTTACCTGATTATCACTGCTACACTGCTCTGCATTCTCGTACAATGCATTTTCATGCTGGAAATCAGTTTGGTTCACCGTACTGTAGCACGTTGGATCACTGTAAAAATACGACTGGTTATTATTTGTCGAAAATTGGTCATTCGGTGTATAAAACGCATCGCATTGTGACATCCGATACCTTTTGCGGTGGGTTATGCTGTTGTTGTGGCACGTTTGGCTGCCTAAGCATATTGTTACGGAAATTTCCAGAACCCCTAAAATTACCTGAGTTTGGCGGTGTAAATCTAGCTGGTTGTATTATGCGATTCTTCCAGGGTAGCATTGAATTCACCCACTGCTGTCTCTGCTCTGGTGTCATATTATTTGGCTGTGGCTGGAATGGAGTAGGACTTACCACAGGTGTCTGCATAATCGGGAACATTGGTCGGAGTACTGGGTTATAATTATTATGAGGTTTTGGTGACTCCTTAGGTCTGGTTAATGGCGTAGTGGAAGGCACAAACGAGTTAGGCATGTTCCTATTGTATGCGATCCTAGCCTCCTCTTGTCTTGCTGCTATAATTGCGAGTTCCAGAGTAACTGGATGAGCAATGCGCACACCTATAGATACATTAAATTCTAATTGATTAGTGTATTGTTCTATTGCCATATTTTTATAATAGGATTTATCAGAATGCATGCCAACAGAATGTAACGTATCTAGCATTTCTCTAAGTCTCCTGCCAAAGGATTCAGCGTCTTCACCTTTATTACGGTGCATACGAGTTAACTCTTGCATGAGCTGAATCTCATTGCGAGGTTCACCTAACCTTCTCATAAGAGCGGCTCTAATTATCTCCCATGAATCTAGCCTCTCTTCAAAAGCTATACTATCTATGGCTGGGCCACTGAGGCGGCTCTTGATTAAACAAATTAATGCGGGGTGCTTAGCATCCTCGCGCGATAACAAAGATATAATACTATCCACTTCCTTAATGTAAAAGTTAAGTGTTTTAGGATTGCCATCGTATCTAGGCATTAAATCGGCTATTATTCTAAAGTTTGCACCACATGATGATAACGCCATCTCGTTGACTCACTAATGTAACACTAGGTTATTAAATAATAAACTAATATGCACACTATTAATATGTCACAAAGATGAGCGTAGTCTATAGCGATAAGAGCTATTAGACCGAACACAACTAACTAGGTATAATAAACGTATAAATATATAAGTATATAATAGTATAGGTATACTTATATATCAACTATTTAATATTATATATTTACTTATTACTTAAAACGACAGGAAATATGGAAGGAAACTCGGAAGTTACTAAGTTCACCTTACCTTGTTATCCTTGCCTCTCCCGTCGGGTCTCGCTGGTCTCGGGTGCTCTTTTCTCCAAACTCCCGAAATTAAGGACTCCTCCGGTATCCACCAAAGTTCTTTAAAATATCGCGGTTTATCGATTAACACCGATCACTCCGATTGATTTTAAACTGAAGTGCCGCGATCCTACCGACTGCGCCAGTTATGTATAGGCCGGAGGTTGTCTTTTAAAAAAATTCAATTTTATTACAAGTAAACTTTAATCGTTCAAAACTCAGACGAGACTAAAACAATATTCAAAATACAAAATTATCACTAACATCGAAAGTACAAACTAAACATTAAAATTAATCGGAATTGAAGCAATCCCACAGTTCGCAGGGTATTCCGGGAAACTGCTTGCCGGCGATCGTGGGAAGTGCTGACTCCATGGGATTACGCGCACGTAACTCTAGGTCTGATTAAAAACTACATGCGGCCGCGGCGGCGCGATGCCAACAGTCCTAGGCTCCAAGTAGGTTTGGCTAGGTTTTAAGTTATGTTAGGTTAGGTTTTAAGTGAGACGGAGAAGGAGTCGCCTTCTCCCGC
Source organism: Stenoptilia bipunctidactyla (assembly GCA_944452665.1). Taxonomy (NCBI): domain Eukaryota; kingdom Metazoa; phylum Arthropoda; class Insecta; order Lepidoptera; family Pterophoridae; genus Stenoptilia; species Stenoptilia bipunctidactyla. Next base: position 25,203,410 of record OX101735.1, read on the forward strand.
CCGATAGCCAGCCGTGGGGGTGAGGGGACCTACTGCGGCTATGCAGGCTATGAGTGGGGAAATGGCTCCAACAACTATCCTAAACTTAAATAACTCTGTATATACATATACTAGATGACCTTCGTTAAATTGAGAGATTTTTATATAAAAATTATTGAAAGGTTGTAAAGCAGAGTCAAAGTCAAAAGTCAGTATTTGTTTCACACCTTGAGACGGTATCCATATAAGATTGCATCACAAGAGGACTGAAATAGTCACAATAAAGGTTATTCAGAATTCTTATGTAATCCTCTTTTTCTTCATCCTTTGAAAACAAGCCTATTCAGTAAATGAGCGATCATAAGTCAGTTTTTTCACAATAGTTAATGTAAGTAAGCTATCATAAGTTGGTTCTTTCATTTATTCTATGAGCATAAGTGAAATTGTATCATATTCACTTCCCATGCGAACATTTCAAATTCGAATTTGGGACCGCCATATAAACTTTATTACTGCACGTTTATCCTCGATTAAGAAAATAAACGAAGACTGTTTATTCGATACTAATAAAAAATATCGATATTTAATATAAGCATAATAAAAACAGAATGGGAAAAGGCGAGGGAATATAATTTTCCTTTCAATAAGTCTGTTCCGTATTTAATTCAGTTTATTAGATAACGAAGGGCGAATTCTTCCGATTTCCGTTGTTCTCAAACTGAGTTAATTGGAATTAGTGAAAAATTGCCGACTTTTACTTCATCAGTTACAAAATTCAGTTAACATTTTCAAAGTAGAGGTTTATTCTATAGTTTTTTTTTTTTAAAAAGCGTTTGACGACTTTCAAGAAGTAGTCATAATATTTAAAATAAAAAGTATTTTAAATATTATGAATACATTAATAAATAATATAATTCATTCTGTTGATTAAAACTTACTTAAATACTAGCGAAAACTCAGAACAGTAGTTTTAGGAAAATCACGGTCATTTATACATAAATGTATATTTATTAAATTACATATACATACAAAAATACACGTGGCGCTGTACGTAAAAAAAATCAGGAAATACATTTATTTAAAGGAGAAAAAAGACGAAAAAATACCGCCTTGAAAAAATAACATGGTTAGAGTAAAATTATATCCAAAAAACATTACATAGACCTTTAAGATATTTAATTTGACACGTGCATATTTCCCGTTAATAATTTTAAAAATTTCATCAGCTCACTGAAGCGTCGTTTACTAGTATTTTTTGTTTTTTTACCGCCTGTACGCAAATGAGATTCAGAATACAGAAAAAAGGACTTAGGTTTTGAAAATGTATAAACCAGCGAAGATTAATTATTCGTCAGTGCTGCGCTCAGACTAGAAAATGGTTATCTATGGAGAAATTCTATTTGCCTAGAATGATCAGAGAAGCCACTGAAATTTAAAAAAAAAACAAAAGTCTGCTCCGGGGTTCCACTGTCATTCCACCATGCGGGGGATCTAATTACGCTACGTCACCCAGTACGTGGCCACCACTCGAGAACTTACTGCCCCAAAAAGCATTTGTCCTGCGAGCTTTGTGATCTGCCCATTCCCACATGAGCTATGCAATCCATCTGGCTATGTCAGTGATTTAAGTTTGCCTCCGAATCTCCTCATTTCTGATTCGATCCCGCAAGGAAACTCCAAGCATAGCCCTTTTCAATGCTTGCTGAGTGACTGTTTATAAGGCCAACATTTAGCGACCACGTTTTAGTGTCATATTTCATGTCAATTAATTTTACCTACGAACAGGATCACCTACCATGAGTAGCTACACAGTATTTTAATGTTAAATTTCTAAATTCTCATTATTTTAACAATGGTGTTTTTCAAATGCGAGGCGTCCGGTGACACATTGAAATTTTCCGATTTACGCGCACAATTTTTGTAAAGGATTTTTAAAATGTCATTGATTATTTGTCGAGATGTAATTAAAAAAAAAATCTTATTGGAATATTTATCAAAATATGTGTCTGCTAATTACATTTTATCTGAATCCGATAAAAAATAATTATTTTTTTAATTACGCTTTGTATGAGAAGGATATTAAAGGAGGGAAAAAACATAATAGGCTCTAAAACTGTCAAACTTGAAACATCACAGAACTCCTCGCATTTGGAAAGCACTATAATATTAGGCTTACATAAAACAAATCAAAACTATTTTGAATGGAAAATATGTAAAATATATAAACTTTGATGTTTCTATATCCATTTTGAAACTCAGTAAAAATAAAAGCATCAGGATTTGCCCATTTAAAAAATAGGTAATTGGATCTAGCCTAAGACAAAAACATTAATTTATTTTGACTACTGACGAAACATGTATTTGCCATATACAGGATGAAACAGAAATGACGTGTTTCTTACTGTTGAACTTTAGTTTAAGCATGTAGACGAGTGTCATGTGGCCATGATTGTTTGCTTTTAGAGTTAATGCGATGAGTTTATCTTAAAATAATGGTATAGAAACGAAAGAAACGGTTTACTGCTTGCGATTCATGCAATAGCGAAACGAAATATCTCTCGCATAAACATAGTAAATTGAAAACTTACGGATGTTAATATCTGGTAAGGGAATTTCATGCATTGTGAGACGCTCACTAATGCAATCCATTGAATTCTGAAACCGGGCATAACTGAATGAGGATGTTGACATCTGAGTAAAACCACCAAAACAAACTGTCCGTCACAAAAACATTCTGCATTTTTTGTGCATGATTTCATAGATAAGCCGATTTTTTTTAGGTTTGACTATGTGAAAAATATAACGGGGAAAATACAAGGACGATTAAAGAAGGCGTGGAGATGAAAAAATACTTTATTTTCCAGGAGAACATGATCGGATGCCTATTATTGGATCAATATCACTTAACGACCACTTTGGCGATGGGATAAGCCTGTCTGCCTCAGACGCCGGTGGTTGCGGGTTTGATTCCCGCAAGGAACAAAAAAAAAATGTTACGTATCTGGGTGTTTATCTATTTATGTTTTTATAGTCTAGATTCCCCCCTAGTTCACTGTTCACTACATCGTATCCCATGGCCAAGTAAAAGGTGTGATTGTCTGGGGATTTTATTATTTATTATTATTTAATAAGTAATATAAAATCACAAAAAAGCTGCAGAACCTAAAAGTCAAAACATTTATTCTGAACGCTCGTAGGCTCCGAAACAGATGTGGATAATAGATCGTTTTCTCAGCTGTTTACCTGACGTCAATCACCTTATTCAATTGTGAACACGGTACCGTAAAAACCACAGATGTAAAAACGCTGGAAAGTCGACTTGAAATGTATTCTATTTACGACATCCTACATCAGTGAATTATCTAAAAGTATCGTGTATGATCGGCTTAACCCATTTCGCCCCTGGGTACGTGTTTCGAAAAAGGTGATTAATCTTAGTGGCCCCCTCTTGGTGGTAGGATCCCTCAGGGTCCACCTGGCTAGCGACCACCCTTCATATAAAGTGTTCTGGCAATATTTTTAGAAGATCTAGCTCCTTCCTTATCCCGTGTCCTTATTATCAATCTCATCTTAACTTATCATCAAGTGAAATTGAGGTCAAATACGGGCTTTATCATAATTAAAAAAAAACCTATTTTATGCGTACGTATAATATCTTTCTTACATATTTCACTTATACTTCACAAATAAATTTTCTATAACACACAGAAAAAGCAAGTTTACCGATTTACCGATTTCCAGCTTACTGAAAAAAGGCAAGAAATAATTTCGGAAGCCCGCACTCGTTGTAATAATTCATTCTTTACGAATGGATAAAAAAGATAGCTGAAGGAAGCTACTACAATAGGCAGCAGATTGTTCGCAAGAATACACGTACGAATAACCTATTGTGTGTAACCTGCTTTCAAAATACCGAACAAAAACTGGAATTTTTTGATTTGATTATTGATGATTACATTTTAAGGCGGGAATCTTTTTTTTTCTTAAAGATTAGCGAGACTGCGTTGAAATATTGCTCGAAAATTACGTATTCCTTTAACCTTTCCATATTCTTTTTTGGGCAGCTTTTACTCATACGTTTTGGTTAGATAATATGTCGGATAATATGTAGGTTCCATGCTAAAGCGAAGGAAACATAGATTGTGCCAGGTGCTTACCTTCCGGGCATACTGTGTCTTTTAAACTATGCCCGGGAAGATAAGTTAAGGGTTAGGATTTGATTGGAGGTTTTTTTGTGGGCGATAGGCTGACCGCCTGTCACTGCAATAATCTCTCTCCACCATTATAATGCCTCCAAATTTGTCAAACGTGACATCAGATGGTTTTATAACCTCTGGTGTTCTGCCTACCCCATAAGGGATACAGGCGTGAAGTTATAAACTATCACCAGCATGGGACCATGTTCTCAAAGATATTAAATCAAACATCCAAAAAACAACACGACCTGAAACTCAAGATACTGACAGCTTTTGTGTTAACCCTGAAAGCTACGCTCGAAGACTGAGAAATAGATGGAGATGATGTGTAGCTTTTTCTATTATCAATCTGCAAAGACACCGAAACGTCGAGTTAAAATGTATAATATAAATTATACGCGATTAATCCGGTTAAAATGTAGTTTTATTTAAATTATGAATCGTGAAAACTTAAGACAGTATTATGTATGTATGTATGTAATATGTTGGTTTAATTTTGGGCTCCTTGGGCTTCTTTTTTAGATTGATTTTACGTATTAATAAAACTCATAACCCACTCAATAAGCAATAGTTATGGCTAGCTGCAAAATTGCTGTAAAGGCTCAGTTTAGCAGCTATTCTTGTATGGTAATATTTACTTATTTGAAATAGGTAAACATAGATAGTTCACAAAGCGCCATTCAGACAGTAGTTGGTTACTTGAAACACTGTAAGACGCTCAATATAGTGTTATGATCCACTAGCAACACTGAAATCCAGTGTCGTGATCACCACCTCAACAAGGCGATCAAAATATTAAGGCGTATACAGAGTGACCTGTAGCCTATTGTAGCTGCAGTCCATATAAAAAAACGTCTTGCAGTCTTAAGTACCTACTTTGTATTCTCCAAATGCACTGTATACATGTGGGTCTCAACGAAACACTATTCTTTCATTCAATAATCAAGGTAAAAAAATTAAATTATATTTGTAAACAGGGTGTTTGGTAACAGTATGCAAAAAAATTTTGCTCTTTAGTTGCTTAAGGTAGCTTATTTCCAAAGATACGATAGCTACTGTCGTAAATAATAATTTAAATAAAAGAACAATTTCCAAGCATGTTTTTAAAATGATTTGAATAACCAAAAATATTTTAGTTTTTTTTGATCCATCCCAAAAGAAACACTTAAATATTTTTTCTAAAACTTTCTTATTTTCAAATCCCTTCAGTTTTTTTTTTGAATCGCAGATAGTCCAACTACATTGACACTGAATACAATAGACATGAGACAATCAAAAACAGAAAATAATAAAAAAAGTACAGTTACAGAAGTACTTTTAGAGGTTTCAACTGTCCGGGAAACAGGTGTCTTAAGTGTTCCCTTACAGCCAAGGTGTGATGGGCAGGGCAATCACCGTGCTGAAGCGTCACTACTTCAGGCAAATGTCAGATTTTTGTCAACATTGTAAAGTTTTCAAATTAAATGATTGATACGAAATTAATCAATATATTTATATATATATATGTTATATATATATATATATATATATATAACTGTTCCGTTACTGACTGAGTGACTGAGGTACTGAGGTACTGAGTGACTGAGTGACTGACAGACAACGTACAGCCGTAACTACTGGGCGTAGAGAGCTGAAATTTGGAACATACCTTCTTTAGGGGATGTAGGGGTGCACTAAGGAAGGAATTTCCGAAATTCCCACGGGAACGGGAATTATTGGACTTTTTACTTTGTATGAAAAATCTTATTCCTTGAGTGCACGGACATGATACTTGGCATAAAAGTTCTTCAAAAAGAGACTGGTTGTGTTATGAAAGGAATTCCCGAAATTCCCACGGGAACGGGAAATATATGATGTTTTAGTTTGTATGATAAAATCTTATTCTGTGAGTGCACGGATGTGATACTTGGTATAAAGGTTCCTCAATAAGTGTATGTTTGTATAATGGAAGGAATTCCCGGAATTCCCACGGGAACGGAAAATAGGACTTTTGAGTTTGAGCGTGTACGAAGTCGCGGCGAAGTTTGTTATAAGAGAGGTTAAAAATTTTAGCTTTTCAGTTTCTTAAGGTAGCTTATTTCCAAAGACACGAATAGCTACTGTCGTAAATTATAACTTAAATGAAGGAACAGTTGCCAAGCATGTTTTTAAAATGATTTGAATAACCAAGAATATTTTCCTTTTTTTTAATCCATCCCAAAAGAAACACTGAAATATTTTTTCTAAAACTGTTTTATTTTCTAATCCCTGCAGTTTTTTTTCTTAAGTTGCGGATGTTTCAAATTAGAGTGCCTGTATACAATGGACATTAGACAATACAAAACAGAAACTTAAAAAAGACGTGTGGCACTCGGAGACTGCCGCGGTTAAGCTATTGCATAGCATTTTTTATCAATTTATCTAATATGAAGTTTGATCTAATATGAAGTTCCACAAGTTCCTAGTAGATGGCGCTGATTGTTTATTAAAGCCCGCATGTAAAGTTATGAAATCAAAGTATCACCGCTGTTCCGTCGTACAGAATTTCTGGATTCGGTCCCCGCGCTCAAGGCCCGCGATAGAAGCTATGCAATAGCTTAAAAAAATACCTACTGTTACAGAAGTACTGTTATAGATTTAATGTCAAATGGAGTTTTTCTGGAAAAATCTTTAAAAAGCTATCATACTTCGTCTAAAACATGTATCAAAATGTTCTAAATGGTCTAGACTATCACCTCCTTCCAGCTTTGCATCCTGTTACCAAACATCTTTACAATAATAATTTGCAAATTGGAATGAAAATTTTTATACAGGCCGGTTTGAGCCAGATTTTACCACAAATGATTATATCGTACATCTTAATTCGACGATACAGAGACTTATTAGGGTCTGTATTCACACTCCTGAAATGACACCAAATCAAAATGTATGATACAAATTATCAAGTCTATAAAATCCAGTAAAACATATTCAATATAATGAATCGTACTAACGTGAAACATTTACCATACAAAAATTATCAGCACGTAGATAAAATTCGCACCTCATTCCTCGCAGCGCAGCCATTCAAAGGACATTCGTTCACTAATGCAGTCATAATTAACTAAGGCTATCATAATATTTAAATGATTGGATAGAATACATTTAAATATCAATAAGGACAGATTCTGATTACACATAATCAACGAATGCATAGCATTAAAAACCGACTTCATGTCAAAACTTTTGCTAAGTTATAATGTCATCAACATAAACATTCTCCGAAATCATACATATTTTTTCAAAAATTTGAAATTTTCTATGAAGTACAAAACCGATTTCGATAAAATTTATATGGGACCAACTATGAAGTATCCTCTATCATATAAAACAAGAATTTTCAAAAGCGGTTCATAATTGTCCGAATTATCGTGTAACAAAGACACAAAAAAAAACATACAGACGAATTGAGAAGCTCCTCCTTTTTTGTAAGTCGGTTGATAAATTTGGATAAAGCTTATTACAATCATAATACTTTGTAACTAAACAAATACCAAATGAAAGAGGCATATAAGTTTATTTAAGTTTTTTTTTTCAATAGTTTATATTTTAAATATATGGTTTACTTGTCTATTTTTAAAAAGTTCATAACACAATATTGAAAGTTAATTTGTGACTTTTTCACATTTTCCACGTTTTGTTCAAAAGAAAATCTAGTATCATTTCATATCAAAATTTAGTGAAATTTAGTGAAATGAGTTAAATACCATCATCAGATCATCTTCATTTGACTTCATCAAAATAACTTTTTGTGAGTTTACTTTAAACCGAAGTTGAAAAAAAATGCCTATCGATAGTAAACCATGTAACAATGAAAGCAAATCACTTTAAAACTTATTTTCTTAAATATTACTGTCTTCCTCCTATTGTTGAAGTTGGATTCAATAACAATCAGAAGGCAAAGAATTTATATTATAACCATGAAACGTACGTAACAAAAGTCGCTTTGTTCAACTTTCCGACCAGCTTGAAAGTTTGTTCCAAAGATTTTAATAAAAGATTCATTCTTACTGGCCGAAGAACTCATAAAAAGCATTGAACTTGCGACACAACTCTGGCTTAACTTTATAACGTTTGAATATTTTTTGAGAATTAACAGTTCTCTATGAGAATTAGCGGACGAACAAGCCGTCGGTGGAAGGATGATTTGACCCGCTAAAACAGCTGATTGCCTAAAATGGAAAGAAAAAAGGGAGGCCTTTGCTCAATTTTGGGACACCAAGTAGTTATCTAACCATCAAATATTTTAGGTAGTACGTTGCAAATAAGTATTAGGATCGGCTGACTTGAGAATGTCTCTACCTTCCCTAGATAGGAGTATCGTAAAAGAGTGGCCCCGTGGTATAGCCCATTAAGGCGAGGATGCAGAGTTATTACACTTTTTAAAACAATAATATACGAAGTACATGCTTTGTCTGAAAAAAATATTCACAAAAATTAACCATGTAACCAACTGCTATGTAAAGATAGAAACATGATTAATGAAAATTGGCTCGATTAAAAAAAAGGTCACAAACATAACACTAATTTACCATTTCAAACGGATATTGATTCGAAATCCCATAATGAATTCATGTTAAAATTACATAAGAACAGAGAACGGATAGTAATTTATTTATTTTTTGAATATTTTATTTATTTATTTACTCTTCATTGTACAAACACAAAATAGAAAATAAAGGACAATAAAAAAAGAAAACACAATCGGCGGCCTTATATAAACCCATTAAACGGAATTTTGCTTGCTCACCTCGTCAGCGAAATTATCTGGGCGGGAAGCATGGAATTACGCACCGCGCTACAAGAGGCCCTTAAAGGATCCGCATGGCTAGCGACCACGTTTTATATAAAATCTGCCGCTCTTTTTTTTTACAACAACCTTACAAATAAAAAATTGCAGACCCTGGAGAATCGTCGTGAGGGAGCTTGTTTGACAGTATTTTATCGGCTACATTTTGGTGAGTGTGCGAGTGCTCTTTTTGACCAAATTGAACCCACTCCTTTTTACCACCGGACTACCAGACGCAGATAGAACTTCCATCCCTATATAGTGGATTTACCAAGAAGTCAAACAAAATGCTTGGATAGTTCCTTTTTGATACAGATTGCCAAGGTGCGGAACAATCTGCCTGCGTCTGTTTTTCCTGACCACTACAGTCCTGGAACTTTTAAGTGTCGAGTGAATAGGTTTCTCTTGGATGGACGTGTAAGACCATAGTCTTCATGCGCACTTTCCATCAGGTGGCATGGAACACAAACGTCCTATCCTAACAATATAACCGCTTCTGCGGTTATGTGTTCCAACGGTATTTTATGAAGAGCCAGATCCTTCCTAAGCACATATGCTGTAATTTTCGACCTCATCTTTACTTAACATCAGGTGAGATTGATGTCTTACGCGTTTTAATTCAGTTTCTTTAAAAACTTTCAGAACGTTCAAAAATATTTAATTTATTTTCGTGAATAAATCTGCTCTGCTGCATCTTATAAACCATATTCTCGGTAGTGGATTTCATTTCTCGGTTTTCACACCATAAAATACGTGAGATGTCATCGCTAAAAGTGCTCGACACGTACTCAGCGCATTTCAATTAAGCTTCTAGGATTATTTGTATTTTCAATTAGCGCGGGTCACATTGACGAAAGGAGCGGAAAGTGATACGCTGTTTTTAGATTAATTGCCATTTAGAATATGCGTGTCTTGGTTTATTAAGAATCGTGGATTTATGGGTGTTTTGTTACACAGGTCCTTGTTGAATAGAGATTAAGGGGATATGAATTGTTTGGTTTACATTTTTATTAGGTCAGATTACAATGATACTCCTATTACAAAACGAGCAGCTTGACGCCACTTTAATCGTGCTATGCCTATCATGATTCCTTTATTTTATATGAGTGAAAGTGCTAATTTTCATCATCGTGAGTCCTTTTGTGAAACCATTCCAGCAAGAAAGATTTATACTACCAAATTAGTATAAACTACCAAGCTGCCCCAGAACTGGTTATTGGATGTTAGTTGATCTTAATTTTTAAGGCACCAAAATGGCTTCTGACATACTCTAACGACTACTTCATGTATGTACACAGCAATTGGTACGTTCCTTTCAAAGCACGGAAGTTATCGTGATTAACAAATGGTCAGCGTTCACCCTTCTTTGTACCGAACCGGTCGATTGTTGCTTAGCCTGCCACCTACAATATGAATTGCATAAGACTCACCACGCCACGATGACTTAATAGACACTTTTTATAAACATCTAAACTTGTGGATGTGCTATTGAAATAAATAGAGTTAGTTAAATTCGCCACGTAGTGACTGCCTTAAATTTGTGATTAAAGAATATTCTTCAAATAGTTCAATCATATAAAGCTCTAACGAAGCTATTTATTCTTCCTTAAAGCTGCTATTTTCTTCACGTAGCTTTATGTATATGCTTTAAGACTGAGTAATTTGGTTTAAATAGGGATAAAAGAATTTACATTATAGATAACCGTTAGCAACACTCATGTATGCTTTTTATATTTCCAAGTTATAATTAATAACCCTACAGATATGCAAATAAAACAAATTATGTTGAGATTAGATGAACCGTGAGAAAGAACTATATCATGTTGCAAAGTTATCGCTTATACTGACTGAGACTTCCTTCATAGATAACAGTATAATGCTAGTTTATAAACGAAACTCATTAATGCAAGGTTGAATGCTTATGTAAAATATGATAATTATTAAAATAAATATGCCTTTGTTGTTCTATTTTTATCTTGTTGTTTTAATTCTAGTACTTGCGGGCTATTTCACCTCCAATAAATATTTATCCCGTTCATAAATTATAGACATTTACTTTTTCCAAGAGCTATATTATTAAATGCAGAAACTTAATTTTCATACCTGTTTATTAATTTCTAAGAAAAGCAAGTTCCAACCAACAAAATGCCATTCGGTTTTATTATATGAGTGTAGATCTTCTTCTTCTTAGCGTGTCGATGAATATGAAATTTATTATATTTTGCCCGCCCAGAAACTTGCCACCTTTATGGCGTTATCGGTGGCTTGTGCGAGGTCCTCGGTAGTGCAGGTTTTCGGGCACATGGGGCAGGAGAGAAGGTGTAACATTGTTTTTGGAGTCGCGCCCCACAAACAATGCTCATCTTCGTCAACGCTGAAACCCCATTTTACAGTGTTTTCTTTTCTACGGCCGACCTGGGTCTGGAGTCTGTTTAGGGACTTCCAAATTGCCCATGGCAAATCTTTTCCGGGCGGGAGGTGTTCAGACAGAGGCAAGGAGGGTTGGGAAAATTTTTCACTCCATAAATTGACTCTCGTTTTTGCGGCATCGGCAGGGTTTATATAGGTAGATACATATATATACATATATCTGATCACTTAACTCAGACTTTCAAACTAACACACCTTATGAACACTTCATAATTAATATAAAACCATGAAACTAAAATCTTTACTGCCTTTACTTAATCGTATCTAAATAATCAAAAATCTGGAAAGTATTAAATACAAACGTAAAAAAAGTTCATAAAAACTCTTATCACACTTGAAAATACAGTAAAATCGCCATCCGCTTCGCCTTTCAACATGTCCCACATAGTAAAGATTGGCTTATCTCTCTCAGGCATGTTTAAATTGGTCGTGAGAACGACACCGCCGTCTGTCGAGCCCCAATGTCGAGTTACCGCCTCATTTATTAGCTACTAGTTTAATTTATTTACTTCCTTGTTTTCCGGATATAAGGAAATATTTTTTTTTATGAAAAAAAAAAGAAAAATTGAAAAAGTCGCTCTAAAACACCATGTGAACTATGCAACATATTTACTACGTAGCCATATTATTTAATATTATTAATTTAATATTAGTAGGTCATTCATTATTTTCAAGATTTGGTAATTGTTTTGTTTTTTTTTTTCAATTTTGTGGCATATCTTTTCATATTTAGTATTTTAACTTGTATAAACAGTAATTGAAAGCCAAAAAAAATCTTAATTTTTCACCACTTAATTTTTTTAACACATTTATAAATAAACTAGGTAATATATTGAAATTTATCTTGTTACATTTGTCACCACGATTAACAAGCACTCGTGTATTTAAAGTTGCCGAAACGTCGAATTAAATTATATTGAAAAATCCTATTTATTTTCGTAACACAATTACTTATAACTGCTTTCATGCTGATGAAAAACGAGGGCGCGAAAGAAAAACATAAAATGAGCTGCTTTTCTTCCCGGTCATACTGTAAAAGTCAGTTAAAGGACAAAGGTTTTATTGGCATTTTTGTAGGCGATAGGCTGACTTGTCACTGCAATAGCCACTCTCCATCATTATAATGCCTCATTTGTCAAACGTGACATCAGATAGTTTTATAACCTCTGGTGTTCTGCCAGACCCATAAGGGATACACGCGTGACGTTATGTATGCATGCACAATTGTTTTTAACTGGAATTTTCATTAATTATATAAATGTTACATAAACTAATACAGAGCAGTCGAGAATGAGAACTGCTCTTGCGATGTTTTTGTTATAAATCAGTGTTTTTATTGATTTTGGTGACTTCTATATCAGTTTCTATTTATTTCACACATGACTATCACAAAACGAACTTAGTGTCCTATTAGTTAACCTTTAGCTGACAATAAGCCATTGTTTGTCTTATATAACGACAGTCATAGACAGTCATAACACAGCCATAGTAACGAGAATATTTATACGAGCTAGGATGGCTGATGGAAATTCGACCTTCGGGGTTCCGATTTCATAACACACATTTTATATAAAAAAATCACTTTATTTGCTTTTTTTCTGAGTTTCAATTTGATTATTATAAATTACATTACTACTGATGCGTAGTTATTATCATCAGATATATAGCACTAATCAGCGAATATAATGAATTTGAAGAGTTTGTTTATTTTTTTGAACGTGTTAATTCGGAAACGACTTGTCATATCTGGAAATTATTTTTCCATTTGTTTTGCCTGAAGCTGCTGTCGAGAAAGGTTATATTTTATTAAGAAGGTCTTACGAGGTCAAATGTCACGCGAATGATACCGAGTGCTAGCATATACGTTAATAAGATCATCACAATCTTATTCTTTTATTGATCTAGTATATAGCCTTTTCCCTGGGTCATTGAGAAGATTAAGCCCAAACATTTGTTCTACAACTTTTTAAAATTAATAGTTTTTAAAATATTAGTTTATCCATAAAAAAATATTTATTGCCTCTGTTTAGAGGTGTAACTCTATTTACTATGAGCACAGGCATACCTCGCACGTTACGCAGTAAAATTTCGCTTCATAATAATAATAGGTACTTCTTACAAAATGTAGAGTAAAAAAATTTGTTTTTATTATTTGTGTTATTTATCAAGAATTGTAAAAAGTCGTAGAACAAATGTTGTTGGGATTGATGTGGAGAGGCAGCCCGCATTAGTTGAGGCGTTAACCCTGCATATAACACAAAAAAGAAAAACCAACAAATTGCTCCCTCTGCTATTTATTACGCTGTATTTTGTAAGTCATCCCGCAACCGTGCGCTGTGCCCCGCTGCACGTGGCGTGACGCAAGGAGCGTGGCATTGAACGTTACCCTATTTTTACCTATTTTTTACCCAGTTTAGAGACAATAAATTGAATAAAACACTTTTTAACCGGATTTATCGCGTATATTTACATTTTAAATTTTGACTCGACGTTTCGGTGTCTTTGCAGACCCCGTGGTCACGAGCGACTGAGGTGTCAAGCGTCGGATTGATAGATTGAAAAAGTTATACATCATCATCTCCATCTGTTTCTCAGTCTTCGAGCGTAGCGTTCTGGATTGACACAAAACGAGCTGACAGTATCTTGAGTTTGAGGTCGTGCAGCTTGCTGGATGTTAGATTTAATATTTTTCAGGATAGGGTCCCATGTCGGTGATAGTTTCCAACCATCTTCTCTATTGAAATTAGGGTGTTTTTTAATTTCAATCGCTTCTCTGATCATTCTAGGTATGTAATGCTTCTCTCTAGATAAAATTTTCACAGAGTCAAACCTTAAGTAGTGGTTGGGCTTGTCCATGGAATGCTCACAAACTGCAGACTTTGAAGCTCTTCGATTTTTAATATCAGCTATGTGTTCTTTTACGCGGGTTGATACGTTTCTTTTGGTTTGACCAATGTAGGAGAGCTCACAGCCGCCACAGTCAATCTTGTAAACACCTGGGTCTTGTAAAAAATTAGAGAACAATGGAATGAGTCATTCAATCAACCGCAATCAATCAATTCAGTCGTCATCATGCTCTGTGGAAAAGGCAGTAGTTAATGTGTCAAAACAAACATTAGATTCAAATACAATAAAACTTTTAAGCAAGGGATTAAATTACGCACCGGTTCCATCAAAAATACCAACAGAGGAGATTATCTGCAAGGTAGAAGACTGTCTCTTTCAGAATAAAATCTCTAAGGAAGACGCCGAAAGTATTCGTCAAGATATTTCTGGCGTTTTGAGGCGATGTAAATTGCCGAAACCGAATCTTGCTAGAGAAGAACGACTTGCATTAAAGAACTTACGCAACAATGAAGAGTTAACTGTCCTTCGTGCAGATAAAGGAAACGCCACTGTTGTGATGGACACATCTGAATATAACACAAAAATTACTAACCTTTTGTCGGATGAATTAACTTATAAAAAAGTAAACTATGACCCTACTTCTAGAATTATGAAGAAAACTTCCGAATTAATACAAAAACACAAAGAATGGTTAAATTTAGATGTGAATAAATTAATCCCAGCTTGTGTAAAACCCCCAAAACTGTATGGGCTACCTAAAGTGCATAAATCTGATGTACCACTAAGACCTATTGTGAGCCAAATAGACACACCAACCTACAAGCTTGCTCAACATATAGCAGGTGTACTCTCACAATTGAGAGGCAAAACAGGAGCATATGTAAAGGATTCTTACCAATTTGTTAGTGATTTAAAACATCTTAAAATTGCAAACAATGAAACCATGGTTAGTTTTGATGTTAAGTCTTTGTTTACATCACTACCTGTCAAAGACTGCATTGAAATTGTCAAGAAAAAGCTAACTGAATCAGATTTACCTGTTGAATATGCAGAATTATTAGAATTATGCCTTACATCGGGCTACTTTATGTGGAACAATGAGTTTTATCTACAAATTGATGGTGTTGCCATGGGCTCCCCAGTGTCACCTGTAGTTGCTGACATCTACATGGAAGACTTTGAGGAGCGTGCTCTCCACATGGCACCCGTCGTGCCGAAGATCTACAAGAGGTATGTTGACGATACATATACAATCTTACCTCAACATAAAGTAACTGCTTTTCTAAATCATCTTAATTCCCTTAATACTAAAATACAATTCACTATGGAATTAGAACAAGATTATAAGTTAGCCTTTCTTGATGTTTTAATTAAAAGAAATCCAAATGGTACACTCAGTCACACAGTTTATAGGAAACCCACCCATACTGACCGATATTTAAATGGGAAGTCCCACCACCACCCGAGCCAGTTACTCGCCGTAGGCTCCTCTTTGTTTCAGAGAGCACATGGAATCTGCGATCCTCAGCACATTGATGATGAACTGAAACATGTTGTCAAGGTGCTTCATGAAAACTGCCTCAAAACACCTCGTCGCCGCCGCAGTGACCACGTGAAGCCGCAGACAGTCGAACGCAAACCTGCATTTTTACCTTTTGTAAAGGGCGTCACAGATAAAATCTCAAACATTCTTAGGCGCGCTTCAATAAAAACAATATTTAAACCTAATTCAAAAATAAGTCAACATCTTCGCTCAGTTAAATGCAGCATCCCTTTACAAGACCCAGGTGTTTACAAGATTGACTGCGGCTGTGGGCTCTCCTACATTGGTCAAACCAAAAGAAACGTATCAACCCGCGTAAAAGAACACATAGCTGATATTAAAAATCGAAGAGCTTCAAAGTCTGCAGTTTGTGAGCATTCCATGGACAAGCCCAACCACTACTTAAGGTTTGACTCTGTGAAAATTTTATCTAGAGAGAAGCATTACATACCTAGAATGATCAGAGAAGCGATTGAAATTAAAAAACACCCTAATTTCAATAGAGAAGATGGTTGGAAACTATCACCGACATGGGACCCTATCCTGAAAAATATTAAATCTAACATCCAGCAAGCTGCACGACCTCAAACTCAAGATACTGTCAGCTCGTTTTGTGTCAATCCAGAACGCTACGCTCGAAGACTGAGAAACAGATGGAGATGATGATGTATAACTTTTTCAATCTATCAATCCGACGCTTGACACCTCAGTCGCTCGTGACCACGGGGTCTGCAAAGACACCGAAACGTCGAGTCAAAATTTAAAATGTAAATATACGCGATAAATCCGGTTAAAAAGTGTTTTATTTAATAGTATGAATCGCGAAAACTTAAGACGACAATAAATTGTTTTTGTATGTAAAACTTAAATTTTTAAAACTATTAATTTATTGAAATCGTAGAACAAAATGTTTGTTGGTATTGATGTGGCAATATTTTTGTTTCAAGGTCATTCATAGGGAATTATAGTATGGGTCATGATAGAAACTTACACCCGGGTCAAGTATAATCTCGTAAAAATACAAAAAAGGAAATGAAATAATAAAAGTCATCTATTATTCCCTACTAAATAGATTAAATATGAATGCTTACAGCTTAGAGCAAAAAAATGCTTTTATTTGTTAATTTTCAAAAGGATTGAGATATTGGAGTTTATTAAATGTGTATCGTGTTGACATGGCAAATTGTCATGTGTGATCAAAATGGCGATGCATCAATCATTTATTTTTATTTATTTATTTTAAACTTTTATAGAATACAATTTTAATGAAACACTCTTGCACTATTTTCTACAGTACCAGACCAGTACTATAGAAAATAGCATAAACCCACGAAATTTCAAATGTTTCGGATAATAATAACTGCATTTTTTTAGTGGGCCATCTTAGGAGACGAGCGTACTTCAGCGACACTACCTTAGTACATGAAAACCCTCCGAAATTCAATTTGCAGCCAGCTACTGAATTAAATAACAAACACGGTGATAAAATGTCTAACAAGGAAAATAAACAAAAAGACCGAGTGTTTTTTATCAGAAAAATGTAAATTACCTCTATTTACATTGGTTAAATATTTGATTTGCGGAAGACGGCTGGCAGGGACTGGATGCGCAGCGCTAGAGTCCGAATTCGGTGGCGCGCGTTGGGAGAGGCCTACGTCCAGCAGTGGACTAGCGCGGGCTGAGATGATGATGATGATGAAATATTTGATTTATATTTAAACAAGATATTATTATAAACAAAAATCCAAAAGGAAATTAGTAAGTAAAAGTAAGCACATAGCTTGTGTTATAGGCATTAGAAAACCCTAATTGTATTATTTTTTGTAAATGTTTACAAATCATGCATAATGCAGCCACACCAATGCAAACAAACATGACCAAACACAAAAATATTTGCATTGTAAGGGGATAAAATTTCTGATTGTCTAATCCATCTCTACGCACGGCGCCGCGCCGTTGCCGTGGCACGGTGCAGCGTTTCACGGTTCCACGGCGACGTTCCACTATATAAGGGCCACCATTTGGTGTGTCATTTTGGGTAATTAATTAACTTATTTATTACCTATGCAATTGAACAAATTTCTGTACAAGCTAATACAGTAGGTATTCTTATTATTCCCAATAACTCTGCTTGATTTCGGATAACATGTCCAATTATATGCAAAGTCAGATTATACAACCGAAGTGTAATAAAAAAAATATAAATTGTATTTTCAATCATGTTGTAATCAAGAATACCACGTTATTAATGAAAAATATTTTCATAAGCGAAGTTGCGGCGTGGAATTATTCAGATAGTTTTCATTCAAGCGCATGGTAGCGGAATTTAGAGGAACATATCCCGCGTTTTGTTATGTAAGACAAAACATTAGTTTATTTGATGTGCCACTTTTAATTAAACTAATAAAGATAACATAAATGCTGCATAGCGTTGAATTAATATGGATTAAAGTGCTGTATCACTAGCATTCTTATACAAGCATCTGTTAAGAAATTTGAAGGCTATTGTGACAATTGTGAGGAATATAAAATAAATTGCAGTTTTATTATTTAAGCGTTTTGTTTATGGTTGTGTTATTTCTACATTTGTTAATCGATTTTGTTATCAAACTATAATGTTATTTGATCATTTTTAGTGTTCCGTTCCTTGAAATAAAAATGGAACCTAAATGCTCCTTTTTTTCGTATGTCTGTCCATCCGTCTGTCATCACCATTTTTGTAATGAACAATATACAATCTATTAAAGCCGAGAAAAAATAAAAATAAATGCAATCGATAGATAAGACCATAGGTTTCTTTTATATGAAAAGGATAGGTTACGTGATACGTTTGTCTTCCATGCCACCTGATGGATAGTACATCTGATGGATAGACTATGGTTGTAAATGTCCATCCACGATAAACCTATTCAGTTGGCACTTAAAAGTGCCAGGAGTGTAGTGGTCACGAAAAACAAACGCAAGCAGATCGTTCCACAATTTGACAATCTGTACCGAAAAGGAACTATCGTAGTTTCCGATAATGCCACATATTTTGATTTTCACCTGCCGCATAGTAGACTTTGTTGATACCGCATGCCCAATTATTCCTAGTAATCGTTCATCTGGATCCCCTTTACAATGATATCCCTTATTTCCGCTGTGTGCAATCTATAAAAGCTATACGTAATTTGTGTATACTCGTACAATCGTATTTAGAAAAACTAACTGGGTTTTGTTTGATAGAAATCTAGCTTGGCAGCGCTAGTAATATACCAATACCTACGGGGTGACTGGTGACAAATTTTAGATACTGAAGGAGAGCACTCTGTAAGCAATCGATTCTAATTTTGATTATGTAATAAGAGTAGGTACTTAACTTTTTACTACAATTCCCTATAAATAAATACTAATATGTTACTATTTACTTTACATACAACTGAGTCGACCACGGCATGTGACAATCGTGGTATCAAAAAGTCAAAACCGTTGTGACGATGGCATAATACTATGCCTCAGAAGCAGTTGCATTAGGTTCGATGCCCGCATAATGAAATCGAGTTTGTTTTGATTATACTGGATGTTTTGTTAATAAAATTTTAAAGTTATCCTGAGTCGAATTTAAGTGTATTCTGTGTCATATAGCATGGTAGGGCATGGTGGAGCTAGATCAGGAAGTGTAACAAAGTAACTGACGCGACGTGTACAATCACGTCTAAAAAGACGTATACACTTCGCAACTTACCTATTCGGTTGTGTTAACGTTCAAATTCTAATGACAATGTATACATCTTATTAGATTTGACTGTACACCAAATTATTAGTTTTATGACATCTTAACACTACGCGAAATTAATAGATTCCTTTGCTATCCGCAGAAGTTGTTGAAAGCGTCGTGACAATTTCATTAGTATCTTTATTTTGTAATTTAGTTCTCGTAGTCGACACTCCAAACTAGATGTTTGTAAAACGTTTAGCCGAATTGAACACACACCATGACACAAAGTCATTAACGATAATGAGGAAACCGCCGCTTAAAGCAAGCTTGTTGTAGCTTTAATTTTGTGTTTTAGGTGTTAATAAATTTGAAAAGTATAAATAGCTTCATCGTTACAAAGAAAGCTTTAATAGTATACAGGGTAACAGAATCTCTAGAAAGATCAGTACAGAAAAGGTAGAGTAAAATTATAGCCTTCAATTATTCTATGTTATTAAAAACCTTTCTGTAATGTCGTAAGTAGATTTGTTAAATAAAACACGTTTTAACCGGATTTATGGCGTATATTTCGACGAGCTCGTGACCACGGGGTCTGCAAATACACCGAAACGTCGAGTTCAAATTTAAAATGTAAATATACGCGATAAATCCGGTTAAAATGTGTTTTATTTAATAGTATGAATCGCAAAAACTTAAGACAATGTCGTAGATTTGATTGTACCAACATTGTCTTCTTAACAAAAAAAAATTTCTGTTCATTTGGAAGTGCACCGTTGTTTATTGGAACAATAACGTGTATTATAATTTTTATTATAAATATAGTTTAATTTCAGGTTGAAATTCCTTGCCTCAACATTCCTGAATGTTTATTTTTTCGATACTTTCATGCATATTTTTATATTTTTTTTTACAAAGACACATATAGTACTTTTTATATAATTTTAGACCCAGATAGATAGAGCTGGACTCCGTTGACCGAAGAGCCCGTAAACTAATTAACGATGTCGACCTTACAACTAAAAAACAACCGACCCTTGAGCATTGTCGTAAGGTTGCTTGTTTAACCGTGCAGTAAATACCTACTACAGGATACATTTTGGATATAGTGCAGAAATACGTTCGATCCCGTTTAAATTTCTTGAATTAAGTATATTATGGTTACATCCTGTTGAAAAGCTGCTTACAAAGTTACACATTAGTGTACTCAAAGAATAAAATTTTTCATAAAAACTAAAAAAATTTTACTTATCGCACCCCTTCACCTGTGAAGTTGACCTGTTAACTGGGTTAACACAATTTACTTTAAAATTAATTTCAGTTTAAATCTCATTGTAAACCAACATAGTCTTTGTTGTGGCGAGTTCATATCAATATGATCAATAATGCACCTGTTAACCGAGAACAAAAATGTTTAATTTTGTTAAGCGATTTTCACACTAAATTATACATAAATTTTGTTGATCGGAATTATGATCTTCAATCTTTTGGTAGATCATGGTCGCTTATAAATTTGATAAAAATAAATTCAAGGCTTTGTGTAAAAATGAGATATAAAATAAATATATCAAATGAGGTCCAAGACCTGTCTTTTTTCCTTTGTGGTTCCTTAAACTTTTTAAAACACTTTGCAGATGTTTTAAAACGCTTTGTATTAATTGATTGCCTGATTTCCGTAAAAGAGGAATTTGTTGAATTTAACATGTGAATCTCTGTGTTTGACTCACATAACGAGAGGACCGATTGAAGAGGACCGAGGACACTGGGTTAAGCGTTCGAGCGCGCGTACCGTACGTCCGTATCTTCAAATAGGCACACCTACCCATAGATTCATATAACAGCTACTAAGAGAGATTCAAACATACAAACTTTCATAACATTTTCCGTACCGTACCAGCGTATCATACGCGGTGCTTGACGCATTCCGAACCTCTATATCCAACGCGCGTATGGACGTTGCAGTTTTGTATGAAACGCGCGTTCGAACGCGGGACGCACCGTTGGCAGTAAGTGCGAGTTTATTATAGAAGTAAAGTTTATTTTTGAAGTCGACGTGGTATAGTATTTATATGATAAAGCAGGTTAAGCAACGTTTGGCGCGGTCAGTACGAGGATGGGTGACCGCCTAATCATTAATTTATCAGGACGGCACAATTATATAAGGGATTGGACGGCGCGTTAAGCAGTCAGTCACGGGTGCTGTAAGCTATTAAGTAATCCTTAGGGTCTGTTAGAAGCAATTATGGCGCTCTAAACATGTTAACATTTACCAACTGGGCACTGGGCCAGCTTAGTGGATTATAGGCTTAAACTCTTCTTCAACCAGGCGCAAGACTCAAAGCAAGGGATAGCAAAGAGTTGTGATGATGATGACGATTATTATTGAAAAATTTACCTCTTTTTAGTTTTTAGGTATCTTCAGAGTCATATGAGACGCCTTTAAGATATTCAGCCCTCATAGCAACTAGTGATATGATCTTACTCATAACCTGAGTTAAATTATAATTTCAATTTTAATGTATTTGACAATGTGTCTTCTTATTTCACACAACATTGTACTTTTAAATGCTTCAAAGCTTTTTCATTTACATCACAACTATCTCTCCAGGGTCGTAACCTAATGCGATAAAATAACTTACGTAACAGATTACAATAATATTTCGTAATATATTATAAACAATGTCGTTGAAGAATGTTGAAAAAAGATTTATTTCTTGAGATACGAAAAATTAATGGTTTAGATCATATCTACAAATATATGTATTTAAATTCAAGGTTCCTCACTAGTTTTCTTCATGGTATCCCATATTTCAAGTTCTGCTTAGTTGGAGCCATTGAGTTAGTGTGATTGCCTCGGGATTTTATCTATTTTTGTAGTGGAAAAAACCTAATTTTTCAACTTAAACTTAACCTAACCTAAGATGACTGCTTCGGCGATATTGTATTTCGACAATGCCTTGTGAAGAGACAGTTCTGTCAAAAACTCGTGTGTTATCTTCGATCTCGTCTTCACTAAAGGCAAAACACCAGAGGCTTTAAAACCATCTGATGTTGCGTTTGACAAATTTGGAGGTATATGTTCAAGAGAGACTATTTCAGTTACAGGAACTCAGCCTATCGCCCGCAAAAACGAGAATAAAGCCTCTGCCATTACCTGATTTTTACAGTATGCCCGGGAAGAGAAGCAGCTGGCCTATTCTATGTTTTTCTTACGCTCCCAGTCCAGCATGGAAGAAGTTCAAATGCAGGTAAAGCCACCGTAGAAAAGGTGACTTGTGATCAAACTATTCTTTATGAAAAATTGACGATCATTTTGGCGATTTGATTAAATCTATCTACCCCAGACGACAGTGTTTTCAGGTTCAATTCCCGCACTGAATGTTCCGGGTGTTGGCGTTCATTTATATATGTATTTTCTATTCTAGGTTCCCCCCTAGTTCACTACATGGTATCTCATAAGGCAAGCTTTGCTTACTTTGAGGCCATGTAGTTGGTGTAATTGTCTGGAAATTTAGTTATTTATTTTATTTATTATGACTTACCCTTGACTGCATACTGCTTGCTCTTCTCGGAAGGAACTTCATGTGACACGAATATTAACATCAATACTAGCATCAATATTTGGAGAATGAAGAGAGCCAAATACTTGTTCATCGCCTTCATGTTTTCCACTTAATCTGAAAAAGAAGAATATTTTTTTTTTCTATTTCCATTAGTACGTAGTTGTTAAAATAAGTGCGTTCGAATAAACAATCTCTATTATTTATATCCAAAACAGTAAGTTATATTAGATTTATCTTTACTAAGAGCTTTTTAGGTGGGTAAAATTGTCATTTATTTTTAAAACGTCAAGTCTAATTAAGTAGAAAAGTTAAAAGTGTTCAATTTAACCATCATAAGCTTCATTTGCTTCAATTTAAAGATTCTTAAAATAACACTGAGGCTGCTGACTTCGATCTTAAAAATCCTTTTTAAGATTAAAACAAAATCTGAAATATTTATGAAAGGTCAGCAATACAATGTTTTGTTGATCAAATGGAAGGTATTTCTGTAACAATTAGGCATGCAAGTCATTTCTGCAAGTAAGTTATCGCAACCAACAATAATTCAACTGAGTTTTTTCCCATACATATAATACTTCACGCTTGTATCTCTTATGGGGTAGGCAGGAAACCAATGGCTGTAAAACCATCTGATGTCACGTTTGAAAAATTCGGAGGTATTATAATGATGGAGAGAGACTATTGCAGTGACAGGTGGTCAGCCTTTCGCCCGAAAAAACTTCAATAAAAACTCTTTTTCCCAAAAGTTTTTCCCCAATAGTATAATAAGCCTGTGGGCCCTTGGGTGTCAAATATATGAGCAAGAAATTATATCAGATAAGTATCTAAATAAAGAATTTAATTTAAAATGAAAATCTTTTATGCAGGTTTTTTAATTCACCAGCCAAATTTAAATGTTACTTTCTTTGATACGATATAAACGTATCTGCATATTTATTGTAGCGTCACCCAATACAAAACAGTATAAATATGGAACCACAAACTTTTTGAAATTAGTTATTGATGAAAATAGCCACTACGAAGCGGCATTTCATTGAGAATACTACGACGTAGTACTATAAAATGTTTTTAGTAGCGCGTAGTCGTCTTTATTTTAATGGTAATTTAGAGTGACCATGTTTTGCTTACTATGTTAGTGGATATATTAATTTCTTTGTAAAAAAAATCGTTTGTATGAATGATACTTATTGTGTAAAAAAAATTCATTGTTTTGTTTAATTGTTTATTTATTTCAGTAAGAAATTTGGCTGATGACTACGTATAGATATGTATTTTTTATGTGTATGTATATTTATTGGTTTTTATATCTTTATAGTATTTATGTACCTATGTATTAATATATTATTTATATGTATGTAGTTCTTTAGTTTTTAAGTTCTAACATGTATCTTTTAAATTATGTCACTTTAAATTATCCTTTAACAAAACCCAGGGTTGTCTGGAAGAAATTTTCTGTAGATAATAAGGCAGCCTATTGTACACTGTACCTATTATATTTTTAATAAAGTTATGTCTTACTCCATGTGTAAAATAATAAATAGAAATCAACCCTGTATAAAAAAAATCGATATTTTACGATTGAAGATCTCAACTTTAATATTTAAAATTTAATATTGAGTTTTTAAAAGCGAGAATGCGATTCTTTGAAAAATCTTGTATAAGATTATTTTCCGAAAAGTGCTCAGTTAATTATTTTGTTCCTTTAATCTTCTGAGCGATAACTACCTTATCGTGTTTTTTTTGAAGTCAAAAAAACTATTCGATTTCAAGTAAACAATAATGAACTCAAATATAAAGTATATTGGTATTATATTTGATTTAGCGTTTGCCTCAAACTAATGGATTGTACACTTTATCTGTCTACTACAAATATATAATATTATTTTTAATAAAAGTTATATCTGTTTGGGTGGTACCGTAGAAAGATATTTAAATGATACGGAACACTGTCTTAGAGTAGTTGCTTTCCTTGAACCTTTATTCTGTTTGTCTAATTGCTATCCAAGCACAGATCCTAAAGTAAGATAGCCAAGAATAAATCAGACACATGAACAATGTAGCGAAAATAACAGACCTTCCAGGAATATGAGTGTTGTTCGGGTGTTGGGTGAGTGACCCTCGGTTCAAATCTCGGCAGAGTCAAATTAGGAAAACTTTTCATAACCGGTCGGTTGTATACCAAGAAACCCCTTTATTAGGCTTTAATAGGTAGACATCCTAACACCTAATTTCACATACTAACTTGGGAGCTACATAATAATTCAGCGTATCAGCTCGGGTATTTTATTCATTAAAAAGACCAAAATTTAGCTTTTTGCTGGTTTACACTAAGTTCCTCGAAGTGTTATGAATGAATATAATTTTCACAATGAAAATTTTACCATTCATTCATTCAAAGTGTTCGTTGCCAAATAGCATACAATCACTACGATCTATATTGTCTGAAACAACAATAAGGGATCATACTGCCATGGCCTACATGTTTTTATTAAAGCGGTTGTACGATATCTTTAGGTGCTAGTAGAAAAAATGTAAAAAAACCTGAAAGTACTAAGAAAATTTGTATTTGATTTCACGAATTTAAAAAAAATTCACAGTAATTTAACAATACTTGGGTGCAAAAATTATAACCAAGGAATTTTTGAAAAAGGCAAGAAGTCGATTTTAGTTACATACGCCAAAAGTTATTCTAGAGATATGAAGATACTTTGCATATTCAATCTTTTATTCGGAAATTTAATAGCACAAGAGAAGAATGAATTTGGACGACTTTACAAAAAAAATGAGAAAGAGCGGTGCTATTTACAAAATCGACGTACATAATAAAAAATAAAATACGAGTACCTCGACATACACTGCGGCGACGTCAATTTTTTCTGATGTCATTCACGATACAGAAAGTTTTCAATAATAAACTCACAAACGAAATGTGTAGACAAACAGTGCAGTGCATGACCACATTGATATTTCCACCAATCAAAGGTCAAACAAATCTTGTGAGCGAAAATCAATGCATTTTTTTATAATCTTAGTTGTGAAAACTTTACAGAAAGCAATAATTGTTTTAAACTATCGCGGTTATTTTCAATATGATTTAATGTATTTACGGACTGTCCGCGGTCATGGTGCTTGTAACAGCATCGAAATATCGGACGTGCGAAAATAAAATCGAAAATCGTGGTAAGAATCCCGTAAATACATTAAATTTACAGAAAGCGTTCAAAATTATACACTGTATAATTATTAAATTGAACAGCTTATAGCAAGTTCTTGTTAATATACGAGTGTTACAGGGCGATGACAATTAATGTAATTTTTCAAACGACGGAGGTGGTTCTCAATTCGTGTGAATGTATTTTTAGTGTCTTTGTTACACGGTTTTTTGGATGGTTAAGAATCGATTTTAAACGTCAGAGGTGGTCCCATATAAATTTCATCGAAATCGATTGAGTACTTCATGAAAAATTTAATTTTTAAAAAAAAATATTTATCAGTTGGTACGGATAACATTAACCCTGATGACCTTATACTTCAGCCAAAGTTTTGACGTGAAGTTGGTTTTTTGAACGCTCTGCATTCGTTGATTATTTGCAACTAAATAGTGTATTTATGATAATTATTATTATAAGACAAAATAAGTTTTCGTACCTACGACAATTGCTTGTAGCTTTTAAAATAATGTATCATGTAACGGGTATTGAACCCGTAACCTTCATCAAATCAGGCAGCTATTTCTCAGCGCTCCATAGAGGCCAATAACTCAATTATCCTTTTTGTTTTATAGCATTTTCAGCTAACAAAAAATAACAGAGCATTTTCAGAAGGAAAACACTTCAATTATACACGGCACAGCCGAAGCAACCAACGTCCTCTTTACTTATTCATGTTGTTTGTCGACTATCATTATCAATAGGTGATTTACTACACGCTAGATTTTCAGAAATAAGTAAAACCTCCTTTATCCGATCCTAATTGTAAGTAGTATTGATGTTGAAGAGTATGCTATGAAATAAAAGATATCGGTTTTCTGTATAATAATAATAGGACATGTGAACACTTTTTATATTTAAATGCGATGTAACGAATCGAAACTTTAAAATGTCATTATATTTCGTCGCTTCATTCTTCAGATATTATATAACAGGTAGTCCTTTTTAGGTACTAGGTAACTTCGCATAATTTAAAGTATCATAAAAAAAACACTGTGGTGGGGCGCCGCGTGGCATGATCCACCCGGTTCGCGCCAAGCCCTCATTCTTTTTTCGTGCGTGGTAACAAGCATACGTCATTTACTTTAATCATTTACTTAAGTTTTACAAAATGCCTAAACGTACAGCAGAAGAACAGCTTCAACATTATAATATAAAGATAAAAAAGTTGGAACAAAAAATAAATAAAAAACGGAAACAGCGAATTATTTCCTCCGATGAAGAAGAAATCTTACAAGGTAAGACCTACTTATTCGGTTTAAAAATGTTATTTAAAACATCAGAGCAGAAAATGCGTGTAATCTATAATAGATATATCACGTTATCCGCTCAATATCGTAATGATGTAAACTTTAATAAATTTTATCTGATCTTATCGATCACCTTTTGTTTTCAATACGATTACAGAAAACGCGGGTAATCTCAAGGAGATTTATCTTGTTGTCTGTAATACGTTATGGGCGTTATATTAATATGAATTAGACATAAACATGTCGCCTCCAAGGTTATTTAAAAAATCAGAGCAGAAAATGCGTGTAATCTATAATAGATATATCACGTTATCCGCTCAATATCGTAATGATGTAAAATTTAATAAATTTTATTTGATCTTATCGATCACCTTTTGTTTTCAATACGATTACAGAAAATGCGGGTATTCTCAAGGAGATTTATCTCGTTGTCTATAATAACGTTATGGGCGTTTTTTTTAATATGAATTAGACATAAACATGTCGCCTCCAAGGTTATTAAAAAAAATCAGAGCAGAAAATGCGTGTAATCTATAATAGATATATCACGTTAACTGCTCAATATCGTAATGATGTAAACTTCAATAAATTTTATTTGATCTTATCGATCACCTTTTGTTTTCAATACGATTACAGAAAATGCGGGTATTCTCAAGGAGATTTATCTCGTTGTCTATAATAACGTTATGGGCGTTTTTTTTAATATGAATTAGACATAAACATGTCGCCTCCAAGGTTATTAAAAAAAATCAGAGCAGAAAATGCGTGTAATCTATAATAGATATATCACGTTAACTGCTCAATATCGTAATGATGTAAACTTCAATAAATTTTATCTGATCTTATCGATCACCTTTTGTTTTCAATACGATTATAGCTGAAATAAATGCTGAAATCTCAGCAGCCATAACTGACATAGCACGAGCACGTGACAAAAAAAAAATCCAAAACTTTCAGCAACAGCTGGGGTACGGTATTACCACCATAAATCGAGAGATGGACGTCCTCCCTGAGAAGGAAGAAAACAAAATGAAGGCCTTCCGTCACGTAAGTGATGGATGCTGCCTATTATCAGACCTCCACTTTATGTTCACCAAAGATAGGGTAAAACTGATTTTACCTAATTTGGATACAAACTTTAAACATGTTATACAACACTCCGAAAGAGACGAAACTTTATTCGGAAGTTCGTTGCCGGAAAAAATAAAGGCAAGTAAAGCCATTGAAAAGTAGGGAGCCCTAATTAAAAAAGGCCCAGCCAAAACAGTCTCCTCTCAAATATCAACGGTCAACCGGTCGTCTCAGCAGGGAAACTGTACAGGACCTCCTCGTTACCCGTCGTACAGGGGGGGGCGGGGAGGTCAGAGGAAACCGATAGCAGCTCAAACACAGCGGCGCCCTCAATCGAACTCTGCGTTCAACGCCAAGTTCCAGCCGCAGACTTAGTCCAGGACGCGTGCTCCGACCCAACATTAATCAAGGTACATGCAGGTCTAAGTAATTGATTTTATGATTGTTGGACAAAAGTAACTAAAAACGAAGTTATATTGAAGTGGATAAATTATGGATTTGGAATACCATTTGATACTCAAATTTGTCAGTATTCTATTCCTAAAAATAATTTGTCATCATGTGAAAAAAGTGACATGAAAATAGCTATAAATAAATTATTAGACTTAGGGGCTATAAAGCCTTGTTCTCCTTCAAATGATCAATTTATTTCAAATATATTTTTAGCTCCGAAACCTAACGGAGAAAAAAGGTTTATACTAAATTTAAAATCTTTAAACAAGTTCGTAACAAAAGTACATTTTAAAATGGAATCTTATAAAACAGCCTCGAAATTAATTCCTCGTAATGGATACTTAGCCAACATAGATATGAAAGAATCATATCTACTTATGCCGTTTTTTGTTAGTGACAGAAAGTACCTACGATTCGAATTCCAAGAAAATGATTCGTCTGAGCCGATCACTTACGAGTTCACAGCAATGCCGTATGGTTTATCGGTAGCTCCGTGGGTATTTACAAAAATTATGCGTGAAGTAATGAGTCATTTGAGAAAACAAGGTTTTAAGTCTACTACCTATTAAGACGATCTTCTTATTGGAGATACATATGAAGAATGCATGATTAATGTAAGAGAAACTTTGAAGTTATTACATTGTCTAGGTTTTATTGTAAATTTCGATAAAAGTCACATTGTACCAAAAAAGTCAATCAAATTCTTAGGTTTTATGTTCAACACAGAACAGAACATTACGTTACCTGGCGATAAGCGGCATAACATTGCACAGTTAATAAATAGGTACATTAATCTTAAAACTTGTTCATTACGAAATTTCGCTAAACTTATAGGTGTATTGATCGCAGCCTGTCCAACCACAAAATATAGATTCTTACATACAAAAATATTAGAGAGACAAAAGTTTTTAGCCTTAAATAAGTTCGGAGGAAACTATGAGGTGAAAATGAATCTTAATAAGATATTACTAAAAGATTTATGGTAGTGGAAAAATAATATTAATATTATTTCTTGTGCAATCATTACTCAAAATTATAAGTCAGAAATTTACACCGACGCATCTAGGACAGGCTGGGGAGCAGTATGCAAAAATAATAAATATAGTGGTTCATGGACGAACAGTGAAAAAGAAAATCACATGAACTTTTTAGAATTACTCGCGGTTTTGTTAGGTCTCAAAAGTATAGCTAGTGAAGGAAAAGATTGCGCAATATTATTACGTATTGACAATACTACCGCCATTAGCTACATTAATAGGATGGGAGGTAATCAGTTCCCACATTTGAATATTTTAAGTAGAGAAATTTGGCAATGGTGTGAAAAACGCAATTTATGGATATTTGCTTCTTATGTTAACACCAAAGAAAATCGAGCAGATTTCGAGTCCAGAAATGGGCCCTCTCGGATAGCGCTTTCCAACTTATTGTAAATAGTTTCGGGCCCATTAAGATCGATTTGTTCTCAAGTCTAGCCAATGCCAAATGTTAATTATTTGTCACCTGGAAGCCTGAACCTGATGCAGTCGCAGTTGATGCATTTACAATAAGCTGGGCTGACTTGGATTTTTATGCATTTCCTCCCTTTTCTCTTGTATTAAAATGTATACGAAAAATCATTGATGATAAAGCCGAAGGGGTACTTGTATTCCCCTTCTGGCCTTCCCAGCCATGGAGTCAGCACCCACTGCACTCCAGCCTTACCCTGGGTGCCGCGAGGCTCTCCGGGCGTCGTTCAGCCGGCGCAGCTGCCCACCAGAGGCTCTCACGTTGATGCTCGCCTCGCTCGCAGACACTACTATTCGCCAGTACAACGTCTCATTGAAGTTATGGTTTCAAGAAGTGTGGTTATGAATTAATAGTTTCGAAAAATCCATTCCATTATTTCTTTGATTCTTAAACGAGCAATTTAATAAGGGATGTTCTTACGGTTCATTAAATACACATCGATCTGCATTATCTCTTTTATTAGGAGAAGAGATAAGTGATAACAGTTGTGTTAAACGCCACTTAATAGGAGCCTATAAAACTAAACATATTAAGCCTAAATATTCATTTACTTGGGATCCAAATTTAGTACTAAATCAACTGTCTTCTTGGTATCCAAATATTAATTTATCATTAGAAAATATTACAAAAAAAGAAACTCGTTACATTATTAGCTTTATGTACCTACCGGTCAAAGAGTACAGACATTGTCTTTACTTAAATTAGAAAATATTGTTTTTCAATCTGATAAAGTAAATATTATTGTAACAGATATAATCAAGACTTCCGCTCCAAATCGTGAACAGCCCTTATTATCTCTCCCAAACTTTCAAAGCAATATCAACATATGCCCAGTATCAACTTTAAAAGAATATATTTTTATTACAAAAAATATCTGAGGTTCAATATCCGGGAATCTCTTCGTAACATTCAAAGCTCCCCACAGAACTGCATCAAGTCAGACGCTAAGTCGATGGATTAAGCAAACGCTCGCCACGAGCGGCATTGACATGAGCGTTTTAGTGCGCACAGCACACGACACGCGTCGACCTCAGCCGCGCGCGCGGCCGGTATCAGTGTCGATGTCATTCGAAAAACGGCCGGGTGGACACAAAACTCACAGGTGTTCGCAAAGTTTTACCATCGGCCTTTAGATGATCAACAAAATAACTTTGCTTTGTCGATACTTAATCGAGACATGAACAATACTTAACCTAATATTAAAAATAGTTATTGAATATTACGTATTTTGATATTAGGTAAATAACTACATTAAAAATTATGTGTCTATAAATAGACTATCACTAAGTTTCATTAATTTAAGCTGATTATAATTTCTAGCGACTCAAATAAAGTAAGATTATTTGAAGCTCATTATGTAATAATACTAATTATTAAGTACTATAATAATAAAATATGTAATTACATATTTATATCTTTACTTATTTCAATTCCAAGTATATACCTAAACAAAACTTTCTATCTCTAAAAATCTACCTGTTATATAATATCTGAAGAATGAAGCGACGAAATATAATAGATGATTAAACGAACTTCTAAGTGAAGTTCTATCGCTATTATATGAGTCGCTTCATTCGAAGATATGACGTACCCACCCACCCCAGAACCCATTTAAAAGTTTCGTTTAGGGTCTCTAAATAATGAGGGCTTGGCGCGAACCGGGTGGATCATGCCACGCGGCGCCCCACCACAGTGTTTTTTTTATGATACTTTAAATTATGCGAAGTTACCTAGTACCTAAAAAGGACTACCTGTTATATAATATCTTCGAATGAAGCGACTCATATAATAGCGATAGAACTTCACTTAGAAGTTCGTTTAATCATCTATTATGTGTGAATTTTAGTTTACCATTTGAGGGTTTTGTTTTTATTAAATACGACTTCTGTAGTGCATTCTCTGTGTATCACTACTAGGTGAAGCATCCTTCCGTCAGAAGGCCTATTTACCAATTTTTTTTACATCGAGAAAACTTGAATGTACCGCAATCTTTTTTATGTTGAATAAAATTTGATATTCAGATAAAAAAAATATCTCATTGCGGTATTAGTAAAAATAATTTCGTTCTCTTGTTAAATAAAAAACGTGAATACCATTTTGCAATGTTAAAGTTTCTATATGGTTGCGATATTATCTCATTCCGTTTGCATTTTGATGTTTAAAAATGTGTTACGACTACGACCACCATTTCGACGTTTAGGAGATATTTCAATGTAATTTTTGAGGGAAATAAATTAACTGAATTGCCCTTCTAGTTGGCATGGGTTATTATAATTTCAATTTTGGAGGATACACTTAACAAGTGTGTTGTTTTTACAAATCATCATAAAGATCAGAAGAGTTTTCAAAAACCATTTCAGTGCTCAATGCTCATACAATTCTCTTAGGTTGGCGGTTAGCGGTCACTCAGAGGATAGACTGATGACTCCACAGACTTGTGGCCATGGGTTTATTAAAGAGGGTTTTAATAGATAGAATTAATTAAAACCACAACAGATAGCTAACAAATTACTTCGTAACAGATAGATCAACCCGCTTCACAGACTACTTGTTATCGGCGAAACACACAAAAATGAGCTTTAAACAATCGAACATTTCAATTTATTTAAACCTTATTTGGGCAAGAAAACTTGGTGTGAATATTAGATATTTTTTTATAAAATATGGATAGGAAGTTTGTCTTCCATGACACCTGATGTTGAGTGAACATTATGTTAGGTGTAAATTAGATATAGGTATACTTTTTTATTATATACACTGCTGCAGGGACTGACAATGTGTGTAATTTCCAGAATTAAAAAGTTATCATTACAATGAACTGTTATCAATGAAGATGGACATCCTACACAAAGAAACGACGGATATTTTGTACACTACTAAATTACTTTAAAAAATTATATCTACTTGTACTGTTGTGAAATATATTTAATTTTTGATTACGTTTTCTTATGATACATACATACAGACAGGTGATAACTATACAACGCTATAATGAACTCTAATTTATAAGGTAATATTTATAACTGAGAACACATACTATATGATACGAGCTGCTCTTCATGGCTTCACTTATGTACAGTCAGCCAAGAATGTAGTGCACCAGATTTGATTTGGTTTCTGAGAGATCGAAATTTAAAACAAGGTTCAAACACTAAAAGAGATGCATAACAATGACGCAAACCTAATTGATAAGTATTCATACGTCTTTGGTCATATGCATGATATTCTAAACCTTAAAATTAAAGGATTAGATAACATTACTTTCAGTAAAAAACAAAAGTAATTAAAACTCTACAGATATTAATTTCGACGACCACTTTGGCGAAGAGGTAAACCTATCTGCCTCAGACGCCAGTGGTTGCGGGTTCGATTCCCGCACGGAACAAGAAAAAAAAAAAAGTTCCGTGTCTGGGTGTTTATCTATTTATGTATTTATATTCTAGGTTCCCCCCTAGTTCGCTACATGGTATTCCATAATACAAGCTATGCTTACTTTGGGGCCATGTAGTTGGTGTAATTGTCTGGGGATTTTATTTTATTATTTATTTATTTATTATTAATAAGACAATATTTTTTTTATAAAGATAAATGAAAATTAACATTTAAAAAAATCTTCAAAAAAATGACTTTCGAAAAAGAAGTTATCAGATAGATCTGCAAGCAAAACTTATGAATCTGCAAGCGGTAATCAAGCTATGATTGGTTCACTTTTTTGGCGACTGTACATCATCTTTGCTCAATTCATCAAATTGCGTGAAACAGCAAGATAAACAAATATCCTTTTACAAACATATGTTGATAAATATTTTAAAGTACATGTGATATGATGTGATGCGGCATAATTACTAATGATGATTCTAATGATTATAAGAATCTAATGACTTTTTAGACCTGCTTTAACATAAGGCGGGGAAATATAGGCTTTGCATGTTCATTAACATTTCTTCATTGACTATGTTTATATTTATTTTGAAAATATTTTGCATTTATTAGGTCATACGATAGTAAGTCACGTTGACAGAAATACTGCATACCCTACCCGTCTTTTTGAAACACAGCAAAGCAGCATGATGGAAATAAGCAAGTTACGCTGAAAGGCAGCACAAAACGGTTTATCATCATCATTATCATTCTGTCTGCTGGAAAAAGGCCTCCTCCAAGTTTCTCCACACCGATCGTTCCTGTGCTGCCCACATCCAGCTTTAGCGGTGACTTTGACCAGATCGTCGGTCGATCTTGCGGGGGGCCTGCCTACGCTGCGTACGTGGCCGGAGAACCTCACTTCCCAAACGGCCATCCGTTCTGCGAGCTATGTCTGCTGCCCGTTGCCACTTCCGCTTTGCAACTCTTCTGGCTATGTCGGTAAGTTTAGTTCATCAGCGAATCTAATCACTGCCGATTTGCAGCGGTTCAATCAAAGAGGTTAAACCAACAGCGATAATGGTTGTATTTTTACATTTTTAAATTTCATCAATCCTATTATTATTTTAGTCTGAGTTAAGTATTTATTATCATTACGGGCTATCTCATGTTTACTAATAGAGGGTTCAATACAGATACCGATCCCAATCTTCTGGACAACGAACTTTAACCTTTTGCGTATCGGCACTTCTACTCTACTATAAAAGCTATAGGCACTATCAACAATATGAAAACTATAAATATACAAGAGTAAATATCACAGTTATGCGATAAGTCACCATACATAATCTATACTTATGTAATATATTAAACCAGTTTATATGTTATTTAGAGCATGTTTTCTAAAGTAGCTCATGAATGAGTTAGTACTTAATGTTTTTTTTGCATTACTAGTTAACTATTTTTTCAGGACAGAGCAAATATATTGATACTTCGTAAAATAATTTTATACAAGTAAGGTAATAAGGAAGAGAAGCTTTAAATTATGTTAAATTGAAATGTTTTCAATATTATTTATTTATCCTTTAGTGTCGCTTATCGTAAGTTGTAAAACTTAAAAAAAAAAAACAATTTAAATGTTTTAAGAAAGAGACAATGAGTTTGCTAATGCTCATCTTACTAATATTATAAATGTGAAAGTTTGGATGTATGGATGTCTGTTCCTCAATCACGGCAGAACGGCTCAACGGATTTCAATAAAATTTGGCATAGTGATACTGTAGAGTATGGAGTAGCATATACGCTACTATTTATCCCGATATTCCCACGGGATTTGAAATTACGCGGGTAAAACCGCGCGCAACAGATAGTAGTTAATAATTGCAGTGATCAAAATGTTGTTACTATCTGACAGAGATTGCATCAGTGCTTTTTAATTCCTGTTTCATAAGCAATGTATAAACAATTACTTGAATGGAACTACGAGCTTCACAACTATTCAAAAACAATTAAAATAAATAAAAAATAAAAAAATTAAAGTGTCCGATATTGTATGAAAGCAGGATATTAATAATACATATTTAATGTGATATTCAGACCTATTTATGAGTATACCTATACATGGTAGCGAAGCAAGACTGGCTATAAATAGAACTGTTGTCATGTCAGTTTTATTATGTTTAGATAGCAACCGTTCTATTTCTTATTTTTCTACAAATGTTATTGTGTCACTTGATCATAAGCTTTTTCAATGTACCTAAAACAAATTTAAATAAAACCCTTCTACCATATACCTGGATTTATCTGTGCTGGAATCTCTGCTTAGTATATAATTTAATAGGGCTAAAAGTTTAGCCCCAACAATACATTGATAAACAATATGATTATAATATTGTTATATTTTAAAACAATAAAGATATCATCAACTTTGTCAAACGTGACATCATATGGTTTTATAGCCTCTGGTGTCCTGCCTACCCCATTAGGTATACAGGCGTGAAGTTGTATGTATGTAAAGATCTTTATTTAATGGGAATTTGGGTTTTGTCAATCTACTTTTCCGAGTATTTATTAAATTGAACAACCATTATTTTGTATTAGGTATTTAAATTTTAATTCATATATTTTTTAAACTGTTTACATTTAAAAAAATTGGAATATTTACAGTTACCGTAGAACTTCTTTACTTAATCAGGTAAAATTTAAAGTTACAAATTAATGTTACGATAACTCTTACCTTTAAATTTCCACTGAAAATCCGATCACAAAAATACACAATGAGAAAAATCTCTATTAAAAAAAAACGCTATAAAATATCTTCCATGAAGCCTTTTCATTCAAGATTGAAAATATACAAGCAGTGATCACTAGTTTCAGCGTGTACCTACAGTTTGCTGTCAAATTGGCGACTATTTTGATACAAGCGATTACTACGACGGGCCCTCAATGCATCGTGTTATGTCAACTTGACTAATGTTACAGCTAGCAACAAATCAACGACTAGTCATTTTTTAAAATAACGGTAATATTTTCAAATTTTATAAATTGAGTGATTCTGTTGGAAATGCTTTTGTGATGTCAATGGACTATTTAAATTTGAGAGAAATGAGCGTTTTATTGAAGTTTAGAGTGGTTTTGTGACTGAATAAAAATTGTTTGATAATAGCAATTTTAAAAACGGATTAAGTTTTAAAAAAAGATAAGTACTTGTGATTACAAAAACACAGGTAATACTTTACTCGGAATTTAATCAATAGCTGAAAAAAATCATTTGTTGTTTCAGTTTCACCTGTTTAATATCGCAACATTAACTCAGTTTACAATGTTCACAATGTCTTTTATTATGTTCAGCCGCCAAATAAAAATATTTTAAGTTACAAAACAACAAATTCAACAGTGTCCATTTAATACAAAAACAAAATAATGGAAAAATAATATAGAACAAAATAATGAGCATTCATAATAACTGCAACATAATTGTGTTCACATGAACAATGTGACATGAAGAGAGACGGACGATCGTTCGTCACATGGGGGGGGGGAGGTGCCACTTAGCGGGACATTAGAGAATCGGCCTCCCTTGCTCTTGAATTCATTATTTAAATTGCTACTTAAGGCCCATTCCCCCACTGAACTGAAAGTCTGAAACAAAGTATGCTTCATAACTTTTTAAACCATGGTCAGTTACATTAAAGTTTATTTTAGAAAGTGTTTTAGTGTTAACAGCATAGCAAATGTTCTGTAAATAGATGGCTTGGTTTTCTGAAGTTTCAAGTATCTTTTAGTGCTGTTTTTGGACGCTTATGTTGGTATAAGGCTAAATGATAAATAATTGTAACATTTGCATAAATTCTAGTTCAAACTTAGTTTCATTTAGAACTTATGTTGTGGAAACTAGGTAAAGTTAGTAGTATTATAATATTAACAAAGTTATATAATATGAGCTACATAATAAAATAAAAATAAAAAATAAAATCCCCCGACAACCACACCAACTACATGGCCCCAAACTAATGAAAACTCTGTGATATGGGATACCATGTAGTGAACTAGGGGGAAAACTACTGTTCTATATATAGAATTTTTTTTTTCTTGTTCCGTGCGGGAATCGAACCCGCGACCACTGGCGTTTGAGGCAGACAGTGTTACCCCATCGCCAAAGTAGTCGTCAAAAAATATACAGAGGGTCATATCAAATATGTATTATTTAGAATTTCATCAAACAGAAACTGCCTTATTTCCAGTACACGCCGGAGACCGTTTTCGAAAACGGCAGCGCCAAGCTCTACTGGGATCGGCCTATTATAACGGACAGAACTATTCTAGTGAATAAACCTGATATGTATCGTGTTAATCGTTGTCCAAGGTGTTTTTGGTGGACATAACTGTACCACATGACGAGAACCTCGTGAAAGCCGAAACCGAAAAATAACGCAAGTACTTTGAAATTGCACATGAGGTGACTGAAATGTGGGAAGTTACGAGTATGTCCATCGAAATTATTCCGGTTGTTATACCCGCAGCCCGCAAATGGTTTGACCACAGCCACACTGGTTAGTCACTTTGAATGCAAAAAACGATCTTGCTTTACACAGCCCGAATCGTTCGCCTGTTTCTGTCTTTCCTGCCTTGACTTCCGACCCGACCGAGACTGGTTAGAATGTCGGGGCCTTTCCGCCAAAAAGGCGAGTAGTTTAAAGGTGGCAACTGACCAGAAAATTTCGATTGACCAGCATTACCTATATGACCTGAACGACGACGCTTGGGACAGTACTAACCTAAAATTTTGGCGTAACGTAACACTTAAAGGGATTCGCGAAAATATCAACAACCGAGTGGAGCACGCGGCGCTCGCAGCGAGCGCCTCGGCTCATTTGTTACATAATATAGGTACTGCTGATTATTCAGCGTGCAAAATTGTAATATAGGAAATGTACAAAACAATCGGATTAGTTATTATTACATAATTACATTCACAATTAAAATATTACACAACTCAAATAAGTAAGTAGATCAAATTAAACATATAATGAGTTTGTATTAGATGTTAAAACTAATAATTTTTAAAAATTTTTGCATTTAAAATACTTAATTACTCTTAAATAAATGAAAAATTGTGTTAAATAAATATCACCCGACCAGGACCAACCTGATTTTTATTTAACACAGTTCTCCATTTATTCAAGAGTAATTAAGCATTTTAAAAGCAAAAACTTTAAAATATTATTAAGCAATTCACAATTTCTGTAAAGAAATTGGTCTCGGGTGGTCGGCAAAGCTATACCATTAGATGGAGCTACGTTAGCAATATAACGTAAAAACAAAAATGTGTTAAGTAATTTCGAGGCGTACCGCCAGGCCCCGGTAGCTCAGTGGGAGAGCACTCGTCCAGAGAGGTCTCAGGTTCGTGTCTTGGTCGGGTGATTTTTATTTAAGACATTTTTTCATTTATTTAAGTGTCCAAACTAATGTTCAGAGATGTCATGCATCTTTACGTATCATCAGGTAAGACAGAGAGCAATTCAAGCGCAGATTCAGGTGCCGTTTAAAAAGCATGCATTACCCAGACCATCTCGTAGTGATAATGCTAACATTCTTGAAACATATTTCAGAGGTTGGAAGTTTATTTGTGAGCGATAGGCTGACCCCCAGTCACTGCAATAGTCTCTCTCCAGCATTATAATGCCTCCAAATTTGTCAAACGTGAAAACACATGGTTTTTTTAACGTCTGGTGTTCTGCCTACTCTATAAGGGATACAGGCATGAAGTTACAATGTTTGTATGTATTCAAAATTCATTTAATTTTTAACACTAAAACTAATGTAATAAGTAATGTAATAAGAATAACAAGACTTACATTCTATTGTAAAAATATTTTTTTCTTAAACTTTGTAATTGTTTATTCAAAAAAAAACAAAATAAAAATTTTGAAAAACCCACGACGAGACGGTTAAAAAGTAATTGAAAAAGAATAAAATAATTTAGAATCCCCCGACTGAAATGATTTATGTGACGAGAGATAATTAACGTGAAAAGCTTTTTTAAAAGTTCACTTGATCTCACAGAGTCGGTCATATTATGAACAACATACTATTCGTTTTCATAGCACTTCCATACGCTTACCTATTCGGTTCTTGAAGATGTAGATGTCGCAATAACATAGGTATTCAACTCCCTATGAACTTTATAAGAAGAGCAAGAAAATCCGTCGAGGGCTGCCATCAATATTTTAAATTTCAATATAAAACTACAAAACGAATTCATTCAATGGCAGCCCCAGACGGATTTTCTTGCTCTTCTCATAAAGTTCATAGGGAGTTGAATACCTATGTTATTGCGACATCTACATCTTCAAGAACCGAATCAATATTTTAAATTTCAATATAAAACTACAAAACGAATTCATTCAATGGCAGCCCCAGACGGATTTTCTTGCTCTTCTCATAAAGTTCATAGGGAGTTGAATACCTATGTTATTGCGACATCTACATCTTCGAGAACCGAATAGGTAAGCGTAGGGAAGTGCTATGAAAACGAATAGTATGTTGTTCATAATATGAACGACTCTTTGAGATCAAGTGAACTTTTAAAAAAGCTTTTCACGTTAATTATCTCTCGTCACATAAATCATTTCAGTCGGGGGATTCTAAATTATTTTATTCTTTTTCAATTACTTTTTAACCGTCTCGTCGTGGGTTTTTCAAAATTTTTATTTTGTTTTTTATTTCAAACTTTTTAAAGAGCATAATATAGGTACCATACGTTACAATACACAATACCACGTTCCTCATTACCTATTTAAGAACATTATACCAATCAAATCCAAAGCGATAATTGAAAACGGCATTCAAATCGGACCAATGGTTTGCAAACAAATATTTACTGCAGCGCCCCCTGGTGAGTTATTGCCGTAACACCTATCTCAGAACATGTGCTAATCAAATCCAAAGCGATCACTGAAAAATGCATTTAAATCGGACCAATGGTTTTGCAGATAAACGGTAACATTGGTTTTTACAAACAAATGTTTACTGCAGCGCCCCCTGAAGAGTTGTTACCGTTACACCTATCTAAGAACATGCACCAATCAAATCCATAGCGATTACTGAAAACCGCATTAAAATCGGACCAGTGGTTCTGGAGATAAATGGTAACATTGGTTTGCACAAACACCCTCTCACCCCAAACGCATATACCGTCTCCGTTCCGTCGTGGGTAAAAAGCACTTCAACACGATAAAGTTTATAGCAGTGTTCTTAAAAAGTTGAGCTCTTTATAAATTTTATTAAATTCCAGGTCGATGACCTAAAGGTCAATTAATGTTGACTATGTCGGAAAAAGATGAATCGGTTATACAAATTTTACATTATATTATTTCATTAAAACAACTCAATTATAGAAATATTAAACGATACTAAATAATACTTATTCATAATAATGGAATGGATTCTCGCCTATTCAAAACATATTAATGGAAAAGAAAATTAAACAGTGTGTCCTCGCATGTAGTACTTACACTTTTGTTTTTATTATCAATATTACATGGATGATAATTATATGGATGTTGGGCCCCTACCGTTGTTTCACAAATTATAAGTTTTGCCATCGCAAGCAAAGGGCTCTTTTTGGACAACAATCGCTCTTAAACTGTAAGACCGAGAGCAGTGACTTTTATATATTTTTTATACTCGTACGATGAAAATTTTGTAAATGGTAAGAAAAAAACATAATTAACACTGTAGCTTTCCTAAAATTTTAGAATAAAGCACCCAGATTCTCAAAAACTGTAAAAAATAAATTTGAAATCAGTTGTTTGCTAGATATTTTTTTATTTTTAGTTACTTTACACCTATTTCTTTAAAAATATATCATTATTGAGCTCCTTCCAGATC
This sequence comes from Stenoptilia bipunctidactyla, assembly GCA_944452665.1. Classification (NCBI taxonomy): domain Eukaryota; kingdom Metazoa; phylum Arthropoda; class Insecta; order Lepidoptera; family Pterophoridae; genus Stenoptilia; species Stenoptilia bipunctidactyla. The sequence goes on from OX101735.1 coordinate 25,245,211, forward strand.
TAGTACTTAAACAAACGTTGTTTTACAAATCAAGGTGATCTCAGCGAAAGTAAAAACAAAAGTTGCTACAGATAAGGGGTGAAAATTGTGCTTAGGTACTGCTCTAAAAGTCCTATCACTAGATGCGGGGACACACTGTATATTTATTTATTTATGTTTATTTGGGAAACAAATAGTTACATATAGCACTTAAACTTAATCACATTAATGACACATTAACTAGTGATGTTTCCGCAGTTTGTTAATATATGCTGAGAAAAGTGTGTTATTAATTATATTAAGAACTAGCTGTGACCCGCGACTTCATCCGCGTGGATACCGTTTATTAGAGTTGGATAAATACTATTATTATATCCTCCTTGAAGTTAAAAGTTACCTTGTTCTAAATTTCGTCAAAATCGACTCAGTAGTTTAGCTGTGAAAGCGTTATTGATAGATAAACAGACAGAATTACTTCAAAAACTGTTAGAACAAAGCAGTGATCCGCAGTTTCACCTAGGTTTTGTGAAAATGTATAGGTAGGTAGGTATATTACATAGATGATGCCCGCGACTTCGTCTGTATTGAATTAGTATTTCGAGTAGGTTATTTTCTTCTCCAAGGTCCTAACTATCTCTAATAACAAAAATAAAAATGAAGAATCTTCGCCCATATAATATGTATAACTCCTTACCACAAACATAGATAGGTAACTATCTATTAGGTACATTACAAAGGCATATAGCGTTATAAACAAATCGGGTGCCAAAGTGCCTTAAATTTTAATATTGTCTTATGTTTTCGCGATAACTATTATGTATGACTATTAAATAAAACACTTTTTACCCGGATTTATCGCGTATATTTACATTTTAAATTTTAACAGTAGCTCGTGACCACCGAAACGTCGAGTTAAAATGTAAAATATAAATTATACGCCATTAATCTGGTTAAAAAGTGTTTAATTTTATTGCCTTCAATTTTACTTAATTCATGCAATATCTTCATTAATTATACTTAGCTTATTGTTATTCTAGGTAAAGCTAAGTAGTTTTTGCGTGAAAGAATAGCAAAAATCCATCCATCCAGCCATTATCAGTGCACATACAATACTACCTATAGTTATGTATGGCTGCTTTTCACTGCCAAACGGCTAAGCCAATATTAATGTAATTTGGTATAGTAGTTAACACATACGTTACTTTTTATTCCGAAGAAATCTACGGTTTCTGACTTCCAAGAGGCAGAAACGATCATGAAATAAACAAAACCTTGATTTCCATTTTATCTCTGTATGTACAGAAGGCAGTAGGTAAGTACATCAAGCGTTACAAATCTGTCAAAATTTTTTACTTGAATTTGAACTCTATGCCCTCGATAATAAGTTAAAATTGGTTGTGGAAATTTGACAGGTAATGTAACGCTTGTTCCTTCTGTACCTACCTATATTAAATCGCGCAAAAGCTTGCGCTCGCCTCCCGCCTTTTTATACCCTACCGCAGCGAGCCGCGTCGAGTCGAGCGCAGCAACCGTTACGCAAAAATAATCCCTATATCATTTGTATATCATTCAGTATTCACGCGCGATGGGTTATTAGCGTATTTCATGTAGGTATAGGTTTGGTGTTTCTATACCGATTTCTATGTTTTTTTTTTATTGAATAGGTAATAATGTTAATTTTTTTAAATTAGGGATGAGTGAGAGTATTATAAACGTAAGAGTAAACAAATATAATCAGAAAGCTCCGAACTGCTAAGCTATCGGGATTTACACGTGTTATTGTGAGTCAACCATAAAATATAGATATATACCTACTGTTTTGGGATATTTTTAATATAATTTTATGAAGAATATTTCTGTCATACATGATTTCTATGTAGCTTTAACCATTAACGCTGCACACGCGACGGAAGCTTAAAAAATGAAGTAACTTCTCCCGTTTTTCCAATATTTCCCTTCACTGCTCTGCTCTTATTGATTGTAGCGTGATAATAAGTATACTATAACCTGCCCAGGAGTATGAAAAATAATTTTACTAAGTTTCGTTAAAATCCGTCGAGTAGTTTTTGTTTCTATAAGGAACATACAGACAGACAGACAGACAAAAATTTTACTGATTGCATTTTTAGCATCAGTATCGATCACTAATCAACCCCTGATAGTTATTTTGAAAAAATATTTCATGTACAGATTTGACCTCTCTACAGATTTATTATAAGTATAGATAGAAGAAGATAGATAGATAGATAGAAGATATAGATAGATAGAAGAAGATATAGATATAGATAATTCTAATTGAAATTGAATACAAAAAAAAATACCTTAAACAAATAATTTATATAAAAATAAAAGTAAAGTAATGAGGTATTTACTATATAAACTCTAAATACTAACTTTTTGTTGCAACCCTTTTCTAAATTTAAAAATTTTGAGTTGAAAATGGTCCTATTCTGTCAGATAGATTGTTGTTATAAAAATTACATGCTCTCTTTCTAAACAAATTACTGTAAAAATTTGTCCTACTGAAAGGTACATAAAATAGTGACTTCCTTGTAGAGTTAATTTTTTTACAGTCTAAATTTAATCTACTTAATAAATAATCAGATTCAATTTTATTGTTGAATAACTTGTACACAAACAATTGATCCTTTTCTATTCTCCTTATTTGTAAAGGAATTCTATTTAAATTATTGTATAGTGGTTTAATGCATTTAAACGTTCTACCTGCGTTTTGAATTTAAACTAAATCTTTTCAGTATTTTTTTAGTCAAATCAAAAGACCAAGTGTGTTACTATTAGAAGAAGTTTTCAAAGTTGTTGCTGCTAATAGCATCAGGGCTAATAGCAACAATGTATTGAAATAATAAAATCTAGTATTTCAATCAATCAAGCAAAATTTATCACGAATATATACCGTCAGCAATTTTCGTCGGTGATAGCAACTAAAAAAAAACACCTGAAATTTATTTATCTACTAACAAACTACGATAACTGTATCGGAGTCGATGGCATGAAATTAGATTTTCTAGCTGCGTGTAGCAAATGGAATAAAACTTTCAGGAATCTATAAAATCACGAACAGTTCTGATAATATGATAATAGTGAAATCGCCACTTTATAGAAAAGTGGATACATACATCCTATTTTAAACGGAACTTTTTAGATGAACCTAATAATCACTTGATTTTATTAAACTAAAATTCTCTTGGGGAAGCAGCAAATTCATCTTGGATGTATCGTACTTGTTCGATGGACAAAAAAAGTTGTTTTGAAGTCTTAAAATGTCATTAAGCTATAGATATTCATATAAGTTTGGTTCAAAGTGAACTAACTTAGGCATAGATAATGCGGTGTGATTGTTAAAATTATTAAAAATATTTTTTAGGTTTCACTTACCATCCCCGTTAAGGCGTATAATGTAAATGTGCATCCAGGATCAAGTGTATCGACTCTTCGATGCACGGAAGTAACAAATCATAATAAATAAATCTGGAGTGACCGCTCATCTTTCTAGCAACATGTTATCTAGTGCCTATGGTAGGAAACTACTGTGTGCCTTTTGTACAGGAGCCTCGTTAATTGTTATTATTTATTTACCCTTCATTGTTCATTGTACACAAGAGAAAAAGAAAAATACAATAAATGATTAGGTGGCCTTATCGCTTGCAAAAGATCTCTACCAGGCAACCAAATTACATAAAACAGTAAAACATAGATACTCAAAAAAATAATAATAATATTAGTAGTGTAGAAAAAGTGTCAAACTTAGTGTAGTTTTAAGTATATTTTATATATGTTAGTTTAAGGTATATATCTATGGGCCCTTTGTTTATATTTACCATCTTGTAAACTTTGTGTTGCCTGAAATAAATGATTTATTATTATTATTATAATTTATGTATATATCAAAAAGGATATTCTCTCTAAAAGAGGTAAGTTATTTAACAATGCGGGCCTAAAACCAAGCATGTTAAAGTTGTGTGGCTTAGTTTACATTTGTTCCAGACGTTAGAAACTTCCTTGTGATACGGCAGGTGTTAAGTATAATACATTTTTGAATGGTATAAGTAAGGTGGTGTGGTATATTTAAAGTGTCTAAACTGGTTTTAAAATGTTTTGGTATGATGCCTGTTGATGAAGCTACTAGTGGTACTATTTGTACAGTCTCTGCTCTCCATTGTCGTCGTAATTCTATTGCTAAATCTAAGTATTTATTTAATTTTTCGTTGATTGTTTTTTGTATGTTATTTGTATTGGGAACTGCTATATCTATTAAGAATATTTTTTTATGAACCTTGTCATGAATTGTTATATCTGGTCTATTAGCTGTAATTGTTTTGTCTGTTATAATTGTCCGATCCCAATATAATTTAACATGTCTATTTTCTAAAACGTGGTCGGGTTTGTACTTGTAATAGGCTATTTTTTCATCTATGAATTTAAATTTGTGTGCTAGGTATTGGTGTATTATCGCTGCAGTTTGATCATGTCTATGTTTATAGTCTGTCTGTACAAGAGCTTTACAGGAACCTGTTATGTGTTGTATATTTTCTGTCCCAGAGTTACACTTTCTGCAATTGTCACTTGCAAGGTTTTCTCTGAGGATGTGTTTCCTGAAATTACGGGTCTTAATCACCTGGTCCTGGATTGCTATCATGAATGCCTCCGTTTCAGGAAACAGTTCCCCCCGACGAAGCCACGCGTTCGATTTTTCTTTGTCGACATGTGCTTCATCAAGTGCAGCATAATGACGCCCATGTAATGATTTATCTCTCCATTGCTGTTTTTTATGTTCTATTTCTACCAGTGCTTCGTTAGATTGCTTATCAAATGAAAATAGGTTTAACGGTGTTAATTGTTGGTCATTATAATTGATGAATTTATGGAGATTACTGAATAGCCATCGGAAAAGTAAAAAAAAAAATTTGGGCCATGTGGTTATGAAATTATAGGTATTTAGAAAAAAATCTAAAAAAATCAACACCCTGTGGTGTTAATTTCAGCCTTGTTCCTAAAAATAGTAACTGTTGCTTGGTTTTATTTTCGAAATATATCCATGATTTATGCTTTATCATTTAAAGCCTTAAATTTTATGGTTTCTAGTACATTGTTTTCTTTTCGGTTTATTTTAGAAGTGATTCAATAAATGAAATGAAATGAAAAATGAAAAATGAAAAAATGATTTATTTCCACAAACACACAAATAACATACAGAAAAAAAAAACATTTATTTTGGAAACTGGACAAGACTCAGCGTATTGCTGACAAGTGAAAAAAAAACACCTGACAGCGCTGGTTTTCAGTCTTACCCTTAATTATATAGGAAATAGAAAAAATAATAATTTGGACACAAAACAATACAGTTGACTCTATACATTATACATAAAATAAAACAACAAAAAAAAAACAAACAAACAAACAAGATCAGGAAGGAATAGTTCACATCTATCTTTATTTAATATCTACCTTTTACATACATACATATACATAAATACATACAAATACTATACATACGCACACACAAATTATTACATATTAATAGAGTACATACTTACATATTATGTATTGTTAAGCTATGTCTTCACTCACGCAACTGCCTTTCTATGAGAATAGATTTATATTTCGATTTGAAAGTATGGATAGACATTGGCTGGTGCAGTGGTGGGGGGAGGTTGTTCCATATTTTAGAGGCTGAGTATTTGAAGCTACCTTTAAATCCTTCGCTGTGATGCTTAGGTATTTGCAACATTTTCGAGCTTTTACCCCTGGTGTTAACGTTATGATAATCGCTAGTCCAAGAAAGACTAGCGTACAAATAGCTTGGCCTTTGCTTATTGATTGTTTTGTGTACTAGCGTTGCCAGGTGAAGATTCCTGCGGGTCTCCATGTTCAATATTTTTAATTTATTCAAGTATGGCGTGATATGAGACCTTTTTGGCACGTTATAGCAGAAGCGTATGCACGCATTTTGTACCCGTTGAATTGCTTGTTTAGTTTTCTTATAAATGCGGGGACCATACACAGTATCGCAGTAGTTGAAGTTAGACAGTATAAGCGATTCAACCAAAGTATGTCTAACCCTCTCTGAGAGGTGTTCTCGAATTGCATATAGTGATTTCAATCTATAAAAACAGTTTCTAATCTTAAGATTAATGTGTTCTATGAACCTCAGTTCCTCGTCTATCAATAAGCCCAGATTTTTTGTAAGAGTCGTTTGGGCAACGATGGTGTTATTAATTTTGACAAGTGGTTTATGACTTTTGATTACTTTTGTTTTCTGTTTGGATCCAACTATTATATACTTTGACTTCGCTGGATTAAGTACCAAATTATTACTGTCGGCCCATTTCTTAATTGTATTTAAATCGTCATTTATCAACTGGACGGATTTATTGGTATCAGCGGGGTCAAAAGAGTAATAAAGCTGTGTGTCATCAGCATACAAATGAACATTGCAGTTTTTCAATAGGCCTGGAAGATCCGCGGTGTAGAGTGCAAGCAAAATAGGGCTGAGTATAGAGCCTTGCGGCGTGCCACTAGGTATACATTTTATCTGTGACTCAAACCGGCCTCCAGCCTCACCCTCCAAACTTACAAACTGTTTTCGATTGTTCAAAAATGATTCAAACCACTTCAGAGATAGATCGGTCACACCGTAATATCGTAACTTAGCCAACAGGAGAGAATTATTTAAACAATCGAATGCGCGAGAAAAATCTAGGAGCACTAAAATACTACCTTGGCCTTTGTCGCTTGCATCTAGTATATCGTCTGTTACTTTGGAGAGCGCCGTAGCTGTACTGAAACCTCTACGAAATCCAGACTGTACTGGTGGTAGTATACCTTCATTTTCCAAGAAGCAGGTGAGTTGCATACACACGGCTCGCTCTAGAATTTTAGACATAGTGGGTAATATGCTGATTGGACGTATATCTGAGTATGACTCAATATTCGAGGACTTTGGAAAAGGGATAACTTTTGCCAATTTCCATTCGTCAGGAAACTCTTTGCTAACTAAAGATTGATTGATAATATCCGTAATTATAGGCAAGCTTGACGGAAGTGAAAGCTTTATCATATTTATTGATAATTTGTCATGGCCAGTTGCATTTGTGTGTATTGAATTAATTATTTTTAATATTTCGCTTTCAGTACATGTCCTCAGTTCAAATCGACTTGTCCCTAATTTATTATTATTGAAGAAGTTATAAGTGTCGCTATTAAAAACGTTAGTACATGGTACATTTAAAAAAAAGTTATTGATATGGTTGGCGTCTCTAAGGTGTTGGGGTATTTGCGGTTCCAATGTAAGAAAAGATGAACTACGCTTTAGATGACGCCACATTTTAGCTGGCTGAGACTTATTTTTATTTACATAAAATTCATAATATGCTTTCTTCTCTCGCTTAATTGCACCTATTGTATAGTTTTTCAGAGATTTATAGTAAGCATTGTGTGATTCAATTTTTGTTTTGATCGCCCTTTGTAATGCTCTATTTCGCAACGATATCATATACCGTATATTATCGGTAATCCATGGTTGTGGATTTTGCTTCACCTGAAAAGTACGCTCTGGTGCAATACTATCAAACCACTGTAACAAGCCATTACTAAAACCTACTACCATACTATTTACATCGCCATTTATTTCATGCCATGGGAAGTGATTACTTAACTCAGAAAGATGGTTATCGTCTACTTTAGTCAAAGAACGACTAGTTATAATTTTCTTCAACAATTTTGGCTTTCTTAGATTTACTTTAGCAAGGACCAGCGCGTGATCACTCAATACGGGATTGTGATGTACCTCTATGCTATTGACGAGTTGTGGTGAGTCTGTAGCAAATAAGTCAAGGAGTGTCTCGGAATCCTTGGTTATACGGGTAGGTTCCTTGACTAGCTGTTCCAATCCTAGCTGATGTAGAAAAGTAAGCAAGTGAGGCGCTGTACCTTTCAAGGGATTCAGTAAATTTACATTGAAATCGGTAAGTATAAATAGATGGTGACAGTATCTAAAAACTTTGATAGAACTTGCCAAAACGCGACAAATAACTCGAGCGCCCGCTGGCGTCGAGAACGGCCCAGATTCCCCGCTTCGCTGCCAGCACCGCTGTCGCTGTCGTTGCCGTCCAGTTTGCAGCCTTAGGTTCGAACTATTTTATTTGTTCTCCAGAGCTTTCCCGTGTGTAATATTTAATTTCCAACCACTTAGTTTACATTTACTCTCATAAACCTACACTTTTTGTAATAAAGGGACAAAGTTGAATTTGATGGAAACCAATAAGCCTTGACAATTAAGTCTATTGATAAATAATCTTAATATAGTGCAATGGTTAAATGCGTCCGTTGATTTATAGCAAGTAAAACATCACTCCTTTATTAAACTATTACTAGTCAAGCACTTAGCGCAGATATTTGGTATTTTAATACTGAATACTGAAATTAAATAAATACTGAACAAACTCATTGAAAGATATTTCTTAAAACTTAATAATAACGATGGTGCACAAACGGCAGTTGGTTAGACTTCCTAAAACTCAAAGGAAGTTTGGGTTATCTCAGAGTCCTAGTAAAGCCACCATTGATATGAGATCACGAAACGATATTTATGGTGACCCACGACATTTAATTCTATGTGACATTACGAGGACTACAAGCACTTTTTTAAACAAGTATCTTGTGTCATATTTTCGATGAAATAGTTTGTAACTTACGCCAACCTGTCCCAAAGTTAGGAAAGATTTGAAGTTGAAACCCCGGATTGTTAATCCCTTGACACTTCAGTCGTTCGTGACCCACGGGGTCTGCAAAGACACCGAAACGTCGAGTTAAAATGTAAATAAACGCGATAAATCCGGTTAATAAGTGTTTTATTTATATTGACTGGAATGATATTTGTGCAACTTTAAAGTATAATTTTATGTTTTCTGATTCGTAATTAAGAAAATAATCGAATTTATAACCGAACTTTAGAAAAACTGAAGCGAATTAAAAGTCTTTTTTGAATATATCCAAATTTATCTATCAATGACTAGCAGTTTCACGTTGTTTCGTCCCTGAAGGTCCGGATATTGATGAATTAAAATATTTTACTCCTTTATACAAACAATACAATATACGATACAAACAAATAATCATCCAACATCTCATCTACAATCTTTAAATAACGAGTATTTATATAGAAATATCATATAACGACTGAACAGCAACAGAGACCTTTGATAACTGTAATGTTTTGTTTGTTGTGACATTACAGATATCAATTAAGTAATAACTAAACGGACATTAGGACCTTAGAAACTAAGGAAAAAAAAGATATTTGTTAATTATATGATTCTACGATCGTCGGTTGAATTAGGAAAGATGATATATATATATTTTTATTAATTTTAAAGTTATAGCCATAATAATTATTTTCGATATTGCTCGGTATTTTTAAATAAAAATAAAAAACTAATTATAACCAAGTATTATGTTAATTGCTTCTCAAAATACTCTCTTTTGCAATTCAAAAATTTTTCATGTAATTGCACCATTTTACAAAACAGTAGGACCACTGTGTTGCTACTGTTTTATAAAATGAATCTGTGGAATCCAACGACAACCAAGACTCCGTACTTTAAATCCTTCGTGTAATTTTCTTTTGTATATGGCTCATACCAAACCATAAAAAAAAATATAAGCCTAAAATCTTTTTCGACCTAATTCCATTTTCATTACTCGTGTGCGTAAAACTTTTACGTGTGATAAAAGCACAATTGACAAATGATTTCCCGCCAATTTGTTTTATTACAATGAAGGTTGCAAGATATTTAAAAAATATAAAATACGAAATTCAAATACTTAGTTTCGATTAACTAGGAGCGCAAAACTTTTAGTGAGCCCCATCTATAGGTACAGTTTGAAAAAAAAAATAATTCAAAAATAATCTGTAAATTTGTTCAACGTTCAAATAAACTACCAGAGATTTGAAGTAAAATCTATCCGAGTTTTTCTGTGCTATCTACCCTTGCTGTTACTGCCGTCTCAATATCAAAATATTTGCAACGCTTACTCGGGTTTAGGCAGTTATCTCGGTTTAAGTGGGTCCCTCTGAAGCGTTTAGTTATGGCAATAAAAAAAATGGCTTCGCACTAAACTTTATCAAATATATTTTTAATTTTAGTGAAGTGGTCTTATATTTAGCAATATTATCCTTTTTTAATCCTTCTGTCATGATTTTGTCATAATTTTGGTTATTTTATATTTTTGAAGTTGGCCGCACTGCGCGAACGGTTGAATGACGGTCGCGTGGTGGGGCTGAGAACGGAATTTTGATCTTCGAAATAAGTCAGTCACTTCAGTTCGAGCGATCGATTTGAATATTTGTCTAAAAAGTTACTTACCAAGTTGTGCTATTGATAAGAGTTGGAAATAAAAGTGAATTTGTATTGATATTCTGGAGATTTTTATTTCAATTCAGAAGTGGTAAAAATACCCACATAAGTGGACTCGAATTCCTGGTAAGTCTACTATAAATTATTGTTTCTTATTCTCATTGCGATGCGGAACATATTTTCCAAATAAAGATTTTTATTTTATTCTTTGAAAAACGATAGAATTTAATTTGTAAGTCTACACGTGGTCGGTGCTACTCTCCGATAGTGTTGACTTGCATTAAAGTTTTGTTAAGTAACACGTGGCTGGGGCTACTCTCTTGCCGTGATGCTTCACAGGATATATATTTGTAAGTAGTAGTAGTTGTGAAAAGGGCATGTGGGTCCAACACGTGGTCGGAGCTACTCTCCGATAGTGTTGGCTACATATGCAAAATTGTGTAGGGTGACACGTGGCGGGGGCTACTCTCCTGTCGTGACATCTTGCATTTCTTTCTTTATTTGTGGGGCATTACTTGATCGAGGCAACTCTTCAATAGTGATGTAACGCATTTTTGCTTTACAAGTTGACATTATTTTTTTTTAATGATATTTGGAAGATGTGTTTGTGAATGTTTTTAATATTATTTATATCCGAGGGTTATGTGTGCCTCATACTCAGAATATCTTGGATGAGGGTTATGTGTGCCCCAAACTCAGAATATATTGGATGAGGGTTATGTGTGCCCATACTCAGATTGTACTATAGAGGGGTTATGTGTGCCCATACTCAGAATATATTGGATGAGGGTTATGTGTGCCCATACTCAGAATGTACTATAGAGGGGTTATGTGTGCCCATATTCAGAATATATTGGATGAGGGTTATGTGTGCCCCAAACTCAGAATATATTGGATGAGGGTTATGTGTGCCCATACTCAGAATGTACTATAAGAGGGGTTATGTGTGCCCATACTCAGAATATATTGGATGAGGGTTATGTGTGCCCATACTCAGAATGTACTATAGAGGGGTTATGTGTGCCCATACTCAGAATATGTTGGATGAGGGTTATGTGTGCCCATACTCGGGTTATGTGTGCCCATATTCGGGTTATGTGTGCCCATGGTTGGGTTATGTGTGCCCATGGTCGGGTTATGTGTGCCCGTGGTCGGATTATGTGTGCCCATACTCAAAATCTATTGGTGAACTGATGTGTGCCCATCCCTAATTATTTTTATTGAAGAAAGGGGTGTACACACCCGTGTTGCAAATGAGTTTAATAAAGGAATCGCTCATGGGTATCCACACTACAACATGAATATATCTTGATAAAAGGGATACAATTATTTATGTGTATACATATATATATTGAAATAATAAAGATTTCGTGCATCGTAACCTAAATTATCGCATAAATCCGTGAATATTAGTTTTTTACATATTTATACCTTTAACTTCATGGAAAGTTCGTGATAGATTTGTATGTGTATACCTATCATACAACCATATATAAGTATCATAGAGTACACAATATTAAGCTAAAGTATTGTAATCACTAAAATCAATAAAAAGAGTCGGGTAAAAAGAATAACTTTAGATCCACTAATTTAGGCCTTCGTGTAAGTTCTATTCCAAAAATCAAACTGGGAATTTAGTTCATTATTATTAATGTAACTTTTCAAATTTAGATGAAAACATGATAGATCAAATTACTGGAAAATATCAATCTTTAGAATTACGAAAGAAAATACTTACCTTAGGGGATAATATAACTTTGGACAAATGCCATTGAATTTTTACAAATATAATAACATAATAATCATGATTTATTTCCTTATACTTATACTAGTAAAATTTTTTTTCATCTGGGGTGTTCAGTTAGGCAAAAAAAAATGCCTGTGTTTGAAGACTCCGCTCTTCCACAAACTATAATTAAAAATTTAAAATAAATTAAGTAAAATATTAAAATAATATTGAATAAAATTTAAAAAAAATTGATTAATTAAACAATTTGTTTAAAAATATTATAAGCAACAGTCAAAATTATATTAAGCGGAAGCATATACATTAAAGATTGATAAAAAAAAACTAAAGGGAAAGAAAAATTACAATAAAGACAATTGAATAACTTTCAGACAAAAATCCATACAAACCAATTAATTAATAGCATAGTAACCAAAACTACTCTACAAAACACTAGAATTTGCTGTCGTTGAGGCAGTGAAACTCAAAAGTGCCTAAAATGTGGGTACTTGGGGAATTTCTTAATCTATGCAAAACCGGAACAAAAAGCGTAAGTCAAATGACTCGCTAAATAATCCTTCCAAACATATGGATGGTACAGGAATAGATAATGTAAACCAAGTACAAAACCCTAATACAAAGTTTCAGCCTATTGTAATAGACCATTGGTCTTATGGTCTTTTGAATCCAAAAGGAATGTTGGTTCTCAGATACAAAATACAAACTTTTTGTTGTAAAAGTTTCCTGAAATAGCACGTTTCATTTTAGTATGGACGTCTGGCCAGCACCTGTGCCAAAGAAAATAGTTGTGGAATACCAATATAAAAACACTTAAAATAACTGTTAATTAAATTGTTAGTTACTATTCGTGTACATTAAGAAAAACTACTTGAATCGAAAATGAACACAGGTGACTGACGACGCCATACTGAAGTCATATTTTTACTGACATTCCTATATTTTTGATTTCTGCCTGGACGTAAAATATAATTTCAATAAAAGAAAAAAAAAAAAACTAGAAAAGCTATCTGAATTCATAAAATATTGTGTATTTTTGGTAGATATTAGTAGTAGTGAAATGTCACTTCCGTACATTAAGTATGTTGACCTTTCAAGAACATCTCTCATTAACCGTTTTCTAACTTTTTGTTTTAAAACTCGTATGCTTCGAAGTAATATTATATTTTTTAAAGTTTTGTTATTTTTTTTATACATTCTAAGAACAAAAGACAAATCTCTTTAAGTTTGGAGCACATTTTATTGATAGATTGAGTACGTATATACAGTAAGTACTTCCGGCCATTTTGGATAACTGTGGAGATTTATGGCAATACCGTCGTTTTGTTTTTTCTTTTGTACACCTAAATTACTGATTCAACTTTAAATGTTGTATTTTTGTTTGATTTGTGAATAATTTCCACGATCCTAAAATTTGGCACAGCTTGCGGCCAGGAATGCAACGGCACCTTTATAGGTGTTGAATAAGAAATTCCTGTTGATAAATCCGTTAAGCCAGTTATAGGTAAGCCCTACCACAGAGTGCCTATTCCTTTAGAATAAAAAAAAATGCAAAATTAGATGAGTTAGTTAAAGTGGATATAATTGAATCAGTTAATGAACCTTCAAACTGGATACCTCTAATGGTACCGATCCTTAAGAATGACGGAGATATTGGAATTGGTATTGATATGAGACGTGCTAGCAAAGTGTGTTCGAATTGTTAACAAAGTGAGAACCGAAATTGCACTAGCAACAACTTAACTGTGTTTAACACCGTGCCCAAAAATTCCTTGGGTACCTACAGCTGCGGCAAGGTTCAGAATCAATCAACAATACCAAGGCAAAACAAATTGAAGGAGAATAAGTGCATGTTAACAATTGTTGTTGTTAACAAAGTCATTGTAAAAATTTCCATTATTATTATGTCATATGTCAATATGCATTATGTCAGTTAAAGAAAAACAAACTAAGGCCACATTTTATGCCCGTATGAGGCTATGCTAATTCAAAGCAAAATAGGCAGTGTGTTAATTTAATTGCTGTAAACTGGCAAGCGGAAATAATACATTGTTTCCATACAAAAATTTACACGTCTTATGTATAAATACCTAGTTCATTAATCATTTCAGTATAATATTAAAATTTGGTTAGATACCTAGAACTATATAGAAAAAGTATACATTTCAAATTGAAAACTGTGTTTATCGGACAAAAATTGGTAAACGATAAGGCTACTATAATGAATATAAAGCAAGTGCAAGATGAAAGAAATATATGTATTATTATGCTGAAGAAAAGCATCAGTGACATGCAATGGAGCATAAACATGGAACTACAAACTATTTTGAAAATTGGGACTGTGGTGAGAGCTTGCTAAATTTGAATGTTAAAGAAATTAATTTAAAAGGAATAAAATTCTGAATAAAAGCAATGGAGACGAGAGCAAAAAAAAAAAAAAATCTGGAGAAAAGAGAAGAGGGGAAGTCCAACAATAATCAAATGGGTTATAATACTTAATAATCATGAATACCTATTCAATGGAACATTTTAAAAATATGGAAAGTGAACATATAGATATACAGTAGAAATATAAATGGGAAGAGTGTGAGGGCAGTAGAGGAAGAACACAGTCATAGTCCCACCGTGCATACTTGTAGGGATGTAAACGGTCGTGATATTGGTGTTCGGATGAAGTTAGAAAAGAATATCAGCAATGTAGTCCATTTAAAGAAAGTAAATGGTTGGTGGACTGTGGTTAATCAGGATATGTGGAATATTCCGTGGAAAATGATGTTCAAGCATAAATACTCTGTTGACTGATATTATATGGAAGATGAAACTCCTTGGCTATAAACTGTTGTAATGTGCTTTTAAAAGATGATTGCTGTTGAGTTTCTTGCCACTTCTTCTCAACGGATCGGCTTTCCGAAGTGGTGGTAGATTCAGTTCAATTGTAAATTCAATTTCTAGTTGCTTAATATGTAAAAGAAAAAAATTGTGTGGTTAACAAGTCTGTTTTTGTTTGCAAATAAGAGATGTTATGTGCAATTAAGTGGTTCTACATCCGGGGGTGGTGGCAACACCGGGAGGGGCGCGCGGGGCTGGTATTCCGCTCGTCACTCCATACGGGACTGCTAACGCTACCGGTCGTGGACATGCAAGTTGTAAAGATGTTTATATAAATTTAAAAAAGGTTGCGTAATAATGGACTTAAATATTAATGTACCTAATGAATAATGATGCACTCAATCAATTGATAAAGCTTATCTTTATGATAAAATGCCATAATTTGTAGACAAATTCCAAAACCAATGTTGTCTTAATTTTTTTTGTATATTTATTTTTAAATAAATTAAAGAGGTAAAAATTTTAGTTTGGTGCCTACTTTTAGATATTTAATTGGATTTGCTGTTTAAGCTGCGTGTTTCAGGCGAGTGTCATGATTTGCCATTATTCGTGTTGTGCTTATTGAAATTTTTACAGCTATAGCTAGGTATATTACTGATTATGTCTTTGGGATGTTATAATTATGTGGTTGTATACCATGTTATATAATAAGATGCTGAGTACAGAGTGTTAAACGGTTTCGTTTTGAACTGACTGATTTTTTTTAAAGTTAATGTTTGTTGTTGTGCGTCGGGAGCCGCACGTTGTCGGATGGCCGAGTGTCATGATTTTGTCATAATTTTGGTTATTTTATATTTTTGAAGTTGGCCACACTGCGCGAACGGTTGAATGACGGTCGCGTGGTGGGGCTGAGAACGGAATTTTGATCTTCGAAATAAGTCAGTCACTTCAGTTCGAGCGATCGATTTGAATATTTGTCTAAAAAGTTACTTACCAAGTTGTGCTATTGATAAGAGTTGGAAATAAAAGTGAATTTGTATTGATATTCTGGAGATTTTTATTTCACTTCCCTAAGAATTATACATAAAAAAGTATTATTAACTTATAATATCTAATATATGTAAAAAAGTTACGAACCTTAAGTAACAAAACGCAGTTTTACGTTTGGCAAATGACACATAATCTAATTTTAATAAAATAAAATGGCTGATCTACACATTACAGGTAATTATATTTCGTCGCTTCATTCTTCAGATATTATATAACAGGTAGTCCTTTTTAGGTACTAGGTAACTTCGCACAATTTAAAGTATCATAAAAAAAAACACTGTGGTGGGGCGCCGCGTGGCATGATCCACCCGGTTCGCGCCAAGCCCTCATTCTTTTTTCGTGCGTGGTAACAAGCACACGTCATTTACTTTAATCATTTACTTAAGTTTTTACAAAATGCCTAAACGTACAGCAGAAGAACAGCTTCAACATTATAATATAAAGAAAAGTTGGAACAAAAACTAAATGAAAAACGGAAACAGCGAATTATTTCTTCCGATGAAGAAGAAATCTTACAACGTAAGACCTACTTAAGACCAACCAGCACTGGGCCAGCTTGGTGGATTATAGCCTAAACCTCCTCGTCACCCAGGGGAGAGACTCATGCCCTGCAGTGGGCTTATTACAAAGAGTTGTGATGATGATGATGAAGACCTACTTATTCGGTTTAAAAATGTTATTTAAAAAATCAGAGCAGAAAATGCGTGTAATCTATAATAGATATATCACGTTAACTGCTCAATATCGTAATGATGTAAACTTTAATAAAATTTATCTGATCTTATCGATCACCTTTTGTTTTCAATACGATTACAGAAAATGCGGGTAATCTCAAGGAGATTTATCTCGTTGTCTGTAATACGTTATGGGCGTTATATTAATATGAATTATATGTTTGTTAAAACATAAACATGTCGTCTCCAAGGTATGAGTTACCGCTACCACTGGATGATGTAAACCTGGATAACCAGAAGACTGCCGCGTCATTAATCACTGTGGATCAAGAGCTATCTGCAGAGACGCTCCCTAATCCGGAGCCGTCAATATCACAAGACGCACCAGGCATATCGGGAGAACCTAATCCCGATCTGTATCCAGAGCTGCTTACTGCACTTGGAGCTGCAAATTCCGATACACCCGAATTTAGCGCTAAAATACACGATACGCTCTCAAATTTATGGACACCTTTACTAAGAAAAGGACTGTACAAAGAAGACAAAGATAAATTAACCATAGAAAATACGGTACCCAAAAACTGCAAAAACTTGCAAGCCCCAAAATTAAATGCTGAAATCTCAGCAGCCATAACTGACATAGCACGAGCACGTGACAAAAAAAAAAATTCGAAACTTTCAGCAACAGCTGGGGTACGGTATTACCGCCATAAATCGAGAGACGGACGTCCTCCCTGAGAAGGAAGAAAACAAAATGAAGGCCCTCCGTCACGTAAGTGATGGATGCTGCCTATTATCAGACCTCCACTTTATGTTCACCAAAGATAGGGTAAAACTGATTTTACCTAATTTTGATACAAACTTTAAACATGTTATACAAGACTCCGAAAGAGACGAAACTTTATTCGGAAGTTCGTTGCCGGAAAAAATAAAGGCAAGTAAAAGCCCTAATTAAATAAAGCCCAGCCAAAACAGTCTCCTCTCAAATATCAACGGTCAACCGGTCGTCTCAGCAGGGAAACTGGACAGGACCTCCTCGTTACCCGTCGTTCAGGGGGGGGCGGGGAGGTCAGAGGAAACCGATAGCAGCTCAAACACAGCGGCGCCCTCAATCGAACTCTGCGTTAAACGCCAAGTTCCAGCCGCAGACTTCGTCCAGGACGCGTGCTCCGACCCAACATTAATCAAGGTACATGCAGGTCGAATTAATTTATTTTATGATTGTTGGACAAAAGTAACTAAAAACGAAGTTATATTGAAGTGGATAAATTATGGATTTAGAATACCATTTGATACTCAAATTTGTCAGTATTCTATTCCTAAAAATAATTTGTCATCATGTGGAAAAAGAGACATGAAAATAGCTATAAATAAATTATTAGACTTAGGGGCTATAAAAACTTGTTCTCCTTCAAATGATCAATTTATTTCAAATATATTTTTAGCTCCGAAACCTAACGGAGAAAAAAGGTTTATACTAAATTTAAAATCTTTAAACAAGTTCGTAACAAAAGAACATTTTAAAATGGAATCTTATAAAACAGCCTCAAAATTAATTTCTCGTAATGGATACTTAGCCAACATAGATATGAAAGAATCATATCTACTTATACCGTTTTTTGTTAGTGACAGAAAGTACCTACGATTCGAATTCCAAGAAAATGATTCGTCTGAGCCGATCACTTACGAGTTCACAGCAATGCCGTATGGATTATCGGTAGCTCCGTGGGTATTTACAAAAATTATGCGTGAAGTAATGAGTCATTTGAGAAAACAAGGTTTTTAAGTCTACTACCTATTTAGGAGATACATATGAAGAATGCATGATTAATGTAAGAGAAACTTTGAAGTTATTACATTGTCTAGGTTTTATTGTAAATTTCGATAAAAGTCACATTGTACCAAAAAAGTCAATCAAATTCTTAGGTTTTATGTTCAACACAGAACAGATGTCTATTACGTTACCTGGCGATAAGCGGCATAACATTGCACAGTTAATAAATAGGTACATTAATCTTAAAACTTGTTCATTACGAAATTTCGCTAAACTTATAGGTGTATTGATCGCAGCCTGTCCAGCCACAAAATATAGATTCTTATATACAAAAATATTAGAGAGACAAAAGTTTTTAGCCTTAAATAAGTTCGGAGGAAACTATGAGGCGAAAATGAATCTTAATAAGATATTACTAAAAGATTTATGGTGGTGGAAAAATAATATTAATATTATTTCTTGTCCAATCATTACGCATCTAGGACAGGCTGGGGAGCAGTATGCAAAAATTATAAATATAGTGGTTCATGGACGAACAGTGTTTTGTTAGGTCTCAAAAGTATAGCTAGTGAAGGAAAAGATTGTGCAATATTATTACGTATTGACAATACTACCGCCGTTAGCTACATTAATAGGATGGGAGGTATTCAGATCCCACATTTGAATATTTTAAGTAGAGAAATTTGGCAATGGTGTGAAAAACGCAATTTATGGATATTTGCTTCTTATGTTAACACCAAAGAAAATCGAGCAGATTTCGAGTCCAGAAATGGGCCCTCTCGGATAGCGCTTTCCAACTTATTGTAAATAGTTTCGGGCCCATTAAGATCGACTTGTTCTCAAGTCGAGCCAATGCCAAATGTTAATTATTTGTCACCTGGAAGCCTGAACTGATGCAGTCGCAGTTGATGCATTTACAATAAGCTGGGCTGACTTGGATTTTTATGCATTTCCTCCCTTTTCTCTTGTATTAAAATGTATACGAAAAATCATTGATGATAAAGCCGAAGGGGTACTTGTATTCCCCTTCTAGCCTTCCCAGCCATGGAGTTGGCACCCACTGCACTCCAGCCTTACCCTGGGTGCCGCGAGGCTCTCCGGGCGTCGTTCAGCCGGCGCGGCTGCCCACCAGAGGCTCTTACGTTGATGCTCGCCTCGCTCGCAGACACTACTGTTCGCCAGTACAACGTCTCATTGAAGTTATGGTTTCAAGAAGTGTGGTTATGAATTAATAGTTTCGAAAAATCCATTCCATTAGTTCTTTGATTCTTAAACGAGCAATTTAATAAGGGATGTTCTTACGGTTCATTAAATACACACCGATCTGCATTATCTCTTTTATTAGGAGAAGAGATAAGTGATAATAGTTGTGTTAAACGCCTCTTAAAAGGAGCCTATAAAACTAAACCTATTAAGCCTAAATATTCATTTACTTGGGATCCAAATTTAGTACTAAATCAACTGTCTTCTTGGTATCCAAATATTAATTCATCATTAGAAAATATTACAAAAAAAACTCGTTACATTATTAGCTTTATGTACCGGTCAAAGAGTACAGACACTGTCTTTAATTAAATTAGAAAATATTGTTTTTCAATCTGATAAAGTAAATATTATTATAACAGATATAATCAAGACTTCCGCTCCAAATCGTGAACAGCCCTTATTATCTCTCACAAACTTTCAAAGCAATATCAACATATGCCCAGTATCAACTTTAAAAGAATATATTTTATTACAAAAAATATCTGAGGTTCAAACTCCGGGAATCTCTTCGTAACATTCAAAGCTCCCCACAGAACTGCATCAAGTCAGACGCTAAGATCGATGGATTAAGCAAACGCTCGCCACGAGCGGCATTGACATGAGCGTTTAGTGCGCACAGCACACGACACGCGTCAACCTCAGCCGCGCGCGCGGCCGGTATCAGTGTCGATGTCATTCGAAAAACGGCCGGGTGGACACAAAACTCACAGGTGTTCGCAAAGTTTTACCATCGGCCTTTAGATGATCAACAAAATAACTTTGCTTTGTCGATACTTAATCGAGACATAAACAATACTTAACCTAATATTAAACATAGTTATTGAATATTACGTTTTTTGATATTAAGTAAATTACTACATAAAAAATTATGTGTCTATAAATAGACTATCACTAAGTAACTCAAATAAAGTAAGATTATTTGAAGCTCATTATGTAATAATACTAATTATTAAGTACTATAATAATACAATATGTAATTAAATATTTATATCTTTACTTATTTCAATTCCAAGTATATACCTAAACAAAACTTTCTATCTCTGAAAATCTACCTGTTATATAATATCTGAAGAATGAAGCGACGAAATATAATAGATGATTAAACGAACTTCTAAGTGAAGTTCTATCGCTATTATATGAGTCGCTTCATTCGAAGATATGACGTACCCACCCACCCCAGAACCCATTTAAAAGTTTCGTTTAGGGTCTCTAAAGAATGAGGGCTTGGCGCGAACCGGGTGGATCATGCCACGCGGCGCCCCACCACAGTGTTTTTTTTTATGATACTTTAAATTGTGCGAAGTTACCTAGTACCTAAAAAGGACTACCTGTTATATAATATCTTCGAATGAAGCGACTCATATAATAGCGATAGAACTTCACTTAGAAGTTCGTTTAATCATCTAGTATTGCTGATTACATTCAAGGAATCATAAATGTTTGATAAATATGAAAACAATATAAGTACTTAAGTACTTAATTAGCTAAGCATAATCATTAATATTTTTTCAGAAAATGACTCAGACAGTGCCAAAATGGAGGAGCCACGGATGCTGGTAGCAACAAAGTTTCTGTTGACGCTTGGAAATAAACTGCGCACGAATTTCGCGTTCTGACGGGAAACCTTCAGCATCCACAACAACTAAGGCTTGTGGGAGGATTTAAAATATTCATTATAAAACATTGGTAAGGTCTGTAGTTCTTCAAAAGTTGAGATCTATTTTTATTGTTTGATTACCCTAAGATGTTTTCACTAACTGTACCTACTAATAAAGGCTGTAAACTACATATTTTAAAAGCTTCTGTCTAAAATGAAGATACTGTAGGGTGATTTTTAACATAATAGAATAGATCATGCAAACCACTTCACAATTCACATATACCCATTACAGTTTAGATTTCTTAATACCTAGATATTGTATTCAAGTTGATAGTGGTGATGGTAACTGCTTTTTATACAATAAGGGACAGAGCTTTTATTGGCGTTTTTGCTGGCGGTAAGCTAACCCCCTGTCACTGCAATAGTCTCTCTCCATCATCATAATACCTCCAAATTTGATAAACTTGACACAGCATGGATTTATTAAACCATAACCATCCATCGGATTAGGAAACACTTGTTTTGAGGTGAATCTGTTAGTTTTGAAATAGGTATTTAATCGTGTTTCTACCTTTATATTGGCTCATATTTATGTTGAATGTAAAAGGGTTCTCTCTTCTAAGAGATAGTTCTATACTTTTATTCCTTGAGTCACAAATAAAGTACAAAGTAGAATTTCGAGATTATTTTTCTTTCTACGTAAGTTGCGATTGAATAAGAATATTACAGTATATTGACTGTAACGTGAACGTTTATTTATATAAAATATATTTACTACGCAGAAACATCATTAGTGTCCCCTTGTGAATACATTTTTAGTTATTTAATACTATTTGTATAGTGGGGACACACCCGCCGTAAGCAAATGATCGTGTATCACTTATTTGCACTTAAGTATTTGGTAAGATAATTGTTGTAGTAAGGCCGATCAGTGACGTATTTATTTTGACAAATCTGGGTGATTGAATGAAAAAGTGATGCGATATCTAATATCCATATAGCAAAAATTTATTTCTTCACACACATGTTTTGGGATGGATATTTGTATTGTAAATACAGATAAGTGTAGGTAGGTATTGAGTCACGAATGCTTATATCTATATTTCAATAATTTTCTATTATTTATAAATTAAATCTGTCATTTAATTAATTGCTTAAGTTTATCAATATATATGACTTTTATTATCACAAGTCATAGAAAATCTTAATTTGAACTATACAATGTAGTATGAATGTTTTAAATATCTTAATTACTCTGTAAGTACCTATATTGTCATTAATATTGTAATTTAGTTTATTTAATTTTGTGGTAATAAAAATGTGCCAGAAGGACTTTAATTTGTAATCAAAATGTAGATAATGATAAATATAAGCTACATTCAAATACGCGCATATGTTGTCAGCGTCTAGAGAAATAACAGTTTAGAGCGTACAAAACCAATTCTGAATGCAATGCCTTCGCAACATTTTGCTCAAATCTCAATATCCTGGATGGATAAATATAGGTATCTTAGAAAAACATGTTGGATTGGAGGTGATTTACGAATTATAAATTTTGGAATCGTCTTCTTGACTCCTGTTACTTCATAAGCACTGTACAATCACATCTAGTAATATGTATACACATTTTCATTGGAATTTGAACCTTATCACAACCGAATAAGTTGCGAAGTTGACTGTACCTACCGGTAAATTGACTGTATGAATATGTATCATAAACAACTTAAATTAAAAGTGTTTTATTTAATGTCGTGGTATAGGTAATACTCTGTTCCAATTTCTCCAGTAAAGAGATTAAACAAACTAACCTGTGGTGACGTTAAATTTCAGTCATAGAGGGTCAATTTCAATTTAGTCTTTGTAGGCTAGACTTAGAATAGCCGTACTGCTATTCTAAGAGTGAGCCCCGCTTAGTGTAAACTCGTCATATTAAATCTGCCGCCAAATATGACCGCTCCAGCGGTGATGTGCTCCGGCAACATTTTATGAAGAGCCAGTTCTTTGTTCGGCCGCTGTCATCTTCGACCTCATTTCCACTTACCATCAGGTGGGATTGAGGTCAAGCTCGGGCTAAGTCTTTAATAAAAAAAGCGAAGATCTTATTACTTTCGTATTCACACCCTTTTTATTCCTGCCCTGTTCAAGTTAAAGTGGCTAATTAAAATTAAAAATTCAAAGTTCTTTATTACACAAAAAAGATCTTCTAAATTATACAGTTACTTTGTTCCCCGCACTAAGCAAGCCTGTATCGCGGAAAACCTTAACAAATTACCATTTAAATAAAATTTATTTATTTATTTATTTTGGAGAAAAAACAGATTTTTACAATGTGGTTAGTAAAAAAAGAACATGTAAAATATAGTGTTAGTTAATTGTAAACTCCTTAACATTCTCACTGAGTAAATATTAGACAGATGTTGAGGCTATAACTTATGGATACAAAACAAAATAAAAA
Source organism: Stenoptilia bipunctidactyla (assembly GCA_944452665.1). Lineage (NCBI taxonomy): Eukaryota > Metazoa > Arthropoda > Insecta > Lepidoptera > Pterophoridae > Stenoptilia > Stenoptilia bipunctidactyla. The sequence goes on from OX101735.1 coordinate 25,268,958, forward strand.
TAAAAAGTAAAAAAAAAGGAAACTGCTTTAAAAACAAAACATATACCTATTACAAAGAATTTAGATTTAAAAAAATGTACGCATTAACATACTTTAAAAAAGGAAAGCAAAGGTAAAATTTTAAAGAACATATACCTACAATTACGGCATTAGTAATAATAAAATGTACAATAATAATATGTTCAAATACTTTACCTATCAGATAGACCAGAAAGTAGTATGTTAGTTGCTTTTTTGAAACTATGAAGGGTTGTTTGGAATATGTCAACTAATTCAAGTCTTTTATTATATGTATAGCAAATACGGTACATAGGGGCGCGATGCCCTTGGTTTGATTGATGCAGATCTAAGTAATTAGTTAAACAAAAGTAAGAGAGAGAGAGTGAGTGTATGTTTGCGTGTGTGTTTTGATTGTGTGTATAAGTGTATGTGTGTGAGAGCATGTATGTGATATTTGGGTCACTACCCTATCATAATATTGCCACCTTTGTTTAAATAATAGGAATTTCTAAGCAACAGTTCTGTTGTTTCGTAATCCATTGAAAGTAGAAAAGATCTTGTTACCTTTTTACCTAATACTTGTAGACGTTGACGGGTGCGTCGAAAAACGGTCGAGTTCCTTACTACTTTAGGCAGTTTTCAAAATTGGGGTTTTACAACATCAGTCGATCGACTTATTTAGGGGTATAAGGGTGTGGTAACACCCTTTAAACCGTTTTTATATAGGTATAAATATAACCATTGCCATCTGAGCTGGCTTCTTGTCTATATTAAATCTATTTCAAACGAACTTTTTCTATACAGGGTGACTGGTGGGTCACTTTTGAAATTCAAGGATGTTATAGTCTGAGATCAAACATAAAGAGAAAAAATATAATAAAAAATAAATATAAATTATTTACTGAGAAAATTTAACCGAAAGTTAAAGAATTAGCGTTGGCAGTGATCCGCGATTCACTCGGTTGTATGTTAAGTGAAAAATTAAGTACCTACTTTTATTATACACACAGACTGCTCTTTCAGTATCAAAAAATTGTCTCCCTTATAAAATTGAGGATCAAACGAACTTCTAAAGTGAAGTTCGATCCTAATTATGTGAACAGCTTCTTTCGAAGCGATTGAGGTTTACTTTATGTAGTAGCGCCACCTACTGCTAGCCTTTGCACGGATTTTAGAGTCTATGATAAGGGTTCTTTTTTTTTTTTTTTTAACAACTGTCACGTTTCGCTCCCTATGTCAGCATCCAGTCTACAGAACTCATTTTGTTTAAAGTCAATCTGTCTTATTCCTGTTTGTTCATTTCACTATATTGGGGTTGGGTAAAATACAAATATAAATTGAAATTACTCCATGTTGAAACATATTCATATTATGCTTATTTCAAAGCATAATAACGGGTGGGTTTATATTAAATCGCTTCGAAAGAAGCTGTTCACATAATTAGGATCGAACTTCACTTTAGAAGTTCGTTTGATCCTCAATTATATTTCACAGCTTCTTTCTTTGCGATTGAGGTTTACTTTATGTAGGATGTTTAAAGATTAGTTATAGTGAAATGAATTGGCAGAGTAGTAAGGTAAAACTCTTCAATAGTAAATAAACATACTTATTGAAAACAATTCAACAATGATTAGGCAAATTATTTTTCGTTACAAAGTTTGTTATAATTTCTAGCAAGGACTGAGGAAGAATCCGACCATCCTGCAGTCTTTTTGATAGGTCAATAGAAACTCCTAAATAAATAGCTCTTGATGTAGCAGCATGTCATGTACTATGTGCACTAAAAATATTTTCATCAATACCACTGAGAGTTAAAGTGTTTTTAACCCAGTGACTTAAAGTTTGGAAACCTATATGTTTCTTAAAACTAATAAACAAATTATCAGGTTTCCTTAAATTTTCGTTTTATTTATATACCTACATCTGTAAGGTTTTTGCTGGACAAATTTCTGGACGAATATTAAAAAACGGAAACTTTACCAAGGTCTGTTTACTATTAAATTTAGAGGTTTTTATAAACCCTTTTATAAGTACCTTTTTTAGTTATTAAAATATTTTTAATCTTTGTCACGGATAAAATTTGAACACGATGTTCCGTTACAAGAGCTATTAGTGTAACAGTTTTCTTGGAAAAGAGTCTTTAAGTCAAGGTCTTCATTAGGAAATTTTGTAGGTAAGTAGCTCAATACAACTGCTGGATCCCAGGTAAGATCATACTTGATGTGGTTGGTCTTCACATAACGACTCCTTTCATGAAACTTTTTAACCTGTCATATTGGGAATTTATGTTTAATATTAATGATAATGCAGATCTATAGCTATTAATAGTACCGTACTTAGCACCTTTTTCGAAAATTTCAGTTAGAAAATGAACAATTATTGGTTTAGAAGTTTGAGTAAAACTAAAATTATTATTTTTGCAATATTCAATCCACGCCTTGATACCTCCTTCACACTGTCTCGGTAAGAATTATCCAACAAAGATGCCAACATAATTTCAACGGACTTTGAAGACAGTGATCTTTTTACTAACGCTTTCTGAACAATTTCGCGGCAACCAAGGTTAATGTTTAATGAAGGTTGAGCGCAGATCTGAAAGGAGATTTCAGCGAATTAGTATTTAGTAAATACAATCACAACACAACCTTTTAAACAATGGTAACCATAGTTGCGTGGGCCAGTATGGTACTACCACAATACCCACAGACTTTTCACTAACAGTTTTCTGAAGAGTTTTTGCATCTGGGTCATTTTTCCAGGTTACATAAATAGGACATTATAAGTTGCATCTGTTTGCAAAAAGATCAACCGATAGTATTCCAAACCTATTTGTTATATTATTAAAGGTATAGTCACTTAGATCCCATTCAGTGTCATTAAACTGTTTTCGTGACAAACTCTCAGCTTCTATATTATCTTTTGAAGTAATATAAGATGTAAAGATATTGATCTTACGCATTTCACGCTATTTCCATTGGTCTCGGGTAATATGATCCATATGTGAAAACTGAACACTACCCATTCTATTTATACAGGTAATGGTAATATCTATTCTTAACAATATATCACAATCGTAACTACCATAATTATGCGAATGTTTTAAGTCCGAAAAAACTGCTTTTAATTCCAGAGTATTAATGTGTAGCGACGACTCGCTTTCCTTCCAATGACCCGCTGCCTCTTTTCCATCACAAAACCCGCCCTAGCCAGTATATGATGCGTCAGGATAGATAGTTTTAGTGTATTGGCCTGTTCTAAGAGGAGAAAAGCCCTCTTCTAGATAATTTAACCACCAAGTAAAATCATCTTTATTATATCTGGGTAAATTCACTACCTGATCATAAGTAGGATTTTTATTTGGTGACAATATTTTAAATTGCTCGAATAACTTTGTGTATTATTTTTTCTATTTTAAGAACTTTTTTTTTTTTTTTTGTGGGTAGTTTTAAAATAATTTTCTCTGAATCAAAAATAAACCCAAGGAATTTACATTGTGTTCTAGGAACAAAGCAACCTTTTTTCGTATGCATTATGAAACCTAAATTTATTAAAATATGTTTTGTAATCCAAACATTCTCATTACAATCATCACAATCTTTGCCAATGTAAAATATATTATCTAGATATATTATGGATGAAAAAAATATCCCGACGTAAAAATTCCATGACTGGTTTTAATATTTTAGTAAATACTTATATAAAGAGCGGTGCATAAGTCAAACGTTTAATATTTGAATTCATATAAAACGTTGTTATATTCAAATCGAAGGTACTTTCGGAAAGACTTATCAACATTGATGAAAAAATAACATGTAGCATTGTTTTGTTAACTTATCAGCGGTTCTGTAATCTTCCATTTTGAAGTGTTTTGTAGTAAATTAATTCAAAGATTTTAAATTATGTATGAAGCGATTTTCACCGTATAGCTTGAGCACAAGAAAAAATTTGTGATAAAATTTACCTGGCTCATGAGAACATACGAATATAGCATTTATTTTTAATAGTTTATCCAACGCTAAAATATAATCTTTATGGCCATGTATTGACCTTGGGTAAACACAAGAGCTACTTTGTTTAGCGGGCAGATATTTAAAAGGTCTTTAGTAACCAGCTATTCACGATAATATTAATGGATCACTCGTTATCTAAGCCCATTTTTGATGAAAATATCGTAAACGTCCATCGCACTGCACCCGGTGGTTTATTTCCGCTGGTTGCTAGTGTTCCACGACCGTTCGTGGTAGGTCCTACGTGGCGGGAACGTGTAGCTCTGCTGTGGAGCTCGAGCCGGCAGCTGTGGCTGCGGAGATGACGTCGTCGTTTTTTGCAATTTGCAGCGTTTCAGCAACATCTCCTCCCAATAGATAATCATCGCAACTTGTATTGGTCAGCGTGTCACGCAGGCATACGTTTATGGAACTCATTATTATGTTACGATGAGTTTTAGTTTCCCTATTCTGGCTATCGCGACAAGCGTAACTCAGCAGTTTTAAAACTTTTTGCTTCAAAGTTTCATTGAAAATGATTACCATCGCTTGCGATAAAGCTGCCAAGGCGATTCCAATTTGCCCTTTTTTTTTTTTTTTTTTTTGTTGATGTATAGAATCTCGTTTGGTAAGAGTTTCAGCCAATGCTGCTTTTGCTTCTAAATTTAATAAAGGGAGCAAGTAAATATTTGCAAATTGCGGGTACAAGATAGTCCTCAACAGGCTTATCTTTAGATTCTTTAGATCTTCAGCCGACAACTGCTGGTTTTTAGACCTCTTCCGGGACATTAATCGTATCAAAAAAAAGGCTGATAATGACGGAGGTAGCTCGGGCACTTCAAATCTTGGATTCGGCGTGCAAGATCGTCTCCACCGCAAATCAGATTAATCGCCAACGGCGATATTATCTGGTAACTGACTAATCAAAAGAATTAATTATATGCATCGAAACTCGATGACTACACGCACATACCATGTGGGTAGTTTTGTGTCAACGACATTTTTTCTAATATTTATTAAAATTATATTAGAGATTCTCCACCGTACATCAGATTAATCGCCAACGACGATATTATTATCGAGTAACGGACTAAATAGGAGAATTAATTGTATGCATCGAACCTCGATGACTACACGCACATACAATGTGGGTAGTTTTTGTGTCAACGACATTTTTTCTAATATTTATTAAAATTATATTAGAGATTCTCCACCGTACATCAGATTAATCGCCAATGACGATATTATTATCGAGTAACGGACTAAATAGGAGAATTAATTGTATGCATCGAACCTCGATGACTACACGCACATACAATGTGGGTAGTTTTTGTGTCAACGACATTTTTTCTAATAAGTCCCAACACCGTTGGGTTCTTCGGAATTTGTAATTTGATGTCTCAACCTCCTCGAATTATTTTCTTGAGAATTTTCTCTTCCTTCGATGCACAATTTTTACCATTTAAACTTTTAAAATTTAACTAGCTAATTAATATATTTTAGTCGACGTGCGCAGGCTACAGCACGGAAACGCAGAATGAGTTCTGTAGACTGGATGCTGACATAGGGAGCGAAACGTGACAGTTGTTAAAAAAAAAAAAAAAAGAACCCTTATCATAGACTCTAAAATCCGTGCAAAGGCTAGCAGTAGGTGGCGCTACTACATAAAGTAAACCTCAATCGCAAAGAAAGAAGCTGTGAAATATAATATTGACGGAACATATCATCATGTAAATATAAAGGGTAATTGCTAAGCAGGCGAACTCTGGAAAAGTACCTCCACCAAGAGGATTGTTATGAATTTGAACATATGTGCCGTAATTTTTGATACATTAAATCAACTTTTTTTATATATCAATAGGTACTTGAATATTTCATCCTTTAAATCCTTTGTCTTAAAAGTATGCTCTATAAAAATGTAATATTAATATACTCGTTATATTTTTAAGAATTATACAAGGTCTTATAGAACCATTGGATTTAGTATTTTATGAATAATAAAACACCTTAAAAAATCTTTAATGTTTTACTCCTTTGTCACATTGTTAAAAGCAACGAGGATGTTAAATTGCTGTTTTTTTCAAAAAGGACTCTTGTGATAAGTTTAACTAAACTGAAAATAAAAACTTTTTTAAATGACTCACGGATATAAAATTACATCACGTCCACTGAAGGAAAAAGTCACTCCTAAAATAAAAGGGGTAAAGAATTAATCGCAACTCTTACCGAGCGGGTACGATGTTTATATTCTAGGTTTCAAATGTAGTTTGTTTTTTAATATGCTTCGTAGATTTATTTTTCGATATGCATCCTATATTTGTATTGAATTGTTCGCTTTAGATTACTATCCACAAAGTGATCTATCTTTAAAATCATTAGTCTTTCATGCCACAATGATCATACCTATAAACATTTTCGAATAGAATTCTTGGATAAAAAGAAGTGACATATCAAAAGAGTATTGCTACAAAAAAGGTAATTGCGATACAATATAACTACTGTTCAGAAAATGTTGTCAACGGAAAAATTCAAATGTCCGAAATGTTTACGAATGTTCATAAGCATGACACCCTGTAGGTGACAGATATAGAACAAACAATATTCCATTTACGAAGGGCTTTATTTTTATTTATAGTTCTACAAACAAAACTTTTCCTGAAATTTACTAATGAAAAATTTATTGTCGTTTGATAAAAAACAAATACAGTTTAAAATTTAAACTTTAAATCCTATAACAGACATAAATGGATTGGTTAAGCTTTTCACATAGAACCGTTTTTATTACACAAATAGAGGACTTTTTTTAATTTTTTTAATTTTTCACATCAGTCGGTTTACAAAAATTGCAAAATTTATAAAATAGTTTCGCGGTCCTTTTCATTTTCTTTTTTATTTTATAATTGGTTTTTGTAATAATTGTTGAATTCATTATCTTAATTTCAAACAATTATCATTAGTTGAGTAAACTTGAAATGCACCTTGAAGCATACTGTTTCTTTATTAAATTTAGCAATTTTAAAAGTTTTATCTGGGTACTATGATTTATCAATCAATATATATATAAAACTGTTCCGTTACTGACTGAGTGACTGAGGTACTGAGTGACTGAGTGACTGACAGACAACGTACAGCCGTAACTACTGGGCGTAGAGAGCTGAAATTTGGAACATACATTCTTTAGGGGATGTAGGGGTGCACTAAGGAAGGAATTTCCGAAATTCCCACGGGAACGGGAAATATAGGACTTTTTAGTTTGTATGAAAAATCTTATTTCTTAAGTGTACGGATGTGATACTTGGCATGAAGGTTCTTCAAAGAGTGACTGGTTGTGCTACGAAAAAAATTCCCAAAATTCCCACGGGCACGGGAAATATATGATTTTTAGTTTGTATGAAAAAAACTTATTCCTTGAGTGCATGGGTGTGATACTTGGTATAAAGGTTCTTTCAGTGGGTGTCTGGTTGTATAGTTTCTGAAATTTCCACGAGAAGGGTAGTTACGCGCATACGAAGTTGCGGGATAAAGCTATCGTAAATATAAATCATAAAAAATCTATCGGATTTGTTCCGAGTTGCTAAGTAGGTATTTAGGTATATTAGGGTTCCATTAAAAACTGATTCCTGAAACGAATAGAAAAGAAGTTTTCGTCGCAGCTTCGGGTAGAAAGAAACTCGGGTCGCCATGACCTTTGTGGTGATGGAATAACACTGTCGACCTTAAGACTCTAATAATTTGATCAATGTTCTCGAAACAAAATAAAATAAATTTCTCAAAAGCTGTCTCTAAACATTATTCTGTTAAAAAAGATTGCTGTTTGAGTTTCTGCTTCTGAATTTCCACGAATAAAAACCAATTTATAAATTTTCCCAGTCTAACAAACAATAAAATTGTTGACGATAATAAATTATAGTTATTTTAATTTAAATCAAAATTAACGGTAAAATAATTAAAATGTAGTGTTTTTTTATGGCATGAATTTATAGTTAGAAAGTTAGCCTGAATGTGTAAAAAGGGTTATTCTGTATTTCCTCATTTGTTTCAAAAAGATTCCTTCAATAATGAAAGGAAAAGGTACTTACTTAATCTGTAACTCCCTTTATTCACTTTACAAAACGTTTAGTTAAGTTTTAAAACCCTCAATAGATGACCATTAACTGTCTAAGATGGGCAGGAAATATATACAGGGTGTCTGGTGGGTCACTTTTGAAATTCAAGGACTTGATAGTTTGATATCATACATGAAGAGAAAAAATGTAATAAATAATAAACGAATGCAGAGCATTAAAAATTGACTCAGGCGTAAGTAAAGTAAATTAAATTCAGTTAAGGGGCAGAGGTTTTTTTGGCGTTTTGAGGCCGATAGGCTGACCCCCTGTCATTGCAAAAGTCTCTCTCCATCATTATTTAACTTCCAAAGTCAAAAGTGACATGAGGGATACAGGCGTGAAGTTATGTATGTATGTGTTGTAATACCGAGAAATGTGGAACTGTGTCACCTTGTTAAATGTAGAACATTCCTAGCCAAATTGACAGCCAACCTTTGCTTAGTTGGAGGGAAAACCAGCAACAAAAAAATTTCTTACTTTTTTCGAAATCTCTTATTTAAATTGTATTTTGAAATTAGACTCACAACTATTATACCAAACTTTTTTATTGGTGAGTACACCCGCGTTTGTCCCCAATATTTATTTACAATTATTTACTTGACGACCGGCTGGTGTAGAGGTAACATACATTGCCTTCTATGCCAGAGGTCCTAGGATCGAATCCCGGCGGCGCGGCGGATATTTGTGTGATGAACACAGATATTAGTCGTCAAGTCATGGATGTTTATATGTTTATTTAAGTTTATTCTAATAAAAAATATGTATTTATTCAATATGTATGTTTATGTATTTCTCAAGTATATCAGTTATCTAGTATCCATAACACAAGTTCTTTAAGAAACTTAATTTGGGCTAGATAATGTTGTGTGAGTGTCAGAAATATTTATTTATTTATTATTTATAATTATTCGGAAAACTTACAGCTAGAAATATAACATATAGATTTTACGTGAACATGTGGTCGAAGATGACAGCACCCGGGCTTACGAAGGAAGCCGTCGCAGGAGCGGTGTTTATTGGCGTCGAACTTTATTATGTAAATGTCACTAGCCAGGCGGTTTTACTACCAAGTCACTTGGAAAAGTCAAAAGTTGGCTGACCCTAACTCTATTAACGTTTAAATGTACCTCTGACTTTTGCCTACATTTATGGTACCTTAAGATTTTTATTTTCCATATAACTAACTCTATTGCATTCCTTTTGGGAATACTCACGATTACCACATGGTTGATCGTCATTTATCCGTGTCTTCCATTTTCCTTTCCGCACGGTGAGTTGGAATACAAATGGCATCCATTATTTTATTTTACACAAACTAGGGTTGTAATCCTGTATTACCGTATACCGCATGTCTAGCTCTAGACTGTAACAAATCATACTTATAGATGTAAAAGTTTGCCAGGGTGGATAGACTTATGTTTCTTACTATTGTGCGGTAAAACTACGAAACGAAATTCACTTGAATTAGTAGTTTTATGTTATGACATGGAGAACCATAGGAGATCCTTTATAGAACAGTAGGCATCTCCCGTCGGATGATGATGACAAATCAAAATAAACCTAAGTATTAACTGAAATCGATCCACTCTGACAAAGTGCAAAGGCAGTTAAATACAGAAAATGAAAATGAGTGTTAAAGCTAGTATGTAAACTAAACAGAATATATTTTGATAAATTAATTAGATCAACAAACAATATTTTTTTAATAACCCTTTTAAGTCTACTGCAATCTTCTGAGTCAGTACCGGGGTAACAAAGAGGCTTAATCCCGTAAAATACCACGTAAAGCTGGCCCAGTTCTGCTTAGTGGATGTTAGAATTTTCAAGAGATCAAAATTTGAAAGACTACTTATATACTAGAGTATAAACCAAGGACTGTATACCGGTATGAATTTCTGTACAATTTTTTCTGTATGACGTCATACCGTTAAATTAGGTGTATTTAAAAATAACAGTACAGGAATTCGTACTGAAATAATTCATGTAACTTTTTTATTATTGTAGCAAAACTGTTTTTTTTTCGGTTAACTGAAATTTTCCGGTATTAATATTATTGATATTAAAATTTTATTTTTAAATAACTGTAGAATGTTCGATAGTTTAGTTGAAGCCTATGAAGCGTAGGTACATATGCTAACCTATACATTTCGGTACAGAAATTAAATAAGTTAAAATATTTCTGTACTTAAAACATCTACAGAAATTAATCCGGTATACATTATTTACCTGATATAAATAATTTAGATTTTAATAACTTGTACTGTTATTGTGTTTGATTTATTGATTTATTTATTTATTTATTTATTAAGAAAACCAACAGCATACATCATAACAATATTTTACAAAACGTTTAAACAATATAATAATGCCAATAACAGGTTTCCCTAAACTTTACAGATAGTACTCAATCAGAAGTAGTGCAATAAATACAAAAACAAACAAAAAACTTCAAAGGATTCCAAAAAGTGTACAGAAAAGAAAATTAAATAGTTCTGTTAGAAAAAAAAGAGAAACAATATTCTAAATTAAGAAATTCAAAGCTCTGAATGTTAAAAGATATAATTTAAATATTATATCCAATAAAGATATAAATAAATTGATGAAGCAGTACACTAATAAGGGTACTGAAATTTTACTAGTGCTATTTTAAAAATGTATACCGATATGCAGTCCCTGGTATAAACCACGCAGAACCTACTGTTTAGCTGATGATAAGTTGTTGGTCGGTTTGGTGAGTTCATGGTAGGTCACCGGTCACCCATCCTTTTATAGTCCAAGAGCTACTGAACCCTCCGAGTAACGGTACTCCTGTAAGGTAAGAAATTTGTACTCTTATGATTTATAGCATACTAAAGGCAATGGTCATGACCTGGCAGGCGTCAGCCCTGCACTTCATCATCAAAATTCATTTTTACTACTCGCATAAGTAGGTACTCACTCGAAATGAGTTATCGTTTATATTTTTTTTTTGAGCTTGCCCCGAGTCTTTTGCCTTATTAAAATAAATAATTTTCATAAATGCAGTCAATATAGTCCAACTGAATAATAGTTTTTGCTGGCTTCACATAGCATAACTATTTTTTTCTACGCCTCACTCTTTTAAATAGCAAAGCTTACACGTGCACCATTTGTCTTTCATACTAAGGGGTCTCATTCATACAATAATTATTATTTATAATTTTTAAATGTCTGACACACAGTTAAAAACTTTAGTTAATACACGAGCTTCAATTAAAGCTAAGCTTACTGTCTTTTCTAAATACATTCAGTTGTCTAAACCATAAATTTTTTTAAAAATTCTTTGAACTGTATATTAAAAAAACAGAAGTAGTGAAGTGTCGGATAGTGATGAAGAAAATTTATGTAAAAAGTAATGTAGATTACGTTAAAACAAATAAAATTTATTTGATTTATCATTTTTACTTTTGCTTAATTCACGAAACAACTCTTACACGCGCGCCCTTAGCATCTATCTCCTCGTCGCCTGGCAAGATCTTATGATATTCGAAATCGCCTGGCATTGTACATATTTATTGTAATACACTTACCCTTATCCAATTTCAACTATACAGGAGAAAGTTTATTTTACCTATGCACTTCAACTATGCACTTTTCAACTCGCCTGGCTCATGGTAATTGCCTGTCATTTTTTTTTCTAATATAAACAATCTATTAACTTATATAAACAATAATACAAACAACAAAAACATTTAAACGTTGAGGAACTTTGCATACAATATACAACGCAAAGCGTTGCGAACTGCAGCTATGCCATGGAACAATATACTCTCTTACGAGAGAAGAACGATTACTTCATACTTCGTAAATGCATACATACAGCTCACTAGCGCTTCAGTTAATGCCATCCGCAACTTTTCAGTGTATTAATAGATCCACTTTACACAGTAGTAATCTATGCAGTCTATTACTCTAAGATAGGAACTTAGTGTATAGAGTCTGTCAAGCGAGTCTAGTCCCATGAAAAAGGCGGCAAATTCAAAAATCTTTTAGGTGTCAACACTGATGTAACACACTAAAAATTCTTGATACTTGAAATTCTAATAAAAAAAATTGTTGAGGATAAATAAAAGAAAAAGCATTTCAATGTAGGTATTTATTTGTCACTATGTAGCAAAAAACTCACTTCTAAGGCCCTTGCTTGGATGGAAGTGGAAAATGATGAAAGGTTAAGCTTGGGGCATCCTTTGAATTTATACCACATTTGGCACAACACACAGTCCCTTTTCCAACCATTATCTTAAAACTACTGCACAAAAGCGTCAATTTCGCAAATAAACAAACAAACAATTACAAAGTATTTAGTGTCACTATCACAATATAAAGTGTCAATTTCGCACTGAACAAAAAGCACTTCCGTAAAAACACACAGCTTACAGATTTTCAAATCAAAAATTTTACAGGTTTTCAAAATAAAATTGGGTTGCTGAAATTACGCAGTTAACGCAATGAACCGTTTTTACAAATGGCGTCAGTCAGTCATTGGCGATGGATGATTGTTTGTCTTTGATTGTCACTTTTGAGAAGATTGACATATAGACTTACGTCAAAGCAAAGTACTTTAAAGCTTTCTCATTCATACGTATAGATTTGTCCCACTTTGGCTCCGGCTGCCATCGACAGCATTGGCTAATAAATTAGTAAACTCCCCCTGAGCTATGCATAGCGATAAATAAATAACGAATGCACAACATTAAAAAAACCGACTTCACGTCAAAACTTTGGCTGAGTTGAGAGTGTCATCAACATAAACATTCTCGGAAATCATACATATTTTTTCAAAAGTTTGAAATTTTCAATGAAGGACTCAACCGATTTCGATGAAATTTAATTGGAACCAATTATGCATTATTTTCTATCATATAAAATAAGAATATTCAAAATCGATTCATAATTGTCCGAAATATCATGTAACAAAGGCACAAAAAACATACAGATGAATTGAGAACCTCCTCCTTTTTTGAATTCGGTTGAAAAGGGATAGCAAATGCCACATTCTCATACTTCGCATAAAGGTGTTTTACATTAGATGGTTTGACTTAGTTGAATTATTTTGTATGAAAAATTAAAACAAAATAAATTAAAATTGAAAAATTATCCACATGTTATTTGAATCTATTAATGTTCCCATTAATACCCTAGAGTTATGAGAAATCAATAGGAACACCTTGTATATTAAGATACTAGCTGTATCCCGCAACTTCGTATGCGCTTAACTACCCTTCTCGTGGAAATTTCAGAAACTATACAACCAGACACCCACTGAAAGAACCTTTATACCAAGTATCACACCCATGCACTCAAGGAATAAGTTTTTTTCATACAAACTAAAAATCATATATTTCCCGTGCCCGTGGGAATTTTGGGAATTTTTTTCGTAGCACAACCAGTCACTCTTTAAAGAACCCTCATGCCAAGTATCACATCCATACACTCAAGGAATAAGATTTTTCATACAAACTAAAAAGTCCAACCCGTTCCCGTGGGAATTTCGGGAATTCCTTCCATATTACTTATATGGAACTTATATTAGACACTTATTGAGGAATTTTTATATCAAGTATCACATCCGTGCATTCAAGGAATGGGATTTTTTCATATAAACTAAAACATCATATATTTCCCGTTCCCGAGGGAATGTCGGGAATTCCTTTCATAACACAACCAGACACATATTGAAAAACTTTTACACCAAGTTTCACATCGGTGCACGCAAGAAATAAGATTTTTCATACAAATTAAAAAGTCCTATATTTCCCGTTCCCGTGGGAATTTCGGAAATTCCTTCCTTAGTGCACCCCTACATCCCCTAAAGAATATATGTTCCAAATTTCAGCTCTCTACGCCCAGTAGTTACGGCTGTACGTTGTCTGTCAGTCACTCAGTCACTCAGTCACTCAGTACCTCAGTCACTCAGTCAGTAACGGAGCAGTTTTATATATATTGATTATTATAATTATATATTAAGATATGTATAAAACACGTTTGTACTAAGTTGTATTAGGTACTCAGAAAAAGATGTATAACAGCGGTTACTCGGTATTACTTTAAGCATCTACCAAAAAACACAGAATATTTACGAGCACCTTCCTGAAATGACATATTTTCATGGAATTACTACAATAACGAAAATATGGTTATAATTTACGAGATTCATAATGAGACTTTTTACGACTCTTGATGCTTGAGAATTTATTACCAGGATTTAATTTATTATATTACATTTTAATAAGAAAACATTTTTTTTTTGGAAAAAAAGTTATTTAAACTGTCTGTTTAGTAAACGTTCTGCTATACAGGCGATTAGCTAATTAGGTGGAATGCTCATTGTACGTTTTGCTGCGTGACCTTGGTTTGGTTGATGTAAAAATGGATCGTGTAGAACTCGGTTTTCCAACCAATTATTTGGTTGATGCCAACGGCCTTGGTTGGGAGCGCGTCCGTCCCGACAGGCTGCGATCGTGGTTGGCGCCAACCGTCTGGAACGCTGTTGGCCAACGCGAGCCTTTCAGTGCATAAATAAGAATAAGTGTTTCAGTGCGCGCTTGTCGATCGTCGCGGGCGCACGTCATTGTGGTTGCAATGTATTAATGTAAATGAACAATCAATTAATGTATTAATCGTCAAGTCATGGATGTTTATATGTTTATTTAAGCTTATTCCAATAAAAATCCACTTTCTTCTTTTTCTTCTTCACTCAAACATAAAAAAGTTAACGCCTAGCCGATCTTTTGTTGCTTCGAAACACAAGGAGCCATATTTAGATACGTTTTTACGCTACGAATTTCGGAAAGAAGTGACAAGTTGAGTCAACCACCCGACCGTGTAGAACAAATACAAAATTCGGTTGACCCAACCAAGGTCACGCTTGTTGGCGGTTGGGTCCGATCTTCTGGAAGGCCTTTAGACTTTCTGATTGGGAGTGAAAATATTTAACAGAAAAAAACATGTAATTATAATATGTCTCAAAATTATTTAAAAAGTGACCTATGACGGTTGCTTATTTTAACAGCTAGGTGTTTAACCCGTGAGAAGTCGCGATATGAGCATTTTGTTCACGCAATTTTTTTTGCGGTTTATTTCAATGAAGTTTTCGCTTGGAAGAAGATTCCGATACCGAAGAAGGAGAATCTTTTGATCCTAAAGATTCAGTCCTAAACTGTTCCGTCATTCACAACCCCCACAAAACTGACACTAAACAGTCTTCAGATGATATAAAACATAACAATTTACACGAATTAAGAGGTTGAATTTAATATCATGTCGGAAAAGATAGGTAAGAACTTTGTTCCAGGAGCCAAAATAGGCGTTCCAATAAAGCATGCAATTTGAGCATGAAATTACTCTACACTGAGCATGTGAGATTCACGTGCAGTACATATATGGTGTGATAGATACATATCCCAAGATTACGTAGACCAACAAAACTTCTTTGTCATTTTTATTATTATTTTTTTCTATCTTACGAGTAGCCAATAGTAAGAGCCAAAGTTTAAGCGATTCTTAGTTAGTTCATAAGTTTTGATTTTTGTTAATTAAATGTTAATAAAACAATTTATTTCATCAAAATGGGATTTTAAATTTACTATATTGGCAAAAAAAAAATTATCATTACTTTTTTTTTACTAAAAAGTCACTTGAAAGACGGTGAGCATTTTGGTCACATGCGCCTACTCTTCTAACTTTTTAGGGCGCGCCTTCTCGCGGGTTAAACCCCGCAATTGCCTCTATTGTCCAGGCTTGTCGCTAATAGGCTAAGCAACGCACAGTAACAACACCATAATTTGCGCTTGCAATTAGCATCATCGATGTAACTTGCTGACACAGCACTAAACATAAGCAAGCGACGCACAATCTATGTTGGGTAATTTATAAGCGCTTGTTACAATTCTATATTTTTATTCCATGTGGGTTGTAGATATTACACTTGTAGATATGTTAATAGTAAATTGACAAAGTTATCTACAAATATAAAAAAATAACACACAAAAGAAACATAATACAATATGTTTCCGGCCTTATTACGTTAAAGCGATTTCTTCTAAGATAAGCTTCCTTTCAGACAAACCTCTTTTTCAATTTTATTATATTTTAGTAATCATATTTTAGGCTTACCTAATGTCGATTGATGTCCAGATCCAAAGGCATTACTTACTGTGGATGGTAGAATTAATTGACTAAACCGTAACAAAGCTTAAAATAGGAAATACTATAGTATTTCAAATATTATTTCGTTTTGAGTTGGTTTGGAACATAAGTATTTCCTTTACTTTTTTTTTTAATTTTGTGAACAAAAGTGTATTCTATTGCAACAAAGTTATGTATCGTATTGTATTAAACCAATCAGTCAAATAAGTATACAATAAGTAAACAAGCGAGTAACTTATCCAAGTTACTCGCTTGGTAATAACATCACTTAAGGGCCGACCCTGTAAGTGATGGCTTTTGAAACAAAGGCCATTTCACCAGGGCCGATTTCTATCTCAGCTATCATGTCTCTTCTTAAACTGTATTGTCACTTTCTAGGCAGATTTAAGTCATTGAAGTCATAAGATTAAAGTCAGGTAAAACGTTGTTATTTCTGCCATATACATTAGATACATTTTGTTTGCATAAATAAGTCCAAAAAAAGCCTTTTACTCCTGTATAAGTTTAAGTAATCATAATAATAAGAAATAATGTAGAGGACAAGTAATCCGATTAAATTATTTTATTTTTTGATATTTTTTTCCTTTATAATACATACATACATAACTTCACGCCTGTATCCCGTATGGGGTAGGCAGAACACCAGTGGCAATAAAACCATCTGATGTCACGTTTGACAAATTTGGAGGCATTATAATAGTCGAGAGAGACTAGAGAGAAATATTCATAATAAACACCTTTTCTTTGTACAATTAATAAATAAATAATAATAATAAATAATTCTGACACTCACACAGCATTATCTAGCCCAAATTAAGCTTCTTAAAGAACTTGTGTTATGGATACTAGATAATTGATATACTTAAGAAATATATAAACATAGGTTTTGAATAAATACATATTTTTTATTGGAATAAACTTAAATAAACATATAAACATCCATGACTTGACGGCTAATATCTGTGTTCATCACACCGATATCCGCCGCCGCCGGGATTCGAACCCAGGACCTCTGGTATAGAAGGCAATGTATGTTACCACTACACCAGCCAGTCGTCAAATCAAAGATGATTATGATCAAAATATACAATTATATTTTATATTTTGATCATAATCATCTTTTTCAGTTTTCTTCCATGCCTATCTGTTTAGACGAGAAAATTCATCCCAGACCTCATATTTTGAATAATCCATTTCAATCACATGCAAAGTTTTCTTAACGTTTTCTTGGTCCAACTACTCAGCTAATAATTTTTTTTCTCAGTTTTGAAATCATGTCTATCAAACACACTGTATTTGTAATTTTTACTTGTAAAAATTGTTTAACTATGATAAAACTAATGTTCATCACTTTGAATGTTTTTTGAAATATTTTTTATGGAATACTATATCCACCTTCGACTTCTATCTCACCTGATGATAATACGTTAAAAATGTGCATGGGCCTATGAAGGAAGCGCCTCTTAATGAAATAATAGGTATTTACCTATGAAACTGCCGTTTTGCCGTACTGGCCATTTCAAATGAAAATATTTTTTTTGACTGATAATTCTAATTTCAAATTAATTTTATTTGACAAACGTGGAATTCTTTTTCTAAAATCGTCATTTGTTTAATAGTAAGTGTTTTGTTTTCAACGCATTCGAAAATTTTTCGTCATCATGGATACTTTAAAAATTCGAGTAAATATGCAGTATGAGTACCGTCGTGGGAGCACAGCGGCACAATCGGCACAAGTGGCACGCAACATCAACGACGTTTACGGAGCGAACACTACAAACGAACGCACCACCCACATACAAAATTACCCTTCATTTATTTCGTGGAAAACGGCAATTTCATAGGTAAAGACCTAATATCAATAGCGGTGATATTTGGCAGCAAGCTTCATATGGAGGCAAGTCATTCGAATTAGTCACTTTGAACGACACTCTCATCAAGGGGTAGTAGGACAACTCTAATCCAAATAAATAGATACATACAAGTATTGCTGACACTCACACAACATTATCTAGCCCAAATTAAGTTTCTTAAAGAACTTGTGTAATAGATACTAGATAACTGATACAATTCATAAATATATAAACATACATATTGAATAAATACATATATTTTTTATTAGATTATAAACCTTAATAATAAACATATAAACATGCATGACTTGACGAATAATATCTGTGTATCAACCGCCTGCATTCGAAACCAGGACCACTGGCATAGAAGGTAATGTATGTTACAGCTACACCAGCCGGTCGTCAAAAATAAATGCTACAGGTATGCGATAAAAACAGTTCTTAGCCTTTTAACAGCTTCCTCCCGCAACCACTTTCTCAAATAGCCTAGAATCAAAAATCAAAAAGATATACCAATATTTTGTACTACATAATTCAAATGTAAAACCAAATCATAAGTAGCTAGCAAAATCAATAATCGCAAAACTGTTGTACAACAAACCCACTTGCCTACACTTTTACAAACTTGAACAAAAGTGACTTGAATGTCACGCAGACACTTAAAACTTTAAGACTTAAGTTAAATTCCACAACAGGCCACTTGGGAATATTGGAGATATTCTTAGTTTCGGATAAAATGGAATATTCTTGGCATAGCGCCTTATCTGGTACGGCCTCATTCAATATTTATGCGTAAGGAACACTGGATGTCGATTACTGTAAATTCTCTAGGTCGAAATAAAATAGAAGTGCCTCTTTGTGGTTATATCATGACCATGTTTGATACAAGCATTAAGAATTAACCTAGTTTCAATTGTGATATTTATTTCGTTTTTATTTAGGAATTTTCGATTTGAATTATGAGATAGATTACGGAAGATTCAATAAGTAAAAAATGAATTTTTATTTTTTTTTTAAAACGATTTAAATGTCCATTGGTCATTAAAACGAAAAAAATATCTGTTTCTAAAATCGCAAGCCTAGTTTTAAAAACGTTTAGAAGCTATAGTGTCGTTATTAGTAGCAAGTCATCGTAAAAGGCGAATAATCGGAGTGACCCTTGGTTAGTGGTAAAATCCCGTCAAGGTCCGACTGTCTAGCGATAATCCTTCATATAAAATCTACCGCCACATATTACCGCGCTGGCGGCGGTGATGTATTACGGCAATACTTTATGAAAAGCCAGTTGTTTTCTAGGCTCGAGTGCTTTATCCTCGACCTCATTCTAAGTGAATGTGCATCAGGTGAGATTGAGTTCAAACGCGGGCTTAGTACATACATACATACATAACGTGACGTATGTGGTAGGCAGAACACCAGAGGTTACAAGACCATTTGATGTCACGTTTGAAAAATTTGGAGGTATTATAAAGATGGAGAGAGACTATTGTAGTGAAAGGGGGTCAGCCTATCGCCCACAAAAACGCCTTTAAAACCTCTGTCCCTTAACTGACTTTTACAGTATGCCCGGGAAGAGAAGCAGCTGCCATATTCTATGTTTTTATTTCACTCCCAGTCCAGCATGGAAGCAAGGGCTTAGTCTTTAATTAAAAAAAGTATCAACAAAAGACTATTTCACACTGTAACATTTTTATTTTAAAATATTTGTTTATTTTATTCACTTTAAAAATTTAAATGAATATTAAATAAACACTTCCAGAACACCAACATCCGTGTACTGATGTATTTTAAGAGCTAGCAAGAGGGAAGATTTCCATGCAACACTCAAGTTAAAGGGATTCTATATAATAATTATTGAGTGGCAGTAAATTGGCTTTCGGGAAATTCCTTTGTCGAGTTTCAGACTAAGAAACAAAGGGAGACCGGAGAGGTGAGCCAGTTATTAACATGAGCCAAGCCGTTGTATAAGGAATCTTGAAGATATGGGAATATGTTTTCTTAATAGAATTTGAAAGATATATCAGATTATACGGTTTGGCTTTTTCTTGATAAAATATAATGCGTACCTACGAAAATATTTTATTAAGTTTAAGATTTACGCAATGCTTAAGTACTCTTTGGACTAAAACTTTTCGAATATAAATCTGTAGGTAAAAGGTGAAGGACCTTAAGTCCATTTTTTGCAGTTTTTATTTTTTTTAACAAAACGATTCAGCTTATTTGAATTTACCAAATGGTAAAAGACATTAAGTCCTGCACCCGTTTTTTTTCCAGATAGTTAATTTTATAAAACATTAAGTCCCATACTATATCAAAACTAAACAGTTGTAAGAGTCCATAATATTGTTTACCATTTTATTCTCGATATAAGTGAAGTGTTAAACGACATTATGTGGGACTTACTACTTTTTAGCTTTAACGTTTCGCGTGGCTCGGTTGCGCGCGGGTGAAGATACGTCCGTGTCTCCCATTTCGTTTTTTTTTTTATAAAATATTGATGGGACGTTTGTCTTTCATGACACTTGATGTTAAGTGATCATGAAGACTAAGGTGGTACACGTCCATCCACGAGAAACCTATTCACTCGACGCTTAAAAGTACTAGGACTATACTGGTCAGGGAAAATAGACGCAGGCAGTTCATTCCAAACCTTGGCGACCCATATCAAAAAGGAACTGTCAAAGCGCTTAGTTCAACTTTTCTGAATATCAACCACATACGGATGGAAGTTCTGTCTGCGGGTTCAATTTGCTCAAACAGAGCACTCGCGCACTCACCAAAATGTATCCTGTAGTACACGGTTAAACAAGCATTGAGCAAATTGAACCCTCACCCTTTTACCATCGGACTACTAGACGCAGACAGAACTTCCATCCGTATGTGGTTGATATTCCGAAAAGTCGAACTAAGCGCTTTGACAGTTCCTTTTTGATACGGGTCGCCAAGGTTTGGAATGAACTGCCTGCGTCTATTTTCCCTGACCAGTATAGTCCTAGTACGCGTCTAAGCGTTTAAGCGTCGAGTGAATAGGTTTCTCGTGGATGGACGTGTACCACCTTAGTCTTCATGTTCACTCAACATCAGGTGTCATGGAAGACAAACGTCCCATCCATATTTTATAAAAAAAAAAAAAAAAGCAACCTTACGACGATGCTCTAGGGTCTGCAGTTTTTTGGTCGTAAGGTCGACGTTGTTAATTAGATTACGGGCTCTTCGGTCAACGGAGTCCAGCGCTTCTAGTTGATATTTGGCTGAACCATCCCAAAGATAACTGCAGTACTCCATGCATGATCGCACTTGAGCTGTATATAAGTTAAGAAGCTGTGCAGGGCTAAATTACCGCCGTACCTTCGAGATGATTCCCAACTTTTTCGTAGCTACTTGAGCCATGGACACAATTTTTTGACCGAAGTTTAAACTGGATGTTATAGTTACGCCTAAAAGCCCTAGATGGTCAGTGATGGGGACAGATACATTTTGGAAAGTGGGCGTTAATGTGAAGGTGCTCTTTTTTGCGGAGAATAGGCACGCCTGAGTTTTGAACGCGTTGAATTTGACCAAATTCGACTCACCCCAATCGGATACTTTCGGTAAGGTCAAATCAACGCGCTCAATCATTGACTTTCTTAAACTCTGGATTTCACGGGGGCTCGCTCGCGCATTGGATACGTATCTCTCTACAACAGTGCTGTCATCAGCATAACTAATAATGCCCGGTGTTAAAAGGTCATTAATGTGCACCAAGAATAATGTTGCAGAGAGAACAGATCCCTGAGGTACCCCGGCATTAATTGCCATTTGGTCGGAGGAGGAACCATCGCTCGAATTGACCGTTCCCTCAGAAAATCAGATATCCAGTCGCAGAGCCCAATCGGTATGCCATAAGCTGGTAGCTTACTTAAGAGACCATCATGCCAGACCCTGTCAAAGGCCTTGGAAATGTCTAAGGATACAGCTATTGCTTCACCATGACCCTCCAAGGCCTCGCTCCATAAGTGAGTGGCATACACGAGAAGATCGCCGGTCGAGCGCTCGTTGCGGAAACCATATTGGCTATCGCTTAGGAGTTCGTTGGTCTCGAGGTATGCCAGGAGTCGATTGTTCAATACACTTCCATGACTTTGCAAAGTATGGAGGTAATTGAAATTGGTCGATAGTTGACAGGATCGGCACGGCTTCTCTTCTTTTTCCAGGACTTGGAAATCTTACTGGATTCCAATGAAAGTCGATAAAGACGCGTCAAAACGGGAGACAATTCAACTGCGCAGCGTTTTAAGACCACTGCAGGAATACCGTCTGGACCACTAGCTTTGTTCTCGTCTAGGTGCAGCAAGCATTTAAGAACCTCCTTTTTTGGGGTGGGATTTTTCCTTGGGAATCTAGACGAGAATTTTCCGCGAAGATACTAGCAAATAAATCTGCTTTCTCTTTAGCAGTGTGGGCCAGAGAACCATCGGGTTTCCTCAGTGGTGGCAGCGACGGGCGACAAAAGACAAAACCAGAAAGCTTTACTTCCCGAAGGGTATGCTGCTATTCTGTCTCCGATATGGCCTATGTGGGCAAAACGAGCTCTTTTGATTCATTGTATCTTTTCTTAAGTTCATGCGAATCCAGGGCTTTGCTTCTGCGATCATTTGTCCAGGCTTTGTATGCTTCCCGCTTTCGCTTTTCAGCGGCAAGGCAAGCAGTATTAAACCATGGGCGAGCTTTGGTTTCAAGGGATAGATCAGCGTGGGGAATGAAGTACTCCATTGCTTGAACTATCACACTTGAGACAGCATCAGCGCAGCACGATGGATCGGTTGAAGTAGAACAGGTTTGCCGCCACGGATAAGATGCGAAGAAATGTCGCATTTCATCCCAATCTGCTGACTTGTTACGCCGTACTCGCCTGGAACCTTTAGGGCGGGTGTCTGGTGGCGAGTACAGCGATACAGATTTCACCATACAGTGATCGGATGTCCCTAAAGGTGCAGTGACGGACACCGAGTATCTGTCAGGATCGGTTGTCAGCAGAAGGTCCAAGCAATACACAGTGTGGCCAGCAACGTCGGGGATGCGCGTAGGCTCGTTAACAAGCTGTGAGAGACCGTAAGTCAGCGAAAACTTAAAGGCCTCTCTGTCAGCATGGTCAGTGTCCTGATACGGGTATAACATTTGGCTCATGACGGAACAGCACGTGACCTGCTTGTAGTGTGTGTCACACCTCCTCACTACTTATGTTTTCTTTAACTCAATATACTGTTAACTTCCATCATAAAAAGTCGTGTCTTATTTGGCTCCCTCGTCCAACAGTACATGGCGACCCTGCCAGTGCTGCCTTATGGCAGCGCGGCGGAGCTGGCACCATTTAATATAAAATAAATATACAATTTTATAAAAATTAAAAATATAATTTACATATATAGAAAATATAAGAAGAAAAAAAGAAATTTGGAAAAAAAAATAGCAATGAAACCGATACAAGAATCTGTGCAGTAAAAATTTTGGAGAAGATACCTACATAAATTTTTCAGAAGTTAAATTGAAAATATTTCTGATAAGAAAATGAAAGGCGACGGAATTTAGTCAATAAGTGTGATGATGGCGCAGAGGAAGGCGCCTGGAGTTGAACGAGTCTGGATACTGATCGATTAAAGGTGGCTGCAGTATAGGATCGATGCCAAGCTGATGGTAAGAGTAAAGTGATATGGAAAATCGGAAAAGTGAATGCGTGAGTTATGGCAAAATTAAAGCTCATTTATTAAGTGTCATAGTGAACGGGTTTCATTTGTGTAAAGTGTTAATAGGGGTTTTATATTTCTTATTTTGCCATGTCTATTGTTTTTAGTAATTGTTATCGTTTTATCTTAAGGAATATAAGTTAGAAGCACATTGACAAAACAGATAAAGTAGAAATATATAAATAAATAAATTTTAAATACCTGCGGTCTTGGTTCTACTAATAGGTCTCTTACTTAATTTTATTTCATAACGTTTAAATTTTTCATTAGGTACCTAGGTAAAGGAGTTAAACGTTTGGTGCATATACATTTTTTTAATATCTCATTAGTCGTAATTAATATGTGCTCTGATCTCTGTATAATATTTTTTTAGTATATGAACAGGTAATTCAACGTCGTAATATTTCTAATCGAAGGTTTGTTTCTGAGAACATAAATTTGCAGCGTAACGGAATTTTGTTTCGTGTGCAGGTACAGAGAACAACTCCAGTAAAGAAAAAAATAATTTCGATTCAAAAGAAACGTAATATTTAATTTCTATCAGGATGACATCGCCGTCCCCGGAGAATAAAATGATAATAACAAAAACGCAACTTTTCAGGAAAAATAAAAAACATGTTTTCGTCAATTGCTCATTAAATACTGGACGTACACTGATAATTGTTGGTTTCGAAAATAAAGTATTTTTTTTATGTTCAAAATGATTTAGTGAAGTACGCCTTATTATCGAAATAGAGTTATTATTTCAAAAAATAAAATATAGTCAAAACTGGTTGTCGCTTTAGTTCTACAATATCCTTTATCATTTTATTCTTCGTACAGCCTCATCTGAATCAAATTGTGTACTCGTTACTTATCATTATATTCTACACGTTTTTGGGCTGCAAATGATTACGATAATACTTTTATATAATTTTATTCCCGTAAATATTGTAAAAGTTTTTTCGTATTAAGGATTCTGAATTGGGGTTCTCCATGAAACTATAATATGGTAATAAACAATACTCTTATTCAATTAAATTATGCAAAAATTAACTTTATAACGATCATTTTCTAAATCGTTATATGAACAAAAAAAGCTGGGTTCTCAGTATTAAAAAACTTAAACATATTAAAAAGATATAAAATTTTAATGAAAAATATTTTTTTTTTTTATAAGTGACTAAACCCGCGTTTGACCTCAATCTCACCTGATGGTAAGTGACGATGAGGTCGAAGATGAAAGCACACGGGTTTAGGAAGGAACTGGCTCTTTATACAATATTGCCGGAACACATTACCTCCGAAGCGGTAACATTTGGCGGCAGACTTTATATAAAGGGTGGTCGCTAGCCAGGCGGACCCAGAAGGGATCCTACCACCAAGCACATATCATTATTATTCATGAAAATTACCCTCATTGTTCCTATTTGGTATTAAATTAATAAATCAGCCTTATGATCAAAGATTATCTAAATTTATTATTATTATTATGTATGCATACAGCTACACGCCTTTTGGAGGAAAGACCCGACAATCGGACCAGTCGGTCGGGGATCAGGGCAAGAGAGACAGAAACCGGCAAACGATTCGGGCAGTCTCGAGCAAAACCGCTTTTTGCATGCGTGCTGGAAGCGAACCGCCGCTGAATCCCAGCCTTTCAAGGTTTCTGACCAAAGTGGCTGGGGTCAAAACGATGATTTCGGTGGACATAACTTCCCACATTTCGGTCACCTCGTGTGCAAGGTCCAAGTACTTGCGTTGCTTTTCGGTCTCGGCCTTCACGAGGTGCTCGTCATGTGGTATAGTTATGTCCACCAAAAACACCTTGGAAGACGATCGGTCCATTAACACGATATCACGTTTATTCGCTAGAATAGTCCTGTCCGTGATAGTGGGCCGATCCCAGTAGAGCTTGGCGCTGCCGTTTTCGAGAACTGGCTCCGGCGTGTACTGGTAATAGGGCAGTTTCTGACTGATGAGACCGTATTTCAGAGCGAGCTCTTGGTGGAGAATCTTGGCTGCTTGGTTGTGTCTCTGCAGATACTCAGTGTTAGCAAGAACCAAAAAACCCGAAACTACATGTCTGAGGGACTCGCCAGGTTGGTGGCACGCCCGAAATACGTCCACGGTGCCGTCCCTCATAATGTATTTCCGGTAGTTGTTCGTCTTGATAACCTGATCCTGTATCGCAAAGACAAACCCTTCGGTTTCCCCAAAGAGGTCCCCGAAGCGCAGCCAATGCACAGAGGCTTTACGGTACACGTGTGGCTCGTGTAGAGCCTTGTAAAACCTTCCGTGCAGCTCTTTCTCTTTCCATACGGTCTCACGATCAGAAATGCTTAGCACTACCGGAGTCTGCCATGTCTCGAGGCCCAGATTGAGAGGGGTGAGTCCTTTGTCCCACGCTACACCCTCTCTATGCATACCCACGTCCGCCTTCGCCATAAAATAGGCTCGGAGGCTATATATCTCCCGATTGTACAAGGTTTTGGCACTAAGTAGGCCTCTTCCTCCACACTTTCGGGAGATATACAGCCTCATTACTGACGACCGAAGATGATGCATTCTATGGAGGGTCATAGTATTGCAGACTTTCCGATCCAGGGCGTCTAATTCGGTCTGAGTCCATCTGAGTACGCCAAAGGTGTACGAAAGAACGGACATAACCCATACGTTAACGCTCGGACTTTGTTGAGTCCCGACAGAGAACTAGTTAGTACCTTTGTCAGGCGCTCAAAAAAGACTTCGCGTACAGACTGTTTTACGCTCGCTTCTTCGAAACCGATGTTCTGTGATATACCCAGTTACCGGTATGTTTCATTTTCGGAGAGAGCTCTCACTTACTTAGGTCAACCCTCTGAGACCGAGTAATCCTTCCCCTCTCCACATGAACAACCGCGTACTTGTCCACTCCAAGCTCCATTTTGATGGAGCTGCTAAAATCTGTCACGATTGGAGCTAACAGCTTGAGGTCTACTTGTAGAAAAGATGGTATAACCGCATGCCCCCTCTACGAAACTGAAAGCCTGTCTATGATCCCTCCAGCAATGTGCTAAGACGATTCAGAGTCAGGCAAAACCAAAGTGGGCTCAGACAATCACACTGGAATATTCCCCTACTAATCTGGATTCGGTCTTCCGCAGCCATCATTCGCCTGCCTTGGAGACTGAGCATTGTACTCCATTGTCTTATACATCGCTCGAGAAATATTCGAACTGTACCGTCGATTTTGTACACTTCAAGAACTCTCAAGAGCCATGTATGAGGCACGGAGTCAAATGCTTTTTTATAGTAAATGCAGGCTGCGGAGAAATTGCGCCGGTTGCGTTTGACCAATTTACCAACGACAGCGTCCACGAGAAGGAGTTTCTTTGATTTGCGGCTACCGGCCCTACATGCGTTCTGAGCATCAGATATAACGCGATTAGCATCTAAATGCTGTCGAATCTTGGTGCTCAGAACGGAGGTAAGCGTCTTGTAGGTGGTAGAAAGACACGTTATGGGCCGGTATTTCGATGGATCCACGGTATTGTTGGACTTAGGAACTAAATGAGAGACCCCAGTAGTGAGGAAGTTCGGGAGAGCTCCGGTGTCCAAGGCTTCCTGGAATTGACGGGCCAAAGTTGCATGGCGCAGAGAAAATCCCTTGAGCCAATAGTTTTGCAATCCGTCAGGGCCCGGACTTTTCCAGTTCAGGCTCCGGCAGATTGCAGCACTTACGTCCTCCTCTGATATGAGGACTTGACTCATAGGGATCACCTCCGCACAAGCTTCCTCAACCCTATCAATCCAGGGACCCTTTCTGTGCTCAACTGGGCGCTCCCACAGGCCGCACCAGAAGTTAATAGCGTCGGCCTTATCCGGTATGTGGCCAGTCGAACAGGGTTCGGAACTCTCCAGGGATTTATAGAACTTCCTCTGGTCACTCGAGAAGAGACGATTTTGGTTGTATCTCTCAACCCTTTGGGATTACCTCCAAATACGCTTCGCCCATGCAGCGATCTTTTGCTTCAGCTCGTCGATGCGCTCTGTCAGTTATCGGGTGAAGTCCGATTTGGTCAAGTTGGTGTCCATTCCGGAAAACTCCCTCCTGACAAAACGCACAATCCTTGGCCTGGTGTTGCCCGAGCTGAAGCAAATTAGCTTACCGATGAGGATCCTGGCTTGTTCGATACGACGCTCAATCCTCCTCTTCCAAGCTGGTACAGCGTTACTCCGGGGAGTAGCACGTCCAGTAGTTGGGCTTGGAGCAGCCATGGCGCCAGTAAACCGAGATACGCCGTAGCCGCTCCAAAAAGGATTGAGTTCATCTCGACAAGATCAGAGCTGCTCTCCGAACGTTGGGGCAACATCTGATTAACGGCCTCAAAGACTTGCCTATTGCGAACACTGCATGGTAGTTTGGGAAGCTTCGGCCTTCCTTCAAGGGGAGTATTATGTACTTCCTCGATCGCCTCCTCTAGTAGCCTTCTCATGTGCTCTAGATCCTGGGTAGCCATCTCTGTTGCACCGTCCCCTACCACCGGGTTGCTCCGGTCTGCCTCATCTGCACGCTGCTTTAAAGCACTGGAGAGGCGACACTCGCAGTGGCTGGGAGTGGCACCACAGAGAAGGCTTCGCGTTCGGGGTATATATGGGTATATACGAAACCTTAAACAAAACCTTACTTTTTAAATTGAAAAGAAGGTACGCTACTACTCCACCAATTTTATTACCTACTACCAATCCGAAATAAAACTCTTAAAAACGGGCTTACAAATAAACGAGGTATAAAGTTATACCTAGTATAAATCCAGAATAACCAACAAATTTTGACTTATACTCGGTATAAATTTATAGCCTGTTTATTTGCAAGCCCGTTAGGTACCTACTTAGTTAAATAGACAACTTTATAAGTTATTTTGTTTTATTGTATTTTTTACTAATTTCATACTGAAAAATATAGAAATCTTTTGAACTGCAGTAATAATTATTATGAGTAATTGATGTTGGTAGGTTTACTTTTAAGTCAGTAAAAAATATCATAATTATCTAGGTAGGTATTAAAATATAAAAAAGAAGAATTATAAAAAAAAAACTTAAGATTAAACTAAGAATACATTAATTTAGGTACGTTGTAACTAGGCAATAATTAAAATTACTTGGCTCCTCTTCAATCTGCTCAACATTACTCATTATAGGAATTAAACGTGCATTCCTTTGTTTGTACATTATCACAAACTACTATTTAAATTGTAACAAACTAATAACATTTATAACTTTATAAAAACTAATAACACTTCACTTGAACAAATAAAAACAAAAAACTTAGCGTTACAATGCTTACGCAATGGCGCATAAACGCACACTAATTAATGTGAAATAAAGAAAATAAACATTATCACTACGTGGGAATGCCCGGTGAGTTTGTATACGCCAATGCCATTGCTTTTAGGTAAAATCTAAGTGCGGAAAAAGGATGACAGTGTACTTTACAGTTCAAAACTATGAACGTTGTTTTACCTACACAGCTTTATACGAAGGGACTGGTTGGTTTTGGACGAGAATAAAATGATACGTGCTTTTATCATTATCTAGTCGAATATTTTTCATGAGAACATAATTCTATGATAGTTTGTCATGGTAACAAGTAGGACTACATTTCGATAATGTCATATTAACACTGTATTCTCGTAATTTCAAAGCCTGTGTTAAATCAGTGAATACTATTTTAAAATTTTGTAACTTCGTTAATTAACACTATAAAAATCACGAAAAAATTGAGTAGATGTATTACCATCCACAGATTTCAAAAATTACATAACACTAACACTAAGATATAAGCCGATATCATTTTATTCTCCGGGGGCGGCGACATAGTTTTAGTTTATTAATTTTTATTTTATGAATAACTCTTTCAGATCTCTAGTTAAATAGAAGTAATTTTTTCAATACTCAAATATTTTGGTCATACATATAAAATAAATTATCCAGCGGCTAGTGATCTACTCGTATCTTACTGGTTATATCAAATATTAATATGTTTTAAATTACTTTTATCAAATTTGAACTAATAAGTATTTTATTAAATTTAGTATTAAATTCTCGAATCTATTTCTGAAAAGTAGGTTTGTGTACTTATGAAAAACCAAATAGTCAAATTGATACACTCCTTCTTATTGTAAGTCAGTTGAACAAAATATTCCATGCATAGGAATCAACGAAGTCATGAGTATGTTCGTAAAGTATTAGATCACCGTCATCATTTTACTGCCTTGTTAGTAACAGGTAGCTATCCGATACCGAGAGTTTTTAGAATCAAGACTGCACAACGTGACTGTAACTGAGTATGTTTTTATAGGTCAACAATTTGCTGTTGCTATCAAATATAGCTTACGGACATGTGTAACATCAATTTAATATATTAACTTTTCAGAATCGTAGTATGAAAAATCTTCATAACAGAGACGACATTTTTGTTTTAAATAATAACGAAAGCTTTTCAACTTAAAGCGTCGAATAATATATTTTATTATCTTTGTAGTCTACTTTTATATTAAAGTAAATTTATGGAAAGTTAAACGTACGAAAGAATAATACGTTAGTTAGAGAAATAGGTAAGATGTTTCCAGAATAGAGTCAGCTTAATTTATTTGTGTAGGTAAGCGTATATGGAAAAGTAAGGTTTTAGAATAGATTTTGTGCAAGTATTAAAATGCTTTTCGTCATCTGAAGAATACGATTAGTTACTGGTAACAAAGATTTTGATGTTAGGATTTATGAATAGGTATATTGACATAGGAAGGTAATAGAATGTGCTAATTAAATAGTTGATCGGTTTTGGTGGATTTAGTAAGTAAATAATAGGTTGCTGGAAATCTTCCATAATTTTGAAAATTAAAGACCATTGGACTGGCCATCCAAGAGGTTTTTCCTAATTTCATATTATTGGAACGATTTGCTTTGGACGAGTCTTAAATAATTGATTTTTGAATGGTAAATAATGATAGTGAATGGTATTACGAACGATAAATAAGTATTTGGCACACTATAAGGGTACAAGGGCACAAAATGATCCTTCAGTTTGATCATGGTGTAAACGAGATTTCTCTGTGAAAACTAGTTGGAGACAAAATGTCTTAAAACAGTGACCCGAATGAAATGAATAAATTATGTATAAAGTAAAAGTTGAGAGTCGCGACTCAATGAAAAGTAATATTATTATGTACCAAAAAAAAAATGATATACTCAAATAAATGTATAAATAATAAATACGGTGGCCACCGAATAATAAAAATATCCCAATGAAGGATATAGATAAGTGTAGCCAATACTGAAAGATGGAATAATGAATGTAGAACTTATGTGAAAAGGTAAATGAATTAATGTTGTTAAAGAGTTAGAAAAATATGATAAGTGAATGCTAATCTGTACCTAAAGAAAACTAATAGAGGAAAAGATTTATGATAGGAATACATGTTTTTTTTTATAATATTTAAATGTTTTATGCCTTAATTTTTACTACTTAATTTACATTTATATTTCTTTAGTACGTTTTGATTAAGGAAAAGTTTAGTTTATGCATAACGTTTTAATATTTTAATTCCCAATTTTTTAAAGCTATTGCTAGGTATTGATAACGTACCCATATTGATTTTCTTATATTATTTAAATATTTTATGTCTTAATTTTTACTACTTTAATACAGCTAATAAGTATATTGTCTCAAATATTTTTCTTTGAACTTTTGAACATTTCTAAAATGCGTCTCTGTTATAAAAACAAAACCATACAGAAAGACGAAGTAATGATTGTGTTTGATAGATACTGAAATGTTATTTTACAACTTATAAATACATAGTAATGTAAACTAAAATAAATAGAAGGAATGAAGTGCAAGTAAAGATTTTGTTTAATGACGTCTAAATTTATTTTTTATGTTTATTATTTTATGTAGCTAAAAATCTTGTAATTTTTGTTACCTTTACCTACCTTTATAAACTGTCAAATATAAGATTTTCATTTCGCATCACTTCCCGGTTGCGTTCGCTCCCGAACGGTCGTGTCTGCGGCCGCTCCCGAGTGTTCGTATTGCGCTGCCCTTGTTCCCTCCCCCGCACTCGTGCGGGTCAGGTGCCAAGTTAAGCTCTTTCGGAAAGTTTTCTCTTGTGGAGGCTGTGTGGTGTCGGGGCTAATTCATCTGCCCTTTTCAGGGCGGACCCGACTGCTGCCGGCCGAAGCATCGCTGGTCAGGTGGATACGTAACCGTGACAACTAAGCCTGATCGTCCGCCGTTCACCGGCAATAGGTCCGTACTAGGTCGTATTCTTTTTCAGCGCAGATTGTGCAGCCGTGCCGCCGTCCAACGGCACTCAGGTCCTAGTCTAGGACAGTTTTTCTTACAGCTCACTCCATTTGCTGGTTCCGATGGATCCCTCCGAGCCTTCGGCGTCCCGCACCCTTCAAGAACAATTCTCACAGTTGTTTAATATCCAAAACACTATGGGGATTCGTTTCGAACAGTTAATAACTGTGGTCCACACCTTGGCAGAAAAAGTCAATAGTATTTCCTCCGTCGTTTCAGCTCCGATTCCTCCGAGCTTCCCCACTGACTCTCCGGCGTCGCCAGACCCTTCTGAGCAAGCCGGTAGTATGTTGGTAGACTCCTCCGCATGCAAACGGAAAACTACCCCGCCGGGTAGTGATTCCGACTCCTCTCCTTTAGTTCCAGAATCTCCTGCTTCGTTCACCGAGGTTCGCAAAAAGTCCAAGTCTAAGAAGAAGAAGCAAGAGGCTTCTTCGACTTTATCTCCATCCGTTTCAGCTGCTCCAGCCGCTGTTCCTGCTCCGCAAAATGTCGCACCGGCGTCTGCTCCTGCGCCTTTTGTTTCAGAGATCCCGGCGTCCCAGCCTGCGTCGCAATCAGATTCGGCTCCGCCGAAAGTCAAGTCTCCGCCGCCCGTCTTTTTACGGGACAAGAGCCGCTGGACCGAGGTCTCAGCTCTCTGCGGAACGCACTCCCCGAAGATCCAGTATAGTAAGGCATCCAACGTGGGTGACTCTATTAAGGTCGTTGTCTGCTCAATTTCTGATTTCAGGAATTTCACTCGGCTTCTTGCTGACAAGAAGCTCGAGTACCACACTTACGCCCTCCCTGAGGAGCGTAAGATTCGTGCCGTCCTCAGGAACGTGCCGTTCGAGCTCTCGAACGAGCAAATCCAAGAGGACTTGTCTTCTCAAGGCTTCCCCGTCGAATCTGTGCACAAAATGCACAGCCGCCGAGGCAAGCAGTTCCCACTTGCGCTAGTAATCTTAGCGAAGAGCCCGCAAGGGCAGTCCATTTTCAGAGGCAAGCTCACCGTGTGCGGTCTCTCCAACATCAGAGTCGAAGCTCCACACAAACGTGGTTTCCCAGGTCAGTGCCACCGCTGCCAATTGTATGGTCATGCGGCGGCAAATTGTCATGCTTCCCCTAGGTGCGTCAAGTGCCTAGATCCGCATGGGACTAAGGAGTGCTCTCGCACTCCCGAATCGCCCACCGCTCCGTCCTGCGTCTTGTGCGGCCAGTCAGGCCACACAGCAAACTTTCGCGGCTGCCCCAAAGCACCGCGTGCTGCCAGGGCTACCGTGAAGCCCATCGAGAACTGGAGAGAACGACCGCAGCCTAGCTCGGACGCTCCTCCAGTCAGTTCAAAGGTCCCCAAGGCCTTTACTCCTATCGTTTCAGGTCAGCGCAGCCGGGTTGCGACTCAATCGCAACCGGCCGCCAAATCGGCTTCCCAGTGCCAGAACGCAAAAGGGTCTCAAGACCGCATGGCGTTCTGGATCCAGCTCGCTCCCATCGACGAGATCCTGGCTTTCGGCGCCGCTCTCGACGCCAGCCCAGAGGGTTTCAACGGTGCTCTTCCGGTCCTAACCAAGTTCGCTCCCCTTATTAGGAAACTCCAGCAAGCTCAACGTTTCTAAACGTAGTCCTTCTTTCCAGCATTCCTATCTCTGAGTGAGTCTGATCACTCAAGATAATATCTTAGTTTCAGCTTTGTCATTTCTGCTAATCTTAGCTTTGTTTTTCTTACTTTCAGTTCCTTTTGGTGGCAGCCGTCTGGATGCCGCTCACTACGCAGCCTCTCGCTCCAATTGGCTGTCGTTCCGACGATGACTAAGGACCTTAATCAAGGTGAGTCAAAAGGGGGATGTTTAGTGGGTATGCTCAGCCTATCTGAGAGAGTCTCCACACTGTCTGGGCATTCTATTTGCCATTAGCCACTTATGGTTAACAGCTTATAGAATGCCCATTCGTCCGTAATAGGATTCATCCTCCTCCCGCTAAAGCTAGCTTTACTAGTTAAAGCTGGTTTTAGTGGGTGCCAAACGACTTTCCTTGGCGGAAAAAAAAAAAAAAAAGATTTTCATTTCTACCTAGGTTTTGTCAATGCTGCTAAGTAAGTTAGTAAATAGGATAGTGGATAAGTTCGATATAATTAAGCAATGTAGGTAATCAATGTGAAATTAATTAATTCAATAGAAAGTTATGTTACTTCCAAAATAAACCAATTAAATTTTTTTTAATTATACTATTGTATTATTATTCTTTTGGAAAAAATGTTTATTGCAGAATGAAAAGGTAGAAAAAGGTTACATAAATAAATAAAAATTGGTTGTTCACAGTGTTATTTTTAGTACTTGTTTTAGTTTTTCAATTTTCAATATAGTAAATAAAATTACGGAAATATTTTTCCTGTATGTCGTTCATAAAATTTGATTAATTTGTTTAAAAAAAAAACATATACCTACTAAATATTGTCATTTTATTTTTATACAACTAACATTTTATTCGTTTCATGTAGTTCACAAGCTTTAGTTAAGATTTATAAAATAAATGTAATTTGATATTTGTTACAAAAAAAAAATGTTTTTTTTTTTGTTAAAATTGCCGGGGAGGTGTAGTGTGTGTCACACCTCCTCACTACTTATGTTTTCTTTAACTCAATATACTGTTAACTTCCATCATAACAAGTCGTGTCTAATTTGGCCCCCTCGTCCAACAGTACATGCTGGAAGCTGATTAAGAAGAAGGAGATTGTTTTAATGAAAATTTAATTTTGTTTACCTAATAATATATTATTCAATAATTTTTTTTATTATTACATGTATTTTTTACATTTATTTCTACCATTCAAAATAATAACAAGATCAAAATGTGACGCACAACTTGAAAATTTATGTATACTAGTTATATTCTATAATTAAGTAGAGACTTAAACACCATAGCCCTTTTCAATAACTTGAGTGAACTTCAATGGTGAAGAACCTTAAGTCCACTAATACAGCCTTCGGAGGTTATATTTTTATTAAAAAAATATGGATAAATGTAGTCGAACTACCGACTGTGATCATAGCTTTGATTGGATGAAGATAAAATATAAAATTGTTTTACAGGAGTCATTTGAATGTTTAAGTGACAATATCTACATCTATTATTAGCTCTACTGTAAACTTTATAAATTGTAACTTAAGGTCCTTTACCTTTCGAATGTACGTAGTACTTTGAATCTTAAAAACTTAAGACAAAATTATGTTTTAATAATTAAAAAAAGCGTTTGATAATATCATAATTTAATTATAAATTTGCACACATAAAGAAGCTTATATTATTTCAAATATTGTCTTTATATTGTTTATACATATGTTTTCAAGTATTGTTTTCGCTTTTTTTTTTTTTTTTTGTTTTTCCGCCACAGAAAATTTTGGGCACCCCCTAAAACAAGCTTTAACCAGTAAAGCAAGCTTTAGCGGGAGGAGGATGAATCCTATTACGGACGAATGGGCATTCTATAAGCTGTTAACCCCAGTGGCTAACGGCAAATAGAATGCCCAGACAGTGTGGAGACTCACTCAGTGAAGCCGAGCATACCCACTAAACATCCCCCTTTACGACCTACCTTAATCCAGGTTCTTGATCATTTATCGGAGCGACAGCCAATTGGAGAGAGAGGCTGCGCAGTGAGCGGCATCCAGACGGCTGCCACCAAAAGGAACTGAAAGTGAGAAAAAAACAAAGCTAAGATTAGCAGAAATGACAAAGCTGAAGCTAAGATATTATCTAGAGTGATCAGACTCACTCTGAGATAGGAATGCTGGAAAGAAGGACTATGTTTAGAAACGTTGAGCTTGCTGGAGTTTCCTGATAAGGGGAGCGAACTTGGTTAGGACCGGAAGAGCACCGTTGAAACCCTCTGGGCTGGCGTCGAGAGCGGCGCCGAAAGCCAGGATCTCGTCGATGGGAGCGAGCTGGATCCAGAACGCCATGCGGTCTTGAGAACCATTTGCATTCTGGCACTGGGAAGCCGATTTGGCGGTTGAGTCGCGACCCGGCTGCGCTGACCTGGAACGATAGAAGTAAAGGCCTTAGGGGCCTTTGAACTGACTGGAGGGGCGTCCGAGCTAGGCTGCGGTCGCTCTCTCCAGTTCTCGATGGGCTTCACGGTTGCCCTGGCAGCACGCGGTGCCTTGGGGCAGCCGCGAAAGTTTGCTGTGTGGCCTGACTGGCCGCACAAGACGCAGGACGGAGCGGTGGGCGATTCGGGAGTGCGAGAGCACTCCTTAGTCCCATGCGGTTCTAGGCACTTGACGCACCTAGGGGAAGCATGACAATTTGCCGCCGCATGACCATACAATTGGCAGCGGTGGCACTGACCTGGAAAACCACGCTTGTGTGGTACCTCGACGCGGATGTTGGAGAGACCGCACACGGTGAGCTTGCCTCTGAAAATGGACTGCCCTTGCGGGCTCCTCGCTAGGATTACTAGCGCTAGTGGGAACTGCTTGCCTCGGCGGCTGTGCATTTTGTGCACAGATTCGACGGGGAAGTCTTGAGAAGACAAGTCCTCTTGGATTTGCTCGTTCGAGAGCTCGAACGGCACGTTCCTGAGGACGGCACGAATCTTACGCTCCTCAGGGAGGGCGTAAGTGTGGTACTCGAGCTTTTGATCAGCAAGAAGCCGAGTGAGATTCCTGAAATCGGGAATGGAATTGACAACGACCTTAATAGAGTCACCCACGTTGGATGCCTTACTATACTGGATCTTGGGATTGTGTCTACCGCAGAGAGCAGAGACCTCGGTCCAGCGGCTCTTGTCCCGTAGAAAGACGGGGGGCGGAGACTTGACTTTCGGCGGAGCCGAATCTGATTGCGATGCAGGCTGTGACGCCGGGATCGCTGAAACAAAAGGCGCAGGAGCAGACGCCGGTGCGACATTTTGCGGAGCAGGAACAGCGGCTGGAACAGCTGAAACGGATGGAGATAAAGTCGAAGAAGCATCTTGCTTCTTCTTCTTAGACTTGGACTTTTTGCGAACCTCGGTGAACGGGGCAGGAGATTCTGGAACTAAGGGAGCGGGGTCGGAATCACTACCCGGAGGGGTAGTTTTCCGTTTGCATGCGGAGGAGTCTACCAACATACTACCGGCTTGCTCAGAAGGGTCTGGCGACGCCGGAGAGTCAGTTTGGAAGCTCGGAGGAATCGGAGCTGAAGCTTGGCGGGCGTGAAGGGCCTGAAGGGCCAGAAGGATCGAATTAAGATTTTTATCCACCTGACTCAGTTGACATGAAAAACGGGCTTCCTGCTCTTGGAGCAGGGACAAAATCTTGGGGTCAATGGAAGAATCCATCGAGCACAAGTGACAGGACTGTGCTGAAAGAAAGAATTAGACGAATCCTAAGTGCCGGTGAACGGCTGCTAAACTGCGCTGAAAAAGAGAACGACCTAGTACGGACCTATTGCCGGTGAACGGCGGACGATCAGGCTTAGTTGTCACGGTTACGTATCCACCTGACCAGCGATGCTTCGGCCGGCAGCAGTCGGGTCCGCCCTGAAAAGGGCAGATGAATTAGCCCCGACACCACACAGCCTCCACAAGAGAAAACTTTCC
Source organism: Stenoptilia bipunctidactyla (assembly GCA_944452665.1). Lineage (NCBI taxonomy): Eukaryota > Metazoa > Arthropoda > Insecta > Lepidoptera > Pterophoridae > Stenoptilia > Stenoptilia bipunctidactyla. The sequence goes on from OX101735.1 coordinate 25,306,684, forward strand.
GAAAGAGCTTAACTTGGCACCTGACCCGCACGAGTGCGGGGGAGGGAACAAGGGCAGCGCAATACGAACACTCGGGAGCGGCCGCAGACACGACCGTTCGGGAGCGAACGCAAACGGGAAGTGATTGTTTTCGCTTTACTGAGACTGCTTATGTAGGGTAAAATATTTCCCATCACTATGAAATTGAATGGTACTTGAAAGGCCAGTTTTTTTTATATTTGTATTTTGTTATAAATAACCTCATCTTTATTTACCATCAGGTGAGATCTCAAACTCTTTCCGAGTTGCATTGTTTAAAAAAAGTTACTCAAAGAACCTACTATACGAAACGCCACCTAACTAACACTATGTGCCTGCTTCATATTTTTTATCCAGTATTTTATAGCCTGTCGTATTAGGCAACTTATCGATGAAACCCGAGCTTGACCGAAGGACCTCATCAGCATTCTCATCGCCAAATACTAACATTATGGCAGAGATGTGCTCCGACAATGTTTTAAGAAGAGTCAAAACACGACCCATATGTTGTTAATGTCAGTAACATTTTTAACCTTACCTTCACTTATCAAGGAAGGTGATAAGGAGCGATTGAGATCAAAGGTACAGACACCAAGACAAACATTGTAAAACGTTGTGAGATTTACAAACTCACTTTCATCTATACTAATATTATAAAGAGGAAACCTTTGTATTTTTGTATGTTTGTATTGAATAGGCTCAAAAACTACTGGACCGATTTTAAAATTTCTTTTACCATTACTTAGAGGGATTCTTCCGAATCCGTATAGGCTACTTTTTATCCCGAAAATCCCGCGGGAATCGAAATTGCGCGGGTAAAACCGCGCGCAACAGCTAGTAACCAATAAAAACGCTAACTTACAGAACTGGCAGAACACCGGAGGCTATAAAACCATCCGATGTCACGTTTTACAAATTTGAAGGTTTTATTATGATGGAAAGACTATTGCAGTGACAGGGGGTCAGCCCATCGCCCGCAAAAACGCCAATAAAACCTCCGTCCCTTAACTGACTGCTACAGTATGACCGGGAAGAGAAGCAGCCGGCATATTCTATGTTTTTCTTTCGCTCCCAGTCCACCATGCAAAACATGAATTTGAAATAAATACGACTATTTCTGTAATCCCATCCATCCAGGATTAGTATTAGGGATGCGGAATAGACCAAAATTAATGCTTTTGTCGGGACTCGGAAGCTGCACGACCAAAGAGATTTGCTCGGAAAACATTTAGGCCTCTTTGTCCTCTCGATTGGATTATAAGATTTACTCCAATGAGATGTTTATAAGTATCATTGTGTAAAGCAAGGCATTAAATGTAATTTAAATAGACTCGAGTTTGGAAATTCAAAGACGTTTTGGAATTGTTTGTTATTAGAAATTGTTGATTGTATTCATGGTTTTATGATACAAGGATTCATTTAAATAATGGTACTGATATAAAGCATATGAACATTAAAAGGTGATGTAGGTAGAGTAATCACAACCACCCATGGGCACCATGCGATTCCAAAACAGTTGGTGTGAAGCCGACCCTGGGACGATAAATGGTTACTTTTGGTGCCAATAAACACCTTGTTCAATTTAAATAGGTTTAAATAATACAGTAAAGCTTTTTAGAGTGAAATTAAATAGAATGGCGGTAGTTATGCAGACGCTCATGCATCGCAAAACTGTTATATTCTAACAAACTAAAACTAATTTATCTTTGCGGTTGTTCACTCTTTAAAAAAATATGGTGAAGTGTCAAAAATCGAGTAATTTAATTAAAAAATGTAGGATCTTCAATATTAAAAGCAGAATAAAAATGCTACAAAAAAACCCAAAAGGAAGGTTAAAAAATTAAATTAAGCACTCAGTTACGGCGAACAATAGTTGAATGACATTTTCACACATAACTGTTTTAAACTATCGCGGTTATTTTCACTAAAATTAAATAGATTCACGGGATTCTCATCACGATTTTCAATTTTTCCAGGATCCAGTCCGCGATCATGGTGCATAAAACAGCATCGAAATATTGGACGCGAGAAATAAAAATCGGAATGTAAGATATAGGTAATTAACAAGGGTTCAAAGATCTTTTCGATATTATCACTATCTTTTTTTATCATTTAATTTTAAACTAAGCTAAGCTACACTTCATAATATGAAAGATTTACCTATGCTTATAAATTACGTCATATGAGAACGTTGTACTGCTACTGCCATGTTACAATGTTTCACCCTGTTAACGTTGTTTTGTTTTGCTTGTTAATCTTGAATACCTTAGATGTTTTCGGTATAACTTTTTAAACGAATTATGAAACCTTAAAAGCTATGTTGAGGAAGAGAATTCCTTATCAATATACATATAATAAAACAGTAAAAAAAACGTGTCTGTACATTTAATATTTTTACAGAAAAAATTATCTAGGGTTATAAAGAAAAAAGAGTAAAAATCTGAAAAAAAAAAATTTGTCTGTTTGTTTGTAAGTTTGTCTGTTTGCACACGCTAATCTCTGGAACCGCTGGACGGATTTGAATGAAACTTTTTTTGATGTATAGCTGTGAAGCCGGGGCAACATATAGGGTATATTTTATTTCGGTTACTGGAACACCTGATGCAGAACCCTTAAGGGATCATCAAAACCGTAAGAAATATAGATATGATGCCTTAACAAAAGTTTTCCAGGATGATGAGCAGATTCTGTAGACATAAAAAAATCTAGGATCTAAAAAAATTGTAATAGATTTTTAAAAGTTATGCCTAAAACTTACTAGAATATAGTAGAGATGTTCGGCATACAGATCAGAAGTACTCATAGCTCAGTTGCGCGTAGACCGACCATGAGTCTAAGGTCGTGGGTTAGATCCTGCTCGCGTAATTTTTTTTTTATTATATATTTTTTTATTTTGTATCAATCTTTACCATGCATCTATCTTTACATACATATGTATATATAAAACAGTAAACAATAACGTGTGAACATGAAATATTTTTACAAAAAAAATATGTACCTAAGGTTATTAAGAAATGAAAAAAAAAAGTAAGAATTTGAAAGAAAAAAATGTCTTTTTGTGTCTGTCTAATTGTTGTTCTATTCTGCTGACATCTGTGGCTGACATATAATATTATAATAAATCCGAAAGATAGTTGGTATGTAGTATAAAAGTTTACTATGTTGATAGGGCTAAATCATTAATAAATAAAGCTTCTTGCTAGATTTAATGTAGGTAGTGTACATACAGAGATATACTGTAAAAAAGTTAAACGTAAAATAATAGAACTCAATATCGTTAAGGTTTTCTTTATTGATCGTTTCTGCCTCTTGGAAGTCAGAACCCGTAGAATTCTTCAGAATAAAAAGTGGTGTAAGTGTCAAAACTCAACACAGGACTTTATGAACTACCATACCAAATTACATTAAAATTGGCTAAGCCGTTTGACCGTGAAAAACAGCCAAACATATAGGTTACTAAACATATTATACACTGATAATGGCTAGACGGATGGATTTTTGCTACTCTTTCACGCAAAAACTACCGAATGGATTTTTACGAAACTTTACAGTAATATACCTAAAATGTGCCTTTGTAATGTATTGGTTAGGAGTTATACCTACATATTATATGGGGGAAGATTCTTCATGATTATTTTTTTAGATAGGACCTTGGAGAAGAAAATAACCTATTCGAAATACTAATTCAATGCAGACGAAGTCACGGGCACCATCTATGTAATAAATCTACCTACATATAAACCTACTCTTATACATACTATAATAATCTTATACATTTATACAAAGGCTGCAAACTGGACGGCAGCGACAGCGACAGCGAGAGCGACAGCGAGAGCGACAGCGAGAGCGACAGCGAGAGCGACAGTGGCGCGGGCAGCGAGGCGAGCAGCGATTTCCGCGACACGATAGAAAGTATTGAGTTTGTATGAAACCGCGACAAATCGCTCGAGCGCCCGCTGGCGTCGAGAACGGCCTAGCAGGGCTAGCAGCCATCGATAAATAGTCGAATCGACAAGATAAATATTATTTTGTTATTTTATCCTATTATCTATATTAATATATAAAGCTGAAGAGTTTGTTTTATTGTTTGTTTGAACGCGCTAATCTCAGAAACTACAAGTGGGATTTGAAAAACTATTTTTGCATTTGATAGCCCAACTCTTGAGGAAAGGTTATATTTTATCCCGAAATTCCCACGGGATCAAAAGTTACGCGGGTAAAACCGCGCGCGGTGGCTAGAGTAAGCTAATATGCGCACCATAATAGATAGAATTACTCGATTTGATACCATGATTAAGACTACAGAACCAAATATGTCATAGTCTTAATAAATTACTAACTCTAAATACCATATTCTAAGAAAATATCGATAAAAGGCCCGATTTATCATTGTCGACGGTAGCGTGCTAGCCCCGCAGATTCCCCGCGTCGCGTCGCTGCCCGCGCCGCTGTCGCTCTCACTGTCGCTGCCGTCCAGTTTGCAGCCTAACTTTTACCCAGTGTGCCTTTCGTAGGGTATTACTGTTTGGTATATACTTTTTGTAGGTTACTTTTTCTATTTTATTTTTTGTAGGTCTTTTTCACAAAACCTAGGTGAAACTGCGACAGCTTTGTTGTAACAGTTTTTGAAATAACTCTTTCTGTTTATCTATTAGTAACGCTTTCACAGCTCAACAACTGAATCGATTTTGACTTTGAACTTCAAGGACGATATTATAATATTATTTATCCAACTCCCATAACCGGAATTCACGGGGACGAAGTCGCGGGCAACAGCTAGTTCATAATACGAAGAATTAAAATATACATAGCATACATAGCTTCACGCCTTGTATCCCTTATGGTGTAAGCAGAACACCAGAGGCTACAAAGCCATCTGATGTCACGTTTGAAAAAAATTGGAGCTATTTTAATGATGGAGAGAGACTATTACAGGTTTTTGCCATTCGCCTAGAAAAAACTTCAATTAAATCTCTGTCCCTAAATTGACTTTTACAGTATGCCCGGGAAGAGAAGCAGCTGGTACATTCTAAGTTTTTCTTGCGCTCCCAGTCCAGCATGGAATAATCAAACTATTAATCTACCTCAATTAAAAAGATTTCATAATATCTTTTACTTATTCATCATCATTACAACTTTTTGTAATGAGCACACTACAGGGCTATGCGTCTCATTTTTTTATATGCCACCTGATGGAAAATGCGAAGACTATGGTGGTACACGTCCATCCACGAGAAATCTAGTACTTAAGAGTGCCAGGCAAGACAGTAATGGACAGGAAAAACAGACGCAGGCAGGGCGATAAGGTGTTTGGTGGATTCCAGTCTAAAATTTCTCATCTCCTCTGGGTGATGAGAAGTTTTAGGCTTGAGAAGGTGGATCCAAGGTGGCCTAGTGCTGGTTGACAGATGTCAAAATATGCAGGTCGCCAAAATTGACTTTTGACAGACGCTTACGACTACTGTATAAAATTATACAGCACCCGGGACCGACTGCCTAAACCAAAGGAGGCACATTATTTTGTTTCGTAAAAAAAACTTTCAAAATAGTTGCAGAAACTTATCAATTTTTTTTATGAACCAATTAACTGTTAACTGTCACAAGCATAAAAGAATATTAAAAAGCGCACGTAATTATTTTCCAATATTTATTGTATAAAACTTTGCACCATGTCAAAAACTCATACGTCATTTATAACTTCAGAAAATATGTAAAAATATGAAATTAATGAGAAAATAATAGAACAAGTAGTAACATCTGCACCAATGTGGAGCTGGCCGAATTAACTGGAGCTCTCACTGTATGAAGGCTTCAACTATTTCGTTCAAATTGAAAAGAGAATTCTGTTGAAAAAGTTCTACATTAACTGGTTTTCTGCATCGTCGATTCCCAGTTTGTCTAAAAATAATAATTTAAAATTCTGAACGGGAAAATTTTAAGCTTTATTATTAGAGAATGGTTTATATGTTATTTATTTAATTCTAAGTAAGTATTAGGATAATCACTTTGGACACTTTTGATTTGTGCAATAATCAGCTTGTTTCGACGTTATACTAATTGTAGGTCGCTCTTATCCAACTCAATAATTGCTACAAACACAAATTTTTGAGCCTCTAAATTTGATATAAAAATTAGAGTGCGAAATTTCGAATACGGCGTATATTATGAACGTTTACGATATTAATGAGGCTGCTAAAGTGGTGCTGTGCAGCGCCATTGACATGTTTGTCGAGATTTAGGTCAAAGGCTTGGAAGCTTGTATTTTCCTAGTTCACTTAAGCGTTGGTCATTCAAGCATAGATTGGATGTCAATTTTCCACAGTGAACTGCCAAAAATTCTTTCCTTAAGCAGAGTTCAAATCCAATAAAAAAATAATAAAATAAAATACCCAGACAATTACACCAACTACATGGCCCCAAACTAAGCAGGGCTTGTGATATGGGATACCATGGAGCAAACTAGGAGGGAACCTAGAATATAAGATAGGAATATAATATAGCAATATAGAATAGGGGGAAACATAGAATATAGATAAACGCCCAGACCCGGAACATTTTTTTTCTTGTTCCGTGCGGTAATTGAGCCAGCGACCACTGGCGTCTGAGGCAGACAGTGTTACACCATCGCCAAAGTGGTCGTCATAGCTTTGCGGCACGAGCGTGCAATGCAATCACAGAACTTTATCGATTTGTTTATGTTAATTTTGGCCTTTTGTGAACATGTCTTATTGTTAAATAGTTGTAAAATAGATAAATTACAATGTTTCTTACAACTAGCAACGGACTTCTTACTATACGAACATTCGCAAAAATCGATATCGAATCTATAAAGTTCTGTGATTGCACCGCAGAACGCAACTCCAAGAGTGGTCCTAGGCTGCAAATTGGACGGCAGCGACAGCGAGAGCGACAACGGCGCGGGCATCGACGCGACGCAGGGAATCTAGGTCGTTCTCGACGCCAGCGGGCGTTCGAAAGATTTGTCGCGGTTTCATACAAAGTCAATACTTTCTATCGTGTTGCGGAAATCTCTGCCCAAACCGCTGTCGCTCCCGCTGTCGCAGTCGCTGTCGCTCTCGCTGTCGCTGTCGCTGCCGACCAGTTTGCAGCCATAAACGTATGAAATTCGCCAACATAAGATCGGGCCCAGAATTGAATTCGTTTATACGAGTCCAGTTGTGTTTTCATGTTGAGCTGTCTGGTATTCACCTCCCACATCATCATGACTGGAGACTGTATAGCTTGAGTGATGTATGAGCAAACATACACCACAGACACGAAATAGTTAGGTATATATGAAAAGTGACATTTATCTCCACATGCAACGTATGATTTATAAAACAAATTAAACAAACTTAGAATTAATTTGTATATTTGGCTACACCAATGTCGCATATTCTGACATTCAACAAACCTGTGCAAAATCGAAAACGAAAATTATTTAATAAGATTCAGTTTTGATTTGTGTTATTATCAACAGTCACGTAGAGCATTCGGCTCAGTCGATAAAATTACCATTCAAAATTTACGAGATTTACTCAGAGAATATTTTAAGTTTGCTTTTCAAATACGTCCAAATACCACGGTGGGTGCCTTCAATTTTCTTGTTTACTCAATTTATTTATGTTGAAATGAGATTCAGCCAGCAATAGTCCTATCATGAAATATTCATTGTCGATGTCGGTTCAAGGGGTGCACGATCTTTTATTAGCATTTAAGACAAGTTTTGTAATGGAAGTCAAGTTTGCTTTTATGTGGTAATACCGCTACGGTTTGTTTGCGCCGATAATTTCAAAAGTTTTCCAAGATTTTATGGGTTAGATGAATTTCTTTGATAAGTTTATTACACAAAGATTATTAATCATTTTCATGATAAATTAATGAAGGTACTTATTTTGGTGATAAAATATAAAATCAGAGGTTAAAACCTAAATGTCATAACAAAAGGGTTCTGTATAACTCAACAAGATCCAAATCAATATACCTATGAAGTTTCAATTCCTTGTCACTTGATACATTCTGTGTATTTTAAATAAAACTACTTTTTAACCGGATTAATCGCGTAAAATATAAATTATACGCGATCAATCCGGTTAAAAAGTAGTTTAATTTAAATTACGAATCGTGAAAACTTAAGACAACATTATGTGTAAACAAAAGAGACGCACGTAAAATATAAACATCGACGAGCGACTATATCAAAGGTAATACTCGCTCAATAATGCTCGCACTCTCGTTTCTGCTTACTACTGCTGCAATACAAAAAATTCAAAAAAAATTCAAAAAAAAGTTTTATTCATCTTAGGAATTTCACAAAACACTTGATGAAGTCAGTCATCCATCACATACTTCGGCTTTAACTAGTTGTTGATAGTTGTTAAATAAGATATTACAGTAGACCAAGAGACAAAAAAAGCCGGCGGAAAAAAACTCTTGGCACTCTTTTTCAGTCAGAATTATCAAATTAATACAAATAGGTACAGTACAAATTGACCGTGACATGAAAAAAAAATACAGAAAGTATAATGCAATATGAATTCATTTGTTCATAAATCACGTCTGGTTTGAGAACTGCCTTAGTGACGTCAACGGGGGCACTGCCCCAGACCCAAACCTTTCAGCGAGATGGGGTAGCAAACATTCATTGCCATTCATGCCCATTTATGATTAGAGCTTAGATTATCCTTACCGTTGCAGTATGTGTGTGTTATAAAAGGCCACAAATCTGAGTGGTCCCGCATGGTGGTAGTAGCCCTTCAGGGTCGGCATGGCTCGCGACCACCAAATGTCCAATATCAACCCTCTAGTGGTGATGTGTTCCGGAATTATTTTATTTTTCTGAGATATTGGAGCTTTTACTTACCATCAGGTGCGATTAAAGTCAAACGCGGGCTTAGCCACTAAACAAGAAAGGTCACTTTCTATATTTTAAGATCCAATTACGATATAGATATATACAAGCGTGGTATGACTGACATGACAATTACCTTAGTACGTATAAATAGATTCAATTATCGTTACAGTATAAACCTTAACTATTACACGGAAACCACACGATTTAGTGGTAAATCATAATTGACATTATGATACTGGAATTTGAAGGGAATTATCTCTAGGATCAATGAATTTTGATATTAATTAAGTTTGTCATTAAACTGTAATACCATTCATATTATGTATAAGATCCCGTAGGAATACCGTATTTTGTAAAAATCGATGTTATTAAATTTTAGAATAATCATTTTATTAAATTAAGCAATGATGGTGTTTAAGTATTTCTTAAGTTTATTTATCCGTTATACAGTATATATATACAGGATGTTTGGTTCATCGCCGGCTCAATTAATATGGCCTGTAGAGTAGGTTATCTGGTTCATTGTAGTATGATTTTAAAACTGTTTTTGTTCATCACCATGAAAGAATGAAAGTTAAAAAAAGTATTAGTTGAAACAGCTAATTTTAATCTTGTTTAAATGTGTACTGTTAAATGTTTTAATACTACTTACTAGGTTTTTCTTTAGGACCAGTAGCCAATTCCAACCACTTTAAAACATCATTGCAATTTTTGGGTAAATGCCTGAGGACTTCAATGTACTCATTAACTCAATTTATTGCGTCACAGCAGCCATAAAACTTTAAATCCTAGGGCAAGACACATGGCCAACGATTTGGTGATCGAGCTTAGTCGTAATTAACGTAGGCCGCTGCTGTCCATGCTATAATTGAAGGCATTTTACGACTGAAAACTGTAATACTTCTGAAGCTTCCACATCCAAAAAGGTTTGTTTGATAATAACCTATTTTTAATTAGGAAATCCTTAGCGGTTTCGAATCTGTTGCTCATTTATGATTTACTAGGATATTATCGATTTTTAGGAAAAATAGTAAATTCAGCCTCGACTCACAATAAATTCGTGCAAAAAATATCACAACACGGGCCTAAAACCCGTGTCTGTTGGTTGGGTTTCTTGAGGTAATTGAAAACACCCTTGATTTGAAGTTTGCCACTAGTTGTGATCCGCTTCAGTGTAATGATCTGCCTTCTCCATCTCCAAACTAAAAATTTTCAAAGACGCCTAGAAAAGATAAGATAAGAGCGTAATTTGTAAATTATATATGTATTCATTAAAAATGTTTATTTCATACATATTGCTTGTAAAATTAAGAAATTTAAATTAAAATTAGTTTTTGTCAAAAGCGCAAGCAGCAAATGAAAATCAGTGCTTCGCTAAAAAATAAGAAAAGTAAAAATAACACATAAGTAAATAAGAAAAATAATAACATAAATATTCCGCATAGTAAAAACTTCGTGAAGGCTTTGGACCTTGCTTACGAGGTGACTGAAATATAGGAAGTTATGTCCACTGAAATCATTATCTTCAAACGATTTGATCCGAGCTACACTGGTAGACTCCTTGATGGGATTTGTCGGTGGTTCGTTTCTAGCACGCACGCTAAAAGCGCGAGGCCGTGGTTTGCCTCCTTTCTTCTAGGGCTTACTGAAAGCATCCTAAGTGAAGGCAGGATGTCAGTAGTACTTAAATTAAACTGGGTTGAATTGGGTTGCCTACAGTAACTTTTAAGACTGTTGCTGTTTCAATCTTCTAGTTAACTTGATCAACATCATGTACGCGCTAATTTTTGAGTCTGTGCTTCATCTCAAGGCGATCGGACTCCTTGATCAAACCTTTTGCAAAATACCGATTTTATTGAAGATGAAGGTTCTAAAAACAATGAACTCCGCAGTCAGAGTGTGAAGTTATGTGTTGTTCGCGGTGATATTTGTCTTGGATAATTCTTGTTGAAATTGTTCCATCTGCGCCGGAAAAGCAGCTGTCGAGATGTATTCACTGTTGAAACATGTCCTTTGTATATTCTTCAAGAAAATTTTATAGCTGGTAGGTAGTTATTAAATTTGTTTATAACACATATTTTTAAATATTTCAGAGCAACATTTTGTGTGTTTCTTTTTAAAAAAATACTTATTGAAAAAGTTGTCAAATTTTGATTTAGAGCTATACAATAAAATCCACAGACAATCACACCAACTACATGGCCCCAAAGTAAGCATAGCTTGTTTTATGGAATACCATGTAGCGAACAATAGGGGAACCTAGAATATAAAAACATAAACAGATAAACACCCAGACATGGAACATTTTTTTTTGTTCCGTGCGGGAATCGAACCCACTACCACTGGTGTCTGAGGCAGACAGTGTTACTCCAGCGCCAAAGTGGTCGTCGAAAGTTATTACTCCTTTTATGTTATAGTAATTTTAATTTATGAACGTTATTTGTAAAAATTATATAAACTACAAAGTAATATAGAGTTTTCTATTTCTTTGCCTAAATTAATGTCAATTATGTAACGTAGTAGTTTTGTGGGTTAAAAAAATTAAAACTCGCGACCTTAGAATTTTGAGATTGGCAACATTCTTTTTTTTCTTCAAGACGGACGGAACACACCGCTGCTGTCAAGATGTGAAATCTTTTTTTTTGGGCCGGCTTTGCTGGCTAGATGTTGTGATCGTCCCATTTAATAAACCCTTTATTTAATAAGGCGTAATACGTATAATATGTAGTCGCCGCAGTTTGTGTTATAAAGAAATTTTTGCCCATATTGGAAACCATATGGTAAGTCACATTGTCAATTCTTCACGTCTGATGTTAATGTCAGTTTGAACGAATATTCAGCTAGATATCTTTTTAAGGCTACATCACAAATGTTGGTAATTGTCGTTTTCTTAAATTATTCCAAATTGAAGCCTATAAAAAAAAAACATAACCTAGATCTGACCATCTCGGGTAATCAAGTTTATAATTCTTTCCAGGGTGCTTTGCAGGAGTAACTCTGGTGGAGTTATTTCATTGTTTTTAAATGTTGCTGAAGCTGTTCGTTACATGATTTAACACAAGATCATGAAATCCTCATGGTAACATGCAGATTTGCTTTAAGTAGTAAAAATGTTGAGCGAGGAATTATAAGGTAACACTGTTTTTTAACTATAAAATCAAGAAAGAAAGTACCTGTGGTGATATTGGAAATTGATATTGGATATTGGATATTGAAACTGGATATTAGTTATTGTAGTGACATTAAGAGATAGAATATTCCTTAATTATTGTTTTAAAAGATAGTCCTTGCGGTTAGTCTTAAAGTAGACTTAAGCACTAATCTTAGTTTATTAATTATTTTGTTAATTTAGCTTCATGGTAACTTAAGTACCTATACAAATTGTTTTTTTATGTATAACAGAGACGGTGAGGTGATTTTAGTATAGTGAACTCCCTCTCCTGAGCTAGTTAAACTTTTTTTTCTCACCGCTCTCTGTGTAAAGATACTCAGGACTCGCCTTGAACTATTACACAATAAAATCTGTGATATTTATCAGTATTAACATCTTTTATTTTATATCACAAGACCTGTTAAGTAGGACCTACCCCACTACATCTTGGATAAGTAGGATCGAGGGTGAGTCTAGGGTGTTTACGCTCAGGGTATCTTTATTTTGTGACCTGTGTTTTGGTAGGAGTGTCTGGTTACTTACAACTTAAGCAATCTTCACTCTGGGCACAAACTGAACACTCCCCCCAATCCACAACGTTACAAATGGCGCCCAATCTTTAAAATTTTTTTGTTTAAGAGGTGTAATAATTGTTATTGCGCCCAATTTACTTTTTTTGTGTGTTGTTTTATTGAAAATAATATATCTCTTTTTGTCAATGTTACAACTTTGCAGTTCCAAATTAAAATTCATTTAATTTGTGTACAACAACACACTTTACTTTGTTTATTGAACATTTTATTGTCAAATACTGTTCTGTTTTTATTGTTTGTTACAAACAAATTTTTTTTTCAGGTAATTTACATTGATGTTACCATATATTTTCACATTAGCTGATATTTACAATATTGTATTTAATTATAATACTAACATAGTATTTAATATTATTAAGGTTTTCTTGTTAAAATATCACCATGGCGAACTTAAAATCAATTAATTTTCATGCTTTAAATAAGGAAAAACTCATTTATGAAGTTCTTATTCGTTCTGAGACACCAAGCACAACTGTAGAAGGGCTGAGGAAGCAACTTAGAGTTTTGTCTAAGGAATGTTCTCCAGATGATATATATGTATTGAATGACAAGGTCGATGTTGAGGAAGAGCTTCCAATTATTGAAAGTAAGCTGCTTGAACTATCCAATTTGTTTGACAGTGATAAAAGTTCGAGTTCACGGTTCAAGGGTTTATGCAGTCACTTGTATTGGCGAATAAATAGGTTGTCTTCTAGTAGCCCAGCGTTGCAGACGAAGATTTTGTCTCTTAATGATAAATTAAAACCTTATTTGTCTATAGATACTTCAGCTGTACCATCTGTCAGTGCATATGTTCAGGTACCACTTGCCCCTACTATTGTTGAGTGTTCTGGGGATAGAAATATTGTCAGGTGGAATATTAAATTTAATGGTTTAACTGATCCAAGGTCATTCCTCGAACATTTAGAAGAGTTTCAAAGCTCAAATGGTGTATTAGATACCAAATTGTTTAATTCTGCGTCGCAGTTATTTTGTGATCAAGCACTACTGTGGTTTAGAGGTGTTCGCAGCGAAGTCAATAGTTGGCATGAGCTGAAACAATTGTTATTAGAGGAGTTTGATCCTGTTGATTATGACTATAGGTTGTTAGGTGAAATCCGTGCCAGGACCCAAGGGGTTGACGAACCAATTCATATTTATTTTTCTATAATGTCTTGTCTTTTTGATAGGCTTAGGAAGTCTTTGAGTGAAGAGGAGAAACTTGAGATTTTAAGTCATAATATTAGACCCTATTTTTCTGAACAATTAGCTTTAATTGATATTTACACAATTTCAGATTTAAAAACTAAGTGTAGGAAGCTAGAAGCAGCTAAACAGCGCTCTGGTTTATTTAATGAGCCTACTAAGAGCAATTTATTATTTTAGAAGTAATTTTATCAACTATTGGTTCATGGCACGTGAAGGACCTAAAGGGTTAATATGTTTTGTGTTTTATTGAAACTCCACCATTGTGTAGTCCTAATTTTTGTGTTTATACATTTTCATATAACCATTTGGGTAGATATATTTTCTTTTTGTGCAATTTTTTTTCACTTAATGTTAGTGTATTTTTTATCTGTCAGATAAATCTGCAGATAAATATATTTTTTGTTGTACAAGTGGTATTTCTCTACTACTCACTTGGTACAGATTTTGGTTACTGTCAGTATTGAGTTCAATCTGCAGTTATTTTGTTGTCATATAGGTGGTATTTCTCTATTACTCACCTGACACATTTTGTTGTTTCGGCAATATTTTGTTATAACTGTCAGTTATACTGAAGTTATATATATTTTTTTTTTGGGTAATAGCTAAAAACAAACTCAATTCGATGTCCATTGTTAGTTCTAGTGTAAAGTTGGCCTTACAACTTTTATACCTACTGAAGTAGTATGTTTTTGTTATTGTTTAGTGTTGCACAGATTTTGCTGTGTAATTCTGAAAGAGATGAATGTAAGGAATGAATGGTTATGTTAGTTACTAATATTGCAAAGGGCGTCCTATAGAAGATGATGTATGTTTAATCCGATGATAAAATGAATGTAAATGAATGGTGATAGACTGACACAACTCAAGGACTCATTGAATGACTTTATGCTATGGCCGGTCTTGTAAGGAATGTGTAGTTTGTATAAAATCTGACCTGCCTGTTGGTTTTTTTTTTGGATTGATAACTGAAAGATGGATATTTATTTATATTTTTTAGTAAGTAGGTTTACTTACTAAACTTAATGTTGTAATTTTGGTATTGTTTTTTTAACAACTGTTTGTTGTTACTTAAGTGGCTGTTATGCCTATATATATTTTTCTAATACAACTTTGTTGATAGTTGGTTGTAAACCTTGTTACTTACAAGTTTTTTTTCTCTTTTAACAGCTGTTGAGTTGTTGTTTTGTGGTGATGGGTTTTAGTTATACCTTATGGTATGTTGGCCATAGGTGTAACATTTTTTTTGTTTTGTTACTGATATATTTCACAGATTGTAGGTATCTACCTATCTACTTAGATTCATTGTTGTGTTATAACTTAGTTTTTTTTTCTCAGTTTAGGTTGGTTGTAGATTATTTCAACGCCGGGACGGCGATCGGTTCACTTCATGACCCTTTTCTTTGGAGGGGGGGCATTGTAACGTAGTAGTTTTGTGGGTTAAAAAAAATTAAAACTCGCGACCTTAGAATTTTGAGATTGGCAACATTCTTTTTTTCTTCAAGACGGACGGAACGCACCGCTGCTGTCAAGATGTGAAATCTTTTTTTTGGGCCGGTTTTGCTGGCTAGATGTTGTGATCGTCCCATTTAATAAACCCTTTATTTAATAAGGCGTAATACGTATAATATGTAGTCGCCGCAGTTTGTGTTATAAAGAAATTTTTGCCCATATTGGAAACCATATGGTAAGTCACATTGTCAATTCTTCACGTCTGATGTTAATGTCAGTTTGAACGAATATTCAGCTAGATATCTTTTTAAGGCTCCATCACAAATGTTGGTAATTGTCGTTTTCTTAAATTATTCCAAATTGAAGCCTATAAAAAAAAAACATAACCTAGATCTGACCATCTCGGGTAATCAAGTTTATAATTCTTTCCAGGGTGCTTTGCAGGAGTAACTCTGGTGGAGTTATTTCATTGTTTTTAAATGTTGCTGAAGCTGTTCGTTACATGATTTAACACAAGATCATGAAATCCTCATGGTAACATGCAGATTTGCTTTAAGTAGTAAAAATGTTGAGCGAGGAATTATAAGGTAACACTGTTTTTTAACTATAAAATCAAGAAAGAAAGTACCTGTGGTGATATTGGAAATTGATATTGGATATTGGATATTGAAACTGGATATTAGTTATTGTAGTGACATTAAGAGATAGAATATTCCTTAATTATTGTTTTAAAAGATAGTCCTTGCGGTTAGTTTTTAAGTAGACTTAAGCACTAATCTTAGTTTATTAATTATTTTGTTAATTTAGCTTCATGGTAACTTAAGTACCTATACAAATTGTTTTTTTTTTTATGTAAAGCAGAGACGGTGAGGTGATTTTAGTATGGTGAACTCCCTCTCCTGAGCTAGTTAAACTTTTTTTCTCACCGCTCTCTGTGTAAAGATACTCAGGACTCGCCTTGAACTAATACACAATAAAATCTGTGATATTTATCAGTATTAACATCTTTTATTTTATATCACAAGACCTGTTAAGTAGGACCTACCCCACTACATCTTGGATAAGTAGGATCGAGGGTGAGTCTAGGGTGTTTACGCTCAGGGTATCTTTATTTTGTGACCTGTGTTTTGGTAGGAGTGTCTGGTTACTTACAACTTAAGCAATCTTCACTCCGGGCACAAACTGAACACTCCCCCCAATCCACAACGTTACAATTAGTTCACTGAAATGTTGATTCGATAATTTTTTGAGACTTCGCTCGAAAAATCTGTAATAATTTATACCAGATAACATATTAGATTGATATTGAATAAAATAGTGTTACGTTCAATGATATTATGTGATGGGAAACAAAAACGAAGCTGTTCGATTAGTTTCTTCCCGATTGCCTGCACTGCAACACAAATAAAGTATTGTATGCATTTAACACTGCAGCCGTTATTGCTACGCGTTAATCGATCCATTTATGGAAAACTAGCTGTTTCACGCGGTTTTACTCGCGCAATTTTGAATCCCGTGGGAATATCGGGATAAAACAGCCTGTAACCTATTACCATGCCAAATTTCGTCCAAATCCGTTGAACCGTTTTGCCGTGATTGAGGAACAAACATCCAGACATCCAAACTTTCACATTTATAATATTAGTAAGATAGCAGTTGATGTACAGAAGGCAGCAGATAAAGCGTTAAAAACCTGTCAAGTTTCCCCACTCAATTTTTAACTTAATGCCGAAGGCATAGAGTTCAGATGCAATTACAATAATTCAGAGTATCCAATTCTGTCTACCATTTTGACGTGGCCAGTAGTCAATTCATTGGATGTTGATAGTAAGTTGCGATATTCTTAAGCCTATTGTCCTAACACAGAAAGGTATTTAGTCAGAGTATTGACCAATCATTCATCTAGAATCTACAAAGATAAGTAAACGTAGGAAAAAAATTGGAGTACTCATGGATTATTTATTTACGTACATTACATAAACAAATCACCAATAACACAACGATCTAAATAATAAGATGCACTTATTTATTGCAACTTTAATCTATAACGATTAGCTGATCTCATCAAATAACACCAAAATGCAGTATACCACGCAAGTACGAAAACGCTTTTTGCAACCAAAACTTTATCTCTGAACCCAGAATGGCATGCATCTTTTGCATAACTGCAGTAAACACTTAAGAAAGTAAGAGTTATCCATTGCAATACTAAATGAGCTGCTATAAATACTAAGTACATATTAAAAAATATTTCGCTATCATTGAATACAGCAATCAATAAACACATGCTGCCTGTTAAAATTAAAATCACTATCAATAACATTGTTACAAAATAAACAGCACTATCAGAAGATTCCATAATAGTCGAAAATCCATATTCTGCAATCATCCCAAACAGGAAAAATAATCCAAGGGCCCCATGAACCAGCCCAAGTATGGATATCATTAAACAATCAGAGCATGAAGGCATGCAGCCTAAAAATCCATTTGGTGAATTAAAGTAACTCCACAGTTTCATCCTGATTTATGATCACGTTTGTTCAGATAAAATTATAAAGAAAAAATATACATTTCATAAAACCTAATTATTTCTTGGCTTGTCATCTATCACTCTTTGATAAGAATGACGTTTGAAAAATTGTATACATTTCTAAAAACGTTTAAAAAGAACAATTTTTATTAGAATCAGATGAAAAATTATTACTTGCGTTTTTTATTACCCACTATTAGGCTCTAATGGGTTAATCAAAAACGCAAAAGCAATAAAATTACTTAAGTTTGTTTTTACAAGTACCTAATCATATTCCTACCATATAAATGCGAAGGTTGTGGATGGATGTTATTTCTTCCTCAATCATGGCAGAACGGCTTAATGGATCTTTATGAAATTTTGTGTAAATAGTGTATAGTCTGGTATTACAGCTTTGAAACAAAAGTGTGAAGTGAGTATTTTCAATTCCGTTATAAAACGGAATAATGACGTTCTGAACATTATATTTCACAGCTTCTTTCTTTGCGATTGAGGTTTACTTTATGTAGTAGCACCACCTACTGCTAGCCTTTGCACGGATTTTAGAGTCTATGATAAGGGTTCTTTTCTTTTTTTTTTTTTTTTTTTAACAACTGTCACGTTTCGCTCCCTATGTCAGCATCCAGTCTACAGAACTCATTCTGCGTTTCCGTGCTGTAGCCTGCGCACGTCGACTAAAATATATTAATTAGCTAGTTAAATTTTAAAAGTTTAAATGGTAAAAATTGTGCATCGAAGGAAGAGAAAATTCTCAAGAAAATAATTCGAGGAGGTTGAGACATCAAATTACAAATTCCGAAGAACCCAACGGTGTTGGGACTTATTAGAAAAATTTCGTTGACACAAAAACTACCCACATTGTATGTGCGTGTAGTCATCGAGGTTCGATGCATACAATTAATTCTCCTATTTAGTCCGTTACTCGATAATAATATCGTCGTTGGCGATTAATCTGATGTACGGTGGAGAATCTCTAATATAATTTTAATAAATATTAGAAAAAATGTCGTTGACACAAAAACTACCCACATTGTATGTGCGTGTAGTCATCGAGGTTCGATGCATACAATTAATTCTCCTATTTAGTCCGTTACTCGATAATAATATCGCCGTTGGCGATTAATCTGATGTACGGTGGAGAATCTCTAATATAATTTTAATAAATATTAGAAAAAATGTCGTTGACACAAATCTACCCACATGGTATGTGCGTGTAGTCATCGAGGTTCGATGCATATAATTAATTCTCCTAATTAGTCCGTTACTCGATAATATCGCCGGTGGCGATTAATCTGATGTGCGGTGGAGAATCTCTAATATAATTTTAATAAATATTAGAAAAAATGTCGTTGACACAAAACTACCCACATGGTATGTGCGTGTAGTCATCGAGTTTCGATGCATATAATTAATTCTTTTGATTAGTCAGTTACCAGATAATATCGCCGTTGGCGATTAATCTGATTTGCGGTGGAGACGATCTTGCACGCCGAATCCAAGATTTGAAGTGCCCGAGCTACCTCCGTCATTATCAGCCTTTTTTTTGATACGATTAATGTCCCGGAAGAGGTCTAAAAACCAGCAGTTGTCGGCTGAAGATCTAAAGAATCTAAAGATAAGCCTGTTGAGGACTATCTTGTACCCGCAATTTGCAAATATTTACTTGCTCCCTTTATTAAATTTAGAAGCAAAAGCAGCATTGGCTGAAACTCTTACCAAACGAGATTCTATACATCAACAAAAAAAAAAAAAGGGCAAATTGGAATCGCCTTGGCAGCTTTATCGCAAGCGATGGTAATCATTTTCAATGAAACTTCAAAACTTTTAAAACTGCTGAGTTACGCTTGTCGCGATAGCCAGAATAGGGAAACTAAAACTCATCGTAACATAATAATGAGTTCCATAAACGTATGCCTGCGTGACACGCTGACCAATACAAGTTGCGATGATTATCTATTGGGAGGAGATATTGCTGAAACGTTGCAAATTGCAAAAAACGACGACGTCATCTCCGCAGCCACAGCTGCCGGCTCGAGCTCCACAGCAGAGCTACACGTACCCGCCACGTAGGACCTACCACGAACGGTCGTGGAACACTAGCAACCAGCGGAAATAAACCACCAGGTGCAGTGCGATGGACGTTTACGATATTTTCATCAAAAATGAGCTTAGATAACGAGTGATCCATTAATATTATCGTGAATAGCTGGTTACTAAAGACCTTTTAAATATCTGCCCGCTAAACAAAGTAGCTCTTGTGTTTACCCAAGGTCAATACATGGCCATAAAGATTATATTTTAGCGTTGGATAAACTATTAAAAATAAATGCTATATTCGTATGTTCTCATGAGCCAGGTAAATTTTATCACAAATTTTTTCTTGTGCTCAAGCTATACGGTGAAAATCGCTTCATACATAATTTAAAATCTTTGAATTAATTTACTACAAAACACTTCAAAATGGAAGATTACAGAACCGCTGATAAGTTAACAAAACAATGCTACATGTTATTTTTTCATCAATGTTGATAAGTCTTTCCGAAAGTACCTTCGATTTGAATATAACAACGTTTTATATGAATTCAAATATTAAACGTTTGACTTATGCACCGCTCTTTATATAAGTATTTACTAAAATATTAAAACCAGTCATGGAATTTTTACGTCGGGATAATTTTTTCATCCATAATATATCTAGATAATATATTTTACATTGGCAAAGATTGTGATGATTGTAATGAGAATGTTTGGATTACAAAACATATTTTAATAAATTTAGGTTTCATAATGCATACGAAAAAAGGTTGCTTTGTTCCTAGAACACAATGTAAATTCCTTGGGTTTATTTTTGATTCAGAGAAAATTATTTTAAAACTACCCACAAAAAAGAAAAAAAGTTCTTAAAATAGAAAAAATAATACACAAAGTTATTCGAGCAATTTAAAATATTGTCACCAAATAAAAATCCTACTTATGATCAGGTAGTGAATTTACCCAGATATAATAAAGATGATTTTACTTGGTGGTTAAATTATCTAGAAGAGGGCTTTTCTCCTCTTAGAACAGGCCAATACACTAAAACTATCTATCCTGACGCATCATATACTGGCTAGGGCGGGTTTTGTGATGGAAAAGAGGCAGCGGGTCATTGGAAGGAAAGCGAGTCGTCGCTACACATTAATACTCTGGAATTAAAAGCAGTTTTTTCGGACTTAAAACATTCGCATAATTATGGTAGTTACGATTGTGATATATTGTTAAGAATAGATATTACCATTACCTGTATAAATAGAATGGGTAGTGTTCAGTTTTCACATATGGATCATATTACCCGAGACCAATGGAAATAGCGTGAAATGCGTAAGATCAATATCTTTACATCTTATATTACTTCAAAAGATAATATAGAAGCTGAGAGTTTGTCACGAAAACAGTTTAATGACACTGAATGGGATCTAAGTGACTATACCTTTAATAATATAACAAATAGGTTTGGAATACTATCGGTTGATCTTTTTGCAAACAGATGCAACTTATAATGTCCTATTTATGTAACCTGGAAAAATGACCCAGATGCAAAAACTCTTCAGAAAATTGTTAGTGAAAAGTCTGTGGGTATTGCGGTAGTACCATACTGGCCCACGCAACTATGGTTGCCATTGTTTAAAAGGTTGTGTTGTGATTGTATTTACTAAATACTAATTCGCTGAAATCTCCTTTCAGATCTGCGCACAACCTTCATTAAACATTAACCTTGGTTGCCCCGAAATTGTTCAGAAAGCGTTAGTAAAAAGATCACTGTCTTCAAAGTCCGTTGAAATTATGTTGGCATCTTTGTTGGATAATTCTTACCGAGACAGTGTGAAGGAGGTATCAAGGCGTGGATTGAATATTGCAAAAATAATAATTTTAGTTTTACTCAAACTTCTAAACCAATAATTGTTCATTTCCTAACTGAAATTTTCGAAAAAGGTGCTAAGTACGGTACTATTAATAGCTATAGATCTGCATTATCATTAATATTAAACATAAATTCCCAATATGACAGGTTAAAAAGTTTCATGAAAGGAGTCGTTATGTGAAGACCAACCACATCAAGTATGATCTTACCTGGGATCCAGCAGTTGTATTGAGCTACTTACCTACAAAATTTCCTAATGAAGACCTTGACTTAAAGACTCTTTTCCAAGAAAACTGTTACACTAATAGCTCTTGTAACGGAACATCGTGTTCAAATTTTATCCGTGACAAAGATTAAAAATATTTTAATAACTAAAAAAGGTACTTATAAAAGGGTTTATAAAAACCTCTAAATTTAATAGTAAACAGACCTTGGTAAAGTTTCCGTTTTTTAATATTCGTCCAGAAATTTGTCCAGCAAAAACCTTACAGATGTAGGTATATAAATAAAACGAAAATTTAAGGAAACCTGATAATTTGTTTATTAGTTTTAAGAAACATATAGGTTTCCAAACTTTAAGTCACTGGGTTAAAAACACTTTAACTCTCAGTGGTATTGATGAAAATATTTTTAGTGCACATAGTACATGACATGCTGCTACATCAAGAGCTATTTATTTAGGAGTTTCTATTGACCTATCAAAAATACTGCAGGATGGTCGGATTCTTCCTCAGTCCTTGCTAGAAATTATAACAAACTTTGTAACGAAAAATAATTTGCCTAATCATTGTTGAATTGTTTTCAATGAGTATGTTTATTTACTATTGAAGAGTTTTACCTTACTACTCTGCCAATTCATTTCACTATAACTAATCTTTAAACATCCTACATAAAGTAAACCTCAATCGCAAAGAAAGAAGCTGTAAAATATAATTGAGGATCAAACGAACTTCTAAAGTGAAGTTCGATCCTAATTATGTGAACAGCTTCTTTCGAAGCGATTTAATATAAACCCACCCGTTATTATGCTTTGAAATAAGCATTATATGAATATGTTTCAACATGGAGTAATTTCAATTTATATTTGTATTTTACCCAACCCCAATATAGTGAAATGAACAAACAGGAATAAGACAGATTGACTTTAAACAAAATGAGTTCTGTAGACTGGATGCTGACATAGGGAGCGAAACGTGACAGTTGTTAAAAAAAAAAAAAAAAAGAAAAGAACCCTTATCATAGACTCTAAAATCCGTGCAAAGGCTAGCAGTAGGTGGCGCTACTACATAAAGTAAACCTCAATCGCTTCGAAAGAAGCTGTTCACATAATTAGGATCGAACTTCACTTTAGAAGTTCGTTTGATCCTCAATTATAGTTAGGATGGATATAGGATCCATGTATTGAATAATAAATAAATAAATAAATATTTATTTCTGACACTCACACAACATTATCTAGCCCAAATTAAGTTTCTTTAAGAACTTGTGTTATGGATACCAGATAACTGATATACTTAAGAAATATATAAACATAAATAATGAATAAATACATATTTTTTGTTAAAATAAACATATAAACATCCATGACTTGACGACTAATATCTGTGTTCATCACACAAATATCCGCCGCCGCCGGGATTCGAACCCAGGACCTCTGGCATAGAAGGCAATGTATGTTACCGCTACACCAGCCGGTCGTCAAGAGAAACTTTGACGAGAACGAAGTCGTAGGCAGCAGCTAGTATATTCCATATTATTGCTTAAATATGACAATAAAGGTACCTGTTCTTTATTAGCTGTTAGAAAATATTCCTTATTTTGTATTTTATTAAAATCATAAGGTCGGATGGTCGGATGGTGTTTGTATAAAAGCAACATGAATGCAAACAAGCTCAAAATCATCCAGTTTGCAGTGGAAAGAGCTATGATTGGAGTTTTCCTACGGGATCGATTTACAATTTCCGCGGGTAAAACAACAAAACTCAACCGATACACAAAACAGGTATAAGGCTAAAGGAGCACATGGCTAGCAAAAAGGATGGCCCTTGGGATATTAAGGTTCTTTTGTGACGACTACGTACTGGGAGACGCAGTGTAGGCATATCCTGCCAAGAGGATCAAGGATCTTGTTAAAATCTCTAGATGTAGGTAACGTAGGATGGAGCGGTGTGGAGATCCTTGGGGAGGCTTATGTCTAGCGGTGAACATCTCCTCTAGTTGATAGATTAAAAAGTAGAAATAAAAGTAAAGCATTGGGGTTCTTGCTTATATTTATTATGTGTATGATAAATTATAAGAGTGCAAACGCAAGGTCTTTTTAATGAATATTTATATTTAGCCGCATATTGCCAAATATTTGATCGTGCAGTCGCACGCCACCTCCTTATCAACCGTTTATTTAGAATCTGCAAATGTAGGAAAATGAAGGAAAAGATAATGATAACTTAGGGGTCATTTATTTATGTACAGTGCAAAAACAAATCGCCAATTTCACAACGATCTAAACAATAACATGTATCAATTGCAGCTTTAGTCTATAAAAGTTAGCCGTCCTCATCAAATAACCCCAAAATAAAGTATACCATGCAAGTACCAGAACGCCTTTTGCAACCAAATCCCTATTTTGAAACCCTGAAGTGCAATCTTCTTTTACAAAACTACAGTAAACACTTAACAAAGCAAGAGTCATCCATTGCAAAATTAAATGAGCTCCTATAAAAACTAAGTACAGTCTGAAACACTTTTCATTTTCATTAATTACAGCCATCAGTAAACACGTGCTACCTAATAACATTAAAATCACTATCACAAATATTGCTACAAAGTAAACAGCAGTATCAGAAGCATTCATAATATTCCAAAAACCATATTCTGTGATCATCCAAAACATGAACAATAATCCAAGTGCTCCATGGAGTAGTCCCAAGATAGATATCATCAGACAGCCAAAGCATGAAGGCATGCAGCCTATGAATCCATCTAACGTATTAAAGTAACTCCATAAGGTCATCCTGGCTATAAAACGTAAGATCTTATAAAAATATAAAGAAAAAAAGAAAAATATATATATATTTAAGAAAAAGTAATTGTTTTCTCGCCTGTCATCAGTCTTTATTAAGAATGACGTTTAAAAAATATATGCAGCTGTAAAAACGTTCAAAAAGAACATTTTTGTAGCTTTTGACCACAGATGCAGAAAAAAGGCTGTACTATACGTGAAGTACGTAAAGTAGGTACATATTTTTGGATTGCTTTTGGAAATTGTAGAAATCAATTATTAAAAAATGAAACTAATCACTATACTCAGTACGTTGTTAAAAGTATATTTTAAAACTAAGATTTTGAGTAATATTTTCATAACCACTAATAGATATCTGCCTACTTTTCTTGTTTCTTTTTTCTAAAGACGATGAGGATGTTATTTTAATATAATATAAGATAATTTTAAAACAGCTCAAAGACATTCAGCGAAAGAGTTACAAAGTTGAAATGTAAATGAGCAGGGACGAAGCAGGGAGAATAGAAATGGATGGCCATTGTGGTAAGGTTCTTAAGTGGTGACCACATTCTGGGAGACGCAGTGTAAGCAGGCTTGGTGGAACGACGTCAAAAATGCTAGATGTTGGTAGCACAGGATCGACTGGTGTGGAGAAACTTTGGGAGGCTTTTCTTGTTGGAGTGCTTATGTGTCTCCTAGCTGCTAGAAAGAAAATTATACAGGGTGTCCCGCAAACCCTTTATATTACCTTAACGGATGTATTCTAGTACCCATGAGGATCACAGAAAAAATATAAAAAAAAACTTAATTTATTTTTAAATTTTTGTATGAAAGCAATAAATTTCGATATTTTTTTCATACAAAATTTTAAAAATAAATTTAGATTTTTTCTTTTTTTAGGTTTACGAGACACCCTGTATAATAAAAATATTTGATTTCTTGCCTTTATTAAATGTATTATAAATTATAAGAGTGTAATTGTAAGTTCCTTGTAATATTTATCTTAAAAAATTTGACGTATAGTCAAATTTTGCCGAACTATATAAAATACATTTTTTTTATTAAGTATGGATGGGACGTTTGTCTTCCATGACACCTGATGTTAAGTGAACATGAAGACTAAGGTGGTACACGTCCTTCGACGAGAAACCTATTCACTCGACGCTTAAAAGTACTAGGACTACTGGTCAGGGAAAATAGACGCAGGCAGTTCATTCCAAACCTTGGCGACCCGTATTAAAAAGGAACTGTCAAAGCGCTTAGTTTGACTTTTCGTATTATCTACCACGTACGGATGGAAGTTCTGTCTGCGTCTGGTAGTCCGATGGTAAAAGGGTGAGGGTTCAATTTGTTCAAACAGAGCTATCGCGCACTCACCAAAATGTATCCTGTAGTACACGGTTAAACAAGCAACCTTACGAC
This sequence comes from Stenoptilia bipunctidactyla, assembly GCA_944452665.1. NCBI lineage: Eukaryota > Metazoa > Arthropoda > Insecta > Lepidoptera > Pterophoridae > Stenoptilia > Stenoptilia bipunctidactyla. The sequence continues at coordinate 25,332,788 of OX101735.1, forward strand.
GATGCTCTAAGGTCTGTAGTCGATATCTGTTATTAGTTATCGATTTTTATATGTAAATGTTACTTATTACAACTGTTGATTCGCCGTGCAAAATAAAATAAATAAAAATAAATAAATAAGTACTCCATGCATGATCGCACTTGAGCTGTGTATAAGTTAAGAAGCTGTGCAGGGCCGAAGTACCGCCGTACCTTCGAGATGATTCCCAGCTTTTTCGAAGCTACTTGAGCCATGGACACTATTTGTTGACCGAACTTTAAACTGGATGTTACAGTTACGCCTAAAAGCCCTAGATGGTCAGTGATGGGAACAGATACATTTGGAAAGTGGGCTTAAACATCATGTTTTGTTCACACAATCAAGGCCATATTGGTGTGGGGATATGGGGCACCATCACCAAGCTATTGGGGAATCAGTAGTCAAACTCGTGAATATAATTAGTATACTCATAAATGTATAGGAGGTATTAATTATTTCATAAAGTTAGAATATCATTGAAAATGTCATGAATGTCACTATGACATCGGGTTTTCAGTCATTTTGTTAATCTTATTATTTTGAAGCTTACCGCGTTCTGGGAATGTTTCTGTTCATTTGGAGTATTCATTTTCTAGTAATTTAATAATTGATATATAACGATGATAGATAACGACGTTATACAGGGTGACTAGTGACAAATTTTAGATACTGAAGGAGAGCACTCTGTACCTACTCGATTCTGATCATAATTATGTAATAAAAGTAGTTACCTACTTAATTTTTCACTAGCATTCCCTATAAATAAATAAAGTTTGTTCCTATATACTTAACTTACACCTGAGTCAATAGCGGCACGTGGCCTGGCACGCGCATCGCTACCAACGCTAGTCTAACCATGCGTTGCGTAATCAATTCTTTAACTTTCGGTTAAGTTTACTCAGTAAATAATTAATATTTATTATATTTTTTTTAAATCGTGAAACTTACGTTAATGTAGATGTATCTCTGTGCCCACTTAGCAATTTGTTGTACACAATTTAAGTCATACATTATTTTACACACCAATTCATATCAAATTACAATAATTGTTGAAATCTACCCGCGCCCGGGCGCTAATACCCCCCAGAGTCCACTTTGCGTCCGACCTAGCCCTGCGCCCATCTATCGCACGGTATGCGCTTTCCTCGCGCCTACTTGACACACGAGTCAAGTGCTAGTGATTTGTAAGACTCAAATAATATACACAACGAACGGCAGGCGTTCGGTTGGAACGCGGCCTGATGCTAAAAGTAATCAATTTTTTTATTGGATTTTATAGTATAGCACTATTTACACAACCCCTCTATAGTTTTTGAAACGATCCAGTTACGAGTGTACTTTATCAAGAGTTTTGTTCATGTTAAAAAAAAAACTATAAAACGCGTCACTAATCATAATTCAGGTTTTTACCACTAACCAGTAAACATTAATAGAGGTACCACTGAATTGATTAATGCTGGCGAGGTTATCAAATTGCAGCAACCAATCTTGGTTAAGCTGAGCTTAACAAAGACATTGAGGCTGTATAATTAATATCTACGATTGTAAGACGCTTAAACCAAATTTGTTTCAGTATATTGAGGTATCGACAGGAAAATATCATAGAACCTAAATCTTAGTTGTATTCACAAGGAGTATTCTATTAAAAACTATGTGAATGAGAACAATAATTCCACTGTTTTTTATCGAATACGTACCCCCGTGTTTGAATTCGATCTCACCTGATGGCAAGTGAAGATGAAGATGATTTAAAAGATGAAAAAGCACGGCCCTAGGAAAGAACTCTTCTCCTTATAATACAGTGTTGATTTTTCGTCACCAGCCAAATTTAAATGATAGTTTCTTTGATACGACATAAACGTACCTGCATATTTATTTAAGCGTCGCTCAGTACAAAAAGTAGAAATATGGACCCACAAACTTATAAAAAAATTGTCGCTGTTGATGAACAAAGCTGCTACGACGCGGCATTTCCTTGATAATACTACGACGTAGTACTACAAAATGTGTGTAGTAGCGCGTACTCTTCTTTAATTTAATAGTAATTTAGAGTGACCATGCTTTGCTTAACCTGTAAGCGGATATATTTATTTCATAAAAAAAATAATGCTTTTTTTTGCAAAAATCGTTTCTATAAATGATACTTATTGTGTAAAAAAAATTTGGCCAATGACCACAAATTAACCCTGTATATTGCCGGAACACATCCCCGGCGCCGCGCCGCGCTGGCAGATTTTATATGAAGGTTGTTCAGTTAACCAGTCGCACACTGGCGGGATTTTACCACCAACCAAGGTTGGACTGATGTTGTAAAACCCCAATTTTTTAAAATGCCTAAAGTAGTAAGAAACTCGACCGTTTTTCGACGCACCCGTCAAGTCTACAAGTATTAGCCACTTTAACTTGAGCAGGGCAGGAATAAAAAGGATGTGAATACGAAAGTAAGAAGATCTTCGCTTTTTTTTTATTAAAGACTTAGCCCGAGCTTGACCTCAATCTCACCTGATGGTAAGTGGAAATGAGGTCGAAGATGAACGCGGCCGAACAAAGAACTGGCTCTTCATAAAATGTTGCCGGAGCACATCACCGCTGGAGCGGTCATATTTGGCGGCAGATTTAATATGATGAGTTTACACCAAGCGGGGTCACTCGTATTAGTCGCCTTTTACGACACGTTCCAGGGGCAGTGGGGCTATTCTAAGCTGACCCTAAACATATAAATAGTTGTATGCAGTCATTTTATTAAGTACTCCAAATTTAGAACATACGAGTAGTTCACGTCAGGTCACGGTTTTCCCGTTAGCGACGATCTAACTCAACAATATTTCATTGGTCTGATTTAGAGCTTAGTGCAATGGTTGCCCGGAACGGTATTAAACTCCTTCTTGTATTGTTCGGGAGGATAAACTTCTAGGTCTGGGCGTATTTTGAATTTAGGCCATATATAGCAAATTAGTGAGGAACAAAAGCTCATACAATTTGCCCTGAAGTCTTAAATGATCTATAAAGTTAATGGTCAATGATGGGCATGCTATTCAATATTTAATTTTGAAGCGGTTTTTTGTAACGTTTTATTCAATTATCTTTTTATTTATATTTTGAGTTTCAGAACAAAATTTAAGTACCTATTATAAATATAAGTATATTGTATAAGTAAAGACTTCAGCCTTTTAAATTTTTCGTTTCATAATTTTTTAAATAAAATAATTATGAAAAAGGATAAATGGTTTAAGATCTAGTTTTGGGTTCGAAAAGTTAAGTATTTTTACACATAAGTTTTGATATTAAATTATCACATAGAAGAACCTGTTTTAATCCAGTTTCAGAAAAGGTCCCGCTTCAGGTCAGGCCGTTGTTAATTTTACTTACCAGCCCTGTACGTTATTGATCTTTTCGCTACATTACCAAAAAAATATGCGTTTAATTTGCCAAACATAAATGTTAATAACAAGAACTACCTAAATGTATAAGGTATACCGCACACAATAGCTGCGGTAGAGCCAAGTGTGGCAGTATGATATTGGCTGGAAAACTGCATATATCTCGACAGTTTCCTGACATTTTACGGGGTGTCCGTGTAGAATATGGTTTTAATATAAATATTCCTACATCAAGGAACAACTCTTGTTCATCTTTTTCAATAAAATTGTCATACTGATTCTTTTAACTGAATCTCTAAAATACAGGTACAAAACAGGTTTGTAAAATGAACACAATTTAAATGAACATTTTGACAAGGAACATTATGTCCCAAACCAAAAAACTTTGGTACACAGGTAACTAGGTATTTTTGTAAACCTGTCTCCATTGCTTTGGGCTCCTCGCTTTCCCCTTTAATAAGTGGATATTTTCCCATCCGTTACATCCTTGAATTTGTGAAAATGCGTTCTTAATGGCGAGGCTCGTTGCCACGGTAATACAAACCTACATTTTTTCTTACTTAACTGTGATGAGCAAAGAGCTTCATCACACTTTTGGGAGGTTTTATTAAAAAATATAGGGCGAATTGAAGAATAGCTTTGGAAAAAACGTGCTTTTTGAACGAGTTGATGAGTTTTAGGAATTATCAAATCGTGATGTATAAGAATACATACCTATGTAGCATTTTACGCTTTCAATATCTTGAATATTAACAATATAATACTAACAACATTAAACACTTAAGATAACATCAAAATAAATGTGAAAGTATGACTAAATATCCCCGGGTTCAAATAAAAAAATAGCTACGAAAGTTAAAATAATCTAGGTTTCCATTATTCATATCTTCAATAATAATAAAGGTTTAAATTATTCATTTTGCTAAAATAATCTTATCTCTAAAAACGGTTTGATTTGAAGATGTCTTATTGCCAAATAAATACTTACAGCATAACTTTGGGGACAGGTTACACAGGATAAAAATGTACAGGAAAACGGGTAAAATCGAGCTAAGCTAACAATGTAAAGAAGGTATTATCATGTATTAAGTATCACATTAAAATCCGGATGGTTTATTTTTATCGAAATATACGGGATGACTGGTGACAAATTTTAAATATTGAAGGAGAGCACTCTGAACTCGATTCTGATCATAATTATGTTATAAAGGTAGGTACTTTATTTTTGACCAGAAATCCCTATGAATAGATACAGAGACCTTACTACACTTTTCCCGACGTGCTGCCTCAGTCAACACGCACACAGCCTGCAGTGTTCCTGCCACACCACCACCCACTAAGTATCTATTGCATTACGCTTATGTAACTATGCGTTGCGTAATAAATTCTTTAACTTTTGGTTGAGTTTAATCAGTAAATCATTAATATTTATTTTTTATTTTATTTTTTCTCTTCATGTATGATCTCATATTACCTATCAAGTCCTGGAATTTCAAAAATGACCCACCAGTCACACTGTACACAATTAAATTATAACAATAAATAACAATAATAAAATACCAGACAATCACACCAACTACATGGCCTCAAAGGAAGTAAAGCTTGTGTTATGAAATATCATGTTGCGAACTAGGGGGAAACCTAGAATATAAAATACACAATATTTAGATAAACACCCAGACCCGAAACATTTTTTTTCTTGTTCCTTGCTGGAATCGAACCCGCAACCACTGGCGTATGAGTCAGAGAGGTTTATCACATCGCCAAAGTGGTCGTATTAATTATAAACATACATACATAACGTCACGTCTGTATCCCTTATGTGGTGAAACCATCTGATGTCACGTTTAATTTTGGAGGCATTATAACGGTGGAGAGAGACTATTATAGTGATAGGGGGTCAAACTACCACCCACAAAAAACTTCCCGAGCATGCTGCAAAAGTCCCTTAACTGACTATTACAGCATGCTCGGGAAGAGAAGCAGCTGACACATAAATTATAATAGTATGTTATTATTACCCGCAATGGGCCAGGTTGGTGATTTACGGCCCAAAACCTCCTCGTCAGCCAGAGGATACACTCATAGTAGAGAGCTTTTATATTTAATTATTTTTTATAAATAAATATTAATAAATAAATATTTCTGACACTCGCACAACATTATCTAGCCTTAATTAAGGCGCTTTGCACACGTAGCAACTTAAGTTTACAAAACTGACAACTTAGTTGAAGCAACCATCAACTTTTTTAGAAATTGCCACTTGCTACAACTAGAGGATCTGCAATTGATGCAACTGGTAACCTTGTTGAAGCAACTATCAATTTTTGTAAATGTTCTAAAGGTTTCCAGTTGCAGCAACCACAAATTGGCCTTTACGGTTGTCGCAATTTTATGTGAACTTGGTTTGTTAGGTGAGTCCACTCAGTATTACGATGGACACCGGAGAGACAGCACTCGTTTACATTATATTACGTCGGCGTCGCCGACACGGTGGCAACTACAACAAATTATTCGCAGCAATCGTCGGTTTTGGATTCATCCCTTCTTGCAAGATAGGACTAGATTTATTAACATAAATGAGCTTCAGAAACATAATGACAAGTTTAAACAATATTTTAAAATGTCTGTTTACATATTTAATAAGTTGCTAGAAAGTGATTTAAAACGATAGAATACAGTGATGAGGGAAAGTATATACCCCAAAGAACGACTTGCTATTGCTGATTTTAGAAACTTTTGTTAGCTGCGATTGTCAATTGAAAAAACCAGCAACTTAATCAAAGTTCCTAATTGCGAGTTGCTGCAATCAGAAACTAACTCCTAACTAGAATTTCTGTGTACGCAATTCCATTGGAATAATATATGAACAGGGAGTTGTCAGTTGTCGGTTGTCGCAACAAGGCGCATGAAGTTTATCGTCTGCTAAGCGCCTAAGTTTCTTAAAGAACTTGTGCTATGGATACTACTACATTGGTTGAAAAGTTCGCGGCCTGACCATTAAAAAAAAAAACTTTTGTTATTTTTTCTGCCGTCATTTTGAACTATCATTATTCAATTGTCAGCCCGCGGATTTCCAATTTGATATCTTGTTTAAATAAAATTTTACGAACAAAATAAATACGTGTGTAGAACCAATTTTCACTAATGGAGAAATTTGAACAACGTGCTGTGATTAAATATTTGTTTAAAAAAAGATTAACACCAAAGGAGATCCATGATGACATGCAAACAAATTTAGGGGAATCTGCCCCGTCTTATACCACTGTGAAAAAATGGGTTGCAGAATTTAAACGTGGACGAGAGAACATCGAAGATGACCCTCGCTCCGGCAGGCCAATGACGTCTACGACCGAAGAAAACATCAATAAAGTGTGTGATCTCATATTGAAAGACCGTAGATTGACTATCAGAGAAATTGCAGACACTATAGGCATCTCATATGAACGAACGCAAAACATCATTGTCCATGAACTCGGCTTTTCTATGGTTTCGGCTAGGTGGGTCCCCAGATTGCTTTCAGTAGAGCAAAAGCGAATTCGATTGTTTGGAGCGATTGGAGATGTTCGAGGCTGATCCACAAGGTTTTCTTGATAGATTTGTGACAATGAATGAAACCTGGGTTCACCACTGTACCCCAGAATCAAAACAACAATCCAAACAATGGAAAAAATCAGGTGAACCAACTCCGAAAAAAGCAAAGGCAATTCTGTCGGCTGGCAAGGTGATGGCATCGGTTTTTTGGGATGCTAAGGGTGTCATTATGGTGGACTACCTTCCAAAAGGCGAAACAATAAACTCTGCGTACTATAGCACCCTTCTGCGCCGTTTACGTGAAGAAATTAAACAGAAACGCCCAGGATTACTGAGAAAGAAAGTGTTGTTTCACCAGGACAACGCCCGAGTCCACACGTCTGTCGAGTCTATGGCTCAAATTCATGATTGTGGTTTCGAATTGTTGCCACATCCAGCTTATTCTCCTGATTTGGCACCTTCGGACTTTCATCTGTTTCCAAACCTGAAAAAACACCTCGGTGGGCAGAAATTTTTAACGAATGAAGAGGTCGAAGCCGCTGTTAACCTGTATTTTGAAGACCTTGAGGAATATTTTTTTAAAACAGGTATGGAAGCTCTGGAACGCAGATGGAAGAAGTGCATAGAGCTAAATGGAGATTACGTCGAAAAATAAAAATATTTTTGTATGTACTTTATTCTGTTTTCTTGACTAGGCTGCGAACTTTTCAATCCACCCTCGTAGATAACTGATATACTTAAGAAATATATAAACATACATATTGAATAAAAACATATTTTTTATTAGAATAAACTTAAATAAACATATAAACATCCATGACTTGACTCATATCTGTGTTCATCACACCGCCGCCGGGATTCGAACCCAGGACCTCTGGCATAGAAGGCATTAAATGTTACCTCTACACCAGCTGGTCGTCTAAAATTTTATTTTATTTAATTTTATGATTTATAATTTAGAATTTTGTACTTTAACATAAGGTTGAAGTACAAAATTTTCGGTACCAACGAAAAAAGGTTAGTACCTTTGAAATAAAGTCATTCCGTCTCTCTCTCTCTCTCTAATTAGATTGTTGAATAATGGTTCTAATTAATCAGTAGTAATGTTCTCCATATATACCAAGGTACCCAATGTGGTTAAAGTTAAACAATTTCAATAATCCTTAGAAGGTAATCCATGCATTCTGTAAGGGTAGCCCTTATAATTTCCTTTTCCAGAGCAAAATTTACATGACCAACTTAGAAGGATATCATTAAGTTCTGGATGTGTACGAGAGTGATAGTCCAATGAAAACTGGTTGTTCTGTTCATATATTAGACGCACCTGTTACAAGTTTTACGTTATGTGAATATAATAATGTTTTATTTGGGAAGTAGGCGTGGTGTTCGGGCGTTTTTAATTTGTTTAAAAACTTTTGTTCCCTCTTGAATTGTAGAGCTTTAAGTCAATTACGGAATGTTATTTAGGTTTACATTATATCTTTATTTTTTGTAAATTCATAATTTTTATTTAAAAGCTTTCATGAAATATTTGAGAATGTGACCAATGAAAGTCCTTGGTTAATAAAATACAATCTTAAATATATTTTTAAGATCGTATGAAAAGGAAAGATTTTGTAACTATTTACTGTTGTTTTCAAAAGATAAACTTCAGTGCTACCAATATTCGCACTATACATACACTGCGACAACGTGTAAGAGAATGGAAAATCACAAAACAAGGGAAAATAATAACATCAAAAAAATATATCACAATTTCTATCAAGCTGCCCAGTAGTGATGACTTGATAACAATTGTTTTTCAAAAGATTTTATTAAGTTTAATCCAGCTTGCCTTTGTTTTCAAAACGTCATAGCCAGAATATATTGACTTTTTATCACAAGACTTCGGTTGCCTGGATGAGAACTAATTCTGGACTCGTCAACGAAGAGACAATTCCGCCAAATGTTTTCCTCGAGCCCCGATCTAAAATCTGCGGCACTGTCTTTGCTGTGAGTTCAGGGGTGCTCGCCAGGATCGCTCGTAATCCAACCAGGTGTAAGCAATTTCTGATGGTCTGAGTAAACATTTTAAGTCTAGTAGCAGCCCGCAACTAAGCTTTCATTTTAGTGGCATTGATTGTTGGGTCTTGGGCAGTCAGCAATCTGATGTAACGCTTTTGAGCAGCAGTAAGAACAGTTGGCCGAACACTACTAGGTCGATCAGCAAAGTAATCCACGCCGCGATATTTCCGTGTCGTGTTCACTACACAGGATTGGGATATATCCACTCTGCGTGCTATTGCTCGCGTAGAATGTCCTTCTTCCCTCAATGTAACATCTTGCTCGTAAAACTTCTGATGATCCCCTCGGCATTTTTTTGAATGAACTCCTTCGAAAAGTCAGGACAAACGCTTGAATCCACTTTGTCAGATTTCTGAATGAATGTAAACAAGGATTCAATCTCTTTTTATACAGAAAAACAATTGATATTTTAAATTATTTTCTTCTTAAAAGATTTGATTTTTAAATGAAGAATCTTTGAAAATAAAGAAAAAACGTTTTATGCTAACGTGACAAAAACGAGGTCGTAATATCAAAGTGATCTCAAACTTTTATTGATGTGTGTACTCACACGTGATCCCACGGTGCAATTAGGCAATATGTCGCATGAAGGGGAAGCGGGCGAGCGCTGCGCACTGGGTGTCCTCACTCACGCGACAAAAGAAAGACACCACAAAACTTGCTGAGTTTTTAAGATAATAATAGATATTTTTGTATACCGACTTTTCACAAAAAAAATTGTCCCTTGTGATTTCGCATATACAAAAGTAAACAATGTATGTTAGTGCTACATTTAGCTGAGTACAAAAATACATAATTAGTCATATACTAACTTCAAATAAAACTCAAAAAGTACATCAAATAAACATGTAACTAACTAACTGACTTAAGATATTTATTTTAGTATTCGTCGAATGTTCAACCACTCTGCAAAGAAGCCATCAAAGCCAAAGATATTACGCCTAGAACCTAGGATGTAGAAAATGGTTTTTCTATGTGTGCGCTAGAGGCGCTCATCACGTCGTATCCATTCAAAATTAAGCAAATGAGGTCGCGTTTTAGATATATTAAAATCTCATACTACGGTTCCCTACATAAATTAACTTTGAGAGTAACTTGCGATATTTTTTATCGCTATAACGATGTCAGCTGCAAAAATAGAATTGCATTTTTATATATTTTCTCCTGGGAGTGTGACCTACTTTTTATTCTTCCAGCATGCTTAACTGCTTTTACCTTTTCATATATTAAATTTCTTACATACTATACTTCTGTAACAAGGTTACAGGAAGACCATCTAAAATTTTTATACATTTTATATTATATATAGATTAGTATTATAAATGTAATATGGTTTTTGGAAATAAATATTTTATTTATATTTATTTTTTATTTTAGTTATTTTTTAATACTATTTATAAAATTTCAATAGCAGACTGAGAAGTTATAAACGTTTGTCTTGATACGAAGCAAGTTAGATATCTAGGACAAATGTAACTTAATAACAAAAACCAAAAGTTAAGTTAAGTAACACAAATTTACCGCTAATGTGTTCCAGCAATATTTTATGGAAAATCAGTACCTTTGAAAGTACCGTCATATCATCATTTTAAGTTCTACCAGGAGAGATACACTCGGAAAAAAAACAGATAAAAATATAATTTATTACCCTCAGTATTTATCAATAAAAAAGGCCAGTATTCAAGCACTAAATCATTTCCGTTTTTCAAATATATCAAAAACCTTATATCCCCAACAATGAAAAACACCAAATATTTCACGACACAACCAATCAAAACATCAAATCAATGCCAACAAAGGATTCTTCGCCATTGCTAATTAAACCCCTGAAATCGCGTGGAAACTAATTGGTACATTCCATTTGCTCACCATGTTTGTCATGATATCTGGTGTGCCTCCATTTTAGAATTGAGACTGTTTATCGATTCATTATGATATTGATGTTAGCTATTTCATTTGATGGAGGAATGGTGCAATCATAACACAAATGGTACTAGAATTCCTGGGTTTGAATACCAGAAAAGGTTGAAATTTGTGCGATACGCACAGATTAGCCTTCAAGTGAAGTGTATTAATATTATGTTTAATTCTAGTATTAATAAATAAATACATGTATATTTATTTAGTTCTGAAAATTACTATCCAGTAACTAGTATTCATAACATGTTACAAAATACTTTTTTTAGGTAATGTTGTGCTTATGAACCTAAGAAATATAAACATACATACATAACTTCACCCCTGCATCCCTTTCGGGGTAAGTAGAACACAAGATGTTATAAAATTATCTGATGTAACGTTTGAAAAATTAGGAGGCATTACAATGGAGAAGAGAGACTATTGCAGTGACAGGGGGTCAGTCTATCGCTCACAAAGAAACCTCCAATAAAACCTCTGTCCCTTAACTGACTTTTACAGTATGCCCGGGAAGAGAGGCAGCTGGCACATTCAAAGTTTTTCTTTCGCTCCCAGTCCAGCATGGATGAAAGGTATTTTTATTTTTATGGTATTTTTATCTATTAAATATTCATAAAAGTTATTTATTTATTTAAAAATTTACACATAGGTTTAGACACAATTTAAAGATACATGGACAAAAAATAAGTACAAAGGTACAGCTTATCTCTAATGAGATCTCTTCCAGCAGACCTTTTTTTTTACTGGAGGAAAACGTGGAGAGTTTGTTTAGGATGCAATAATAGTGTGCACAAATCGATAATATCGTATAAACTGCTTAAAATACTTATGAATATAAGTACATATATACCAATATAAACATATATAATATTATGTAAACATAAATACATATACAATATATCATAATATTATTGTTTATATTCATAACTTACAGTTGAGAAAAGTAGTGATCTTTGAATTTTTTTAAAATTTAGATATAGTTTTACACTCACTAATTACATGAGGTAATGAAATTCACAACCTGACTGCATGGACGGAGAAAGAGAAGGAATAAAAATCGGTTTTATGAGAATGCATATGTAGAAAAGTACGCACGAGTGCTCTACATAACGCATCCTGACAGTGTGAGTATGAAAACCTTTCACGCAAATAAGGAGGAGTGAGTGGATTATTAAGGATATTGATACAGGCTATGGCCTAGTGAAGCAACCACTAGATATTAAGTACTTCTTGTAAATTGTGTTCCTGGTTAATAAATATTTTTTCATTTTCATTTTTCATTTTCATTTTCATTGAAAAGGAGACAAAGGATTCTGGAATTTCGACGGCAGCGTATTGGAAGCCAACGAAGTTGCTTCTGATATTCAGAAATATGATCAACTTTCAGGCCAAATATAAAGCCAAATAAATTATTACAAAAAGAAGTTATTTTATAAGTAAGTAAATTACTAAAAAAAGTTTAAAAAATTTCAAAAATATGTGTTCCAAATAAAATAAAATTTAACTTTCATTTAACGCTTATGAACGTCTAGCTAGAAATTTCTGAAATTAGCACTTTCAACTAAACAAACATACAAACATACTAACCGTTTTCAAGATAATAGACTTTTGTTTTTTTTTTATAAAAATTGCCGAATTTTTGCCATAAAATGTCATATTTTGAAATTGTTATTATTATTATTTATTTCTTATATGCACATTTAGAAGTTCTATGATCTTAGTAACCAAAATTTTACGTGGAATTACTAAATACATAGTTCTAAGCGATTGAAAGTTCATATAATCAAAAAAGAATTTACGGTTTACTTTTTTTTTAAGAATATCTTAAAAAAATATTATGGATGATGTTCGGCAGAAGTACTTAAAACATTTATGTTTTATCAGCTTCCCAACAAGGTACAACAATCAAGGCTTTTATTTAAAGTTGTAGAAAAAATCTTACTTTCATAGGCGATACTGGACGTAAAAAAAATTAGGTTGATTGAGCTTATTTCATTTTATAGCCCTGGAAAGTAAGATAACACAAAAGGTAATTTTGTACAAAATTAAATTTAGTATCGTTGTACATTATAATTCTCGCTGAGTAGGTCTGCCTCTGTTTTGGATACATTTTCGCATTATTCAGTGAAGCCCAGTTTTTACTGCACCAGTGATCAAATTTCTTCGCATTTCGTTTCCTACTTTGATTATCCTGAGTTTCTATCCATCAACAGACGCAATTAGATTGGGGTTGCCGTATACGAGGCTCTTCATGTGCCTCCACACATAAAAATCCATGGGGGTTCGTTCCCTCACATTCCTTCAAAAATATGCAGGGCAGCCATCATGTTGAAACCACATGTCCATATTAAGGGTCGAGCGAGTTAGCGAGTAGCTAGCGAGGAAGCATCGCTTAGTTTAAACAAAAGAGACGCATATATTAATGTTGATTGCTGATTGATTGAAGCTATCAAAGATAATATAGTCGTGTCTCTCACTCTATATGGCTGCTCTATGATAGCCTGAAACTAGTCGGACAAATCCACAGTAACATATAACTAAAATTGGCTCAATAAACAATACTCGTATCACAACTTACATTTATAAATATTATATATCAAGAGTTTATATCGAAACCAAAAGTAACACATGTAAACCTGTTCGCGACTAGTCAAATATGAAAAACAATAAAACATCTTTAGAATGTTTTTTTTTTTTCAAATAGTCTTTGTAACAAATTACGGAAAAGGTCAACTTTTAAGCGTATTAAGCACAAACTTCACGTAAACTTAAAACAATAAAGTTCGATCATACTTTTTATTGTGTTTGTTCAGTTTGTTTACTGACATCGGTAGTCGTAAGCTCTGACAACTACATCAGCAAAGTGGCAATAACGTATGAAGTCGCAATAAAATGAAAACCTAATGGTGTGTCAGTTTCACGTCTCTGACATGTCAATATTTGGAGATCCGTGTAAGAAAACCTATAAAAATACTCTTAGCGATAGTATAAAAAAGAATTGAAGGAAATCTGCAACTATATTTATAAGATTTATGAGTCTTGTTTAAACAAAGATTTAAAAATAATAAAGTTTTTCCACCAAAATCCTTTTCTTTTGTCATTATTGTCTCCTACATTGACTTCAATAGTCTCCTACAACAATAAAAAAGAAAAGGATATTATTATATTATTGTTTCACTATTAGTAATTCTATCAATCGAAAGCTTGTTAAGATTTGGATATTGAGTTCAAAATTGTAAAATTTCATGAGAGTGTGATAGCACTTTCAACGGATTCGCAGTAAACTAAGCTATATTTTCATTGTGTAATTCGTACATGTAGTATATTCTTTATTTTTTGGTTGTTCACATTTTTTTAACTATTGTGATCCGCGGTAGTGAAATACTATTCTTTCTATTTGTTTCTATCTGCGGCAAAAAATTCAATCATTCATCCATCCATTTTAACCACTTGTGCATTGATAAATATTAGTAGGAAATATTGTACTGTATACTTTACTTCATTCAATTGACATGGATAAAAATGAGTGCTTTATTATTCAAACGTTAGAAATTAAAAAACGAACAGTAATGGGCCTTTTATAACATAAGTGATAACTTAAACGTACACTGAAGTAAGCTAGGTACTAAAAACTAGAAAAATATTAGAAATCAAAATTAATTATCTGTAAACTTTATAGTTATTCTTAACTTAACTTTAGGCAAGCTATCCAAAGTTATTTAATAGGTATGTAAGATTAATTGTAAATTGATTGTTTTTCACTTAATAACTATTTCTATTTTTATATCTTCCTAAAAATATTTAATGTACCATAGGTACTAACTTATTATTACCCGTAGTTTTGTCTTATTTGAACTTCTCTTTCACATGTTTATGGTATTTTACACCAAGTTACCTTTTTGTATTGATAAGAATTTTTATATAATTATGTAGCACATAGGATTGCCTTTAAACTCTAGTAATAAAATCCTATGTATATAAGGCTAAATATAAAATAAATAACAAAATATGTAAACTTGATTAGGGGATAATTGTAAACTTGACTATATTTAAGATCTTTAAATTTAAATAGTTAATATTCTTAATTTAGGCTTTCTTGCATTTTGTATCAATTAAAATTGTCCATCTTTTAATATACATAACCCTTAATATAAGTTATAAACATAACGACAATCATAGAAATAACTTAGAATGTAAGAGGAAAAACAAATTAAAATAAAATTTAATTGCGGCTCTCCTTACGGTATTGCTCAGTTTTGGAGTCTTAACGGCAGTCTGAGAGATTGATATTGACTTCAATTAACAAACTAACTTTATCGTGCTCTTCATAGTATACTGCCTGCCTGAAAAATACCGCAACGAAGCCAAGTTATTATCAAGTCACCACGACGTTTTATTTCAAGATCCCATTGGTACTGCCCAACCTCCACATTTCCATACAGTCCACTGCTGGGTAGTATCAACCATACACCTACACAAAAAGTGTTAATGAACATTCAATAGTTTTTGTGTAGGTTTGATAGGAATAGGGAAAATCTATATTTGAGAAATTCAGGGCATGAAATTAAAATGTTGCAAAGGGAACCTCTGTCTGTATAATTATAAATTTTTAAGGATTTTTGTGTTTCAAAAACCATGCTCTTGATTAGATTACTGGTTTGAGTAAGATTCAAATGATTATACTAACGTCAATAGCTATTCTTCCTTTGAGGATGGTTTAAGACAATTGCAAAGGTCTGAACCAAAACCAAGTATAATAAAATCCCTAGACAATTGCACCAACTACATGGCCATAAAGTAAGCATAGCTTGCATTATGGGATACCATGTAGGGAACTAGGGGGGAGCCTAGAATATAAATACATAAATAGGTAAACACCCAGACACTAACCTTTTTTTTTTCTTTCAAACCCGCAATCACTGGTACCTGAGGCAGGCAGGTTTACTCCAAAGCCAGAGTGGTCGTCTATCTATTATTGAAGAAATAAAGCTGTGAATTGCTACTAGCTTTACCACTAGTGAAAGTTTGAACACACGGATATATGTTTGTTCCTCAATCATGGCAAACTTAATTTGATTTAATGAATTTAGCATAGTGATAGTGTACGGTCTGGATTAGCAAATATTTTTAATCCCGATATTTCTGCGGGATTTGAAATAGTGCGGATATTTTTCAATTTAATAAAAATGAATACATTTAGACGACTTAAAATCTGAGAATTTAATGTATCAACTACAAGCTCGTTGAGAACAAACGCCAAGCCAACAATAACTAGCGTTTTCCCGCAATACTCGCTTTATTGTAATGCATTTTTTCCTTTAACCACACAGACGTCAACAGATATTGAGGAAAATGTATACATGTTTTGATGAATTATAATGTTAAGTACCATTTCTATCATATCTTTTACTTGTACACTCAGAGTGAATATATCTCGCGAATGACAATAATTTTTATTTCAATATTACGAATAATAAATAAATAATAATAATAAATAAAATCCCCAGACAATCACACCAACTACATGGCCCCAAAGTAAGCATAGCTTGTGTTATGGGATACCATACAGCGAACTAGGGGGGAACCTAGAATATAAATACATAAATAGATAAACACCCAGACACGGAACATTTTTTTTTTCTTGTTCCGTGTGGGGATCGAACCCGCAACGCGTCTGAGGCAGATAGGTTTACCCCAACGCCAAAGTGGTCGTGCAAAAAAAAAAAATAGAAACGTGTTTGTAAAAATATATGTTTTTAACTCTTTATTGCTCACACAGATATAAGGAATCAGGTATGACAGGAACAATACTTTTAATCGCCAATTAATGTAAATTTTAATATGGAACCAAATCAGATTATATTTACATTGTATATAATGTCTACCAACAGGGTTGATTTGTAATCACTGGCCAAATAAGTATCATTTATAGAAACGACTTTTGCAAAAAAAAGTATTTATTTAATTAATATATCTGCTAACATATTAAGCAAAGCATGGTCACTCTATATTACCATTAAAATAAAGATGACTACGCACTACTACAAATCACCTTGTAGTACTATGTCGTAGTATTATCAATAAAATTCCGCGTCGTAGTAGCTGTGTTCATCAATAGCGGCTATTTTTTAAAAAGTTTGTGGCTTCAATTTATACTTCTTTGTACTGAGCGACAACGCTGAAATAAATATGCAGGTGATATCGGATTAAAAAATACTACGACGTAGTACTGCGAGATGTTTTGTAGGTACTAGCACCTAGTCGTCTTTGTTTAAATGACCATGCTTTGCTTAATGTGTTACCGAATATATATTTATTTCCTTGTTAAAATACATCTCTTTTTTTGCATAAATCGGTTCTATAAATGATACTTATTATGTACAAAAATACCTATAGATACCATTGGAAGAAAATAATAATAATCACACGAATTCATACATTAATCATACAATCAATCTCAAGCATACAGAAAGCTCATGCACACATATTCTGTCACACACACTTCCCTAACAATCACACACCCATAAACACACTTGTCTCGTGCAGTTATGCAACCTCCATCCAATACAAACATTTTGTTACTTTTACCCGACTGCTGCACGCAAAGGAGGGTTATGTTTTCAACGCATATGTATGTATGTCTGTTTTTTTGTTCCCTGATTTCTACTATACTTATGGATGGATTTGAAGAAATGAGATTTTAAAAGATTTGTATCAACTGCGCGAGTAATATAAGCTTTATAAAATTTCAAGATGGCGCCTGTACGGTGGGATTTAGAGGGGGATAACAACAAATGATTTTCGGTTTTCACAATATGGCTATCAAATGAAAGCTTATTCTAAATATATATATGTATACTTTAAATTTAAAATTTTCAGTGTAAAACCAAAAATAAAAATAAAATTGAACACTGATGGTAGTTTCAGATACTGTACTGTATTTGTAAAAAAACTTGTAGCGGCAGGCGGGGACAAGCTAATACAGCAAGTATTGAACTGTACATTTTGTAACTCTTTGCTAATTATAATGCTTACAAACATGCCTGAGTTTAGAACAATTTCATATTTGTACTTGAAGCTTGTCCCCGCCTGCAACTACAAGTTTTTTGACAAATTTTATTTAAAAGCTCTGTTATTAAAAAGTAATATTGCCTGTTTTGTACTTTTTAGTTAAAACTTAATGTATTTAGCAGTCGGGTTTTTTAGTTTTTGTAATTAATTTTTTTACATTTAATTTCTATTTTTTCATTTTTTATTGTTTAAAATGCAGTTTCATGTGATAAGTTTTGTATACAATTAATTATACTGTGCTTTTGGGCATAGGAAACTGCTTATCCTAAGGGATTAGGGAGTAGTGAATGCAGTAAAAAAATATTTATGTATACCGTTTCTCTAATACTCTGTTATAATTTTAATGGTTTTTAGCGTCAAGTTTTACTGAAATACTAACTATTTAATTATTTATTATTTGTGTTTATAAAACAAAAAAAAATGTTTCTACTTTTTCTTATATAATAATTGAAACCGTTTAACTGGCATATCTCAAGCAAGTTTTATTTAAAGGGAAAGAATTTGAAGTAGGCAACAAAATAATTTAATAAACGTTTGTTGTGACTTAACAATTTGAAGCGTAATTTTTATGGTGAGAAAAAATCAAAACATTACCTAATATACGAACCTAACTTTAAAAAACGTACAGATAAATTATCGTTAAAAATATGTTCCGTCCTTCTTAAAACAAAAATATTCCATTATTTTTTTGGTTTTCCAGCTCTCAAAACAATATTTATTTAGGATATTATTTCCCTTTTTATCAGCAAAATACAGTAATAAGATTATGAACCATCAATCTTCGAATAATAAGATAACCTTCAATTTGACTCATCAATTTTCCTAAGTATATCAAAAAAGAAATACGAAAATACTTATCCAAACAGGGTCAACATCCAATTAGAGGCCCCTACATCGATTCCTTCGCATTTAGAAGAGGACATTGATACTTTTATGGGACATTTACGCCAAACAACCGCCATTACGTTAGTTCGATGCGAATAACGACTGCAATAGTTCAGGTTCAACCAACGGATTCGGTCTTTATTTGCTTATGTCCAAAACTGAGTATCTTTCCCTATTTAATTCGGAAGCAAATGAAGTGAAATTCAGACTAATCAGACTGTTGGAAAAACAGACGAAATGGGATGGAGCCAGTTAATTAAAGTCAATAAGGGCTGGTTTACGCCTAATTTTGTTTGTAACAGTGGGAGGGAATGATTGGCGGAAGAGCCGCAAAAAGTTGCGAATTCTTTTTTCATTATGGATACCTAGTTGTGTGAATATAGCTTCACTTGTGTATATTTGCGTTCCTAACGGTTTTACCTGCCATTAATTTGATTCTGTAGATTTAATAAAACCCCTTTTTAGCAAACTTGATATCAAAAGAATAAATTATTTATGAAGTAGGACTAATAGCTTCTGACAAATCGTTTTCAAAAGATATTTGTTCTGAAACATTGTCAGACCTTAGCACTTTTGGAGTTTAGATTTTTACAGCTCTCTGTGAGTAATTAACAGTAAATCTCATATTTAGGGTTTCAAAATATAGGCCTTAGATGTAGATATTTCGGCCTTGCTTGGAAATGTTTGGTACTATTCCTACTTTTACCAGATTGTGAGACCTTTGTGTTAGACAGTATTATGAGTTGAATCTAGATGTCTTATGTCGTCTTACCTTTTTTAATAAATAGGCAAATAAAAATTATACGTTTAGATACATTTACTATATGCCATGTATGTATACGTTAAATTTTAAAGTATAAAAGCCTCATGTTGACGCTACAGACCATTGAAATTGGTAATTAAATGCGTCAAAAATTTTACATTAAATAATATCGTGGGAGAAAGAATACTTTGTACTTTACTAAACTTCTCAAAACAGTACAATTATGTTGTTATTCTGCTTTCCTTATTTCCAGTATTCCAAAATATTGTAACTACAAAATTTCTTCCATACTGGACGGAGCGCAAAGGAATACATAGAATGTGCCAGCTGCTTCTCTTCCCGGGCATACCGTAAAAGTCAGTTAAGGGCCCCATTCGCGAAATCTATGCGTTTTCAAACTCATTACAACCGGCCTATATTGTTTGTCTGGATCGGATAAAAATATATGTTGAAGTTTGTTTAATATATTTTATAAATCTGTGGATCAAAACACGATACTGAAAACTTTACTCGATCATAAAAAATTACGAAAAAGATGAAAATTTTAAGTGATTTTCCGATATTCTAAGAGAATATCAAACTTATACTTACAAAAACTTGTCATAATATTGGTAATGTAGCATGAAATTAATTTATGTGGATAATTTCTTTCTTAAACCGTTCTATTTTTTCTAATATAATATAATATAATAAAGACGACGGTGCGATACAATTCAGTACCCCGCGAGGCGTCATGGAGGTAGGACCTGTGTCGCTTTTGCTCCCAATTTTCCCGCGTAATTGATCGTCTTTTTGACCATAGCGTACACATAACAGTACGACAATTTAATTATTTAATTTTTGTTAAGTCACATTTTATATTTTGATTGATAAATTAAAGGAGTATTATAAACAATTATCACTTCTGAATATAGAGCTAAAAACTTGTTTCTGATATTTTTTTTAAAATTTATTAGACAACAAGTGCAAAAAAGCATATAATTTTTTTTGCGATAAATCTTTTCTTACGTAATCACCCGACGAAAACAAAAGGAGGATTATTATTCTATACGTACGTATACAGGGTTAATATTAACGCATCACCTCTTGTGGGCTGCCTCTCCACATCAATTCCAACGTAGATACTGATAGGTGCACATCGATAAATATACAGGGTGTAATTTTTAATGCCATCTGGAGGGAAAGTACTCTAAATAATAGAGATAGCAAAATTTACTCCAAAGAAACTGTCCTTTATTATTGAACAGAAATAAAACCGCATTCAAAGATTTTTAAGAATTCACTCGTTTCACCTGGGATTCAAACCGACTAAAATCTGTAAAAATGACACCCTGTAATTTTATTGTGTGGTTCGTTAGAGCCAATCACAAGAATAAAATCTCTCTCACATACTAGGTTAATTTATTGAAAGGAAAACCATGAAATCTTCATTTTTAGATTTAAGTCGGTTCGATTCCTGGGTGAAGAAGCGAGTTTTTGAAAACTCTTTGAATACAGTTTTAATTTTTCCTAAAATAAAGGAATGTTTTATGGAGTAGAATTTGCTATCTCTATTATTAAGAGAACTTTACCCCCAAATGACATAAAAAAAAATTGCCATGTATATTATGTACAATATGTTCTGCTTGATTTCCCATAACTCTAGGGTCTTGATGGGGCCATGTAATAGAATCAAATAACATGTGAAAAATTTTCAATTTTCTTTTGGTTTTTATTTTTCATGCAAAATAATTCAATTAAGTGAAAAATAACTTTATGCGAAGTATGACAACGTGGCGTTTTCTACCCCTTTTTTATCGCTATGCACAGGTAGGTACAGTTTGCGACGTTTTGCGGTGTACATTGTATGCAACTTTCCTCAACGTTTAAAATGTTTTTGTTGTTTATTGTATGACTTCAGTGACACGCGTCTATTGAGTGGATGAGATGTTACACGGGTGATATTTTAGAACTCATTATATTAAGACCGAGGATATCTTGGAAAGTATGCACTTTTGAACCACATATTCTTTGGCAAATAATATTGCTTTGCCTGTACTTAAACGTCAAATAAAATAATGGATTGAAAATGTCTGTCCGTTAAAATACCTTCTTGTATTTATTTTCGCCACGAGTAAAATAGACTCTATTTCAAAAGTTCCAGATATCAAATTAGTTTGGTATCTTTATAATTTCAACAAATATGTTTTTGAGTAATGCTGCCACCTACAATTCTTTTGATGTACCTAGTTATTAATATATAAAAAGTACTTACTTCGTTCTTGAAAGGGAATGTAGATGGCATCTACCACCAATTTTCCTGTGTGTTGAAATTATGATTCCAGATAGTTATAATTTCACAGTGTTAAAAGTTAGTTTAAATTGGTCACCTTTTATATATTTTGTGGTTAAACTTTCATATGCTATGTTTTTCAAAAATATTGTGTTTTGGACCTTTATACATCAACTTTAGTAACATTAAATTATATCTGATCTGTTCTTTCACGAATAATCTAGTTCAAAGTTCAAACAGACAAACCCTTCGGCTTTATAGATTAGACGGCTAATACATTATGACGATACATAGACATTTAAAAATATAATCATACATTACTATTTTTTTGATATAATTAACTACTACAAATTTACTACTTCGTGTAAACAGGTGCACATTGAATTTCATTTCATAAAAAAATTTATTATTTGTAACATTCACACTACATTATTTAGCTCAAATTAACTCGTGTTGTAGTGACTAAATAACGGATCCATACTAAATAATAAATGCGAAAGTCTATCTTTCTGTTCCTTTATTTCAGCCAAACCATCCGACCGATTTGTAGAAAATTAGTAATGAAAATAGCTCCCAAACCCTACTTTTTTTCAAACACCAGCCCTATTGAATTGGAATGAGAGATAAAAGCTTACGTAAAAGATCTCAACTACCTACTTATCTGATTTTAATGAATTTTGGAACAAATAATTTATGAAAGTTATAAATTAACGTCACGATATACTTTCAAGTCAAAATAGCACGATTTCACAACAGAATTCAGTAAGGATATAAATTTAAAAACATTTCATCTATAAAATGGCAATTACAATATTTATAAAAAATAAAATAGTAAGTATAACTAGGTATCGCAATACTAAATCCAGATAAATAAAAAATATAGATTCTATTATATCATCCTTGACATAAGTTTTAGTCATCGTAGAAACGAATTTCGTATAACAAGCCACACCATAGGTATAGTACTAGTATATTACTGCTATTAATTATACTGTGACATTTCTGTGCGCTGACGTGTTCATTTACGCGACTGCCCGGCACGCAGTCCCATATAGCGTTAATGCCTACTGCGGTCGAAAATCCTCGCCTTAAGGGACAGAGGTTTTTTTGTGGGCGATACACTGACCCTCTGTCACTGCAATAGTCTCTCTCATATCATCTCCCTCCATCATTGTAATGCCTCGAAATTTGTCAAACGTGACATCAGGCGGTTTCATAACCTCTGGTGTTTGCCTACCCTATAAGGGTTAGAGGCGTGAAGATATGTAGGTACTTAATCACAGTATCATCAAACATGTCTCCACTTAAACTCTCACTTTTTAAGCTACGTAGCAATATGAGATAGGAGATCATAAATGCTACCTACTTCTATCTAACAGAAATTTATATAAATTTCTTGTTTGCTAATTTAATTTTCAGATAAAATACCTCCAACTGACTTTTTGTGAAACGTATTTTTTGAGGTTAAAAGATAAGGTTTTTTATTTCAAAATTCGAACTAAAATTATTTCCATTCACATTCAAAGTATCCTTGTTGAAGATAATCGTGTCACGCGTGAGCCTGATACTTGGAAATTTGGCTTGAATAAAGAATTTAAGAAATAAATCAACTTGTTTAAGGGTAAAAATAATTCCTTTTATAAAATGAATAAAAAAATATTCAGATCGTGTACAGAATGCGTTATGTCGGTCTTGTATGGGATACGAATACAGTTTAATAGTATATTTGCAAATTTATAGGTGTTCTGGCCGCCATGGAGTTTTGGCCAAATGTTCGCTTGTGGTATGAAGAGTATTGTGCTCGAGTCCCATCCGACTATTAACAACAATATGCTAAGTTTCTGTTTATTAACTTAAAATCCTGACATGCATCCATACTTTTTGCTATAAATTTACAAATAGGACACATATTTCTCTATCATCGTCAAACTGCTACTATGTTAAAGTGTTACCTTAAATAAATATTTTATTTAACGAGAGAAGGATTATTTCTATGATTTCAAACCTATTTGGGTTAAGCATAAGCAAAGCTCACTTAATCGGTATGATCGCACATCCGTGATGTCTGTAATTACAGCGAACATCCATATAGAGTCATTTGATACGATTAAATTAATCGAATTATAGTAACAGTCCCTAATATGCTTCGAATTGAGATTAAATTTGTAATTTGTAGTCTAGTTAGTTGGTATATATGGTATTTATGTTCATTATGTATTTATGTAGTTATTAGTATTTAGTTTATTTTTACAAGCCGTGGACCCATCCACCAAATTTTTCCTTTAATTCCTAGGTTACCTGGCAGAAATCGCGCTTGAGCGATAAATATATAAATAATAAATATTTCTGACACTCACACAACATTATCTAGCCCAAATTAAGTTTCTTAAAGAACTTGTGTTATGGATACTAGTTAACTGATATACTTAAGAAATATATAAACATACATATTGAAAAAATACATATTTTTTATTAGAAAATAAACTTAAATAAACATATAAACGTCCATGACTTGACGACTAATATCTGTGTTCATCACACAAATATCCGCCGCCGCCGGGATTCGAACCCAGGACCTCTGGCATAGGAGGCAATGTACGTTACCCCTACACCAGCCGGTCATCCATAAGGCGATAAGGTGGCCTTTGTACAAATGTATTTTTTTGTCATCATTTAATGTAATTTTTCCACTGTAACCATGTTGGTGTACAATAAAGAGTGTACCAGTTAGTCTACGAGTAAGTACCTATAATAAACTCTTTATTGTACACCAACATGGTTACAGAGGGAAAATTACATTAAATGATGACAAAAAATACATTTCTTTAAAGGCAACCTTATCGTTCAAGAGCGATTTCTGCCAGGTTACCTATAATTTAAGGAAATTGAGGTGGTGAGGGCACGGTTGTAAAAATAAATAAATAAACTAAATACTAATAATTTTTTTTTTATTAGTGACTAAGCCCGCGTTTGACCTCAATCTCACCTGATGATAAGTGACGATGAGGTCGAAGATGGAAGCACACGGGTTTAGGAAGGAACTGGCTCTTTATACAATATTGCCGGAACATATTACCGCCGGAGCGGTAACATTTGGCGGCAGACTTTATATAAAGGGTGGTCGCTAGCCAGGCGGACCCAGAAGGGATCCTACCACCAAGCGAAAATAAATAAAATACATAATGTTAATAAATACTACATATATATACATATACATGTAGTAGTTAAAATAAGGCAACGCGTGTCCATGAATGGTGGTAATGAGTTTCATCCGGCTAAAAACGTATGTTTCTAAAAATAATGAATAGTGAGAACCCTAAATTATCTATTTAAAAAAAATACCTATTTAAAAAAATATTGTCGACATTTTACAAAGCGACTTCTTTTTTCTAACAGTTGTAAGTTGCTTACTACAAAACGATACAATAATATGAGATATAACAGCACGTGAATTTTTTAAGAACGTGAACATTTTCTGCAATTGTATTGTAAAATAGCAATTCCTTAATTTCAATAAGATACGACTACCATATGTTTCAAAATGTTTTCTCAAAATTTGAATTTTAATTATTTTTACTGTTAGACTGCCAGCTAGAGTGGTACATGGTGTGGTGTGTGTGGAACTGTGGATATTCATGTGTTTCATATAGTATGAATCGTTAATTCATGGATATCTGTATGTTTATTTCACATATCTATCTTTTATTTATATTATATTTCTTAAGCTAAAAAAAAATAAGTCTCCAGACAATTACAACAACTACATGGCCCCAAAGTAAGCATAGCTTGTTTTATGGGATACCATGTAGCAAACTAGGGGGAACCTAGAATATAAATACATAAATAGACAAACACCCAGACACGGAGTATTTTTTTTCTTGTTCCGGGCCGGAAACGAACCCGCTACCACTGGCGTCTGAGGCAGACAGGCTTACCCTATCGCCAAAGTGGTCGTCAAAAAAAGCTTATTAAATTTGGGCTAGATATCTTATGTGAATTTAAATTATTCATTATTATTACAATGATAAATAAAATTATATTAAACCGAGTTCACAGACACTCATGACCACAAACATAATTTCATGTTTTGGCAAGATCAAGTTAAAATGTTAAATGTGTAAATGCACCTAAACCTCATTTGTTGACTTCAGAAAGTTTAAAATCATATTATGAAGCCCATAATCCAAAACATGCTCTTAACAGTCCTCATAAACAGTTAAGAGCATTGATCAAGACCGTCGTAATTACAAACTATGTAAATACTTCATGGTTACAGTTTGTCAATCAGTAGTAATTACTTCACTAATGACGTAACCATTACCGGTAATTAAGTAACACACGAGTTAATATTATGTGGTAAACAATAAGATGTTAATTAATAGACCAAAGCTGTAATTATATGTACTCACAGTAATTGAATTGCAGTTATTACTTGTACAGGTGTCGATTTCTATAAACAGATTAATGCATCTAGCTCTTTCACACGTGTAGAGTAAAAAACATTCGAGTCATCTCATTCGATAGAAAGACCTATTACATCAAATAAGAGGAAAACCCAATTCAGAGTCCAAAGTTAATTTTTAAAAAGATATTTTTAGCTAGTTAAAAGATATAGATATAGTTTTTTCATAAAACTATAGTTGTAAAAAACCCGTTAGCTATCGTTAATTAACCAAATTTATGATTAGCTACCGATAAAATGCGGTTATTAACGGTTAAATATCTGACAGCGGCAACGAAAAAGGATAAAGTTTTTATTTCTTTTCCTCTTAACCGACTTCAAAAAAGGAGGTTATCAATGCCACCCGTATTTATGTAATATTTCCAGAGTTGACCAGTTTTCGTATATGTTAGTCTTTATCAACGTCTGAACAAATGTGAAAATTTTCAATATCGTATGTATGTTTTTATTCGCATATCTCCGGAACTACACGTCCAATTTAAGTAGGTAATTCTTTTTTGTTGTACTAGGTATTGTTCAACTTATGGTAAACTAAAAGTTATATCAAAATCAGTTCAGTAGTTTTTGAGGTAGGGAATTTCAACCGACTTTTTTTGCCAGTCGAAGCTGGCATCATCGCGCAACTTACAATATAAATTTCAATCCGTTAGCGACATCTCACGGTGTTATTTAAGCGTAACAAGCATACAATGCGGTTATTTAACCGTTAATAACGAAAAATGCATATTTAACTGCGTGATTAAAATAGTTAATAACCTGTTTCGCATCTATAATAGTTATTAAATATTACCACTCAGCCGGTGTTTATGTAAAGTTAGTTTCATTCTAAGACCCTAAAATCAAACGCAGTTTGACGGATGAAAACTTTAGAACTACATATTTTTTAAAATTTTCTTTTACACTGTTAGGGCCGATTTTTTAATGGTCAGTTAAAGGTTATCTATTGAATAAAGTATTACCCGACAGCTTCAAACTCGTCTCAAAAAATGATGACGTCCTGTTCATATTTTGACAAGTGTCGTTCCAAATAAAGCTCAAACTTAATAGCATTTTTATTTTATGGATTTGCATTTTATGGAATTTCGCATTTTAGAAACCCAAATTTAGGAAAAATTATCGAAGTAGTTATAAGAAAATATCAATTATTTTTCCTAAAATTATTTTTAATGTGCGCGTTAGAAGGCCATAGATGAATATAAGTACCAAAGTACAGATGACCGTCTCGCGGTTTTTGCACTTTAACGCCATACAGTATCCACTCCAGGAACCTTTTTGACCAAAGCAACCCTAGAATGCAGCCCGGCCGTACCGCGCCACTTTTAAATTTTCAGAAATCGGTAGTACAAGTTATTCCTATTGCGCAATTATAATTTGATTCTTTTCATTACATAGGTAACGGGTCAAATTTAAACTGCGCAGTAGTGATAAGTAGAAATAAACTGCACAAACCACGATGCTATGGCAGTTGGGAGTAATAAAAAAAATGCATTTCTTACAATTATTTATTTTTTCTTAGTTCATTTCTTATTTTTATATTTGTGTTTGATATACTAATTATAGGCCATAGATTTGTTTGGGTTGTCTTCGTCAAACTCAATGCTTTTGCCACACAACAAATTGTTCACCTCCTTGCACCAGTCATTCAAAATCAATGCAATCCCTTTTCTTAACTCACTATCTCACTAAAGAGTCAGTATCTTATGTAAAAATATCACTTCACAAAAGTAAAACCTTCGATTCGAAATCGTAACGTAAAGACGCGAGAAGTAAATACTCTACTCAACGTACTTTGCAGAAAACACTAACAAAAGAATTCGGAGACAAAAAACACAGCAAAAGAAGCAAATGCAACAAGCGCAAAAACTTGATTGGTTGAATACTATACTATAGATACGCTGCCTGATATGATACCTGATACTATAGATATATGGATTTCAAATGAATCAAAAATACAAAAAGTTCCAGTGATGCCCGGCGCGTAGCGCTAGTAGTAATAGAATTTTATTAGCCCGCGCCGGCCTGCCCGCACGGTCGGCATGCAACGGACTGAACGGATTTGCCGATGGTTTGCGTCCACTGTATCCGGATTTTTTATTTATTTAAACCTTTACCTCTTTCTAAATAAAGATTTAAAAAAAAAACCCTTTACCTCATGTCGTTCCAAATCTGGAACACTAATAAGTTTCCCTCCTTAAAAAAAATCACATTTATCCTTTGGTTTCCATTAGATTCGAGTTGACTTTTTTAATTTTCTTTAGGTTTCAACAAATTTATAAATTGTGGGAAGATTGAAAAACATCACTGGTGAATAGTTAAAATCGGGCGTTGAGGTAGTCAATTTTATTTTAGTTATTTTCATAGTATAATGTCCTACGGCATCCTACTTTGGGGCAATGCTGCAGAAATTGATACTGCAGAAAACGACCATTTGTGGAATGTATAAACTTGGAAATTAAGAATCTCTAAGAGAAAAGTTAAAAGACATTAGTATCTCGACCCTTGCATCACAATATATTTACGAAAATATTTTGTATATTTATTAGAATAGTAATAAATTTAAAACTAGGAAAGATAATCATGATAAAAATTACTCTGTAAAGACTAGGAACGACCATAAGTTAGCGTTTCTCAAATTAAGGCTGACAGTTTCAGTAGCTTCAGTAAGGAGATCGACAGCGGCAATGTCGATGACAGGGGTTGTTGTGAGATCGTCATGAAAGTAAATTTGTCACGTTTTGTAAACTCAACATTGAAAGCAGGTATGTATGTATGTTTTTATATTTGTGTTTCATTTAGTTTTTTGTGGGATTAAACAAACTTGATAGTTGATTATTTTTTTTTAATTATATCGTAAAAAATAACGAAAGTCCTACCTTTTGATGAGAAGTATGTTTTTAAAACGATAGGCAACTAGTATCAATCATGTTTAAAAATAAAACAATTAGGTAAGTAAAATAGTTATTTATTTATCATTTTAATCAAAATCTGAATCCAGCAATTCAATATGTAATGAGTCGTCAGAGTCACTGATTATGAAGCTATCCAAATTTTTTTTTTTTATACATTTTATAAAAAAGGAAATTTCAAAAACTCAACTATCATTTTTTTTTTAAATCAAGCACTTGCTAAAAAAGCTCATGCTTGGAAATTAAATGGAATTGAAAAAAAAACGACACTTAGCTATGTACACTTCACTAGATAAAGGGATTTTTCTATGGGATAAAGCAGACGTACATGGAGAATGCGTGGCTGCTCTTCAAGGAAGATGGAGCATCAACAGAGCGAAGCAGTAACAAAATTGAATGACTGTTTTGTAGCCCAGTGGTTACATAAAAGTTAACTAAAAGGAAAGTGAAATGTGTACGGGGCTCGTCATAGAAAAATCAACCTTATAGAAGCATGGCATGAGCGACTTAAAAATAACATACTAAAAGGAGACAGAGCATACATACATAACTTCATGCCTGCATCCTTTATGGGGTCGGCAGAACACCAGAGGCTTTAAAGCCATCTGTGACGTTTGACAAATTTGAAAAAGAGACAGCGCTAGGGAGTTAGCCCATCATCCACGAAAAACCTCCAATAAAACCTCTGGCCCTTAAGAGCCCATACTACTCCAGCTAGAATCTGAATTTCACCCCCACCTCACCGCCCGGCCGTGAAGCACCCCGCAACGCGCGTCGGAGCTATCTTACTCACTTGCGTTTTGTTTTTTCCAACTCTGCCTTTTCCGTATCTTATTTCTTTCATTTCCCATTTTGAAATAAAACACACCACAAATTTATTTATGGAAAACACGATATTTACGTGATGTTGTAGCGGCGGCGGCAAGCGTGAAAGCGACACAGGTTCCTCGTACGAATGCCGGAGCGCAACTGAATCCTTGAGCGGGCGCAGGTCACCCGTCGTTCCAAACACATTATTTTAGATTTAAGATTTATAATAAAAAAAATAATAAAATTATTTTAAAATCAGATCATATAGTACACGTATTGTCATACCTTGTAACTAAATACCAAGTTACATTAGTGTAGGTTAAGTACTAATTAAGTAATAAGGTTTCTTTGTTAATTTTAGAGGTAAGTTTGTGATTTTTTTCTATCGAGTTCTAACGAAAACTGTGACACGAGAATTTTATATATTAGATTATAAATATTGCTGTGATTACGTAAAATAAATATGTAATGTTATGCAGAAAAAAATAACTTTAGGACGATTTCACTTCTTAAATAATACTGTGAAGGACTTTTTTCTATGACAAAACTTTATTACAAATTTACAATAACACAATGACAGCCAGTGAACGGATTTTGTGACGTCACCGGCACGCAATGCATTTTTTGGTCATAAATGCCGGAATGCGTTGCGGCCGGTGCGGATAGTGGACGCAGTTCCATGTGAATTCATACAAAAAAAAACAAAATCCGTTGCGTGCCGTGCGTGGTGCCGTGCGTGGCCAGGCTGGCGCGGGCTAGTGAACGCGCATCTTTTTACATAATTGTTGTTTTATTGATAACTAGCTGTGACCCGCGACTTCGTCCGCGTGGATACCGTTTATTACAGTTGGATAAATACTATTATTATATCCTCCTTGAAGTTAAAACTTACCTTATTCTAAATTTCGTCAAAATCGACTCAGTAGTTTAGCTGTGAAAGCGTTACTGATAGATAAAAAGACAGAATTACTTCAAAAACTGTTACAACAAAGCAGTGATCCGCAGTTTCACCTAGGTTTTGTGAAAAAGTATAGGTAGGTAGGTATATTACATAGATGATGCCCGCGACTTCGTCTGTATTGAATTAGTATTTCGAGTAGGTAATTTTCTTCTCCAAGGTCCTAACTATCTTTAATATGAAAAATAAAAATGAAAAATCTTCGCCCATATAATATGTATAACTCCTTACCACAAACATAGGTAGGTAACTATCTATTAGGTACATTACAAAGGCACATAGCGTTATAAACAAATCGGGTGCCAAAGTGCCTTAAATTTTAATATTGTCTTAAGTTTTAAAACACTTTTTAACCGGATTTATCGCGTATATTTACATTTTATATTTTAACAGTCACTCGTGACCACGGGTTCTGCAAAGACACCGAAACGTCGAGTTACAATTTAAAATATAAATTATACGCCATTAATCCGGTTAAAAAGTGTTTTATTTAATGCCTTCAATTTTACTTAATTCATGCAATATCTTCATTAATTATACTTAGCTTATTGTTATTCTAAGTAAAACTAAGTGGTTTTTGCGTGAAAGAATAGCAAAAATCCATCCATCCAGCCATTATCATTGTACATACAATACTACCTATAGTTATGTATGGCTGCTTTTCACTGCCAAACGGCTAAGCCAATATTAATGTAATTTGGTATAGTAGTTAACACATACGTTAGATACTTTTTATTCCGAAGAAATCTACGGTTTCTGACTTCCAAGAGGCAGAAACGATCATGAAATAAACAAAACCTTGATTTCCATTTTATCTCTGTATGCACAGAAGGCAGTACCTACATCAAGCGTTACAAATCTGTCAATTTTTTTACTTGAATTTGAACCCTATGCCCTTGATAATAAGTTAAAATTGGTTGGGGAAATTTGACAGGTAATGTAACGCTTGTTCCTTCTATATTAAATCGCGCAAAAGCTTGCGCTCGCCTCCCGCCTTTTTATACCCTACCGCCGCGAGCCGCGTCGAGCGCGGCAACCGTTACGCAAAAATAATCCTTATATCATTCAGTATTCACGCACGATGGGTTATTAGCGTATTTCATGTATAAGATGGTGTTTCTATACCGATTTCTATGATTCTTTTTTTATTGAATAGGTAATAATGTTTTTTTTTTTTAATTAGGGATGAGTGAGAGTATTATAAACGTAAGAGTAAACAAATATAAGCAGAAAGCTTCGAACTGCTAAGCTATCGGGATTTACACGTGTTATTGTGAGTCAACCATAAAATATAGATATATACTGTTGTGGGATATTTTTTATATAATTTTATGAAGAATATTTCTGTCATACATGATTTCTATGTAGCTTTAATTATTAAGGCTGCACACGCGACGGAAGCTTAAAAAATGAAGTAACTTCTCCCGTTTTTTCAACATTTCCCTTCACTGCTCTGCTCTTATTGATTGTAGCGTGATAATAAGTATACTATAACCTGCCTAGGAGTATGAAGAATAATTTTACCAAGTTTCGTTAAAATCCGTCGAGTAGTTTTTGTTTCTATAAGGAACATACAGACAGACAGACAGACAGACCAAAATTTTACTGATTGCATTTTTGGCATCAGTATCGATCACTAATCACCCCCTGATAGTTATTTTGAAAAAATATTTCATGTACAGAATTGACCTCTCTACAGATTTATTATAAGTATAGATTATTGTCATATTTACAGTTTAAAAAAATACTAAAACGTCAATTCAGATTTGTAAATATACATCGTCAATCCCTCGTTTTCATTTTATTTTAATAAATTAGATATAAATTAACAAAGAGCCATTGTGAAATATGGGATATGCTGCAGTTGCTTTAAAATGTAAGACGGCTAAGAGTTGGGTGCTGTGCTTATTTATTTCCACTTCAGTTTACGTTGTGATATATATATAACTACCCCCGTAAGTTTACAAATACGTATGTATATACGAATGCACGCAAACACACTGTAAATAAAAAAAAGAAAAATAACACTGGTTTGGATTCATTTTTTCTTATTTTTATTTTTTATGATTGTATATCTTCTTTTTTTAATTGTATTTCTTTTGTTTTAATTGTATTTTTTTTTTAATTGTATTTTATTTTAAATTGTATTTTATTGTAATATGTGTGCTTGTAGTTGTCAATAAATAAATTATCTATCTAATATGAGTCAGCCAGCCTAACATTGATGCTCCAGCTGCCTTTTTAGATAATGTTGTAGTTATGGTAGATCAATAAATAATAAAAAAGAATTCTGGTATTTCATTTTGTTCTTCAGTTTGAGCAACTAACTAACTACATATTTACAAAGAAATATTTTAACATTCTTGGATGAATTTACAAACGATTTTAAGGATAAGGGGATGACCAGAAGATAGGAAGATGTTAGGTCTGGGGAACTGGAAGGGAAGGATATTGTATAGATTGGCGGGGTGTAGAGGGCACTTAAAAAATATGTGATCCACTGTCACATATTTGGTTGAGTGAAATGGTAAGGTACTTTTTTTGGAAAAAGTAAGTGGGTTGGATGCCGCCATAAAATTTATCTAGTTGGTACCTACACTAAGAGTTTTGTCCCATTCGTTGCTCCAGTTTAGTCCAATGACTTAGCCAGTGTGATAAGACCATAGGATAAGTACTCACCCCTTAGTTTTCCAAGGACCCTAGTTAGGACAACATCTCTAGTAAAACAAACTAGTAAAAACTAATACTTGCCAAACCTGAACGACTCAAAAACGAACACAAAACTACTAATAAATATATCTCAATGAAATAGTAAAATGATAGCGAAAATAACCAAAACATGTGTAAATTACACCAACAACCAAAACCTGCAACTATTCGTTGAATAACGTGGCTATTTTCTGGTTCAAGCAGCAAGTAAATTATCTGTCGGTTAGCAGTGTTATTTGCTATTTCATTGGACAGATATGTCTTATTTGGGGATTAAAAAATTTAAATAAATCCTATCTGACGAATACCAGCTGTATTTCGATTTACCAACCATTAAAAAATTGGAAAATATTATTATAAAAAACAACTTAATTTCTCCGGGTAATACTTTAATCGACAGATTAATTTTATCCGACTATTGAAAAATCGGCCCTAATATATACTTAATACACGCTAAAACGCCGGTAAAAGAAAAGCCTAGCCACAATAACGGCTATAATAAAGATTCGTTCATATAACAAGATCAATATTTACATCGTTATTCAGATGATTCGGCAAAACTGAGGTTGGGAACTGACCCATTTTTTATCGCCAAATTGTATTCAGCAACAAGTTTTAATCTTGGCTTGTTGGTATATTTAAGAAACAATATCGATACATTTCAGAATTTTGATAAATTCAATTAATAACGCAAGCTGTCATGTCAACACTGTGGCCCCGAAGGAAACTTTTGAACAAGTTTGTGCTATAGCCACCACATGATACTAGGCTCTATACTAGGATACATTGCGTATCCTAGTATAGAGCCAGGCCTGAGGCAATTTAGACTCATCAGCTGACCAGCTGAATACTCGACCACTGCGCCATGGGACCGTAAGACATAATTAACTTCTTGGAGTTCAACTTTTGTCTGTACAATATGTGACATACCACTAGGAGCATATGAAAATGAATTAAGTATATCTTAGAAAAAAAAATGTGTAAACAAGTAACATTCAACATGTAGCAAATCAAAATCTTTCTTCATCATCACAACTATATGAGTCTAACCCTTGGGTGATGAGAAGGCCAAGCTGGCTAACTGCTGGTTGGTGGATGTCAGAATTTTCAAGGCGTCGAAACGGCTTATAACACCCCCTAACGACTACTGTATACAAATATACTGCACCCGGGACTGACCGTTTAATGTTTCCTTCGAAGCACGGAAGTCGCCTTTAGAATAGAACGGTTGGCGGTCACCATTCAAGTACCGACCGCGCCGAGCGTTGCTTTACCTGCGATATGATACACACAGAAGCCACTGCGCCACGATGATCTTTCTTCCAATCCAATATAAAACTACGAAACTACCAGCCTGATTTACAAAAACAGTTGAAGGCCAAAGAGTTCAACATCCACAGCCTGTAGACGTCCACTGCTGGACATAGGCCTCCCCAAAGGTCTTCCACGTCGCTCGGTTCCGCGCCGCTCTCATACGTGTGGCGTCGCCGTAAGACTAGCGCTACCCCATATCTTCGACTGGATTTCGTAAGAGTTGACTAAGGGACAAACCAAAGGACGGGAAGCAGCGTCCTTTTGTGTATAATAACACCACACTGCGATCGCCTACACGCCTGCCAAGCGTGGCGATTACAGCATTTCCCCCCCAAAACATGAACTGTGTTCATTACACAAGTTTTCAGGTCTACCAGATTCACATCTATCACACCTAACAGGTTTTTTTTATGGCAGTAATCCTCTTTTGGACATCATTCTTAACTGAAGTTATGATGAGGTCGCTGATGAGGGCAAAAGAATTTAGGATGTGTAGCGCCATCTAGCGACGCTCCATAGAACAACCGTTCCTACAGGAATAGGCCCTTCGTAAAAAAATGGAGGAAAATTTGTCGGAGCGTTGAAATAGCCGCTTCTATATAAGGTGGCATGCTGCTTTTTTCCTTGTGAAATTTGAGACTCAAGTAGTTTGGTTTGAAACGAATTAAAGTCCTTAGCTATTTGCTGCATACCAAAAGTACCCCTAAATGAAGCTAACCTTATGGACAATATGTCGAGAATTGGGTCGCTGACAGGACTCACAGGATTTTTGTTTCAAAGTCTGAAACTCTTTACAAAATAAACAATCCGGCGCTTTATTGTTAGGTCGAATCCAAGTCGACTCCAAGTTGAAGACTAGCCAAGTGCAATTTCCTGCCATGGTTCGTTTTGAGAAAGTGTATGATAAGATAATAAAGTTCTTAGAGAATTTGCGATGTTTTATAAAGCTCACATAACTATGTCAATAAAACCTCTTAATAAAAATTAAGCTTGATTAACGAATCAATAATTACCTAAGAATTTTGCTTTCGGTTAAAAACGTCAGTTGCATGTATAAAATTATTTTAAAATACCTATTTCGATCTTTAATTGATTTAAACCATTTAAATTTAAATTATTCTGTCTCCGTAATAATGTCCACAGGATAACAAGCTGACCTATTTTCGTTCAAAGCTAGAACTTTCTTTGCACTAAATAATATAAAAAAACTTTTATTTTATCGAGTTACATAACTTTAGCTTCTTAAAACTTGGTTGTGAGACTCTCGGGATTATAATAATGTCATGATTAAAAGTATGAGACCTTAATTATACTTCCAAGTATATTTTTGCTGGTAAGAATAAGTATGAAGAGTATAGGCTAGAAGCCAAAATCATGGTTTTATAACTTACCTGGTTTTTCTTTCAACTTCACCTAATAAGAAACGTTGAAACCACTGAGATATTACTACTACGTATAGAGAGGACATTCCAAACAACTTTTTTCCGCCTTGAGTTAGGGTTTTCTGACCTAACTATTCGGATAATTTTTTTTTTTTTTATATAATATGTATAGGACGTGAATTTTTTATAAATTTGTGTATGACGAGCGCTTGTCAGAACAATTAAATACGTTTGTGTTTTCTGTTGAATATTTTTCAAAAATGCCTTCATGTGTGCTGAGGCACTGTTTGAACAATACAGAAAATACAAAAAATCCCAGGGAGTCACTATTCACGTGTGCACACCTAAAGTATCTATTTAACAAGCAATTTGTATTTATTTCACCAAATAACTATATTTATTCAAATTGCATAGAGTAAAAAAAATATTAAGGATTTTGATTTTGGGAACAGTTTGATTAAGGATTTCGTAAGACAAGTTAAAATGCTTAAAAAATACCTGCTTAACAGTTTGGTTCCAAAATTTCTTTGGAAAAATTTGTAGCAAAATTAACAAAAATTGATTTGCATAATCATTGAATCATTGATTTGATTAAATTTTGTGTTAAATATGTGAGGGTTTTTAGCGGCTAAAGTATCTATTTAACCCACCAGTCACCCTGTATATATACAGCACTTCATTAAATGAATTCATTCCATTTTATATGCTTTCAAATGAAATAGGTAAAAAATCAATTTATTCACTTCTGCAAATATTAATCTATGACATAGTTTCAATATCATGACATTCCCGACTTTTGACGTTTAATCAGCTAAAAAATTGTTCTTTTAAAGCGATTTAGCGCTGTTTTTTAAATAGTTTGATTAGACGTCATCGCTAGATTTAGCGCTGCAGCCGCTGCAGGGCCAAATTCAGTTGATGCCGCGCATGTTCCATGCTCTTGTCATAAAAATACAACACATTTTTTGTTCGAGATAGCTTCTCTATACGTAGTAATAATATCTCAATGGTTGAAACACAAAAAGGAATGCTAGTGAAAGAAAAAACAGGTTCAAAGTAGAAAACTTAAGAAGACCTAGAGCTAATAAACACTTCCCGTTTGCGTTCGCTCCCGAACGGTCGTGTTTGCGGCCGCTCCCGAGTGTTCGTACTGCGCTTTCCTTGTTCCCTCTCCCGCACTCGTGCGAGTAAGGTCTCAAGTCAAGCTCTTTTCGGAAAGTTCTCTGCGGAAGTTGAGTGGACTTTCTGCCCTTTCAAGGTAGTCATCCACTGCCAACCGAAGCATCGCTGATCAGGTGGATACGTAACCGTGACAACTAAGCCTGGTCGTCCGCCGTTCATCGGCAATAGGTCCGTGTTAGGTCGATTTTTCTTTCAGCGCAGTTTGTGCAGCCACTTCGCCGTTCACCGGCACGTAGGCCCCCCCCAGCTAGGATTAGGGCTCTTTTTCAGAGTAGGTTAGGTTCCCCGGATTCGATGGAGGCCCCCATCGAATCCAGGGCTAGGCCCGATGAGCTCCATGAGCTCCGGGAAATGGTAAGTCAAGCTATCTTTCAACATCGCCAAGACATCAGTGTAATCCAACAAACGCTCACGGCACTAACTACGGCCCTCGCACCAGCCCTTCAGGCACATCTCGCGTCCCTCCCGATCTCCACCGCGTTGACCCCTCAGGCATCGTTCTCCCCGGCCCCTCAGGCCTCACCAACCCAGACCACCGAGGTCCCCCCCGCGCCCCTCCCGGCCACTCAGGCCTCCACCGCGCCGGCCCCTCAGGCATCGTTCTCCCCGGCCCCTCAGGCCACACCACTCCAGACCACTGAGGTCCCTCCCGCGTCCCTCCCGGCCTCTCAGGCCTCTCGCCACTCGTCCACCTCGGCTCGTAAAGCCTCGCGTTCCAACTCGCGCTCAGCCCGGCCTTCCGCCGATCCCTACTCGACGACGTCGTCAAAATCGCGCAAAGCCCGCCAATCGCGTTGTTCATCCCGCACCACCGGTCAGACCCCCCCGGCCCTCACCCAAGCCTCCCAGTCCTTGCCTTCGTCGCAATACCCCTTGGTATTCGACTCCTCCCCCGCGTCCCCCAACATCCACGCCCCCGAGGCTCCTGCCGCTCAGGACGCCTCTGATTCCGAAGTCGACCGTATGTCGACCGCGTCCCCTCATCACGACTCAGATAACGAAAACGAAAACGGCTGGGAAACAGCCACAAACAAAAACAACAAAAAAAAGCGTCCAAACACCGCGTCCTCGCATCAGTCCCAAACAGCCACTCAGGCCCCCGGTTCACCCAAGCGCAAAACTCCGGCGTCAAACAACGCGGCCCCTACTCCATCGTCCAAAAAACCCCCACCTGTCTTCCTTAAAGACAAAAATAGGTGGACCC
Organism: Stenoptilia bipunctidactyla; assembly: GCA_944452665.1. Taxonomy (NCBI): domain Eukaryota; kingdom Metazoa; phylum Arthropoda; class Insecta; order Lepidoptera; family Pterophoridae; genus Stenoptilia; species Stenoptilia bipunctidactyla. The sequence goes on from OX101735.1 coordinate 25,371,619, forward strand.
AAATCTCTAACATCTGCAATAATCGTAATATTCAATATACAAGAGCGACCAACATGCGCGACTTTCTAAAAATAGAAGTAAAAACAGAAAAAGATCACCGCGATCTAACTCGATACCTTTCAGATAACCACATTCAATACCATACCTACGCACTCCCGGAGGACCGAAAGGTCCGCGCGATAATTCGAGGAATCCCTACAGAAATATCTGAGGACGAAGTCCGAACCGATCTCCTAACTAACGGTTACCCCGTGATATCCGTCCACCCAATCCAAACGCGGAACGGTAAACCATGCCCCCTCAAATTAGTAATCTTAGAAAACAACCCTAAGGGCAAGAGCGTCTTTAAGGATCTCCAAACGGTCTGCAACATCTCCGGCATCATTGTTGAAGGCCCGCGTAAATCCGCCTACCCCGCCCAATGCCACCGCTGCCAGTCATATGGCCACGCGTCAGCCAACTGTGGTGTGAACCCCAGGTGCGTCAAGTGCCTGGAACACCACCTCACTCGGGAATGCCCGCGAACAAAAGAATCCCCAGGCGAACCAGCCTGCGTTCTATGCGGCCAATCCGGCCATCCAGCCAACTACCGTGGCTGCCCCAAGGCTCCCAAGCCAAGGACTCCGTCAGCGGCTGTGCCCAAAAAACCGACCTCTCCTCCCAAACAAACTTCGAACGACACTCCGTCGTCTCAATCGACCCCTCAGGTCACCCCCGCCCCACTGCCGGCCCAATCGGCTTGGACTAAGCCTATCTCGATGTCACAACAGGCCCCAACACATCCCACCGTGCAAACAAATCAAACAAATCAATCGAGTCAACTTAATCTCGAAAACCTACTAGGAATCGGCAGCATCGATGACTACATAATCATCCATAATATCAATTTAGAACTTGCGTCCTCCGGTAACGCTCTCGGGGCGGCTGCAATCATCGCGAAATACGCGCCCATCCTCAAACGAGTTCAACACCTCATCAATGGCGGTAAATAATAGTATCCCTCGTGCTCCCACAGTCACGTCTGGTCGCTCAAAGACCAAACCAAAGGGCTTAACCCTCGGCTCATTTAACGCGCGTTCGCTCCGTCCCAACCACCTAGAAGTAAAACACTTCCTCCAAAATAACGACTTTGACCTCTTCCTCCTCCAAGAAACCTGGCTCAGCCCCAAGAATCGCAGAGGCTTTTCCATCCCCAAATACTCTCTGGTAAGAGATGACAGGCCATCCGCCGTAGGTGGCGGCACTGCCATCTACTACAAGAGAAGTCTTCACTGTATCCCAATTCCTACACCTCCCCTTATCAATCTGGAAGCGACGGTATGCAAGGTGGCCATGACAGGCCACCCAACCATCATTGTCGCCTCCATCTACCTTCCCAGCGGTAAACCTCCCATTCTCAGCGACTTTGAAGCCATACTGGGGTTGGGCCAATCAGTCATTATGTTTGGAGATTTAACTGCAAAAATACTGACTGGTCGTGCTACACAACCAACAGTAACGGAGTCAAACTCAATGAAATTCTTGAGTCAATGAACATAGATATAAATATCTTATGTCCAAACTCTCCCACTCACTATCCAGCTAACGTCAACCTTTCCCCAGACATCTTAGACTTCGCCTTGGTCAAGGACGTCTCTTTAGACTTACGTTCTATAGATTCGCTCGACGACCTAGGCTCCGATCACCGTCCCGTTAGACTTATCCTTGGTAGTCAACCCGATCCTGTTCCCTCAACTAAAACCTTTACCAACTGGAAAGGTTTCAAAAATTCCCTTGCCCTCCTTTCAATCGATCCTGTCTCTCCGCTGGCCTTTCCGACGGACTACCTCAATAGCCCGGAAAGAATCGACAGCGCTGTTGACGCTGTCACTGATGCCATCACCAATGCCATCAGTGAGAACGTCAAAACAGTCCCGGTCCCAAAACCCAAACTCCCATCTCATATCCTCTCCCTCATTAAACAGAAAAATGTGGCACTTCGTCGAGCCAGGCGCTACCCAACTCCCGAGTATAGGTTAACGGCAAACCAACTTCAACGTAAAGTTAAAAAATCCCTCGCGGAATTCAGAGAACTCCAAGCTAACGAGCTTATGGAGAATATTGCTCCCTCTCACACGGCCTACTACAAAATAGCACGTAGTCTCCGCGTAGACACAATCTCTCACGTCCCTCCTCTGGCCCGTACTGATGGCACCTTAGCCTTCGAGGATGACGAAAAAGCCGAAACTTTCGCCGACAGCATTGCCTCACAATGTTCTCCTAGTACCCAGCCAGTCGACCCCGTCCACCTCAAGGCGGTCGAGGAAGACGTCCTCCTCAAGGACTCCCTACCCCCAACCAGCGAACCCGTCAAGGTCTCCGTAGACGAGATTCGCTCTCATATCAAACGTCTCCAAGCTAAAAAAGCTCCGGGGGCGGATGGTATCTCCAATCAGGCGCTCAAGCACCTGCCCAATCAAATCCTAGTCATCTTGGCAATCATCTATAACGCTTGCCTTGATCTTAGTCACTTTCCAAAAGCCTGGAAAGAAGCAATCGTTATAGGTATCCCCAAGCCCGGCAAGCCCCATCATATCCCTGCGAACCACAGACCCATCAGCCTCCTCAAGGCCCTGGGCAAAAACTTCGAACGTATCATTCTCTCTCGAATGAAAGATCACTTGTTTCCTATAGACGGTGATCCCCTCATCATCCCCGAGCAATTCGGCTTCCGCGCCCAGCACTCCTGCCCTCAGCAGGTTCACCGTATCGTTGAACACATACTCTCCGGGTTCTACCCTCAGCGACTCAAAACAGCCGCCGTTTTCTTCGATGTCGCCAAAGCCTTCGACAAGGTCTGGCACGTTGGACTCGTTCATAAATTATACGTTTTAGGTCTCCCAGATAGGATAGTCCGTATAATCGCGTCATTTTTAAAGAATCGTACCTTCCGATTTAGGTTCGAAGGAACGCTATCCTCCCCTCGTCCGATAAAAGCCGGAGTCCCGCAAGGCTCCGTCCTCGCCCCGCTACTATACTCGGTATACACCAACGACATCCCCAAACCACCCAAGGGGGTTCAATTAGCACTTTTCGCCGACGACACTGCACTCTACTGCAGCGGCCGGAAATACTCGTCAATAACAGCAAAGTTACAGTCGGCAGTCAACAACCTCAGCGCCTGGTTCTCTAAGTGGCGCATTGAAGTAAATCCCGACAAAAGCTCGGCGATCTGCTTCATACGCAAACGCAAACGCTTAGACGACCACGCCCCGTGCGTCCGCATGCGTGGAGTCCCTATACCGTGGCAAAACACGGTCAAATATCTCGGTGTCACTCTTGACAAAACGCTCTCTTTCGAACCCCACATCAACAGGGTAACCAAACTAGCCAAATTCTATCTCGGCCGACTCAACAGCATGATAGGTCGTCTAAGCAAAATGTCACTACGGAACAAATGCACGTTATATAAGGTCTGCATTAGGCCAGTCAGGACCTACGCCGCGCCCGTATTCGCCCACGCCAAACCTCGATTAATCGATAAACTCCAAATAATTCAAAACAACTTCTGTCGTAGAGCCACTAACGCGCCGTACTACGTTCGCAACGCGGATTTACACAGGGATCTCAAACTTCCCACCATCCAACAGACCCTTAAGGCCCTGTCCCTATCTCACCACAAACGCTGCGAAACCCACCCGAACGGGCTGGTGCGAAACACTGTCTCCTACAAAATCAATCCCAAGTCATTTAAGCGCTCTATCCGAAGACCTAAGGATGTTCTTTCTGATCCTCCTAACCAGCTCTCTCGAGATCTGGATAACCTCCTATCTGCCAGCCCCTAGCTGGTTACTGTAGTCGATTCAGCACGAAGTGCTTCCTATATCTACACGCGCAGCCTTTTTCCCAACTGGCTGTCGCTCAGTTCTTCGGTCGATTGTCGGTAGAAAGACAAAAGACCATACAGGGGGAGTTTAGTGAGTAAAAGTCTCACACTGTTGGGTGTCATCTGGCCGGGGTCTAATCCCCCTGGCAAGTGCCCCTTCGTACTTCTGAGTATTCTCCTCCTCTCCTCTTTGAGCACTTGTACGGTCAATAGGCCTACGGGTGTTCTGAGGAGTAGTCTTCTGTGGCTGGAAAAAAAAAAAAAAAAGAGCTAATAAACTTTTAGATAATATTTGTATATCACGCGTTGTTTTTCTACTGTTTTTGGTAAATATTATAACTAAAAATCAATACACATATAAGCAGTATAAAAAAGTTAAAACAAAAATCTTCCAAAAGAAACTGATGAAGTAACAAAATTTTTGATTTCTCTCTATTTCAAAGGATAATTTCTTCGCCGTGTATTAGTCTTAGCACGTTCTTAATATTTATGCTATCATGCTTCGATATAAAATCAAGATTGGGAGTATATAGAGATATATTAAAGTGATACTTTCGTCTGATTAAAATGCTCGATGACCTCAGTAGAGCCTTGCAGCAAGCGGGTCTTAAAATGAACATGGATAAGACGAAGATCATGTCGAAAGTCTATGTTGCACCTGCTTCTGTGGTAATTGAAGGCACCACACTTGATTATCTATACCTCGGACATAAAATCCAGTTAGGTTGGTGCAACTTTGAGAAAAAGGTCAATTGTCGAATTCAACTCGGCTAAGCAGCGTTCGAGAAGCTTCGTAAAATCTTCTCGTCCCAACTACCGCAGTGCCTTTAGACAAAGATTTTTGACCAGTGTGTGTTGCCAGATACGGCAATGGTGGTTGCTTGGTGGTAGGATCCCTTCTGGGTCCGCCTGGCTAGCGACCACCCTTTATATAAAGTCTGCCGCCAAATGTTACCGCTCCGGCGGTAATGTGTTCCGGCAATATTTTATAAAGAGCCAGTTCCTTCCTAAACCCGTGTGCTTTCATCTTCGACCTCGTCGTCACTTACCATCAGGTGAGATTGAGGTCAAACGCGGGTTTAGTCAATTATAAAAAAAAAAAAAAAAAAAAAAATGAGACATGGTGCTTTATAAGCATGTTTAATGTCGCTCAGCAGATAGTGGAAAGGACTTTGTCCGGAGTTTTTCTGTGGGATCGAATCAGAAATGAGGAGACACGCAGGCAAACCAAAGTTACCGACATAGCCAGTAGGATTGCAAAGCTTAAGTGACCATGGACAGGGCACATACACTGATCATTACAAAAATCGGCACACCTAATTTTTATACGAAAAGTCATGTTTTTATATATTAAATAATTAAAATACATAAAAAATCTTACTGTTTACTAAACAACGTCATTATTTTTATACAAATTAGTCAAAAAATACAATAAGTCAAAAAATTATAAATCTTAATGGTAATCTTTTTACATTTTGCAAAAAAGGCAAAAATCGCCATTTGAACCCTATTTTAGCTTGTGAGATATTAAGTTCTATACACAAAGTCTTCGTCTCACCGTACTGTCACTTATTGCCCCATCCCGCAGCCGTCGCTGGAGATCTACTCCAGAAATGTACTGATTTCATACAGCTGATGTCACAATAAAGCGGACATCTCTTTAAGTGGTGACCCTTTGTTATCCAGATCCTGTTCTTCTGTGGTGTTGCCTAGTTTCATGAAACCTCTGGTAGACTCTCCGAACCGCAGATTGGCAGAGACGTAATTGTCGAGCGACACAATTCAGGCTAATTCAGTTTCAGTAGTATCCGTAACTTCAGGCTACTGTAATCCGATTTACAGTGAAAATCAATAAAGTAAGTCTTGTTAACAACAATTACACTGCTGCAAACACTTGGTTGCGAATTAAACAAGGCCAAAGTGAATACTTGAGGATTTATCAAAACGGCACTGCAGCTTAACTTTAAAATTTCATCAAGTACCCTTATATGCGTTTAGATTTACGAGAATAAAATGTCAAACATCTTCTCCGACCCAAGGCATGAATAAAACGTACTTATAAATACTTATCTTTGAAATCATGAGAGCAATAGTGCAAAAAACAGGGTGGGCCGTGATGACCAGTGTAGCTCGCAGAACAGATGGCCGTTGGGGCTGAAAAGTTCTTGAGTGGCGGCCAGCAAATCGCCGGTAAATTCTGGATGATGGCGGCGCGGGCTCGAGCGACGTGAAGAACCTTGGGGAGGCCTATGTCCAGCAGTGGACGTCTAAGGGCTGTTGATGATGATGATGTTTTTGACTGAAGACTGAGGAAAGAATTTCATATACTTAGGTCCGTATTATTTTATCTTTCTTGAGTGTTGATCATGCGTCAAGCAAGAATTATAATTTAACTAGCTGTTGCGCGCGGTTTTATCCCCGCTATTTCAAATCCCGCGGGAATTTCGGAAATAAGTCTACGTGCTATTTCAAACTATACACTATCACTATGTTAAATTTCTTCGGAATCCGTTGAGCTGTTCTGCCGTGATTGAGGAACTAACATCCATACATCCAAACTTTCACATTTATAATATAATTAAAGATGACCACATATTTTAAGTAAATAAAAAAATATCTTATTGATCCAAAAAACAGTTAAATATTAAAAAAGTAACAAGGTTTCTCCGTATCTATTAAGATTTTATTTGTAATTTAAGTAGGTGTCTTTGGGGATAAAAGATTGCTGGCTCGATAGAAAATCACGCTTGTGAGCTCCCGTGCGCTGAATATGTATGGGATGTAATGTCATTAGTATTCCCTTACTTTTTCAGATAACCTTTTCAAATACACAGACAGTTCAATGTCCTCTTACAGTTCGGTTTATTTTTCACTTTTTTTTTAATTAAATGAATTATGTATTAGAATATTAATAACATATTTGGATAGTCATAGACAATATTTTCATACAACACCCCATACTCTTTACTAGCCAGAACTTGTGATATGGAAAATGAAGATTAGATCTATGATTAGTAAAGCACTCGGGTTTGAGAAGTATCTGGCTACTGGAGGGGTTATATTAGTGCCAAAGAGTAATGTCCACGGTCCATACCACAAAGCAGATTTCCTCCGTGGTCCATACGTGAATGTATAAATATGATATTGTCATTGAATATACTGATATATCTAAACTTTTGGTGCAGACTTGATTTAATTTCTTTGAAACGATATTGGGATTTTCATTTCAAGCGGATGATACTAGTAGTCTATTGAGTAATTTGAAAGGTTGAAATATTAAAATCCTTGCTGCGGTTTCTAATATAAGCAAATAAAATCCCCAGACAATCACACCAACTACATGGCCCCAAAGTAAACATAGTTTGTGTTATGGGATACCATGTAGCGAACTAGGGGGGAACCTAAAATATAAATACATAAATAGATACACACCCAGATATGGAACCTTTTTTTTTCTTATTCCGTGCGGGAATCAAACCTGCGACCACTGGCGTCTGAGTCAGACAGTGTTACCCCAGCGCCAAAGTGGTCGTCTAGATTTGGAATTAAACAAACATGAGCTTATTTGCACTATACGTTGTTTTTCATACATTTCATGAGTTGTCAAAAGTCTGACAGGTCAGCTATACACATTACTCTTTTATATAAAGCGTGGTTGCTAGCCAGGTATACCAAGAAGAAACCTACCGAGCAAAACTAGCATATTCGTAAATGCATAAATTATTGCAATGCACGTAAGAAACGAACTCGCAACTGCTAGCGTCAAAATTCGTTACTTTACTTCAAATGATCTTTTTCTTACGTTATAAGGATGCGACGTTTGTCTTTCATGCCACTTGATGGACATGAGAAGGTACTAAGGTGATACACGTACATCCATGAGAAACTTATTCACTCGACTTTTAATGTACTAAGCTAACAGGACAAAATATTTGTAAGCTTCTAAATGCTAACTCAAGTTGCATTTCACATGTACATTCCTCACGGATTAAAGCCCGTAACTCTCAAACTGTTTCAAATGAATTGACCAATGCGACACAAATGCCGCATTGAAAAACGAGACCGCTTGCTATTTTATTACAAACATTGCAAACAAACACTGGTAACCGAACTTTTTTACAAAATGAAATAATCCGAAAAGGAAATTTAATAAAACAACACAATGAGGGGTGGATTTGTTTAATGCAATTTTATTTTCTGTAGCATTTATTGCTTACATACTCGTATTTACAAATTTTTATTTCAGTTAAATAATTGCCATAATCGTGTCTATTTTAACTATTATGTAAATTATAATACAGCTTAGTTTTGTATTCTAAAAAGTCAAATGTCTTTTTTTTTTTGATAAATATTTGTATTACCATACCATAACATTATTTTATCATCTTAATTCCAGAAAAGCCCCTACATTTACTGTCTCTGGAAACTCAATATGTCGGGGAATCTGTTACTCCAATTTTCATAAAAATAATCGATGACATTATTTTGACACCTAATTGATCAATTTTTTTTTTCAATTACATAATGATGACTGATGACTGGGACGACTGTGCAAACGTTTGAGAATACAATCCTTTTGTTTCTAGTAATCAATGGTTTTATTTCGAGGGTTTTACCTTAAATGGTTATTTCTTTTTACCTTCTATAAGTTCGTCGGCTGTTTATATGCGTATATATGCGGGATATAAAACGGATAGATGTTGTAGGTAATACAGATGATAACGCAGTAGGTACTCCCTGAGTGTTACTCCATCAATCGAGTCTAAGATTATAGCTTGATCTTTCTTTGGGAAACATGTAGTTACCTCAACTATTGGCGTAACTAGTTGTTTTTGCAGTCATTTGTAGTAACTTTGAGGTTTGTTGAGATTGCGGCATTGGGTTGAGATTTATTATTTATTCCGGGGTTCCTAATTAACAGGAGTTCCCCTTTTATGTTATACGAAGTGTCCAAATTAATATTCTTCACTCACGCACTAACACAATAATAGGCACTATAACACAAGGCGACCGAGCATTTAGGAACGCGCGTCCGCAGTGGCTACCCGCGTCTGGATGGTATTTATTTATTTATTCATTCACAAAAATTCTGTTTGTCTTCCATGACACCTGATAGTAAGTGAACGTGAAGATTGAGGTGGCACACGTCCATCAACGAGAAACCTATTCAATCGACGCTTAAAAGTACAAGGACTATACTGGTCAGGGAAAATAGACGCAGGCAGTTCATTCCAAACCTTGGCGACCCGTATCAAAAAGGAACTGTCAAAGCGCTTAGTTACACTTTTTTTTTGTAATATGCACCACATACGGATGGAAGTTCTGTCTGCGTCTAGTAGTCCGATGGTACAACGGTGAGGGTTCAATTTGTTCAAACGGATCTAAAATAAGTTTTTCTAAAGAAACTGTAACCAGTGTGCCTCTCACCTGAACGGCGGCGATCTAGACTAGTTAAGACACCAAAACGGTAAAACGCATTAAAATCCGATTGGAAAAGACTTTTATTTAATAAATAAATCATTAAAATCAAAAAACTTAAGACAATATTATACAGGTTTGATTTGTAGTCACCGGACAATAATTTTTTACGTTATAATTATAATTTATTTAAACCATTTTTGCAAAAAAAGGCCCGCATGTTTTCTACAAGAAAATTAATATTATTCAATAACATACTAAGGATTCTAAATTATGAATACCATTGAATTAAAGACGCCTACGCGCTACTACAAAACGTCTAATACGTCATAGTATTATCAATGAATTGCCGAGTCGTAGTAGCTACGTTCATCAACAGCGACTATTTGCATAATAGTTTATGGTGCCTTATTTTTTAATTTTTTTTTTGTACTGAGCGAAACTAAGTCAAATATTCAGGTAGTTTTGCATTTTATTAAAAAAAATATATTTAAATTTGGCTGGTGACTAAAAAACAATCCTGTATATTTGTCTATTTCGATCTGAAAATCAGCAAAGGTGCAATTTCACGGCAGTGATTCCAAAACCAGCATAATGAGAAACTGAAGTAGCCATGGCATCCAATATTCGTTCTCGATTTGTCGTCAAATAAAACAAGATGAGAAGACTCTCACAATCGAGCAGCACAAAAAAGTAATCTTGCCGTATACAGGGTGAATGGTGACAAACTTTAAATATTAAAGAAGAGACTCTGTACTAGAGTCTGGTCAGAATTATGTAATATAAGTAAGTACTTATTTTTTAACTAGAATTCCCCTATAAATAACCAAAGTTTTGTTACTATTTACTTAACTTACGCCTGAGTCAATCGAGGCACGTGATCTGGTACGCGAATTGCTAGTGTAACCACATTATGTTGCGTAATCAATTTTTTAAATTTTAGTTAAGTTTCCTCAGTAAATAATTTATACAGCGGTGATACTTTGATTTCATAACTTTACATGCGGGCTTTAATAAACAATCAGCGCCATCTACTAGGAACTTGTGCAACTTCATATTAGATCAAACATTACTGCATTAATAAAATAAATAAATAATTATAATTGCATAAGTTGATAAAAAATGCTATGCAATAGCTTTACTGCGGCAGTCTCCGAGTGCCACACGTCTTTTTTTTATTAATTTTTTTCTCTACATGTATGATCTCAAACTATCACGTCTTCGAATTTTAAAACTGACCCACCTATCACCCTGTATAAACAGCTGAGAGCGATTTGAATTAACGGCGCGAAAAGGGTTTGCTCACTGATTAAAACTTAGCATTTATTTCAATTAAGCTGAAAGGTGGAGGAAAATTAACCTCATTGTGTTTAATTAATGTCCGGTCAAAAAAAAGTTTTGAAGCGCCCCCAGGCTACGCGGAAGATTTATACTCTTTTGCGTATCGCAGGTGTAAATTTTGTTTTCGGCTCAAAGTGTTTTTTTCTGCTAGTGAGAATTTATTTTGGAAAGTGTTTATTTTTTATTATTTACTCACCAACCCAAATTTGATGAGTTTTGAGTTCGTAAAGCTTTTGAAATGTTTGTTTTTTTTTTTTAATAAATACGCAATTAATTCATATTTATTGCCTATCAGTGTTTCAAATGCAATGGTTCGACTTTTTCCAAAAAGGTTAAGAAATTCTATTAAAATTCTCAATCCTTCATATTTATCGGTCGCCTATTAAAAAGAAGCTGCCATGAACCTTTTTTTTTGAACCTTGTTTTCTTCAGGTTTTTTATATCATTGGTGCATCAAAACGTCGCTATAAACGATAAAGGCTCAAAGTCGAAGTCAAAAATTCTTTATTTTGTAGGTATTTAAATATACCTGAAACAAGTCAAACTATTTACAATCTGAAAGTCAATCTGTTGAGGGCAAGTGGCAAGAAACTTAACAGAAATCATCTTTTAAAAATATACAATGACATTTTACAGCCAGGCAATCCCATCTCTTTGCGTCCAGATTCTTAAAAAAGTCCTTTTCACAAAACACTTGTTTTACTACATCCTTAAATCAATGGATTAAATATTTTTGGATTTTTTTCAAAAGCGTACACATTGAACCATGAACTTGTTGGTGGTTTTGTGGAGTCTACTATTATAGCCGACTTTAATAGTATACATGTATACGGTGAAGTCTCCCAGCTACTAAACCTTGGGTAGCTTGAGTCAGTTGCAAGGTCACTTGTGTGGTATTTCAATCAAAGAAAGCAGAATTAAACTTAAAGCATATCTAATTCGACATTTAAGAAAAATACGGCTTTACCCAAATAACACTTAATATGCTCTTCCAAGGTCATCTTTGTTCTCATTTCATGCAGAGTCCGTGTGTATTTTTTCAATAGACCTATGGGTATATAAAAAAATAATAAAAATCAGTTAATAATAATAATCCACTACCTTCACTCATTTCTGTAGCCCGTGAAACTCATGAAAACCGAGAACGAAAAAAACTCGAGAGTGTATGTTCAAAACACAAATATTATAATGATATAAAATGCTCTTTATTGCCACGAAACTTAAAAATAATAAAAAAAAAGAGATGACAATTTAGGCGGCCTTATTGCTTTAAGCGATTTCTTCCAGGCAACTACATACACTAATGCATTAATAAAGAAAGAAACATATTCACAGTATTTACGAGTTATCAATATTTCAAGCATTTTTTTGCATTTTACTCCGTAAAATAGTGGTAGCCTAAAAATTAAAATTAAAGAAATAATGGTAGTGGTAGATTAATCTAAAATTCATTGTAATCAGGACAAAGCCTAAAATAATTCAAAACGCTACTTTCGATCCCGATATTCTCCTTAATCGAAAATAGCTGGACTACATGGAAATATCTAATAGAAAATGGCTAGATTTTTTAATGTTGAGTTGTCGCTGCGCCGTTGACTAACAAATTGGACGGTGCTTTATTTATAAGGGCTGTCCCATTTCAATAAAATGTATTTTTTCACCTAGGATAACATTTTGTGAGATCACGTTAGTAGCATACTATTATCTGACTTTCAAAAGTTCTTAATTCGTGTGTATGTTTTTTTTGTATCTTTGTACCGTGATTATTGATAATTATGAATTGATCTTAAATTTGGTCTTGAAATTTTAAATTGATCTTGTTTCATAATATGATGATTCAGAGGTGGTCCCATATAAATTTTATTCAAATCAAATGAGTGCTTTCTTCAATGAGTATTAAAAATTCATGAATTCAGAAAAAAATTTATGAAAACGGAGAATATTTACATTGAATACTTATACTCTTTAAAAAATTTAAAATTTTCGAAATTCAAAAAAAAAATTAAAAGTTAAGTCGTTTTTTTTGATGCTCTGCATTCGTTAATATATCACTTTTCAAGTTTCAGTCAAGCTTTTTCTTTATTAAAGAATACTGTCTTTTAAAAATTCTCACTTTTTTTAAATAAAACACAAAAATCAAAAATTTGAAATTTTATATCACATTATAATGCGAGTATGTACAATGAAAGTATTATATTCAATAAAAGTCTTTAGGCGTCTCATTGGTTATATTTTTTCACCTAATAAAGAAACACTTTTATCAAATATAAACATTTTCTAAGTGTAAAATATCAAGTTTCCTATAATCAGGTACGTTTTCTAAGAAAATTACAACGACCTCTTTTGTCGACTTTTTATACCTTTCTATATGATTGCTTCAACCCGGTCAGTGCTTTTATAGCTTAATATTTTTACCTCATATAATTTATATTCTTATAATAAGAATTATATGTATATAATTTATAATTCAGAATCATATTCTGTAAGAAGTTATTTTTAATACATTTCAAGAGGATTGACTTACATAATTGTGTCTCCTGATAAATAAACAGTTTTGACAATACGCCATTCAAACAGAAAGTCAAAATGCCCGAATGCTTATAAAGTATAAATTATATTTGTTCTGAAAATAAACAGAATCATATTTGTACTTACAAAGTTATATAAAACCAATAATTTGGATAAAATCACTGCGTTAAGTGGTGATCGCGTAAATACCTGACTTAAACTGCATGAATATAATAGCCTTAATTAAAGCCTGATTTTGTTATGGTCTGTAGATTGCACGCATAATATTAATGTAAGGTACTTTTGCTGTAGATTACATTAATTAACGGTACATGGACGTGGCTAAACATAACATCATATCATAATATTATCATGAATCCACTTTGGCGGTGGGGTAAACCTGTCTACCTCAGACGCCAGTGGCGGCAGGTTCGACTCCCGCACGGAACAAAAAAAAATGTTCCTTGTCTGGGTGATTATCTATGTATGTATTTTTATTCTAGGTTCTCCTCTAGTTCGCTACATGGTATCCCATAACACAAGCTATGTTTACTTTGGGATCACGTAGTTGGCGTGATTGTCTGGGGATTTTATTTATAATTTCCGTATAATGTAGAGTTTATTCTATCGTGACTGGTCATGATTATATTTGATAGTAATTGATAATTATAGATGGCTTTATAAAATCATTTACTGCAGACTTTGGACCGCGGTTAAAGAAACTAGCTGCCATAATTAAATTAATTTATTTTGTTAACCAAAATTTTAGATATTTGGAAACATTAAAAAAAGAACTTTTATGTTAAAACTGTAAAGCGTCGATATTTTAAAGCAGTCTTAATACAGCCCATTTTATGAGCCCATTGTAGGGCTATAAGTATTTCCCCTGGTTGATGAGAAGGTTTAGGCCGTTAATCAGCAAGCTGGCCTAGTGCTGGTAGGTGGATATCAGATAGGTGGATAAAGGGCGCCAAAATGACTTCCTGATAAACCCTAACGACTACTTTATACAAGTATACAGCACCCGGGACTGACTGCTTAACGTGCTCTCTAAAGCACGGAAGTTATCGCTGTATATTAATGATTGACAGTCATCCGTTCTTGTACTGACCAGGCTAAACGATAGGTACAGTCACGTCTGACAATATGTATACATTTTCATTAAATAAGATAGTAATGATAATTAAAAATCACATACGTACATGTTTGTTGCCCTGATCACATAAAAATATTTGAAAAACACGCCGTACTTCAAAAACATCGCGCTATAAGAGTCATTTACAATATTCACTGCACGTGGTTACATGAACAATGTTTTCCTGTTATCCATACAAATATTAAGTTAACGAGTTATATCTTAAATGCAATATTACTGTATGAGTAATAGTTGGTTTCCCATTACTTTTGTCGGTAACCATATTACCTGTCAGCACAATCACGCAACAATTTGTCTACTCGTGACAAATTACATCATTCTTTTGGCAGATTGAGTACTGCTACTCTCTGAGAATCGTAGTCTTTTAATAAGGCAAATAACCACCAAGTAAGTAAAGATGTATCGTTTAAGAAAACTAAATGATTCTTCATAATAACATTGCTTGTCAAACTAAATAATGAGTGTAAGGTACTTTACTAAACTATTTAACATTTTTCAACCGACTTCAAAAAGAAGGAGGTTCTCAGTGCGTGTGTATAATTTTTTTTTTTTTTTGTGTTTGTTACACGATATTTCGGACAATTATGAATCAATTCGTACTTCAATGTTTTTTAAGGCTCTGCATTTTTTAACTATTTTGTGTCTACTTTTTATACACACAAACTCAGTACAAAGTGCATTGCAACTGTTCTTCTTGATCACTATATACCTGGTGTTTGCGAATACCGAGTATAAATAAGATGTGTTCATGATTGTTTTCCGTAAGATGACATGAACAACAATCCAAAATTTATATATAAATAAAGAAAAGAAACAGTTCTAAGTTGTTATTAAAATTAAAATTTTGGCGTATTATAATTATCGTGTGGGTGTTTCACAATTCATATCACAAATAAAATCACTTTTTTGGCTGGATATAATCACATCTGGTCTTAAGCGACCAAGAGGTCCGCACAAACACCGAATCGTGTAAGTAGGTATTTAAAATATAATCGTGTAAGATTTATATACGTTCGCTCCCGAACGGTCGTGTCTGCGGCCGCTCCCGAGTGTTCGTATTGCGCTGCCCTTGTTCCCTCCCCCGCACTCGTGCGGGTCAGGTGCCAAGTTAAGCTCTTTCGGAAAGTTTTCTCTTGTGGAGGCTGTGTGGTGTCGGGGCTAATTCATCTGCCCTTTTCAGGGCGGACCCGACTGCTGCCGGCCGAAGCATCGCTGGTCAGGTGGATACGTAACCGTGCCAACGAAGCCTGATCGTCCGCCGTTCATCGGCAATAGGTCCGTTCTAGGTCGTTTTCTTTCTCAGCGCAGTTTGTCTTCGATAGACTTTCTTTCAGCCCAGCATTATGCCTCGACCTGAGTGTACCGAGCATCAATGCGAAATCAATCGTCGTCGTATCAAGAATCTCAAGGAGGACACCATAGGCCTCCGGAGTTTAGTCCAACGCAACGAACTCCGTGAGAAAGAGAGGGTTGCTAAGTGTCAGGCTCAGATCGATTCCTTACAGAAGGAATTATCTGCTCGTCCCCCGTCCTCTGAACTCAGTCAGTTGTCTTCAGATTTCAGCCAGTTGTCCAGCGATAAACAATCACTGGAAGCTCAATATGCAGCCGAGAAGGAAGCCCTTCTTGCTCAAATCGAGTCCTTGCGAGAGCAATTGTCCGCGCGTCCTCAGGTCGCCTCTCTTTCACAGGGGTTCCAAACCGATTCTCCGGCGTCTCCAGATCCCTCTGAGTACGTCAATCCTTTTTCAGATTACATGTCGGTAGATTCCACCGCATGCAAACGGAAAACTACCCCGCCGGGTAGTGATTCCGACTCCGCTCCCTTAGTTCCAGAATCTCCTGCTCCGTTCACAGAGGTTCGCAAAAAGTCCAAGTCTAAGAAGAAGAAGCAAGATGCTTCTTTGACTTTATCTCCATCCGTTTCAGCTGCTCCAGCCGCTGTTCCTGCTCCGCAAAATGTCGCACCGGCGTCTGCTCCTGCGTCTTTTGTTTCAGCGATCCTGGCGTCACAGCCTGCGTCGCAATCAGATTCGGCTCCGCCGAAAGTCAAGTCTCCGTTCCCGTCTTTCTACGGGACAAGAGCCGCTGGACCGAGGTCTCAGCTCTCTGCGGTAGACACAATCCCAAGATCCAGTATAGTAAGGCATCCAACGTGGGTGACTCTATTAAGGTCGTTGTCAATTCCATTCCCGATTTCAGGAATCTCACTCGGCTTCTTGCTGATTAAAAGCTCGAGTACCACACTTACGCCCTCCCTGAGGAGCGTAAGATTCGTGCCGTCCTCAGGAACGTGCCGTTCAAGCTCTCGAACGAGCAAATCCAAGAGGATTTGTCTTCTCAAGGCTTCCCCGTCGAATCTGTGCACAAAATGCACAGCCGCCGAGGCAAGCAGTTCCCACTTGCGCTAGTAATCCTAGCGAAGAGCCCGCAAGGGCAGTCCATTTTCAGAGGCAAGCTCACCGTGTGCAGTCTCTCCAACATCCGAGTCGAAGCTCCACACAAACGTGGTTTCCCAGGTCAGTGCCACCGCTGCCAATTGTATGGTCATGCGGCGGCAAACTGTTTTGCTTCCCCTAGGTGCGTCAAGTGCCTAGATCCGCATGGGACTAAGGAGTGCTCTCGCACTCCCGAATCGCCCACAGCTCCGTCCTGCGTCTTGTGCGGCCAGTCTGGCCACACAGCAAACTTTCGCGGCTGCCCCAAGGCACCGCGTGCTGCCAGGGCTACCGTGAAGCCCATCGAGAACTGGAGAGAGCGACCGCAGCCTAGCTCGGACGCTCCTCCAGTCAGTTCAAAGGTCCCCAAGGCCTTTACTCCTATCGTTTCAGGTCAGCGCAGCCGGGTTGCGACTCAATCGCAACCGGCCGCCAAATCGGCTTCCCAGTGCCAGAACGCAAAAGGGTCTCAAGACCGCATGGCGTTCTGGATCCAGCTCGCTCCCATCGACGAGATCCTGGCTTTCGGCGCCGCTCTCGACGCCAGCCCAGAGAGTTTCAACGGTGCTCTTCCGGTCTTAACCAAGTTCGCTCCCCTTATCAGGAAACTCCAGCAAGCTCATCAGGAAACTCCAGCAAGCTCAACGTTTCTAAACGTAGTCCTTCTTTCCAGCATTCCTATCTCAGAGTGAGTCTGATCACTCTAGATAATATCTTAGTTCCAGCTTTGTCATTTCTGCTAATCTTAGCTTTGTTTTTCTCACTTTCACGTTCCTTTTGGTGGCAGCCGTCTGGATGCCGCTCACTACGCAGCCTCTCGCTCCAATTGGCTGTCGTTCCGACGATGACTAAGGACCTTAATCAAGGTGAGTCAAAAGGGGGATGTTTAGTGGGTATGCTCAGCCTATCTGAGAGAGTCTCCACACTGTCTGGGCATTCTATTTGCCATTAGCCACTTACGGTTAACAGCTTATAGAATGCCCATTCGTCCGTAATAGGATTCATCCTCCTCCCGCTTAAGCTAGCTTTACTGGTTAAAGCTGGTTTTAGTGGGTGCCAAAAGACTTTCCTTGGCGGAAAAACAAAAAAAAAAAAGATTTATATACAGGGTGGAATTTTTAATTTAGAGTACTTTCCTGGAAGGATATGAAATTTTCCTCCAAAGAAACATTTCTTTATTTTAGTAAAGAAATATAATTGCATTCAAAGATTTTCAAAAAATTCAAAAAATTGCACCCTTTTTATTATATTAAGTAGTGCAAAAAGTTGTTTTATAAAATATCTAAAATAGCTTTTGTGTTTGTTGTATGAAGCAAAACAGCACTCAACTCTTGTTTGCTCATATAATTCTAAGTGTTGTGTTTGGTATGCGGTATCGTAAAACACGTGTATTTAATTTTTTCCAGTTTGTCGCAGATGAATTGATATCTTTTGGTCTTACTGAAGCTTGTATTACGGAATTTCACTCTAACTTGAACTTTACTTATAGTCCGACAAGGCTTTTTTAGCGCTTGGATGATTACATCAGGCGAGCGTAAAATAAGGGTTATTCAGTAAAAATTCCCTATTCTCAGAGGAAAATATGAATCCATAAACTTTTAGTTTTTTCATGTTTAAAAATAGAAACTATAAGTCCAACATGGATCTTTTGATGCGTGGCCAAAATTAGAACTAACCACTCTCTTGGGCAATGTCACTTCACGACTTTTAACGTTGATATTTATTGTTGTACTTTTAAACTCAATATTAAGATATAAAACACGCCAAAGTTTAGAAAACGTGGGCTTACATATTGTAGATATAAAAGGGAAGAAATTTTTTTCAGAAAAAAAAAACAATTTACTCTTACCATTTGTAAGAGTAAAGAAACAGGTTGCCTCTGCAATGTTTACATATTGGCATACTTTGAAAAATACATTTTATAATATAATTTATTTTGTTTTTAAAATTTCAATAAAAAAATACGAGCATATCGAGTATACGAGGTACCTTATTAAGAAAGCTGTGGTAATATTGATGAGGAAAACAATTTATCATAAAAACATAATTAAAAAATACCAAATTGCTTTGCCCGCACTTAACTTATATTATACAATATATTATGACACAAGCGTTGTTATTTTGACATTTTCAATTTAATTTTTTTTGTGTGCTTATTAATCACATCAGAATTTCTTTTATAATAGTTTAATTCCAATTTTTTTTATTAATTCACTCCAACCCTGCGTATTTATTTGTTATTTTTTTTTATAATTACTAGTGCATACGTTATTAATTTATTTTATTTTATTTTTTGTGTCAATGTATAAATATAATATATATTAATATAATATTATTACTGTATATAATTATTAATCCAATTTAAAAATTTAATATAATTGTTTATTCGATTTAGAATTATTTGCCATTTTTCATTATTCACAAGTATTATAATTTTTTTTTTAACGTTTATTAACGCTCCCCTGTTTCCAAGCAGTAGCAGAATATCAGCGCTCTCTGAGCAAAAATGTCACTGAGCTACGGCTCTTTGCACTACTAGAACGCATTCTTTTTGTTGTAATTGTTCTTTATTTTTTATTTTATTATTCCTGTTAGATGTAATATGTGTGTATTTGTGGAATTAATAAATTAATTATCTATCTATCTATCTATCTAAGAGTTAAGAAAAGGGATTGCATTGATTTTGAATGACTGGTGAAAGGAGGTGAACAATTTGTTGTGTGACAAAAGCATTGAGTTTGACGAAGACGACCCAAACAAATCTATGGCCTATAATTATTATATCAAGCACAAATATAAAAATAAAAAATAAACTAAGAAAAAATAAATAATTGGCAGAGATGCATATTTTTTTATTACTCCCAACTCCCATAGCATCATGGTTTATGCAGTTTATTTCAACTTATTACTATCGCGCAATAGTAATAACTTGTACTACGGAATTCTGAAAATTTTAAAGTGGCGCGGTACGGCCGGGCTGCATTCTAGGGTTGCTTTGGTCAAAAAGGTTCCTAGAGTGGATACTGTGTGGTGCTAAAGTGCAAAAACCGCGAGACGGTCATCTATACTTTAGTACTTATATTCTATGGATTTGGCGTCGCTTAATACATGCAGTGGGGCTATTCTAAGCCGACGAATATATGATTTCGTTCACGAAATAAAGATTAATTTAATAATATTTTAAAGTTCTTGCATTTCAAATGCTTAATTACTCTTACAAAAATTGAAAAAATGTTGACGACCGGCTGGTATAGCGGTAACATAAATTGCCTTCTATGCCAGAGGTCCTGGGTTCGAATCCCGGCGGCGGCGAATATTTGTGTGATGAACACAGATAGGTATTAGTCGTCAAGTCATGGATGTTTATATGTTTATTTAAGTTTATTCTAATAAAAAATATGTATTTCTTCAATATGTATGTTTAAGTATATATTTCTTAAGTACATCAGTTATCTAGTATCCATGATACAAATTCTTTAAGAAACTTAATTTGGGCTAGATAATTTTGTGTGAGTGTCAGAAATATTTATTTATTTATTATTATATTTATTTATTTAATGTGTTATTCAAAAACTGAGGTTCACAATTTCTATAAAGAAATTGGTCTCAGGTGGTCCTAGCTGCGAAGCTATACCACTGGATGGAGCTACGTTAGCAATATAACGTTAAAACAAAAATGTGATAAGATTATAAAACACACTATAATATCACTAATGTGTTCACGTGTGCTTTGCAAAAGATACATATTTAAAACTGTATTTAATCAGAACCTGCATTATTTTCCTGCTCCAGTGCGCCTCGCAATTTTACTTATCAAATTTGATTTTTCTCGACACTCTGTTCAAAATATGCATGGCGTTTTGTGAATGAAATTCCTCTCATAATATAAATCCGTCAAATGTCACTTAAAGCACATTTATTTTCTTTGTAAGAGCTCGTAAATAAAACAAAGAAAATATATCACAATGAACGTCCTTGTGGGTAAGGTAAAAAGCTCATAAATTGATTTCATTGTTGTGGTGATGAAAGAAAGAATATAAAGTAATTATAATAATCTAATTTCATACATACGATGACTATAATTTAGATCAGATTTTTTTACCTTCGATATAATAGCTTCATGGGATTCAAAAAGATAATGAGTCCTCAATACCTATCTTATTACCAGATAGGTATTCTATATTTTTTTTATATATTTTTTATATTTAAGACACATATAATACAAACAGCTTACTAGTGCTTTGGGGTCGCGAAATTAGCAAGATAATTTAGGTACAGCATAAATTGAAGATTTTTCCGATATACAGGGTGAATTTTTATAAGCGCATCACCTCTTGCAAGCAGCTTCTCCACATCAATCCCATTAACATTAATTGTTCTTAATAATAATAATTTCAAAAATTCTATTTTTTACATGCAAAAAATATTTACTGTCTTTAAGCTTACTCTATTTGCACTGATGCCACGGACCTTTGTAACAACCCTTTTTTTTTTGTTTTTCCGCCAAGGAAAATCGTTTGGCACCCACTAAAACAAGCTTTACCCAGTAAAGCAAGCTTTAGCGGGAGGAGGATGAATCCTGTTACGGATAGATGGGCATTCTATAAGCTATTAACCCCAGTGGCTAATGGCAAATAGAATGCCCAGACAGTGTGGAGACTCTCTCAGATAGGCTGAGCATACCCACTAAACATCCCCCTTTTGACTCACCTTGATTAAGGCCACTAGTCATCGTCGGAACGACAGCCAATTGGAGCGAGAGACTGCGTAGTGAGCGGCATCCAGACGGCTGCCACCAAAAGGAACGTGAAAGTGAGAAAATCAAAGCTAAGATTAGCAGAAATGACAAAGCTGAAACTAAGAGATTATCTAGAGTGATCAGACTCACTCTGAGATAGGAATGCTGGAAAGAAGGACTACGTTTAGAAACGTTGAGCTTGCTGAAGTTTCCTGATAAGGGGAGCGAACTTGGTTAGGACCGGAAGAGCACCGTTGAAACCCTCTGGGCTGGCGTCGAGAGCGGCGCCGAAAGCCAGGATCTCGTCAATGGGAGCGAGCTGGATCCAGAACGCCATGCGGTCTTGAGAACCATTTGCGTTCTGGCACTGGGAAGCTGATTTGGTGGCCGGTTGCGATTGAGTCGCGTCCCGGCTGCGCTGACCTGAAACGAAAGAGGTGAAGGCCTTGGGGGCCTTTGAACCGACTGGAGGAGCGTCCGAGCTAGGCTGCGGTCGCTCTCTCCAGTTCTCGATGGGCTTCACGGTAGCCCTGGCAGCACGTGGTGCCTTGGGGCAGCCGCGAAAGTTTGCTGTGTGGCCAGATTGGCCACACAAGACGCAGGACGGAGTTGTGGGCGATTCGGGAGTGCGAGAGCACTCCTTAGTCCCATGCGGATCTAGGCACTTGACGCACCTAGGGGAAGCAAAACAGTTTTCCGCCGCATGACCATACAATTGGCAGCGGTGGCACTGACCTGGGAAACCACGCTTGTGTGGTGCTTCGACGCGGATGTTGGAGAGACCGCACACGGAGAGCTTGCCTCTGAAAATGGACTGCCCTTGCGGGCTCCTCGCTAGGATTACTAGCGCTAGTGGGGACTGCTTACCTCGGCGGCTGTGCAAAATGTGCACAAAATGTGCACAGATTCGACGGAGAAGCCTTGAGATGACAAGTCCTCTTGGATTTGCTCGTTTAAGAGCTCGAACGGCACGTTCTTGAGGATGGCACAAATCTTACGCTCCTCAGGGAGGGCGTAAGTGTGGTACTTGAGCTTCTTGTCAGCAAGAAGCCGAGTGAAATTCCTGAAATCAGAAATTGAGCAGACAACGACCTTAATAGAGTCACCCACATTGGATGCCTTACTATATTGGATCTTCGGGGAGTGCTTTCCGCAGAGAGCTGAGACCTCGGTCCAGCGGCTCTTGTCCTGGAGGAAGACGGGGGGCGGAGACTTGACTTTCGGCGGAGCCGAGTCTGTTTGCGACGCAGGCTGAGACGCCGGGGTCTCTGAAACATTTTTCAGAGCAGGAACAGCGGCTGGGGCAGCTGAAACGGATGGAGATAGAGTCGAGGAAGCATCTTGCTTCTTCTTCTTCTTGGATTTGGACTTTTTGCGAACCTCGGTGAATGGAGCAGGAGATTCTGGAACTAAAGGAGTGGAGTCGGAGTCGCTACCTGGCGGGGTAGTTTTCCGTTTGCATGCGGTGGAATCTACCGACATGAATTCTGACATGGAATCAACATACTCGACATCTGGGGACGACGGAGAATCTGTTTGGAAACTAAGAGAAGGCGGAGTGGCCGTGAGGGACGCGTCGGAGGCCTGAGTGGACGGGATGGTCGCAGGTTGCGCCTGAAGAGCTGACGCTGATGCGATTTGCTGACTTAGTGTCGTGACCATGGGTTGGAGTTGAATGAATTGGAGTTGCATCTGACTTACCGCATCCCGGAGTTCTTGCGATTCTCCGGGCCTAGCCCGGGATTCGATGGGGGCCTCCATCAAATCCGGGGAACCTAATCCTACTCTGAAAAAGAGCCCTTATCCTAACTGGAGGGACCTATGTGCCGGTGAACGGCGAAGTAGCTGCACAAACTGCGCTGAAAGAAAGGTCAACCTAACACGGACCTATTGCCGATGAAAGGCGGACGATCAGGCTTAGTTGTCACGGTTACGTATCCACTTGACCAGCGGCGCTTCGGCCGGCAGCAGTCGGGTCCGCCCTGAAAAGGGCAGATGAATTAGCCCCGACACCACATAGCCTCCACAAGAGAAAACTTTCCGAAAGAGCTTAACTTGGCACCTGACCCGCACGAGTGCGGGGGAGGGAACAAGGGCAGCGCAATACGAACACTCGGGAGCGGCCGCAGACACGATCGTTCGGGAGCGAACGCAAACGGGAAGTGTGTAACAAGCCCCATTCTCATCTTATTATAACTATTGCCGTCTCTACCTCTTATAACTTTTTTCTCTATTTCTACATCTTCCCTAACTTTGCATATATCTCCACAAACGGATCTTGGTCTTTACTAAACTAAATAATTAACCTTTAAAACTTAATCCTAGTATCTTTGGCCATTTATTTGCGATCGTGATCGTAATCGTCTAGTAGCTTCAAGGATCCGCTGCTATGAACCGAAAATAACTCAAGAACTTTTAACGTGAATTGAAATGGTATAAGTATTTCCTATTAACAAGTTATATATTTCACTAAAATATGAATATTGCTTTATTCTTAAGCATCTACCTAATTTCACTGAGACATTAGTTAAACCGTTTATTGATTGAAAATATATAATTTTATAAGATAAGTAATAGTTTTCCTACCTAGTTTTACTAAAACGTTAAATAAAAAGTCAATTGATTAAAAATAATATAGAATTTAAAGAAGTAATAATTTTCTTATCTAGTTAACCGTTTTCCTACCTAAATATTAGTTTTCCTACCTAATTGACAGTTTTCCTACCTATACCCCTACCGGGAGGTCTGATACAACACTGATTCATTTGGATAATGATATCATAATTTGTAAATAGATTACTAAGAGTTTTAAGGCTTTCTTGTCTTACGACTTTATAAAAGTATCTCCAAATCAATCCTTGCTTGGATGGTGTCTGACCAGCTAATTTATTTAAACTTGAGCCATTTTGAACTCATATAAATAATCAGTCTTAATAGACTTCTGTTAGGTTAAACTCTACTTATTATTTCAAGTAGGTATATATTATAAATAGAATATTTCTCTATTCAAGTAGAAACACATTCTACAAAGTAAATTACTTTGATTTATTTACACAGCATTGCACTAAGTAATTATTAGCCAATAATGATAGTTTAAGGTCAAATTAGATCAACAGATATATTCATTCATATCCGTAGCTTTAAGTTTTCTAGCTTAATCAATTAGACACTTGTCATTCTTATGGATATATTTTCCAGTAAGTTTTATAAATTATGACTCAGGTTATCAATATAGGACAACGAAATGAACAGTCAGTGACTCTGTCGATCAACATGTCTGATTTCGAGCGACCAAGACAGGGGCTGAGAAGGAGCATTCGTCACAGTATGACCCATTCAATTGCTAAAAGTATACTTGATAATTCTTGTACTCATTTTACGTACGAACCAAATAATAATAAATCAAAACTTTGATTATAGTTTAATATTATCAAGACTCAGCTAGAATCCTTTTCACTAGATGAGATCTAACATGAGGTAAACTACCTTCATTAGCTTTATAGATTATTTAAATGTCGTATTTAAGTAAACAATGACGGACCTACACACTACCCTACACATATTTCCCTAAATCCCTAAGTATAAGCTCAATGTTTGCAAAACTAGAGATCTTGTCTCACATTTACTATTAAACGTGTTATGTGTGATGTAACTTAACTAAGTACAATGTTAAGTTCCTAAACTAAGCTGAATTTAAACTATATGATGCGAGGTTCGGGTTACCTCTAAAAGAAACCTAACACTATCACCCGGTGTTGTGCCGTTGATTTGGCGTTAGGCCCCCACAGCAACCGAGAGGGTTGGGAGATAAGGGGGGCCACAGGATTCCCTACTTATGTTGTGTGAATAAATACATATATAGATAAAAAGGGACCACAGGAAGCAAATTACATTGGAGAGAATCACTGTCTAGACCCCGCAAATGTTCATTACTCCACTGCGTGTGGTAGATCTCACAAGTAGCTACTCATAATAACCCAAGGGTCACTAGTCATAGTACCCATGCCCCAAAAGAGCCACATCTTGGGGAACTCAAACGGATGAGTTTTAATAGGAACTTCGTTGTCACAGTTAGTTTCCATTCCTAAGGCCCCGGAATATGCCAATCCCTTATTCAAAGCAACAACAAAATGCTAAATTCATTCTGTTATGACATTTACATTTACTGTGGTTTGCATGTTCAATTTGAACTGAATGCTAAACCTTTACTAATCCATCTGAAACAAACAAATAAATATTAGAGAACATATTAAAATATTAGACGTTACTCACTCACCAAAGCTGAAAATCAAACTCTCCTCAACGGTGCTGAAAATCAAAACTCCCCTCAACGCTGCTGAAAATCAAACTGTCCTCAATCCTGAATCCACCCTTATTTATACTAAACCTATCCTTCCGTTCGCCTCGGAGGCCGCGGACGCCTTGTTCGTTGCGTTCGCCGCAGTCGCCGCGGGCACCTCGGACGCTGCGTGTGCCGCGGACATCATGCTCATCACGTTCTCCGCGTTCTCTTTCAAAGAAATTTTCTTAATACCAAATACTAGCTAATTTCCGCGACTAAGTATACTTGCAAACATTTAAATACTATAAATTTAAATACAATACTATCAAGCATTGATGGCTCCGCCTGTGGTCTAATGTACCAAATCATCACCTCCGTCGTATATAGATGAAACACACCTTTTATAGCGTATACCCATCCATTTCTTGGTCAAATTATTAACTATATTAATGCTGTTCTATAACCTTTCCTGAAGATAAACTAAGTTTTAACTAGACATATTAAGCTACTAATAAAGGAGTAATGGTTCACAGTCTTTAATTAATTTCTTATGATATTACTTATATTTGTGATGCAACAATCAGCTTAAACGAAGTCTGTTTTGTTACACCTTGCGTCACGTTACGTGCAGAGGGGCGCAAGTTTGTGGAGTGACGCTCAAAATACAGAGTAACAAATATCAGAGGAAGCAAAAATTTGGTTGTTTTTCTTTTTTTGTGTAATGTATCGAGATTTGTAAAAAGTCGTAGAACAAATATTTTTGGGATTGATGTGAAGAGGCTGCCTGCAACAGGTTATGCGCTAATTAATATTAACCCTGTATAAGCAAACTCTACATTAATAATTTTCAGAAGTTGTCCTTTTGTTTGTACTATCAGTTCCACTTTTTGAAATATTTAATGATTCTTATTAAAAAAAAAAACTACCCAAAACATTTAGATTGCCCTACCGAGCGTCAAAATATACGACAGAAACAGAGCACAAACAATCGCAGCTTTTGATTGCGGTATCATAGAAGTTTCAATTTTGCTCTGCTTTGAGGGATTGAAAACTTAAGTATTTGGTATAAATTTCAGATTTCTGAGAAAAAATTTCTGAGAAATACCTTTTCGGATTTGTGAGAAAATGTCTTGACATATAGATGGATAACACAGTTTTCATACAAGGGTTACGTTTCGTCCTTTGAGACACGGAACCTTAAAAATACATAAAGTCAGACTAGCTTCATTTTCCAAGAATTCTGATCAATGCTCTGATGCATTTTAGTGTTTGCTTGTTAGTCCAGAATTCCTAGATTCGATTATGTACCAATTTAGTTCAAAGCCAGCGGTTTTATTGAGTATTTTCCAGAACGTTTTAAAGTTTCTGTCCCATTTATTCAATATACTCGTATTTACAATATAATTCTTTTAGCTATTTTTGGCCAAGTGAGTTTGACCGAGGAAATCCATCTGTGTTATAGGTACTTGAAAATGGATATATACACTTTTACTATTTTTTTCGTAAATAAATAAATATCAGTCGTGGATAATACACCCAGACAAATATGATAAGATTCGTGTACATAGCAAACAAATATGTTATGTACACGAATATTTGCACTGTGCGGGAATCGAAACCGCGGCCACTGGCGTCTGAGACAGATAGTATTACCCCATCACCAAAGTGGTCATCAAACTATACAGGGTTGTTAGTAATAAGACCGGAATCTCTTTAGGTGACGTAGGAGAGGTCATTTTCAATCATTTGAGCCCAAATCATGTAATCCCAAAGTGTACCGTTTTTAAAATATTTGGGGTTAATCCTTTTTTTCTGAAAATCCAGTTTTACTCCTTGAAACATCGATTGTAAAAAAAACTGATGGTCCGATTTAAATTTTTATTTAATTTCAAGATAGGTGTTTAGCAAATTCATAATAAATTGGAATAAAATTATTTCAGTGTGATTCCAAACAGAGCTACATAAGGTTTTCTGAAAATCCAGTTTACTCCTTCAAAAATCGGTTGTAAAAAAAATATAATAAACTAATAATAATAAACTCTTTATTGTACATAGGACATAGGAAAACTTAATTAAATTTTACAAAAGAACTATTGTACAAAGGTGGCCTCGCTAAAATAATAGTCCGATTTCAATATTCTTTTCAGTTTTAGATAGGGGTTTAGTAAGTTAGTAATAAACTATCATAAAATTGCTTCAGTGTGATTCCAAACAGAAGCTACAAGATGTTTTATAAAATTAAAATGAACATTTTTGGAGCAACCTTTACAAAAAAATGCTTTTTTCGCCAAAAAAGATGCAATGAATTTTTCGTGCACTTTTTTGTAAAAATTTCTACAACTCTCTACCTATTCAACAAGGTAAAACAATTAGCAGTTAACCGTACAGTTCAAGAATAAAATTGAAAAACAACATTGAAAACCTACATTATTAATTCCTCAAAGGAATTATACAAAGTTTTCCTATCATTAAGATGCTAACTTTTGCTGTCAAAAAGTTTGTGTATCAAGTAAAATAGAATTTTCTATCGATATATTGATGAATTGCAATGAGAAAATAAGATGAACTGGTCTATTCATGCGATTTGTATTATTGAGATGCTCTTTTTACCATTTTATATATTAACCTCCGAGATGGCTTACTTAAGTGGATTCCGTTATTTTTATCTTTTGTGACCCTCATATAGGGTAACTGACGACTTGGAAATCTAGACTAGTTCTTTGTTCAAGCATGTGTAGTGGCGCCTTTGGAAGAGCCGCATACTCTTCATTTGTAAATTTTAGAAGGCATGGCATGAGGGCTTTCATAGCTATGATCATGTCATTCAGTACAAACCAAGTTCAAATTTAGTTCACTTTCTAAATAACAGTAAGAGAAATATCGTTGTCCACTAAATAAGACAATCCGAAGTGTTATTGGTACTATGATTAAGAGAGCGTCTAAATAATATAAACAGCATGATCCGAGCATTTCATCTTCGTCTCTTTCTCCAATTCTTACAATTACTGCTATTAAACCCCAATTTATATGACTGGCAAAATTTTGGACAGCGAAATGTTAGCGTCTGTTAGCGTCTGTGTATGACAGGAACACTTTGTATAATTCCTTTGAAGGATTAAAAATGCAAGATTTTGAATTTGTTTTTGAATTTTTTTCTTGAACTGTGCAGTTAAATGCCAATTGTTTTACCTCTTTGTATAGCCAAAAAATTGTAAAAGTTTTTCCAGAAAAGTGTACGCACAGTTCATCAGATCTTTTTTTTGAGGAAAAAGCTTGTTTTTTTAAATGTTGCTCCAAAAAATTGCATTTTAATTTTATAAAACATCCTGTAGCTTCTGTTTGGAATCACACTGAAACAATTGTATAATATAAACCCTTATCTAAAACTGAAAAGGAAATTGAAATCAGACTATTAGTTTTTTACAATCGATGTTTGAAGAAGTAAACTGGAAAAAGTTCAGAAAAAAAGGAACAAACCCAAATATTTACCTCTCCTACGTCACCTAAAGAGATTCCAGTCTAATTACCATTAACCCTGTACGTAAACGCTGTGAATACCGTGTCTTAAAAGGTGAAAACTTCAGGTGAGAAGTAGTCTAATAGGGTCCGTCGCCATGCCTGCACTGCCTGCAACCACTTCCCAAAGCATGCGCTTCCATCTTTATCTCCAGCCTGTATGTTATATATGTCCACTATAAAATTGAGCCCATTTAAAGAGTTTGTATGATCTTTATTACCAATAAAACTTATTATTAATTCACTTGGAAAAGTATAATATATTTAATTTACTTCATTTCGTAAGTTATTTTACTGCCTAATGTAATAATGTTTCTGTAACTTGATTTTCTAAGGCGGTCAGCCTTACAAAGATTTTATTTCATTTCTACGATTCTACGAATGTCTGTAATTTAATTAATCCATAGAACGGCCCATCATTTCGGTTCAATTGTAATGATATAGAACGAAGTTTATTTCAACTGGAATGCCTTAATTTGGAAGATTTTTGTTGACATTTTCCTCATCAAATTCAAAGATAAAAGCCACTGTGTAGCTTTGAGACCAGATTCTTTATAAAAAAGGAAATAAAATATAGTGCATTTTATTTTCAATATTTATAACATAAAAAGTGCTTCTATATAACAACTTTTGAATGCCTAAGTGAAAATAAAACGATAAATAATTTGAATATGGAGTAAAGGCTGCTGATGTATACAAATAAATTATTCTAGCAGATCTGAATTGAGAGTTTTGTTAAAATGCAATAACATATTATAATATAGACAGTGGCGTAGGTAACTATAATTCTTGTTTAGAACAGTAACATATCATCAACATCATCAACAGCCTGTTGACGTCCACTGCTGGACATAGACCCCAACCTTCTCCAAGTCGCTCGGTCCCGCATCGCCCTCATCCAGCGTTTACTGGCAACCTGGAGCAGTAGGTCAACAGTAGCACATTCAAGGGAAATACATTTTATTTCGATTTCTTGATCATAGTTGACCTTAAAAGAAAGAACAATCAATGACATAATTATCTATTTTTAATTTTGTCTTGAATTTTAAACGTATATAATTTCAATTATATAATAAATTTTACTTGACGACCATGGCGTAAACCTGGTTGCGTTAGACGCCAGTGGTTGCTGGTTTGATTCCCGCACTGAACAAGAAAAAAAATGTTCCGTGTCAGGGTGTTTATCTATTTATATTCTAGGTTCTCCCCTAGTTTGCTACATGGTATCCCATAATACAACTTTTGCTTACTTTGGGGCAATATAGTTGGTGTGACTGTCTAGGGATTTTATTTATTATTTATTATTATTTCACTTAAAGTTAAATTTTATTTTATATTCGAGTATTCTATGCAACCATTAAATAGGCTTGGACTTTAAATAGATCCTTTTGTTAACCTTGCGTGGGACTTGTGAAACCTCTCGTGTAAAGTAAATTTAAGATTTATATAGCTAGTTCAAAAGGATTTGAGTGCCAAGGAATTTGGTTGATGTATTTGTTTTATTCGGTGATTAAACCCACGTTCAACCTCAACCTTAATTATAAGGAAATTTTGGGAAGGAATTATAAGATATTGCAGGTATATATCAGTCCGGGAGCAGTGATAATTAGCGTCAGATTACATGTGAGCGATGGTCGCGAAATGAGCGATGGTGTGGCCGGAATGTGAAAAATTCAACTTTTTCGTTTGTTCAACTATTTTTTTCTTAGTTAAAAGTAAAATTTGTGGGACAAAACAAAAACTGCTTTATTGTTAGCATTAAGTTTGAATTATATTATGATTGCACTTGGGACTGAATGTTACTGAAGCGACTACAACACTACCCACGGACTTAGGTGGAAATTTGTCCACATTTAAAAAAGTAAAGGTGATATTGTCTTATGATTTCGCGATTCATACTATTAAATAAAACACTTTTTAACCGGATTTATCGCGTTCAATTTATATTTTATATTTATATTACATCACCTGGTGATGATATATAACTTTTTCCACTCTCAAGACGCCTGACGCCTCAGTCACTCGTGACCACAGAGTCTGCAAAGACACCGAAACGGCGAGTTAAAATGTAAAATACAAATGAGACGCGATAAATCCAGTTAAAAATGTTTTATTTAAGTAAAGTTAAGTGTAATAAATGACCTTATTAAAATTTCAAGCAAACTATTTCGCCGTCCTAACTCGTTTCATCTCTTAAACAAAACCGTTCAGAGGACTCAAAGAAAATGTTGTTTGAGCTAAAATGGACGGTAATCCTTTAGTAATACGGTTCAGCTTTATAATCCTTAATGTTGTGACAGAAAGCCATGTTCTTGACAGTTAAAAGTTTTTCACAAGGGTCGCCGGTCTCAGGACTCAGGTGGTGAAACAAAGAACGGGTTTGTATGATATAAAACGGTTGTTTGAAATGCATTGCGTCTCACCGTGAGCTGCCTGCGGATTTACTACCACATTGTTTTGCATGTTGCAATAGTATATTTTTATCGTGAGCGTACCAGAAAAACAGAAATGTTTTTTGGTTGCACCTGTATGTTTTACGTGTACCAAATATTTGAGCCCTTAAAACCACTCTTGTTATATTTTGTTTTGTTGAATTTGGCAAAATGTTTAAAATATTTTATGGATGTCTTAACTTTTCGCATTACATTACATATATTGTTTAAAATACCTTTTTTTACAAAGTTTATTGAGTAAAACTGTATTTTACACTTTAATTTTCAGTTACTCGTTACACGAGGTCTGTAAAAAAAACACCAAAACGTCGAACCAAAATGTAAAAAATGATTATTCGTGGTAACATCCGATTGAAAAGTATTTGAATTATCATTTGTAAGGCTTAAAATATACGACTGTCCACAAAAAAAAACTATTTCTTTTTGCTGTAATATTTTGCTATCCACACAGTGCTTGTGGTCTAGAATTGTAGAATCAGACCAATTTTGGCGGCCCAACATCACCATCCATTAAAATTTCCTGTTTTTACCCTCCTTTCAAAATTAGCGTCATTCTTCCTATCTTTTGTAAGCAAGGACTCCAAGTACATTCACTTGTTCCACTTTTTTGTCTTTTATTATAATTGCATTTCGTCATGTCCTTCATTTTCCTCCATAACCATGATTTTCATTTCTACAACATTAACTTTCATACATTTCCTTTTAAAAGACTCATCAAAGTTTGTTGAAATTTTGACGCCGTCGATGCGAGTAGAACCTGATCGTCAGCGCAAAGCAGAGTATTGAGCACTGTCTCATCCATTTTAAATCCCATTCAGATTCAATCAAGTCTGTCAAACAGCTATTCATGAATAGGTTGAACAGCCATGGAACCGCTACACATCGTTGTCTAACACCGCGTTCGACGCTAAACCATTCCATTTAGTCATCATTCTACCTGACACAGGGACTCGAGTCTACCCTATTGAGTGTTTCTGGTTCTTCTGACTAAGTGCCAGAACAATATAGAATTGGTTCGAAAGTTTTCTGACAATTTCCTGTCAAAATTATTCTTACATTCACACTTTTTTGCTATATTTTCATAATCATTCATGTCATCTTGCATTTTTTGGGATGAAAACTGCTCGCGTCCGCAAGGTTTAGCCCTCGATGCCTTGTACGTGGTCCCTGGGTGGTGCTAAACGAGCAGTAAAATCTGGTGGTAGGCTTCGGCCGTGGCTTGTCACCACCCACTAGACAAAACCATGCCGCCAAGTAACCTAGTGGCGTTCCGGCATGATGTCTAGTGTAGCCATTGAGGAGCATAGGTCTGAGTAATCGTGCTGCATCGGAGAACAGTTTTCAACTTGTAGGATAATGACTCACCGGGTAACTCGTTTTGGAGGGTAGCGGGATCCGAAGCACGGTGCACCGCTGGCCGACCGCAGGTAGTAGGGGGCCCAAGTAGCATGCCAGCCACATGCGAAAGGCTGCCCCGCCACCTCGCGAAAAATCCCGGGAGGCTCCATCGTGCCGGTTGGCGACCGGTTGGAGAGGAACCGATGGCGACCTCGGGGGGGTTCGGGCGTCCCCGCAGTCTCCAGGCGAGTTTCCCAATGGTGCGTTGTTCCCTACGAGTTGCATGGTTCCATTTGCAGCGCTTCACTCAACTTCTATTCTCCTCCCTATTCACTCCACAATTCACAATGAAAGGTCCTAAAAAGAGTAAGGTTCAACAGCGGTTGCACTTCCTCTCCCTCAAAGTGCACTTCTGTAACATCCGAGGAGTGCACTCCAATCTGAATGATGTCCACCACCATCTTGAGACGGAGAGACCCCACCTACTCTTTCTAACGGAGACGCAGATCTGCGATCCGTCAGACTCGGCATACCTTGGTTACCCAGGCTATATCCTGGAGTCACTTTTCCGCCCGCACGCCGGGGTGTGCATGTATGCCAGTGACGCGATCTGTTGTCAGCGTCTCCGTTACTTGGAAGTGCCGGACCTTTCAGTCATGTAGGTTCACATAGATACCGGCCTAGACCAAGTGGTTTACGCCGGTATCTATCGTTCACATAGCGGAGATCGGGAGACAACGAGGCTCATGGAATACCTTGGCAATACAGCAGATAAGATTCAGCAACGTTTTCCCACAGCGCGGTTGGTGTTCCTGGGGGATTTTAATGCTCACCACGGGCAGGGGTTATACCCGTATCAGGATACTGACCATGCATTCCCCACGCTGATCTATCCCTTGAAACCAAAGCTCGCCCATGGTTTAATACTGCTTGCCTTGCAGTACAAGCATACAAAGCCTGGGCAAATGCTCGCAGAAGCAAAGCCCTGGATTCTCATGAACTTAAGAAAAGATACAATGCTGCCGCCAAGTCCTGCAAAAAGGTAATCAAAAGAGCTCGTTTTGCCCACATAGGCCGTATCGGAGACAGAATAGCATCATACCCTTCGGGAAGTAAAGCTTTCTGGTCCCTTGCCAAGTCGGTCGAAACGAACTTTTGTCGCCCGTCGCTGCCACCACTGAGGAAACCCGATGGTTCTCTGGCCCACACTGCTAAGGAGAAAGCAGATTTATTTGCTAGTATCTTCGCAGAAAATTCTCGTCTAGATTGCCAAGGAAAAATCCCACCCCAATTACCTCAGTTCGGACCTACAATGGGTACCGTACACATTCGCCAAAAGGAGGTTCTTAAATGCTTGCTGCACCTAGACGAGAACAAAGCTAGTGGTCCAGACGGTATTCCTGCAGTGGTCTTAAAACGCTGCGCAGCTGAGTTGTCTCCCGTTTAGACGCGTCTTTATCGACTTTCATCCGCGTCTTGGAATCCGGTAAGGTTCCCAAGTCCTGGAAGCTTGCTAACGTACAACCAGTACCAAAGAAGGGAAGCCGTGCCGATCCTGTCAACTATCGACCAATTTCAATCACTTCCATACTTTGCAAAGTCATGGAACGTGTATTGAACAATCGACTCCTGGCATACCTCGAGACCAACGAGCTCCTAAGCGATAGCCAATATGGTTTCCGCAACGGGCGCTCGACCGGCGATCTTCTCGTGTATGCCACTCACTTATGGAGCAAGGCCTTGGAAGGTCATGGTGAAGCAATAGCTGTATCCTTAGACATTTCCAAGGCCTTTGACAGGGTCTGGCATGATGGTCTCTTAAGCAAGCTTCCAGCTTATGGCATACCGATTGGGCTCTGCAACTGGATATCTGATTTTCTGAGGGAACGGTCAATTCGAGTAGTCTTAGATGGCTACTCCTCCGACCAAATGGCAATTAATGCCGGGGTACCTCAGGGATCTGTTCTCTCTGCAACATTGTTCTTGCTGCACATTAATGACCTTTTAACACCGGGCATTATTGGTTATGCTGATGACAGCACTGTTGTAGAGAGATACGTATCCAATGCGCGAGCGAGCCCCCGTGAAATCCAGAGTTTAAGAAAGTCAATGATTGAGCGCGTTGATTTGACAGTATCCGATTGGGGTGAGTCGAATTTGGTCAAATTCAACGCGTCCAAAACTCAGGCGTGTCTATTCTCCGTAAAAAAGAGCACATTCACATTAAAGCCCACTTTCCAAAATGTATCTGTCCCCATCACTGACCATCTAGGGCTTTTAGGCGTAACTATAACATCCAGTTTAAACTTCGGTCAACAAATTGTGTCCATGGCTCAAGTAGCTTCGAAAAAGTTGGGAATCATCTCGAAGGTACGGCGGTATTTCAGCCCTGCACAGCTTCTTAACTTATATACAGCTCAAGTGCGATCATGCATGGAGTACTGCAGTCATCTTTGGGATGGTTCAGCCAAATATCAACTAGAAGCGCTGGACACCGTTGACCGAAGAGCCCGTAATCTAATTAACAACGTCGACCTTACGACCAAAAAACTGCAGACCCTAGAGCATCGTCGTAAGGTTGCTTGTTTAACCGTGTACTACAGGATACATTTTGGTGAGTGCGCGAGTGCTCTGTTTGAGCAAATTGAACCCTCACCCTTTTACCATCGGAGTACTAGACGCAGACAGAACTTCCATCCGTATGTGGTTGATATTCCGAAAAGTCGAACTAAGCGCTTTGACAGTTCCTTTTTGATACGGGTCGCCAAGGTTTGGAATGAACTGCCTGCGTCTATTTTCCCTGACCAGTATAGTCCTAGTACTTTTAAGCGTCGAGTGAATAGGTTTCTCGTGGATGGACGTGTACCACCTTAGTCTTCATGTTCACTTAACATCAGGTGTCATGGAAGACAAACGTCCCATACATATTTTATATAAAAAAAAAAAAACTCGTTTTACTTCTCACAGCTATAAGATGGCTAGATGGCTTTCTTCTTTTCTAGTACAATTTACTTCACGACTTGTTCCTATACCTTCTCACATGCTTCTTTAAACTTCTTTAAACTAACCCCACATATTTGTGTAGCCGATTCTACCACTCAATATTCTATACTCCAATATTCCTCTTCTCACAGTCATCATCGTTCTATAGCGGTCCCTACCTTTTTTTCAGTTCTTATATTTATCACAGACAGTTTCTTGTTGAAAATTTTCGACTTCCTCTCTTTTTTTTCAGACGTACGTACCTACTCATGGGCGATGTCGCCATTTTTTGAGCAGACCTGATGATCTTGAAACTACAAGAAAATGATCACTTCCTTCATTTATTCACGGTACACTCTCGTATCCACGATATTAATTCTTTGTTTCAAGCTTACTGCGGTTAAAAAATCCCAAGATGATCTTATTTCATAGTCTACCATAAATAAAAATTCATACTGTATATGAGGTTCTTTGTTTATTCGTAATTTACACAAGAAATTTTCTGCTTCTCTTGGATCATTTTCTATTAATCCATTTTTCACCGGGATACATCAGCTAAGAATCTCTAAATTGATTTATATTCTAAGAATACACAATTCGATAGCATGCTTATTTTGTAACTTTTGATTCCTTATAGTGAAGCTACTAGGTAAGAAAGTTTGTGTGGAAAAAATACGGAAAGGGCATGTTTTAACGTTACAGAAATAAATATTATAAAAATTTGATCAATTTCAACCTTTAGCCCAACTATTACATTCTAAGCTTTCTTCCTTAAATCCAATAACTCTCTAAAAATTTGGCTAGGATTACAGACAGCAATCTCCCGATTGAAGCCAGAAGCCAAGAGTCGTCGAATTGTTTCCCAGTGGTGGCGTGTTTGCTGAATTCTCCAGCCGAGCCCGGCCGTGCCTCAAGTGCCTTCAGAGACACTTAGGAGTAGGCTATTTGCTACGCTCTGACAAGCTTAAAGTGCATTTTTATGCAGTAAACAGAAGTTAGGTTGGAGACAGTTTAAAGTTGAATACGATTTGCTATAGTTTTCTTGCTAGATTTTGTGCGAGATGTATTTTATTTCATGCATTTCAAAGGAGGTCATGATAGTGCAGTTTTGGTACAATTTGCCGAAGTATAGAATGAATTGCTTTCTGTACCGATATAATCTTGGGAAAACGATCAAGGAAATAATCAAAAGATGCAAACTTTGAAATGTTCTTTTCCTCATTTTCATTTTCTATAAAATTTTACGGAATCTCGAAATTTTTCGTTATTTCACACAAGTTATTTTATTTTTTATTTTTAATCTTTAAACACAAGTTATTTTTGACTTTTTTAAATTTCTATAAATAAAACAAAAATATAAAAAAGCTGTAATTTTGCGAGAGGATGAATTATTTTGCTTATACAGAAGCTTGGCTTTTGGACCCTTTGAGTAACTTTAAACATGTCGTTTCTTCATTGGTTACAACTATTGTTGTTATAACTGAAATGAATGAGGATACAAAATAAGATAGTTCAATCAAAAGTTCCTAAAAGTTTGAATTAGAAAAAGTCTTATGAATAATACTAAAATTTTACAACTAAAATTGTAATAAACATGAGATGAAAAACTATAAAAGTGCCATGACGTAAAGGAAAGATATGATTTCATAAACTTTAGTAATAACTTCTTCTGACCTAACCGGTAGCGGGAAACTTTGTAACCACCGAAACTATTTCAGCCTTCCCTAATTTTACGAATAAACTTTGTCACAAAACTACACGCATAAATCAAAGGATATCTCGGAAATTCTGTTCAACGTAAAATAAATATATCGTAATACAAGGACCTTTACGATAAAATCGTAGCTTTTCACGATTTAGTGTTTTATCTGTTTAGTTTCCTAATCGAAATATAAACTGAATTTATTATTGTTGTTTCCGTTTAAAAAGTTTGACATTTATTGTGATAACTCTTGTCTTAATGAAATACTTTTGAAAAGGTACTTTTGGGACTAAATAACCACCTGTCAGCTATTTTGATCGCCTTATTCAATTTCAGAAGAACGTGTCTTTTCCGTGATGTAGCAGAGGTGGCTGGTTGCCATTAACCTTTCATTACCACGTTGTATAATGGCAAAAGATTACAGTCAATATTTCACTTACTTTATTTTTACAAAAAAAAAGTAAAGTATATTTTACCCCTTCATTGCAAAATGAAATGTTTCGAAAACATTTTACAGTAATCATATAAAAAATTTGGTTATCTACAAAACAAGGAAAAGCAACGTCCATTTTTAAACAAAGTTAAAGAATTGATTACGCAACGCATGGTTACGCTAGCGTTGGCAGCGATCCGCGTGCCAGATCACGTGCCGCGAGTGAATTAGTTGTATATAAAGTTATTAGTAACATAGTATTTATTTATAGGGAAGTGTAGTGAAAAATGAAGTACCTACTTTTATTACATAATAATGATTAGAATCGAGCACAGAGTGCTCTCCTTCGGTATATACATTTTGTCACCCTGTATACACGCACAATGTAAAAATCGCAAATAATGTTCTGCTACATAAAGAAAAATACTTTTTCTGCGTTCAGTATAGTCTTTCTGTATTACTATTGCTAGTCGTTCTCCTTTGCATGAAATAAGCATTATGAGTACTGTTTTTTTTAACTATAGTTGATTTTTTTTCAAGTGGTTTTTGTGACAGTTCAAATTGACAATCTTTGTGACGTTGCCGTAATGAAATTGCTCGATCTTCCATTCGATGGCTTTGACGTATCGAATCAGTTGGTGAAAAAATGTATACAAACTTACGATTACAAGATGTCCGCTCATATTCAGCGATTCAATGTCGATTCTGTAGTGTCAATCACTATCAACTGAACGTTATGTTTCTTTGAATCTGCCTGTTTAAGATGAATATTTTTATGACATTTACTTAATTTATTTACTGT
Organism: Stenoptilia bipunctidactyla; assembly: GCA_944452665.1. Taxonomy (NCBI): domain Eukaryota; kingdom Metazoa; phylum Arthropoda; class Insecta; order Lepidoptera; family Pterophoridae; genus Stenoptilia; species Stenoptilia bipunctidactyla. The sequence continues at coordinate 25,410,591 of OX101735.1, forward strand.
TAATAGTAACAATTACACTTTATTAATAGTTCAATTTATAATTCTAAAATAATCTATTTTATTGACATAGTTTTTATTTTCTTAACGCGCCAATTTATATTTTATTAGTTGTAAATAGTTTGCGCGTAATGGAAAATGAGAACTGTCACGAAAATCATTCGAAAACAATTCAACTATAGTGTTGTACACAATCGTTAAAAACTTTTTGATATTTAATCAGTTTTTTTTTATATTTTCCTACGTGTAAAATATGACGTAGTTATGATAATTGCGTTTTGATAAAGGATGACTTTTGAAGAAAAATAATTTGCAAAATGGAAGCATTTATTTTCATGTCCATTAATAGTCTAGTCATCATCATCATCACAACTCCGTGTAATGGGCCCACTGTAGGGCATGAGTCTCTCCTCTGGGTGACGAGGAGGTCTAGGCCATAATCCACCGAGCTGGCCCAGTGCTGGGTGGTGGATGTCAGAATTTTCAGGGTGCCGATATGGCTTCTGACAAACCCTAACGACTACTGTATACAAGTATACAGCACCCGGGACCGACAGCTTAACGTGCCCTCCGAAGCACGGAAGTCGCCGTGAGAAACGAATGGTCGGCGGTCACCCATCCAAGTACCGACCGCGCCGAACGTTGCTTAACCTGTGATATCGTAAGATACACACAGTAACCACGGCGCCACGACGACTTCATACACACAGTAACCACGGCGCCACGACGACTTCTAGAATAGAAGTCGTCTAGTAAAATATCACAAATATAGTTTAAACACATAAAATTTACGTTTTCTTACTCATCATTCGTCAATCTTTTGAATAACGTATTCGAAAAAATTATATTCCCTAGCAAATTTCTTTTAATTTGTAGATTCTATACAAATTATATCTATATCTACGAGTATCTTAGGATTTAGTTCAAATTAAATAGAAAAACTTTGAAATTCGCACTTGTAAATATTAAAAAAAAATACAACCCAACCAACAAAATATTACAGTACTGGTATTTTGTTTTAAAATCCTTCTTACTACGAAATTTGTGATAGGTCTCTGTAATGAAAAGTAAAGCAAATATTCAAACAAAATTTTTTAAAGGTTCAATAAGCATTATTATTGAAGTGTTGTTCCTAGAACTTTTGAACGATATTTGGTTCATATTATTTGGCCGATGTATTCTTTTTGCCTATATGTTAAGAAGAGGTCGATAGATGGCACTACGTGAGCTTAGGAAAGAACAAGCTCTTCTTAAATCATTGCCGAAACACGGCTCCGCTGGAGCGGTGATATCGCGGCAGATTTTATATCTATTTAATATATATTTTATTTTAAGGGCGATCGCTAGATAGATCTGAAGCTGAACATCAAGGTATGTAAAAACAATTTAAGACATCATGTTTATTTTTTAAAATTGATTTTTTTTGTATACACAATCGTTACCTATCCAAATAGAAATAGTGTTAGTTTAATTTTTCAAAAGTTTCGATATCGATGCCCGAGCTGAGTATTTTTTTTTACTCAATACTCAATTCTTTATTGCTGCCTTAAATCATGTTTATACATGTTAATAATAAGTGACCATAAAATGACAGTTAAGGGCCTTATTAGCCTCTGCAATTTTGGGAAAGAGGAGGAATTATCATGATTGATTGTAGTTTAATTTAAATACAGTAAAAAAAAAATATATAAGTTCTCGGATCGGTAATCTCGGATCTATTTTTTTAATTAATTGGTTAGAAATTTGTCTACGATGTAGTAGCTTTTCATGATTAATATTTGCTTCAATGTTTCTAAAAAATATAAGTGTTTATAAGATTTTAAAGATGTGAAGACAGTTTATCTTTTTAGTAAACACATCTTTGTAGATCTTTTGCTTTCCTATACACACTTATCTAAATGGTCCACGCGATATAGTCATAAAGAAACAATAATTGAAATTCAGAGGAACAGTAAGTGAAGAAATTATTTAAGAAACTGATATATCAAAAATGGAGTAATTAACCCCGAGCTTGACCTAAAATAAAATAGACGAATACAAAGTCTCTTTCATCAATTCAATTGAAATAAATCGGAATGTGGCAAGATGCACTGAAAGTGAACTAAAAGGTTGAGCTTTGTCCACTTTTATAAAGAAATCAAATCCAAAATCTGACGACCGACTGGTGTAGCGGTAAACTAATTAAGGGTTGTTTTTTAGTCACCGGCCAAATTTAAATGTAATTTTCTTTGATACAATATAAACTCACTAGGTACGTATTGCTACAACGACGTAGCTTTTCATGCTACGATTTCGTATTACGACGTAGTAGGTACTACAAGATGTTTTGTGATAGCTAGAATTCGTCTTAACTTAGTGGTATTCATTCATAATTTAGACACGTTTTGCTTAATATGTTAGCGAATTTAATACAATATAAATACACTTTATTGCCAGAATCAAAAGAATACCAACATATTAAAATATTGCTAGAAGCTAAAAAAGGATTCAAGATAATTTAGGCGGCCTTATCACTCACGAGCAACCTTTATTAACGAAAAAAAGAACGTACTGCAAATATTAATTTGGTTGGTTTTGCATTGTTATTATAATAATAAAATAAAATAATATATTTACATTATTAATTATATAAAATAATAATCAATTTATGTATAAATATATACAAATTTCATAATACTACATTGGTTGAAAAGTTCGCGGCCTGGCCATTAAACAAAAAACTTTTGTTATTTTTTCTGCCGTCATTTTGAACTGTCATTATTCAATTGTCAGCCCGCGAATTTTCAATTTGATATCTTGTTTAAATTAAATTTTACGAACAATATAAATACGTGTGTAGAACAAATTTTCACTAATGGAGAAATTTGAACAGCACGTTGCTGTGATTAAATATTTGTTTAAAAAAAGATTAACACCAAAGGAGATCCATGATGACATTCAAACAACATTAGGGGAATCTGCCCCGTCTTATACCACTGTGAAAAAATGGGTTGCAGAATTTAAACGTGGACGAGAGAACATCGAAGATGACCCTCGCTCCGGCAGGCCAATGACGTCTACGACCGAAGAAAACATCAATAAAGTGTGTGATCTCATATTGAAAGACCGTAGATTGACTATCAGAGAAATTGCAGACACTATAGGCATTTCATATGAACGAACGCAAAACATCATTGTCCATGAACTCGGCTTTTCTAAGGTTTCGGCTAGGTGGGTCCCCAGATTGCTTTCAGTAGAGCAAAAGCGAATTCGACTCACGATTTCTCGCGACTGTTTGGAGATGTTCGAGGCTGATCCACAAGGTTTTCTTGACAGATTTGTGACAATGGATGAAACCTGGGTTCACCACTATACCCCAGAATCAAAACAACAATCCAAACAATGGAAAAAATCAGGTGAACCAACTCCGAAAAAAGCAAAGGCAATTCTGTCGGCTGGCAAGGTGATGGCATCGGTTTTTTGGGATGCTAAGGGTGTCATTATGGTGGACTACCTTCCAAAAGGCGAAACAATAAACTCTGCGTACTATAGCACCCTTTTGCGCCGTTTACGTGAAGAAATTAAACAGAAACGCCCAGGATTACTGAGAAAGAAAGTGTTGTTTCACCAGGACAACGCCCGAGTCCACACGTCTGTCGAGTCTATGGCTCAAATTCGTGATTGTGGTTTCGAATTGTTGCCACATCCAGCTTATTCTCCTGATTTGGCACCTTCGGACTTTCATCTGTTTCCAAACCTGAAAAAACACCTCGGTGGGCAGAAATTTTTAACGAATGAAGAGGTCGAAGCCGCTGTTAACCTGTATTTTGAAGACCTTGAGGAATCTTTTTTTAAAACATTTATGGAAGCTCTGGAAAGCAGATGGAAGAAGTGCATAGAGCTAAATGGAGATTACGTCGAAAAATAAAAATATTTTTGTATGTACTTTATTCTGTTTTCTTGACTAGGCCGCGAACTTTTCAATCCACCCTCGTACATATAAATAAATGACATAAGTACACAAATATATTTGGAGAGTTGTTAAACTTATGGAGAAGTAGTTTGAAGGTAATAATTCTTTACATTTTTCTTAAAGGAGTCTACAGATTTTGCATTGTGAAGTGGCAATAAGTTTCATAAAGATAGTGAACGGTTACTGTTAAAAATAGGTTTTATGACATGGGGTTACTAATCAATAGTTGCTAGATGATCGCAAGTTACGTTCATGGTCTTGATGCTGAAATACAAATCTTTCCTTTAAATATGAAGGCAGGATAGAGTTGTACAGTATACCAAATAAAAGGGAGAGAGTTTGAGTATTCCTTCGAAGATGAATTGGGTGCCACTTGAGCATAGCATCAGTCTCCTTGACACAATAGAAGAGAAACATGTTACGACGAGTCTTCATCTCAAGTCGGTCACAGTCACGATTTCGACGCTCAACTTGAGCCTGTAGAATAGTCAAAGAAGATGATGAATGTTCTAAATGTTTTGAAATCTGCTGCCAGTGAAGAAGTAGATGAAGTAGAATCACTGGACATCTTTTTGGACTTCGGGAACTATTGTAGTTCTTCTTCAAATTTTTACATTCTACTGTTAAACTCCATTTGCATAGCTTGAATTGACTGTATCATAGACACCATGATGTTCTGTTTAAAAAAAATTATATTTAAAGAAAATTGCAACTGGGTGGTAAACTGTGATTATTTTATATTAAATTGCGTTAATACAGTCAAAACTATTTTATTTTACTTAAAATGTTGGAGCAAAAAATAATGTAACTTTCTCAGCACTAACGAAAAACATGGGTACATTATTAATTTCCTTGTAAAAAATATATAAGTACCTACCATATTTTTGCAAAAATCTTTTCTATCCGGTCAACTATAAATATTTATCAGTAAAACTAGAAATACTCCAAAAACTTTGTTAAATTTCAGATTTTAACGCCTACAACTTTGAATATTTTTAAATAATGTTAAAAGTTTTGCATACGTTAGTGTAGACAATTTAATTAGCTTTCCATTGATACCAATATTGATATTAAAGAACGTCATGTACTGCAAATAATCAGCTAATTAATTACCCCGTCGTTTCGAAATTTTGTCGAGACTCAAATACCGCCGATTTGGCCTACTAAAACCTGGCTACTCACGGAATTTGAAATAAAAAAAAATGTATCTATAAATGATACCTACTTATTGTGTAAAAATATTTTGGCTGGTGACAAAAAACAACACTGTGAACAAGCCATTTGTGTGATGACCACAGATATTAGTCGTCAAGTCATGGATAAGTTTATGTAAGTTATAAACTGTTATAAAAAGTATGTATTTATTCAATACGTTTGTTGATTTATTTCTAAAGTTTATCAGTTATCTAGTATCCGTTACCCAAGTTCTTTAAGAAACTTAATTTGTGCTAGATAATGTTGTGTCAGTGTCAGAAATATTTATTTACCTATCTTTAAAATTCTAAAAGATTTTTCAACACACTTGCTCGTAAAGTGAGCGTTATTCTATTGAGTTTAGAACTATAAACTGGGCTATAAGTCACGCGTGCATTAATATATTATACCCTAGTGCATAATATAATGAATCCTACAAAGTTGAATTGTAACTTTGTGCAAATAACATGCGAGAAAACAGAGCATATTTTATTGGTCTGGGTTATACACTAAATATTTTCAGAAACAACAAAGAGGTTTTACACCACTTCAAATCCATATACATTTTTAAATGTTTGCGCCTTATATTAGTAAAATAAATTTGTATATTAAACAAATTATTCACAATTTACAATCATTTGTCATAAAATATTAAAATATTTGCATTTAGCACTCCAAATTAAACATTTTCACTTAAAATAGGCTGTATATGCTATACAGACATTGACACATTTGACGGAAAAAAAAAACCTACACGCATGCGCGAGGTTCAGCGCCATTTTTCAATCACAATTCACAGCTTTGTTATCAAGTGTGTTTGTTATTTTATGATCACGTATGTCTGTCTTTTACTCACAAGTGTGTTGAAAAACGTCGTATGTAACTCGTGAGCGTTGCTAATTACAGTCTCGGTTCATTATTAAGCCCTCGCCTGCGGCTCGGGCTCAAATCACAGCCTCGGCTCACTTGTTACATAATATACTATTATGTTTAAGTATGAGTTATATTTTCACAGAATGTTCATTTTCCTTTTCCTTAATACATGTATAATGTTGTACTTTTTCTAAAATTTAGGGCATTTTTTGATTATAATATTGTTTTAATATACAAGGTGTGGCGTCCTCCGACGTGACCCACAGAGAATTAATATATTATTTTCTATTAATCAAACGTGCTCGATAAAATCAATACCAAGATAAGATTAAATATTGTTTACTTAATTATGCACGTATATCTTACTATAAAACTATTTCTATTTGTTAATAAATTGTCACTCAAGATGTAACTGTGTCTTGCTCCATCAACCCTTTCCTGGTCGTAATAAGTGGTGACCCCGACGTGATTCGGTATGGTACTCGGTGAGACGGTTTCTCGGAATGGTAAATTTTTACCAGAGCAGTCTACCACATGCAGCATCAAACGTAAAGCTTTTCGCCTCAATTGTTTTTGTGGTCTTATGTAATCATATTACTATATAAATTGCTAGGTTTTCAAATATTTCTAATATGTATTATGTCAACAAAAAATAGTATTTTGCTTGATATTGTCATGTAGTATTTAATTTTAGAGTAAGAATATTGAACTGTTATTTTGTGTTTACCTTTTTTTAAGGGGGGAGTATCTGTGGCGTCCTCCGACATAACCCACAGAGAATCAATATTTATTTTCTATTAATCAAACGTGCTCGATAAAATCAATACCAAGATAAGATTAAATATTGTTAAATTAATTATGCACGTATATCTTACTATATAAACTATTCCTATTTGTTAATAAATTGTCACTCAAGATGTAACTGTGTCTTGCTCTATCAACCCTTTCCTGGTCGTAAACAAGGTTTTATGAAATGCACTTTAATAAGTGGGCTTTTCTGGGTAAATACCTCTTTGTATTTCCACCGCAAACCAGCTACCCTTTATTCTGATTACATTAGCAAGAAACCAGTGTAATGAATGATCCTGAAATTAATCATCTAATTTTCCAATTGCGATAACTAACCGGCATTTCCTATAAATCTGCGAGTGTCGATAGATGGACTAAATGAAGAGGTAACGCATTTAAGCCTTTCAAAACCAAAATATCCTTAGGGTTTCTTTTCTTTGATATGACAATAATGAAAAAGAACAACAGCATAATTTGTAGAACTAGCGGTATTTTTCAATGTGGCAACTGTCCATAGGCTCTCTGATCCGGCTGCCTTAAAATCAAAACATCTGTGCCACATTTCATCTCAACCTTGTATATTTCTGAAGCAAAATAACTATTTTGTAATGACCATTCAGCACTTGAACTTATTCTTACATTGACTAGGAAGCAAAATGCCAACATTGTCATGACCAAGCAGAATTAGAACCAAATCTTTACAAGGAAACATGATATGACCCAAAAGTTAACTAGATGATCTGGACCTTATGACAATAGGGAATGGAGGGAAGTTTCCAACGTCAGTGCAAATGTAAATTATACCACGCGTAGACTTTCTATTTTTTAGGGAATTTAAAACCTCATTGGCATTCCTTTTAGGCATTTTGCTTCCTAGACGAATTTAAAGTTACAAAGCTCCGTTTCGTAGACCTTTGTTCTCTAGACGATTTACAACATAGGTAAGTTGTATTGTAGACATTCCTTTGAGGAATTTTGCTTCTTAGATTTATACAGTTAGATACTCCGATCAACAACGAGTATTTCGCTCTCTGATCAAACATCTATGCCACATTTTACCTAAACCTTGTATTGTATATTGTAACACATTTTTAGCACTATTCATTCCAACTTGGTTGATAGTTTTTTAATGGGCTTTAGGCCTTAGTTTAGTTGTAAGTCTATGGCGCTCATTTCGTTTAGAGTGAGATTAGCTGTCAGCCGGAGGTTATAAATAGCTGTGCTTGTTGGATGGCATTCTTTTGGTTTGCAACTGTGAGGTCATATTGTTTGCTGATGATACCTCTTTTCTATTTAAAGTGAGTAGGCAATTGAAGCTTTGCTTTGAAATAAACTGTTGTATTGAAACTGTGGAGAAATGGTTTTCAGCCAATAACCTACTACTCAATGAAAATAAAACTAAATTTTTAAAATTCTCTTTGCCTAATGTCCGGCATGTAAATACTAACTTAATTGTAAAAAGACACGAATGGAGCCCTGTAAATTCAACAGTGTTCCTTGGCATAACCCTAGATGCACAACTACAATGGGGACCACATATAGAAAGGTTGGCGAAGAGACTCAGTTCTGCAGCATATGCCGTCAAAAAGATGCGAAATATCTCTAATGAAGCTACTGCGCGATTGGTTTATTTTGGTTACTTTCATAGCTTAATGACATACGGCATTCTCCTGTGGGGAAATGCTGCCGATATTAAAACCATCTTTGTGCTGCAGAAATGGGCTATTCGCTCAGTCTACAAACTCAATTCCAGGGCGACACTTAGAAATAATTTTAAAGAAATTAATATTCTTACGTTTGCCTCACAATATATCTTTGAAAATCTTATGTTCGTAAAAAAGAACTTAAACATGTTCAATAGAAAATGTGACTTGCATAATGTTAATACTAGAAATAAGTACAAGCTAGCCGGCTATGATAGTAGACTTCATAAAGTCACTAACTCATTTATGGGTCAATGCATACGTTTTTATAATAAGGCTCCCACAAATATTCAAGACTTACCACTTGATAATTTTAAAGAAACTATTAAACAAAAATTGTGTAGTAAAGGCTTTTATACAATTTCTGAATATATGGACGATAAAAGTCCTTGGTTGTGAATTGTTTTTCAAATATTCTCAATCTCCAACTCCATCTCCAACACCATCTCCATTTCCTTCTCATCCAACGCCATCTCCATCTCCTTCTTATCCATACAACAGCAAGAACGTCATGCTCCCTCAGGCGGCATAGCTAGCGGTAGCGTCGGGTGTCGGGTCACCCTCTTCCCTAAAATATGGTTGAGGAGAGTGATGGCTGGTGCTTGCGTTATACTCGTGGACGGGTGCTGCTAGCGGTGCCAGGTCGTTTTGCTGAAGACTTTATGACTATGTTACTTTTTTGAATTTGACTCTGACATCCCCATCTCCATCCCATTCCCTCATGTTCATGTCCGTGTTAGTGTCCAGTCTCTCCACGACTATCCTCATCTCCATCCACATTATCTGTAATATCTCTCACCTCTATCGCTACATATATTTACTTCTATCTTTACCTCTATATCTATGTCTACGTTTCTGTCTAGTACTTGATTGCCTAATGTATAAATATAATAGTAGACTCGAGAAGATCACCAACTCGTTCATGGGTCAATGTGTACGCTTTTATAATAAAATTCCAAAATATTTAAGATTAACCCGATAGATTTAAGGATAAGTATAAAGTTTTATTTTAAGATATCCGGATGCAAGAAGATTGTAAATTGTTATTGTTATTGTGCATTTTTAAAAGATGATTGCTGTTGAGAGTCTTGCCACTTCTTCTCAAAAGATCGACTTTCCGAAGTGGTGGTAGATTCAGTTCAATTTGTAAATTGTGACTTATTTCAAATGTATTTAAATACTTACGAAATAAAGATTCTTTTGACTTTGACTTTGACTTTGCTCTCATTATTTGGAGGTTGGCATTTTGATTATGGAGACCAAAGAGAAACATTCAAATTTACCAAAGAAACAAGTTATATAGCTGTATTTTTTATAAAGATATAGCTAGACTAATGTGCTTAACTAAGAAATAACTTTGTTATAAGATATAAGCACTGTAAACTTTCAATATGTGAAATCTTAATATATAAAAAGCTGTGCTCCAAAACTTTCTTGTTTGATTTCATAGAAATTTTTTGTGTATTGAGAGGAACTGGCGCTCATTATTTATAAATTTTGCTCGGTCACACACCTCTGAGCAGGCCATCCCACGTCCAGAGAAAGAGCTAGCCTCTGGGGATAATCCGGCCTGGTGGCAAGTGACTTTCAACTTAACGCCATCACCACACCCCAGAGAAGACTGCTACTGCGGCTCCCCTAGAGGGGAAAATACTGTCACAATATGAAGCAAATTACCTGCCCTTTTAGAGACCTAGAGTTTTGTTTTCGTATACAAATTTTATTTCTGACAATAATGAAAATTTCAACATTACTATTATGTTTCAGCGTTACAAACAATAATCAAAATTTACACAATAATATGTCCAAACAAGATAGCTTGTTCAATTTTGTTCTAAAATTCGTCAGTCTTACGAGCCAAAATGATAACAATGCATGATACATTTGATTTTAATTCCCGTAATTTTACAGATCACACATCATTCGGGGAATATTGGATCTAATGAACTTACTGATTGGAATATAATTGCTCGTGTATAGTGTTTCAGTTTCTGCAGATTCGAGGACTCCCTCCATTGCGTTTAATTTGGGTTAAATTTCAGAAACAGAACACACCAAAACTAGGAGAAAGCCAGGTTCGCTTGATAATCAAAGTGTAGTAATCGGTAAACCATTCTTCAATTTAAATGGATTTTAGCTTTTTATTAATCAAATAACAGGATCTACTGTTCGCTTCTATTTAAGTGTCTCTAATGTCAACTTAGGCTACGTTCAATTGAAAAGTTGCTAACAAAATTGGAACTTCTAAGTTGGACATTTAAGATACTTAAAATTATTGTAATGTCAAATATGGACAAAGCTAAGCTATACTAGGGCACCACACATTTGGAAGTTGGTTCTTGCTACCATATTGTGTCTTTTATGGTATGTGGGATAGATCTGGCATCAACCCAACATTTTATCCTCTAGTACAGTTACTTGAAATATATTGAAATCGCTATCTTTAACTTGTAGCTAGTTACCTGTGAAACGTTTTTTACAGATTAAGAATCTTCTTGATTGGTTCTCTGTTAATTTAAAAATGACAAATAAAGTAAAAATATAAAGTGGTTTCCTAAGTTTTTAATACTTATACAAACCAAAATACGAATACTACTAAATTCAGACTACTAAGTACAAACCAAATCAAATAAATATATATAAATAAATCGATTCTATCCATATTATGCATCTTTTCAAACCTTTACTTGTTACAGATGTTTTAGACTGGACTTTTTAAATCAGATCGCAGAATTATTAATTGCAGAATTACAATTAGTCGAAGAATTTTAAGTTTATTCGCGATCTAATCTGAAAGTAAAAATCAATAAAGTCCACATAATTAGTACAAATGGTTTGTATAGAGCAATTCCAATAAAAAATATTATTATAAGCTTTAAAATTCGGTAAATTAAGTATTCTTACGAATATAATGAATCAAATAGCAAATCAAATTGTAAATAGCCATAAACAATCCATTTGTCTTCACTAGTGTACCATAATAGCTGTAAGTTTTCCTAAAAGTGTAAAATAAAATAAAATAAAATAAAATAAATAAACTTCAGCCAATGTTAGGTAAACCGCTACTAGCGACCACTTTTCATTTAATGTCGAGGTCATACTTGTGTAACTTGCTAAACAAATTATAAGCCTTAAATGTTTCCAAAAAACTAAACTAAATTACTTCGAAGCAAAATCATTTTGTATTGACAGTTGTTAGAAGAAAGACGCGATTTGATTGGTTACATAGGATTTGTTTGGTGGTTTGATTGGTTACACCAGAGGTTTCAATTTACATGTGAATCAAAAAAGTTTTCTATTTGAATCTGTTATTTCAATGATATTTGATATTTTATGCTAGTAAAATTGTAACCTGTGCACTGAATGCATTTGTTTTTGCAGACTATTTTTCCTGAATATTTTAAAAAGGCTTCAGAATAGATTTTCACTTTAATGATGATTTCGTAATCACGTTGCATCAAGTATCGGTGTCAATTTGAAAAAAATAAAGCTTAGTAGTTGCAGTCTATACAAGGTGTTCTTTTTGATATTCCATAACAGTAAGGTTTTGTTCCTTACTAAAAAATAATATTTTTTTCCAAAGAATGTTCGGTTCAAAAGTGCATACTTTCCAAGATATCAACAATCTTAATATAATGAGTTCATAAACTATCACCCTTGTAGAATCTTTTTAACATTCATTGATTAGACGCGAGTCACTGAAGCCATACAATAAGCAACAAAAACATTTTATGCGTTGAAGGAACGTTGCATATAATGAACAATGCAAAACGTTGCGAATTGTACCTGTGCACAGCGATAAAAAGGGACAGAAAATGCCACGTCGTCATACTTCGCTTAAAAGTGCTTTACATATGATGTTTTGACTTAATTGAAGTTTTTGTATGAAAAATAAAAGAAAAAAAAAATGAAAAATTATTCACAAGTTATTAGATTCTATTACTTGATCCCATTAATACCCTAGAGTTATGGGAAATCAACAGGAACACCTTGTAAAGTTGTTATTGTTAAAGCGTGAAAATCAGATGGTTTTATAACCACTGGGGTTCTGCCCACCCCATAAGGGATACAGGCGTGAAGTTATGTATGTATGTATGTTAAAACATAAAATTGACACTTGATTTCTTTAAGAGTGTTTGTTGTATAAAATTCATACATACATACACCTCACGCCTGTCTCCCTTTGGGGTAGGCAGAGATAAGGGAACAGCAATTGCTCCAATCCAGACATACCTCTTTCGCTTACTCCACACTCACTAATCTTTTCATACATGATCGCCGGGGTATTAAATTCATAACTTGGAAAACACAACAACATAATTAATTAACTTTGACAAGCAGTGAGACAATAACGCGATTATTACTTTGAAACCATAACAATTATCAATTTAATACCATAATTATATGATTAAATCAGTTTGCTAACAGGTAAGGCCACAAAACAAATTAAGTGATGTAGAGCGTTAAAGTGCAGAGTAAATAGACGTTGCTTCAAGTATCAAGATTGTTTATATACACACGACATTCATATTATAACCTTGATAGCATCTTTTTATAAAATCAGAATGAAAGGGTATACTTTATTCAAATGGCAAGACAAAGTTTTATTGATTTGCGTTTACCAAATTAATTATTAATTGAAATTACCGCTTTGAAATTTCAAGAAATAATAAATAAATAAAAAAGTTGAACTATTTCATGAAACTAGATAAAAAAATATCATAGAAAAAAAAGGGCCTAGTCACAAGTACTCGTAACCGGCGATCATGTATGAAAAGATTTATGAACGTGGAAGAAGCGAAAGAGGTATGTTTGGATCGCAGCAATTGGTGTTCCCTTGTCTCTGCCTACCCCAAAGGGAGACAGGCGTGAGATTATGTATGTATGTATTTCATGAATCGATTTCTTCTGCAATGCCTTGGCTTTTTTATTAGAGACTAAGCTTGCATTTGACATTAATCTCATCTGATGGTAAGTAAAAACAGGGACATATCACCTACGGTAATTCAACTCGGCCGCATCTTTGAAATAAATGCCTACAGCCCCGCGGTCCGTTCACGTGCGATAGGGCTGCCCGCCTCCAGAATTTTAATTACATTTGCCTACTTTGTGTTTACTTCCATTTAGTTTTGTGATTGTAAATATACTTTTTTATATAAACATATAAAATACTTTGTGAATTGAATAGGAAGTGTTCAGCAAAAACGCGTTTTGCATCAAAAACTAAGTTTATGTTTGCATAACAAATCGGTTTTATAAATTAGCGAACGAAAAATACTTGCACCTCTATTGAGACGCACGAAATAATTTATTATTAACTTTCAAAGTATAAAAAATCCGCATTTTAATGTAAAGCTCAATCAAAAGTTGTTTCGGCATGCAGACAATCGCGACTAGCCGTATGCCTTGCGCATGCCGAGATCGGACTTCGTATGTATAACTCGCGTTTGGTCCGTTTTCATGAAGTTGAAATACTGATAGATACCATTACCGTTGAAGATGAGGGCTTAGAAAACTACTTTTAAGTATTGTTTTGTGGTGTAAAAAATACAACACATGAATTTATTCTCTTTGGACCGCATAATCAGTGAACTGAGCAACCTCTTTAATCAACTACATACTTCTAAAGTGAATCTATAAATATATCGTCGGTCTTTCGTTGATCTAGATTAGCGCAAAACGAAAAAATCATTTTGAGATTTGGATGATTTTTTCATATTATGCTCAGTTTAAAAATGGAAATATTAAGCAAGTAAATTAATTGTAATTTTCCTAACTCGTCACAGAAATCTGGTTTCATTGTGGTGTCGTAACAAACAACGATGATAAAAAGATTGGCCCAGGTTATAAGGACCAAGTAATAATAGACGCTGTGGTTTAAGATGTTTTAGCAAGCCAGCAGTTAAGAGAACTTAAGATATGGTCATCGCCGGTCAGATTTATCAGTGCAGGATTAAGAGATACAGATATACTTGTAGAAATATCAAATAATACAGTTGATTTTTTCCTTTTTACAGTCTAGTTATTCTCAATTTAGTAAGTTATCTTACCTCGTATCAGATATTTACTGTCCCGAAAATTGTTTAAAATTATTACAACACCATTTTTGATTGACTGTTATGGGATAATAATAGGAATTGTCGAACCTGATTAGACTTATAAAAAACTCACCTGCATTTGAAAGATTGCTGCGAAATATTTCTTGACATTTCCTCGTTTGCTTGTTTATTTTAAATAATATAATATAATATGCCAGCGTTTTACCCTTCTCTTACTGCTGTAGGTACGTAAAGAAGTTTTGCCTGTCAAATTTCAAAAGTCACAATTTTATGATCATTGTAGTCGCTTTGTTCGTTGGACTCTTGACATTTCTGTACTATCCCCTCATAATTTTTTAATGCCCCCTGGAGGGCAAGTACTCTAAATAATAGAGATAGCAAATTTTACTCTTAAGAGACATTCCTTTATTTTGGAAAAGATATAAAACTGCATTCAAAGATTTTTCGAACGATTTTTAAATTAACCTAGTATGTTAGAGAGATTTCATTCTTGTGATTGACCTTAACGATAGATGCAATAAAACAACAGGGTGTCATTTTTACAGATTTTTGTCGGTTTGATTCCCAGTTGAAGCAAGAAAATTTTCAAAAACCTTTAAATGCAGTTTTATTTCTTTTCTAAATAAAGTCTAAAATAAAGGAATGATTCTTTGTAGTAAAATTTGCTATCTCTATTATTTAGAGTACTCCAGGGGGCATTCAAACATTCCACCCTGTATATCCCAAGCGACCACGCTGTATATAAAATCTGCTGGCAAATATCACTGCTTACACATCCGTCCCTGCGTGTTCCATCAATGATATTGAAAATCAGGTTCCTTCTTAAACCCATGTGCCTCATGTTCAATAACCATCAGGCGAGATTGAGGTCAAATGTGAGATTAGTAACACACAATAATACACAACTCTAAAAATTAGGATACTCATGGAATTAAAAGAAAACAATATATTCCAACATCAATTTTAATGAAATTAATATTAACATTAACAGATACTGTACAACATCTTATTCAAAATTCTTATAGAAATTTAAGAAGTAAAAATAATTTATCATGTAATAAACTCTTTTTCAAAATACCATAATTACAGCTTATTATAAGAATTACAATCTAATAATGAGATGTTTAAATATTTGTTGATTCTTCATTAAAATAATTATCAGAAACAATTGAATTTGGCATCTGTGCGTCAAGTTTAACCTCACCATTTCGTATGATATATGCACCTATTGTAAAGCTAGCAATTGCTGCAAAGTTACCTTCAAATGGGGATTCATCTGAGTTGCTTATTGTTTTGGAAGAGAATCACAGGTTCACATACCATAAAACCCATTTGTCAAACGTGCAGGAACTGCAAGGAATCATTTAAACAAAGCAACAAACCTTTCCATCTAGCACGGTCATTGATACGGGAAAAAGATAGACTTTGAGAATTATAAAAGAAAAGAAAATAATCAAACAGATATAAAGCGATTCCTGTGAAACACTCATTTAATTGCTTGAAATTTATCTGACTACGCGGCCTTTTTATAAAATCATTTAGTGTTAGCTAATAGCACCACCAATATGCATGATACCTCGCCTTGATAAATTTAAATTTGAAGCTAAAGGGCAGCGTGAGGGCAGCAGAGTCTTTTATATTTGGAGTAATAGACACGAAGGATATTTTTTACCTACTTAACGCAGATTTCGATTTCTCAAGTATTTTGGACAAAAAAATATTTTTTTCTACATGAATAATTTCTTGAGTATCAAATAAAATACCTTTCAATAATTCGGTTTTACTTCTTAGCTATTATAAAAACGTTTGAGATTGATAAAGTAATTTTCAGGTTAGAGAATATAGCACAACCATAGAGTTGTAAGTTTACTTCATATGTATACTTATAAGTTCAGAAATATTAAAAAAAAAACAAATAGAAGAAACTTAAAAAAAGATTATACTTTTTTCTGAGAAAAGCTATACGTAACATAATCAATGAATTAGTTTCTGAGTAAAAATGCATGATTTTTGGTTTGTGCTGACCAGTACAACATTTGTCAAAGAAACTTTTGTTATAATTTAATTACTTAATTAAACGTAAATATATACATACATATATATAGTATATTACACATAATTTGGTGATATTTTGATCTTTTTTTCGTTTTCATCTTTGAATGCACTTAATTATATATCACATTTCTTTACATCGAAAATACTTAATCTAAAAAACGCCTTAACAAGAGACTCTGTATCGCTTTTCTTTAATATATGCAATTTAAATGTTATTTAATACATGAAACACGGATATTAAAGTTCAATATTTACAAAAGAAACCATCTTTGGCACAAAATCTTTGATTGGAATGGTCCATTGTGGAATATTTTACTTTATATTTATTTACACAAACATAATAAGAAAAGGAAACATTGAGAGTATATTATGTACATCTAAAATGAATCCCTTTGAGGCTGGTATGAGATTTCTGTAATCTTTGGCTTCATTTTGAGAAGGATACGTATAAGTTCTATCCGTAACGCTTTTTATTTCTTGAGGGCATGGAAGCGATTCTTTCGGGATTTGAAGTAAAGTCCTTTCATTGTCACGTTTGACTGGGTTGGGTTCATAAACGTAGGAGTCATCGCTTTCCTCAGTTAATACATCTTCGTTTTCTACATATTCTTTAATTGGAGATTTATCTTCAGTTTCATATAAGTTGTTAGAGTTGATTAAATTTCGTTCGTAGTAGGTGAATGGCGGTTGAAGTGGTGTGTTCGCGTCAAATTTGCAAACAAAGTTTTCGAGTGAAGTTCGCACTTTGATACTTTTAGCGTCGTGTCGCAGTTGATGCATCCATTCTAAATGGCAGTCACAGTTAAAATCGTTACCTGAAACAAAGTAACGTAACTTGAATTCATAATTTAACTCATGAGAGATAATAATATATCCTGTTTGTGTCGTGGTTTAATGTATTAAAGATATAACGAGGAAATTTTCTTATCGCCTCTGTAACTCTTATTTATTTGAAATAAATTTGGATGAATGCTATAAGATTTGAATTCGTTTTATAACAAGCGCTAAGTCTATAACAAGCACAAAACTTGTGAGAATATATTGACGATTAAGAAATTTAACGTACAGGTAGAACATATCCTTGTTTATAGGACTGTATGGATTTTTGTTGATTTACTTATTTGACATAAAACCTTAAACCTTACGATGAGATGACCTGTTTCCAGACGCAGGAAGCCTATTATTAGCTGACATTACGTGGCCGTTTATCAGGCAAAGAAGGCAGTTTTATCGATAGATCTTTGTTCCTCATCGACCACTTTGGCGATAGGGTAAACCTGTCTGTCTCAGTCGCCAGTGATTGCGGGTTCAATTCCCGTACGAAACAAGAAAAAACCTTTTTCCCTGTTTAGGTGTTTATCTATTTATTTATTTATATTCTAGGTTTTCCCCTTGTTCGTTACATGGTATTCCATAATACAAGTAATGCTAACTTTGAGGCCATGTAGTTGGTGTGAATGTCTGAGGATTTTATTTATTTTATTTTATTATCTACAATTTGGTGAAATTAAACTCAGACGTAAATTCTGAAATCTTAATTAAACATAAACTTAATATAACTACTTGATATTGAAAAGATTACTTTTATTAAACCAAATTAATAAAAAGTGCGTGAATTTTTAAAAATATTTGAATTTCGGCCACAGCTTTGTCATTATTTCAAAAGTACATAGAAAAAAGGCCTTTCTGTTGGTACCTAAATAAATGAGCCTCATAAACTATACCTTAATTGATGGAATATTACGTGAATATAAAAAAGGCAGGTATAGTAAAGAAAGAAGTGGTTTTTCGTAAAACATTACTTAGCATACATTGTCTCTCCATCATTTTTGTAACTATAATATTTAATGATGACAGAAATTGTTCAACGTCATTTAAACTTAGGTTATATTATTTAAAATTCAGCAAAGTTTTATTAATTTTTGGTCCGTTATTAAAATATTTTGAACAAATGAAATGAAAAGAAAAATTGTACTTCTTATGATAGAATACGTGATACATGCCTGATACTTAATATATTTTAAACATGCTTAATGTTTAAAACAATTTATCATGTATACTAGTTCTATCTGCATTATATATTTTGCATCGCACCGTGGCTTTTATATTTGTATAAGTGCTTCACATTTTGAGTAAACATTTACCATCAAATTGTAACACAAACCTGCCCGGGTTGTTTGGTGTTTGTTATAATTTTTTTATTCAAAGCTTTGAAATGTACAATTATACTTCGTGCTTCGTCCTCGAGATTAGTATACCTAATTATTAACAACATGTAGTTACGCGTTAGTGTTTACCGCTTTTACACTATGGTTGAGAGAAACCTCTTTTTTTTTTTTTTTAATTTAGTCATAGACAGGAGCGACAGGGTTAATTCTGGTCATTCGCAGTTTTAGTGCTCAACCGCTTAACACGTATTTCTGACTTGCGCACCATACGTATTAAAAATGTCTAAAAGAACACATGTTAACCTTGAAAGCGAAATGGAATTGTTAATGAAGAAAGTTAAAAAATTTAAACGCAAAATGCGTAAGCAAAGTTCCAGTGACTCGGATAATTATTCCAGAGAAAATGATTCGCTGCGTCGTGACGGTACTCCAGGGATGCAAAACGAAACTCACAAACCAGGTACCTACCATTTCATTTTATTTCATATAACAAGTACCCAGATGAATGCAATCGAAATAGTCAGCGGGACTATTTCACCGCATTCAAACTTAACGGTAACCGTACAATTCAGCGGGAATTGCACGAAGCCGACCAATGATAATATTCAAAACCTAACGGTAACCGTACAATTCATCGGGAATTGCACAAAGCCGACATACAATATGATAACTTTTAATAATCGTTATCATAATCAGCAACCCATTTAGTTTTTTCCTTTTCTTTGTTTTAAAGTTTTTTGTTATACCCTCGAGTCAAAACATCAGAAAAAATTATTTTAATTACATTATACGAATAGAAAATGGGTTAAATGCTTATTATTTTACAATAATCTGGGATACTTATAAGAAATACGAAAATGAGTGTTTTCCTTGAAGCATAATTTCGTCAAACTCGACACACAGTCTTGTTACGGTACGAAATAATGTTTTTTCTTACTAGATATTTTTAAAGTCAATACGTAAAATCAAGTAGCTTAAAAATGAAAACACTCTTTTCAAATATGCCTGACACTAATTGTGAGTCAAATGAATGGATATTAGAATCCCCAGAGCATTGTCAACAAGATGACCTTCACAGCTCTGACCTATTTTTGGCGGATAATTTTCAAGATATCCCGGTGTCAAGTTCAACAACTGAAATTGACAAAACCGCCTCGACCTTAGCCCCTGAAATTACTGCACATGACGACCCTGTTATACAAATCAAATATGGCAAAGACATACGGTCAGAACTTGCATCACGTTTACAGCATCTTTCACAAGAAGGTCTTAATAAAGACACAAAAAGACCCGGATTGCTAAATACCCCTTGCCCGCAAACTGCATTTATATAGGGGCTCCAAAACTAAATCCGGAGATAAAAGCAGCGCTTGCAGACATTGCTTTAAAACGGGACAAGGCCATCGAAGCCAAGCAAGTGCAATTGGCATCAGCACTAGCTTGCTTAGGTGAAATTGTTAACTCACAACTCAATTCAAAAGAAAGAGATAATGAGCTATTACAAAAACTCATGGATGCTACGCGATTACTCTGCGACATCCAACATAACGATTCCAAAACTAGGAAACATTTCGTTATGTCGTCTCTCAAAAAAGACATGAAAGACCATCTTACATGCACAATAATTGACTCTTTTTTGTTTGGAGATAACTTTGCTGAAACAATTAAATCTGCCAATGCGTCTCCGGCAAATCCGGGCAAATCCGGGCAAGAATTAAAAGCAAATGGTCAAAACCAGACAAAGAAGTCTGATACGTCGGTTCCAAAAAACCAACGAGCTCCAGCACCGATGCGCAGGCAACCGGTTGCATCACCGAGGAGTCGCGGGCCTGCAATTCAACGAGCTGTAGCGCCTCCTCCACAGTAAACGTACTACAGGACGGGTTGGCAGGCTTCGCCGCCGCCGTCCGTCCCCGCCAACACGACCTCCGATGGCTCGACGGCGTTACTGAACACAGTTAAGTATGCGGGTCGTTTATCTTTGTTTTATCGACAGTGGTCCCAATTAACAGATGATCGCTCTATATTATCTTTGATCAAAGGATAAAGCATACAATTTTCTTCTAATATTTGTCTGCCTTTTTTCTTATACCTAAGTCGAAGGGAAAAATGAGATTCATTTCGAATCTCAAACAGTTAAATAAATTTATAAGCCCTGATCATTTTAAACTTGAAGATCTGCGCACTGCTACAAAATTAACATCTAAAAACTGTTTTATGTCCACCTTAGACTTGAAGGACGCCTATTTTTTAATAAAAATACATAATAAGTCTAAAAAATTCCTACGTTTTGTTTTTGAGAATAAAATTTATGAATTTAATGTCCTTCCATTCGGTTTAAATACTGCACCTTATATTTTTACCAAAATAATGAAACCTGTGACAAAATATTTGCGATCTACCCGTTTTTTATCAACTTTATTGGGCTTGATTGGACTAACCTACCAAGATTGCTTGACAAATAATGATGCTACTATACAGCTCATAACGCCTTTGGGGTTTATTATTAATAAGGAAAAAAGTATCTTGGTTCCATCCCGATCCTGCAAATTCTTAGGTATGGTTATAATTTCACCAAATATGACCCTCAGTCTACCAGATGAAAAACGTTTGCGCATTTATTCTGAATTCGAAGATTTTACAAAAGTAAAACGTTGCAAAATTAGAAAATACGCCCAACTGGTTGGCCTACTAGTATCAGCTTGCTCAGCTATTGCATATGGTTGGTTATACACCAAAGAGTTAGAATGCCACAAATTCCTTAGTTTACAGGACCCCAATGACTACGATAGGATTATGAATATCCCTGACACTGTTTTGCCTGATATTCAATGGTGGCTTAGCAATATAGGTCACTCTGTAAATCATATTAAAGATGACAATTATGTCATCGAAATTTATTCTGACGCCTCAACAACAGGATGGGGTGCTTGTTGTAATAATAGTACGGCAAGGGGTCAATGGTCCCAAAGTGAGCAAAAGCAACACATAAATTACCTTGAGTTACTTGCCGCATTTATAACCTTAAAGATTTTTACAAAAAAAAAAAAAAATTGCAGCATTTCCAGCTTCTTTTGCGTATAGATAACACCACGGCTATATCGTACATCAATCGTATGGGTGGTATCCAATTTCCGCATCTTACGAAAATAGCCAAACATATTTGGCAATGGTGCGAAGAAAGAAAGATTTACATTTTTGCGTCGTACATTAGGTCCTGCGATAACATAGTGGCAGACGCAGAATTCTGAAAAACCCATCCAGACATAGAGTGGGATTAACTGATTGGGCTTTTCAATGTCTAACAATCGAATTCGGTAACTTGAAATAGATCTTTTCGCTAGTCGTCTAAAGAATAAATGCAAAACTTATGTCTCATGGCAAAAAGATCCGGACGTAATAGCTATTAATGCGTTTACAATATGTTGGTCCAACTATTACGTCTATACTTTCCCACCATTTTCGATGATCCTAAAAACGCTTAGAAAGATCATAAACTAAAAGGCTCGCGGAAATGATTGTACCGTTATGGCCTACGCAAGCTTTGGTAACCATTGTTCAGAAGTCTTCTCGTATCCAATACCATTTCATTGTCACCAAACAATAATGCCTTAATATTTCATTCTAACTCTCACCGGATACAGAGCTCCCTTACTCTAGTTGAAGGAGTATTATCCGGGAAGCGTTTTCAAGAAGTAGCTTGCCAAAAGCCTCTTTAGATATAATGGTTTCCTCCCTATCAGATAATTAATATTAGGCAATATGATGTTTGCCTTCGGAAATTGTGGTTTTTTCTGTCAATACTACTCTATTAACTATTATGAGGCATCAATCCCTTTCGTCATATCCTTCCTGACACAAATGTTTCACCAGGCATGTCAATATGGAACATTGAATACATACAGATCTGCACTTTCATTGACACTAGGACCATCTGTTGCAAAAGATGATAGGATACAGATTTCTGAAAGGTGTTTTTCGAATTAGACCGCCACTTCCCAAATATAATTTGACTTGGGATGTAAATTGTGTTTTACAACATTTAATTTCGTGGTTTCCTAACGAAGACTTATCCTTAAGTCAAATAACTAAAAAGACAATTACTTTACTGCTCTGGTAAGCATTCTGGCCCACAGAATGCAAACCCTTTTTAAAATAAGAACACTAAATATTGAATTTATTAACGAACAAATAATTATAAAAATCCCTGATTTTGTAAAAACATCACGGCCAGGCACAAAGCAACCAATTATTTTCTTGCCATATTATAACGAAAATAATTCTAACTGCCCCGGTAAAACACTAGAATGTTACTTGAACAAAACTTCATCTTTCAGAAAATCCGAAAACCTGTTCATAGGTATCAGTAAACCTCATAATGCTGTAGGCTCACAAACACTCAGTCGCTGGGTAAAATGTACGCTTAGTAAATGCGGACTTAACACTAACTTTTTTTCCGCCCATAGCACCCGCCATGCAGCCACGTGTCGTGCGAAATCACCTAGGCTATGTAGATATTGCGAATTGGATCAACACTGACATTATTGATATTAGATCCTAGGGTGTCAGTGTTGATCTAATTCGCGATACGGCTGAAGTGACAACTCCAAACCTTTTGCAAAATATTATAAAAGAACCATCGTTGATAAGGATACTTTCACTTTTGCAAGGGCTATAATTACAAATCAATAATGATTTAAAATCTTCGCCGTTTGTAAGTTATGTACTAGAAAGTAGTACTTAATTACACATAAATTAATTAAGATTAAGAATAATTAAAATATCTTAATCATTTTGAAGTGTTACTTATAAAAACATTTCCTTTTGTCTTCACTCTCAATGTCTACATGTTGTTAATAATTAGGTATACTAATCTCGAGGACGAAGCACGAAGTATAATTAGTGATTAAACGAACTTACCTGAGTGAAGTTCTATCATAATTATACGAAGTGCTTCGTCCGAAGAGATTAGTACAATTTCCCGGCCCTCCCATTATGCCCATAAACGACAAAGTAAATGTTTTAAAAACAATGTATGGCTCTAAACTAACTGACCAGAATTAACCCTGTCGCTCCTGTCTATGACTAAATTAAAAAAAAAAAAAAAGAGGTTTCTCTCAACCATAGTGTAAAAGCGGTAAACACTAACGCGTAACTACATGTTGTTAATAATTAGGTATACTAATCTCTTCGGACGAAGCACTTCGTATAATTATGATAGAACTTCACTCAGGTAAGTTCGTTTAATCACTAAATATACAGTTGAAATTTCCAAATCAAACAATAAAATACTCTTGTTTTATTTACATTTGCAAATGTCTATAAATATTAAATCATGTTCCTTTTTTTTTCAATTAATTGAGAAATATTAATAAATGAGGTATGTATAACAAAATTAAGGAAGTCGTCGTTTTTCAGTGGCTTCTGTTTGTATCAATAGACATGGTAAGTTAAGCAACGCTTGGAGATAGGAACTAGGATGGATGACCACCGACAATTCATTTCTCACGGCGACTTGCCTGCTTTGGAGGGCACGTTAAACAGTTTGGCCCCGGGTACTGTATACTTGTGTACAGTGGTCGTTAGGGTTTGTCAGAAGCCATTCTGACGCCCTGAAAATTCTAACATCCACTGATCAGCACTGGGCCGGCTCGCAGGTTTACGGCCTAGTCCTCCACGTCACTAAGTAGACTCATTAGAAAGAGGTGTGATGACGCTCATGATGAACAAAGTTAAATCAAATGATTCTAATATAAATAAGTCATTTAGAAAATACCCTCTTTTATTTGTTTTTATTCATAAATATAATAAACAAAGAACAAAATAAATTCTCCTCACTCTTATCTGTTTTTAAGTATAAAACTTTAAATTGGTATAAACTCAACAGGAAACAAAATGTTCTTTCCAAGTTTGTAAGTTAATCTCATTTAAATGGGCGTATAAAAGTTCTCTTACCTTCCAAGTAGATGTAGCTGCTTTGTCCCTTGAGATTGTCATAAATAGGTCGAAGATTGTCGGACGTGAAGCGCTGTAATTTGTTGTATCTCAAGTCTAAAGCCGACAGTCCTCGCACCCCCTCAAACAAACCATTTGTGAGAGTAACCAGACTGTTATGGCTTAAGGTAAGTTTCTTCAGTTGGGACAGCCCGTCAAAAGTTCGCTGAGCTAAGAAGTTGATCTCATTGTTATCTAGAAGTAAACTTTGTAGGTTCCATAGTTCTGTGAATGTCAACGAGTTTAGAGTCGTCAACTTGTTTTTTCTTAAATCCAGTCGTTTCAAATTTGCAAGACCATCAAAACACTCCTTCCTCAATTCGCTTATATTATTTCTATCTAATTCTAACTCTAGTAAATTTACAAGGTGTCTGAAAGCTCCGTCTTGTATGTTAGAAATGTTGTTACTCGTGAGATATAATTTCCGCAAGTTTGGCACTCCGTAAAACGTATCTGTTACCAGTTCTCTTATCATGTTTTCATCCATTGTGAGTGTGGTTAAATTAGGTAAATTGTTGAATGCGTACTGCGATATCACCCTTATTTTGTTTTTGGTGAGGGTTATTTCAGTTAAGCTCGTCAAGTTATAGAAAGTATTCGTTTCAATTTCAGGGATGGAGCTAAATTTGACGCTGAAGTATTTCAACTTTGGCAAGTATCGGAATACTTTGTTTGGAATAAATTCTAATCCGCCGTCAGCTCTGACATTGAATGCCAACGTTTCGATGTTTGATTGTGTTTGGAAGCTTGTCCATAGTGGATCAGATTGATCAATGCCTCCATTGAACACCCAGCACTCTGTTTTGATGGCTTCATTTATTTCTTGGTTGAATTCACAGTAACAATGTACTTTGGAGTCTCTGTCGCTTATATCGCAGATGTTCGTTGCAGTTTCAATGTATTTTTCTTTTTGTTTTCTTCTGTTCGCATCGAGAGCTTCTATTGCGAAGAGCAAAAGTAACAAGGCAGCGGGGATCGTGGGAGCCCGCATACCTTCTACCTGCAAAGAAAAACAATTACATATTAGCATATAAAGAGCAGTGTTCTTGTAGATACAATCTAGACTAGAAAATAATATGCTCTTGAAACATTATGTCTAGATAATGCAGAGTATTCACTTGCTAGTGATTATTAAATTTAATTCGTAAATAACACATTTACTATAAGTTTGGACCTTGGGTCCATGAGTTGTAACAAAAAAAACATTTTTAGGGTTACAAAATGAAAGTTATGTTTGTGAAATACTCTTGGTAATCGGTGTTAGTTTTGATACTTGGATTAGGTACTAAAAATAAAACTAGACTCAGCGACCTTTATATTTCATCGAGATCCATAATTTTTGTAAAAGGATTATACCATTCATGTTTTATCAGTATGAAAAAGAAAAACCATATATTTGTTGTCATTTCTTTTACAAAAACAAAGCAATAACTCTCACAGGGCCTTTATTGAAGGCACGGAAAGTGTCTAAATGGTATTTTTCTCAGCGCTGAGTATCTTATTATTTCTGTTTTTTTATTATATTATTATTTTTCAGTAAGATGAATACATAAATAGAAAGATATCTATTTGAAACTAGTATTATTCAGTTTTTTCTTTCAACATAAAAAAGAGCAAAGGCGGATCCTTAGTTACGAGAAATAATGAGCTTTTAGAAATCTAATCATCTCTTATCTTAATAACTTATTCTTCTGCGAATTTTCAACAGATTGGCTTAAAGTATGAACATTTTTAAATAAATAAAAGTCTCCCATAAATTGAATGAGGAATTTTCTGACAGATCATAAAGATTAGACCAAAAAAAAGGTATAGATGGCATTTCTGATACAGATGTCAACTACTTTATTTTACTTATAGAAACGCAATGTGGAATAAATGCCTAAATGACAGACAAGACTTCGTCTTTTGCAAAGCGCCATCTATCGAAGCCTTTTGTACTGTTATTTTTTTTAAAGAGCTTTCAGAAAATCTCTCATTTGTAAGTACCAAAGACATACAAAACATATATAATATTCAAAATGCAATATCTTTTTGGGTAACGTTCGTCTACAAGTATTTTTTGTACTGAGTAACTCAGGAATGAATTCCAAATAGTCTAAAATGTTTTTATTTGTAAACGCCAGAAAAAAACAGCAACTAAAATCATGTACGGACCGCAGCCACTGTTCTTTGAACATTTACTCTTAGTTTATACGAAAAAATCTTACATCTTCAGCAAACTACCCCCAATAACCCAATAACAATCTGCTTTCCCTTTTTCACATTTATTATTAAACAAACAAAACATCTATCACAAAGAATAATTACCTACATGTTTCAAAACTTTTCAATTATCTTTTTTTAACAATCGAGCACCGTCCGTAAACGCCGGTACAGGTTCTATAAGTTGGCTCTACTTAATCATTCGACCGGAACGCCCAAGAAACAGCAAGCTACCTAACGACCGTAATTAACCACAATGGACTCAAAATTCAAAATGACGTCCAATGCAGGCTTATAAATTTCGGACCAATTTCTTTAGTCGAACACATTATACCGTCATTAATTTCTACTTGAAGCCACAAGAATTTACAATGGATTCCGTTTTATCATTACAGCTGGTTGACAGCGTTTCTGATAGGGGCGCGGGACAAATTATCGAAAATTACTCGGAATAAATGTTTGTCTGAATTGTGAAAAACATTTGTTTTTATCGACAGTTGGATAAACGTGACGTTGAATGAAATGCTTGCATCAAGCGCTTGTTTTGTGTATGATTTTAAATACCTACCATTTTTTACTGTACACCTAGTAGTAGTCGCGCTTGGTTTTGTATGAGATGAATAACTTTTTTTAGGGTTAAAAATCACATATGCATGTATTTTTTAAGTCAGAGTTATATATTTTTTTAAAAGTACAGAAAAAATAACTGTAGTAACTTAAGAATTATTAAACGTATAGGTATTAAAGTTTGTTAGATTCATAATTATGAAAAAAAGATGCTTCTACAGTTTCTTTTTATATAAGAAATAATATATACGAATATATGTATACGATAATGTACGAAAAAGTGTCATTAGTTTTAACTATCATTTATTGTAATTTTTTAATACTTTGATTAAAACGCGTATTAAACTTGTATAATTTGAATGTTGAATATAGAACTAAAAAGTATTTTTCCAAAAAAAAAAAACAAAACATTTCCTTTTTTGTTTAAAATACGATATACTTTTCAAAAGCAAAAACAATAAAAGCTTTGTGAATATCTAGAAACGGATACCGCAGTTGAGAATTGCTTTTAAAATATATTGTTGTGAAACTACTTGAAGTTACCGGTCCGTTATAAGAGTTCAAAATTAAAATAAGTTTTTAAATTAAGTTTGAACTTAATAATGCAAAGTAACAAATTTTATTTAATAGCGAAATAGTTTTGACGGAGATTTTATTTGAGGTTTTTGGTGTGCGATAGGCTGACCTCCGTCACTGCCATAGTCTCTCTGCACCATTATAACGCCTCCAACTTTGTCAAACGTTTACATCAGATGGTTTTATAACCTCTGGTGTTCTACCTACCCCATGAAGGATACAGGCGTGTAGATATGTATGTTTATATCATATTTAAGTTGAACTCTTTAATTTATTGTAATTTAAAACCTGGATATAAACATTTAGTATCATAACATTGCATATAAGCAAAGTAAACCTCTCAGTACAAAATGACTTTTGGCCTCTGTTTATTCACATCCTGAAAGGCCCCGACCACTCCCGCTATAAATCTTAAAGCTAATCCTAAGTCCGCTGTAAACCTACCGAATGTTCATTCTACCACAGTGATATATTATGGACTATTTCTCAAATCTAACTCATCCTTGAGATGGACGCATAATTATAGATATTTTCTACTGTAGGCCATTTTCAAAAGAGCTGCTTCGTTTTGAGTTTGGAATATAATATAAAAAGATAAATTATATTTAGAGAAAAGATGGAGCACTATGGAGATTTTCTTTCATGTTTAAATACTATGTGTTAATAGACTTTGAAACTTCTTCGACCAAGGTTACATCATTCTTTCAGAGTGTGTTCAAATGAGCACACTCTAAAAGAGTGTGCTCTTTTAAAGAAAGATTGATTTAATGAAATTACATTGTCACTTTAAAAATAACCTTTTTGATGATAAGCTGGTTAAATAAAACATCGGGAAAAGAGGCTGTAGTATTGCAGAATATACTTGAACTTTAAAAGTTAAAGCCTTAAGTTAAAGTTACAATTTTAATGTAATGAAATGCAATAGAAAAACTTAAATCAATACTAATACTAAACTTAAATGAGTACTTAAATTATTATTATTAACTTCAAGTGTCGGCCCTCTTTATCGTGATAAAATAAAAAAAAAACCATAGACTTCATACAAAAAGGTAGTTAACATAAAATCGAACATTAATACTTCATACGACCCACTTTTCCCGTGAATATCGTAAAATTCTAACTAGATAATATTTTAATACTAGTATAATATACAGAACCTTCTCGATACCAATGGAATGCAATAAAGTTTAGGTACCTATATGAAAATTGGATTGAAATCGTCTCAAACAAGATATAAGCAATTTTTTCCCTATGCACGTTTACCTAAATAGATTATATTATTTTATAATATAACATCACATAATCTAGCCCAAATTTAGTTTCTTAAAAATATATTTCATGTATGTTAGAAAGTAAAAAAATTTAAGACATAAACATACACATTGAAGATA
This sequence comes from Stenoptilia bipunctidactyla, assembly GCA_944452665.1. NCBI lineage: Eukaryota > Metazoa > Arthropoda > Insecta > Lepidoptera > Pterophoridae > Stenoptilia > Stenoptilia bipunctidactyla. Next base: position 25,440,111 of record OX101735.1, read on the forward strand.
TGAATATGATAAATAAACTTAAACACATCAAATCCATGACTTTACTGCTCATATTGGTATGCATTACAAATATATCCACCCCCGACGGTATTTGAACTCTAGAACTTGGCATAGAAAGCAGTATTTTTCCATTACACCAGAATAGCCGTCTGTTTTTAAACATGTGTTAAATCTTAGATCACATTTTCCGGATATTTTAAAAACATATCTACATGCAAAATAGTTTTTAATTTTTCTTTATTCTATCCAGCATTCAAAAAGGGCTGTCGGAAAATTTCGTTAGCTTTGGGCAAGCATTCTAAACTGTATAGGGGTTAGAAACACTAATTATAGGGAACCTTCAGAGAACCTTTTTTGATGAAACTCTGTATTCAAGGTATTACATTTTTAAAAACCTTTGAAATCGTGCGATGTGATGGGTTTCGGTCGGCGGCGAAATGTAACGCCGAATTTCTGTATTCCTTAATCAAGCGACAGGATTTTTGTGCAGATAAAGAAATAAGATATTTCTGTGACACAATTTGACACAATATTATATTTTCGCACATATTCGTAAGGAAGGAAATAATAAAACGTAAGAAATCGGGTCTCTGACAATTTTTGAGAAATATTGTAGATCTGGGAGAGAAAGCAACTCATAGAATGTAGCACCTGCTTCTCTTCCCGAGCATACTACAAAAGTCAGTTAAGGGACAGAGTGCCCCCTGTTACTGCAATAGTCTCTCTACAGCAATAAAATACCTGCAAATTCGTCAAACGTGACATCAAATGATTTTATAATCTCTGGTGTTCTGCTTACCCCATAAGGGATACAGGCGTGAAGTTATATGTATGTTGTAGAAAGTGCGTAAAGTATTGAATTATAATTACATATACACAAACAAATAAAGCTGATAATCATATTCACCACCGTCTAGATTAAACTAAGACGACCACTTTGGCGTTGGGGTAAACCTATCTGCCTCAGACGCCAGTGGTTGCGGGTTCGATCCCCGCACGGAACTAGAAAAAAAAAAATGTTCCGTGTCTGGGTGTTTATCTATTTATGTATTTATATTCTAGGTTCCCCCCTAGTTCGCTATATGGTATTCCATAACACAAGCTATGCTTACTTTGGGGCCATGTAGTTGGTGTGATTGTCTGGGGATTTTTTTTTTTAAGTTAAGATTAGACAACTGTTATAATGAAAAGTTATTTTTGAAAATAGTCTGAAAATGTATAATTCTGTCTAATGATTTAATTAATAGGTTCTGGGATTAAATACACTTAGACTCTTTCAAATGTCTCTCGCTCAAATAACTCTTCTCCAGTATAAATATTTGTGACAGTTTTCTATGGAAAATGGGCAGCGAATCCATGCTTAAATCATGATCAAAGCGCAAGAAAACTTTTATAATACTGTACATAGACACTGCAAAAAACACGGGGAAATTGAATTTCTTAAAAGTAATCTTAGATAAAGATAAAATTTTGTTTTATGTATTTGACTTGTATCTGTTAAATGAAACTAAATAAAGCTGTATCTATTTAACTTTTTATAAAATTTAGTTGGCTCTTATACACAAAAAAAATATGATGAGTTTATTATAATAATGATTATACTTAATTAAAACTTAAGTTCAAAAGATGGTTTATTTGAATTTAGGCTAAGTTTCATCCCGAAATTCCTACAAGACCAAAATTTAAGCTTGTAATAAATAATACCCTTAACTTAAAACTCTCATCGTTAACAACAAAGAAATACATCTCATATCAAACAGATTTAAATAACAAAAGCATGAGAAAGCGCCCTTACCATCGCACTAATAGGCACAGGCTGGTATTTCACCCTTTTATAGTGTTAACAACCGTCGAACCAAGGCTTTGATAGTCCCTTTGCGTCGTGTCGCAGAGCTGCGGAATGAACAGCTAGCGCCTGTTCCCTGCTCTTGTTTTGTTTCTTTTAGTTATTGTGGATGGTTACTTCTTGCATTGAATCGTTAGTGTTGTTGTAGGTATATGAATTCGAAGTGATTTAGGGCCATAGTTGGAATCACTTGTATCATACGTGGAAAAAAAGACATCAATGCAATTTTATTATTTGTATTATCTGTAGGTGTATAAATTGACCCCATATTACGCATGTCAAGTTGATTTTCAGACGTCACTTTTTGTAAATACTGACAAAGACCGCTTTTGTAATTTTAAATTATTTTAACTCTTAGTATTATAAATCGGTTTTTTTATCTTTGATATAAAGTGTAAATAAATAAATCAATGTTTTTTTTAAAAAAATATTCTAGAAAACAAAAAGTGAGTTGCTTCCATTTTAGAATTCCCTGTGTCACGGTTGGTAGGCCTTACGTAGTATACCAATTTTATTTAAAATACTAAAGTGATTTTTAAGAAGGGAACTCTAACTAGGTCATCAATAACATTAAGTAGTAAGTGCATAGTTCATTACACGACTCATTCTTTATAATAGCAAAAACGGTATAACTTATAACTTTAACATTTCAATCTCTCAATATGAATAATAATGGTCACACAAATAACTCAAGCTTATCGTTAGAAGAATATTAATAAGAGCAGCTTTGCCTGTGTCTGACTTTCTCATAAAGACGCGACTAGCATGACTTAAGACGAGAAACCCCTTGAACTCGGAGGAGATATTCTCAATTACTACTACAGTTTTCTTCCTTCAGATTCAAAACTTATGAGCACTCATTGTTGGTTCGTCTTTTCTACTAAAGTCGAGTCTAAAGACATGCGTGTAATATTGATTAGCATGTGTAACTTTTATTCTCTCGAATGTCAAAATAAGCTTCAAAATAAGTTTTTGTAAGCAAACTTTCAAAAATCAAAAATTCATTTATTTCCCAAATACAAACTGTAAATTTCAAAACTTTATATAATATTTAAATCATAGTGTATTTAAGTGCTATAATATTTAACAGTGAGGTAAATAAAGACCAAATACAAACTGACTGACGGTCCCCGCACTAGGCGAACCTGTATCGCGGGGTGCCGGAACGTTTACCATTTCAAGTTAAAATGTTGCTGTATTTGAAGAATCCTTATTTGACATCAGAGAGACTACAAATTAGCGAATGTTATTTCGAATCGAGCCCAACAGCAACGTATTACTTAAGATCACTTTTAAAGTAGAATCAAGTATAGTTTGCTAGCAGAACCTTGGCTTTTGTGGTACAAGTGGTTTACGAGATTTAAAACCATCGTCGTAGAAATACATTTAAAATTGAAGAATATAATCAAAATGTGTAAGCAAAATAAGTGTTTCTTGCTAGACAACACGTCTTAAATAATATAATTAACTTTTCCCACAATGAGGCCAGCTAAGCATACAAATAAAAGTCTTGGCATCCACCTCTTGTTTTAAAGGATGAAAATTTTCAGTAAATTTTTATTACAAGTGTAATGTACCGGCATTTTTATATAAGAAGAGCTTGCTCTTTACGATGCACACAGAGGCTCTAGAGAAAATACGAAGTCACAGGATACATTTACATATTTAGATTTTCAGAATTCTATCCGTATGCAAATAATGGTTGTGTTTTTAGAATACCGCATCTAAAATGAAAACACTGAACTTATATAGAGCTATTTTGTTTGTTCAATGTTAGAAAAGTAGGTTAAGTTTTTATTATGGTTATGGCTGGTGTATCTTTTATTTCTTAGTGTACAACTATTTTTCATTTATCTATGTAAATTTTTGCTTACCGTCGGCCTTAACTGTCGATAAGATTCAGAAGAATGATGAAGAGGGATGGGTTACTCTCAAGAAAATAAAAAATAAATCAATTTATACTAGAACATCCAACCTAAACATATAGGGTTGAATTTTAGCCCCCAGGCAAATTTAAAGATTAGTTTCTTTGATACGATATAAACGTAACTTAGCGCTTTTTATCTAAGCGTCGCTTAGTACAAAAAAGGAGAAATTGGAACCACAAACTTTTTTAAAAATAGCTGTTAATGAACGCAGCTACTACGACGCGGCATTATATTGATAATACTACGACGTAGTACTACAAGATGATTTGTTGAGATGCGCGTAGTCATTTTTTTATTTTAATGTTAATTATTATTTAGAGTTCCTTGAAAAAAACAAATACTTTAATTTTTTTTTTAAAGTATTTTTTTTGTAAAAAAATGTATGCCGGTGAGTACAAATCATTATACAATTTGACATTGATTGTATTATTACATTTTATTTGGCTACATAATTATTCACCCTACAAAAAGAGACGGAGCACTAAAACTATTGGGAAGACAATGAAGAAAAAATAATATGTCTTTATTTTCTCATTATGATAAGACAGTCTCCGTGTTGCAGTAGTATACACGCTACTGTGCAAATGGTGAGGTCGGGGATTCGCTTCCCAGACATGGAACAAAAAAAAGTTTCCGTGTCTGGTTGTTTATCTATTCAATTATGTTATGGGTTCCTTAGTTTGCTACGATTTCCCATATCACAAGCTTTGCTTACTTTGATTCCATGTAGTTGGTCTGATTGTCTAGGATTTTGTTTATATTTACCTATTTATTAATTTACAAGATCGCATAACAGCTTTGTATATATCAATAGTATATTTTTTTGTAATATTTTTGACGTTACTGTTTTGCATGTACTTTTTACCTATTATTTTGTTCCAAAATTGTAAATTAAAATAAAACTACTTTTTAACCGGATTAATCGCGTATAATTTATATTTTACAGTGGTCACGAGCGACAGTCGCTCGTGACCACGGGGTCTGCAAAGACACCGAAACGTCGAGTTAAAATGTAAAATATAAATTATACGCGATTAATCCGGTTAAAAAGTAGTTTTATTTAAATTATGAATCGTGAAAACTTAAGACAATACTTTGTAAATTAAACTTGAGTTGTCGTAGTTTTGTTCCAGAGATTAAAATTTATAAACCTATTTAGTCTAACATTTGTCGTTGAAGTTTTAATAAAGCGCTAGACCACAGCGATAAAAAACCAGAGTTATCGTATAAGAAACGTCGACTTCAATTGAAATTATTGGTTTTAAGTAAAACCGGTATAACAGTCCAGTTTTATTTCTGCTCATATGCTCCTCGGTAAACTTTAACATGTTTTGTGTTCAAATACCCCAGGAAATGACTATGCTTCTTGTTAAAGTTCACATTCAATAGTGTTCCATTTTATCGGAACGCTTTTCAGTGAGATCATAGTCTTCAGGTGTTGTTTTACTCTGTGCTATGTGAACATTAGCTCCGTAAAAATATTGTTGTAAATAAGTTTTAAGCTTTATAAACATTGAATTTAGTAAAAATAAACACAATTTAAGTGATTCTAGCTCTGTGATATCGTTTTCAAAGTTAATAATTGCAAAATAAGTGATAAAGTGACTTAACAGTTTTCTATAACATTGTACCTTAAGTTTAAACTTTCGATAATTATTTTATTAGGTAATATTATTATTGTTGTATAATAAAGTGTATATATCCACCTCATTGTATAAAAGCTAATCGTTTGTCATGTTCGAACTGTGCATCCATAGCTCATTGTGCACCTACTAGTAAGCAATTTGGTTGTAGCATGACATTGGCTCTCACAGTTAGCTGTCTTTTGTTTGTTGTTTTTTCATGTCACGGTCAATTTGTACTGTTCCTATTTGTATTAATTTGATAATTCTGACTGAAAAAGAGTTCCAAGAGTTTTTTCCGCCGGCTTTTTTGTCTCTTGGTCTACTGTAATATCTTATTTAACAACTATCAACAACTAGTTAAAACCGAAGTATGTGATGACTGACTTCATCAAGTATTTTTGAAATTCCTAAAATGAATAAAGATTTTGAATTTTTTTAAAATTTTGAATTTTCATTCGCACTTTCCATCAGGTGGCATGGAAGACAAACATCCAATCCTTACAATATAAAAAAGGCCCTGCAGTGCTATGTGTCTCTGACCAGGGTCCCGCTGCTGACAAGCTGGGTCAGTGACGGTATGTGGATGTCAGAATTATTAGTGAACCGAAAATAGCTTTTGAAAAACCCTAATCACAACTTTGTATCAGTAAATATCATCTGGGAGCACTGCTTAGCGTGCCCTCCGAATCACGAATATCGCCAGTCAATGATCACCCAAAATGATCTGGCCAAACTTTCTATGATCTACTACACTACGACCCCTAGAGATTAGTTATTATAAAAAAAAATATGTATTGCACCAGATATAATAATTTTATGGACTACCGAGATTCTTAACAACATTTTTAGATTCTTATTTTCGGGTTTTCGATATTTTGGCGCAGTTACAAGCATACTTTAAGTTGGTGCACGACACTAAATTATTCTCGAAATAACCGCACCAGATAATGCGTTACATATATTTTCTTAACCCATATACTTACTTAACTTGAATTAAAGTTTAGTCACTAATAAAATAGGATAAAAAGATGTAAAATTTTATATGTACAGAAGTTAAGATAGAAATTAATTAAGATTATAATAATAAAATTCAGTCAGAACACAAGAAGATCTCTCGTTTCAAATCGAATTACTTTTCTAGAAGTTCCCGCAATTTGAATTTCACATCAAAATTGCTCCTTTGATGTTTTATAGGAGCAAAAACATTAATATAAAACATTCGCATCTTAAATAAAAAAGAACTTTCACAAAAGGAAGCCCACACAGGATTGCAAAAGGAGTTTGGATTATATAAATTGCTTTTCATATTTTTATATAAACGTTTACCAAAACGGGTACAATTTTTCTATAGGTTTAGTTATAACTGTAAATTTTCTGAGTATTTTCTCTGTTTGAGTTGATATTTACACTAATATCTCAGTGGTCCCCGTCAAAAAAGGTCCTTATTTTAATTTCCGGAATAAAAAGCTCATTTACTCTTTGAATTTCGGACCTTTTTATATTGCCTCAAAAATGACTCGCCGCCGTTTCAATTTGCTTGATAACTTCTCAATTTCAGCTTAATTGTTATAAAAAATGATAAACGTTTCATTTTTAACATTTTAGAAGTAAATTCAACCGTTATATTTCTGTATATTTTATTATATACTAACACCGCGTTTGACCTTAATATCAGGTGAAGGTAAATTCATATGAGCTCGAAGATGACACATAAGAAAAGAATTGGCCCTTTATAAAATATCAACTGATTTCATATACATTGCTCTTGGCAGATCGCAGTAATGCCGCTACGAAAAAGTCGCTTCTGCCCGTCCATAGTACCTATAGCCACGGCAAGAGATGAGGTATTGCTTTTCCTCTTTTGGCTTCTCATGTCCCGACATGTATTCATGTATATAAAGAAATTAACTATCTACAGGTAATGACTATTTCCATATTCTGAAAAAAACCAAGAACTTTTCAACTATCCTAAACCGCACTAAACGTCATCTCAACATAATAGTATTTTCCATGCAAGTAGTATGTTAAATCCAGTACTCCTACCCACTTTATATTTTAAATCTTATTCTACTATGGAAACGACCAACCCCTCATTAACATACGTTGAATTTAAAATGTCCAGTACACATTTTATTTGAGAAACCTTTGAAAAAACTAGGTTTTATTTTTATTTTCTGCCGTGTATACTAAATTTCAGTAAAATCTATGTGAATGTAATTTAACCTTTTCAAAGGCCTGCTCAAAGGGCGCATTAAATTTTAAATCTAGTTTAAACCCTCTCAAACGTCTTTCTTAGAAGTTTCCAGTTTCTTAGAAGTGAATAGAGACCGATAAATAATTTAATTTAGGTTTTGTCTCAGTCTAAGGAACTACAAATGTCCCTTTGGGTACTCACAGTATTTCGAATTAGTTTCTCTGTATGCAAGAGTAGAGACTGCTGAAACGACCCTACCAATCCTTGAAAATCCTGTCAAATAAAGCGACCTATACTATACAAGACCTTATATGAAGTTCACGTAGTATTGAGGAAAACAAAACAAAATAATAAATGTACAAGTAACTTAAATTTATTCTGTAGGAAATGTTTCAAAAGAATAATGGTGGACAAATAAATAAGTACGGTTGAAAAATAAGGCATTTTTAAGTTTTTAAGAAAACTGCATCAAGAAAGTAAGTTACAAAAATACATCGCCCGACTTACTTTCACACTGGGCCATGAATCCATAAACTGATCGAAACATGCTATATGTAAATCACCAGTTGGAACTTGAAAACTTTTTGCATTTTGTTTGTTAAATCCGTCATAAAAATTGCATATCATAGAGTCGGACAATTATCTACTTAAATAAAACACTTTTTAACCAGATTTATCGCTTATATTTACATTTTAAATTTTGACTCGACGTTTCGGTGTCTTTGCAGACCCCGTGATCACGAGCGACTGAGGTGTCAAGCGTCGGAATGATAGATTCTAGGTATGTAATGTAAGAAGCATTACATTCCTAGAATGATCAGAGAAGCGTTTAAAATAAAAAAACACCCTAATTTCAATAGAGAAGATGGTTGGAAACTATCACCAACATGGGACCCTATCCTGAAAAACATTAAATCTAACATCCAGCAAGCTGCACGACCTGAAAGCTCAAGATACTGTCAGCTCATTTTGTGTCAATCCAGAACGCTACGCTCGCAGACTGAGAAACAGATGGAGGTGATGATGTATAACTTTTCCCATCTATCAATCGGACGCTTGACACCTCAGTCGCTTGTGACCACGGGGTCTGCAGAGACACTGAAACGTCGAGATAAATTCAAAATGTAAAAATACGCGATAAATCCGGTTAAAAAGTGTTTTATTTAATAGTATGAATCGCGAAAACTAAAGACAATATTAATTATCTACTTGATGGTAAATACTAAGCTTTATATTTGATAATAACGCATAATGAAATGCATTTAAGATTAAAACATTATCCAGAAATAGCAGCTTAACTATGACATTACAAAGCAGTCGAAACTCAGAGGAAATGCATACAAACGTGGAATACGAACAGAATTTCATTACTGAATTACTGAACTGTTTAACTTTGGAGTTCATAAGCTTAACTAAACCAAGTGCATATGTGCTTATCCAGCAATTCTGTTCTAATTAGTCTCACTTTAAATAACTATCAAAATTTAATTTGAAGAAGGACTCCATACGTGTTCCTCTTCAAAGATTTGTTAGTATAAAAGCCGTTCGATTGGAAGTAACTATAAGTTACATAAATCCCTTATTATTTGTTTTCTAATATTTAAATATATTTGATGACTAGTTTTTTTTATTTTTAAAGGTTTTGTTTAAAAGTAATTCAGAATTAGTATTTTAGCTTCCATGCTGGTCTGGGAGCGAAAGAAAAACATACAATGTGCCGGCTGCTTCTCTTCCAGGGTATACTGTAAAAGTCAGTTAAGGGATGGAGGTTTTATTGGCGTTTTTGCGGGCGATTGGCTGACCACCTGTCACTACAATAAACTCTCTCCATCATAATAACACCTCCGAATTTGTCAAACGTGATATCAGATGGTTTTATAGCCTCTGGTGTTATGCCTACCCCATAAGGCGTGAAGTTATGTATGTATGTACCTGTGTATTTTAGTCTAAGATTTACTATACTGGCGAGAGGAACTCAAATAGCAAATATAGTTACTATTGAACTTTATCGAAACTATTACGTCACTACTGGGCTTAGTTTCTTTAAAGCTGGCTGTACATAATGTGGTACTTAGAGGAATTGAAACGAGAAAAATGATACTTATTGAGCACGGTTATTGTCTTTCTTTCTTCAATTTATTTCCTAGCGGATGCAAGGCTTTTAATAATGGCAACTTGATACAACTATTCACTCTACAATAAAGGGAAATGGAATTTAATTAAATTAACAAGTTCTTCTTAACTCAGCAGGTCTTCAATATTGAATAACTTACCAAAAAAAAAAAAACAAAATAAATACAACATTTTAATTAGTAGGTTTCGTATTATTTCCCAAAGTTACTTCTAAAATTACAAAACTAGAAGAATGGCTTTTTTTTTTTTTTTTTTTTTTTTTTTTTTTTTTTTTTTTTTTTTTTTTTTTTTTTTTCCGCCACAGAAAGCTTAAACTACCGACTTGACGCCCCTAAGGGAGCCACAGAAGGAGAGGAGGTGAATGCTTGATGCACGAAGAGGGGACCTTTGGGGGACTACCCCGCCAGCCAATCCCTAACAGTGCGGGACTCACCGAACCCAGCGTTACCCGCTAAACACCCCCTTTGCTGAGTTGTCCCGAGTTGGGTTAATCTCATCATCTGAACGACAGCCAATTGGAGTCAGAGGCTGCGTACCGGGCGTCCCAAGAGACAACCCGTCACGAAAGCTTATCGCAGGACCGAATCTGTAACAATAAAAAAAAATTGGAAACGACGTCGTGTGAGTTATAAACACATGTTGTGTGAATTAATTGTTAAGGACAACCTAGAACCGGTTGGCTTGTTGAAGCTTCCTCACGAGGGAGGCGTGCTTGGATAGGATGGGGAGAGCATCGGCGAGAGAGTCCTGGCCGGCGTTGAGAGCAGCGCCGAGCTCAAGAATCTCGTCGATAGGAGCGACGGTGACCCAGAACGCCAAGCGATCAAAACTGACCTTCGCGTTCTGTACCGCGGGTTGGGCGGGCGGCCGCGACGGAGTCGCGGCCGCGCGCCCAGCCCAAGCGGTAGGAGTGACGTTCGAAACGGGTTTCGATGCGCATTCCACGGCCTGAGGGGCCTTAGCTTGAGGGGAGCCCTTAGGGGGCTGGGGGCGGTGTCTCCAATTAAGGGGATCGGCCGCCGCTTTGGAACGGACCGAGCGCGGCGCCTTAGGGCACCCGCGATAGTTCGCCGTGTGGCCGGACTGGCCGCACAGGACGCAAGACGGATCTGTCGGGGACTCAAGGGTGCGGGAGCACTCCTTGGTGGAATGATCCTCTAGGCACTTAACGCACCTAGGTTTGGCGAAGCAGTTATGTGCCGCATGACCATAGAGTTGGCAGCGGTGACATTGACCGGGGTGACCTCTGTTGTGAGGTTTTTCAACGCGAATATGCGAGAGGCCGCATACAGTGCGGGCCCCATTGCGAATTAGGGAGTTCCCGGCTGTGTTATTCGTTAGAATAACAAGCGCAAGGGGAAACTGTTTGCCTCGTTTGCTGTGCAACTTGTGCACGGACTCAACGGGGAAACCTTGAGATTTGAGATCCTCGGCGATAAGGTCGTTCGATAGCTCGAACGGCACGCCCCTAAGGATAACGCGGGCTTTACGCTCTTCCGGGAGAGCGTAAGTATGATAGGCGAATTGCCTTTGAGTTAGCAGGGAAGTCAGATTTCTGAAATCGATCAGAGTACATGGCTCGATCTTAATGAAGGCACCGGTGTTGGTTGCCTTCTTGTAATTGATCTTGGGGGCAGTCAGGCCCCCCGAACAGAGGGTCGAGATCTGTCCCCAAAGATGTTTATCCCGAAGGAAGACAGGGGGAGGGGGCTTAGAGCTCGGGGGAGGACCCGCGGGCTTAGGACGCGGGGCAACCTTGGGGCGCATTGCCTCCTTAGGGGCTTCAGCCACCTTAGGGGCCGCTACCGCCTCGGGAGCCGTCGCTGGAGAGGGCGTGGGAGGAGCGGAAGAAGCGGTATTCTTCTTTTTCCTATAAGAGGATTTTTTACCCCTTACTGGGGTGAATGGAGTGTTATCCGTAACAGTGTCATCCGAGTGGGACGCACTGACGGGCGAAGCCTTGCGTTTAGACGCAGCGGATTGGGCGGAGGACTCGGCAGACTCGGATTCGGAAGATTCCGATTCGGAGATGCCGTCCATGTACTCTGAGGGGCCAGGAGACACCGTAGAGCGTTGGGACTGGGCATCGAAACCCGGGGGGACCTGAAGGGTCTGAGCGGCCTGGGCCTGAGCGACTTGGGCCTGGGCAGCCACCAGCGAGCTCTGAAGCTGCTGAATTGTGGCTTGAAAGCGTGCTTCTTGCACGTGGAATTGGGCAGTGAGGGCGGCCGTAGCCGCCTCAACACGAGCGACGACGCGCCCCTCAAAAGCTGCATCGAGCTGACGTGCCATAACCGAAATATCCGGCAACACGAGTGGTGGAAGAGGCTGGAAGCCTGGAAAGGGCTCCATGATGGAGTACCCTCTGAAAGTTTGATCGTGCCGATGAACGGCGAACGAACTAACCTAGCGAAAACCGATGCCGATGAACGGCGCGGAAACTGAAAAGAGGGGGTGCGTGCTCCTAACTCGAGCAGGCACCTAACCGTCCCCCGGGGAAAGGCCCAGTGCAATGGGTTCGGGTCTGCCGGATTTGTTAGCCCTGGAGAGCTAATAGCGTTCCGGGGCCACGCTAACGAGCTTCGTTGTCACCGTAAGGTATCAACTCGTTCAAACGCGGAACTTGGAAGTTTGTTTAAAGTTCGTCCTTTTCAGCACGAAAATCACTCAAACTTCCAAGTAGTAGGATAGCGAAGTTCGCGAATGCGTCGTTAGCACGCAAGTGGCGCCACTGTCGCAAAGCGGTACTAATACGCGGCAATACCGACCGGAGAGCCTCGGAGTCGATAAGCGGTACAACGGAACGATAACGATAAGGGTCCTGCCGAGTCGACAAGTCCCTTATCGATAGAGACGGAGAGCACTGAGAGCACGATAAACACGACCACTGCGCGCGAACGATGAAACGGGAAGAATGGCTTCAAAATCCGCAGCTTTTATATAATTTGCAAGGTAATACTATCCTTACATGCTGGACTGGGAGCGAAAGAAAAACATAGAATGTGCCAGCTGCTTCTCTTTTAAATTCGTTTTTGTGGGCGATAGGCTGACCCCCTATCACTACAATAGTCTGTCTCCATCTTTATAATACCTCCAAATTTGTCAAACGTGACATCAGGTCTTATAACCTCTGGTGTTCTGCCCACCTCATAAGGGATACAGGCATGAGGTTATGTATGTCGTTATGTATGTATGTAAATACTACCACGTGTAGCATTAAAATTATTAGAAAGTATTGAAAATATGAAGTTATTAAAAAAGAGTTTTTTGAACTTTAATGATTAAAATGAAAAACTTTAAATGAAATTTTAAGAAAGTTTTTACATTTTTAGAATAAAATTTTTGCGCCACAATAATTCCAAGTTTCAAGATTACAGCTGAAGTATCTCAAATAGGTGTATGCGCAAGAAGTTATTTTTACATTATTTAAGAATAATACTCTGAAAAGAACAATCTGTCAAGAAGAACTTTTTGATAAGAACTCAGTTTTATGACACAACATTTGTTTATCTTTACAGCCATTACACTAAACTACTACAAACAAGCCCGGACTGTAAAAAAGACAAACCGGTTTATTGCAATTTCTCAGAAGAAAGTTTTTATAGCGAAACATCAAACCATTTGACAAAAGAATGTTTGGTTTGCTTCTTATTTATGACTGCAGGCTGAAAACGTCGAGGGTTTGAAGTTAAATTGTACCTACTGAGCATATAATAAAAGTGATATTACTTAAACTTCTTGTTCTATTTCCACAGACTTTAAGAAAAGAACGCGGTACTAATTTGAGACAATGTTATTATTTGTTCCGCAATTATTAAAAATCCATTTTAATTATTCTTTAAATTTATTTTGAATATAACAAAATTTGAAGATCTTTTTGTACATTATCGTATATTTTTCAGAAAAAGATTTTAAAATCTCAGAAATATTCAATGCTTTAACTTGACTACAACTCATAAGAAATATTCTTTTTGTACGTGCAATAACTGAAAGTATATGAAAACGTAATACAAAAACGAAGCATTTGAACTGTGCCTAAAAGCACATAACATACATTAATAATAATCCCAATAAGTTTCGTCAGATCTCATAAAAATAAGTAATACCACTCTGCTTCACAAAATAAAATATACAATATTGAATATTTTCCGCATGTTTTACAATTCACGTGTAGGTGAAACATGAACTACCTTCCTACCGAGAAAAGCCACTTCCACATCAACTTTGAATATATTTTATGTAGGCCTGAAATAATAACAAAAAGGATAATGGTAATGGTGCCCTCGGTTGTTTTTTGCAAGTATTACTTTGTTTTCCCCGAAGTTAGAGTAAGTTTAATGGGGTCGGACAGCGCGAAACTACCCTTTTACCCTAAAATGAATATCTGTTAGTGCTTTTAACACCGAGAACGCTGGGTCGGAACAAACAGCCACTTTCATTTGGCTAAGTAGGGTCCATGGAACAAATAATCTCACTCTTTATGTTTAATTTATTATTTGCGTTCATAATGTTCTTGATGTTAAGTTGTATTTAAAGCTTAGCATATTAATATATTGTATGAGAAGGTTATATGGGGTGTGGGCACAGCTGCTGTTGATATGGTAAGACGATGAAGCTAAAACGTTTTTGTATTAATACCGTACCGTACGTTGACGTAAAAGTAAGATTATCACAATATTTCAAATATTATATAATTTGCTGAAGGCTGGAAATGTGGAAATATTAAAAAAATAAGGGCATGTAACTTTTTGTGTTTAATCGGTGACTGAATCCCACCAGTGAAGATGAGAAAGAAGATGACAACACACAAGTTTAAGGACCTGGCTCTTCATTATATGTTGCCGAAATACATCACCGCAGAATTGGAAATATTTAGCGGCACATTTTATATTAATGGAGGTCGCTAGGGGTCCTAGCACTGGCCAATTGAATTAGTACCCTTTTACGACACGCTCATCCAAGAGTGGGGTAGAGTTTTTCTATGCCGACTCTACGCGCCAGAAAACTTCATTTTATGAAAGTTTAATCAAGCTTTAACTATACTTAAGCTAAGTGAACCTAAGCATTTCCTAAGAGTTCTCTTTTGAGTTCTTAATTCAAGATCAACTTTTGAGAAACATTTCTTAATACCAGTCTAAAGGCTGATGCGTAATTTTTGTAAGTGACCATTTGATATCTTTAAACGTCTCATTTTCACAGTCATCGGAAACTTCCCGACGAAAGTGAGTTGAACAAAGACTTCTTTTGTTTGATAGTCGCAAAACGCACGAATTTAATAAAACAACTTTCCAGCGATTGCTCCCGTAGGGTGACGCGAGTGGCAGACAACTTGGAAAGATTCCACGCCGTACACAGGCGCATTAGGGAACTGTGTCAACTCGGTAAACGACAGTTCGAACTCAGTTCGTAGGTAAACAATTTAGCAACTTTTCACTGCTGGTCGTTTACGCGATAACTTGCCCCACTGGGAAGAATGGATGGTAGCCATGTTTGCTTGGAAAGGTCGATAAAAAAAAATATGATTTTACTAATATCTATGAGCAGCTCAATTACTTAATTGATTTCAGAAATTTACAGCCCATTTTTCATAAATATTATAATGTTCGTTAGCTTATTTTAACAAGTAAAAGTATCTTACTTATTCGGTCATTCTTATTTACTAATTATGATTTTATACATATTGAACACGAAATACATATGGTTTCAAAACTAAATCAAATAGTACCGAGCTACTAATAATCAATTTCAGATGCATTCACGCGCTCAGCTTTCCCAACCGGATCTATGTCACTCGGTCATTTATTGCATTTAGCGCCATCTATTATTGCGCAGCTTCGGTTGGCATCCAATCATTCGAACATGTGTATTTTTATCTGTTAAAATTATATTCAAAATATAAAACATATTTTCGTTTGATTGCAATCTGTTATCTGAACTGAGATATCTGATTTTTGTATAGAAATTATATCATTAAACCGTCTTGCGTCTACGTTAGCCTACAAGTTGAACAAAAAATCCATTGTGCTTAATAAATTCGATGGCCAACGGCCAGGAGCCAGCAGCTCAGTTGGTAGAGTACCCGCCCTGACTGCAGGGGATCTGGTTTTTTGTCCTCAGTTGGGATCGATTTAATTTAGTATTTTTATCATTTAAACGGCTTATGATTGCTAACTTGTCATTAACTATGTCTTAAATGACATCACGCATCGACGTTGTTCAGAGTAGACGTGTTACTACTATTCTCAGTAATTTTTCTAACCTGTGATAAGCAAAAGTACTCTTTATCGACTTTAAGCTAAAGTTCATAGTGCCATAAAGAAAACCAGTAGATTGCGGGGCTCGGGGATTACACAGATCTTCTGCACACCTGCACCTCACCCCCGTGGAAGAGTATAGCTGATGCAGTTTTTGTCTCCGTCTACGCACCGTTATACATACGCCGGGTACCACTGGGATTGTTTCTACCAAGTAACTGCAAAAGTTTTTATAAGGTACCCACATTCTAAAAAAATATAAATCAAAAATCAAATTCAAAACCTAGGGCATAATCTACATTTTATATCTATTCTCAATAATCCCATCAACTATGTCCAGCTGTAATGCATGTAAAAAGCCAGTCAAGCAATCTGAGAAGATTACCTGCACGCGAACTAGCTGCGCTCGGAGCTATCACTGCCTCTGTGTTGGACTAGGTCTCGACGCCAGTAAGAAGCAAACTGCATGGACCTGTCCGCTGTGTGTAAATAAACAGCCTAAGGTTGGAGACAACTCAGACACCCCCGTGAAACGATCTGTAACGGAGCAGAGTCCACCACCCGTCACCGTCGATAATGTTACCACCCGAAAACCTAGCCAACCCCGATGTGGTGTTAGTGGGTCTCCGCAGCCGATGGAAACTGTCATCACCACCAAATACGAACTGCAGCTCTTGGTTCGCGACGCGGTAAAAACAGAAATCGATTGCTTTAAAAAACAGTTGTCATCTATTGAATCCACCTTACAGTTTATAAGTGACAAATATGATGACCTTACCAAAGCCCTAACCACAACTAACACGGAAATAAAATCCCTAAAAGAAGAGAATTCTCGCCTACGAAAACAGGTGGATGCTAATACCTCACGAATTCAGCACCTCGAAGTCGAGCACGCACGAGAACAGCAATGGTGCCGATTACAAAATATTGAAATCGTCGGCGTCCCGGAAAATAAAGAGGAAGATACAACTAGTGTCGTAATCAAACTAGCTCAAAAAGTGGGTGTCGATGTCGACAGGTCTGAGGTTGAGTTTGCTCATCGTGTGCAGCCGCAGCGGGCTGCGAGCGCTGCCGGCGGCCGCACCATCGTCGCCCGGCTCCGCCACCGCAGCACCAAGGATGCCATCGTCGCCGCCGCCCGCAAGCACCGAGGGATCAGACCCGCGGACATCGACATGGTGGGCAATGCCAAAACGGATTCCAAAATTTATGTTAATGAACATCTTACGAAATACAATAAAACGCTCCTAAAGGAATGTAAACTAAAATGCAGAGAATATAATATTAAATTTATATGGACAAAAAACTGTCGAATTTATATCCGCCGGAACGAAACTTCACCCCCCATTCCTATTATGTCAACTGCCTGCTTGCAAAAAATAACTTAAATGTCTTTTCTATCAAAATCATATTAAATTTCTTACAGTTATATTTATATTACAATTATATCTCTTATACATTCATACAATCGAGCGATGCACTTTGCAACCCTACATTTGAACACCACACAATCATACCATTTATCGAATCATACACACTTTATACTATACTACAACTACAGAATTACACTCTAATTAATATAAAACTATTCGATTTTAAATACTTACAATATCAACCTGGACATACTCTTATAAAAATACTTGTTATTGCTTACGCCGCCATAAAATCTAAAGTTTGCTTACAGAAAACAAGTATGTTTTTTATTATTAAATATGCTATAAGCCTAGTTTCCGTAAATAAACAACTACTCTGCAATATTTACGTAGATTCGTTTCTTATTCCGACATATTTCTTAACATACTTTAATATTAAGCTCATTGAAAATAACCTGAATATGTACGAACACCTAATACCAGTTATAGTTTCGTATTATTCTGAAATAACATCTACTCCTAAACTTAAATCACTTGAAATCCTCGCTGATTACTGGCTGTTACTTATAATTTTGTCTGAGTTATATTTCACAAACACTATTTTATATTTAATGGAGATCACTAACTGCACCAATGCCTAACAACACTTTGAAATTGTATTATCAGAATGTACGCGGCCTACGCACAAAGACAATTGAAGTTTATAATAATCTATTTTTATCCGACTTTGACATAATCATTTTAACAGAGACGTGGCTGTGCAGCGGCATCTTGGACACTGAACTTTGTAGCTCTAGTAAGTACGATGTGTTCCGTGCGGACCGCGGCTCGCTCGGCGGTGGAGTGATGATCGCCTGCGCCTCCCGCCTCTCGGCCCGTCGCCGCGACGATGTGCGCCTCGATGATGTTGCAGTTACAATACCTTCGCGATCGCTTGGTATTTTAAAATATGATTTAAATATTATTTGTACTTACGTTCCACCGAACCGCGCGCTTCCCGCTCGAATTCAAAAGTTAACGACCCTTTTGTCAACTATAATGAATAATAGTAGGAATGATTTCTTTGTCTTAGCGGGAGATTTTAATTTACCAAATATAGACTGGAACAGCACTCCTCCTACGGTTCTTAAGGTTGGTTCTAAGGAAAGTCAATCCGCTGCATGTGATTTTATTAATTGTTTAACTTATTTGGGCTTTACCCAATACAACTACATCCTAAATTCGCAACGTAAATTATTAGATTTAATATTTTCTAATACACAATTAATAATAACTAAGTCTCAGTTGTCACTCGTGAAAGAGGACAAATATCACCCGGCTATTGACATTGCCACTAATGATATTACTGCCCCCTGTATAAAACCACCAAGCAGGCTCAAAAAAATATTTTATAAAGCAGACTATCAGGGTCTCAATACATTTTTCTTTAGTTACGATTGGTCTTTTTTAAATAAATTAAATTTACAAACAACTATTGAAGAATTCTATGATGTTTTGAATTCGGCTATTAAATTATATGTACCGGTAAAGCCTGTATCTTTTAACTACACCTATCCTGCATGGTATTCTAAGCCATTGATAAAATTAATACGCGAGAAGGCAAAATATCATAGACGTTGGAAAAAATATAAAAATCAATTAGACTATGAGTCTTTTTCAACTTTACGGTCCCGCATAAAAAGATTAGAATCTGAATGTTTTTCTTCCTACATACATTTTTCAGAACAGAAAATTAAAAGCTCTCCGAAGCTTTTATGGCAGTATGTCAAATCGAAAAGAGACAACAGGTCAAACTATCCTAATGAAATGACCTATAACAATGTAACCTACTCCAATGAGCGCGATATATGCAATGCGTTTAATGCATTTTTTGGTGCCAATTTTAGTTCTCCGGCTCTTAATAGTTACTCTAATTTCGTGGAGGATCCTTCGATACACTGTGACATAATTTCAAAAATAAATATTAACTCTGACCACATACTTAAAATCTTAAATAATCTCGATCGCTCTAAAGGCGCAGGCTGTGATGAGATACCACCTCACTTTTTTGTTGGTTGCGCACAGTCATTGGCTATTCCTGTGGCTATAGTTTTCAATCGCTGCTTTCGAGAAGGATACTACCCTAACGTGTGGAAAAGAGCATTTATTGTGCCAGTACATAAAAAAGGCTCTAAGGCAGCGATTGAAAATTATAGACCTATCTCTAAGCTAAACATTTTAGGAAAAGTCATGGAGATGGTGGTTCAACAGCATATTTATCCAGCTATTGCTCGTAATATACCTTCTCAACAACATGGTTTTGTGCGAGGACGCTCTACGTGTACCAATCTTTCTTTATTTGTGGATGAGGTCCTCCGTGGAATGGATAACCGTGGTCAGATTGATTGTATATATACTGATTTTGAGAAGGCGTTTGACCGAGTAGACCACATTATCCTTCTACGAAAGTTGCAAGAGCTCGGAATTCGTGGGGATCTTCTTCGTTGGATTGCTTCTTACCTGGAGAACCGGTCACAGGCTGTTGTTTTGGCGGGTCATCGTTCTGACTTCCTAACTGTCCCATCAGGAGTACCTCAAGGTTCAATTTTAGGACCCCTTTTCTATGTAGCTTACCTATATGATGTTGGTAGGTGCTTCAGTTTTGCAAAGTATTTAATGTACGCTGATGACACTAAAATTTATGCCCACATAAAATCTGTCGAAGACACTGCTAAACTACAAACTGATCTCGATAATCTTTGTCAGTATTACAAGGATAATCATATAACTGTAAATGTTGCAAAATGTCAGCAAATATCTTTTACGCGCAAGAAGACAAAGATAGTACATCAGTATGTTTTGGGCGGTAAAGGACTGGTTACTACTGACACTGTTAAGGACCTTGGGGTGCTCCTTGATTCAAAAATGACGATGTCAGAACATATATTAGCCACGGTCTCAAAGGCCTATAAAAGTCTGGGATTTGTTCTTCGCGTAAGTAAGCCTTTTTCTGACCCCGAATGCATAAAAAGGTTATACAATGCCTATGTTCGTAGCGTGCTTGAGTATTGCTGCGTTGTTTGGAGTCCTCACTACATAACTTATATTGATAAACTGGAAAATATTCAAGCTAAGTTCTTAAATGCTCTTAATTACCGCATGCATGTACAAGGATCTAGTAACTACAACGCGTTATGTGGTAATTATAATTTGCTTCCCTTGAAAGAAAGACGATCTTTGCTACAGATGCTATTTTTACATGATATTTTTAGCAATAATATAGATAGCATTGAATTGAATTCCTTAGCTATGCAACTAAGAACACCCGTTAGACGTACTAGACATTGCACATTATTTCACGTCCCGCTTAGTCGCTCTAATTATGGAAAACACTCAGTTATCAGCCGAATACTTAGATGTTATAACGAGAATTTCCAATCATTGGACATTTTTAATCACACGAAGCAATCTTTTAAAAATCAAGTCACAATTAATATAAAGTTAAAACTAAATTAATAAAACTATTTGACTGTATTATACCTAGGTATGTATTGTCTATATTTTGTATTCTTTGTATTTATATATCTATCTATTTGTGTAATACTTATATGCCTGATTCATGTTAATTGAAAAAACACATACATGCTCAAATGTCATACATACAAACTTACACACACACACACACATACACTCTCTCTTAAGAACTCTCAACACACAAACTTGTTCACTTCTCTAGTCGAATAGGTACCACACCGCTCATGTCTTGATAATTATTATATAGTTATTGAGATTAATAATATTGTTATTCAAAAGTATTTCTGTCTTAAAATCAAAAACTATTCTTAATTAATGCTTATCTTTTGTTATAAATTATTATTATTTTTACTTGTATGCTTAATTTTGTATTTTTAAATTGATTCTTTGGTGTACTTGTGATTTTTGTACTTTTGTTTGTTTAAATTCTACCTACTCTAAAAAGTTTTACTGTGTAAAAATAGTGAACCTGTTATTGGCAATATGTATTTAACCTATTTTTTCTTGTTATAATAGTCATAAGTGCTGTTGGTTCTGTGAACATTAAATAAATAAATAAATAAATAAATATAAATTACCATTTCATGCTCATGATTGACAACGCGTAAATGATTAAAGAGTTTGTGACCCTGTTGTTTGATCCGAACGTTTTGAAAACCTACAGCTTTATACATTTTACGCTTTATTAAATTTAAATTGTAACTAGTGTAGAAAAAAATAATGCCTTCATATTTTTTTTTCAATATTAGTATTTGTATTTATCGACAGGATTACGAACGTGTTAGATTACTTGCTAAAATGACTGACCATCGAGTTTAGTATAAAATTCAAATTCAAAATTTATTCATAATCATAGGTACAGAGGGCAGCACATCAAGCGTTACTAATCTGTCACAAAAATACTTGAATCAAACTCTATGCCTTCGACATTAAAATTGATTGGGAAAATTTGACAGGTAATGTAAGGCTTTTACATTAAAATTAACTTTGCAAACGGGATATTTACCATGTTTTTCATTTATTTTGAGTTCTCGATATTTCGGCTCTGTTACAAGCGCCATGATCACGACGGTACTGAAGATGCGGATAAGCGCTTTTGTTCACGGGAAAAAAAATCTGTCTACCCGCTTTATTATGCGTTTCGATCGTTGGTTACCACTACTATTGTCACTGTTTTCACTTTCAAAAACACTTACCCGTATCTTCAGTACCGTCGTGATCATGGCGCTTGCAACAGCTGAAATATCGAGAACTCAAAATAAACGAAAATTATAGTAAATATCCCGTTTCTAAAGTTAATATAAATGTAACGCTTGATCTGCCGGCTTCTGTACATAAAAGTAACAATTAAATTTTATAACACTCTTTCATTTTATCTTGAACTCATCCATTATGAAAAATAAGGCAGCAGGACATTAATATCAAAAGTAAATAGCGCGCGAAGAATCAAGAACTTAAATGCTCGTTTAGTTATAATTTAAAAATAACGCTTTCACGTTAAAAGCGCAGTTAAAGTATATGTTTTTATTTAAAAAACCAACTACAACCTTGTTTCACTGGTAGCAGTCTATTTATATCTAGTTTAAGTTCCTTTGAACAATGTTGAACAACTGTTATTGCTAGTTATTAGCGAAGCTTTGAGATGTGCACCTGACGGCTTCTAAATAAAATCAAATCGTTTTCCTTCAAAAAATTAGTTCCTCATTTGTTTTTATAAGTCTATATATAGCCACAATATTTAATTAACAACTCTCACTTGTACTTTTGTTTAATCGCGAATTAAAGGTTTTGATTTTTATTTAAAATCCAAGATTAAGTAAAAACCAAGGGAATCCTACTCTTTCATTGCCATACCTAAACTAGGTTCATAATTTTACATGTTACTATTGTATAAACTCCAATCATTGTAACTCTGTACCTACCACCTGTATTATTATGGAAAGCAATAAATAAATAAATAAATATAATTTATGGGATTGCTCTTACATAAAATTTTCAAGAACTTTGTTTTCACATTTTAATGAACCCACGGTAATGCCATTAATGTAGATACTTTAAACCATTGGTTTTGTAAATAAGCAGTATCGTATACTATATCATACTGCTTATGCAGTATCGTACAATATTATAATCGTAACATAGAAACGGAAAGAATCCTCTTTTATATGATGTAGAAATGAAAAGGTTTTTTGCATGTCTTGAAAAACAGAGTCGTTTTAAATACACATAATAAAATTATTGGCATATTATTATTATTCATAAATATTATACCCTGATTGGTGTTGCCACATGCCGACGGGCGAAACTTATGATACGTACAGTAAAGTTTAGTAATATGTATACATTTTTATTGGAATTCACAACCGAATAAGTTGCGAAGTGTGTATATATTAATGCACGTGACTTTACTTCTCTTATTACTAACTAGCCACCGCGTGCGGTTTTACCCGCGTTACTTTTGATCCCGTGGGAAATCCGGGATAAAATATAGCCTATAAAATATTCCTTAAGAGTTGGGCTATCAAATGCGAAAAGAATTTTTCAAATCCCACTTGTACTTACTGAGATTAGCGCGTTCAAACAAACAAACAAACAAACTCTTCAGCTTTATATATTAGTATAGATAACTCCTATTACAAATATTATTTCTCCGCTCTGAATATTTAATATAAGGCAAAATTTAATGAGATGAATAAAATATAAACAATAACAAAACAAATTATTCTAATATTTGAATTGCGAGATTTCCAAAATATCAAAAAACATAAACCGCAATTACAATAAAATACTTGAACAAACCATCGCTCGTAATTATTTTCCGACAAAAAACCACTGGGAGTATTATTTACGAAAAGTCAAAGCCTCATCTATAAAAGGAATAAGTAACTTAGTCTTTATTGCGAGTGTAATAAAGCTGAGAATGGCGTTAACGTGGCTTTTGAGATGGTGAATGGCAACATCGACTCATTATTTGAGCTTTTCATCGAAACAAAAAGGTCTTTGTTTTATTTTACAGCAGATAATGAAGAATCTACTTGAAAATATCGACACAGCGGGGCTATAGAGCCGCCATTGTTTCTCTATGTCGAGTATACAATTTTGGAACGCGGTTTTTAATTGGTTTTCTTGTTTTATCCTGCCAAGATGGATTCTTTGAAACATGTAATCTAATAAATTTTGGCATCTTCCTCCTTTGTTAAATGGAAAATTCGTGTAATGTGTCTTCGGGTTTGTGAATTATTTGTGTACAAAGAAATAAAATTAGGCACGTATTGAGAGATAAAATTAAAATAGCACGTATTTTTTGTTTTGAGGAATAAGCAAGTTGGTTACCTGATGTTAATTTACTATAGAAACTAAGTACTCCTCTTTGAGGATCTGTAAAAAAGGACTTTGTTCCCTTTAAAGATGAGCACGATTTACAACACTATTACTATCAGAAAAAAAATTAATCGTGCTAAATATCGTTCTAAATACCAATTTACATTATCTCCTTCTGTGTTAGGGAAAATGGGATTCAACACTCAAATAAGATAACATAGCATTAGACATTTTAATTAATAATGCCATCTTCATACAACTCCTTACAAATGTGAATACATATCTTTATGTATATCTACAGAAAACACGTAGTAGCAAGTGTTAACAAATAGAATTTATGAATTTGTGATATTTGTAACAAATGCTTTTCACGAGTTATACCGAAATTAAAATTGCAACGCTATCAGATACTGTTGTACCAGTCTTTTGATTATACTATTGTACCTGGAAGATGTAACATTGTTTGCAAATTTAAATGTATCGAAATGTATATACCACCAATTCGGAAAGTTAGAAAAGTGGCAAGAAAATCAACAGTAATAACCTTATAAGAAGAATTCCAGTTTACATCCCAGAAATTTTATCATCCATCTATTCAAATATTTTGTGGTCACCCTTTTTACATTACTTTTGCTTAACGGTATATTTAAATTTATCTCACGGAAAATCTTGAATATTTAGCACAATTTTATTATAAGCAAAAAGCCATGTTTATATATGGATGTAATTTTTTTCCTGTGCATCAATCCAGGATGAGCATGTTATTAAAGTCATTCATTCGGAATTTGAAATTAAATCCCATACTACAGCAATAGCATCTTTAACTTCGCAGAGTATTTTTCCTTAAATCTTTCTGAAGTGTCCTGTCTCGAATTTACATTGAACTGAAATGAAAGTTCGCTGCTTTTCAGAAACAATTTTTTACCTGACTGCGGCACGCAAAGGAGGGTTATGATTTCAGCACGTGTGTATGTATGTAAGTATGTATGTCTGTTTCTTGTTCCCTAATTTCAACTGAACTGCCGGACGGATTTAAACAAATGAGGTATCAAAAGATTCGTATTAACTGTGCGAGTAACATTGGATTCATGAAATTTCAATATGGCGTCTAAAAATAAACATTTGGGCTTGCCCCCGCCTGATGCTACTAATTTTTAATTACAAGTACAATTTAAAAGCTCTTATAGTCTACTGTGTTTGTTTCGCGCTTTTTAGTTTGAACTTACTGTAATCCGCAGTCTGGTTTTTAGTTTTTGTAATTATAGTGTTAACAAAGGTGTATTGGCCTTAGGTATGTCTAAGAATATATTCAATTATAGTTTTAATTTCATGAAACTGACAAACCAACAGCTGTATCCCCCTATACTTATATTCTAAATTTGGAGGTTCTTTGCGTTTGCGATGATGTATTTGTTGTCGTTATTGTTAGTCTGTGTGAACAATCTGAGCTACGCAGACGACATGGTGCTGCTGGCCCCCTCGGTCGGCGCCCTCCGCGAGCTGCTTGCAGTTTGCGAGTCGTGCGCAGCTTCGCACGGGCTTGTATACAACGCGAATAAGTCGCAGTACATGGTCTTTAGGGCTGCTACTAAGTGTCCCTCTACTGTTCCACCTGTACTACTGAACGGTCTTGCTCTTAAGAGAGTTTATCAATTTAAGTACCTGGGACACTTAGTAACAGACGACCTTAGGGACGATGTAGACATGGAGAGGGAACGCAGAGCGTTGTCAGTCCGGGCGAACATGCTGGCCCGCAGGTTTTCCCGCTGTACGGCCTCGGTTAAGATCACGTTGTTTAAAGCATACTGCACATCGCTGTACTCGGGGGCCTTATGGTTAAGGTATGCTCAAAGGTCATACAATGCTTTGCGGATCCAATTTAACAACGCCTTCAGGGCTTTGTTGCGGCTTCCGCGCTTCTGCAGCGCGTCGTCCATGTTCGCGGAGGCGCGAACCGATGGGTTCGACGCTATTTGGCGTAAAAAATCGGCGTCATTACTGCGCAGGGTACGCGGGAGCCCCAACACTATCCTTAGGGCGTTCGCCGATAGATACGACAGTCCATTCTTGAGGACTCTAATCTATTGGACTAAATCTCTTTTAGTTATAAATTACTAACATAGGCTAAGGATATTTTGTAAACTAATGTAGATAAGTAGGTTAATATTATATTTGTTTGATATATTTATTTCTAACATAGTCTTTAAGCCAAAATGTAACTAACTTAAATGGACCTAGTAGTCTGAATAAATAAATTATTATTATTATTGTATTTATTTTGAATTTTGAACTTTCGTATGCAAGTTTAGAAGTAATCTTCTGATCTTTAAATTAAAGAACATTACATTGAATCTGGATTCTATTAAATGTGTTATATGTCTAAAAAAATAATACTTACTACAAATAACTCCTAAATAAATCTAAAAACTTTCAAAGAAAACTTCTTCAAAAGGCTTTCATATGCCCACTTTTACAAGTATTCAAAAAAGGAACTTTACAACGTTGTTTCAGACGATGAACATAATTATTTGCTTATTCGCACGAGTATGTTTCATTATCAATTATGCCAATGGCCTCCGCAGTCCACTGAGTTCATCGCTTCCAGTTGAAAAACCAGGACAATATGTCTATTTGTCGCAATAGGCTAAAAAAATATTATTCGCGTAATTATTATCAATTTAAGATATGCCAACAATAATAATACATAGCACTTATAATAATCGTTTAGAGAAGTCTTAAATTTAGTACTAATATCACTTACAGGCATATACAGCATTCTATATAATAGCATATTGTCACAATAACATTAAATACGATCATAGCATGCAAATGAATAGTTGTAAAAAATAAAAAGATATAGAAAAATAAAAACGAAACAGAGTAGGTATGTCAAAAATTACATAACTGATTTCAAATGCAGTGCATCTATACAATATTAGCAAAACCATTTTAACGTTTTAGGTCTTTCGTTTCTTTGAACAACGTAGTTCATTTTAATTATGCAAAATTTAATTACTCAAAAGTTTAACACTTTCTAAACGGATTTTATTGCCTGAATATTTACATTTTAACGTGACTTAAGACTCTGCCAGCTCGTTTTGTGTAAATCCTGAACGCTACGCTCGTAGACTTAGCAGCAGAGTGCGGCGTTGATAATTGATAACTTTTTTACTGTTAACCTGACGCCCACCATCTCAGTTACTCGTGACCATGAGGTCTGTAAAGACATCAAAATGTTGTGTTATACATTCAATTATACTCTGTTAATAAAATAATAAATAAAATCTCCAAACAATCACACCAACTACATGGTCCCAAAGTAAGTATAGCTTGTGTTATGGGATACCATATAGCGAACTAGGGGGAATCTAAGATATAAATAGATAAATACCCAAACATGGAACATTTTTATTTCTTTGCCTTGCGGGAATCGAACCCGCAATCACTGGCGTCTGAGGCAGAAAGGTTTACCCCAACGTCAAAGTGGTCGTCAAAATTATACATTCGGTATCTGTATATTCGGTAATAAATAATGTAATTGAAAATAACAAATCACGATAACTGAAGACATTATTATAGGAACAATCGTTCTGTGGGTCTTTAATACATATGTATGGTACAATAAAACAGGTAGTTATAAAACAATATTTTCTCTTCTATCCAAAAAATATAATAAAATATAATTCTTAAAATACTTTACCTGATACAACGTCTACCTGGTCCTGAAGTAACTTTATAATTAACTAGCTTTATCCCGCAACTTCGTATGCGCTTAACTACCCTTCTCGTGGAAATTTCAGAAACTATACAACCAGACACCCACTGAAAGAACCTTTACCCCAAGTATCACACCCATGCACTCAAGGAATAAGTTTTTTTCATACAAACTAAAAATCATATATTTTCCGTGCCCGTGGGAATTTTGGGAATTTCTTTCGTAGCACCACCAGTCACTCTTTGAAGAACCTTCATGCCAAGTATCACATCCGTACACTCAAGGAATATGATTTTTCATACAAACTAAAAAGTCCAACCCCTTCCCGTGGGAATTTCGGGAATTCCTTCCATAAAACAAACAGACACTTGTTGAAAAACCTTTACACCAAGTTTCACATCGGTGCACTCAAGGAATAAGATTTTTCATACAAACTATAAAGTCCTATATTTCCCGTTCCCGTAGGAATTTCAGGAATTCCTTCCCTCCATCCCCTAAAAAATGTATGTTCCAAATTTCAGCTCTCTACGTCCAGTAGTTACGGCTGTACGTTGTCTGTCAGTCACTCAGTCACTCAGTACCTCAGTCACTCAGTCAGTAACGGAACAGTTTTATATATATTGATTTAGCGTTTTTTTTTATAGAAGATGTTACGTGACAAAGGATAAAATTTCTTTGGACCCAGGTAAGGCTGGATATTTAAAAGACAAATAGAGAAACATAAATTAAATTACTCAACTATTTCACACTATGGTCTAAGGAGTATACAATCCGACCTGGGTTTACGAAAGTTGACAATGAATACTATGATAAATTATAGTTAACGTGAACCAAAGCTGTTTAAAAAAAAAAACAAACAAAACATTAAATAAAACCTCCTTTTTAAAAATGCTTTTTGTATTTTTTTAAAAAGAAAAAAAACCCAAACAACTACAAACAACTTTCACACAGATCTAAAGCAATCAAGCAGCTTTAATAAATGAAAGGCAGCGAGTGATGGCAACAAAGTGGAAATACGTGTTTGGATATCGCTTACATAAAGACTATAACGGAGTCTTCAGTGATGTTATTTGTTTTACTTTTGAATTGAATTCATGTTATTCTTAACTAGTTTTGAGCACGATTAGTTGTTTATAATTAAGGATCAAACGAACTTACCAAGTGAAGTTCGATCACAATTATGTGAACGGCTTAATTCGAAGCGATTTAAAGTTAACATGTTGTAGTAGTACTTCCAAGCATCAGCCTTGCACGGTTTTCAGAGACACGTTTTTTTTTTTTTTTTTTTTTATTTGGCAACCCTGATCCCCGCTCTTGAACTCCTCTCCACTTACTTCCTCTCATCATCCCTCCTCAATAATCATTTTGTTTAGAGCTAAAGTTCCTAGGTAGTACCCATAAAAATAATTCACATTAATTATGGGTGGGTGATATTACTTTAAAGGAATACTGTTTGGGCGGGTTTATATCAATCGCTTCGAATTAAGCCGTTCACATAATTGTGATCGAACTTCACTTGGTAAGTTCGTTTGATCCTTAATTATGTTTCACGGCTTAATTCTTTGCGATTTAAAGTTAACATGTTGTAGGATGTTCAGAGTATTTTAATGTGAATTATTTTTGCAGTATAGGTATAAGTAAAATTGTTAGAGTATAACCAACAGTAATAAATCACAAATATACATCTATTTATTCTAAGGAGTTACATAAAATACTAGTTGCAAATTGATTGGCATCCGATACAATTTCTTTGTTGTAGAATTTGGCAAATACCGAGGATGCATTACTCCATCCTGCGGTCTTCCGTATGACATCAATATTGACACCGACTCTGCTAGCAGTGGAAGCGGCCGCATGGCGCGCGCCGTGCGCGCCAAACACTGATGTGTCCACGCCACTGCGTTGTAAAGTATATTTGATACAGTGACTCAAAGTTTGAGACAAACTTTTAAGTGAGGTCTTTTGTGGCTAATAAATAAAGTGTCACAACTACGTAAACCACTCGTTTTATTTATATAATCTAAAATGCATCTGGCAGGGCATATTGCAGGATTTGTATGAAAAAATGGTAGCCTTAGAAGGGGTTGAAAGGAGTTTGGTTTTGAAGTTTTTACTAAGTCAGGTATTTTAACTAAGATTTCTGTTCTGTTTTGAGTTATATTATTTATTTTAATGAGAGAAAATGTTTGTACTCTTTGCGCTGTCACCAAACCTAGCACACCAGCGTTTCTTAGAGAAATCTTCTAAACTAAGGCTTTCATTTGGCCATTGAGTGGCCAAATAATTTAACACTATGTTTGGGTCCCAAGAAGTATTATATTTTGGATTGGTGGGCCTCAACTTGTAAACACCCTTCATGGAACGTTTGACTCGATCATCATTTAAGCTATTACCTAACAAAAGAGATAAGGCAGAGCGGTAAGAATTGATGGTCCCGTATTTAGCGCCTTTATCAAAAATATCGGTTAAAAAATGTATTACAATTGGAATAGAAGCATTAAAATAATCATAATTATGTAATCTACAGTAAATTATCCAAGATTTTATGCAAACATCGTACTGTTTGTAAGTATTATTTGCAAGCGAAGCTAGCATAATATCTACTGACCTATTCGATAAATATTTCCTTAGTAATGCTTGCCTGATAATTTCGCGGCAACAAGGCGTAGATTCTTGTGTACACAATCTACAATCTACTGAAAGGAGATGTTAGAAGGTCAATATCTGGTCCAAAATACAAAAAAATTGAAACAGACAACTTTTTAAACATAGGAAACCAAGTTTGACTTGGCCAATATGGCACCACAACAATACCCTCTGCCTTATGACAAATGATTTTCTGCATTAATTTTACTATAAGCGAGAATGGTGGAAAGGCGCAAAATAACATATTGGTCCATGGCAGTGTAAAGGCATCAACAGCACATGCTTCGGGATCATTTCTCCACGAAACATATTGTTTACACTTAGTATTGCATCTGTTTGCAAACAAATCAATACTGGCATACCAAAGTTGCGAACTATTTCATTAAATGCAATTTGATTTAATTCCCACTCTGTATCCTCGAACTGTTTTCGAGATAATGAATCTGCCTCACAATTATCTTTAGTATTGATGTAAGAAGCGAATAAGATTATTCTACGTTCTTCGAACCATTTCCACATACTTCTAGATATATAATCTAGGTGATCATATTGAATACTGCCCATTCTGTTAATAAGATGTCACAATTAGATAATTCTTTGGTGAAACGTTTCAGAGCTAGAAAGGCTGCTTTTAGTTCCAACTCGTTTATATGACAAGAAGTTTCGTTGTCTTTCCTATATCCACAACATCTAACTGTATCACAATACGCTCCCCATCCCGTAGAGGAGGCATCAGAAAAAAAATTATAAAACAAAGTTGTTCGGTTTGAGTGATGAATGGCCTATATCTATGTTTCCTAACCACCAATATAATTCTTCATGTAGGGTAATTAAGATATCAATTGTCTGATCGTAGTTTGGATTTTTTTTTTTTTTAATAAACAATTATATTTATATTGTTCAAGCTTTTTTGTATATAACCACGAATAAGTTATTGTTGGACATGCGGAAATTAAATACCTAATGAGTTTAGCGAATTCGCGTAACTTGCATCGTTTTATACAAAGAAATCTATTTATAAAATCTTTCAATTTCATTTTCTTTTCCTCGGGTACTTTTAAAATCATCTGCTTTGAGTCGAAAGTGAAGCCCAAGAACTTACATTCACGTTTAGGTATTAAACAACTTTTTGAAAAGTTAATCAAAAAACCCAAGCTCTGTAATAGATCTATAGTTGTAGATACATTAGTGACACACTCCGAGTAAGTCTTTCCGATAAAAAAATGTTATCTAAATAAATAACTGAAATCATACCCCGACTACGCAGGTATTCTATAACTGGTTTCATTAATTTAGTAAACACGAGAGGTGCGGTACAAAGGCCGAACGGTAAACAATTGAATTCATATAATATATTGTTGTATTTGAATCGAAGATATTTTTTGTGAGCTTCATTTGTCGCAACAAAGAAGTATGCATGTTTTAAGTCTATTGTCTACAGCAGTTTTCAGTCAATAATTTTGACGCTGTTCTGTAATCTTCTATTTTAAAATGACTAGCAAGTACAAATTTATTTAACTTTTTTAAATTCAATATAAACCTTTTATCACCATTAAGCTTAGGTACAAGAAATATACTGGATAAAAATTGTCCTTCAATATAAGTACATTTCGAGATGGCACCATTGCTTATTTGTTGCTTCTGTGGTATTAATGAAGATGATCCTACGAGTGTTTCGGTAGCTCTTCCCAGAGCTGCTATAGCCACACCAGTTTGTCTTTGCCTAAACATGATGGAGGAATTCCGTTTAGAGACCGCTTCGATAACTGCCACTTTTGCTTCCGGATTCAGAGCAGGGACAAGGAGTAGTTGACAATTACTAGGAATAAGATAATCCTCTAGGATTTTATCTCTTGTCTCTTTGGGTAGTCCCTTTAAAAGGATTTCAGACCACCGCACCGGGTTGAAATTTCCTTATGTAAAGGTTTTCCTAGTTCTTCAGCAATTATATTAGCCTTATTGTATGATGTTTAAATAGTAAATAGTAATTATTTTGTACTTAGACTGTAAGATTACTCTGTAAAAAACATTCAAGATTTGTGGCATGAATAAAGAAATTTTATTATTATTTATTATTAATCTTAGGAGCATCTCCCAACATCTCTAAGATATCGCTATCCAATTCTATATCCTCAACATCCATCTACTGGTGGATGTTTTGAGGTAGATGGCACTGAAAAGACGAAAGTAGTCAGCGTCTCGAATAATAATTCGAAAGAAGTGTTTTTAGCACCTACGAGCATAAAATGCAAAAAGTAGGGTAGTCATTTTAGCGATAATGATCACTAAACAAAGAAATTTTCCATAGTCTCGAATAAAGATTCGAATTAGGTAAAGAGGATTGGCGGCCACGGTATCACTTAATTTTAGAGTTTTCAAGCGTATCAAAACCGGGCTATATGTAGTTAATAGGTCAATATGAGACACGTTTTTTCCAACATCTATTGTTGTGATAGTTGTTGGGAATATTTAGAAATACAATAAAATCAAATTAAACTTGCCGAAAGCACATTTTTTAATTTCCCGTCAATAAAAAATAATAGTTGTAAAGTCCTACTGTCAAACTTGAATTAAGCCGCCCGCGCCGCCACCCCGTTTCAAACCTCTGGATTGGTTAATACCTGCTTATGTAATGTAATGGTTTCAAAATACGACGCCATGTTAGAAAAGACGGACTATAAATTCCTGTAATTTTTAGGTTAGATTATTGGTTTGACTTTTTATTCCCAACTTCTGTATAAATCTAATAATTATATTCTGATTACTCGTTATCTAAGCAATAAAACGCACATATTAAGTTTGAAGTACGTGAATGCTATGTGAAATAAAAGCGGTACTTACAATGTATGGGACCTTGCCATTCTTCTTTTTGAGTTTTAAACTCGGCTCATTGAAATTCAGTGATAAAGATCATTGAACTTTGTTTTCGAATAAGGATTCGAAAAGTCATTTTAGCGATAATGATCACTAAACAATGACATTTACCATCGTCTCGAATAAAGATTCTTACTAGGTAAATTTGTGAGTTTTAAACTCGGCTCATTCAAATTCAGTGATAAAGATCATTGAACTTTGTTTTCGAATAAGGATTCGAAAAGTCATTTTAGCGATAATGATCACTAAACAATGACATTTACCATCGTCTCGAATAAAGATTCTTACTAGGTAAATTTGTGAGTTTTAAACTCGGCTCATTCAAATTCAGTGATAAAGATCATTGAACTTTGTTTTCGAATAAGGATTCGTAACGCAATTATGCGATGTAAAGAGCCATGGATAGTGATAAGGTACAAATTTCACTTGGCATTTGCTTCTTTTGAAGCTTTTTTTCCAGTTTTCTGATCTTCTTGCGTATGGTCTCGATGTCTTCATATTTCCTTTTCACCATTTTTACGAACGACAAATAATAAGTTGAGATTTAAATTTTTAAACTATAACACAAACTATTTAACGTTTAATTTAAGTAATAAATTATAGACGCACGTGCGAAGGCTTGAGCACGGAAATACAGAATGATTATTGAGGAGGGATGATGAGAGGAAGTAAGTGGAGAGGAGTTCAAGAGCGGGGATCAGGGTTGCCAAATAAAAAAAAAAAAAAAAACGTGTCTCTGAAAACCGTGCAAGGCTGATGCTTGGAAGTACTACTACAACATGTTAACTTTAAATCGCAAAGAATTAAGCCGTGAAACATAATAAGGGAAAATATGAGGTTTCTGTACATACTGTTACTAATATTATAAATGTGAAAGTTTAGATGTATGGATGTTTGTTCCTCAATTTGGCACAGTGGACAGAGTAGAGTCTGGAATAGCACATAGGCTACTTTTTATCCCGATATAATAAAAAAATAAAATAAAATAAATGATTTTCCCACGGGATTCGAAAAAACAGCTAGTACTATAAATAAATCTATTTTAACAATAGATCACTATCTATGAAATTGGACATTTTATCAGTTTTAGATATGTATGGATTGAAGAAAACTGCGAAATTCAAATACGGGACTGGGAGCGAAAGGAAAACGTAGAATCTGCCAGATGCTTCTCTTCCCGGGCATACTGTAAAAGTTAGTTAAGAGACGGAGGTTTTAAAGGCGTTTTTGTGGGTGATAGACTGACCCCCTGTCACTACAATAGTCTTTCTCCATCTTTATAATACCTTCAACTTTGTCAAACGTGACATCAGATGGTCCTATAACCTCTGGTATTCTGCCTACCCCATTATGGATACAGGCGTGACGTTTTGTATGTATGTATGTATTAGTTTTTTTTTTATTCGATATCCGTAATTATTATTTCAAATTCAGTAATTTGTGTCTACATCATAATATTTATAATATTCAAAAATGTCTAGAAGATTTATCAGTCTATTATTCTATGATTTTCTTAGACAAAGGCTCAATATCACTATTACTAAATGCCAAAAGTAAGTGCATATGCACTTTGATACAATGGCGACTGTATTATCGGTCATTAATGAATCAGTTTTGCAGTACCGATGCAGAATGATACCAGCAATGCCGGTAGGAAGGTTTGATTGTACGCAAATAAACGCTACATGGCACTTATTATGAAGGATGGGTGTTTATCTATTTATGTATTTATATTCTAGGTTCCCCCTAGTTCACTACATGGTATCCCATAACACAAGCTGTTTACTTTGGGGCCATGTAATTGGTGTGAATGTCTGGGGATTTTATTTCTCTATTATTATTATCTTATGAAACTGACAATGGTAGATTTTTTGAAGCTTGTGATATGTCTAGCAAGAATGTAAATAATCTGTATATGAAATACGGCCAAATATAACTTCAGTGTTGGTTATTTCGTTGAAAGGCCTTGCAAATATTTTTTACAAAAACATGTTTTTTGCTGTTGCCTGAGTTATCATCAATGATACATATACAGGGTGACTGGTGGGCCACTTTTGAAATTCAAGGACCTGATAGTTTGAGATCATATATGAAATGAAAAAATAAGTAATAAATATTAAATACTTACTGAGAAAACTTAACCGAAAGTTAAAGAATTCATTACGAACGCATGGTTACGGTTATGGTCACTGTTACGGACGTACGCAAGGCGCTATCAACACAGCAAAAGTAGGTGGGTATTGACGGCTTCACAAACGATCGTCGACCTAGTGAAACTCTATTAATTTATAGAGAATTGTGCTGAAAAATTAAGTATCTACTTTTATCACATAATTATGAACAGAATCGAATACAGAGTGCTCTCATTCAATATCTAAAATTTGTCACCAGTCACCCTGTATATTTACGAAAAAATAATGTTTTTTTTTTTTTTTTTATAAGTGACTAAACCCGCGTTTGACCTCAATCTCACCTGATGGTAAGTGACGATGAGGTCGAAGATGAAAGCACACGGGTTTAGGAAGGAAACTGTTAAACTATTTATGTGTTATATCTAGAAACTGTAACACAAAATTATGAACTTACATTGGGGCTATCGAACAATTAAGTCACCGGGTACACAGTGTAAAAAAATGGTTCATACCAAGGTGATTTGTTGCCCTTTCGATCACGCGGCCAAGTGCGAATTTCAAGGAAATCACGATTTAGCCGAAATTAGTCGAAGCCGAAAAGTCAAATTTGGCCTTTGTCGAAGCATAAATAAAGGAAATATAAGGGTTTGAACGCCGTTGAAACGCGGAGAACTGCGCGGCCATGGATATATAGACTCTAGAAAATTAGGTTACTAGACCTTATAGAAGTGCAACCAAATTTCACTGGACAACAATTGGTTCAGCGCGACCTTGGTTGGCGTCCTTGGTTGGAAGCTCGCCGTTTACAATAGCGTGGATGCACTCGGCGTTGTTGGTTGTAAACAAAAGTCACCTTGATTTGAAGCCTTATCTTGGGGCTTAAGGACTTTATTTTCAAGATCTCTAAAGAAATAAATAAATAATTTCTTTGGAAATATCTTTTACTTTGTAGGTACCTATTTCTTTGCTGAAATTAGCATTTCATTAATAATCATAATAAGATTTAGATTCGAAGTTTTTCATTAACATTCTTTTTGAAGCCGCAACAAATTAAAAACTCATTGAAAAGAAAATAAGAACTTATTCTAAAAACACAGTCAGCAGTTCTCAGCAACACAATGCAAACTCATTAAACGCCTTTAAAAATTTAACGCGAACAGCATTATTAATTTGGAATATTTTTTGTTAACTTTATACTGTAGTCTCAAAGTTTTAAAAATATATCTGATACTCAAACCTGAAATAACTCCAAAATTTCATGTAAAAATAATAAAAAATGCTTTGTGATCCGATCACAACTGTTCACAACCCACTATTAAATATGTCACTGCTTAAATATGTCATGAATACTAAACTAAAAAGAAACAGTAATGTTCACGGTCCATACAGTCTCTGACCTGTCAAACTATTTTTTGTTATGTATGTGCATGTATAAAGATGATATTGCCACTGAAATGCTGCCTGTTTATATCTAAACTATTGGTGCAGACTTGATTTAATTTCTTGGAAACGATATCGCGATTTTCATTTCAAGTGGATGATACCTACTAGTAGTCTATTGAGTAACTTGAGAAGTTAAAATATTAAAATCCTTGCTCCGGTTTCTAATATAAGTAAATAATTTGGAATTAACCGAACATGAGCTATTATTTGCTCTATATGATGTTTTAATACACTTTATGAGTTAAAATAAAATCCTCAGATCACACCAACTACAACTCAATCACACCAACTACATGGACCCAAATTAAGAATAGCTTGTATTATGGGATAACATGTAGCGAACCTAGAATATAATTACATAAATAGATAAACACCCAGACACGGATTTTTTTTTTCTTGTTCCGGGAGGGAGTCTAGCCCGCAACCACTGACGTCTGAGGCAGACAGAATTATCGCATCGCCAAAGTGATCGTCAAACAATAGTTTCTTTCATAATCTCATCAAGAGTTTTGTAATGAGCCCACTACAGGGCCATCAGTCTCCCCTTTGCGTGACGAAGGGGTTTAAGCCACCTGATTGCTTTTTGATGGACGTCAAATCTATCAAGGCAAAGCTAATGAGTTGTGTCAAAACTGATATTACTTATTAGAAAGGTACCTATCCAAGTAAAAATGTATAAGGGTGCTACCACACCAATCGATTGACGGTCGTCGACGTGATGGCGACGATCGATGGCAGATTGGAACATTCGATATCTGTAGATAGTTTTTACTAGGCCAAAAAAAACCGGTCGACGTCGATGTCACCTTCGGTCGACCGTCGGTCGATGTTGATTGATTGGTGTGGTAATACCCTAAAGCACCAGCGACCTGCAGCTCAAACTGTTCTTCGAAGCAAGAAAGGCACCTATCTATACTACGCGCTTATCTCAGAAACCACAAGTGGGATTTGAAAAATTCTTTTTGCATTTGATAGCCCAACTCTTGAGGAAGGTTATAGGCTATATTTTATCCCAAAATTTCCACGGGATCAAAAGTTACGCGGGTAAAACCGCGAGCGGTGGCTAGTAATATTTATAACGACAATCATTGGTAAGGATTATAAATTACATAAATTTAATATAATTGCTACTGCTTTAACGATAATCAAGCCAATTATACGAGCATGACAAGCCACATCTAAAACATCACTTCGCGGCTTCCCCGCCGTTCTCTCTAACAATATGAATATTAACATTCATTATAGTTTGCGAAAGGGATACATTTTGCCGCCTTGCTATTTAATTCCTTAGATAACTTAAGCTTAGCTTAAGCAGGTTTAACCTTGTTTCTCTTATAAACAATGTGAAAAGGCTAAGTTAAATCCTACTTAAACTGCAAATCTTAGAGAAATTTAACGTAGATTTATGTTGTGATTATTTATTTAGAACAAAGTCATGCTTTCGTTGAACTAAAAAGATAAAACATTGAATTTTGTCACTTTTGCTAATAAAGGCTTAACTTTGATAAGACAAATATTAAAACAAAATAAAGTAGCAATGCGACTTTTTAAACGAGACACAGTCAAAAAATAATTCACCAACTTTAATTTCTGAAGAAGATATAAGTGAATAATCCATAAGACAATTCGAAATATTTAAATACAAACTGTATACAAAACAATTTTAAATCTATTCATTTACTAAAATATAGTAGTATTAATGAAAAAGTAAATCTTGAATCATTTTCAGTCAAAAGCAAAATATCTCCAAATGAAAAAGAAATGTCCTCAAATGATAGTAATTCATTACCAGTCGACCGACATTCCGATTGAAAATGTGTTTCATATCTCTGTCAGTCGACAAAAACCTAGTTAAAAATAACGATGTCGATTCGACGAGGCTCGGGACACCTCGTTCCCTTTGCCGTTGTCATGTCTTGTCAAGTTTTATCGAAGCGTCAGTCATCGGAAGTTAAAAGTCCTCTGCCTGTGGTATTCAAGTTGTGGCTATTTTTAAAATAGAAATTGCAAAAGTGATTGAGTTTTTGTTAATCGAATAATAAAAACTAACTTCAAGATAGAAGATGTGATTTAACTTTTTAATGTTTCGAGAGTCATTTATTCAGCATTTATTTTACTTGCTTGCAACAAATCCTGAAACAAAATTATTTGGGCTAAAGTAACATAATCTTCAAAACTTAAATATGAATCTTAAAAAAACTTGTGTTTCTCCGAAAATATATATTCTCATTCTTTAATTCCAAGACGCTACACTGCATTTTTGAATAAAATTTTGCCTTAACTCCTTTAATAAAATAAATGTTTCAAATATCATTACTCTAAGTGGGATATTTTTCTTAGTATTGATATTTCTTATTAAGTGATTTTGTATTCAATGTTCCCTTACCAGACTGTAATATTATTAAATGTAGGCGACGGACTTGATTTTGCACTTGAGTAAAAGT
This sequence comes from Stenoptilia bipunctidactyla, assembly GCA_944452665.1. Classification (NCBI taxonomy): domain Eukaryota; kingdom Metazoa; phylum Arthropoda; class Insecta; order Lepidoptera; family Pterophoridae; genus Stenoptilia; species Stenoptilia bipunctidactyla. Next base: position 25,479,552 of record OX101735.1, read on the forward strand.
AGCTGCTTGATGTAACTGATATTATTTGATTTCTAGTTATGAACTTACCGGCTTTGCTATAAAAAGACAAACACCCTTTTTATTTTACTTCTAAATTTTGCTATTTTATAAGCTAAAAGAAACACAAATAGGATGGTTATGTAAAAAGGGTTGTTTTTTAGCCACCCGCCAAGGTTTGTATTTTTTTACAAATACATTAATGTATTCGCTAGCATATCAAACAAAGCATGATCACTCTAAAATTATCAATGCATACCGTTGAATTAAGACGACTACACGATACTACAAAACATCTTGTAGTACTACGTCGTAGTATTTTCAATAAAATGCCTAGTCGTAGTAGTTATGTTCATCTACAGCGAATATTATGTAATAAAGTTTGTGTTGCACTGTTTGTATTTTTTGTACTGAGCGATCCTAAAATAAATATGCAGTAGGTTTATATCGTATCAAAGAAATACATACATAACGTCACGCCTGTATCCCTTATGGGGTAGGCAGAACACCAGAAGTTACAAGACCATCTGATGTCACGTTCGACAAATTTGGAGGTATTATAAAGATGGAAAGAGACTATTGTAGTGATAGGGGGGGGTCAGCCTATCGCCCACAAAAACGCCTTTGAAACCTCTGTCCCTTAACTGACTTTTACAGTATGCCCGGGAAGAGAAGCAGCTGGCACATTCTACGTTTTTCTTTCGCTCCCAGTTCAACATGGAAGCACGTATCAAAAAATATAACTTTTAAATTTAACTGGTGATTAAACACCGACCCTGTATTACCTCTAGGTACTTGTGTTAAGTAATCACCAGGAAAAGATTCGCTCGACCTCTGCTTTAGAACAAGTTTGTGTATAAAGTGGTAATTACACGGCTACCCTAGCCTTGCATTCAGAACACAGTTAGGTAAGTTATTAAACCGTGAAAATAAACTGGAATGCTCAAACTTCACTGACAGATGGTTTTATACATACTCATAGGTATAAAATGAAGTGTAATGTATATTAAAACGCTTATAGAATGATTTATTCTTCTTCTCGCATCTAACTGAAGTTTTTTTTTTTTTATTTATTAAAAAGATGAACAGTTTCTTAGAGATTTATTTAGAGATTGATTTATTAAAGAAGATGAAAACCTACTTAACGAAATTTCTTAGAGTGCTCTTCGTAAAAAGCAAAATACGACATTTGAAGTTTTATCCTACCTACCCAAATCAATGTTAGACAGATATCATAAAGAAACTTTTATCCTCGCGAATAAATAACATGAAATCTTAAGAAATAATACTCAATGGATATTTTTATGTAGCAATGTTTACTTTTTATATTCCCTACTCTAATATTTTATACCTTTTTAGAATTCAATAACTTATGATAGCATATTCAAAAAAAAACATCAAATCTTACTGAAAGAATCTTTCATATTCTGAGAATGAATAAGCAGCGTGGGCGGGATAGTGCTAAACGTACTTTTTCTATATTGCTCTGTCAATTTTCATGAAGCAAGTTTTCACGATTAACTTTACAATTTTATAACTTACCTATACATTTTAATTCGACGTTTCGGTATCTTTCCAATTAATTGGTAATTAGTCTTTAGTTAACGGTTACTTTGGCGATGGGGTAACACTGTCTGCCTCAGGTGGTCACGGGTGTGATTACTACACGGAACAGGAAAAAAAATATTATAGGTTCTCCTCTAGTTCGCTACATGGTATTCTATAACACAAGCTATGTTTATTTAATGGTCCCTAAAACCGTTCGTCGGCTGAGGAAACGACGAGACGTCTTTGATGACTGTGGTCACCTAGAAGTCTGACCACACATAAAAAAGGTTGGGCTCTGTTGGAAGTGTTTTTCCACCCTACTCGACAAGCAGCCCGGAACCCATCTACTTATAGTCCACGACTGATTGAAAAAAAAAATTTAGTCCAAATTTTCAACCGCTGGATGAAATTTATTTAAGCGAATAAAGTAAAAGTCGTCTGGATAAAGTCGTTTTACAATTTTTTTTTCTTATGACAATGACATAGAATATCAATAAACTCAAGACGACCTTAAAGCTGTCGGGTAGTACCTACTTTATTCAACAGATGACTTCTATCTCACCATGAAAAATCAGGCCTAACTCAGAAAAATTGGTAATTTGACATTGAAGAATAAAAACATTGACATTGCATTCAAAGGACCCATGCTACGTAGGCTGTTTTAGGACGCGTTCCAACCCATTAAGTTCCATTGTATAGAGGCGCCCTTGTCAACATATAGCATTTATACATATACAAATATCATTCATATATGGTATAGAACAATAAATATATATTTTTCTCTTTTTTTCACGGCTAGGTTTGCATATGACGAAAGAGACATATATATTTTAGTTATTGCTATGTGTGCCACATACTGTCAAAGTTCATTTGACAGCTGTAGGTACGTGCCTCAATTCGCCATCTTGGTTGCCCGTATTTCGTGGTAGTTCGTTGTCAAGTGTTTGTTTATTTGAGATTTGCATAAATAAACAAGAAATAGTTGTTTAAAACTAAGTCGCAGTGTGGTGAAACTGTAGGTCAAGATGCAATCTTGTTGCATTTTAAAATGTGGTGCAAGAAAAATCAAAAATCAAGTAGCATTGACTCTTCTTATGTGAGTACCATTTTTCATGTAATATCACATATAACCTCTTGAATTCAATTGTAAAGTTAAGTTTTTTTTTTTTATATACGACTAAACCCGCGTTTGACCTCAATCTCACCTGATGGTAAGTGACGATGAGGTCGAAGATGAAAGCACACGGGTTTAGGAAGGAACTGGCTCTTTATACAATATTGCCGGAACACATTACCGCCGGAGCGGTAACATTTGGCGGCAGACTTTATATAAAGGGTGGTCGCTAGCCAGGCGGACCCAGAAGGGATCCTACCACCAAGCAAAAAAGTATATATAAATAAATGTTAAAAGAATCTGTATCTTACCTTATTTCCGAGTAACAGACTCTTTTATTTATTTCATTCGTAATTATTTTCATAGTTAAAATAGGGTTATGCTCTGATTAAAATTATATGTATATGTTTAGTGGATTTTGATGTTGATTACATACAATAAGTACCTACAAATATTTTATTTCTAGATTTCCAAAAAATGAAGGATTGAGACAAAAGTGGTTAAGAGCAGTTGGTGAAGAAAATATTAATCCTCGGCAAAAGCAGTGGTTTGTTTGCTCACTGCATTTTCCTGAAACATGTTTTAATAGAACTCTAGATGTAATAAGATTAAGAGAAAACTCAGTTCCTTCAATATTTCCCGTAAGTATCAAAATAAATTTAATATAAAATTAGGTAATTAAATTACGTCAAATTCAAGTTGATGATATTAAATTTTTAATTTGCTTTTTGTTTTAATTATTTCTTTCTTTACAGGTAACAGGAAATTTTATTGATAATTCTAGTACATCTGCAGTTTGTACCCAATTGTCAATACCACATCCAGTTGCGAAAGAAGCTCAGAGAGGTATTTATTTTTATAAAGCATATTTTCTTATAACAGTAGGTATCTAACCATGCATGCTATAGTTGGATACAGTTAAAAATATGCAGTATATTTTTCACCAACAACCAATTAATTCAAAGAGCCTTAGAGTGGTGTAAAATAAATATAAGTTGAGTCTTATAACAATAAGGAATAATTTAAAAATATTCGAACAGAATAACAAATAATTTTGTTTTTCATATCATATCAATCAACTCAAGATGCCAATGTTGCATTCATTTTAATAAATAGCATTTTATAATAAATATTTAATTTTCAGGTCACACTTTAAAAGAAAATTGAGGCGCTTCAAGAAAAGTGTGATGAGCAAAAAAAAAATTAAGTGCCTGAATGAAAAACTTCGGAGGAAAAACAAAAAACTAGTTAACTTTAGAGATATCATAGATGATCTTCGAAATAAAAATCAAATAAATATGGAACAAGCTGTATTAATTGAAGACTTAGCTGGATCACAAGATTTTCTGAAACAAAATGTGTTTTTAAACAAATTGTTATTATTTAGAAATGAATGAATGAATGAAGTGTTTTTTTTTTATTTAATAACCGATACCTATTTAGTTCTTAATTAATAAAGTAATACTAGTACCTCCTATCATCATGAATAATGTTGTGATTAATTTCACTGACACAGCAAAGAACTTGGGGGTCATTATGTTTTCAAACCTCAAATGAAACACGAACATCAGTGAAATTAATTTGAATTTTGAAAATTCCTTCCAAAATCCTTGTCGCTCTAAAATGAACTCAAGTGTAAGATTTCAGCTTCCTAGGTCCAACGGTTTAGGCTGGCCGTTGATGATCAGTTAGTCAGCTTGCTATTTCATATATTAGATTTTTATGTAGGTATGATTCAGTATATTTAATCTAATATTATAGTTTAATTATTTTATCTAACACATATTATTATTGCTCCTCAATCAAACTCTCCAGTCTCAAGGAATTTCTTTATTAGCAGTACCTTTGTACCTACTAACTTTGTATAGATCATTCATCGGTATAATGTATCTTACTTTGTGTACATAAACTGTTAAATAAATCAATTAAGTAGGTAGGTAATGGTACCTAATTTAAGTGAAATCCATATGCACATTATATCCTGACCGTTTGCCAATTTTTTTCCCAAATCTTCCAGCTTGTGCGTTTTTTACACCTAGATACCAATTACCTCATCAATCATTCGTTTAAATTAGCTCTTTGGTTGGAATAATATTGAAAATTATGATTTCACTAATAAAACATAAAAATATTTAAATATATTCAATATTGACAATCCTAGGCTATCCCCACCCTAAGGCGGCCATTTTAGTTGCCCAAGGTTGGCACGTTTTTTTTGTAGCTATTTCGAGTCCATTTGATATAGGTCAATGGTTCCAACCGCATTGAATAAGACGCGTGGCAGCCGCGTGGCGGGCGTGGGTCGGTTGATGATGGATTTCGATGATACCAATTTGAGATGTTTTAGTGTGTTCTTCTCTTCCCAGACACTTCTCATCCCGGGCCTTGTGTTAAAGTCAGTTAAAGGTCAAAGGTTTTATTGGAGGCTTTTTTATGGGCGAAAAGCTGACCGCTGTCACTGCAATAGTCTCTCTCCACCATTATAGTGCCTCCAAATTTCGTGAAACGTGACATCAGATGGTTTTATAACCTCTGGTGTTCTGATAAAGGATACAGGCATGACGTTATATTATATGTATGTAGTGTGTAAAATAAGACTCAAGCTGTTTACAACACATAGAAAAGCGAGTGATGAGGCGCTGCGAGTGGAGTGTGATCTAAACGTACTCTTGTAGGGGCAGGAATTGAATCATTTCTGCTGAATAACTTAGATCATCTAGGACCTGTGGTTGGACAACGAGGTTATCATTTAGATCTCCGGTATTCATCCATCGCGGTGTAATTCACCAATGAAAAAAGAGGTAATGTAATTTAAAAAACCAGTGAAAATGCTGTTTTTATTTAAGTACCACCGTCATTTCATTTTGACTGGAACCTCTGCTTCTATTGAGCAGCCACTTTTATTTATAAAACCCCTGGAATATAACATTCCAAGTAATAGTATTAGGACTAGTCTAGTTAATTTAAACTAGAGGCAATGACAATAGATAATAAGACTTCTAGCTATACTCGAAATGTAATTAGCACTTGTATCCCAGCTGCAAAATTAAAATGTAGTAAAAATTTTATAAATGTAGCTCATCAAAATATTGAGGGCATGCTGGGTAAGGATTTACAAATTGAACTTTTCATGAGTCAGGAAAAAGTAGATATTTTGTGTGTAACAGAGCACTGGCTAAAAGACCATCAAATGATATTATCGTTCAATAATCATCAAATAGCTAGTTCATACAGTAGAATCCAGGCCAATTGTGGCGGCTCCTTGATTATTACACACAAAGGAATGAAATTTAAAGAACGAACAGATATTGTTAGTCTTTCTGTTGAGCAAACCATTGAAATGGCATGTATTGAGCTAGGGAAAGTTATTATAATAAGCGTATACAGGAGGCCAGCTTCATCCTATGATTTGTTTGAAAAAATCATGGAGGAAGCTTTACTTAAACTTAGTAATACTAAAAAAAATATCATTGTCTGTGGTGATTTTAATATTGATTTACTAATCCAATCATCCCTTAGCCAAAGGCTAACAAATTTGTTTCTTTGTTATGGACTTAAAAATCTCTTTTTAGAGCCTACACGAGTAACATCCACTTCAGCAACATGTATCGATAACATTTTCACAGATGCATCCCCCAACACCCAATGCATAATTAATAAGTTAAAATCGGATCACAGCGGGCAACTAGCATCTTTTAACATTGGCACAAATAAGGCAATAAGAAGAGAGTTTAAGTTTGTACCCATGAACGACGGTCGGCTGGAGAGATTCAGAAGTAATGTCTTGGATAAGTTGTGGGAACTTAAATGTTATGATGACCCCGCTATGGAATATAATTGTATTTTTAATTTAATTAAATGTGAGTATAATACAGTATTTACATCAAAAACAATTAAAACAGATGATAACTCATTTAAGTTTAGTGACTGGGCAACAGTAGGAATATTTAAAAGCAGAGACAGATTATATGAGTTATATGATGAAAAAACATACAATCATAGTGAAAATTTTAAGGAGTATGTAAAGAAATACTCCAAAATGTTCAAAAGTGTATGTAGAATTGCAAAATCAAATTTTATTAATAATAAAATTCAAAATAGTGTTAATATTCCTAAAACTACTTGGCAAATTATTAACAGCGAAACTGGAAAGTCAAACATAAGAAACGCGGAATATAAACTGAAAATTGGTGATCGACTGTTGACATCAGATACAGAAGTTGCTGAAGCTTTTGAAAAATTCTTTGCAGACATTCCAGTTTCGACTACGAAGACATTAAATTCATCAGTCAAAGCTGCACAGTCTTTTCTTGAAAATAATGTAAATAAGTGTAAAACTAACTTTACTTTCAGGCATGTTACTGAAAGTGAGGTATTGAAAGCTTTTAAAAGTATAACAATTAAGAACACTGCTGATCTGGATGGTATTTCTGTTAAAATCATCCAATCTATCATTGACGGTATTGCACCTTATTTAGCCAGTATATTTAACAATTGTGTTGATAATGGTGTGTTTCCGGACTTAATGAAACTTAGTAAAATTATTCCCGTATTTAAAGCAGGAAGCATGACTGACCCCAGTAACTTTAGACCGATCTCTATATTACCAACACTCAGTAAAATTTTTGAAAAACTTATTTTGAACCAACTAGTGGTACATTTCTATAGCAATAATATTATGAATCCGAATCAATTTGGTTTCACACGGGGTCGCTCAACAACTGATGCCGGTGTTGAGCTTATCAAACATATATTTGATGCCTGGGAGGAGTCACATGATGCCTTTGGTGTCTTCTGTGATCTGTCCAAAGCTTTTGACTGTGTTCACTACGATACACTCCTCATGAAGCTTCACCACTATGGAATCAATGATAGGGCACTTGATTTTATGAAATCCTATCTATGCAATAGAATGCAAAGAGTTGATATTAATGGAAAGAGATCATCGGGATCAGCAGTACATATGGGAGTGCCCCAGGGATCGATTCTTGGGCCTTTCTTATTCTTAGTTTATATAAATGATTTGCCGTTTGTGGTAAAAGACAAGTGTGAGGTCATATTGTTTGCTGATGATACCTCTTTTCTTTTTAAAGTGAGTACGCAATTGAAGCATTGCTTTGAAGTAAACAATTGTATTGAAATTGTGGAAAATTGGTTTTCAGCCAATAACCTGCTCCTCAATGAAAATAAAACAAAATTTTTAAAATTCTCATTGCCTAATGTCCGGCATGTAAATACTAATTTAATTGTAAAAGGACAAGAATTGAGCCCTGTAAATTCAGCAATGTTCCTTGGCATAACCCTAGACGCTCAACTACAGTGGGGACCACACATAGAAAGGTTGGCGAAGAGACTTAGTTCTGCAGCATATGCCGTCAAAAAGATGCGAAATATTTGTAATGAAGCTACTGCGCGATTGGTTTATTTTGGTTATTTTCATAGCTTAATGACATACGGCATTCTCCTGTGGGGAAATGCCGCCGATATTAAAACTATCTTTGTGCTGCAGAAACGGGCTATTCGCGCAATCTACAAACTTAATTCCAGAGCGACGCTTAGAAATAAGTTTAAGGAAATAAATATTCTTACGTTTGCGTCACAATATATCTTTGAAAATCTGATGTTTGTAAAAAAGAACTTAAACATGTTCCGTAGAAAATGTGACTTACATAATGTTAATACTAGAAATAAGTATAAGCTAGCCGGCTATGATAGTAGACTTCATAAAGTCACTAAATCATTTATGGGTCAATGCATACGTTTTTATAATAAGGTTCCCACAAATATTCAAGACTTACCACTTGATAAATTTAAAGTAACTATAAAACAAAAATTGTGTAATAAAGGCTTTTATACAATATCTGAATATATGGACGATAAAAGTCCTTGGTTGTAATTGTTTTTCTAAAGTGCTCAATCTCCAACTCCACCTTCAACTCCATCTCCATCTCCAACTCCATCTCCAACTCCATCTCCATCTCCATCTCCATCTCCAACTCCATCTCCTTCTTATCCAACGCCATCTACATCTCCTTCTTGTCCATACAACAGCAAGAACGTCAGGCGGCATGGCTAGCGGTAGCGTCGGGTGTCGGGTCACCCTCTTCCCTAAAATATGGTTGAGGAGGGTGATGGCTGGTGCTTGCGTTATACTCGTGAACGGGTGCTGCTAGCGGTGCCAGGTCGTTTTGCTGATGACTTTATGTCTTTTTTTGAACTTGACACTGACTTCCCCATTTCGGTGTCCACGTCCTGTCTATGTCCACGACTATCCTCATCTCCATCCACATTATCTGTTTTCTCTCTCACCTCTATCGCTACGTCTATCTCTGCTTCTATCTTTGCCTCTATATCTATGTCTACGTTTCTCTCTAGTACTTGATTGCCTATTGTATAAATATAATAAGTAGTAGACTCCAGAAGATCAACTCGTTCATGGGTCAATGTGTACGCTTCATTTTATAATAAAATCCTAAAATATTTAAGATTAACCTATTAACCCTTCGATAGAACATTAAGGTTAAGTGTTATGTGAAAAGTTTTACTTTAAGATATCCGGATGCAAGAAGTTGGGATTCCCTGGCTGTAAATTGTTACTATGTATTATTTTTCTCTTATTTTTAAAAGATGATTGCTGTTGAGTTTCTTGCCACTTCTTCTCAACAGATCGACTTTCCGAAGTGGTGGTAGATTCAGTTCAATTTGTAAATTGTGACTTATTTCAAATGTATTTAAATACTTACGAAATAAAGAATATTTGAGTTTGAGTTTGATTAATTTTTAGTAATTGTGCTTTTAGTCATAAAACAAGCCAGCGTAATGGAGATGCTGTGTTTGAGCGAGAATCTTGTTTACGGGCGAGGAGAACAAATATTATTTATTTTAACGTATTTTATAATAGATGCTCACTCTAGTATTTTTCAATTACTTAATTTTTTTTTTGTTTCGAATGAGTTGGCTAACTAAAGTAACAAACTAGTAACGACCAGACTAAGTGAAGAGTATAGTGACAGAAACGATTATTGAGACAAATAATTTGCGAACATATTCATTAACTAGCCCATTAAATATTTTATAGACGCAAAATTCTATATTCCCTGAATTCCATTACATGATCAAATAAAGACAGATGCACTAATGTTATATTTTATCAAGTCGTATTTACTAAGTACTTACTTACGATTTCTAACGTTTGATTTTTAGTAATATTGGACTGACTTTGTAATCTTGTGCTTGCTTCCATGCTGGACTGGAGCTGAAGAAAAACATAGAATGTACCAGCTGCTTCTTTTCCCGCGCATACTGTAAAAGTCAGTTAAGGGACAGAGGTTTAATTGGCATTTTTGTAGTTAATAAGCCTTGTCACTGCAATAGACTCTCTCCATCATTATTCATAATACCTCACTTGCCAAACGTGGCATCAGAAGGTCTTATAACCTCTGCTGCTCTGCCTACACCAAAAGGGATATAGGCATAAAGTTATGTATGTATGTATGTTAGTAACGGTACAGGGCTACACAGAGAATTCCACTTGTATTTTTTTAATTATCATAATGGAAAACAGACAATATTATGAAAAAGGTAATTTATTAATGTGAAAAACATTTTCAATAACAGATTCTACTTTCTTTGCATTTGAGTTATGGCTGGATGCAATTATTTAAATTAAATGAGTTAGAACTCAAATAAGTTATTTTTATTTATCGCAAGCGAAAATGTATTATTTTTTAACACGAATATGATTTTGCTTCTCATAAACTTATTATTTTATTCTTGTCCTAAGAAGATTACGATATTATGAATGAAGTCGTAATATGACTGGCTTTATTAAACATTTCAAGAAATAAATATTTAGAGTTATGATTCATACGAAAAACCAAATGAAAAACACTAGTGCACACAAAACAACGCGGTATGTTATATGAGTCTAACTAACAATGGTGGCATTTGGATAACTTTTTATTTAGAACCCACAACAGCTGTTAAAGCTATTCCAAGGTAAATCCTACCCCCAGAATAACCAAAAGAAGATTTGAAATATCGTTTTCCTTAAATTTTATTTTCGGGAACTGAAACTAATGCATCCCCTTCAAAAAGATTCTTTGTTCTTATTTTAAATCATGGAACAAGTCAAAAATGATAAATACTTGTTCTTTTTTATTTGTCAAAACACTTTTTAAACAAAAATACAACCTACCCAATCCGACTTCCTCATTTTGCTTTCATTCCAAATAGAATTTCGCGCATACAAAAACCAAACATTTTTCGAAAACTTAATTTGCTTCTTGTATTTTTATTCAAATGAAATGGCAGAAGCTGCTATAAAAAGTAAAACCGTTCATGAATCAGAAGAACATGAAATTCAAAACGAATGAGGAAAAACCGCGAAGTTTTAGAGGAAAACTGAGCAACAAGTTTTTAATCGAGAACGGTTGTATAAAGAAACAAGAATTGCTGTTGTTTTCAATTATTTGAAACGTAATTAATTACCAACCGATTGCTGTGTTTTATTCCGTATTTTCTTTTTAACAACCAGACATTCCTAATGAATTTGGGTTTTAAAGAGGAACGTGAACATTTTCCTTCACATAATCCCTTTTTTAATATAGATACACTACCAATTGAATAGCAGCGTAATTTTATTCTTGAATCGTGACGTTATATAAGTTATAGGTTTAATACGTGCATCACAGATCTGTCTTCGGAATCATTCGAAAACCGATGAACTAAATCACGGCAGATTTTTTTATTCAAGTATTTTTGTCGATGATTAGTTTTTCATTTAGTGGAAATAAAAGCAACCAAGTTAATGTCACCAAGATGAAAGCTTTTATTAGAACCTGACACAATAATAATAGGAATCAAAATTTGATAAAATGAAAATTTAATTTCAGTTGCATTTTCTATACTTTTCACTATGTTGGTTGTTTCAACTATTTTGTTTATATAGGGTGACTGGTGACAAATTTTCAATACTGAAAAATAGCACTCTATACTTGATTCTGATCATAATTATGTAATAAAAGTAGATACTTAATTTTTCACCAGAAATCCCTATGAATAAATAAAGAGACCTTACTACACTTTTCCCGACGCTCTGCTTCAGTCAACACGCTCACAGCAGTGTTCCCGCCACACGCACACTACCACCCGCTAATTATTTATTGTATAACGCTAATGTAATCATGCGTGCGTAATGAATTCTTTAACTTTTGGAGAAATTTACTCAGTTAATAATTAATATTTTATTTTTTAATTATTTTTTCTCTTCATGTTTGATCTTAAACTATCACGTCCTGGAATTTTGAAAATGGCCCACCAGTCACCCTGTATAATATGATTTCTGATCGTGCCCTTATACGGTTGTTCTAAAATAAACTTGCCAAAACAATGAGTAAACATTTGAAAGCGTTAATTATTATTAATTGACTTAGAAAATACAAATTGCTTTCGAAAACGATACCAATTAATTAAACTAGTTAGTATCGTTTGATATTTCAACCCGAGTTTCACCTCATTATACACACGTGTCAATTGTTATTATAACTTCCGCAACTCTGAGAGAGCCGTAAACGGAATATAATACATAATTATATCTCTAGATATAATTTCTTTGACTAAAAACAGCTTGTTAATAATTATATGCAAAGTAATCAACAACTAAGGTAATATAGTAATGGTCGTTGTTTAAATTTTCGTATCTGTAAGAAACCCACACGTTGCACGGTATTGAGAAAATTTTAAAATAAGATCTGCAAAATCTAAATTTTATTCATCTAAAACGGGAATGGCAACGTACCAAGCTTTATATTCAGATGTCTTATTTTTATTACGTTTGACAAATCATCTAAAATTGCTGTTGTCGTTCTATTTATATGCTGCTTTATAATTCTCTAAGAGCATATTCATGTCGGATGGATTGTTCTAAGTATTGAAATGATCACAAGTCACATAATACCGTAGATAAAACGTGGGTACGTGGTGCTTGTGTGAACTGTCAAAAGAAATAAAGACTTTAGTTAAATGACAGCTTATTAGTAAGCTAACTTGGAGTATAGTTTACTGGCGGTTGATACCTGAAACTGCGAGATTTTGACTTTATGGCCAAAATTATTTTGCAATATAACAGTTTTGAGAAAGGGTATTTGTAAAAACAACCTTAATATGTTATTCTTAAATGATTTCATTGGATATCAAAATAGGAGATAAGAAGCAACAACTAGCAGAAGTAGTCAATACACGGCGGACCCTGATGGGGCTCTATGATCAAGTAATATAAGTATACGTATATACATAAGAATAATAACTGTCTCAATAACACAAAGGCTGTGCTTTCTTAAGCACGTGATTCAAACCAAATTCTAGCCGTTGATGATCATATACATGACTTGGCATAAAAGAGCACATTCAAAAATATCTGCAGATGAGACAAAAAAATACGAATAAAAAACAAATACCTACACATACAGGGTTTTTATTAGTCACCGGTAATTTTTTTTTACACAATAAGTATCTTTTATAGAAACCATTTTTGCAAGAAAAGGTATGTATATTACTAGGAAATTAATATATTCGCTAAAATATAAAGCAAAGCACAGTCACTCTAAATGACGAATGAATACTATTAAAAGAAAGACGACTAGGCTCTACTAAAAAAATCTTGTAGTACTACGTCGTAGTATTATCAATGAAATGTGGTGCCGCTTCGTAGTAGCTACATATGTTCATCAACAGCGACTATTTGTAAAAAAAGTTTGTGGTTCCATATTTTTAATTTTGTACTAAGTTATACTAAAATAAAAATGCAGGTACGTTTATATCTTATCAAAGAAAATAACACTGGTTGTTGAGGTGACTAAAAAACCACCCTGTATAAATGCAATATATGGAGGGAACCCTCTTAAAAACTTACAACACAGTGACCCAATGCATATTAATATATGGAAAGGTGACCTATATTGCATTATATACTAAGCTCCATTAATTTTATAGCACACACTTAAAATAGATACACGAGTATGATCTTAGGTAAACTTTTAGATGCGTGTTTAAAAACAAGCTATGGCAAAAAAACGGTTTATAAACACGCTGATCCAAGAAGATTTTGAGTTAGTTGGGTAATTTAGAATCCACCAAGCAGTATGGGCTAGTAAATTAAATCTGCCGTCAAATATCAGATTAACTATCCACAGTAACAAAATAAATTTTAGTAAAGAGGAGTTTTTTTTTGTCTGTACCTTTAAACGTTCATTGTCATCATTTCATTTGACCTGGCCCACTTCTGTTCAACAGCTTCCTCTAAGGTTCTCCACACTGCGCTCTGGCGCTGCCCGCATCCAGCGTTTACCAGCGCCTTTGACTAGATCGTCGGTCCTCCTTGCGGGAGTCGATGGTTAGTGAAATACTCGCCATTGACGTTGAAGCCGAGTCCATTCCAATCCAGAAGCTTAAAGACATCTTCCATCGCGGCGCTGGACAGCTTAGATGAAATAACGGGTCGGGAGGCTTTTATAACCAGGACCGCGGACCCAAAAGCCACCTTCAATAAAGAAAATCTAGTGATGGTGCGATGGGTGAAACCAGTGCATGAGTCACTAGCCAAGATTTCTAATTTTTATTATGAATGATTGTGAATTCTGTTTACTGAAGATACAGAAGTTATAGACTTCTTCCATTTTGCTAATGATACTATGACTATTTTATTCCATTCTTGTTCAAATACTCTGGTCCCAGTTTGTCATGTTCGTATTGTGCATACATAGCTCATTGCATCTGCTGTGTAAACAATTTGGTTGTGGCATGACATTGGCTCTCACAATCAGCTGTCTTGTGTTTGTTTTTTTCATGTCACGGTCAATTTGTACTGTACCTATTTGTATTAATTTGATAATTCTGACTGAAAAAGAGTGCCAAGAGTTTTTTTCCGCCGGTTTTTTTTGTCTCTTGGTCTACTGTAATATCTTATTTAACAACTATCAACAACTAGTTAAAGCCGAAGTATGTGATGACTGACTTCATCAAGTGTTTTGTGAAATTCCTAAGATGAATAAAACTTTTTGTTTTTTTTTTTTATTTATTGTTTAACAATATTGTTTAAATTTATTCACTGTGTTTTTTGTTGACTTTACTTTCCAAAGCAGAAACTTATTTATTTTAGTTGTGGTCCCAAAGGACTACTAGAAATATTTTTATTAAAGGTGGTTTTTGAAAGCCTCCCGACCCGAAATGGGTGAAATAAAATCACCTTACCTGACGCCCCGCTGCAGTTGAATAGGCTTCCAATTCTTGTCCTGGAGACGGGCTGTCATGGTGGCATTTTACGCAATATGCTTCGCTGTATCGATAGTCAATTTGGCACAGTTGTAATGCATGCAAATGTTTCTTATATAATACATGTATTATGAGTCTCTATTCTTGGCATTGAATGCCACGAAGCATAGTGGTTGATTATATTAAATCCTTTATTAGACGTAAGCTACTCTTTAGAAGATGTATTTGTTAAAATTTTAATTTTAAGGTCTGTGGATTTTGTGACTGATAAATAAATAGTCTTCAGTAATAATAATATAATAATAATTTATTCAATTTCTCCAATTAAGTTTATGTAGAAAACAATATTTACCTTATAACTAGTTACAACAAAATAAGTATTGTTTTTTAATAATTTGAGCACACTAGCCCCCACACTAGGATTCCCTGTGTTGTGGGTGGCTAGTTTTTTATAAAGATTGCAGCACTAATTATGATTTAAATAACGACATGAAATTGACACAAATCAAACAATCCAACACGTCATACACGTCATACACAGTCATACACGTTATTCCCTTCAAATTCTCAGATCTGATTTCCAAAAGAAATTTTCTTTGTACCTACTACCTACTTGTTTCCTGATTTAGAATTTTATTAATTTATATCCGTTACATAAATACATAAATATTTACTTTCTCATGATTTTAATGAAATTTGGGGTCTATTTAAAATACTTATGTATGTACAAAATGCGAAAGACTGTTGAATTAATTTGCCTAACTAAATACCCGCCCTGAAATAACATTTTACAGATTCATTTTCATTCAATCTACAATGTAAAATACTTAAATACACTTTGAAATTTAGTATTCCATTCATTTTTTATTTGCAAAGGATAAAACATTCAAAGGAAAGCGGAATTTATTTGAATTTATTTTTATACGGAAATGATCATGAAATATGTAAGCTACATAATAAAAACACATTTCGTTTATAAATACAAAAATGTGATATCTGCTTGTTTTTCATATAAACAACCAAGTGTGACAAGATATCCAAATCTCTCCAAAATTGAGCTAGTTTAACTGTCAGACCCGGGCGGCACTTAAGCACAAAACATAATCTATCTTACCAGTATCGAACATACGAATAATGCATTAAAACTAATACAATTCGTCGTATAGGCGATACTAGACCGCAATAATTGCTACGATATAAATTTTATTCGTTCGTTACTCCTTAAGCTTTAATTCTGTCAAATTTTATGTTCCCGTGCACGTACTGAGTTTTTTATTACGATATCATAACAACATCTTATCCGGCATCTATGAAAATCGGCCAAAATCTATTTTTTTTATTTATATGGCAAAACAACGTTTGCCGGGTCAGCTAGTATGTTAAATAAATCTAATATGTGCTTTAAAAGAGTATCTACATTTTTTCTTCACGTAAAGATAGATTCTGCCAGTCATTTTGCTAAATACATTTACGTACGTTTCGTTATTGCATTCATATAATTTAGAAGCTTTACGGTCTGCTGACACATGAAACGACCCATTTGTGCATAAACCAGTTTTGGAAACCAATTTTAAAATTGGAATTCTTTCATTTGTCATGAACGAAATGTTTTACAGCGCTCACCGTTGCCGGACCTCGCCAAATATTTTTGAATAATTTTAGTATTATCCTTATCCGCCAGATGCATGACATATTATTTTTTTGTATTTCGAGCATTTGTTAAAATCAATAGCGCATGTTATCAAAGTTTACTGTTCCGGCTTCCGGAATTCATTCCTTTAAATACCATTGTATATACAAATAGTCGTCTATGTCATCTTGAACTCATTTGTCATTGCACGTAAATCACAAGTATTTGGCGAGGTTACTGAAGGTAGGTAACGGCTTTAATTTGTCCTTAAGATGATTTTTTTTCACAATTTTCGCCTGATAATTGTCGTGATATTGCTTGAATGATTCTAAACACATAAAAAAATACATTGAATAAATAATATTGTTTAGTTTTGCATTTTCAATTGCTCAAATTCATTCTAAAAGATCTCAAAGAATCCCGGCAGGCCAGTTAGTAGAGTACCCGCCCGGGAAGCGTTATTTTTTTTGCTCTTTATCGTATACAGAGTGACTGGTGGGTCACTGTTGAAATTCGAGAACGTGATAGTTTGAGATCATACATGAAGAGAAAAAATTCAATAAAAAATAAATATTAATTTTTAACTGAGTAAACTTAACCGAAAGTTAATGAATTTATTACGCAACGCATGGTTACACTAGCGTTGGCAGCAGTTTGCGTGCCAGGTCTCGTGCCGCGATTGACTTAAGCGTAAGTAAAGTAAATAGTTACAAAACTTTATTTATTTATAGGGAATTTTAGTGAAAAATTAAGTTTCTACTTTTAATACATAATTATGACCAGAATCACCGAAAGTTAAAGAATTGATTACGCAACGCATGGTTACACTAGCGTTGGCAGCAATCCTCGTGCCAGGTCTCGTGCCGCGATTGACTCAAGCGTAAGTAAAGTAAATAGTTACAAAACTTTATTTATTTTTAGGGAATTTTAGTGAAAAATTAAGTTTCTACTTTTAATACATAATTACGACCAGAATCAAGTAAAGAGTGCTCTCCTTCAGTATCTAAAATTGTCACCAGTCACTTTGTATAAGAAACAAAAATCCAAAAAAAAAACAGCAAAGGACAACAAGGTACAAAAGACAGTCGTTGTATAGAATAAACGCTTAGTGACAAAACACAATCTGTACTTAGATATTTGACGCTTACGTTATCAGCAAAGTTACTCAGTAATAAAAAACTTGCCCTAATATTATAGTATTGTTAAGGATCAGATTCATAACTTAAGGAACCAAGTTAAGATTGCTCATTCCGTGAATTCAAAACACTAGTGATAAATGATTTTTGCTTGTTTATGCACTGCCCTTTCCCTCATAGAAGCTAGCAGTGCAACGAAAACATTAAACACATACTTGAAACACTACATCCGCACTGCAAGCCAACACCGACACGTGTTTCTCATCCAGAAGCATTCCTAAGGACCTTTAAGAGTTCTTGAACAAAACTTATGACTTTTATACAACATTTATGAGCAGTATCTGTAATTAATTTCACCATTTAAAACGACTGAAACCTCAGCCAAAAGAAGTAAAAGTTTTAAAATATATTTTCTGATAAAATGACAAGTTTTTTGAAAAGTAAATTACGCTGCAAAAAGTCAAGACGAGAGAGGAAAAGTTTAAAAAAAGAACGCCACAGAACATTACACTGAAGCGCACACTTTTATGAGGAGGCTAAAAAAATTAATAACTTGAGACAGATTCTTGGAAACTTTTCCATTACTTGGAAACTGTCGAATGGTATTAATTGTTTTTTAGATTGACAATTATTGATGGCTATCAAAATCTGTATAAAAGATAAAATGTATCATGGAAATGCTTTCATTCGATTTCGACCATATTTTCAAGAACTAATACGGAAGTCCTTCGGTAATCTCTAGACTCTGTAAACTTGTTAATATAAACCCATAAATAAAATATAATATGAGCATGCAATTTGAATACAACTGCAGGTTAAAATTTATTTGTATTTTTATCATAGTTCAACGCAAACGGACTTTTTTACCTCTATAAAGAATATTTGAGCAGTTAGAGAATCACAATAAAGATATGAAGTTTTGCAAATAATTTCCTCATAGTAAATTGAAATTTTTTATTGTAAAATGGAGTCATACAAGTTCAATCAAAACATTTTGAAGAGACTGTCATGTACTTAAAAGTAATACTATTATGTTACTTTATGAAAGGCAACAAACTATGAACTAGTTTCCCTATCCAATTGATAGGTGCATGATATCGAGTTATCGATAGTGATAGAATTTAGGCTCAGGTCAAACGTCATCAATTAATGTTGTTATGGAATAGAATTATTGTTCCTGTTATTTCTCTGGCTCATCTGTCCTTTCATCCGAAATACAACTGCCCGTGAATATTTCTCTTAGGCTTTCGAGATTTAGTTCAATATTATTTAATATTTTTATCAAAAAACAAAATAATGTTCATAAATGTACAGTAGAAAACCTAGTTGAAGTTAAAATAACACTCACAAAAGAGTTTGTTATGAGAGAGCTAAACAATTGACTAAAATTAAATGTTCCGTAATAATATATTTTGCATTTGGCAATAATCTGCATCACAACACCCTCATTTAAATAATTTGGAAAACAATAGAATCAGCAGCAAAATTTACAAATACAACACCGCTCCACATTATATTTATTGCAGTAGCTATGGCCGAAATATAATTACTCAAATAAAACTAAAATGATTCGCTTCGATAAAAATATAGTTGTTTAGTGCGTTTCTGTGTAAAAAAATTCTTTTTGTTTTTGGTGACTTTTTTAAATTTTTAAATTTTAAATTTTTTTTTTTATTGGTGACTCAGTGTACTTTCCACCCTTAAATTGAGATGAATTGAATCTTAGAGTGAGTGAAAATGAGGTCGAAAATTATTCTAGCTATGTATTTTTTAATGTGGTATACACGAACAATAAAACATTGGATAATTTTTGAAAAATATCGTTTACGGACGAATTGATTCATACAAATTGCTAACCCAACTTAAGCTATATGTCTCACGGCCTGGAAGCAGATTAAGAAACAGGAAATCGTTAGTGTTAGCCTCAGTTAAAACCGCCACAGGTACACATGCTCCTATGCAGAGGATGTTCAGTCTCGCAAATAGCATGAGAAATGAGTTAGGTATATTTTCAAGTTCTTCGGCCTCAATCAAAATTACAATAAATAATTTGCATATTTGTTTTACTTAATAATATTTTTTATAGTTTTTTTTTTTATTTATATTTATTTAGACTACCTTATTTGTGTTTTAAAATATTAGCATGCTGGATTCACATCCAGTAAGTAATAAGAATTGATGTTTATTTATGTACAATATAATTAAGTTCACATTGTTACCAGTTTTGTTAATTAAATAAAAAATAGACACTTATGTCATCTAAACAAGCAAAATAAAATAAGTTCTCTAGCGTTTATTTAATCCGACGTCCGTTATCTTAAGACACTTCGTAGTTATGAGTTACTAAGGGTGTTACCACACCCACTGATCGATCATCGTTCGACGGCGGTACAATGGATTAGTCGACTTCGATCTATAGTTTTTACTAGACCAATCCGATCAGATTCGATCAGAAAGGACCGATCAACTTCGATCGACGCCGCCGATCAACCTTGGTGATAGGCATCAGGTTGACAGGTACAAAAGCAATTAATCATCTCCATCTATTTCTCAGGCTGTGAAGACTAGAACAAAGCGATCTGACAGAGGCTTTAGTTTCAAGTCTCGCAGATTGTTGAATATTGTATTTTGAATCTTGCTAAGCTTCCATCCTCTGTATTGAAATTGAGATTTCTCAAATATAAATAGCTCTCAGAGCGTTTAACACATTATGATTTAACCTAGATATATTTTCTATAAAATCAAACTTTATTTAATTGTTGGAATTCTCTATGCAATTCCCCCACATTTAAATAGTAATGTTCATAGCTGACTCTTCCAGGCTGGACTGGGAGCGAAAGAAAAATATAAAATGTACCAGCTGCTTGTCTTCCCGGGCATACTATAAGAGTCAGTTAAGGGACAGAGGTTTTATTGGTATATCTGTGGCCGACCCCCTGTCACTACAATAGTCTCTATCCACCATTATAATACCTCCAAAGTCAAACCTGACATCAGACGGTCATAAAGACTCTGGTGTTCTGCCTACCCCATAAGGGATACAGGTGTGAAGTTATGTATGTATTTATGTAATAGCTCATGTTCGCTTAATATCAAATCATTTACTTATATTAGAAACCGCAGCAAGGATTTTAATATTTTACCCTCTCAAAATACTCAATAGACTATAAGTATCATCCACTGGAAATGAAAATCACGATATCCTTTCTAAGAAACTAAATCAAGTCGGCACTAATAGCTTAGATATAAACAAACAGCATTTCAGTGACAATATCATCTTTGTACATTCACATACCTAACAAAAAGTACTTAGTTTGACAGGTCAGAGACTGTATTAACCATTAAAATTGCTCTTTATTAAAGTGACGCATCTAAACATTACATTTTATCGTAATCGGAAGTAGAATATGTTATTTTATTAAAAAGCACGCTCTCCAAAATATTATTTCATGTTAACCTGATTAGAATTTTAAATTTGATTCCATGAGCCGAGCACGTGACAATAATATGAAAAAGGGTATTAACTGTCAATTTGTATTATTACATTCGTAAAGCTAACGAGCCTTTTGACTATACATTTCCAATAATAACTATGTAATGTACCTAATTCATGTTTTGGAGGCTGCTTATCCCGGGGGCTGGAAACTTTAATTTGAAAATTCAATAGTTTGTCAGAAGCCATTTCGACACCCTAAAAATTCTAAAAAAACACTAACCAGAACTGCTTCAGTTTATTATATTTATGACCTAAACCTCTTCAACACCTGGAAGACTCATGGACCTGCGGAGTGATTATAAAAAAGGTTGTGATGAGAAGTTGAAGCATGTTTCTGTGTATATTATTCTATACAGCAGGTTTAGTATTTAGCCCAGTCGGTACAAGGCTGGGAAACCATCGGCCATTTATTTTTCGCGACAACTTCGGACCTTTCGTTGAGCAGTTGGTCCGAGGTGCTTATGCTCTGTCATTATGTGTTGAAAACTAATAATGTATAGTTACTCCATTTTTGTACAATTTGTTGTAAAAGGTACGAAAAAAAGAAAATATACTGATCTATTAAGCTTCTATCTACAAATTGTTAAATAAATAACATGCACCTTAGCTAAAATAACATTTGAAGATCACTTTGCCGATGGGGTAACACTTTTTGCCTCAGACGTTAGTGGTTCGATTCCCGCACGGAACGAGAAAAAAAACGGGTCTGAGCTTCTATATATGCATTTAAATTCTAGGTTCCCCCTAGTTCTTTTTATTATTATTATCAAATACCTATATTCACGGTAATTTTCTAAAAAAAAACATCGTCAAATAATAAAAACAATCCTATAACCAACTTCAACCACAGTACTCATGTAACACTGGCGTATATCTCGTGAATGATCCACACTAAGCTATGCGGTTGCTATTTGCTAGCACCGACTCGCTTCTCCGTACTCCGTACCGAGCATGATTCAATTGTGGTCTCAGACTTAGAGTTGCAGAACTGTAAGCTTTCTAAGCTTGTCTGTGTTTAACTAAGTCTGTATATTAAAAAGTGATTTATTCATGGCTGTATTTTGTAGGAACTTTAATAGAAGGATATTAATAAGGATATGTAACGTATTGTTCTACGACTTTTCTGCGCTTTAGGAAGTTCATTAGCTTATTTTGGGAATATGTCTTTGTTGTCACGGTTTTGGTTTTAGTAAATAAATAAAGTAATCAAACAAGTCAACCATGTGTGTACTCACATGTTGCATCAAGAACTCTGTGCTCTATTGCCAGCCGGCACAGTTATAAAAAGATCTAGTTATAAGATTATCTATTTTATATAAAAAAATCTATCCGTATATTTATAAATAATAAATAAATAAATAAATAAATATAAATATTACTGACACTACATTATCCAGCCCAAATTAAGTTTCTTAAAGAACTTGTGTTATAGATACTAGTTAACTGATTTACTTAAGAAGTATATAAACATACAAATTGAATAAATTTCATATTTTTTTAGTAGAATAAACTTATATAAACAAATAAACATCCTTATTTGACGACTAATATCTCTGTTCATCACACAAATATCCGCCGCCACCGGGATTCGATCTCAAGACCTCTGACATAGAAGGCAATGTATGTTACACCAACCGGTCGTCTTTTGTTTCATCCGTCCAAAAGAAGAAATTTCTATACCTTCCTTTTTATTTGTATTCTACATACATACATACATAACTTCACGCCTGTATCCCGTATGGGGTAGGCAGAACACCAGAGGTAATAAAACCATCTGATGACACGTTTGACAAATTTGGAGGCATTATAATAGTGAAGAGAGACTATTGCAGTGACAGGGGATCAGCCTATCGCCCACAAAAAAGCCTCCCATAACACCTCGGTCCCTTAACTGACTTTTACAGTATGCCCGGGAAGAGAAGCAGCTGGCACATTCTATGTTTTTCTTTTGCTCCCAGTCCAGCATAGAAGCAATAATTGTATTCTATTTCTTCATATTGTATACTTCATATTGTATACAGTTTATAATGCCCTTTCAAAAAGTGTATTTAGGAAATAGCTTTTCTTGCATAAATAATTAGCACGGTGATTGATTTTAAATATAATACTCTATTTTAATTATTCTGAGAAGTTGTACGATGAAGTAAAAATAAATTTAGAGATTACTATCTAAAATGTGATATTTGAATGGAGCATATTTTAAGGCTGTTTTTTTCCATTTAACTAAAAATGAATATGCCTCATCGGAATATTTATTAGGATTTACTTTCCATTCAAAACGCGTCACTACTTTCCGAAATTACTTGTAGAAAAAAATATCTAACGTGGAATTAAAATGTTCAGGCCAAAAAATAATCTTCTGAAGACAGGCAAGAAAGATGAAAATTAGGCAAGCGAAATTGGCCTCCCAGTGCCAAATGTTTGAATATGCCTCCGAGAACAACCAATCTCCAGGCATAGAATACTTTATTCTTACGCCGAAGGTGCAATTTTTTATTTCGTTAAAATATAATGATAAGTGCCGAAGTACTAGGTAATCTAATAAAGGACTAACCTTAATACACATCCGAAACAAATAATTATTTTGTTACTTAGAATAGTCATGTTCATCTAATGCACTTCTTGAACAAGTTAAAGCCACACTTGTATTAAAACCTATACATACAGACTAAGCTTTCATCGTTAAAAAACGAAAATTTCAAAATCTATTACATCATATTTGGGTGCCTCTATCTCTTTGATATTACACCAATTTCTGTTATTTTTCAGACTTTAGTACCTAATCTTTGTTCTTTCTAGAATGATAACAAGATATAGGAATGCCGTGTAGTATTCTTATTTTAATCATAATTTCTGTAGGTCACATTTATATACAGCTACGACCATGCTACGACCATGACTATTTCTTTTTTTTGAATGTTAAAAGCTGTATTGTTGTAGGTACCTTTACCAACATTTTTCTCTTTTCACACTAAATTAATAAATAAATTTGAAGTTTTTGCTAACGATTAAAATTTTTGTGCTATTTTATTTAAGAACCCAAATAAAATAAGGTGCATAAGTAAATGCAGTGAATATTATACATTAATACAAATAATGCTTTTATCTTGCAATTATGCTTTCCTTTCGATAACAGTCGTACTTATTATTTCAGCTACAACAATCATGTAACATTGTTTATTATTATTTAGATGAATATTTGTTTTGTTTGTGAACATTGACTTATCCTTAGTTTGCGTTCCTATTAATTTAAGATAAACATTGATATGTAAATTAAATGAGGCCAATTGACAAAGGCTCTCGTTAGTGTTACTATAGGTGCTTACTAAGACTGACAAGATGTTGATATTGTTCCGAACTTCACAACAACTTCATTTGTGTAGTAAAAAGTGAATAACAAAGCAGTTCAAAATGTTATGTGTAACCTTTTTCCGTTTATGTTCTAATCAGATTCTTACCTAACTGATGATATGACGCAAAAACAAATATCTTTAAGGAAACCACACCAATCGATGGAATTGAATGGAACAGTCGACGTCGTTCGATAGTTTTTACATACATACATAAATAACATCACTCCTGTATCCCTTATGGGTCAGGCAGAACACCAGAAGCCACAAACTATCTGAAGTCAAATTTGACAAACTTGGAGGTATTACAATGAAGGAGAGAGACTTGCAATGATAGGGGGTCAGCCTATCGCCCACAAAAACGTCAATAAAACCTCCGTCTACTATAAAAAGTTATTTTGCTAATTCCGCGACTTGTACCTGCACTAGTGATGCAGAATTTTCATGCGTAGGTTCACCGCCCTCCCTCCCTCAAGCAAGAAGCAAGACATGCAATGAACACACACCTGGAAACCCACACCACAAGCTATCACCGACTCGTGTTTCGCTTCAACCAGAAGCATCCTCAGGGCGCAATGACCACCACCGAACAGTTCGTATCACTAGTGCAAGTACAAGTCGCGGAATTAGCAAAATAACTTTTTATAGTAGTTGTCATGGATTTCCGCAAAGTAACGCCTAATTCAATCAATTAAAACCTCCGTCCCTTAACTGACTTTTACAGTATGCCGGGGATGAGAAGCTGCTGGCACATTCTATGTTTTGTTTTGCTCTCAGTCCAGCTTGAAAGAAGTTTTTTTATAATGCCAAAAAATCGATCGACGTCGATCGATTGGTGTGGTAACACCCTAATAGATCAGGCGAGATATCGACACTGAAATAAAAATTACGTAAAATGACATAAAAATATATATATTTTTTAAATATTTTGCCAAATCATGTATACGCTTTTTATAAAATTTCAACTCCATTTCAATTTATGAATATTTGATGGGATTTTCGCGATTATAAAAAATATTCTTTATTTTATTTTTATTTTATTTTATACAACCATGCAGTTATATATTATGTAATTTAATTTGATATCTTTGTGATTTTACATACAACGATATTGACGGTAAAATTAGTTGTAAATACAAACATGTAAAATCAAAAACGATAAATTAATTATGATGTAATTATATTTAATATTTGAAAACAACCACTTTGGCGATGGGGTAAACTTATCTGCCTCAGATGGCAATGGTTCCGGGTTCGATTCCGGGTTCGGAACAAGAAAAAAAAGCTCCGTGTCTGGGTGTTTATCTTAATGTGTATTCTAGGTTCCCCCCTAGTTCTCTACATGGTATCCCATATTACAAACTTTGCTTGTTTGCGTGTTTGTTCGGGGATTTAATTTTATTTTATTCTCTATAAAGCTGTGTAACACAACCCTTCCAAAGTCACCTCGAGGTCACATAGTCGTTGTGTTAATTGCGGTAATTTATTTTTATGATATGTACGCAGAAATACGAGCTTTGGAGCTCAACATTATGGAGGCATCTAGAAATACGAGGTGGCATGATAATAACTAACTTGCCAATCCAAGAGTAGAGTTGGAAAAACTCATGTCATGGTGTATAAGAGAAAATAATTAAAATATTATACTTCATTTAAATTTTTGACTTAATTTGTATTTTTGGATTCTCAAAACCATCAAAGACACCAGTCTCTTTCATTTGCGAAGGATTTAATCTTGTTTACTTAATGTAAAGTATGAAAATTTTCAATACGAACTGAACTATCCAGTCTATAGACTAGCTAGGAAACCGCCACGTTAATATTTTCTCGAATGATAAACACTCCTGCATCCGACAAGTTTAATGTATAATATTTGCATCGTTTTCTATTCAAAAGAAATAACTTTAAACGATTCTCAACCGCAACGGGAAAAGGTTGCTGAGTTTTTTAAATGATAAAAATGTTTATCTGCAGAAGTATGCAGTAGAGAAAGATTAATGGAAGTCAAGCTATGTGTTGCTTTGTAAAAAACTTACTTGAGCCACAGACTCTTTCTAGGAAAATAAATAATTACAAGTTTAAGACAGTTTTCCTTTACAGTTATTTTTTAGAATATGGTGTCTGTAAAGACATAATAACTTAGAGATGCATCGTAAAATATACGATATAATCTGGTTTAAATAGTGTTATTTTTATAAATAAAACTGGAAAATATAAGTTTCTTCTGAAACTAACCAGATTTTCTCATGTTGAAAGCAGAACCTATTGAATATTGAATAATGAAAACTCAGGATTTTTCGATTCATAATCTTAAAACACTTTAAAATCGGATATTACGTATATTCTTCATTTTTACACGAGGTCTCAGTGTTTTTGCGGAACCCGTAGTCATGAGCAGAAGCAAAGCGTTAAATCAAAATGTAAAAATATAAATATATGCAATAAATCCTTGTACCAAATTTTATACAGGGCGACTGGTGACAAATTTTAGATACTAAAGGTGAGCACTCTGTACTCGATTCTGATCATATTATTTCAAAAAAGTAGGTGCTTAATTTTTCACTAGAATTCCCTATAAATAAATACTAATATGTTACTATTTACTTTACATACAACTAAATCGATCGTGTCACGTGACCTGGCACGTGGATCGCTGCCAACGCTAGCGTAACCATGCGTTGCGTAATCAATTCTTAAACTTCCGGTTTAGTTTGCTTAGTAAAGTCACCCTGTATAACATACCTATGATAACTATTCCTCATTATTTTTAGAAGATCTCAAGACCGCGTTGAAGTATGAGTCTTAAAGTCTAATGATTATTTTCCTGTGAAACATTTCTTAGCGCAAGCTTGGTCAAACAAGAAAACCACAGCGAGGTACATATTTTTACTAGCCATGAATAGAAGTTGTAGCTAAGTTACAAAATTTAAGTGGCATTTACTCCATTCAATGAGTGGTATGAAAGAAAAAGTGGCACAACACCTTTGTATTTAAAATTAAATGACGAGAAGAGTAGTTTTAATTTTTAGAAGCTTCATTTTAGATTGAGAATTTTGAGCATAATAAAACTATTTTTAGTAACATTTGACGACCGGCTGAATATGTATGTTTATATATTTCTTAATTATATCAGTTATCTAGTATCCATAACACAAGTTCTTTAATAAATTTAATTTGGGCTAGATAATGTTGTGTGAGTGTCAGAAATATTTATTTATTTATACACACGTGACTAATTTTAGAAAAGGTTCTTTGAAATCAAGCCCTGATCATCAAGTATTATATTCTAGACGAACAATCACTTTACGATTTACGATAAAATAAAATTACTGCTCTACTCTGGCTTACTTTAAAACATGACTGATAGTAAGTATTACTTACTATTAAAGGGTCTTTGCTTCTACTTTTAAAACTATTACTTTCTAAAATAATTATTATAACTGAGACATTTTGCAGAGTTTGCGAATGCTGTTTTTAAACAAAACTTTTAGCCTCAGGCTAGTAGATGCAGAGAGAATTTCTATTTCCAAAAAGTCAAAAAAGCGCTTCGATCGTTCCTTTTTTTTTGTTTCTGGTTGCTAAAAAAATGAACCAAGTTCATGCAGCTGGTTTTCCTAACCATTACCATACTTGTATTTTCGGGAGTTAATAATTGAATAGTTTTCTCGTGGGATAGTCTGTAGAACATCGGTCTGCATAACCACTTTCAACCAGGATAGATGAAAGAAAAACGTCCCATTATTTTTATGTACAATTATGAAAAGCCATTTATTTAAAAACCAACATATCTAAAGATAATGTATAAACCTTTAGCTTAAACTATTATTATCATCCTTAATGACGATGATTTCCTAACTTATTGTACACAGTTGTCGTGACTTTCATGCTTTTGAACATGCCAAAACATTGAGAGCGAAAAATTAATTTATAAGTATTTAATTTCAAAAGATATCTGCCATACATTTAAAATACTATATGAAAATACTCTAGCAACATGACGTATAATGCTGATGGAAATTAAATCTTAATTTTAAACTTGCTTTCCTCGCAGCTTCTGTACTATTAGGTGGGAAGTATAACATCAAAAACAAAATCAAAATTAATGTTTTATTTAAGGTTTTGATCTATCTAATAAAACACTTTTTAACCGGATTTATCGCGTAATATAAATAAATATACGATTTATCGCGTGTAATTATCGCGTATATTTACACGCGAATTTTAACTCGACGTTTCGGTGTCTTTGCAGACCCCGTGGTCACGAGCGACTGAGGTTTAATAGTATGAATCGCGAAAACTTAAGACAATATTTTGTTCTATCTGTTTACAACATAATATCAATTTAATCTCAAGAGCAGTTTGAGCTTCAAACAGAACCATACAACTAACCATCTTTACACATTTTTCGCAAGGCAGTATTAAAATAATATTTTCATTTTTGCCACAATAAAAATTCGCTATAAATGTCTCAAAATCTCAAGCGATCCTCGATTTGGAAACTTAAAAGTCCCTCCGATTATGTTCAAAGTAGTCCCGATGAACAACTGCAAAGGTGCCTCGACTGTGGCAGCTCTTTGAAAGATATACGAGTACTGTCGACTTGCAATGTACGGAATAGCTTGAACATCGAATGCCAAAGCATTTTATTCCGATTTATTCACAGTTAGTTCAACAGCACGACGTGGTAACGTTAGTTTGCTTTAGCAAATCCGCATAGCTTAGTGCAAAAAGAGTTTTTGCTTCGCTCCGTTAGTTTCTATGTAAACCTACACTGCTTGGGTTACCTTTAGTTGTGACAGTAGTTGGTGTTGTTCTGTGTTTGCATTGGTTTAAATTTTAACTATTTTGTTAGAGCTTTGAGTCGAACATTGCCTTGGTGCCAAAAAAAAAGTTGTATTCTATTGAGTGAGCAAAATCTGTTTGTGTTACTCCTATTTTATTTTATTGCAAATCATGTGTTTTAAAATGGTTAAAATGTTTATTTTTAAGTGAAAGATTTTTCTTTTTTGCTAATTTACTCTTTTATTTTTGTGTCAGTAGTAATAAAGTTCTTTATTCTGAGTTTATTCAACATAATTTTCCCGACAAATAATATTAAATTTTGACTCTACGAAAGAAAAATAAATTATAGTAACAAAACAACCTTAAAATCCAATATCCAAAGATTTTTAGTGGTTGTCAAGACGTTGTTATGTGAAAAAAAAAGTTATACACAAAAAGTCTGATAAGGGTGTTTTTTATTCATATAACTTTACAGCTAACCTCTTTTAATAGCGAGGCAAACTAACTTTCAAAGGTTTTATTTAAATGAGATAGATATTGGATTTTAACATAATCGTAACAAAGCTCAATGTCCTTTCTATGTCTAATAATCAATGCTTTCAACTAAATGAGAAGATTAGACACACGTAGTGCATCGATTGCTCTGAGGTTTCTGCGCCGTAACGTGATTTTCTTTGCCAATGTTAACTGTGAGCCAAAGAGTTGATCCTATTAAGATAATTGGCAGTGATTTCTTAATGGAGTCTACAATTATCAAAATCGTTGAAGTGTATAAAGTGCATTATAATATATTAAAGTCGGTTTTAAACGGCTTGAAAGTTCAGTGTCCTTAGAGACACCGCGGCCTCGACACCAGCTGTAATATCGTTAAGTACCTAACTATTTTAGTAAAAATTCATAGCAATACGATCTATGACATACGATCTAAAAGTTTTCTGTGCTCTGGCTTGTATAGTTTTTGGTGTGTGTTTTAAACAGTGTATATTAAAACCAAGAATACATTTTCGTTAAAGAAATATGAAGAGTTTGAAAATCTGCTTGTGAAGGATCTAAAAAAGCTTATTTCCTTTTAATGTTTAGCACATTAACTTCAAGGGTAAATGTTGTTGGAAAAAAAGGTTTTTTTTTTAAATATCAAAATCACGATGTAATGAAAACTAATGTGTTCGGTTATATAAATTAATAAAACCAATTTAAACTTTCATTTAGTTCTATTAAATAACACCAGGTGACTCCGCCTCAGTATCTGGCCAACAGTAAGTTCAGGTCTGCTTTAATATCCCTGTCTCAAGATAAGGGAGTCGCCTTCATAAATATATTTGACCTGCTTTTCCATTTTGGTTATCTTTGGATTTATACCAAGCCTTGTATTAAAATTGACATTTAATATTTACTTACTGTATTGTTAGTAGTATTTAGCTTAGCAAAACGTTTTCTTATCATGAAGTGTTTATTTAACTAGTATCCATGACCGGTTTTACGCGTAGAGTTTGTTGAAAAATACAAGTTGTAACCAAACTTAAAAGCTGGGTTATCAAAAACAAAAATAAAATGTATTACTTTTTATATATAAATTAATTATATGATTTTTAATTATGTATTGAATCATAATAAATAGACGAC
Source organism: Stenoptilia bipunctidactyla (assembly GCA_944452665.1). NCBI lineage: Eukaryota > Metazoa > Arthropoda > Insecta > Lepidoptera > Pterophoridae > Stenoptilia > Stenoptilia bipunctidactyla. The sequence goes on from OX101735.1 coordinate 25,510,498, forward strand.
CACTTTGGCAATGGGGTAAACCTGTCCGCCAGTGGTTGCGAATTCGATTCCCGCACGGAATCAGAAATAAAAAATGTTCCGTTTCTGGGTGTTTATCTATTTATGTATTTATATTCTAGGTTCCTCCCTAGTTCGCTACAGGGTATCTCATAACACAAGCTATGCTTACTTTGGGGCTATGTAGTGTGATTGTCTGGGGATTTTACAGAGTGACTGGTGACAAATTTTAGATACTGAAGGAGAGCACTCTGAACTCGATTCTGATCTTTTATTAGTAAAAGTAGGCATTTAAAATTCCATCAGAAATTCCTATGAATAAATAAAGATACCTTACTAGACTTTTCCCGATGCGCCGCCTAAGTCAAGATTTTTTTCAATGCCCTTGTAATTGTCGAATTCAATTAAGGTTGAGTTTTAAAATACTAGGACTTCATAGGTTAATATGTGTAAATTACTGTAGGTGAACAAATCAATGGGACTACAAGAAAACACCTCTTAAAGATGGTTGAGCTGTTGGGCACGATTATGCAAATCTGAAACACAACAATCTCCTGTGATGTTATGTGTAACTGGTATAATCAACGTAACTTTCGAAACAATTTAAAAATTATCGACAAAATGTATCGATGAACTTTAATTCCAGCCTTGACGCAGTGGGTGCACGGGTAAATGTGAATTACCCCTCCACTTATTGGTGGGTGAAAGCGATGGGTAGACGGGTCATGGCCGTGTTCACAGCAGTGTTCGCGCCACACGCACACCACCATAACCCGCTAAGTATGTATTGTATTACGTTTATTCGTTGCCTAGCGAATTCTTTAAATTTCAGTTAAGTTTTTTCAGTAAATAATCAGTATTTATTTTTTATTTTATTTTTTTCTCTTCATGTATGATCTCAAACTATCACGAATTTCGAAAATGACCCACCAGTCTCCCTGTATAATTTATTATAATTTATAGAGCTGAACCTGTCGTAAATTTCGATCTCGTCGATATGCCTGTTAGTAAGACCATAAAGTACATCCATAGCAAAGTACATCCAAAACAAAGGCAGTTCAAAAATAAAACTTTATAAAACCAAATTATAAATTTTGCAGATTGAGGAATTTCCTTATTCGCGGTTAAAGCATGGGTTCGTCAACAGATTTTCTGACGTGAATTCTGTGTGTAAATTAGTCACCCGCCAGTCAGACCCTAACTGAATTGTACCCATTCAGTAACACATTCACTCCGACTCAACATTGCTTTATTAATTTACGTCTAAAGAAAGGAGGTTGCCATTCAATAAGTTATTAGTCTATAGTATTCACTTAACCACCTATATGCCACTGACGAATATGGAACGTTCATAAATATGAGAGCAGTGTTGGCTTCAATATCGGGAATATATTGAAAACGACTTTCTACTTGCGTTTTATACTTCTTGATACTTTTAGTGCTACTGCATACACTAAAAGGACCATTTCTGAAACGCTATTATGATAGACGTGGTATAGTGTGAAATGTCACTTATTCAAATATCTGTTACTTATAACTAAACTTAGTTATTTGTTTAATACGCCCACAGATTACATATTATGCCATGAAATTGACGTGTTTAACCATATTTGGATTGGTTACCATAGTGTCATTATAGAAACCGAAAATTAAAGTTAAATATTAAATAATATTTAACGCGACAAAACCCTTCTAAAGACACCCATTTTCTGTATAAAGAAGAAATAAAAATAAAAAAGAAAACTGAGCAATGTTTATCCAAAACTCCTTCTACCGAAAGCTTTTGAAAAAACACATTATAACCCCAATACTTGCGATTGACGTTTTATGAAAGAGTTTATTTTTCTGATCAATGGTGCCAACTGAAGTATTCATTAAGAATTTCTAAACGGTTGCCGAATAAAATGTTCCCAAATGCCAGTGATTATATTTTGATACATCAAAGGATTTTGTTTTTGATATACAGGTAACAGATAGGTTTATTTATTTTCTTCTCCTTTAATTTATTTTAGAATCTTATTTGCGACTAACTACACTTCAGAACAATAATCCGTGATTTGGTGGACATGCAATTAAGTCAGCACAAAGCTTGCGTTATGGGTGCTAGAAAACGGATATATATCGTCGTTTAAAATCATACTATTGACCAAGGAGAGCACTTTAAACTCGATTCTGATCATAATTGTGTAATAAAAGTAGGTGTTTAATATTTCAGCAGAAATCTGTATGGATATATAAAGTGACCTTACTAAACTTTTCCAGACTCGATGACTCAGTCAACACGCACACAGCAGTGTTCCCGCCACACGCAAACCACCACCCGCTAAGTATCTATTGCAATACACTTATGTAACCATGCGTTGCGTATTCAATTCTTTAACTTTTGGTTGAGTTTACTCAGTAAATCATTTATATTTATTCTTTATTTTATTTTTCTCTTCATGTATGATCTCAAACTATCACGTCCTGGAATTTCAAAAATGACCCACCAGTCACTCTATATACTCTTAATTCATCATACTCCTTTAAATGTCAATTTCAAAGAAAAAGTAAACCGAGCAAATCAAATCAAATCATTTTATTGCGTCAAATATGGTTTACATTTTGATGGTCGGCTTATATATAGGTCTCATATTTCACTGTTATACAGCATGCAATAAATAACATATTTCTTACAATCTAAAGAATATAAACATTAAAATCAATATATATAAAACTGTTCCGTTACTGACTGAGTGACTGAGGTACTGAGTGACTGAGTGACTGACAGACAACGTACAGCCGTAACTACTGATCGTAGAGAGCTGAAATTTGGAACATACATTCTTTAAGGCATGTAGGGGTGCACTAAGGAAGAAATTCCCGAAATTCCCACGGGAACGGGAATTATTGGACATTTTAGTTTATATGAAATATCTTATTCCTTGAGTGTACGGATACGATACTTCGCATAAAGGTTTTTCAAAAAGTGACTGGTTGTTTTATGAACGGAATTCCCGAAATTCCCACGGGAACCGGAAATATATGATGTTTTAGTTTGTATGAAAAAGCCTTATTCCTTGAGTGCACAGATGTGATACTTGGTATAAAGGTTCCTTAATAAGTGTCTGTTTGTATTATGGAAGGAATTCCCGAAATTCCTACGGGAACGGAAAATATAGGACTTTTGAGTTTATGCGTGTACGAAGTCGCGGGCAAACGCTCGTAACATTATAATAGGCTTGTACAGAAATAAAAATGTCAAATGTAAAAGTTATTATGTTCTAATTCCAATTGCAATTCTATTTTATTTATTTTAATTTAATGTATAATAATGTGCATTTGTAGTAATCACATCTACATCATATTAATTATTTTACCATATTTATATACACATTATCTTCTTATTAATATAGTTTTACATTATTATATATTAAACAATTAATTTATCTTTATATCTATACATTTTTCTCCGAGAAACTCATCTAAACTGTAAAAACATTCCAATCAGTTTAAAATTTAGGGTGTCCAATTTAACCCAACGTATTACAACGTAAATGAAACTGTAAACTGTATATTCTAAATTCATTATAGTCCTTCAAATGTAATAAATTCGGTTATTCGATAAACTCGAGAGACCCCCGTGATCCATCTTTGGCTTCATCGTCATTTACTTTCAGGTGAGATTGAGGTCAGACAAGGGTTGAGTCAATATAAAGTAAATACAGTTTGTTTCTCTATTTGCGTCCGGCTTGATACGTCCCATGGTTGAAGTTTAACGGGCTGAGATTTAAATTCATTTATTTCAACATAAATTTAATTAAATACTATCGTTTATAAAATAATTTTACATATCAACTCGATATTTCTTCTCCTCTCTTTACAGGCATTTTCGCGTTTTTCTTTAATATAGGCCAAATTTCAATGGACAGATAAAAAATATTTAACGAATAAAGTATTACTCGGCATCTTCGAGCTAGTCTCAAATTTTTTGCCATTCTATGTCATTGTCATACAATTATAAAAACTGTATGACAACTTTATTCCGAGTTATTGGTCATTATTCATCAAATAACTTTATCTGACCTGAATCGAAAAACTTGAGACAGTATTATCAAAAATACGTAAAAAAATCTAAAAGTCAAGAGTGAGACATTGTTATTTAAAATCAAACGAGATATTTTAAAATAAGAAAGAATTTGTCCATTCAGATAAAAGTAACAACTTGGAATTTTCAGTGTCAAGTGAGTTTTGGCAAGAGATTCGATCATAAAATAGCGTTTCACGTAGGATGCTTAACGCAGGCTTAGCTCGACTTGAGCTGAACAAGCGAATTTATAGTTCTTTTCCGATTTCTCTTTATCTAAACTACAGTACTTAATTCTTAGTTTCAGATAAGTATTTGGAAAATTTAGAACGTCGTAAGTTATGCGTTTTTCTTAAGAATCGTACTCATCCAAACATTACTATTTTATTTTGAGTTTTGAGTACAAAGTTAAAATATTCAAGATATAAGTTAAATAAATTATAGACTTTTCAACCAGATTTTATTATATATACCTACTTAAGATATTACATTGGGACTTGGCGACTCTGTCACCCGTGGCCACAAGGTATTTTAGTGAATACATAGAAACGTCACGTGAAGTTAAATTAAATCATAATTAATAAAGCGCGGGTTTAAAAATATTTTATTTTGGTCTTAATTATACACATAGATAAGAACATATTTTATTTTGATTAATACCGGCACACAGCACATTTGGCGGCTTTTCTCAAAGTCATTTTATTTAAAACAACGAATCGTGATTTCTAAAACAATAGAAAAGTGGAATTATTTTAAAAGGTTTAGTTGTTGTTGTATCAAAAACCAAGAGGAAATTATGAAATTCATAAGAACAAATGCCCCTGATTGAGACTAGTTTTTTCTCAACCTTAAAAATCCCCCAAATGTCCGTCGTGCTCCCCCAGTTTAAACTACTTTACTTTATTGGTCTCCTTATTTAGTTTGTAGAGTCGTTATTTATCTGTGTTTGCATATGTAAAGATATTTTCCGTTGCCCTTTTCTTCGCTTGATCCTTCGAGAATTCATTTTAAGAGAGATACGATAAGGACCATTGATGCTGCTTCCAAACGGATAATGTAACATTTATTTTCTTTAATATATTGCTTTTGTAAAATACAAACTTATACATTTTAAGGATATTTTTATGTTGTGTACCGTTTTTATTTGAGAAAGTATTTGATTGCATCTAAAGTTCTAAAGAATTGTCTATTCCTTTGACCACGTAAGCTTTTTTGAAGCTTTACCAAAACAGAATATCTTGTATAACTTCTGAGGCATTTCATTATCTAAAAGATGGGCTCTATCCGACATTAGATTCGCTTACTTTAAGTCTCGCTAATGTAAAATTGCGATTCAATTTCAAAAGTTGCTTACAAAAAGATGCTTCTAATTTAGACTTTATAAATTCTCAAAATTGGAGATTGTAATGTCGAATATTTCTAAATTGAATCAAAATATTTGATCTACAATCCTTTCATACAAATATAAATGTGGACTTCGGTTGTCATGGCATCGCCCACACATATGAGATTTTTGAATGTTAGAGATTTTATATTAAAACGAACTGTAGAAAATATTCACAGCTGTTTAGTACGAGAGCCATCAGCTTCGGTTAAAAGTGCTCCAAAATGATAATCACTGGTTTTGATTTTAATATAAAATTTATTAACTATCTATCTTACACTTAGGGTGTTACCACACGAATCTGATCAGACAAACGGAACAGCCGACGTCGATCGACAGTTTTTACTAGACCAAAAAGTCCTGGTAGATGGTGTGGTAACACCTTTAGAAAGGTGCCACTTCATGTATCTACTTTTTATCATTACGTGAATTTGCTTAAAGTCTTTTTCAATTATTGTTACTCATCAGCATTAACTCGACATAAATTTTAAAATTATCACATTTCATTTTCAGCATTGTGTTAAATGTTAAATACGTTATAAACAAAAAAGTCTTTTATTTCAAATTACCTGAAATATAAACTTACTGGATTAAAATAATCGCAACCTCGATAATTTGATCTGTCGACATAATATTAACTAGAAATTTAACAGCCTTTATCATTTATTAAATAAATTATTATATCCCGTATCCCTTATCCATTTTAATGCAAGTTATCATATTGATTTTCTCGAATTAAAGGACAAGGCTATTTGCAAAATGCATCAATATTTCTAAAATGATAATATGTTATCAAATAAATAAATAAACATATTGAACTATTTTGGCAATTATTTCTAAAAAACTACATGTCTTTGCCACATTATGTTAGAGGCTATATCATCAAAACCCAACGAACAACTCGTGTACTTATACTTCAAGTTTCACTTACCCAACGATGAGCACTTTTACCAATATCCATACTTCATCTCATTAAAATTCTACAGGGTTACTGGTTGGTCATTTTCTAAATTCGAGGACGTGATAGTTTGAGATCATACATATATACATAACCTCACGCCTGTCTCCCTTTGGGGTAGGCAGAGACAAGGGAATACCAATTGCTACGATCCAGACATACCTCTTTCGCTTCCTCCACGTTCATTTATCTTTTCATACATAACCGCCGGTTAAGGATACATTTTTTTTCTGGACGTCGCCAATTTGATCGGCATACGTTCGCATAGGGCGGCACCTTTCGACAGCACCATCCATTCTTGCTGTGCACACCTCTGAGTGAAAGTAGATTTACGAAAGAGGTGAGTTGTTGAGATCATACATGAAGAGAAAAATAAAATAAAAATATATATCAATGATTTACGGAGTGTACTTAACCGAAAGTTAAGAAATTCATTACGCAACGCATGGTTACATAGGCGTAATACAATAGATACTTAGCGGGTGATAAAGTACGTGAGGCGGGAACACTTCTGTGTGCGTTTTGACTGATGCAGCGCGTCGGGAAAAGTGTAGTAATGTCTCTTTATTTATTTATAGGGAATTCTGGTGAAAAATTAAGTACCTACTTTCATTACGTAATTATGATCAGAATGGAGCACAGAGTTCTCCTTCGATATCAAAAATTTGTCACCAGTCACCCTGTATATAAAAATATGACATCAATATTACTCAGTGAAACGTAAATATTGACAAGGGTGTACATGCAGCATGAGATTTTCTAAGAATTATCACCTCATACGACACATTTATTCAAAGGCGCTAGAGCTATTTTCAGCTAACCCTACGCGCATATCAGACGATGTAATATACAGGGTCACTTTCAAAATTCGAGGACGTGATAGTTTGAGACAATACATGAAGACAAAAAATAAAATAAAAAATAAGTATTAATTATTTACAGAGTGAACTTAACCGAATGTTAATTCATTACGCAACGCATGTTTACCAGTATAGGCAATCAATTAGCATAGTATAGTAGGTAGGTATAGACGGTCGTCGACCTAGTAAAACTTTTTATTTATTTATAGGGAATTCTTTTGAAAAATGAAGTACCTACCTACTTTTATTACATAATCAGAATCGAGTACAGAATGTTCTTCTTTAATGTCTAAAATTTGTCACCATTCACCTTGTATAATGTCTGAGCTCGTAAGAGGAACTTTTAGTTCGTTTTCAACCTAAGAACAATAATTTACTGATAACAAGTATAATCTGAATTAGTTTTGAACTCTGTTCCGAAGCTATAAGTTTCTAAATTAAATGGTAGATGCAATTAATGCCCTATTATTATAAAGTTTTCCCCTATTTGCGAGAGGATTTCGATCCGATTTTCTGGATAATTCAATCTAGGTGAATATTGAAACCTATCTCATTCTTAATATATTATTGAATAAATACCAGGATAGGTTTTTCTCTTGTAAACGAATGATATCAGATTTCATAAAAATGTTTGATATTTTTGGAAATCAGTATTGTGTAATTTTTTTTCTACATATATACAAAATAGAAAAATATTTCATGTAACTTATGATTAAGATGAATTTGGTTAAAACAAGTAGTCATAATATTAAAGTAATATATTACATAATACAAAGTAGTCATACATTGGACACAAATAAAAAAAAGAAAATCTCATTTGAAATATCTCTCCTAAAATGAGTTGCGCTTCTGATATGAGTATCTACCGGGCAACATTTTTTTTAAATATGTGAACGGGAAATAAATAATGTTATGCCCGTACGCAGCGAAATGTCACTGCTTTTTCATAAACAAAACAACTCACCGAAATCCAGCAAACTCCACGCACTAACGACGCCATTCAAGGCGGCGTGGCGGCAAGTATATACAATAATATATAATATGGAGGGGAATATTAGATAGATAGGAATGGGGATATGTTTATAGTACATATATTTAATAACACGCAGATTGCACTACTTTGCACAAAACTTCACAGAAAAAACCGGACAACATATCAAAACAAAATATCTTTTCTTCCGAGGCGCCAAGTCACGAGAGTATCAATCCCAATATCACTTTGACGTTTTGACGTCTGTCAAAAAACAATTCGTCTTCATTCAATCAAAATCCCAGATTAGTGCCACCTTTGGGTAACTGGCGCGAACAATATGGTACCGACATTTTTTATCCGTTACTTATATTTGACTTGAATTTCACCTGTAGTAAGAAGGAGAAGAAAAAGACTGGTTTTCACAATATATTTTTGTCATATATTGTCATTTTTGTTGGAGCTGTGATATTTAGGCAGTGGACTTCATATGGAGAGCGGTTCTTAGCCAGATAAACCTTTCACTAAACTTGAAATGCGAACACCCTTTATTGCTCAGGATTTTTCATATTCTTGCAAAAAAATTAATCATTGTGGAACAAAATACTTCAAAGTTACTCACTACATAATTTATTTTATTAAATATTAAGTATTAGGTAAGTATTAAGGTACTTTTCATTTTTGCCAAACCTAAAATGCTAACATCATAAATACTTTTCAGGCCAACTTTCCAATTTCAATTATGTTCACGTCAGAAGTTACGCGCAAAACTTGCCTCACCCAGTGAAGCTTTTTTGGAATTCAAGCCGATGTTACTCCTGCTTTAGTGTACACTGCAGCTGTACTTTTAAAAATTCTGGCTTTTATACGCAGTAATTTTAACAAAACATAATATAATTACCTAATATATATAGGGTCGCCATATAATAGTCAATAATATTTTAATAGCAGATTGAGACTGATGAGTGGGTCATAATTACGAAAAATTTTTCATACGTTAAAATTTCAAAATTCTTCTAAGTGATCAAAATTTAAGTTTGATCTGTAGTTTATGACTACACAACAAGTAATAAAAACGTGTCCATTTCATTTTGTATAGTCATAAAATCTAGATTAATCTAAAATTTTACTCACGGAGAACAATTTTGAAATTTTAATTTCAGAAAAATATTGAAAATTTTTCGAAATTCAAACCCACTCATCGTACCTAATCTGCTATTAAAATATAATTGACAATTATATGCGGACCCTGTATAAGATAGTTGGATAAAAGTTTGTCATCACAATTAATGCGATCCTTTACTACCTTTAGACTTTTTTTGATAAGGCCCGCATTTGACCTCAATATCACCTGATGGTGAGTGAAAATGAGATCGAAAATAAAAACATACGAGCCTAGGAGAGAACTGCCTGTTCATAAAATATTGCCAGAAAACATCCTGATTCAGTGGAGGTGGTCGCTAGCCTGTCGGACCCTGACGGGATCCTACCACCAAACGGGGGTCACTCCTTTATAGAGGTGCTAGGGCTATTCTAAGCGGACAGAAAAGAATGTTCCCAAATATAATTGAAGTAAAGTATTCTAGTGGTATTTAATAAAGAGTACTTATAATAAGTTCTATCCTAGTTTAGACCTATTTAATTTAACATTGACCAGTTTTAAGAGCAACATCATGAAATCGCACTTTGAATTTATTAAACAATTTATGTAATAAATAAAATAAAACAGCTAAACAAACATATGTAACAAAGTACGTACACACCCACACACACACAAACCCACACCTTTACACAGTCTCTTTTTTTTATGAAATTTACGTAATAATTTTTGTTGGCTGTCTTTATTTTTATTAGATTTTTTTTACTTCTTTAATATTTTACCTTTTTTATTGTTTCTTTTTATCGGTTTGCTATTAATTTTATACAAATTGTGGTAATGTTTAATTGGCCTTATGCTATACAAATTGTAACTTAAATAATATTTAAGAAACGCTGTACATTACCTGAATAAATAAATAAATAAAGAGCCATTAGCTTCATGTGTTTTGTTTTCAATAATTAATCCAAAATCATCAATCACAAATAATACTACAGGATATTGTATGGATATAAAGATAATAAATAAATAAAAGATAATAAGTGTACGGGCAATAAATAATCTTATGCCCGTACGCAGCGAATAGTCACTGCTTTAATAGAGACACGAATAAGTAAAAGGTATAATTCTACTCACCAAACACGTGTCCTAAGTATGTCGATGGATACATATAATAATGAGGAGGGGAAGTTTATATATAGTGGGATTAGGGAAGGAAGTATATTATTAATTTCACCGATTTCACTTTCCTTTTGACTACTAAAACATTGATGCACAAAAACTTCACAGCAAAACTGGACAACATATCAAAACAATATCTTTACATCCGAGGCGCCAAGTCACAAGAGTATCAATCCACACTATAACTTTGACGTTTTGACGTCTGTCAAACAACAATTCGTCTTCTTTCATTGAAACAAAACCACAGACTAGCGCCACCTATGGTAACTGGCGCGAACAATAAGTATTCCTTTGTCGATAAGTTGGTACTAATATATGTTGGCCAAATTAACTTGAGCCACATAGTTAGTCTAGTATATTTATATTTTTAAAAGTGTTATTAAAATAAAGCGTAAAGTCACCATTAATATTTATAGGCATAAACTGCAAACTGAAAAATTAGCTCAAAGGGAACTAGCTACTCCAACGATCACCTTAAAGGCCTAGTTCTCACAATTAAATATTTTTACACGAACATAGATTGGATTTATAAGTACCTTGGTGCTTATAAACTTAGGACTTATAAGTACCTTGATAAGCAAGGCATAATATTTTAATATAATAAATCCTCCATTTTTAAGTCAGTCTTTTCTATAAATTAAGAAAAAGAATTCAGTTAATAAAGACTTTAAATTTAAAAAGTATTTTGAACGAAATGTGTAGTTTTTGGCTCTTGCTGAAGTGTATTCCTACTTTCCTATTGTCTCCGCTTGTGGTCTCTTTAAAAAAAAGTCTTCTTTTTTGTCTACAGTCTGAGAAAGTTTGGATAGTTTATTTTTTATTTACCTTTATCTTCATTTAAATCTAATTATTCCAGGGTAAATTTATGTAGAATTATAGTTTCAAATATTCGAGTAATGTTGTACTTTAAGTTCGACTGAACAACACGTAAGAAGTTTAAAATTATACTACAATTCAGGCACTAAAATCTTTCTTTAAACAATCTTTAATTGAACATGAAGCGTGTTCTTTAAGGAAATAAATCAGTTTCAAAAAATAGTTTAGATAACGTCCTTCAGTTGTTTTCCTAGCTACATCGCATTGTTATCAGAATACATCGTCATAACATCAACAATTTATCATACAGAATGTTTTTTTCTGTTCTCTGAAGCCTCTTTGTCAGAGAAAGCATTAGGTAAGTACCCCTTAATTCAAATTCGCGTTGCTCAAACCGTGTCAATACGTCAAGTTTTATCTCACCTGACGTATAGTGATGTTTTCTCGAATTACAGCGAGACATTTTGGCATGCTTCCAAGTATTGTTTAGCCCTTTGCAGTACCATAAAAGCATGCTCTTGGAAAAACATCTTTACTTCCAACGCGCAGAGTTTAGAATGCTAGATTGTTGGTTTGCGAGAAAAAAGTGATCTCTTACGGTAACAGTTTTTCTCGGGGCCACGCTGCTGGTTGTTAACATTTGATGTCATTTATATGTATCAACAAAGGTGTAAAATATTACGTCCGTGTTTCTTTTTCAATATTTATTATTATTTTATTATGACGACTAGAACTACGGTGGAATTTGGGATGAATTCGTAAAGAACGTGATGTTATACTAAAGATAAGAACATATGCAAGTAACACCAATAACATATTTGTTAAAAAGTCATGAGGAACTTTTAATCAATTGCCAAAAAATATACACTTAACACAGTAGTTAGATTTGTTGTTTTTAAAAAAAAAAAACGAACACTGAAACGAAATAATTTTAACCAATCTCGAACCTTAGACCTCTCACAACACAGTTGAACACTCAACAAACAGGACTACTTTGTTTGCTACTCAACCCACTCCCATATGTTTAGATGAATAATAGTAAAGGTACATACATGACGTCACGCCCGTATCCTTTATGGGGTAGACAGAACACCAGAGGTTACAAGACCATCTGATGTCACGTTTGACAAATTTGGAGGTATTATAAAGATGGAGAGAGACTATTGTAGTGACAGGGGGTCAGCCTATCGCCCACAAAAACGCCTTTAAAACTTGTGTCCCTTAACTGATATTTACAGTATGCCTGGGAAGAGAAGCAGCTGGCACATTCTACGTTTTTCTTTCGTTCCCAGTCCAGCATGGAAGCAATAGTAAAGGTCTCACTAAAAATGTTTTATTACGTCCATCACAAAGTAGTAAACTAGCATCAAAATTTTCCTGTTCACCCGTAGCAAGTCCTCATGCGAATGAATGATATTAGGACCATATCATATGAGTTAAACCAAACGCCTGAATCTCCAATATTGGTTGAGAAACTACCATTTATTTTTAATCAGCTTTGATTATCTAGTACATAGTAATTCCACTAGAGAAGCAAAGTTTCGAATAAATAAACATGAACCGCCGCCGTCAAATTCATTTATCTATCTGGGTGATAATAAGTATGCCACAGAGAGAGACATAAATACGCAGTTATGTAAAACTTATTTATTTATGTATAACATGACTCTTTTACGTCGTGGCTTAAAAATAGCGCTTCTCCTTTAGATTATGTATTTATGTGTATATGCTTATTTTCCTGGAGCTTGTTCTCAAGTGCGCTTATGACAAAAATATATCTTTATATAGTATTTTAAGAATGCAAAGTCGGAGAAGAGATATTGCGATATTTCTGCTAAGTTGCGCTAGCCTGAATGAGTGGGCTTGTCTATCACGCTTAACCCAAAGGGTAATCCTAGGGATATAATAAAACATCCCTTACATTGCGTATGACTGTGGGTTTATAATCTAATTTTAAGTTTGTGTATAATTTATTTTTGTCAGGATATCTAACTGGGAAGATTAATGAACGTGGAGGAAGCGAAAGAGGTATGTATGGATCGAAGCAATTGGTGTTCCCTTGTATCTGCCTACCCCAAAGGGAGACAGGCGTGAGGTTATGTATGTATGTATCTAACTGGGATAAACATACTTAATAGGCGGTGGAAATTAATGTGAGAAATAAAAAAAAAAACGGTAATAAAAAACATAATCAACAAATACAAAGCATTTAAACCAGACTTCACTCAAATTTTCAAGCTAGTGCACAAACATTTGCTCACATGAACACACCAAGCATGTTTTTTAAAAGCCCTAATTCGATTTTGAGAAATTACACTCTGGAGTAAAAATACATCTCTGTAGTAAGATCTACCAGAACAAACATTAAAGTATGTATGTCATGAAAAACGAACTAACCGCGTAGCAGAGGCACAAATATAAAATAAAAATAGTCGAATTAAGCCCCTATTGTTGAAGTACATAAGTTGAAAATATAATAACAATATTTCTCAAAGCTTCATATTGCAAGTAGGCACAGTTGCAGTTTGTTGGCTCAGCGCTCGGTGGCAGCACAATCAATATGGCACAACGCTGATGACTCCGTTTTGGTACATTATGTGGGTACATTACATATTTCATAACTGTTGACGTGCTTCAAACAGAGTAACATGAATAAGGTTTAGAGGCAAACATGTCTTGTTTGATAGGCTTAGAGCAATAAATATAGGTCGGTACTCTTTTCGTATTGATGCTGGTTACCTGAAGAACATATTCTGCCTAGATCAAGGCCCAGCCATCATGTACAGATTCTTTATCCTTTTTAGTAAATGTTTAATTCTTCATATTGTAATACTGTGAAGAGAAAAAAAATGTACTTATTTGTAAATAGCCAGCATTTTTTTGTTCTAACTATATCTGTTTTCAAAATACACAGTACCTAATATAGAATTATTTAGTACTCTATCTAATCTAACTAAACCTTAAAAGGAGAATTATTAATTTACTTGTAAATGAACTATCTTAATTATGAAACTCATTTTCCATCGAGTTGCTAGAGGCAAATAAGGCCTCGAAAGTCGAACGAAACCCCTCGATAATTACTTTTTGGTGCTTGTCGTCAAGGTGTGAAACGTACTGCCTATGCTCCGTTTTACTGACCTCGATAGTCCTGATTTTTTCAAGTGTAGAGTGAAGAGGTTTATTTTGGATGGACCTGGCCTTCATAAAAATCTCATCCTTTTGTTTATTTAAACTTCGGAAGAATGCGAAGAACAAAATTCCAACTTCCATTAACTTTTCGATTATGTATGTATTTTCACGTTTCCATATTTTTGTAAAATTTCTGAAAATTTCTTTATCAATTTTAATCCTACAAAATATTTTTGTAACAAACATACAAAAAATATATGACTTGAGAACCGCCTTTATTGAAGTAGGTAAATTGAAAATATAAAAATGCAATTTAAAAGTTTCTATGAATTTAGTCAAATGCCATTCTTATGAATTTCTAAGTACTGAATACATTTTTAGCTGACATATTTCATACTTAATACAAACATATATGTTTAATACTAAGCTGATATTATTAAGCAGTGTTCGAGTTGTGTTGCTTGAAAGGCTGATGATTGGGTAAAGGCTGTGATTACACTATTACACTTGAAATGGGATAAGATTCAGAGTCTGCCAGTCTACTTTATACTGATATTGCAATTATTGAGAAAGTTTGGACGGATGGATGATGAGATATAAAGGGTGTCTGGTGACAAATTTTATATATTGAAGGAGAGCACTCTGTACTCGATTTTGATTATAATTATGTAATCTAAGTAGGTACTTAATTTTTCACCAGAATTCCCTTTAAATAAATAAAGAGTTCACGTTTTGCCATAAACAAGATTTTATGTTTACGTTTCACTGTATAATTTTGTTCCAAATTCACCCATCATCAGAATAGCCAACGCGGCAATTATTTTTATATACAATCTCGAGAGTTAAGGGGACAAAATGATGTCTACCTATGATTTTTCTATTGCTAAATTTATTTAAAAAAAAAGTTGACTTAACATTTTAAGACCTAACATCTGATTTTTTTATTGTATGACAATAACGGAGTATGACAATAAACTTGAGACGAGCTTGAAATGTCGGATCAATTCATTAGACAACATTTATCTGAGCATTGAAAAATCAGGCCTTAAAACGTTTAACGTTTTTATTCTCAGTTTAAATAAAAAATAATAAAAGAAAATCGGTGTGATTATCTAGGGATTTTATTTGAACTACATGGACCCAAATAAGCAGAGCTTGTGATATGGCATACCATGTAGTGAACTATGGGGGAACCTAGAATATAAATACAACTATAGATAAACGCCCAGACCCGGAACATTTGCTTGTTCATGCGGGTATCAAACCCGTGAGCACTGGCGTCTGAGGCAGACAGAATTACCCCATCACCAAAGTGGTCGTCATTCGCATTATACGCATTATACGACCGGCTGGTGTAGCGGTAACATACATTGCCTTCTATGCCAGAGGTCCTGGGTTCGAATCCCGGTGGCGATCGATATTTGTGTGAGAAACACAGATATTAGGCATCAAGTCATGGATGTTTATATGTTTATTTAAGTTTATTCTAATAAAAAATATGCATTTATTCAATATGTACCTATGTTTATATATTTCTTAAGTATATCAGTTATCTAGTATCCATAACACAAGTTCTTTAAGAAACTTAATTTGGGCTAGATAATGTTGTGTGAGTGTCAGAAATATTTATTATTTATTTATTTATTATTTTATTATGTACAGTAGTTCACGGCATTTATTTTTTAATTCCATAATTATCTTAATTTTCGGTCTTGTATTAACGTACTAATTTGAAATCTCTTCGGCGAATGGCTAAAGTAATAAATATTAATATCCTCGACGTACAATTTTACAAAAGCCGTAGACACGTAAAAGTCATTACTCAACAGGTAGGTGAATTTTAAAATTTACATCAAATGCTGGCTCAAAATTACAATTTATAATTATGGGATTTTGGATAAGAATTAAAAGATAAGTCGTTGCAAACTCTCCGGACCTGTGTTCGAGTTCCAGCCGAGCCAGTTGTGGAAATAAACTAACTTGAAATAAAAAGTCGATAAAATTCGGTGCGAGCACAGAATTTTATCGACTCGTATGTTTACGAATGTAATAATTATGGAGTCGGCAAGTTTTTAGTAGCTTTGTAGGTAATATTTTTTATTTTACAGTTATTATTTAAGAGTCTACTCCTTCCATGATGGACTGGGAGAAAAGGAAAAACATAGAATGTGCCAGCTGCGCCTCTTCCCGGGCATACTATGACGACCACTTTGGGCGATGAGGTAGCACTTCTTCTTCTTCTTCTTCTTCGTGTCGTTACAACAACATAAAATTATTTTGGCCCAGTGTTCAGCAACTTTAACTGCGTTATCTGTTGCGGCCCAAAGGTCTTTTAATGTGCATGTAGTTGGGCACATCGGGCAAGCAAACAAATGCGACATTGTTTGTGGATCAGTACCACACTCACACAATCTGCCTCAGACGCCAGTGGTTGCGGGTTCGATTTCCGCACGGAACAAGAAAAAAAATGTTCCGGGTCTGGGTGTTTATCTATGTACATGTATTTATATTCTAGGTTCCCCCCTAGTTCGCTACATGGTATCCCATATCACAAGCTCTGCTTAGTTTGGGGCCATATAGTTGGTGTGATTGTCTGGGGATTTTATTATTTTACTGTAAAAGTTAGCTAGGGGACAGAGGTTTTATGTGAGTTTTTTTTTGTGGGCGATAGACTGACCCCTTGTCACTGCAATGGTCTCTCTTCATCATTATATTGCCTCGGAATTTGTCAAACGTGACATAAAATGGTTATTAGCCTCTGGTGTTTTGCCTTTCCCATTAGGTATACAGGCGGGAAGTTATGTATGTATTATTTATGAGTACAGCGTGTTTACAAACATTCAAAATTAACAAGGCTCCCATTTATTAAAGGTGGCCGTGCGGCAATCGATAGATTTCAATTATTGCTTACCAACCGTCTCCATACTATACGAATATTCGTAAACACACGAGTCGATAAAGTTCTTTGCTCGCACTGCTGGCTCAGGTTTGGGAAAATACTAGGATACTCCCTAGTTTGTGTGGTAGCCATAGAAACTTGGCTCAATTATTTAAGCCCCAAGCTTCAATAAAAGTTTATCTTGGAGCCACATAGTTGGTGTGTCAGTTTGAGTAATATACAGGGTTAATTTTTAGTCACCAGTCAAATTTAAATATTAGCTACTTTGATACGTACCTGCACATTTATTTTAGCATCGGTCAGTACAGAAAAGTAGAAATATGGAACCATAAACTTTTTTTAAATAGTCGCTGTTGATGAACATAGCTACTACGACGCAGCATTTCATTGATAATACTACGACGTAGTACTACAAGATATTTTGTAATAGAGCGTAGTAATCTTTATTTTTATGGTAATGTAGAGTGACCAATCTTTGCTTCTCATGGTAGTGGCTATATAAAGTTCCTTGTTAAAAAAAATTCTTTTTTTTGAAAAATTGTTCCCAAATAAACCTTATTTATGTTGAAAAATTTTACCGGTGACTACAAATCAACCCTGTATACGAGCTTTTTCCCTCAATTTCGTACGTGCAAATGTCTTATTTTTCCTGAGCCCATGGAAATTTCGTTTTTTTTTGTCCATAATGCAACCATACATACATTGAAAAACCTTTTTCCCAAGTTCCACATCTTGGTGCACTCAAGAAATATAATTTTTTATACAAACTAAAAAGTCATAATTTTCCATTTCCGTGGGAATTTCGGAAATTCCTTCCATAATGCAACCAGGCACCTATGAAAAACCTTTATTTCATAGGTGTTTCATGACTTTAAATCCGTGCACTTTAGGAATAAGGTTATTCATACAAACTAAACAGTCCTATATTTCCTGTTCTTGTGGAAATTTCAGGAATTCTGTCCTTAGTGCTCCCCTACATCCTTTTTGGAATTTCCGTTCCAAATTTCAGCTCTATACCCAGTAGTTACGGCTGTACGTTGTCTGTCAGATACTCAGTCAGTATCGGAACAGATTTATATATTATTAAGATTTTAAATATGAAAGTTTGGATGGATGTATTGGCGTAAGGATGTTTGATTCTCAATCGCGGAAGAACAGCTCAATGGATTTGTATGAAGTTTGGCATACCTAGCGATAGTGTTCAGTCTAAAATAGTACAAAATCTATTTTTATCCCGATATTATAATAATAATATTTCTTTATTGTACACCAACAGCATTAGTAACATTATGATACACATTCTTTTTTTCAGTAGGTCTTAAATTTACGCGAGTAACACCGCGAGAAACAACTAGTTTATTTCTTTACTAGATCCGCATCAGCATTGTTTTTATATGTAGTGTTTTCTCAATACAGACCCAGTCGAGAATCTAACATAGAACCACTTATACCGTAGGTAAATACACAACTAATAATCCACTAATATTGAACATTTCGGAGTTCGTTTACGTCACTGTTGAATCCGTTTCTATTTAGGATATTTAAATAGACAGATACATGTTGGATTGCCAAAAAGGCCCCTTAATAGCTATTTAAATTTAATCACTCAGTTGTTGAACTCGTAAATACGACCAATTTAAAAATAATTATTGTAAATTTAAAATAATATTTCATCATCATCATCATCACAACTCCGTGCAATGAGCCCACTACAGGGCTATGGTCTCTCCTCTGGGTGACGAGGAGGTTTAGGCCGTAATCTGCCAAGCTGGCCCAGTGCTGGTTGGTGGATGTCAGATATTTCAGAGTGCCGAAATGGCTTCTGACAAACCCTAACGACAACTGTATACAAGTATACAGCACCCGGGACCGACTGCTTAACGTGCCCTCCGAAGCACGGAAGTCGTCGTGAGAAATGAATAGTCGGCGGTCACCCATCTTAATACCGGCCGCACCGAGCGCTCTTAACCTGCGATATTGTTTGATATGCACAGTAACCATGGCGCCACGACGACTTCAAATAATATTTATCTCACTATAATAAAACAATAAAATTATTTTATATGAAAAATGGTTTTTTAATAATTATCAATAGTTTATTTTATTGAAACGTTATTAAAATATTTTATCGCGTTTATAAATATTTACATTTACAATGTAGGTTCGATAAAGTTCACATAGTACTGGTAATAATAAAGTAAACCAAAGACGACACTCTAAAAACTAGAAAAATTCGACACTATAAAAATTCTTGCACTCCGTTCTATGAATGCATACAATTTAAAGGGTGCTAATTAAACAGACATCTTTTTAATAGCATTATTCACCTCTAAAAATCTAAGTTGCCTTCTAAATTACTTTGTCAGCCACAATCCGTGCCACAAACCACGTCGTGGTTATTTGAAAAAGCTATGGTTTAAATATTACTATATGCAACCTCTTCGTTGCGCTCGTCGTCGCACCTAACCGTACCAACTACGTCTTCCAAAACGGGAACACTTTTTGTCGCATAATATTTTTAATCGCAATGTTACTTATTACTTAGTTTAAAATATTAGGGTATAATTATAGGATGAATTGCTTCAAGAGACATTTTTCGCAAAAGTTATTATGAAAGTTATGAAAATAGAAGCTTGATCACGTGGCTAAAATAAATATTCTGTAGCTGGACTTATTACTTCTCCAATTTAAATAATATAATAGATATGAAAATTCGTAATGAGGAGGCGTACCTACCTAGGTTATGGGCCCGATATCGAACAATGCTATGAAATATGATCACCAGTGTATGAACGACTGTATCTGAAAGAGAAATAGCTGAGAGTCCAGCATGGAAGCCCAAAATAGTGTCATAATTGACAAAATACGATGCTTACATAATGTTAGATGTATTATATTTCATAAGAGACGATTTAACCGCTTCCTAATGCAGTTATTCAACGTAACAAGTATAGTAGTAAGTTAAACTATTGCGACGTGTCAGGTACTAATGTCTGCAAAGACACCGAAAAGTAACTAAATTTTATATGTTCCTATGTAAAAATCCTAGTAAAAACGTTTAAAAGAATATGATATTTAATACATACATACATAACTTCGCGCCTGTATCCCTAATGGGGTAGGCAGAACACCAGAGGCTATAAAAACCATCTGATGTCACGTTTGACAAATTCAGAGGTATTATTATGATGGAAAGTGACTATAGCAGTGACAGGGGGTCAGCCTGTCGCCCGCAAAATCGCCAATAAATCCTCCGTCCCTTAATTGACTTTTACAGTTTGCTCGGGAAGAGAAGCAGCTGGCACTTTCTATGTTTTTCTTTCGCTCCCAGTCCAGCATGGAAGCAATATTTAATACTTAAGATAATAATATTTTATAATCTTTTTATAATGTACCAAATATATTATTAAATTTAAATTAATTTTACACTCCATACTCAACACATTTGCACTGTCTTTTAAGATTATCGTTAGCTGGCCTGACATCGTAAATTTACCTCACGTCGCGTCGTACACTTCAGTTGGTCTTACAAGGACCAAATGAATAAATTACTATAAATATATAATTTAAACCTAATAAAGATAAAACAATGTTTCTTTTTTTTTAAATATTTATAAGATCAGGTATTAAATTGCAACGTAGAAATATGAAAATATCCACAAAACAAAATATTTAAATCTTTGATCCTCCGACCAAACCATTACCTATATTTGTGTTCGATTTCTTTTTGTAAACTTTTAACATATTATTACAAAATTGCAATTTTTAAAGAAACGCTTTTGTCATATCCGTCTCCAAATATTATAAATCAATAACTTAAAAATATATAAGTTAAAATTCATACATATATTTTCTACTTTACGCAATTTTTTATGTATTTATCAGGAAAACCAAGACTTCCTCCAATTTATTGCACAAATAAATAAGAACTTAAACTATTATTTCGCCATAAAACAACAATTAGCACGTGAAAAGATTAATAAATCCAGGTGTCACGCTGCCTAAAAAAACATAAAACTTACCTTACACCGTATAAAAAATAACATTAATGTAGCTAACTTTTTCTTGTAACACTAAAACAATAAGACTCACCTTCTTATGTCACATCACAAAATAAAGGCCAGTTTTAATATCGTTCCCTGGTTTGAATAACAACCGAATTTCCCGCGCACGGTTTCCACGAAAGTACCAAACACACGTCGGAACAACCCGAAAGCTCGCGATCAACTGATGGTCGCGCAGGCTCTTCGGTCTAAGCCGATGGTAGGCCGATCATAGCAACTGCCGTAGTTGCTACGAGTTTGCCGTAGTACCTTAAATATTATACCGTAGCAATTAATTGGTAATTATTTTTAAAGTTTGTGTAAATTTAGCGTTTTCTGTAGTTAAGGATGAAAAATTGGTTTAGTTTAAAAGCTGAATTTTGGTTTTCTTTCATTTAAGGTTGGTTTTTCCGTTGAGCTTTAAAATAGCTCTAGTATTATTTAAATTTCCATATCATGTTTTCCGTTTATAATATTCCATTGTTGATTAAGTTAAGTGGCTTTGAGGAAATATTATATTATTATATTAAATTATGCATACACACATACATACGCCTGTATCCCTTATGGGGTAGGCAGAACACCAGGGTTTATAAAACTATCAGATGTCACGTTTGACACATTTGGAGGAATTATATTATGTAGATGAAGAGAGACTATTAAAGTGACAGGGGGTCAGCCTATCACCCACAAAAAAATCCAATAAAACCTCCGTCCCTTAACTGACTTTTACAGTATGCCCGGAAACAGAAACAGCTGGTACATTCTATGTTTTTCTTTCGCTCCCAGTATAGCATGGAAGCCTTATTTATTAAATTATGTAATGATGTTTTTGCTTTATTTATTATATTTTTATCCTATTTTTTTCTTTGTTAATCTTTTATATATAAATTTGCTAAAATTTATGAAATTTTAATATAGAATATGTGTACAGCGTTAACTTGAACATAAATAAACTCGTAGTGCCATCTATCTGAATATGAGCGAACTTAATATGAAGTTTACAGAGTTTTTACATAAACTTCATACACATTACGTCATTAAAAGTTTCTAAGACCTTGTGAATAGTAAAGGTAAAACGTTGTACTTAAACTTCACTATTATTTTGAAACTAATCTGTTCGCCGCGGTTTCACCCGAGTTTTGTTCAAAACTATTGAAATATCAAGGTAAAAACTTTGATTTGTGTTATTTTTACTCAACGTGTATGTAAATTTCGTTTTTAGCAGTTAAGACCTTGATTTTTTAGGTGTGAATAAATTTCAAACATATATCGCACTTTTTAACAAAGAAATAAATACTTCTACCACTCACACAGTATTGCCTATCCCAAATAAAGTTTCTTAAAGACGACCACTTTGGCGATGGGGTAGACCTGCCTGCCTCAGACGCCAGTGGTTGCGGGTTCGATTCCCGTACGGAACAAGAAAAAAAAATGTTCCGTGTCTGGGTGTTAATCTAAGTATTTATGTATTTATATTCTAGTTTCCCCCCTAGTTCACTACATGGTATCCCATAACACAAGCTCTGCTTACTTTAAGGCCATATAGTTGATGTGATTGTCTGGGGATTTTTTTTTATTTATTTAAAGAACTTGTGTTACGGATACTGTAAAACCGATATATTAACTTAACCTTCGGAAGGATACATCTCCAGGTGATTCATCATGCCTCTCGTTCGAAAATAACAATATTCCCACTTGTGTCCAAGGATCTATTTGTAGATATTAAAACATTGATTAGCTAAAACCCAGCAGATAAAACAAAAATACAAGAAGAATCCTTTGATAATTTTATTTTTATTTTTATTATGATTTTTATAGGCTTTCGAGTGAATACAGCTAATAAAATGGGAAAAAACAACATTTTATCTACAAAAGTGGTTGTTTTTTCGTGGAAAGTTTCAGTGTTAATAATTATAACTGTATACAAAGAATGTGATTACTAAAGCTCAGCTCGAAATAAGGTAGTTCGTTGAAAAAAACATTCAGTTATGTATAACCAGACTTATTTTATGAACTTAAATATTAACTTAAAATTTAGTGTTGTGTTTTTAAATATAAACATAACAGGACTGGGCAGCTTGGTGGATTCAGGGACCGGAACCGCTTACCCTTAAAGAGGTTTTTGATTGGGTTTTTCATAGACTTGTTTTAAAAACCCTATCAATTTGGTAACCGTATCGAAAACTTACCCTAATTTAAGGCTTACCATATCAATAAAGTTAGCTTCATGTAAGCAGTAAGCCTATCGAAAACCCTATTGAAGGTTACCGATTCAATAGGGTTTTAAAACCTGCAGGCAAATTTAATCTCTAAGAATATCAAATTATCAAAAATATCACCATCTATTCAATTTCGCACTTCGAATTATACTTCCGAATTCAACAGCATGCGCGGAAAGAGATAGAAATAGGCTAACCCTATCACAGGGTAAGCGCATCCGAAATTAGTTAACTTTATTCAAAGTGTTACCACGTCGATAGGCTTACCATATCAATAGGGTTACACTTCCATATGGTAAGATTTTGATAGGGTTACCCTATCAATAGGCTTAATCAAATAAAGGGGTTTTCCGGTCCCTGGGTGGATTATAGCTTTAAAACGTCCTCGTCACCCAAAATAAACTTATAGCCCTGCAGTGGGCTCATTACCCATATTTGTGATTTTTATGATAATTTAAATATTTACAAGTTATTTTTAATTGGTCTTAAATTTATTCAAACCGAATGCTGAATGCTGGTGAGGTCGAACGTACATCACACGGGTTTAGGGTGGATATGATTTCTCATAATGCCATGCCAGGCGCCATGTTAATTCTTCATATTTTTAAGACTTGCGCTTTGTATTTCAGTAGGTTAGGTACCCTGAGTTGTAATTTTTTTCCAGAGTCGTCGTCTGTAATTTTAAAATAATTTTGTTCTAGCGGCTAAAAATTATTATAAAATTCGGAACATTCACTCTATTATCTTGTTGCAATTCTTCAGGTATGTCATACAAAGTGACACCTCATGTGAGATTCCTGTATCCTTCTTACTAATATTATAAATATAAAAGTTTGGATGGATGTATTGATGGATCTTTGTTCCTCAATCATGGCAGAACGGCTCAAAGGATTTTGATGAAATTTGGCAACAGTGTTTATAGTGTACAGTCTGGAAAAGCACATAGGCTAATTTTCATCTCTATGTTCTCGCGGGATTCGAAATCGCGCGGGAAAAATTGTGCTAAACAGCTTTTTTGCTATAGTAATAAATGTCATAGTGCATTTTCCTACTGTGTCTTTTACGGAACATGCAGAATAAAAAGGGAAAACTTTATATTTTTTTCATGAAATCGCCTACATTCTTCAAGATTTTAAGTTTTTAGGAATCAATTAATCATAATTCAATAAAATATAAGCTAAAAGTAGTTTTAAACTATATATGAATGTAGTGATATGGGAATCTCGCAATAAAGACAAAACTGGATTTTGATAAACACTTATTTATTTACTGATTTTATCTATACTCTAAACACCTTATTTAACAAATCGCACGCGCACCGTCGTCTCTCCGCTCAGCTCTGTCATTCCCTCGAACATCCGTCCTAGCTCCCTCTCATCCTTCGTTCTCAATCATTCTCTCTACACTCACTCTTACGTTCCGTTCCTACATTCGGCCATCCTGCTTTCATGACTGTCCTCAGTCATCCTTCGCTTTAACACTTTGACATACACTCATAACAATAGTTTTACAAACAGTTTAATCACTCATACAGTACTAATATAGGTATACAACCAAAAGTTATTACAATTATTTGCATTTACATCTTTATACTTTTACAATCCAAGGTTTTTTTTTTAAATTTATCTTACATTTAAGTATGTAGTTTACAAAGCAACTTCTTAACTTATTAGAATACAGAACAATTCTCAACTTATTTATTAACACATAGTACATCAAATATTTTAATTTCATAACATACAAAAAATACAAAAAAACTAGCATACTTCAAATTCACTCTCACCTATAATAGAATTTGCTAAAATAAATAAATTTTAGTCCACACTTACTCTGATAGGTTCTCTTCAACCCATTTTTTCATTTGATCTGCGGAGCTGGAGGTTCTATTAGGCCCCTCAGTAGAATTGCTGACTTTCTCTAAGTCATACCTATCATTCCGCTTAACTTTTATCACCTTATAAGGTCCTAAATATTTAGCTTTCAGTTTTAAACCACTTCCAAACTGCGTTCTCTTAATGACTACTAAGTCATTTTCTTTATATATAGAACTTGGTTTTCTATGCTTATTGAAAGTCATTTTATTTTCTTCTTGAACCTTTAAAATTTGCTCCTTAGCTTGTTTTCTAAGATTTTCTCTATTTTCACAGTACTGGTCTATTGTTTCCTGCTGTATTAAATTAATTAATTCTAGGTCTTCTTTATTCCTCATCTTTGAACCAGTTAATAACTCATATGGAGCCATTCCAATGCTTCTCTGAAAAGTACTGTTCAGTGCTCGCTGGACTCTGCTAACATGCTTAAACCATAAAGAATCATTTTCCAGACATAACTTAGTCAAAGCTGGGATAATTATTCTATGGATCCTCTCTACCTGTCCGTTGCCTCTGGGCACGCCTGTAGTGATCAGAATGTGTTGTATACATTCCTCTTTACAATAATCTTCAAATTCGTGACTTGTAAAAGCTGTGCCTCGATCCGTTATTACCCTTCTTGGATTTCCAAAAGTTTGCTGGTGAATACGCAACTTATTTAAGGTTTCTATACTACTTGTAGTTTTAGTGGGGAATAACCACACAAATTTCGTAAATGCATCTACCATAGTGAGGATATAGTTGTATTGTTTCTTCGTTGCCATTAATGGTCCCACATGATCAAGATGTATAGTATCAAGAGGAATATTCTCCTTTTGTATGGGATTTAGGAAACCTTCCTGTTTTCCTTCCTTTCTTGTGGCCAATAAACAAGGAATGCAACCCACTATAAAGTCTTCAATCTTTCTATCAACATCTTTGATATAATAATCTCTAAGAATTAACTCTTTCATCTTTCTTTTAGAAAAGTGACCAATGTCGTGAGTTTTTCTAATTATTTCCTTCTCAAAAGATCTCGGAATAACTAGCCGTTTTTGTTCACCTTTGTACAAAATTTCATTCTCCACCCAATAGTCTTTATATGATTTCTCCTTTAATATTTCTTTGATTGCCTTTGTACCTTCATCATGGTCTTGGGCCATTTTAATTTGTTCAATAAATGTTGTAACAACTGCTGCAACATAAGGATTTCTGCTTAACGCATCAACATGTCTTAATTTTGACCCAGATCGGTGTTCCACTGTATAGTCATACTCATCAAGTAATAGTACCCACCTAGCAACTTTAGCAGTTAAGTCTTTTTTCCTTAAAGTCATCTCAAAAGCTTTGCAGTCTGTAACTATCTTGAACTTTATTCCAAATAGATAATGCCTGAATTTTCTTACACCTTCCACAACAGCTAGCGCTTCTAATTCATAACTAGAGTACTTACTCTGAGCTTCGCTTGTCTTGCTACTCATATAGTGCACGGGGTGCAAGCCTGAATCTGGATAATACTGTAATAAAATAGCTGCATAGGCTACACAAGAAGCATCAGTATGTAGCTCAGTCTTAAGTTTAGGATCAAAAATCTTTAACACTGGCTTGCTGGCCAAGATTTGCTTTAATTTCTTAAAGGAAAGCAGCTGCTCTTCACTAAATACAAAGTTAATGTTTTTCTTTAACAAATCAGACAATGGTCTTGCTATTTCTGCATAGTTCTCAATATATTTTCGGAAATATGAAGTCAATCCTAAAAAGCTTTGTAGCTGCTTCACAGTTTTTGGCTCTGGATATTTAACTACAGCTTCAGTTTTTTCTACTGATGGTCGTATTTCTCCATCTTTGATAACGTGTCCCAAATACTCTATTTCTCTACAAATCAACTTTGCTTTTTTCCAATTTATCTGGAGACCATATTGAGATGCAACCTGTAACACTCGTTTTAATTTCTCAACAGCTTCATTCTCATCTTGAGCTGGAATCAAAATATCATCGATGAAAATAACTATAACACCTTCAGCAATTAACTTTCTAAATATAATTGATACAAATCTCATAAAATACTTGGGGCAGACTGATAGCCCAAATGGTGCACGTAAAAATTCAAATTGCCCATGGTGTGTCACAAAAGAAGTGTAGCGTACAGAATCTTCACTGATTTTTAAATGAAAAAATCCATCTTTTAAATCAAGCACGCTAAAAACTTTAGCATATCTAAGTTTATCAATCAAATCTTCAATTACTGGCAATGGGAATTCATCTCTAACTATTTTCTTATTAATTAACCTGTAATCAACGCATACTCGAACAGAACCATCCTTTTTTTTCACCAGGACTAGAGGACTAGAATATTCAGAGTAACTTACCCTTATAATACCTTTAGATAACCATTCATCAACTTGCCTCTCAACAATTTGTTGCTCTGCTAATGATAGCCTTCGTGGTCTCTGTGCTATTGGCATTTCATCTTTAAGAATGAGTTTAAGTTCAATAGGAGCCTCCTTGGTCTGTATTGGTTTGTAGTTTTCAATACATTGCAACACATCTTTTTTCACAGCAGCTGTACCTATAAAGACATCAAAATACATTGAACTAAAACAATTCATACATCTCATCCACTCATCATCTTTATCCGACAACAAACACACAGAACCCTCAATCATAATCATTTTCACACATCTTAAAAATTCTTGACCAATTATCACTTTAAATGGAATAAAGTCTCTAGGTATCACATGAAATGTCACACTTGTATACTGCTGTCCATCTATTTCAATGTTAGTAGTAAACTTTCCCAATGATTTCACATCTAATTTTCCTAGGCCGCTAAACGTAACACTGTCGTTCGTGGTTGTCACACACATATCTTCGTAAATCTCATCCGATATCAAATTTGCATCACTGCCGGAGTCAATCAGGGCTTCTATTGTTTTTCCACACATACTCACATTCTTCATAGGTTTTTGTGAAGATGTTTTTTCGAAACATTCCGAAGATAGCGCTTTGTTTACATCAAACATAACCTCTTTCTTTGTTGATGTCAACACATAGTCCAACTCGTTCACTTGTTCATTCGGAACGCTAACTTCGTTCTCATTGGCTATTGTCGAGTTCGCCATCTTGATGAAATCTTGATCCGTTCGTACTGAAGTTAACATCACCTGTTTACTGGAATGTGATTGGCCCGAATTGTTGAATCTTGCCGCTGATTGGTTCTTGCCTTCAAACTCACGACGATATGTCCAATCAGGAGCGTTTGATTTACTGCTACTAGCGCCGCCAGCTCCATTGCATTGCGAACCAATATGACCGAACAGGTTACAGCGAAAACATTTCACACCTTTTGAGCATGATCCCGCTTTATGACCCATTTCTCCACAATTATAGCAGCGTTGCTTACCGCCTGCTTTTACAGCTTGTTTTTCGTATCCATTTTGCAATAATCGCGCCGATCCAACCTTACTTTTAATCCGTTCGTATATTGATAATTTTTCTTTTAGCGCCGCGTAAGTTGTTGCTCCGTATAAAACTGCTTTATTCATCTCATGATCCTGAATGCCATCTATTATGTACTGTATGGCTACGTAGTCAGGGAATTTAGCACGTTTTCCAAGCTCTTTCATAGTTAACATGTATTGAAAATAAGTTTCATCTTTTAACTTCCTTCGTTTTGCCATTATTTCATGCATTTCCTTGACGTTGAGCGCATCCGGAAATTCCTTTTGCAGTGCCGTTTTTAGCTCTTCATAAGTTTTGAATACCTTTTCTGATCTTAGCCACAGTTCAGCTGTGCCGGACAAAGAACGTCGAGCCACAATTAGTTTTTGTTGCGCCGTCCAATTAAAAATTTCTGCATGATCTTCGATGTCTTGAGCCCATTTGCTCGATGGATAGGTTCTATCGTCCCCGTTGAACACCGAGATGCCGAATCCGTCGAGATTAGGAGTAGCCACGCCACCAGTAACCGCCATTGCTGCCACGAATGATGTTTCACCGTCGAACATTTAGCCTTACAAATCGTCGTAATTGTAGCTACTTAATGTTCTATTCGTCGTACCGTCGTTGATTTTTCCCGTAGAACAGCAATCGTCTTTCACCTTTCGTCTTTTCCGTTGCGTGCGATTGTGGTATGATGAGCTCCGCCAGCCACGTGGATGTCGTTGGTTAAGCCTTTGTTTTGCGAGATCCCGGACGAGCCCCCAAAATTTGTAGTGATAGAGGAATCTCGCAATAAAGACAAAACTGGATTTTGATAAACACTTATTTATTTACTGATTTTATCTATACTCTAAACACCTTATTTAACAAATCGCACGCGCACCGTCGTCTCTCCGCTCAGCTCTGTCATTCCCTCGAACATCCGTCCTAGCTCCCTCTCATCCTTCGTTCTCAATCATTCTCTCTACACTCACTCTTACGTTCCGTTCCTACATGAACTTACCTTGAAATACTCATAGTAATTATACCAAAATTATGAGTCATAAAAAGAAAGAATATTTACAACACTTTTTAACATCCGACAATTCCAGAAATATTACAATAAGTCATATAATAAATAAATTCAAAATATCCACATTAACTTGAATACTTTTTTAAAGTTGCAGCGTCATAAAAGACACAGAATGAGCAAGTGGGTTAAACACGATAAATAGTAGCCTATGTCCATTCGCAAGCTCAAGCTAATGTCCTTACCAAACATCTAAATTGGATCAGAGGTTTAGCGTAATGGATAACAGACTGAGAATTTATTCTAGGGAAATGAATTTTATAACGAATGATACAACTCAATATTTCTTTAAGTTGGGCGACTGTAAATAAAACCGGCAAATTTCCTGGAATCTATGATGATTCTATTCAAAAGCTCAGAATCAATTAGGAGACCTTGGATTAAATCATAAATCCTACAACATAAATACAACATAAATCCTCTTACAATTACACTATTGATAAAATATATAAGTAAATTATATTGACTAATAAAGTATATTAGTTTAAAAGAAAAACGTAGAATGTGCCAGCTGCTTCTCTTCCCGGGCATACTGTAAAAGTCAGTTAAGGGACAGAGGTTTAAAAAGCGTTTTTGTGGGCGATAGGCTGACCCCCTGTCACAACAATAGTCTCTCCATCTTTATAATACCTCCAAATTTGTCAAAAGTGACATCAGATGGTCTTGTAACCTCTGGTGTTCTGCCTACCCCATAAAGGACACAGGCGTGACGTTATGTATTGTATGTATGTATATTAATTTGATTTTCAGTTGCAGATTGTTTACAATTTTGCAAAAATGGAATTGTATATACTTCACATAAGTAATGTTAGTTTAGTTGAAGTGATAGATATATTAAGAATTTTATATCGTCACGCGAAGATAGTAAACCATACTTTACGTGGTCTTGAATTACATTAAATTTTGACTCAATGTTTTTACAGACTCCATGTTCATCCATAAACACTGAAATATCGAGTAAAATGTAAAATATAATTTACGCGATAAGATACAGTTATAAAATCTGTTCTTTTTATTAAAGAAATGTATAAATTTAAGACAATATAAATGTAGTGTAATTTAACAAGTCATGCTTATAATAATAGAACTTACTATATAGCTAAATCTCTTTTTAAAAGTAATTTCGCTGGCCCATTTGGTCTACTCCAGCAAAGAAGCAAATTTTTTTTCATTCTATTCCATAGAGTCTTATTCACGGAAATCACTGCAACCTTATTTGACTGAGGCAAACGTTTTTTAACGCGTATCCATAAAATGCTCCAAATTCCAAAGTACTTAACATAGCTCTTGGAGTTGATAGGTGGAGAGATTTATTCATGCGGGCCTAAGCCTCACTCAATTTTTGTAGTATTTTTTGCAGTACTCTTATATAAACGTACAATGAAAATTGATAAGTGCAATTGCTTACTATCAAGGGTTTGGCAATTTGCTTGATAACTTATAATTATATGACATAAATAGGAGCAACGTATAAAAATAAACCTAACGAGAAAGAAACTAATAGTTCAAAAATTCTATTGACACAGTCACAAAGCAGAAAAATATAATGAATACCGAATCAAACTCAGGAGTATCTGACGTGGGCGTGCCAAAAGTTTAGTGAAATCCTGCGAAAAAATAACAAATTTATAGCAATACAGGCTTAAGTAATAAAAAACATCTTCCAAAACGCTTTTGGGGCGAGAAATTGAATACCTAATACCTGACCAGGACCCCCGTGGGAACATCGGCTTTGATTAAATTTCAAACAGTTAATTTCAGCAATGGCATTTTGCGGTTTGTATGATTGCGGTTCGCCATTATTTTATTAAAATAAGGGTACATTTTAAAATGATTTCATCACCAGAAAACAAAAAGCTTTGAAGCTTTATTCGTAGTTGGTAGGTACTACGTGTGGAGAGTAAATGTGTTTTGTAAAGCGAGAAAGTCTTCGCAGGCACCACACGAACACTTTGCCGCTGTTATAATACTGTCTGCCTCAGACATCAGTGGTCGCGGGTTCGATTTCCGCACGAAACAAGAAATAAAATTTCCCGTGTCTGAGTTTTTATCTTTTTTTTGGATTTATATTCTTGGTTCCCCCTAGTTCGCTACATGGTATCCCATAACACAAGCTATTCTCACTTTGGGGCCATGTTGGGTGTGATTGTCTGGAGATTTTATTATTATTTATTACTCACAACAAACAAACAAACAAACAAACAGCTATTTAGTGTAATATTTTGGCGTAGGATAAGTAGTGTAATAACTTGGACCGAAACATTTCATATCTAGCGATCTTTACTTTAAAGATAGCAAGGATTCTTTAATCTGCGATGTATCGGGTATACAGATTGACTTAAACTTAACAGACTTGTTAAAATAAGACATATCATATTTAAGCAGGCTTGTCGAGTTTTTTCTGCTGTTTTGTTCTATACGTTACATATTTCATTTAACATTTAATGCCTAATTTATTTTTGAAACAATAGCAAATACATCATACATTTGCGATACATCACGACCTGAATAAAATCCTCATAACAACAAAGGATTTTGTAAAAAAGATTCGCTCGAGAGTTTGGGTGTCCTTGGTTCGACAGACACTTTGCCGTTTGATAGATTATCCGAAATAGCCTTCCTTTGTTTCATTTTTAGGGTCCCGTCGGAACATGTGACAATACTTTGGGATTTGGAATTTTATGTTACTTGTATATTTGGTGATCTATAATAAGTTGCTATCGTTATCGAGTTGTATATTTACTAGTTTGTTTAAAGAGCACTTTCGACAAAAGCTTGTCGTGAAAACCCTTAATTAGCGTTTAAAGCGAGGAAGTAAATTCGGAAGTTCATTCTGACGTATGTTGTATTAACAGATATTTCTTTTACCATATTTTATTTGATTGAAGTTTTAAATATCGGATCTTATCATGTCTTATTTTATTTAACATTTATATCGCATTGTGGTATCCGCACAGTCACCGTGGATACTCTTAAGAATGGCATTAATTTAAACAATAAATAGTGAAAATTTGTCTTATAATAACTTATTCAATGTGGTGGAATTCTTTTTCTAAATCATCTCCAATTTGGCTAAAAACTTGAGACAGTATTGTAGTTACGATAAATGAGATTTTTGTTGAAATTAAGTGGCCAAGGGACAAAAGATGGAGTACTATAGCGGTTTAAAACACGAATGGCCTTTCATTAGACACTTCAGTAACATCGAAGTGATGATGTTAAGGGGCAGGCTGTTTGTGCCCAAGGTGACTCATGCATACCAGCAAAGGTGACTCAATCACTACGCAGTTATTTGAAAATTTGATATGACTAAATATGTATATGTATATGCTGGGTTGCCTGGCAGAAATCGCGCATTGGCGATAAGGCCGCCCTTTGTATGTTAATTGTGATTGTTTTTTTAATTTAATCTGTGTAAAGAGTTTTATTATTATTATTTATATTTAAAGCTACACGCCTTTCCGCGGAAAGACCCGACAATTTGACCAGTCGGTCGGGGTAGTTCCCTAATAATAAGTTACATAATAATAATAATTATTACTATTAGGGAACTACTATTTTTTTATTAGGATAGCTAATAGCTTTCTCTTAAAAACATTAATTGTGAAACAAGCCACCGCAGATACATTTAAAGATAGAAAACAGATGAGTTTACAAAAAAATACAATATTTAATTCTATGACTAGGTAGGTATATGCTGTAAAATAATACCTTGTGCTAAACAAGACTAAAATTTGTTAAACCAAATCTTAATATTCAAATCTATTTATATTGCATTGGTTAATTTTTTTATCAATTTTCTATGCATTGTGGTAAAAAATTCGATTTCGGAAGCATGTGGAAACTAATATTGTTAGAAATTAATTTTGTACGATTGTTCCTACGGGGAAACAGAAGATGGATCAGGTTCCTTATGCGAGAATGTCTATTAAATTAGAAATATTAACTACAAATTTTATGTATAGATAGTTTTCATTAAAAGAGCAACGTCAGATGTATTTCACCTCAAGTATCGTGGCACTAGGTGATGCTTGAGACAACGCTTGCGGTATTCTAATTTAGGAGCTAAATTTAAAAATAATAAGGTACAATAAAGGCACCTGATTCCACGGTGTTTTCACAGCAAATTAAAAATTAAGTATTTAGTATACTTTTCGGTGGAATTAGCTACTTTTTTTACAAGATACATCCTTTTTTTATACATCGTATTTTTAAAATATACTTACAATTACCCATTGAAAGTTTATTAAAAATTTTAGATTAAAAAATCCTTTTCCGATTTAAAAATCCTAATTACGATGAATTTAGTTCCTCTATTCGAGTGTACAAAATACAAAGGAAAAAAGGTGGGGAGAATGATACATGATGTTCAAAAAATCAAGTCTATTTATTACAGTCCTTGGATTGTGTCAGACAGCCAGGTATTGTTTCTGCCATGTATATCACCACAATATTTTTTCTCGCGTTTATCTCGCAATGTCGTTTCTGAAACATTGTACCGATGAGGAACTTGTAAACATTACTGCCACTATGAATTCTTATAATAGTAATTTTTAACCATTTTAGAGATGCACTTCCGAGAACTTTTTTCTTGGCTTTATTATACTACAATGAACAATTTAATACATATACAAACATAACTTCACGCCTGTATACCGTATGGGGTAGGTAGAAAACTAGAGGTAATAAAACCATCTGACGTCACGTTTGCCAAATTTGGAGGCATTATAATAGTGGAGAGAGACTATTGCAGTGACAAGGGGTCAGCCTATCGTCCACAAAAAACCTCCCATAACACCTCGGACCCTTAACTGACTTTTACAGTATGCCCGGGAAGAGAAGCAGCTGCCACATTCTAGGTTTTTCTTTCGCTTATAGGACAGAAGGTCCTATATTAATTCTAGGTTATGTATATAGTTTATACGGACAGTAAATAAGACACTCAAATAGCACACGCACAAATATATAATACAGCTTCCACAAAAGGTCCTTAAAACTACACTGGCCCTTAAGCTATAATACACAACACTTATCTAAACACTAATGTAACGGATTATGTACAGTTTTATATAATTTACGTATGCGCGCTTATATATTCGGGAGCACCGAGCGACACAGGTTCCCCGTTCGATAGCCGATTCAGACTGAGACCGCGTGGCGAATTATTCCGACGCGAGCGCAATACATAAAGGCCCCAGTACACAATGGCGCGTGATGGCCCACTCGAGGCCATCGCCATTGTGTACAGGGAGTAATGGTAAGCAATGGCGGTCAGTTGTCATTAGTGGCGCGCGATCGGGATGTTGTCGGTTTTTTGGGCACACTTCAAAGGGATCGTGGCGTGGCGTGGCCTGTAGTGTTCACACAATCGCCCATTGTTTAGTTTGTCACCAACCGCAAACCGGGATAGTGCACTTTTACGATGTGTTATGCTACCATTATTGATGACCTAAAATGTCATTGTCGTGGAGTAATTTTTTATAAGTGACTAAACCCGCGTTTGACTTCAATCTCACCTGATGGTAAGAGGTCGAAGATGAAAGCACACGAGTTTAAGAAGGAACTGGCTCTTTATACAATATTGCCGGAACACATTACCTCCAAAGCGGTAACATTTGGCGGCAGACTTTATATAAAGGGTGGTCGCTAGCCAGGCGGACCCAGAAGGGATCCTACCACCAAGCAAAGTACATGAAGAGACTTTCAAGTTTATTGAATTATATCGATCTGAGCCCGCAATTTGGGACTCAAATAATACATTGCACAAGGATAAGAACAATAATGTTAATAATATAATTTGTGTTGACAAAAATTATCTAGAACCTACTTACTATTATTATAAAAAAGGGAAAATATCATATTTTTTATTTCTTTGCATTGAATAGAGTTAGAAACTAATGCATCGATTTGAAAAAAATAAAGATGGATAATTGTGAACCATCGCCTTTTGCGCCATTTTTTTTTATTAATTTGTGACGGCACACACTTTTGTAATACTTGTAAGTAGTAAGTATATAAATAAATAGCTGCGGCCGTAACTACTTCCACGTCCATCGCAAGTGTTTGGCCAGACAGCAATGAGCCATGCGCCATTGTGTGAACACCAAGTGATCGTGGCCTACAGTTGTTCATTGCCAAGAATGGTTCATCATCGGCCATTGTGTACTGGGGCCTTAAGACGCTTCAGAGGCATCGATCGGTAAGTTAAAATTTTGTTAGTGAATTTGGAAATATTAAATTAGAATTAGTTTGTATGAAAAGTTGATTTTACGTTAAGTTGAATAATTTACATATTTAAGTATCTAGGTTTTAAGGGATATTTATGAAAGTAATAAAAATGGAGTTTTATAATTTCTGGAGGCTGCGCCACATCACTCCCCTGCCGAGACCGTTTCACGGTCGAAAGTAGTCGGGAAAGTGTACCTTTCTTCCACTCCTGGTCTTTCTCTCAGGTTCAGCGGTAGCAGTTGGAGTTGCAGTTGCAGGTGCAGCTGTCATCTTTGAGGTGAGTGGATTTTCTTGGCAGGAACCTTCAATTGCGAGATATGCTGGCTTAAGTCTATCTATGGTGACTGTAATTTCTTTGCCTTGTACTTCTATTTTGTACGTTTTAGGGCATCTCTCGAGAACTTTGTATGGTCCAGTATATGGTGATTGGAGTGGACGTTTTTCTGGACCACGGCGAAGAAAAACATACTCAGCAGTCCCCAGGTCTTTAGGTAAGTAAAAACTCTTGTTACCAGGTCTGGACGCCGGAGTTGGTGCAAGATGGCTCATGTGCTTGCGAAGCCGCTCGACATAGTTCGCTGGATCGATGGTGAGGGTTGAAGCTTGTGTAAAAAACTCACCAGGTAGTCTGAGTGGCTCACCATACACCAACTCTGCAGATGATGCCTTCAGGTCTTCTTTCCACGCTGCGCGCATGCCAAGGAGTACAAGTGGCAATGCTTCAGTCCACTCAGGTGTGTTGTGGCATGTGATGGCCGCTTTCAGTTGACGATGAAGCCGCTCCACCATTCCATTGCATTGTGGATGGTATGATGTGGTGGAACGGTGTTCTGCTCCGATCAGCTTTGCCAGGCTGTTGAAGAGCTGCGACTGGAATTGTTGGCCCCTGTCTGTCGTGATGGTGGTTGGGCATCCAAAGCGCGACACCCATCCAGTGACGAGTGCCCTGGCGCAGGTTTCTGCGGTGATATCTACCAGTGGGTAGACCTCAGGCCAGCGGGTGAAGCGGTCGATTGCAGTCAAGCAGTACCTGAAACCATTTGAATATGGCAAAGGGCCGATTAAGTCGATGTGGATTTGGGAGAAACGTTGTGAAGGAGTAGGGAATGTGGATAAGGGAGAGGAAGTGTGACGGGTTATTTTAGATTTTTGGCAATCTGTGCATTTTTTCGTCCATTTTCTACAATCTTTTTGCATTCCAGGCCAAACAAATCTCTCGGCTACTAATTTTGCGGTAGCTGTGGAGCCTGGGTGGCTCAACTCGTGCATTTTGGAGAAGATCTGTCTTCGGAACTTGGGAGTTATGTATGGACGTATTGCTTCTGTAGAGATGTCACAGTATACTCTTCCGTGTTTTTTAAGTTTCAGAGCCGTTTCCTTCTGCAAGAGACTCTGCAATTCAGGGTCTGATTCCTGATCGTTTGCAAGATCTCCAAAATTGATGGCTTCTGTTATTTCTTCCACTCTTGATAAAGCGTCTGCTACAACATTATCGCTTCCTGGAATGTACCTGATGTCCGTCGTGAATTGTGCGATGAGGTCAAGGTATCGGAATTGACGCGGAGAGCATTTGTCACGTCTCGTCGAAAATGCGAAGGTTAGAGGCTTGTGATCCGTGTATATTGTGAAGATTCTTGCTTCGAGCATATATTTGAAGTGTTTGATGGCTTCATAAATGGCGAGCAATTCCCTGTCATATGGACTGTATTTTCTTTGGCTAGGTGATAATTTCCGAGAGAAGAAAGATAATGGTTGCCAGGTGTCTTTCACTTTTTGTTGAAGAACAGCACCGATGGACTCGTCGGACGCGTCTGTGAATACGGCGAGTTCTGCGTGGATGTCTGGGTGGCTAAGAAGTGTGGCTGTTGCAAGACTCTCTTTGCAAGATTTAAATGCAATCAACATCTCCTTTGTCATTGTTATTCGTGCTGCTCCTTTGATATTTCCTGTAAGGGCTTCATTCAGTGGACTCTGCAGTTTAGCGGCTTGCGGAATGAACCTTCTGTAGTAGTTAATCATTCCTAGGAATCTGCGAAGTTGTTTTGCTGTGGTGGGAGGCTCGAGTGTACGAGTGATGGCTATTTTGTCGTCCAAGGGCTTTGTGCCTTCCGCTGTTACACGATATCCTAAGAAATTGACTTCTGGTGCTCCAAAAATAGACTTTGAATTGTTTATCAATATGCCATATTTCTTAAGTCTCTCAAACAGCTGCTTTAAGTGCCCCAGGTGGTCGGCTTCTGTGCTGGAAAAGACTAAAATATCATCACAGTAACTGTATATATTCTCCATGCCATGCAGTACCTCATCCATGAACCTTTGAAAGGTTTGAGCTGCGTTCCGGGGGCCAAAGGTCATAAATGGGAACTCAAAGAGTCCGAATGGTGTAGTGATTGCAGTTTTTGGTACATCTTCTTCAAAAACCGGTAATTGATTATAGGCCTTAATTAAATCTATTTTTGAGAAGATTTTGGCTCCTGAAAGTTGATAGAAGAAGTCATTAATGTGGCGGATTGGATATCGGTCTGGTACAGTCCTGGCATTCAAGGCGCGGTAGTCACCGCATGGTCTCCAGCCGTCATCTTTCTTCTGGGCTAGATGTAATGGAGATGACCATGAGCTCTCCGATCTCCTAGCTGTCCCATTTTGCAGCATTTCGTCAAACTCCTTCTTTGCTATGAGAAGGCGATCTGGGGCTAAACGACGAGGGCGAGCGCTTACTGGTGGGCCAGGTGTTGTTCTTATGTGGTGCTTGGTATTGTGTTTGGCTTCTGTTGGTGTACCAGCTGGTTTTGTGATCTCTGGATATCGTTTCAGTAGCTCGTGGTATGGTGAGTTGCCAGTGACCGCTTTGATGGTTCCCGTTTCGTCAGCTTTTGAGTTGCGGTGGAGAACTGAAACTGATAAGCTTGTTAGTCCATCTACTAGGCGGTGGTTGCGGCAATCGACAAGTAAGTTGTAGTGGCTTAAGAAGTCGATTCCGATTATAGGTTTCGCCACGTCAGCTACTACGAATCGCCAGGTGAGATCGCGACGTAAGCCAAAATCCAGGTGAAGAGGAAGAAAACCATAAGTCGCTATTTCAGAGTTGTTTGCTGCAAATAGTTGTAGTTTCGTTTTACCTCGGTATCCTCTGGTCGCTTTTTTCGGGAAGACGCATAAATCAGAACCAGTATCTATAAGGAATTCTAACTTACTCTTCCTGTCAGTGACGAAGAGGCGGCCGTTACACTCATGGCAGTCTTTAGCCGCCACTATTGGCTGCCGCTGGCGTTTCCCGGGAAACTGCATGGTCGCGTACACTTGTATGCCTTGCTGCCAAATTTATTGTGGTAGTAACATTGGCCGTTATTTTTGTGCATTGACTGCGAACGGGATCGGGATCTGGATCTACCACGATAATATTGCCTACCTCTAGGCCGATGTTGTCGGGTACTCAACGCAGCTACTTGCTTGGTCAGCGCTTCAATTTGTTTGGCCATTGTTTCCATGGCAGCCCATGTAGGGTCCAAGGAGGTAGAAGGCGTTGGCTTAATTTCAGCTACTTGCGGGGGATGCTATGGCCATTACCTTGTCGGCGAGTTCGACTAACTTGTCTATGGCCATGTCGCTATGCGAAGCGATTATCGGCTGTAACGTTACAGGTAATCTGTTAGACCAGGTCGTTATTATGAACTCCTCTGGAATGTTCGGTCCTGCTAGGTGTTGAAGGTGTCGCAGAAACTGGGATGGTTTTCGGCTTCCCATTTCTTCGCTGCTCAAGAACTGCTTGATATGTTCTTCGCGCGGCGCAGTCAGTCGTCGAATCAACTCTGCTTTAAGTGTGTCATATTTTTTCTCTGCTGGTGGATTTTCTATAATATCTGCAATCTCGACTGCATACTGGTGGTCGAGGTTTGCACACGCGAAGTAGAAGCGGGTAGTGTCAGCAGTGACCCCAGATAGCGCAAATTGACCCTCCAGCTGCGCAAACCACAATGCAGGACGTTCAGGCCAAAAGGGAGGCACCTTTACACCAACACAAAATATTTCACTCGGTGGGCACAAATTTTCACTACTGCCCTTATTTGTCGGAACCGATTCCGTGTGACGTTGCATAGTAACTGTCTTATATAGTTCACTTTAATGTTCACTTTATAGTCGGTAGGTCACCAATTATAGGACAGAAGGTCCTATATTAATTCTAGGTTATGTATATAGTTTATACGGACAGTAAATAAGACACTCAAATAGCACACGCACAAATATATAATACAGCTTCCACAAAAGGTCCTTAAAACTACACTGGCCCTTAAGCTATAATACACAACACTTATCTAAACACTAATATAACGGATTATGTACAGTTTTATATAATTTACGTATGCGCGCTTATATATTCGGGAGCACCGAGCGACACAGGTTCCCCGTTCGATAGCCGATTCAGACTGAGACCGCGTGGCGAATTATTCCGACGCGAGCGCAATACATAAGACGCTTCAGAGGCATCGATCGGTAAGTTAAAATTTTGTTAGTGAATTTGGAAATATTAAATTAGAATTAGTTTGTATGAAAAGTTGATTTTACGTTAAGTTGAATAATTTACATATTTAAGTATCTAGGTTTTAAGGGATATTTATGAAAGTAATAAAAATGGAGTTTTATAATTTCTGGAGGCTGCGCCACACGCTCACAGTCCAGCTTAGAAGCTTGAACAATTTAAAACAAAAAAAAATACCTATATCTGAGTGTATTGGAAAATAAAAGTTATTTTGAAGGGCATATTTATATTTTTGCAGTTATTAAAACCATACAAGCTACGTAAAATAATGAACATTTTGTATTTAACGTGTGCCATTACTACGGAATCAAGTACTAATATAACCTTATTCCGACTTAAATACATCGGAAAAGCGTTTTATAATATTAAATCAAGTTTTCTAATTCCGAGTAATAAAAAGTAAAATATTGCAACTGGTAACTTTCGATATGGTACCGCTACAAGTGAAGTAAATTCAAAATACTTTACCAAGGGAGAAAGTAATTCCAATTATCTACAGATCCTCTTATAAAGAATGAGTCTTAGACTTTATCAAATAAGTTTCTGGTCAACTTTTGATCCGCGTCTCTGTAAAAAGTGATTTATTATCTGCCGTTCATTGTGACAGCGGTATAAGCTGCAACCGTAGATTTTTTTCACAAATGTATTAATGAATCAATGGAGTTAGGTATATACTGAGATAATATCTTGTAGTTTCACACATAAGCTTAGCAGTTTTAAAGTTGGTGATCGCGCATTGTATACACATATTAGTTATTAATTGCGACGCTATAATCAATTGTCCTGGATGCCCACGATGAAGAATCTTCTACCTGAGGGATTCACTATTCATGTGTCTTATTACATTTAAATTAAAACTAATATCATTTATTTAAAGTAGATTTCCATAAGTAGAAATTTTGTAACTGGCTTAATAAATATTTTAATTCCACAGAATACCTAAAAACTTAAGAGAAATAATAAGTCCAGCTACAGAATATATTTTTGGCCACGTGATCAAGCTTCTATCTTCATAACTTAGCCACCAGAAAATTCTAATTGCGAAAAATGTGTCTTGAAGCAATTTATTCTATAACTATACCATAACAATTTATACTTAGTAATATATTAATTTATTTCGGCCGTAAAAGCGTAGCAAGTAGACGTGTCGCAAACAAAATTCTTATTCAATATGATATCAATTAACCCAAATTAAACTCTATACTCAGTTATTTAAGTGCAATGTGTCTCTGTCATTATAAAAAAGATTTGTCATCTTGGATTGGTTCGTCGCATTGGTTAGAAAGAGAAGTAAACATACACCTTCGCTTTGAGTAAACGAGACGGACTTACACTCCCGCCAACTGATCTAACGTCATACATAACCAACATGAGCATACTGCGTTTCCCTACTGGAAGTGGCATATTGCCTGTCCGAAGTGGTTCGTATCCAAATCTGTCAGAAAGTGAATTAC
The DNA here is from genome assembly GCA_944452665.1 of Stenoptilia bipunctidactyla. Taxonomy (NCBI): domain Eukaryota; kingdom Metazoa; phylum Arthropoda; class Insecta; order Lepidoptera; family Pterophoridae; genus Stenoptilia; species Stenoptilia bipunctidactyla. The sequence goes on from OX101735.1 coordinate 25,552,699, forward strand.
CTTTTTTATCTCCTGAACCGACATCAGCTTTTTTGCGTTACAAAAGAAAGCTACCCGATGATGAAGATCTGAAAAATCAATTGAATGACATACAAAAGCAAATAACCTGAATGATGTTGCTCCTAACCACCTCAATTTCTATTCAATCCAAAAATACTGCTAAAATAAGCAAATACATAGCAATTATAAAGACTACCACCTGGAACAGACCGAACAAAAGATTGTAGATATAAAGAGTGCGTAAGACAATATGCAAACCGAAATAAAAGGCCTGAAATCGTCTAGTAACCACCTGGATAAGAGAATCGAATCACTTGAACGCAATGTTGAGAAAAATCTGTCTTCAAACTCTACTCCTACAGAACTGTCTCATGATAAGTTAATACAAGAGTTAATACAAGAGTAAGAACAAAACCTGAGGAAAATATTCTTAATTTTAAAAGTAGGAATTGCTGAACCTCAGTGTTTAGAATCAAAAAAACGTCATAATTACGATAAAAGTGAAGTTGTCAAGAAGATAAACTTAATATCTAACGACTGTTTATATGCGTCTTGGAAAATAGGAGCCTGGAAAAAATCGTCCACTAAAATTATGCTTCTTTGAATCACCTGATACTGCAAAACTTATACAATGGAACAAAAATTATTTAAAAGATGCCGCAGTGAAAATCTTTTATGACCAGACGCCCTACCAATATACCTACCTTAATAACTTAAAGGAAGAACTACGTCGTCAAATTGCTAATGGTGAGAAAAATTTACGCATTAAATATCATAACAATATTCCAAAAATAATCAATCGCCAAAAAACTAACAATGAACATACACTCTCATAATCTGGATAAGGTTAATAATATAACATATAAAATCGCCGCTACTTTTGATGAAATAACAAGCCATAAGATGTCGTTAAAATGTTTTTAAGCTAATGCTTGCAGTATTGTGAAACCTGGAAGGCTAGACGAGTTGCGATCTGTTATACTTATTAGAAAAATATTATTAAAAGATATACATACTAACCTCTCTTTTACAAAAAGATCACAAGTTCATGCACAAAGAGTCCTAAGAAGCTCTAACAATAGTTCGTCGGTCACCATGAACAAATTATGGTAAAAACAACATTTCATTTTTAAGCGCCCAAATTCAGGGTTCATTTTTAATCACTGAAACTGCTGAAACTGTATTGCATCAAAAGGTTTTTTTTTTGCATAAAACATATTATTTTACTTACATTTTCTAACTGGGTGGAGTATTAAACACATTTTTCTTTTTACAGTGTGGTTTTGTATTTAATTTATAATTATTAGATTGTGTTTTTTCTAGAATCCCGCATTTAGTATTTGTAGATAAATTGATAACCTTAAAAAAAAAAACTTTTATTTATAAAGCACAGCACAAATGGTATAAATAATCCACTGAACACATAAAATAAAAATTTAATTGTATTAAAACATCATTAAAAATCAAACGAAAAAAAGAAAAAAAATATAAGTATTCAGACTGAAATAACTCAAAAAGTATATCACTTACGACATTTTATCTGTCTATAAATGTTATTTGTAATCATTTTCCCTGTCGATTGGTATACGTTTCGTAGGTGTACACGAAATCTTGACTTTTTATGTACTTGCAACTTTAGGTATGCCAGGCTTCATACAAAAATGTTCGAACCTCTTTAAATGTTAGTTTCTTTGATACGATATAAACGTACCTGCATATTTCTTTTATCGTCGCTCAGTACATACAAAAAAGTAGAAATATGAAACCACAAACTTAGTGGTCTTAAAAATAGTTGCTGTTTATGAACATAGCTACTACCACGCGGCATTTCTTGTTATTACTACGACGTAGTAATACAAGATGCTTTCTAGTAGCGCGTGCCGGTGAGCACAAATCAACCCTGTATATAACAAGCTTCCCAACAATATAAAAGACGCAAAAAGTACTCAAATATTTAAAAAAAACTTAAAATTCTCCGTACTAAACAAAATATATGAGGCCACATCTCACCACATACGTGTATCGGTGTAACTATCTCTGTTCTGTCATATTCATCGTTCGTTTTTGTATTGTGATTATGTATGTGCCCACATTTAAAACTATTATTTTTTAATGTTGCGTTTTTGTGTATTTTAGATTTAGTTTAGAAGTTCTCTTGTAAGTGAATTGATTTGTAATTCTTTTTGAGAATAAATGTCTTTAAACCTAATACATTGCGATGAAAAATATTATGCAATAAGAAGGGCTCCCGTTCCGGAAGACGTAGTCGGTATGGTTAGGTGTGATGACAAGTGCAGCGAGGAGGAGCAGTTAGGTTGAATATAGTTATGCAAGTGCACGAGCCGAGCGAGCAAAGCGAGCGGTGCCGCGGCAGCGGCCGGCGAAGCGCCACAAATCCTAGAGCTTTTTTATATACCCCGACGTGGTTTGTGGCACGGATTGTGACTTACATAGTTACTTAGAAGGCAACTTAGATTTTTAAAGGGGAATAATTATATTTAAAATACGTCTAACTTAAAATATTGAATTGTATCTCTCTTTTTCCCATGCTGTTTGCAATGTAACACTTATTGTTTGAATAACTAATTTAGTTTTGGATTAATTGTGTTAAACGTTACAACCTAAGGCGATATTGTGACAAATAAAGGCAGTATAAGCGTTGTTTGGCCGTGTTTGTTTAGTTTAAGTTTAAGTACGTGATCTTTAAAGTACTACGTGATAAAGCAGCGAGACCGTAGTACTGGTAACATAACTAGTAATGCTGTCTTTGGACATCATCAAATCAAACATCAAGAAAATGTCACTTATAAATATTGAGAGTTGCCGTTTTCCGAATCACAGCGAATTTTAAAGTGCTTTTATTTTTTTTGTTTTTATCAATGACAATAAATCTTCTTTATTTTTTTATCCCGTGCAAATAGTAATTGACTCTGCCTATTTTGCCGCCAATGAAAAAACATGTGACTTTCGGCTATTTTCTCGGTCAAGAAGTTTCCAAAAGTCATATCGATGCCCTACTAATTCTAAATATCCACCAACCAGCCCTAGCCCAGCAGTAATTTACGGTGCTCCTCATCCCCCATAGCTTTGCAGTGGGCTCATTACAACAAGTTGTGGTCTGAAATGAAGAAATAAAAGATCAAAGATTAAAGCTCTGGATATTTAAAAAAAACAGCATATGATATACATAAAATTGGATCAACAGCTGCAAGTCTATTTTATTAACCTTCAGTGATGCGTCAGTTTTAGATCCATCTATGCATTCAGCTGGCCTAACGGGATCTACGTCACTTACCAGATATCTACTCTTACTTTAAATCTATTAAAACCGGAGCGCTCCATTCGACCTTCACTCGCTTGTTCATAGCATTGAGCGCCCTCTATAATATTGTTCCTAGAGTTATTAAGACATTACAGTAGATCAATTTAAAATCTAGTAAACCCATATTTGACAAAAGCTTAAATAAATAAATAAATATTTCTGACACTCACACAACATTATCTAGCACAAATCAAGTTTCTTAAAGAGCTTGTGTTATGGATATTAGATAACTGATATACTTAAAAAACATAAAAACATACCGTATTATAAATACCTACATATTTTTTTATTAGAATATAAACATATAAACATCCTGGGGACTGAAAACTGCTCGCGTCCGCAAGGTTTAGCCCTCGATGCCTTGTACGTGGTCCCTGGGTGGTGCTAAACGAGCAGTAAAATCTGGTGGTAGGCTTCGGCCGTAGCTTGTCACCACCCACTAGACAAAACCATGCCGCCAAGTAACCTAGTTGCGTTCCGGCATGATGTCTAGTGTAGCCACTGAGGAGGATAGGTCTGAGTGATCGTGCTGCATCGGAGAACTGTTTTCAACTCGTGGGATAATGACTCACCGGTGACTCGTTTTGGAGGGTAGCGGGATCCGAAGCACGGTGCACCGCTGGCTGACCGCAGGTAGTAGGGGGCCCAAGTAGCATGCCAGCCACATGCAAAAGGCTGCCCTGCCACCTCGCGAAAAATCCCGGGAGGCTCCATCGTGCCGGCTGGCGACCGGTTTGAGAGGACCCGATGGCGGACTCGGGGGGGTTCGGGCGTCCCCGCAGTCTCCAAGCGAGTTTCCCAAAGGTGCGTTACCCCTATCGAGTTGCTTGGTTCCATTTGCAGCACTTCACTCAACTTCTGTTCTCCTCCCTATTCACTCCAAAACAAAACTAATGAAAGGTCCAAAGAAGAGTAAGGTAACACAGCGGTTGCACTTCCTCTCGTTTAAAGTGCACTTCTGTAACATCTGAGGAGTGCACTCCAATCTCTATGATGTCCAACACCACCTCGAGACGGAGAGACCCCACCTACTCTTCCTAACGGAGACGCAGATCGGTGATCCGTCAGACTCGGCATACCTCTGTTACCCAGGTTACATCCTGGAGTCCAAATTCCACCCGCACACCGGGGTGTGCATGTATGCCAGTGACAAGATCTGTTGTCAGCGTCTCCGTTACTTAGAAGTGCCGGACCTTTCAGTTATGTGGGTTCACATAGATACCGGCCTAGACCAAATGGTATACGCTGGTATTTATCGGTCACACAGCGGAGATCGGGGGACAACAAGGCTTATGGACTATCTCAGCAGTACAGCGGACAAGGTTCAGCAACGTTTTCCCGCAGCGCAGTTGGTGTTCCTGGGGGATTTTAACGCACACCACGGACAGTGGTTATACCCGTTTCAGGACACTGACCATGCTGGTAGAGAGGCTTTTAAGTTTTCGCTCACTCATGGCCTCTCTCAGCTTGTTGACGAGCCTACGCGCATCCCAGACGTTGCTGGCCACACTGCTTATGCCTGGACCTTCTGCTGACAACCGATCCCGACAGATATTCGGTGTCCGTCACTGCACCCTTAGGGACATCCGATCACTGTCTGGTGAAATCTGTATCGCAGTACTCGCCACCTGACACCCGACCAAGTGGTTCTAGGCGAGTATGGCGTTACAAGTCGGCAGATTGGGATGAAATGCGACATTTCTTCGCATCTTATCCGTGGCGGCAAGCTTGTTTTACATCAACCGATCCATCGTGCTGCGCTGATGCAGTCTCAAGTGTGATAGGTCAAGCAATGGAGTTCGTCATTCCCTACGCTGATCTATCCCTTGAAACCAAAGCTCACCCATGGTTCAGTGCTGAATGCTTTTCCGCTGAAAAGCGTAAGCGAGAAGCGTACAAAGCCTGGGCAACCGCTCGCAGAAGCAAAGCCGTGGATTCGCATGAACACAAGAAGAGGTACAATGCTGCCGCCAAGTCCTGCAAGAAGGTGATCAAAAGAGCTCGTTTCGCCCACATAGGCTGTATTGGAGACAGAATAGCGTCATACCCCTCGGGAAGCAAAGCTTTCTGGTCCCTCGCTAAGTCGGTCGAAACGAACTTTTGTCGCCCATCGCTGCCGCCACTGCGGAAACCTGAGGGTTCTCTGGCCCACACCGCTAAGGAAAAGGCGGATTTATTTGCCAGTATCTTTGCGGAAAATCCTCGTCTAGATAGCCAAGGAAAAATCCCACCCCAATTACCTCAGTTCGGTCCTACAATGGGTACCGTTCATATTCGCCAAAAGGAGGTTCTTAAATGCTTGCTGCACCTAGACGAGAATAAGGCTAGCGGTCCAGATGGTATTCCTGCAGTGGTGTTGAAACGCTGCGCAGCTGAGTTGTCTCCCATTTTGACGCGTCTCTATAGACTTTCTTTGGAATCTGGTAAAGTCCCCAAATCGAAGAAGAGAAGCCGTGCTGATCCTGTCAACTATCGACCAATCTCAATCACTTCCATACTTCATGGAACGTGTATTGAACAATCGACTCCTGGCATACCTCGAGACCAACGAGCTCCTAAGCGATAGCCAATATGGTTTCCGCAGTGGACGCTCGACCGGCGATCTTCTCGTGTATGCCACACACTTATGGAGTGAGGCCTTGAAGGTTCATGGTGAAGCAACAGCTGTTTCCTTAGACATATCCAAGGCCTTTGACAGGGTCTGGCATGATGGTCTCTTAAGCAAGCTTCCAGCATATGGCATACCGACCGGGCTCTGCGACTGGATATCTGATTTTCTGAGGGAACGGTCGATTCGAGTAGTCGTAGACGGCTACTCCTCTGACCTAATGGCGATTAATGCCGGGGTACCTCAGGGATCTGTTCTCTCTGCAACTTTATTCTTGCTGCACATTAATGACCTCCTAACACCCGGCATTATTGGATATGCTGATGATAGCACTGTTGTTGAGAGATATATAACCAATGCGCGAACGAGCGCCCATGAAATCCAGGTTTTGAGAAGGTCTATGATTGAGCGCGTTGATTCGACCTTGCGGAATGTGTCCGATTGGGGCGAATCTAACCTGGTCAAATTCAACGCCTCCAAAACACAAGCGTGTCTATTCTCCGCAAAAAAGAGCACCTTTACTTTTACGCCCACTTTCCAGAATGTATCTGTTCCCATCACCGACCAAATAGGGCTTTTGGGCGTCACTATAACGTCCAAATTAAACTTCGGTCAACAAATTGAGTCTATGGCAAAAACGGCTTCCAAAAAATTGGGTATCATCTCGAAGGTCCGGCGGTACTTCAGCCCTGAACGGCTGCTCAACTTATACACAGCCCAAGTGAGGTCGTGCATGGAGTACTGTAGTCACCTTTGGGATGGTTCTGCCAAATACCAGCTCGAAGCGCTAGACTCTGTTGACCGAAGAGCCCGTAAAATCATAAATAACAACAACCTTACAAATAAAAAATTGCAGACGCTGGACCATCGTCGTAAGGTTGCTTGTTTGACAGTATTTTATCGGCTACATTTTGGTGAGTGTGCGAGTGCTCTTTTTGACCAAATTGAACCCACCCCTTTTTACCACCGGACTACCAGACGCAGACAGAACTTCCATCCCTATATAGTGGATTTACCAAGAAGTCGAACAAAACGCTTCGATAGTTCCTTTTTGGTACGGATTGCCAAAGAGTGGAACAATCTGCCTGCGTCTGTTTTTCCTGACCACTACAGTCCTGGAACTTTTAAGTGTCGAGTGAATAGGTTTCTCGTGGATGGACGTGTAACACCATAGTCTTCATGCACACTTTCCATCAGGTGGCATGGAAGACAAACGTCCTATCCTTACAATATAAAAAAAAAAAACATGATTTGACGACTTATATCTGTGTTCATCACACAAATATCCGCCGCCGCCGGGATTCGAACCCAGGACCTCTGGCATAGAATGTAATGTTTGTTACCACTACACCAGCCGGTCGTCTTACTCACTACATACTTAAGACATACTAAGCCTTCAGTTGTCCTCAATCTCGCATTATGGTAAGTGAAGGTGAGTTCGAAGATGACACGGGTAAAGGAAAGATTTCTCTTCATAAAACTTTGCCGGAACAGATCACCACCCGAGATAGGGTTTTTCGCGTGCCAAGTGGACCCTGAATGGGTCCTAACTTAACACCAAGAACCCGCTAGGAACGGGTATAATTGTCTCACGGGTTGGTTGTCACAACACCGTGGAACTAGACTAAAACGAAATGGGACCAAATGGGAAGCGACAGCTTTCTAATAAAAAAAAACATCAAAATCGGTTCACCCAATCAAAAGTTATGAGGTAACAAACATAAAAAAAAAACATACAGACGAATTGCGAACCTCCTCCTTTTTTGAATTCGGTTGGAAACATTTAGAATTTCCGAGGTTAAAAACTTACTTTCAAATATGTGCTTTAAAATAAAAATAAAACTGTATGTTTTTTTGACTTGTCTCTAATTGAAAACTTTAAGTTTATACATCAATATGCACGTCCGCATTTCCAGCAAGACAATAAAATTCCAGGCCAACAGTCCAACAAAATTAAATTTCCAGTACAAACAATCAACTTGTTAATTAATCAGCCTGTAATTAACCGCCGGCCGTTCAAGTGAAAGCAAATGTTATCGAATCGTACTATGAAACATCACCTGTCCATTAACCTGATATGTTCTCTTATTTGGCGAGGTGTCACATTTGTCTGTTCGTCTGTCATACAGGTCCTCTAAAGTTCGGCCGTTCAGAGAATGCGTTCCTGACACATCGCGATTGAACTGACGACGTAACTTTGTAATGGCGTTGCAGTTACGATAAAAAATATTTTTGCTGGTTGTTTACCGTTTTAACAATTGATGAGCATTAAAACAACATTTATTATATCAATAATCAATGAATTTTATAATTTTGTGCCAAACTGAGTGTCAAATAACTTGGTAAACAATTTTTTCAAAATCTATACTGCGCTATTACAAGGTTATGTCAAAGCTTTATATTTGTAGTGCTGTGCTAATAATAACAGTATCGTAATCTGTTCTTAAACAGGTACACTTTATGAAATAATACGTTTCGTTTTTCTTTTTAAGAATTACGAAAATAATGGACTATAAGATAACTTTAATTAAATTAAAAAATAAAACTAAAACCAAACCGAATGCGCGAAAAAAAGTTGGTTATAAGCAAAAGGCATTGGCGCAAATGTGCGATACGAAATCGATGAACTGGCTCTGGAGTACGGTCATCACGTTCTAAGAATTCCATCGTATCATTGCCAATATAACGCGATTGAGCTAATCTGGGCTCAAATAAAAGGCCTAGTGGCGGGCGGCGTAACCTTTTATTTGAGCCCAGATTAGCTCCCCAGATTACTTCCCCGCCATTCAGCACGAAAAAGATGATGACCCTATTAAAAGAAGCCTGCGGGGAAGTCACTAGAGATGACTGGGCAAAGGTTGTTGAAAGACTAAAAACCTGATTATGGAACATTTGAACCGAGATATTAGGATTGATAGGATTGATAGGAAGATGATGACGAAGAAACTACCTCCTCAAGCGAATCGGACTCTGATTAATATTCTGTACGCACATTCAATTCAATATACTTTATTGCATAGAAATACAGATTGTAACTTTGTAACAAAAAATAAATAAAACAATTTTATTATATTAATATTACCTTTTCTTGGTTTCCACTTAAATTACTAAAATACAAATTTTAAATGATTCCGCCAATTTAAAACGAAAATAATCTTAAAAATAACGCGGCGTTTCATTTTGGAGGAACGGTAACGAACTCAGTGTTATGTTGTGCCCATCACTAGTCGTGACTAACTGATAGGTGTCAGGAACGCATTCTCTGAACGGCCGAACTATAGTACATATACCAATCTCTTACCAGGATTATTTACTAATTAGTACTGAAAGTTTGAATGTTAATATAGCATTTATAAACTATCTCTGTGGGAGAAGAAATAAAGTTTTTTGTATTGTTTAACACGGTCTTATTTTTTCTTTCTTTACATCCATATAAAATGCATATTATGCAGTAGTAATGTCGAGAAAAAGACCATTCCATCAAGATACCGTGCGAATTTTACTGCATTCCGATAGAGTTAAGTAGAATGTGCCGGTATTAGATTCTCAATCGATCGTAATGGACATTGTTAACTTTTTTTAACCTATTATTTTTATTATGTTATATTAATCTTTAGCCTATTTTGAGAGAACAATTTGAATAGTTTTATTTTTAACTGTGTCGTTTAATTTATATTGATTTTATGAAATTAGTACGTGATGACGTCATCAGTGGCATTAACTTTATAAACATGTGTCAGTCAGTAAAAAAAAACATTAGCTGTGTCTGTGTGCTAATGTCATGCTTTGTCACTGTCACCCAATGGATTGTCAACCGACAACAAACCAACATTTCAAACATTGATTCTAATCAAATCTTAACCGTCTTTATTTCCTCTCTTTCTTTTCTTTGTAGTTTGTATAAATAATCTATAATAAAATAAAATAAAATTAATTATTCTTAAAATTTTAATTGTTAATTAAACTTAGATCAATCGCAGAAAAAAAAGCTGAGTTTGTTACGTTGAGGTTACGTTAAAATATAAACAAAACAAAACAACCGCCATAGAGCTATAGAGTTTAGTTTGACTTTTTTAAACAGCTTTAAGGCATAACACTTGATCGATTTGATGCCTTTGATGACGTCATCAAGGTTAAATAAAGGTCAAATGTATTTTGTTAAAAATCTCTTCAACCCCAATATTTTTAAATGTTTTAAATCGACTAAATTAATCAGAAACCTTATTCCTCGAAACGGTTTTTCGTATGAAATAAATTAAAAAAATGAACAATGCCCATTCAAGAATATGTGGCAAGATGATAGGTAAAGTTGTTTTGAATGAAAATAAACAATTTTTAATAGGAATAATTGACTTTACATTGCATATTCGCTACCCAGATACCACTAAGGGAAAATATACTAATTTGTAGTTTTCAAATAATTTACTCATTATGTTTTATCTTAAAATATGAAATAATTATGTAATTAACTTACATTATAGCTTAAATGGTAATTGACTGAGGGAATTTTTACAACGACTCACTCAACGTAAGCGACAGGTAGCGCGAATCGGAGTTTTTTTGATCTAAACTAAATAAATGAAATCCCCAGACAACCACACCAACTACATGGCCCCAAAGTAAGCATAGCTTGAGTTATGGGATACCATATAGCGAAATAAGGGGAAACCAAGAATATAAATGCATACATAGATAAACACCCAGACACAGAAATTTTCTTTTCTTGTTCCGTGCGGGAATCGAACCCGCAACCACTGGCGTCTGAGGTAAACAGGCTTACCCCATCGCCAAAGTGGTCATCAAATGAATAAATGAATAAGTACGAAGAAATAATTTATTAAAAAGTGAAAAAAGTATGCATTAAGTATCTCTCCAATTAATTTGCAGATTATTTGGTACATGATAAGTCATTTATATTTTAGAAACTCTTAAAACTTTGCTTACCTACGCATGCAGTATCGATGAAAATAAATGTTTTATTTGCAAATATGCAACTCAAACAAACTACCATTAACCTGATTTTTAGTTTAACTGAACGAATTGTTATGACGTCACATAAAACCAAATAGAACTCTAAGAAACAGCACTATTTAAATAATAAACAAATAAGACACCGCATTTAAATGGATCATAAAAATATTCAACATCTTCCAAGCTTCCTAATAAAATAGTGAGTTCGTTAAAACTCAACTCTCCGTGTTTCAAATAGGGGCTAATTTACAAATTTTATTAAATGCGTTAATGCGAAAAGTTTCGTCATTTCTGTACTAATGACGGCGAGTAGAATGGCGTCGGGCGTTCATTTGAATACGCGTCTACAATGCAGTGCCTTTAGTGTGATGCAGCAAGAATAGGAGGGATTGATGAAAATATGCGACCCATTTCCATTGTCATTTTAATAATGACCCACACTTGACTTGTATTGCGTAATGATACCATTATTATACGAGCATGGTCTCCTTAGAGCATTTGTCGAATGTCTATTTGTCTATGGCATGACAGATCTTTGCTTCGACTCACAACCAGGAGAGTTTATGAAACGAAAGCTTTGTTATGGATTTATACTGCACGTTATCTATGACATAACCTTATAAGAGTTTACTTTTTTGTTAGTAACAGCTAAAAATATTAAATATTCATTTTTTATTTAAATTCAATAAGGAGATTTTTATCTAATATATAAAATTCTCGTGTCACAGTTTTCGTTGCCATACTCCTCCGAAACGGCTTGACCGATTTTAATGAAATTTTTTGTTCTTATCCGGTATCTATAAAAATCGGCCAACATCTACTTTTTTTTTATTTATTTTTTATTTATATGGCAAAACAACGTTTGCCGAGTCAGCTAGTTTTTTATATTTTGCTTCAACTGGTTACGGTCTTTCCTGCCATAATATTTAAAATTTAGGAGTAGGTCAAACACAAACAAATGAAAATGGAGCTGAACTTTGAGAATTTAATCTTGAAAGCTTCTGCGATACTTATATTGACTACTTCATGATTGGCTGTAAATTAGGTATGCGAGAGAGTTGCAGGTTCGTTCTTCACTGCACGACTAATGTTTCTAGGATCTGCAGGCATTTATCATAGGTCTGGCTAATCACATACCAGACAATATGTACTTTAGAGTATTGAATAGGAACCTACATAAATACTTTTTCAGCTACACATTGGATAGAGTTATTTTTAAGGAGATTAACTAAAATTATTAAAATTGTTGACGATATAGAAACATAAATTAGAGATTTAATATTAATTGAGCGTTTTTATAAAATATTTTTTTGCCTACTACTACCAGGAGCTTAAAGTGTAACCCAAATCCCTTTAAAGTTCTATTTAGTAGACTAAAATAATCACTTTTTAAAGGAATTTCCCCCTAAAGGAAATGCGGGTGAAACACGTGAACTTTGTGTTTGTGTATTTGTGACTGTTTTGATTGTATGAACGAAAACCATAAACCGCAAATTATAAAAGAGAGATGGGAAAGAATATATTATATATAAATAATTTCACCCCTGTATCCCTTATGGGGTAGGCAGAACATCAGAGGTTATAAGACCATCTTTTGACAAAATGAGGTATTATAATGATGGAGAGAGGCTATAGTTAAATAAAAAATATTTATTAAATAAAACCTTCATTCTCCTAACATTTCCGTAAAAGAGTTTTTAAAATACTTACACAATTATTTCAATGTTTCACTGATAATTTTTATAGATATAGTTAAAGAAATAAAATAAATCGAGTGCAGAGTGCTTTTCTAAAAGCAATTATAAAGTAAACGTTTCAAGTAATATCTCTTTATGATGTGTATTTCATACATTTAATATACCTTTTTGATTGATTTTGTTATTGTAAATACAATTAACAGTCAAACGGGTAACCAGAAAATTACGAATATCCAATCAAGTCATTCCAAGCAATCAATTCATTTTCTCTATTTCATTGTTTATAACATATACGCTGGCTTCAATTTTCATCTAATGGGAAGTGACTATGAGAGAAAAGTTTTGGAAAACATGGACTTAGAATAAATTTCGACGTGTTTTGTTAATCTTATATTTAGCTTTCAGGCTGGAAGGGAAGCAAAAGAAAAACATAGAATGTACCAGCTGCTTCTCTTCCCGGGCATACTGTAAAAGTCGGTTAAAGGAGGTTTTATTGGCGATTTGTAGGCGACCTCCTATTATTTCAATCGTCTCTATCAATAATTATAATACCTCCAAAGTCACACGCGACATCAGATGGTCTTGTAATCGCTAGTGTTCTGCCTACCCCATAAGGAAACCAGAGGCTATAAAAACATCTGATGTTGCGTTTGACAATTTTGGAGTTAATAATGATGGAGTGAGACTATTGCAGTGACAGAGGGTCAGCCTATCGCCCACAAAAACGCCAATAAAACCTCTATCCCTTAAATAATTTTAATAGCATGCCCAGGAAGAGAAGCATCTGGCACTATCTATGTTTTTCTTTCGCTTCCAGTCCAGCATGAATGCTACTAGGAACACTTCAGAGCGTGTAATAGTAATAAAATATTTAAGTAAAAACACACTTAAGAAACATAATCTTCTTTTTGAAACAAAGCATAAACTTTTCCGAACTAACATCAACTCTGTGGCCTCAAAGTAATCTAACAGAAGCTTGCGTTCAGCAAAACCAACAGTTTAAGTAACCAGATACAGACCGCGCCGAACTTCTAGTTTACTCTGAAGTTGATGCAGAAATTATATTATTATACTAATAATAATATAGACTTTAACCATAATGTCCTAAGTCTTCGCAATGCATTATTTAATTTAATGAAAGATGTTTTAACCGGATTTTATATATTAACTCGACGTCTTGATGTTTTTTCGTAGTCTGTGGTGACAGATGCCAGGCTACAAAGTTTATAAATCTAATCACAAACACCATCACATACCTACATTTTTTTTTCAGCCCACAATCATAAAATTCAGGATTATCACATAATATAGTGTCATGATTTTTCAACCGACTTCCAAAAAAGAAGGAGGTTCTCAACTCCTCTGTATGTTTGTTTTTGTTACACGATATTTCGGACAATTATAAATTGATTTTTAAAATTGTTAAAAAAAAATTCATCGAAATCGGTTGGGTAACTCATTGAAAATTTCAAACTTTTGAAAATTTATGTATGATTTCAGAGAATGTTTACGTTGATGACATTCTTAACTCAGCCAAAGTTTTGACGTGAAATCGGTGTTTTTAATGCTCTGCATTCGTTGATTATAAGTCGGATTATAAGTTGATTATAAGTTGCAGCTTTTGGTAGGGTTAATAATTTTAAGTTAAGATAACTTTTTCAAAGATTCAACCATCTTCTCCATTGACATAGATCACTCACTCATACCGTACGTTCAAGGTTAGGTTAGCACATTGACTGATATTAAAATGTGAAATCGCACCAATAGCCGGGCCAATCAATTCTGTCATAAAAAGCTGAGCTGTCGGCTAAAGTCAGATTAAAATAGTAAATATATACAGGGTGACTGGTATAACACTTTCGAAATTCGAGGACGTGATAGTTTGAGATACACGAAGAGACATAATATAATAAAAAAAAAAGTAATTACAAAAACTAAAAACCCCACTGCGGAATACAGTAAGTTCAAACTAAAAAGCGCGAAACAAGCACATAAGACTGCTGCTACTATTTTTTATTACAAATACAATTTAAAAGCTCTTATAGTCTTATGTGCTTGTTTGCGCTTTTTAGTTTGAACTTACTTTATTTCGCAGTCGGGTTTTTAGTTTTTGTAATTACATTTTTTGTATCCCGAGTTTTAGTTTAGTTCATTGTACAATTAACACCTGAGCAGATATTGGCAGTCTTTATAGGTTTTTACAAATAAATAAAAAATACTTTTCTTTCAATATTTTTCGTCCGTTCATTGAAGATAATGATAATGCTTACATATAGACAGTTCAATTCATCTCTATCACAATGTCATATTCAAGTACCTATGCTGTGTTGGAATATAAAACCGTTATATTTATGTGACCAGAAACCAAACACAGAAATGGTGAAACCCGACTTGATAATAAGACTATGCATGGTGAAAAAGTCTCAGACAATATGTGAAGTTTCAAATAAAATCGTTAAATATTGTTTCCCCAAACTTTCTTGATTATAAATAATAAAATAAAATCATTTATTTCCGACCATAATAATCCATTATTCTGTTAGTAACAATTTGACTTATACATACTATGTTAGTATTGAATCCACATGACGATAAAAAATTGGAATCGTAGTTAAATTGAAAGTCAATATAAAATATAAATATAAAAATTATGAGTTATATAAAATACTTTCAGTATTTTTTAAAGTTGTCTACATATAACGGATATTAAAAATCCCGTTTCTATTTATCTACGTTATAACATAGTTATGACTACAAAACTAATGCACAAAATGTAAGCAAATCGACTAAAACTGCGTATAATGAGAATTTAATGTCATAAAACTTTTTGTGAAAGCCTTTCACACCGATTATTAATAAAAATGAACAGTCGTATTGTACCTACCTTCAACAAAATAAAATCAACGAATGCAGAGCATTGAAAAAAACGACTTCACGTCAAAACTTTGGCTGAGTTATAATATCATCAATGTAAACATTCACCGAAATCGTACCAATTTTTTCAAAAATTGAAATTTTCAATTAAGTACTTAATCGATTTGGATAAAATTTATATGGGACCAACTATGAAGTATCCTCAATCATATGAAATAAGAATTTTTAAAATCAATTTTTAATTATCTAAAATATCGTGTAACGAAGACACAAAAAAATATACAGATGAATTGAGAACCTCCTCCTGTTTTGAAAGTCGCTTGAAAATACTTTTACTTTTTAGTGTTGAAACCACTGAAAACACAACTCTCCTTTGCGTGCCGCTGTCGGGTAAAAATAAATATTATTTTTTTTCTGAGTGAACTTAACCGAAAGTTAAAGATTTCATTACGCAACGCATGGTTACACTCGTGATCGTGACCGATTACCACGGACGTACGCAAGGCGCTATAAACACGGAATAGGTAGGTAGGTATTGACGACTTCACGAACGGTCGGCGAGCCGTGAAGCATTCTTGAACTCTTTCTTGTATAGGTAGCTACACTAGAAATAAATTAAATTAATCAAAACAATATTTTAAATGTGTTTTGAACTTAAGTGCGTCGTAAATGGCGACTAATCCGATTAAATGTGCTCTGGTTGAAGGACCCTTGTAGGTTTCACCTTGTTAGCAACAGCCATTAATTTATAAGTTTGCTGCCAAATTTAATTGCCCTAAAGAAAATGTTTAGAGGAATTAATTAAAAATATCATATTATTATCGTCATCAAAGATTTGCTATAGCGTGTAATGGAAAAACATGACATGAGTTGAAACAAGATTTGTGAAATGAGTTTTGCCATACTTTATTACGTAGCTACTTTATTACCAGCCAAAATTCATTAATTATTTATTTACTCCACGCAACTAGACGAATGTTTCACTTTAACAGCCCATTCACACATGGTTTCCGTTTTACTGTTCCGTTTCACTGGATACGTTTTTTTTTTCATCGATGGCGCATGAAATTGTATGACCGACTTCACATATGGCACAGTATTCAATATACGTGATTTCGGTACAAAAACGTGTCCGATAAAACGGACCAGTAAAACGGAGACCATGTGTGGACGTACTGTTACGAAGGCAGCAGATCAAGTGTTACAAGTGTACCTTAGTGTTTTTAATAAATTACCCAAACTGAGACACCAACTATGAAGCCCGAAATTAAGCTTTAAAGGGCTTATGTTATGGAGCCCGCCCAGCAGAACTAAGGTGTGCCCTAATATACATCCAGATCTGAATCAGTCTAGAAATTGACGGCTGGGAGTCAAATCCAGGACATCTCACACCGTAGGTCAATACTGGAGTAATGTACCTCACACGTTAATTGATTTTGACTATGTGATTATGGACCAAAAATTTTGTCCGCGTTGTATTTTAGTAGCAAACATAAAGACGTTGTATGTTATGTTTCTAAGCTCTTTGTACATCAATAAACACCAGTATTCACTTTGTACTTTATCTAGATTTATACTATAGAAAATAAATTTAAAATCAAAGTAAACAACACTTTGCTGTTATCACAAAGTCTACAATTTGCAAGGTTCTAAATAAGCAACTTCACACTTTTATTACTGTCCTTCATAATCACAAAGCAAGTTTGCATAAAGCAGAACAAAATTTTGTGTTAGATAAGTTTATAAATTAAATATATTAGTTTTAAATATTCATTTAACTAAGGCATTGTTTACAAATTTTATTTTGTAAAATGAAAATTCCAAATGTGTTAATAGTTTTCTCTAGTTCTACATACAATATAATTATAATAAACAATCCAAGCTGGACTACTTGAAGGTCTGCCTTGTTAGTAACCACGTATCGTATCAAGTGTGAAGCCAAATATGTATAAAAAAAATACAACCACTTTGGCGCTGGGGTAACACTGTCAGCCTCAGACGCCAGTGGTTGCGGGTTCGATTCCTGCACGGAACAAGAAAAAAAAAGTTTCGTGTCTGGGTGTGTTTATCTATTTATGTGTTCCCCCCTAGTTTGCTACATGGTATCCCATAACACAAGCTATGCTTACTTTGGGGCCCTGTAGTTGGAGTGATTGTCTGGGGATTTTATTTATTTATTTACTTAAATATCAATGTCAAACTAAGGATTAGAAATAGTTTACTCTGAGCTTTTCAAAAAAGATATGCTAGGATATCTTCAAGGTTCACATAGCTAGAGACCACCCTTCTTCTTAAGTTCATCGCTTAATATTACGGCTTCAGCCTAAGCCCGTTGATTTTATCCCTTTCAATGATATTTTACATTTTAACTTAACGTTTGGGGCCCGTAAAGACATCATCACACATTAAATTCGATTAAAAATCGATGACCAATTTGGCGATGGGGTAAACCTGTCTGCCTCAGACGCCAGGAGTTTCGTGTTCAATTCCCGCCCGGAACAAGAGAAAAAAAGGTTCTGGGTGTTTATAAATGTTTATATTCAAGGTTCCCCCATAGTTCGCTACATGGTATCTCATGACACAAGCTTCGCTTATACAGAGGCCATGTAGTTGGTGTGATTGTCTGGGGATTTTATTTTATTTATTTATTAAAAAGTATTTTATATGCATTCAATAATCTCTAAAACAAGGAACAATATTATACAACAAAATTTTTATTCCTTTTCACAACAGTAGATGCAGCTTAAGATTTTTAAATGAATCTATAAAAGAAGGTTGTTATAAAGCGGTTTTATTTTACTGAAAGACATGATGTTGGCCAGCAACCTCCCGAAAGAATTCTCCGTCCCATTATTGCTGCCATTAAAGTGTTTGCATAATTGTGGGCTCATTCAAACTAGTCGTGGTTTTGCAGTTATATTCCGTCTCTTAATGTATAGCTCATTCTTCATTTCGTTTATCGTATACGGGGTAATAGCTTTTCCCAAACAGTCTATAAATTTGAACGAGTTGGTGAATATGGTGTCCGTTTTCTTGATGAATATGCAAAGTGAGAATCTTTGTAAAAAAAAATTATATACTTACTTATTTATGACCTTTTTTTGTCTTTAGTAAAATTGTCATTGATATCCATGTTATGTCAGAGTTTAACCGATTAACGAATGGCATAATCGTGAGCCCCGGCGGCAGTTCGCTGTGCTCAGGCTGCTGTCCTTATGTTTTCTAAATTATAATTAGTATGTTTGAATCATATCAAGTACCCATAGCTCAAACTTATAAACAATCGACGACCACTTTGGCAATGGTGTAAACCTAACTGCCTCAGACGCCAGTGGTTGCGGGTTCGATGACCGCACGGAACAAGAAAAAAAATTGCATCTATTTATGTATTTATATTCTAGGTACCCCCTAGTTCGCTACATGGTATCGCATAGCACAAGCTATGCTTACTTTGGGGCCATGTAGTTGGTGTGATTGTCTGGGGATTTTATTTATTTATTTAATCTTAATTTGAGCTACAATTTTATTGTTTAATTCAAGTCTAAAGAAATAAGTGCCTCATAGTTTTTGTTATAAAACAAAAGTTTTATTGACATTTCTGTATAAAACCAAAATTTTATGGTTTTATAATGATTTTTTTCATTATTTTCCATTAGGCATCATGAAATCCATTATTTTAAATTCAAAAAAGAAGGAAATAATAAAGGTTATCGATGAGCTTGGAAAATTGTGGAGGATGAATAACTTGACAAAGACTCAAAGTGACAGGAAAGACATTCATATCAGAAGACTAAAGAAATTCAAGAAATGTAAGTCCTTTGAACATTAGTTTAAGTCTAGGAATTCAAATTCTACATAAAATTTATACTGAATAATAATGAGCTTATAGTAACTTATATTTTGGGTACCTCCCCTTCGTAAGAAGTGTTGCCATGGCTAGGTTTGTAGGCAAAATTTGCACGTACGTGATAAGGCTATGTTTTTATTAATGCTAAGGTACAGAAGGCAGCACATCAAGCATTACAACGAAATTTTAACTTAATGTCCAGGGCATAAAGTTCATTTTCAAAAACTAATTTCTTGACAGATTTGCAATGCTTGATCTGCTGCCTTCTGTATAAAGTACCTTTCTTTTTCTCTAAAAAAGGAAGAAGTTGTTGGCTTACAACAAACAAAATAACAAGTTTATTTTATAATAGCATCAAGCTTAAAGTTGTAAGAAACTCAAGTTTTTTTGTCTTGATTTCGAGACTTGAGTCGTTTTGCAAGACTTGAGCTCGTTAGTCACATTGAGTCCGAGTCCTTTTGAGTCTTTTAAGTTCTTTGAGCTGGACTGAGTCATGAACTTGAGTTGGTGTATTATATTATCCAACATTGTGCGGTGTTTGCAACTAACGTCACGCCGTTGGTACGTAACCCGCGAAAACTATTTACGGTATTCACTTCAGTCCAGTTATAGCGTATGAAATTAAAATCCTAAAAGCAAAAGTTGTGTTAAAATATTGTGTCATTATGATTTCGTCTTAGCTTTTTTTAGCTGTTTTATTGCAAAACTAAGAAGGACCCAATCATAAAATCTTTTAAAAAGACTCATTCTGTGAGTTCTTTTTAAGAGGGCTCGAGTCTTTTTACAAAAGACTCCAAATTATGAAAGACTTCAGCTCTAAGTTTTATAAGACTCGAAAGTTCAAAAAAAAAACTCAACTCTTATTACGAGTGACTTCCACATGGAGGTCAAAATTTAGAGTTCACCTGCGTAACTACTACCAGTAGAATTAAAAATGCTGACAAATATCACCGCTTCAATGGTGATGTTTTATGCAGAGCCAAGTGATTCCTGCACCCGTGTGATGTGATCTACGAAGTCACCTTTACTTACCATAAGTTGAAATCAAACGTGGGTGTGATTATCAGTAAAAAAACATTTTATTTAAAATTTGAAGCCTTTCTCTCGTTTTTTCCCAGCATTTCATTTCTTAAGCATTTTTGGATACTGGAACTACGTGCTGGTGCCTTTTTTGCTCAGCTTGTTCGGAATGTTCACTCAGGGAAAATGGGAATACAAACTTCCATTTTCTTGCTGGTTTCCAATTGATCCGACAAGCAATTGTATCACATACGTGTTTATGTATGTCTTTCAAGTATATTCAAGTAAGTAGTTGTTATTTTCTTGTTTTATTTTTATTTAACCTCTTTCTAACCTGATGGCAAGTGAGATGGGAGCTCACGAGTTTCTAAAGGTACCTGCTTCGCATTATATGTTTATATTTGTAAAATTAAAGTAATGTGTAAATGTTAAATATATGTTCTAATATTGACAAACTACTAAGTTATAAAATAAACAAGGCTTAACTGGCGCTTCTGAAGAAGTTGATACTACAGGAGCATTATGCTGAGTCTTTGCCTTTTATCACAAAGATGTTATCGTAACTTTTACTGTCTCATTCATCTTTTACTGATATAACATTGTATTTGTTAAGTCATTTAATTTCATATAATATTTAAATAACACATCGCGGATATTTCGCGGCTTATTTTATATGAAGGGCGGTCGCTAGCCAGCTGAACCTTGAAGTCCTAACCAAGAAAGCGGGAGTCACGCGGTTAAGACGCCTTTTACGTCATACTTATCCAGAGATGGTAGGGCTATTCTAACAGCCGGTTGTTCCAAGTTTATACTTTTACGAATTCGTAAAAAAAAATGTAAAACGTAAAAGTATCCCGTAAAAAGTGTTGCACCACATTTTTTTTATACTTTTTACAGTTACTTTTCACGTATACTTTATACGGAGCTCAGACCCACCTCATAACGTAAAAGTATATTTTTTTGATTGGAAAATGGAAAATAGCCTACAGTACGTGTGCTAAATTTGGTTTAATTACTAAAAAAAATACTTTTATTGCACTCTGTTAAATAATAGGCCTTTGTGTCGTATTTAAACCTTATATTTTTCGGTGTAAATGATTTTAATTATAGAAATTGATTTAGTGCGTATTCGTGTGCGTAAAGCTTAAAAGTTCGTTGCGTATAAAAAATCCTCCTCTCCACAGGATTCTTTCACAGGCTTCTTTCATCCGTTACGTTGCCTTCCAACATAGTATTTCTTAAACCGTAGGGATGCGTTCTTAACATGCCCCCCCCCCTTGGAAGTACCGACTTCCAATAGAGAAACACCTTATTTCATTTGTATCATTGCATTCTATAGGTGCAAGAGGTCAAATTTTAGAAAAAGATCTACGTATGATGCTGCCTATAGCCATTCGTATAGAAGCTACTCTCGACACTCCGTCTTTCCCTGGGTAGATCGCGATGATTCGTCCCATGCACCACTTGAGGGGGGGCGAGTTGGGGATCGGTTTTGAATTACACATCTGGAATTTAGGTTTGGGGTGGAGGGGGGAGGGGGGCAAAGGGGGGTCTCCCCACCACGATGCGGAGTTGCGGAGATGGCTAGATTTTTTTTATGAATTTTGAAGTTTGTTATTTATAATCTCAAAAATAGGGTTATCAATCACTGATTAGGGGTGATTTTGGTAAAACTACAGTATATGGACCGTCGAATTTAGGGGGGGGGGAGGTGGTTGGTGACCCCCCCCTCTGAGGGGGAGGTGCGGATTCTTGTAGTAAGTGAGAAAATCGAAGATAAAATTTTGGGGTTAGACTCGGTTTTGTGCGTTTATTAAAAAAAACTAACCTCGGAGGTTAATGCAAGGAGCTCCGCTTTGCTTCGCTCCTTGCTCCTAACCTAACCGGTCCATGTCGGTCTGTGACACAAATTGTAAAAGTTACAATTATTAAGTTAATACTGGACTCTTATCGTTTATAAGGGCGAACAACATACGTTTTGTTTTGTACGTTAATAATTGAACATTTCACTAGTACGCATATTAATAAAACAACAATAATTTTTTTATTATTTATTATATTTTATAAACTTGTTTTATTAGATTTAACAATTCCATAAATTGGTCTTTTATATACATATTTTAGCAAGTAACGCCTCCACTTGTATTCAACTATAATGTCAGCAAAATTTTCTGGGTGGTTATAATTATCTTTATAGAAAAACCTTTTAACCACCCGCCACTGAGACTCAATCCTTTGGGTGTGCATTCCATCTTCTGCCACAAATGGATTGTCTGGATATACGTTTCGTTTTACCAAGCAATCATATAAATTGAATTTTTGTATGTAAAATATCGTTGCAGTATAGGAAATTTCAAACACGTATAATTAAAAAACTATGCATCTCTGCAAAACAAGAGGGGTATTAATCGAAAGGGGAAACCCACCCCTACATAAATAAACCCATTTCAATCCAATTTTCCAGATGTGTAATTCAAAACCCCACCCGCGAGTTGTCCTCCTTGACAAGAACAAGCGTATTTTCTTTCAAGGTGTCTCAAAAGTTATTCCACTTCACCCGGATTTGTAGCTCCGATACATATTCCTTTGACCACCGAGTCCAAAAGTGCTGCCTGGCCTGCTCTATTCGCTGGTAGCGCGACAGTCGGTGTGGCAAAGCTTCATATAATCCCATTTATTTTTTAATCGGTGCGATTTTCTGGCAAAGGAGCATGCGGGATCGCTATTAAATTAATTGGTAATGGCGCGCCAGGCATCTTCCCTCTGCTTAGGTGTAACGTTACCTGAAAAAATGTACATGATTTAAAACTTATATGAGTTAAATTTTTTTAAAACAAAAGTTTTCATGCCTGTTTGTTTATTTAATAAAATATGTTATTTTTTATCAGATTATTGAGTAAATTCAACTCATCTTCATTGAATTTAGCACTTCGTTGTTTGAAACAAAGAAACACAATAAGCTCGGTATATTTTCTATGAAAACGTGAGAAATTAAATAGGTACATAGGTGCTGAAGATGTTGTACTTACTTTTCCAGCGCAACATTATCTTCAGATATTATTCCAGTATACTATTTTAATGCAAAAAAAAACATACAACTTTAAAAACTATAAACAATTTATTTACTTTGTTTTTGACAATCATATCACAATATTGAATGCATTGTCTGTCATACAGTCAGCCAATCACGATAGTTTATTTTGAAAGGTATGACAGGTCTTGCCACGTAAAAAAATGGTAATAAAAAGCTACCAAGCTGAAATGGAAGAATAAACGTCTTTGACGCCTGGCTACTTTCTATACTGTTACTTTTACAGGAATTTTGTTGGAGCAACAGAAATTTACGAATTCGTAATAGCAAAAGTAATAGTATACGTAAAATGTAAAACGGAATTTGTAAAAAAGCAGATGATTTGGAACAACCGGCCATAAGAGTGTTACCACACTAATCGATCAACAGCAGAATGGGTTGAAGAATGTCGATCGATAGTTTTTACTATACCAATCCGATCAGAAAAATTTGATCGACGTCGATCGACGCCGTCGGTCGTCCGTCGATCGATTGTTGTGGTAACACCCTTTTTTTGTTTACTGGAGGAAAACGTACAATCACGTCCCCAACCGTCCTAGGCGGAACGGCGGCGTATGTGGGGATGATCCGGCAAAAGGCCAACCCTACCCACTTAAAACCTCCAGGTGTGCCTGTTCCGCCATAAATGGAGCTCACAGTACCGCCATTGGCATTACCTGCGAGCCCCGGCGGACTGCGCTCATCCTTAGCCGAGCGCCCCCCACGTACGAAATGATCCTTTACACGAGACCATTTCCCCACACATAGCCCTAATAGCCGCAGCAAGTCTTTTCACCCACTACGGCTGGCTATCGGAACGGAGAAGGTGAGCATTTCTCCTTTTCCGCTCCACCCCTCCACCTACGGCGGACCGGTTCCGAAGAACCGTCATCCTCCCGGCACCGCTCCGCCGCCTCCTTCTGCGACATTAAGTGCTCGCAGAAGGAGGTCATGACTGCCTAAGCCTCTCGACTCCCTAACATGGCTTTAACCACCTTAGGAAACGAGAGGTCCCCTCAGACGACAGATGTCAACCCGTGCCACAGCCGACTCCACGCCGGACACTTAAGTGTGCTCACTAAGGCGTGCTCCGCCATGTCGTCGCCCGCCACACAGAGTGGTGACACTCTGTCGTTACTGCCCTCTGGGTGACCCTGTTTGTGCCCTATAAAATCCTCAGGCAATCACACTAACTACATGGCCCCAAAGTAAGCATAGCTTGTGTTATGGGATACCATATAGCGAACTAGGGAGGGAGACCTAGAATATAAATAAATAAATAAATGCCCGGACACGGAACATTTTTAACCGAATTCAAAAAAAAGGAGGTCCTCAGTTTGACCTGTAAGTATGTATGTATGTTTGTCCACGATTATCTCGCATTTGGCTTAACCGATTTGGAAGCGGTTTTCAGGAAAAGATTTGTCAAGTTAACCGACTTCATAAAAAAATCTCAATTTCTATGCATATTTTGTATAAGAGATGAGCCGAATGTCCGGCCAAACTTTCGTCTTCGGTACTTTCGGCATATTATTATAAAATTCGTATTCAGCCGAATGTTTGGCTAATTTGCCGAGTACTAGCTGTTTCGCGCGGTTTTACCAGCGCAATGTCTAATTGCCACTATGCCAAACTTTCACATTTATAATAGTTATCAGTAAGATTTCTGTTTATTACTACGCCAATCACGGATGGCTTAAAAAATGGCTTCGATGTTTTTTTTATTAGCCAACTTACAAAAGGAGGCTTTCAGATTAACCTGTATGTAGGTATCTGTGTTTGTCAACGATTATCTTGCGTTTGGCTGAACCGATGTTTATACGGATATTTTTCACATTTAGGAGGATATTTTAGTATTTTAACCGACTTCAAAAAAGGAAGTTTGATCCGTCTGTATGTATGTTTATTCGCAATTAGGTATCTCACGTTTGGCTGAATCGATTTTACAGTTTCTCTGTTTTTCATTAATTTACTTACTTTATGTTTTGGGATAGCTATAACTTTTATCATAGTTAGTTTCCATATTTATAGATTTTTGTGATAGATTTTTTAGTGATCAGTTTTGGGCTAGTTCTTACCTGACTGTTTGCACGAAGATTTATAAGTATATCTCACTTTTCTAGTTTCTGCAGCACGAGCAGGATGCTAAAGATTCCTAGACGAAACGATCTCTTGATGTATGAAGTCGTCGTTTTATTTTTCTTGTGAGTTTCAGTCTTCCTTGCTCGACTGTATCTTAGAACGTCCTTCGTTTTTCTACTTAGGCCCATAGACACAACGTATAATAGTAGGTAGGTCAAGTCATGGTGTTACAGTATCAAAACATTATAGTACCAGTAGTAGTATTAGGTAGTTACTGATACCATTACTAGCCCAAAACTTATCACTAAAAACTATCACTAATATCTAAACATTTAAATATCTATAAATGTAGAACCTAACTAACTATGAAAAAACTTATAACTAGCCCAAAACAAAAACCTAACACTAAAAAGTATGAAATAAAAAATAAATAAAAAAAGTCAGAATACCTAATGCAAAATGAAAGCGAACTAATTATTTCTTTTTAAGAAAAAGTGAACCGCCTTCAAAAAAATAATCTACTAAAAATGTTAAAATAATTTTACATACACCATCCTAGTCCTGTTCCTATTCCTTCCCTATTAATATCCCGGATAGCAAATTTCTGCCAAACATGAATTAATAATGTAATAAGAACATTAATAATATACCTGGGTAGGTATTTTCATAGTTTTTGAAGTCATGAGAAATCATATAACAAAAATGACACCTTTTGCAACTATGTCAGAACTTACTCAAAGTTATTTAAAAAAGTTTGTGCCGCAGCCAAATCAATCTATCTAGGTAATAAGATTAAAAATAGTGCTAATAAGACTAAAACTACTTGGAATATAATGAATAAGGAAACTGGGAAAGTTAAGAATCGCAATAGTGAGTTTAAGCTTGTTATTGACAATACAATAATTAAAGCAGATGAAAATGTTGCGACAGCATTTGAGAGCTGTTTTGCTGACATTCCAGTTTCAACTACTAAATCATTAAGCTCATCACCTGTGGCGGCTGAATCATTGCTCAAAAATCATGTGAGTGAGTGCAAGGTGTCTTTCAAGTTCCAACCCATAGACACCGGGGATATTATTAAAACATTTAAGACAATTGATATTAAAAAGACAACTGACCTGTGGGGCATATCTGTTGAAATATTAAATTCTATTATGGATGTAATAGCTCCTTGCCTTGTTGAAATATTTAATAACTGTATTATTAGTGGGGAGTTTCCTGATTTAATAAAGCATAGTAAGGTTATACCTTTATTTAAGTCGGGTAGCACTACAGACCCTACTAATTTTAGACCAATTTCAATTCTACCTACTTGTAGTAAAATTTTTGAAAAAATTATTCTTAATCAACTCTTGGCCCATTTCACCTATAACAATTTACTTCATAATAAACAATTTGGATTTACAAAGGGCCGTTCGACAACTGATGCTGGTGTTGGACTATTTGAAATAATCACTGGTGCCTGGGAGGGGTCACAGGATGCCCTAGGTGTATTTTGTGACCTATCTAAGGCATTTGACTGTGTTCAGCATGACACTCTCATCAGGAAACTCCATCACTACGGCATCAAAGGCACTGACCTCAAACTTTTGAATTCTTATCTAAGTGATAGAATTCAGAAGGTTGAGGTTAACCGAAACTGGTCGGCTGGGTCAGTTGTGAGAATGGGAGTGCCTCAAGGATCAATTTTGGGCCCATTTCTGTTTCTAGTCTATATAAATGATCTACCCTATATGGTAGGCAATAATCATGAGATTGTATTGTTTGCTGACGACACATCATTAATTTTAAAATGATAAGACAGAAAATAAACTATGACGATGTAAACAATGCTCTCGCAAATGTTGTTCAGTGGTTCAATATAAATAATCTAGCGTTCAATGATAAAAAAACTAAATGTATAAAATTCTTTGCACCAAATGTAAAACAAGTTGAGTCTGATCTGCGGCTTAATGGGAACGGATTGAATCTAGTAGATAACACTGTTTTTCTTGGAATTACCTTAGGTTCTAAATTGCAATGGGGCGCCTATATCTCACAACTAGCGAGTAGACTTAGTTCTGCAGCGTTCGCGGTAAAGAAAATTAGCTCATTGACTGATGTTAATACAGGAAAGCTGGTATATTTTAGTTATTTTCATAGTATAATGTCCTATGGCATCCTACTTTGGGGCAATGCCGCAGATATTGACACGATATTTACACTGCAGAAAAGGGCTATTCGTGGAATGTATAAACTTGGAAACAGAGAATCTCTTCGAGAAAAGTTTAAAAAGATTGGTATCTTGACCCTTGCATCACAATATATTTATGAAAACATTATGTATATTTATAAGAATAGTAATAAATTTAAAACTAGGAAAGATAATCATGATACAAATTACTCTGTAAGGACTAGGAACGACCATAAGTTAGCGTTTCCTAAATTAAGGCTGGCTAAAAGCAGCAAATCATTTATTGGAATGTCAATACGTATATATAACAAAATTCCGAAGTCAATTCAATCCCTGCCATTCAATAAATTTAAATCAATCGTTAAAAACACTCTATCTCGAAAAGCTTATTATAAAACTAAAGATTACTTAGATGATAAAAGGGCATGGGATTAAGCACAACAGGATATTTCTAAAAGTTTCTAATTACCTAATAATTTTGTTTACGGCTTGGCTGTGCAGTATATATATGACATACTGGTGACTGTCCCACTCACTTATTTTCTTGTCGAGACAACAGCAAGAACGTCATGCTCCCTCAGGCGGCATGGCTAGTGGTAGCGTCGGGTATCGGGTCACCCTCTTCCCTAAAATATGGTTGAGGAGGGTGATGGCTGGTGCTTGCGTTAACTCGTGAACGGGTGCTGCTAGCGGTGCCAGGTCGTTTTGCTAATGATACTATGACTATTTTATTCCATTCTTGTTCAAATACTCTGGTCCCAGTTTGTCATATTCGTATTGTGCATATTACACTACACATGCACACCACACATGTACACTACACATCCACACACATACACTACATCACACACATATACACCTACACATGTGTATTACCATATTAATATTTGTATTCCTTTCTTTTTTCCTTTGATTTATTGTATTGTTTTATGTATTTGTACTTCTTTTTTCACCTTAATTTAATGTACACTTTTATGCACACAATTTAAGATACACATAAATTGTGTTAATTTGCATTTTTTCGGTCGAACACTGTTCCTTAAGAATCAGGAGTTATTCCTAGTTTAAGGGGCAGGGTCACATTTGTAACTAAAGTTATTATAATGTAAAATACTTTAGACATTAATTTATTTAAAGTTATGTGTGAACAATAAATCATTTTTTTTTTTTTTTTATTTTATAGCTAATTGCATCTGCTATGTAAGCAATTTGGTTGTGGCATGACATTGGCTCTCACAATTAGCTGTCTTGTGTTTGTTTTTTTTTCATGTCACGGTCAATTTGTACTGTACCTATTTGTATTAATTTGATAATTCTGACTGAAAAGGAGTGCCAAGAGTTTTTTTCCGCCGGCTTTTTTTGTCTCTTGGTCTACTGTAATATCTTATTTAACAACTATCAACAACTAGTTAAAGCCGAAGTATGTGATGACTGACTTCATCAAGTGTTTTGTGAAATTCCTAAGATGAATAAAACTTTTTGAATTTTTGAAATTATTCCTATCCGATACTTAATGCTTTAAGGGTTTATACAATGTTCATATATGCTGGGAAGGCTAGATTATATTTTTGACATGCATGAAATTTGTATCATAGGCAGTTTTGGATAAAAACATCCTACAAATATTTAATGTTTACCACTTCATATTATTCGTGTCCGATATAAACCAGTAATACTATCATACCAGCCTGCTACATTGCTATTTCAAAGCTAATTTTGCTGCTTGCAGTCCGTATAAATTGTTTCGTGGAAAACACCACAGCTTATGTTTACAGACATGAGCTTCATTACATATTTTACCAATGGAATTTTACCCCTTCACTTGATCGGTGGTTCAATAGATCTAGAGCCACCTTTGCACTATTTTACATTTCAGTCTCACATCACCTGTTAGTTACGAGCAACAGTCAAAAAAACTTGATAAAATATACACGATAAATTCGTTAAAAAATGTTTTCTTAAGATCATGTTATTTTTAGTTCCTCTAGCTGTGTCTACGTTTATTGTGTCAAAGAGTGATCACATTAAATGTTACTAGAGAAACTTGCCATATTTCAACGAGACTTTAACACGCTCTGATAACTTAAGTCTGAATTACTGTTAAAGCCAAAATGAAACACAAACTACATTTCATAAGTCATCCACATTTAAATTTAATATATTTTCTATTTTTGTTTTTGTCATGATTGACATACTTTTAAGTTAGAATTTGTAATTTACCTAATGTTGCATAAATATTATGATTTGAATGGTTTAATTTTAAATTAATCTTACAATATCACAAAATTTTGACACTTGAAAATGTTAAGTTAACATTGGTACGCCTGTCTATTTTATATTTATCCTTAAATTTGTTATAAATAATATTGTTTATTTATGTAATAATGTATTTTATTATGTATGTATGTAGGTTTTGTGTGTATTTATATTGTATACATATATTTAAATGAACATATAATTCGTATACACACCTATTTATGTAGGTGTGTACATAAAAAGTTAAATAAATTAAAATAAAATGTACTATAAAAACAGTTTGAAATAATTTATATTATGAATATTTCAACTTCGAACGAAAATGTTTTTTTCTTATTTGTTTGCTGACCTCGCATTAATGTCATCTTTCTTTACCTAAATACTTATTTTTGATTTAGGATCTGCGAAATGAAGCATCTTTGAGTAGGTATTTAAATTATATCTTTAGCAATAATCACGAAGTTGTCGTGGTGCCGCGCCGTGGTTACTGTGTGTATCATAATTCATACGATATCACCATTCATTTCTTTATGACTTACGTGCTTCGGAGGGCACGTAAAGCAGTCGGTCCCTGGTGCTGTATACTTGTATCCCACCAAGTCTCTCCACGCAATTCTTCCATCGTAAAAAGTATTGAGATTGCATGGAAACCAAGTCTTGTTCAACTTAATTTGTAACTTAATTTAAGTTTAAATCAATATTTTGTGTCTATATCAATAGTTTTCTTCACATTACTATAACAGTGACTTGGCCATGAGTATTGCGCATGAACAGTTAAACGTACATTCCTAGGGAAATGTAGAGGTAGGAATACACCAAAGAAAGTAACGTGAAATTCCAACGGGAACGGAAAACTCGGTCAGTTGGTGTCTGGTTAGGTAATTTAAAAATAAATAAATATTTCCAACATTCACACCACATTATCTAGGCCGAATAAAGTTTTCTTAAGAACTTATGCTATGGATACTAGATAGACAATGTTTATTCGCTAACGGAGTCATGAGCAAAAGCTAATCTTTGTACCCATGAATAGACTCCGCTGCAGCGACGTTGGTGGCGCACAGAATTGTATAAAAGGAGAGGCCGATTGCAGATGATAAAACAACTACTTTAAAATTTCTGGTTGATTACAATTTTACGCTAACAACTGATTTACATGATTTAAATGAATAAATTGGTTTTATACCCATAGCTTTCATTTGACATCAAAATCGTTACGATTACTTAACAAACAAAAAATCACATTTTCATGTTGCTTTCGTAATTATCCAATTTGCAATCTGAATCTTAAATTAAAAAAATTCTTTATTGCAGAAAATATGGTACAAAAAAGGTGTAATTATAAGTAAGAATAAGTATCACATATTTTACTGTAGGACAGCATGCAATGTTACATTGTAGTTATAGGACCTCACATTCATAAAATATAATTAAATAAAATTAACATGAATTATTATTATTAAATAGATATGCCAATCTATCAATAACAAATAACTATGGAGAATAATTGTTATTAAGTACATAATATATCATTCTATGGATATCTAATGTAAATAAATTGGAAAAAATATTATTTAGTGGGTATATGTCAATCTTTGGATTAAATAGTGTCAACATGTTTCCCTTATATCTAAACTAACCATTTAATAATTCGTCAACAGAATAAAAACATTATTGAATAAGCCATTCCGACAACGCAAATTTAAACTTTCTTAATGGCAGAGATCTTAAATTGTCCGGTAGCTTATTATATATTTTTATAGCTATAGTGAGACTGGACCTCCTACATATTTCTGTTTTTATATAAGGAAGACATAATTTGTCCAGGAAGCGGGTATTAAAATTGCATACATTCTCCTTTTTTTTCAAAATACTGTGGATATTTTTTTACAAATAAACAAATTTCATATATATATATATAGACTCGGCAACGGCAGCAATTTTATCGATCTGAACAGAGGTTTACACGTATCCCAAGAGTTAACATTCACTATAGCACGTACACACTGTTTTTGAGCAATAAACGCTTTATTAAGTTTTACTGAGTTGCCCCATATGACGATACCATACCGTAAAACTGACATCACGTAGCCATGATATGCCTTTAGTGCTGTTTCTTTATTTGTTACCTTCGTAAGCCTCCAATGCGCATAAGAAAATCTATTTATTTTAGCACAGATCTTATTTATATGTTCACTCCAAGTAAAGTTTGTATCCAAAACTATACCAAGAAAAGAGTAAGTATCGGTTTGGATAATATTGTGATTTTCATAGTTTATATTTAAATTCAGTTTTTTTTTGAGAATTGCATGAACATAGTTTTGCTGAGATTTACCTTAAGATTATTCGAACTAAGCCATTTGATTATGTCGCTCACTGTAGAATTAATTATGTCATTTAGATTATCATTTGTATTGTCAGGAATTAATAAAGAAATGTCATCGGCGTATAATGTCATTTGAAAGTCTGTAATTTTTGGCAAGTCATTTATGTATATAAGAAAAAGAAGCGGTCCCAGTATGCTACCTTGAGGAACCCAAACCTCGTTGTGTTTAGGGGTAGATGACCAGGTTTCCTCTTTGATGCTATCTAAAGAAACGACAATTCGCGGATTGCGTCGAGCAGGCTATGAGCGTCACACACACAGGCGCGATTCGTGCTCGCGAGTGGTGTTCGCGCAATTAGGACGGGCTCACGATTGTTCGTTCAAATTGAGCATAGAGCATTTTTGATTTTATCCAAAAAACAGAAAATGTACGGATAGCTTAAAGCAGGCTCAGGTCGTGCTCGAGAGGCGTCCAAATCATGGGAACTTTTTTTGCAGTTTACATTACTAGTTGCATTACTAGCAATCTGTATGCTTCATAATATTGCTAGAGGTATCTTAGATTTTTGATGATCGGTCAGTGAGTGAGTGAGACAGTGGGTGACAAAATGGTGTAATTTTGAACGCTCTTAACTCGTTAAATATTGGTTCAAATGTCATGTAATTTTGAGATTAAGCTTGTTTTAATACTACTTTTTGGTCATCAAAAACCTTAATCCCTAGCTTTGTTAAAATATACATGATGACAAGGGGAAGCGGGAAATAGCCCCGAAACGCTTTAATAAAAAACAAAATAAAAATTTTGAAAAACCCACGACGCGACGGTTAAAAAGTAATTGAAAAAGAATAAAATAATTTAAAATCCCCCGACTGAAATGATTTATGTGACGAGACATAATTAACGTGAAAAGCTTTTTTTTCCGTCTGGGGCTGCCATTGAATGAATTCGTTTTGTAGTTTTATATTGAAATTTAAAATATTGATGGCAGCCCTCGACGGATTTTCTTGCTCTTCTTATAAAGTTCATAGGGAGTTGAATACCTATGCTATTGCGACATCTACATCTTCGAGAACCGAATAGGTAAGCGTAGGGAAGTGCTATGAAAACGAATAGTATGTTGTTCATAATATGACCGACTCTGTGTGAGATCAAGTGAACTTTTAAAAAAGCTTTTCACGTTAATTATCTCTCGTCACATAAATCATTTCAGTCGGGGGATTTTAAATTATTTTATTCTTTTTCAATTACTTTTTAACCGTCGCGTCGTGGGTTTTTCAAAATTTTTATTTTGTTTTTTATTTCAAACTTTTTAAAGAGCATAATATAGGTACCATACATTACATTACACAAACACCTCGTTCCTCATCAGCCCTCTAATGTCCCCACCACCGCTGGAAAACCCATGTAGTTTATTTAAATACAAAGTGAAGTATTATAATAAGTATTTACAACTCAACTTTGCAAGTGCCTCAACTTTGCTGGGGCTTTATTGTAACGTAACTCGATATCATATTACGTAGAATGGTTTGTGCAAACCAATGTTACCATTCTTCAAAACCACTGGTCCGATTTTAATGCGGTTTTCAGTGATGGCTTTGGATTTGTTTATCTATATCTATGATGTCATGAGTCTC
This sequence comes from Stenoptilia bipunctidactyla, assembly GCA_944452665.1. Lineage (NCBI taxonomy): Eukaryota > Metazoa > Arthropoda > Insecta > Lepidoptera > Pterophoridae > Stenoptilia > Stenoptilia bipunctidactyla. The sequence goes on from OX101735.1 coordinate 25,586,580, forward strand.
TATGAATGATTTCTGAAACTAATAATTACGCAACATAAGCTGGGAGTACCTCCTCGCGGTGAAGGCGGAAACAGTTCCTGATACTGGCTTAACTCCCTTAAAAATTATGATTATGAATAATAATGCCTTCGGGCTTATCGATCACTGAAAGCCACATTTAAATCGGACCAATGGTTTTGCAGAATTAATGGTTGTTATTACAAACAAATGTTTACTGCAGCGCCCCCTGATGAGTTGTTACCGTTAAACCTATTTAAGAAAGCGATAATTGAAAACGGCATTCAAATCGGACCAATGGTTTGCAAACAAATATTTACTGCAGCGCCCCCTGGTGAGTTGTTACCGTAACACCTATCTCAGAACATGCGCTAATCAAATCCAAAGCAATCACTGAATACAGAATTTAAATCGGACCAATGGTTTTGCAGATAAACGGTTACATTGGCTTTTACAAACAAATGTTTACTGCAGCGCCCCCTGGTGAGTTGTTACCGCTACACCTATCTAAGAACATGCACCAATCAAATCTAAAGCGATTACTGAAAATCGCATTAAAATCGGACCAGTGGTTCTGGAGATAAATGGTAAAATTGGTTTGCACAAACACCCTCTCACCCGAAACGCATATACCGTCTCCGTTCCGTCGTGGGTAAAAAAGGATGGCACGGCTGTGCCTGCTTTCCTTGAGACTTGGCTATAATGGGCCCTTGATAAAATAGTCGTTAGGATTTGTCAGATGCCATTTCTGCACCCTGAAAATTCTGACATTCACCACCCTGCACTGGGCTACCTTGGTGGATAATGGCCTATAACTCCTCGTCACCTAGGGGAAAGACTTATGCCTTGCAGTGGGCTCATTACAAAGAGTTTTGATAATGAATAATCACAACCTTTAATGTAAGTAAGAGCTTCATATAAAATATGCGCCTACGAGTTTGTCGAAAATGGAATTAAAATAAAATAATTTGAAGTCGTCGTGGCGGAAGTCGTCGTGGCGCCGTGGTTACTGTGTGTATCATACGATATCACAGGTTAAGCAACGTTCGGCGCGTTCGGTACTTGGATGGGTGACCGCCGACCATTCGTTTCTCACGGCGACTTCCGTGCTTCGGAGGGCACGTTAAGCTGTCGGTCCCGGGTGCTGTATACTTGTATACAGTAGTCGTTAGGGTTTGTCAGAAGCCATATCGGCACCCTAAAAATTCTGACATCCACCACCCAGCACTGGGCCAGCTCGGTGGATTATGGCCTAAAACCTCCTCGTCACCCAGAGGAGAGACTCATGCCCTGCAGTGGGCCCATTACACGGAGTTGTGATGATGATGATGATGAATTTGAAGGAAATAAACAAAACAGTTTCAGAATTATCCAATAAAAAAATTCAATGTTTTTCATTTGCAACCCAAGTTTGACGTCAATCTCAGCCTATGGTAACTAAGATAGGACAAATTGTACTGAGTTAGCTAGGTTATACCCTGGGGATGATTTCTACTTTAGAATTTATATTTGTTTTTCAGTATTTTGGATGGTTGAGGTATACATTGGAAGCTTAATAATAACAGTAACGTTGTGTGCTCTACTCAGCATAGAGCTTGAACACTTACAGGATGATATTTTGAACATAATAAATACTAAGAATCGCGAAGAAATCACTTCTGATACTGATTTTAAACTCATGACATTTATCAAACGACATCAAGCTCTGATCTTGTAAGTTATCTTATTTTATAGTATACCACATTAATAAAAATGAGAAGCATTAAATGAAACCACATTATTTTACCTACTACTACTGTTAATCCGAAACGTTTACGAGAAGTATACGACAAAGTTTTTTCAAAGAACTATAATCAAAGAATGCTGAGGATTAAAAAAACCGACTTCACGTCAAAACTTTGGTTGAATTATAAATGTCGTCAAAATTGATTTGTAATTGTATGAAATATCGTGTAACAAAGACACAAAAAATAATACATACGAATCGAAAATAGCTTAATAATCAAGTAAAAAAGTAAACATCCTTTGTAAAGAGTTGGAGTGAAATTTTGCCTCATATGCCGGTGAATAGCCCTTACATAACGATTCCTATAGTAGGGACCTTACGGTCAAGTGATGGGGAAGAAACAAGGTATACAGGGTAAATTAAGGTAACTAAAAACTTAAAAACATTCCTGTGACTAAGTTGTTGCTTACATTTATCTGATTTTTGTTGTGTAGCCTGATATTATGGTTTCATTTAATGCCTCTCGCTTGTGTCAATGTTGCACAAGCTAAGCCATATTTAATACACATAGATGTCACCGCTATGTGTATAAAATATGATGTCGTGGTAATAGCGCTCTAATTAGTTGGTTTGAGTAACTGTTATGCACTATTGTTAATGCCGTAAGAAGATACACCGCATACCGCAATAACTGTATTAAAAAAATTTTCACTGTAGATATAGCTCCATAGGAGTGATTAATTAGTTTTGACGATTCTTGTAAGTTGAGTAAATACGGAACTTTAATTATAGGTAAGTTATTAAAATAAACCTGGTTCAACTAGTGCGTACTTGAGTGGATCGGTAATCGCCTTTGATGTTTATCAATAAAATACATTATACAGGGTGGCTGGTGACAAATTTCTTGTATCTGTACTTGATTCTGAACATAATTATGTAATAAAAGTAGATACTTAATGTTTCACTAGAATTCCCTATAAATAAATATTTCTATATTACTATTTACTTTTCATAGAACTGAGTCGATCACGGCACGTGACTTTGCACGCGGATCGCTGCCAACGCTAGCATAACCATGCGTTGCAAAATCAATTCTTTAACTTTCATTTAAGTTTACTCAGAAAATTATTAATATTTTTTTTTGCCTCATATATGATCTCAAACTGTCACGTCCTTGAATTTCAAAAGTGACCCACCAGTCACCCTGTATAGCTACCCAAGATTTAAATCTAAGTTATGCTACCTAAAATTAATATTTTTCAATTTCAGGATATCTGAACAGTATAATAAAATTTTCAACAAAATAATTTTCTTGGATCTATTTTTTGTGCGCTTAACAATTTGCTTTTTTGGATTCAGCGGAAGGGTAAGTTCTACCTAGATTTAGCTATATCCTTTGTTTGTTTTTTATCTTAGAAGTTTTCAATGTTATTAAAATTCAAAATCGGAATAATTCTGTAAACTTTTTTTCACCTACATATTTTTACTTGCCAAATCCTGCGCAGCCTCTATTTACCAAGTGGCTGTCGCTGTCGCGGTCTCCACACTGTCACGGTACACTGTCGCTGCTCTGTTAGCCTTCAAAGCTAGCAGTATTTTAGTACACCCTAATTGGGAGCCAAATCTTTCCTTGGCGGTAAAAAACAGTCGCTAGAAATTTTCGGCACACCAAAAACCAAGACATTAACCAGCCAGCACTGATCCAGCAAGGTGGTTCTTTAAAAAAGGTTGTGATATTACTACAGACCGCATACTGTTCATTTTTAACAAGACTGTTGTATTTTTTCAGGTGACAACTGAGTTACAAGAAAAATTATCTAACTATGTTGGTGTAATAGCACTTACTCTGCCTATTTACTGTATGTGCTATTATGGGGAAATGTTATACCATGCGGTAATTTATTTATTTATGTATTTGGCACAAAAGAAAAAAAATAATTGAACCTTATACACACACCAAAAAAGTCTAAGCAACAAGCATAAAATTTAAAAAATCTTAACTAATCTCTTTTTTTTAGTAAAAATTAGGTAGGTATAGGTATGCAAACTTTTTTGTTTTAATTTACTCACTGGCTGGTTAGAAAAAAAAACGATGTTCTATTGTTTTTTTACAAAACAAAAACGAATGCATTTAAATATAATATCAATACATTTTCTTTCTTAATTGAATTCGGTGTTAAATCTTCATTTTCCAAATTTTAACAGTAATTTAAATAGAGTTATCGAGATAATTACATTTTACGTGATTTTATACATTTTTTCACCATGGAGCGACGTCATTTGACTGCAAATGAAATGCAAAGTTCTGTAGGGATGTTGCAAGCGGGAAGAAATTAATCCCGAGTATCGCGGCATTTTGGTGTCAACAGGAGCGTTATTTGTCGTCTTTGGCAGCGTTACACCAACACAGGGATCCTGCTGAACAACATCCAGGCTGCGGAAGGAGTACCACCGCTCGGCAAGACCGCTACATACAATTGACTGCAAGACGCCAGCCGATGATGACTGCCCGCCAGATAGGTAAGGTTAAGGCTACCGAACTCAAGTGGTGTTGATATTAGCCCCCAAATTGTGCGAAATCGTCTCTGTGAGTACGGCCTACGAGCACGATGCCCAATTAGGTTTTCACCTTTACGTCACGGCAATCGCGTGCGTCAGAATGAATGGTGTAGGGAACACTTAACATGGAGCCAGGAACAATGGGACAAAATTTTATTTTGTGATGAGTCGCGATTCGGATTTAGGCCGGAGAAAAAACATGAACGCTGAAAATTACGTTGAAGATGCTCTTAAGCCCCATGTCCATCCATTTGCACAAACACTTGGCCCAGACTTCACATTGATGCACGATAATGCACTTTCACATACAGCTTTGTGGACTAGTTGATACTTGGAAACAAGAAATATCCAGGTGTTCCCCTGGCCTGCACAGTCTCCGGACCTCAACCCCATAGAGCACGCGTGGGATATGCTCCAAAGAAGTTTAGAGGACTTGGACCAGGTAAGAACAACCCAGCAGCTGAAGGATTTGCTTAAATTCTACTGGGAGCGATTACCGCAGGACCAGATTAACAGACTCATTGATTCCATGATTAATTGGTGCCGACAAGTTTTAAACAACAGAGGAAGCAAAACTTTGTATTAAATTGTTCAATTATTTACCAATAAATTAATTTTGATTATAAATTTTGTATTTCTTTTTTCGAAACTTTTTTGGTTTGACCTTAGCTCGTTTTGCGTATGACACAGAAGACATTATATGGTTATTTTTTGTTATTACAAAAACAATATAAAAATAACAGATGTTGTTTTTACTTCAAAAAGATCCTAAAAGTATATTCAAATAAAAATAGAAACTTTGTAACATGAAATATTATTTAAAAAATCACATAAGTACATGTTGCTTAGAGTTTTTTGATGTGTATATCTTATAATATAACAAGCAAATAAGCTGAAATATCTCTGCATTTAAGGGTACAGATATACCAATAAAACTCAAAAAACCTCACTACAACATAAAGTCACCTACTATGTCAAAATTACCAATAAATTTATATAAAATTTTAGATAAAATTTTAATGTTACATTCAGATTTAAATGATTTTTTATTTATTTATGAAATATAAAGCCCATGATATTCGCCATTCAACGACCCAAGCTCACTAAACAGAGATCGTGTGTGCACATTGGTTAATGCGAGCGACATCCACGATCATCAACCAATTGGCAAACGGCAACGAGTGCACGCGACCAATTAATTGCAGTTTGTTGCCCATGGTCCTACCGCGTAATCCTACTGGTAGGTCCACGGGCATTTTTTTGCCCGTGGTCCGATAAATAGAACCACGGACAAATCAAATTGCCCAAAGTCCTACCGATAGTACCAAGGGCAAATGGATATACCCGTGGTCCTACTCAAGCTAAAATTAAACTTTTATGTAGAAAAATATGACAAAAAACTACATCGATTTATTATTTTTACTTCATGAAATAATATTTTTAAAGCACTACCTATCCTAATCCACGGAATTTTGTAAAATATTTTATACCATGGGAAAAAATATTTGTCTTGGTCCTACTCAATCAGTAGGACCACCACCAATAAAAAATAATATAAATATTACAAATGTCCTACTGATCGCAGTACGGGCAAAAAAAACCCGTGGACCTACCAGTAGGACTACGCGGTAGGACCACGGGCAACAAACGTTGATTGCGAGACCTTTTTCAGTCGCATTAAGCCCTATAATTACTAAACTATTGTGATGTGTAACAAATGGATATATCTTTAGGGTCTTTCAATAAGGGCGAGTCGATTTCAAGACTGAATAAAACAGGCTATGTGTGAGATATTAACGAAATTACTATTTTATTTGAAAGGCCCATTCGCGCCATTTTGTTTTGAATATAACATAATTCCGCCGCAGTTTCGCACGGATCCGAGAAGTCCAATTTTCAATTACTCCGCTGCATTAAATCTACTGAAACTGAGTGATCGCCTACGTTACGTCGACTTTCAGGGTATCAGTTTATTGCGACTTTATTGGTCATTTCAATTGATCAAAAAACTTTAAAAATATCATATCCATACGGTTTATTTAGGTTTAAAAATTGGATTAAAATGGATCTGCCTTTTGATTGTTGTCTGTCTGTTGAAAACTGAACCTCCCAGATTTGTGCCATCATTCAAAGATGCGGCAAATAGTTGAATGGTATCTTAATAAAAACAAAATGGCATGAATGGATCTTTAGAATAACAGAAAAAATCGTTATTATCCCATACACAGCTTGTTTTATTCCATGTTGAAATTGACCGGTCCTTATAAAAAGACCCTATATATCACGTCTATATCTTCTACAGAAGCCGTCAAAATCAAGTCAAAACATATTCAGTTATGACACAGTAAGATTATTCTTAGGCTGCAAACTGGACGGCAGAGACCGCGAGAGCGACAGCGGCGCGGGCAGCGACGCGGGGAATCTGGGCCGTTCTTGACGCCAGCGGGCGTGAGAGCGATTTGTCGCAGTTTAATATAAACTCTGTACCTACTTTCTATCGCTGCCTGCGCCGCTGTCGCTGTCGCTTCCGTCCAGTTTTTAACTATCAGCTACTCTCAATAACTTACCAAAGACTTAAAGTAAAGATATAAATTCCTTGACAATGTTGTGTCAGATCTGTCGCAAACCTAGTGTTGTAAAAATGCTCGAGTTGGCGCTTAAACGTTCGACTCAGGCTCGATCAGTTCCAAAACGCTCGAGCGCTGGCTTTAGCGTTTAAAGATGCTGAACAATAGCGCTTGGTCTAGCGTGAGCGTCCACAAAGTATATGAACATGTCACACGTCATAATAAATGCAGAATATCCCCTTATAAAAAATATCCCCTTGTAAAAAGTCATTCATATACCCTCATTAAAAGTGATTACGATCAAAAATCGAAGCCCGAGTGTTCAACGCTCAAAAGCGTCGACTCGGCGCTCAACGCTCGACTCTAAACGCTAATTTTTATAACACTTCCGCAAACCTGTATCTTGAGCTCATGCATTTATGGAAATTTCTATCTTTACTTTTACTTTTTGATAAGTTATCGAGACCGGCCTCAAGTTATTTATTGCATGTTTTATTTTTAATTAAATGAACTAATTGTGTGTAATGAAAGTGATATAGTCACGTTTTTAAACAAAAGAAAAATAGATTAAATAAGTCTTTGAACTTTACGACTTACATATGTGTTTGTGTAAATATAAAATTATATTTTAATGGTAATTTTATTTTAAATTTACAGAGTTCAGCAATATCACATTCAGTGTATCATACGATATGGTATGATAAAGACAGGAAAGTTCAAAGGACTCTGCTGTTTATTTTAATGAGGTGGGTATTTTTTTGGGTATTTTTTTTATTCATGTATTTTTATAGTTTTTTTATTAAAATATATATTTTTTTTAATTTTCTGCACTTTGATATCATTTAATGAATATTCTTTTTTTATTTATTGTAAGGATAGGACGTTTGTCTTTCATGCCACCTGATGTAAAGTGCGCATGAAGACTATAAAAAAAATATACTATAGCGGCTTATAAAAATGAATTAAATAGCTCTAAGTAGTATTAAAGTCGAAAAAACAACCTTTCGGTACCTTTTCAATTGTACCTTTGAATAAAATTCTGATCCCACATTTATTTTAAAACAGGGAAGACAGACATGAAGACATACAAAATCCTACAGTGGATTGCAACAGTAAATTACAATTGTAAATTTAAGGGTATATCTCCAAAGACAAAATTTTTGATGTCTTTGGGTATATTTCTATAACTAGTGGACAGAAATGCATGAATTTGTTTTTTGTTTTTGTATTGTTTAGCTTTATTCCATACTAGTAATTTATATTTTTACAATAATTGCAGCCTAGGTGTAAAATAAAAAATAAATAAGTTGGTTCTCCTGATTCATATGGCGCGTCCATTTGTCATTTTCCGCAACATAATGGTCTATGTACTCACTACCTTTCCTTAACTGAAGAAGTCAATGTGTAGTCTATGTACGTATATATTGTGTTTGTATGTATGTATGTTTATTACTTTGTATGTATATAAGTATATGTATAGATATGATGATGTTTGTAAATTTTGCTATTCATAGTTTTTTTTAAGTATCTAAAATGCCCCATCTACAATTTTCATTTTCATGTAGATGGGTTGCCTGGTAGAAATCGCTTCCAAGCGATAAGGCCGCCCTTTATACATAATGTGTTCTTTTATTTGTTTTTTTTTTATTCTGGATTTGTTTTTGTGTATATTAAAGGGTAAATAAATATGTTTTATTGGAGGCTTTTTGTGGGCGATAGGCTGACCCCTGTCACTGCAATAGTCTCTATCCATCATTATAATACCTCAAAATTTATCAAACGTGACATCAGATGCTTTTATAACCTCTGGTGTTCTGCCTACCCCATAAGGGATACAGGCGTGAAGTTATGTATGTAAATAAATAAATAAATATGTATCAATTTCTGTTCGATGAAAGAATAAAAATTTTAATTATATCGAAAGACCTCTAACAAAATAAATTTTGTGTGATTACAACTACATAGGTGTTTTAAAAATATTTAACAAAGAAGTGTCCGGCGCATAATACTGACTAATATGGCATAAGCTGCGCTTGACCGCACTTGGTCAGATAAATAAATAAGGCTAGCTGTGGGAGGGAGAAGCAAACCTTGCAACGAACGAGGTAAAAAGAGGATGAGCAGCTAGATGCCATAGATCCTGCTGTCATGAAGGCAAATACCTGATTCATCTGTATTTGGTATAGGTGACATTACAATGCCTATATTGCCTATATTATAAAATTTATTTTATTTTATTAAAACTTCAATTTGTGTTTCGTTGGATGTTTTTGGATTATAGATTCATACAGAAAAATAACATCAGTGAAGTCTGTGTATATAACGAGTTATATTTAGATGATTTTAGGGAAATTTCATCTGTGCCTGATTTATATGATCAAACCACCATATAGATAAAAAAAATACAAAGTTTATTACCTTTCCATGAAGTGATTTGAAGAGTGATTTTATTGCCTAATTATGCTGCAAGAAAAATATTATTTAAAAAGAATTTCCCTTGAAACATATTTTAAGCAGATATTACCATTAAGACCTGCAATTGGATTCAAGATCTGAAAAGAGTCACTAAAACTGCCGAAAAAAGTTTAAATGCTTAAAAAGATGATAACAAAAGTTCATAAAAAAACACACAAAAATCTATCTGAAAAAGAAAAAAATACAGCTATTTGTCAACAAATTCTGATTCATCTGGACTAAGAATTTTTAAACATTGATAACTTGAAAACTACTATAAACTAGTCTCTTTTATAATATTATGTTGTGCGGTATAAATAGTTTCATATAGTAATGTGCAACAGAGATAAAATTGAAATATAATTTTGGCTAGATAAATCAGTCAAAGAATTAAATTCCAGAAAGAACATCCAGTTTGATTTATGTGTTTTGTAAGAACTATTTGTAAGGCAGGCTTAAAAAAGCACTTCTGGCTTTGGATAAGCATAGCTGGTATAGAATAATGTAAAAAATTACCTTTATAATATGTTGGTAGAACCCTTTTTAGTATTCCTGGCAAAGGACCACCATACATAAACCGTCAAAGATCATCACCGCGGCGGTGAGTTTTTTAGGGCTTCAAAATCCCATAAAATAATCATAAGGCAAATTAATTGTGTAAGCCTATTGATTTATACTTTTGACCTTCGTTGCCATTTACCAATTAGCACATGATGGATGACATCCTCACTTACCATCAGGAAATGTTGAAAAGAAAGGGGATTTTGTCAACAAATAAAAGGGAAAAGTAAAGTTTACAATTATGATTTAATACATAGACGAAAAAACGTAAGATCTATTTGAAAAATAAAAATACGTTTGAAAAAGAAAACTCCTACAAAAACTTTTCAGTTACTTCAATTTTATACATAGGCATATTAAGCAGCAATTTATAATAATAAGAAAATGATTATAATATATTGATACATGTTATCTCTTGTTAGTTAAGTCAAACTTGATTCCCATTTTGATAGTTTGTCCAGTTTGATATTTTTTTATAATTTTGCTGTCGTAATTTTTATGTTTCAAAAATAATGCGCGGGATTTTTGCTATCCTCACCTGATATAAAGTAGATAATGATTAGGAATGTCACTTGAAAATCAGATTTTAATAGCAACTTTAGAATTTGAAGTCTCCTTACTTGGCACTAGAGAGGCAAAAAATTTGCTAATTTAATTTCGAATACGCCCATAAGGCTGCAAACTTTAAAGCAGTGACAGCAAGAGCGACAGCGGCACGGAAAGCGACGCGGGGAATCTGGGCCGTTCTCGACGCCAGCGGGCGTGAGAGCGATTTGTCGAAGTTTAATACAAACTCAATACTATCTATCGTGTCGCGGAAATCGCCCCCCGCGCCGCTGCCCGCTCCGCTGTCGCTCTTGCTGTCGCTGGCGTCCAGTTTGCAGCCCTAATAATATCAATGTTCCAAGGTTAATAGAGATAAATCTAGATCATTCTAGTTTTTTTTTCTAAACTTTTGACTTATTTTCTGAGTTTTATGTTTTAGAACCCAGCTACCGTGCATGATGCCTGCTTTGTATGCTCCTGTGACCCTGAATACTTTTGCTAAGGTATATTTATAATTAAGGTACAGTTTAGCCGTGCAGCGTCGCTCGACTACGAATAGATCTACCATCCATCTATAAGCGTTTCGCAAATATCACCTCCTGCTGGTTTAATCTGGCACAAAAATATACATATACACGGTTGATTTTTAGTCACCAGCCAAATTTAAATGTTAGTTTCTCTGATACTATATGAACGTATCTGCATATTTATTTAAGCGTCGCTCAGGACAAAAAATTAGAAACATGGAACCACAAACTTTTTTAATAATAGTCTCTGTTAATGAACGTAGCTACTACGACGCGGCATTTCATAGATAATACTACGACGTAGTACTACAAGATGTCTTGTAGTAGCGCATAGTCATCTTTATTTTAATGGAAATTTAGAGTGAACATGCCTTGGTTTATATGTTAGCGGATATATTAATTTCCTTGTAAAAAAAATAATTACTTCTTTTTGCAAAAATCGTTTCTATAAATAATGCTTATTGTGTAAAAAAAAATTTGGCCGACGACACTACAAATCAACCCTGTTTATTTCACTGAAAAATTTAACAAATATTTACTTAAACCAAATAAAAAAATGCACATTAAGTAGCACATAAATATTTTTTCAAAATTGGTAAAATGCATTTAAAAAAAGACCCCCTGTATAAAGCGATTAACTTCAACTGAATAACTATGTTTATTTTTAATTTGCTTTACATAAGCTACATATTTTTATAATTTTTCTATCATTCATTAAATAATATCTCTTCTTGCAGGTACTCAGCACAACGTGGTCTTACTTCTCATTGATCAATAGTGTTTATGAGGACAATCAATGAAGTACAGTCACGTGCATTAATATGTAAACACTTTGCATCTTATTCGGTTGTGATAAGGTTCAAATTTCAATGAAAATGTATACATACTAATAGACGTGACTGTACAGTGATTAAATATTTTAATAGTTTGTGTTGTAATGAATAATAAATCATAAAATCAATTGAGTCTACTAACTATTTATTGTGATTATAATAACATCTGATAATATCAAGATGTAAACTAGCAAGTGTCACATTATAATATTATACAAGGTGTTCCTGTTGATTTCCATAACTTTGAGGTTTTGTTCCTAACTAAATAATAATACTTTTTGCCAAAGAATATGTGGTTCAAAAGTACATTCTTTCCAAGATATTATCAATCTTAGTATAATGAGTTCACTATTTTCACCCTTGTAAAATCTCTTTAACATTAATTCAATAGACGCATGTCACTAAAGCCATACAATAAACAACAAAAACATTTTAAACGTTGAGGAACGTTGCATACAATGTACAACGCAAAGCGTTGCGAAATGAACCTGTTAAAAAGGAATAGAAAATGCCACGTTGTCATACTTCGCATTAAAGGTGTATTACGTAAGATGTTTTGACTTAATTGAATTATTTTGTATGAAAAATAAAAACAAAAAACATATTAAATTTGAAAAATTATTCGGATGTTATTTGATTCTATTACATGGTCTCATTAATACCCTAGAGTTATGGGAAATCAACAGGAACACCTTGTATAATATCCTCAATCACACCAACTGCATGGCCTCAAAGTAAGCGAAGCTTGTGTTATGAGATACCATGTAACTATAGGGGGGAACCTAGAATATTAATAAATACATATATAGATAAACTCTCAGACCCGGAACATTTTTTTCTTGTTCCGTGCGGTAATCGAACCCGCAACTGGTGTCTGAGACAGATAGGTTAACCTTTTCTCTATTTCGTGGTTTACCCCATCGCCAAAGTGGTCGTCAAACTATTAAAAGTGCTGATGTTCAGAAATAGCCCTACTGCAGCTAAATAAGCGCGTCGTGTCGTGCGCGTCGTGCGTCGTCTCTTGGTGGTTAGACACTTCCCGGTTTTAGCTAGCTAGCAACCTCCCTTCATTAAGGCCCGTTCACACCAAATACGTCAGTGATGATTCGTCCAAAAACACGATACGTCATGACGGATACACGTTCACATTGCATACGAAATCGTGTTATTTCACGATTCGTCAAAATATCCGAATTGATGTTCACATTCGTTTCGTGATTCAGAGTTCAGTCTTGGCTGAACTACCGAACGCGATGGATGTGGATATTTTAATCTTGTATTGGTAATATCGTCGTTCTAAAAAAATAATAAAAAGAAAACACTGGGTGCTTCTAATTTTAAGACAAAGACCAATTTTTGGAGCTTTCCATACTTTATTGAACGGCTTACGAAGAGATGACTCAAAGTTTTAAGATTATTTTAGATCGCGATCCAGACATACCTCTTTCGCTTCTTCCACGTTCACCAATCTTTTCATACATGATCGCCGGTTACGGGTACTTTTGACTAGGCCCTTTTTCAAAATGTCGCCAATTTGATCGGAATACGTTCGTCTAGGCCGGCCCCTTCCAACTACACCATCCATTCTTGTTCTGTACACCTCTTTCATAAATATACTTTCACTCATCCTTTCCAAATGCCCAAACCACCGTAGCATACCCTTTTCAATCTTAGTCACTACATCCTCTTTCAATCCGCTTCTCTTTCTTATTTCACACATGGTTCTCATCTATCTAACTATCTAAAGCCTACCTTTAAATATATCGGTGGTGGGTTACGATAATGCTTTATGAAGAGCCAACTCCTTCCAAAACCTGTGTAAAGATTATCAGTATATATCATGTACAAAAAAATCAAAAAAATTGAATCTTCAAAATTAAAGCTTTTGCCACATGCTTAAGCGGCCAGTTACTGGTAGGTTTACCCTACATCTCTTCATTTATCCTCAGGTGAGATTTAAGTATTTGACTTTTAACGAAAGATTTAAGCGAAGTACGCTAAACTTAAAAATAACAAATGGACACAATACTTAGTTTCAAAGATTGTTTATTGAAACTATGTAAGACTGTTAATAACGACTAAACTTTTACTAATATATTTTTTATTAAATTGTTCTTTTATATTGTATTTACATACCTTGAAAACGTTTTCAAATGAAAAAAATAACTTTTATATGATATAAAAAATAAAACAAGACATAAAACAAGACTGGTTTAACAAAACCAGTTACGTATTCTTTATTCCTGTTTAACATTTCACATGCTCACATTTCAAGTCTGTAACTGTTTGCAACCAACAAGACATAACCCCATATCAATGTGTATCCAATTCCAAGGTACATGTGTCGAATAAATACTGGTAAAAATCCTCTTCCATAGAAACATGCTTCAGTGTTGAAACCACAGTACAAAAATATTACTAAAGTATGAAGCCACGTAGCAATCAAATGCAAGAAAATTAACCACAAGAAAGTTAGTACACAACATTCATTTTGACAAATTACTCCAAAGAAAAGAAATAGGCTTGCAATTAACACAACGTTTAGTAGAATCAACAATACAACATGGTAATAGAAATCAAAATTTTCACTTAAGATTTTTTTCCATCCTTCATTATCAACGGTTAAAATAGAAAGTAAATAACACAAGCCGATGGATCCATACACTATACCAAAGATGGAGAGGAAAAAGCTTCCGCGCCGCAGAGGAACATACAGTATGCAGTAGTCCACTGTATCAAAATTATCCCAAAAAATCGCCATTCCTTAAATAAATTATACTAGAATATTTATCCAAAAAAATATTGAGTTTTACTAATTAATTTGACATCTCCAGAATAATGGCGTTTAGCATGACACAACTTTTTATTGTTCAGTAGTTGGATAAATTAATACTTGACTGGATGTCGCTCTACGAATACATGTTTTTACAAATTTGTATTCTAAGTGTGTTCATTACCGTTCTTTTTTATGCAACTACTCCAATATAAAAAAGGTAAGAGAGATAGTGACGCTATCTTCCCTTTTGGTCCTGCTGCTACTAAAGAAAATAATATTAGTTTCTTTTAAATGGTTTTGTTTGACAGAAATAAAATACCGTTCCGGTTTGAATTTCAGAAATTACTTCTATAATGCAACCAGAAACTTATTGAAAACCTTTATACTAAGCTTCAGATCGGTACACTTAAGGAATAAGATATGTTACACAAATTAACCCTTAGCACCACTCGGTATTTTCAGTCCACACATTTACACTCGTGGGGAACCTAAGTCCCAACATTTTGTGTTCAAAGTTTAGGTTATGAAATGTAGAATATCTTGGGATATCTTTTCATAATATAAATAAAAAACATGAACAATGAAAATGAACAGTTTTATTCATTTTTTTTATAATAATTAAAAACATATCTAAGCTCAGAGAAACATAATACAAAATAGGTATATTTATAGACGAAAACAAAAAAGAAAGATTTTTTTCAAATAAACTATTTACCTTTTATTAAAAACAGACATAAACTCTTTCATAAATTTAAACATATTCGAAATCATAAAAGGAATGTTGGGCTTAGTTGACTTATTTTTTTTTTTAATTCTATGAACATAATAATAATAATAAACACTTTATTGTACACCAACATGGTTACAGAGGAAAAATTACATTAAATGATGACATTAAAATACATTTGTACAAAGGCGACCTTATCGCTCAAGAGCGATTTCTGCCAGGTAACCTAGGAATTAAAGGAAATTGAGGTGGATGGGTGCACGGCTTGTAAAAATATATAAATAAACTAAATACTAATAATTACATAAATACATAATGAACATAAATACCATATATACATATATATTAAATATTATAATACATATATAAATAGTTAAGATTAACAGTTTTTCGCCTTGTAGTGTCGTTTAATAATTCGTTTAAAAATCCGTGGTGTGCTAGCTAAACGGATTTCAATCGGCAACTCATTCCAAAGTGACACCGCACGAATAAAAAATGACTTGAAAAAAAAAATGATGCAAGGAATAAATTGGATGAAGAGCGCAGGTTACGGTCGTGATTGGTAAACCGATAGGTAAAGCGGTCTTTTAGATACACTGGTATCGCTTTGTCGTACAGAATACGGTAGACTAGTGAAAGTATGTGAGTATTCCGGCGAAGGCGAATGGGAAGCCACTTGAGATTAGTGCGGAATTCAGATATGTGGTCGTATTTGCGTAACCCAAATACAAACTTTATGCAGAGATTTTGTAGCCGCTCAAGTTTATTTAGGAGTTCTTCAGTTAAATCTAGATAGCTGGCATCAGCATAGTTGAGAATAGGAAGTAAGAGAGATTGTGCAAGCATAATTTTAGTGGCAATAGGAAGGAAATTACGAAGACGCTTGAGCGAATTCGCCGCGGCAAACATCTTCCTACTCAGCTCAGTAATTTGTGGTTGCCAAGACAACGTGCGATCGAAGATGATGCCTAAGTTTTTAACAGTCTCGCTATATGGGATCTTGGTTCCATTGAAAATTACTTGAGGAACTGAGCTCCAGTCAACTCGTGGAATCATTTTGTAACTTCCAATTATGATAGATTGAGTTTTAAGGGGGTTGACTGTGAGGCCATGATTATAACTCCAATCCGATATCTGTTTTAAGTCAGCGTTATGTTATAGAATGGCGCTGGGCAAGTTCTCAAGGCTGGTTTGTGTATAAATTTGAAGATCGTCCGCATACAGATGGTAAGAAGAAGAAATGTTGAGAGTAATCGTATTGATGAATAGAGCAAACAGGAGAAGAGACAACACGCCACCTTGCGGCACACCGGCTTTAATATCACACCAATCAGAGAGTGCCATCTCAGTGGATATACGTTGCCGGCGCCCGTGCAAGTAACAATGAAACCAGTCAATAGTCGATGGAGATATGTTAAAAGAACGAAGTATTTGCAAAAGGATGTCGAAATCTACTGTACTGAAAGCATTGCTGAAGTCCAACAAAGTCAGTACAGTAAGTTTCTTCTGCTCCATGCCCATACGAATATCTTCAGTAATATTCAGCAATGCAATGGTCGTACTATGCCCGGTTCGGAAGCCAGATTGGAAGGGATTCAGTAATTTATGGTCTTGTAAAAAAGTGCTGAGTTGTTGATGAATCAACCCCTCGAGCACTTTTGAAAGGAAAGGTAAGATGGTGATAAGACGATAATCAGAAAAGGACGAGGGATTGTTTTTTTTAGGGACAGGTATGACTTGTGCATCCTTCCATGCATCAGGAAAGACACTATTAACAATACAGTTATTTGGGATAGAAGTTATAACAGGAAGGATAATATCAAGGATAGGGATGAGCATCTTACGACCAATGCAGTCCGAGCCGATGGCATCGGAGGCAATAGCGAGTATTTTTATTTTAACACCGCATTCCGAAAATTGACTTATTGAAAAGGATGGGATATCTGGCATTGGCAAACTAGATATGCTATTCAGAGTATGGATTTTTGTGGTAGCGTCTATAGAGCTAGAAGAGGTGAAATGATCATTTAATGAGTTGAGGTTAACATTATTAAGAGAGTTATCATTCTTAGATTTACCGATACCCAAAGTTCTAAGAAATTTCCAAACTTTAGCTGAATCGCCGTTTGAAACTGATTTATGAATATGGCGTCGCTGTGCATCCCTACACATCATGTTGCAGCGATTCCTCAAATTTTTATACACCAAAGAATTTGCCTCCGACGGATTTGATTTCAATTTGGCTTTGGCACGGTTTCTTTTGTTCATCAATAGTTTGATATCGTCTGTCAACCAAGGAGCAGGAAGATGCTTAATCTTGACAGGGCGTAACAGAGCGTGTCTGTCATACAAATTAGTAAGAAGTGAATTAAAGGTCGCAATTTGGTCATTGACCGACAACTTATTGACAGCGTCTGACCAATCAATATGATTAGCGTCGTCAAGAAGCTGTTCTAAATTAATGCCATTAAAATTACGCCGAAGAGGGATTCTCGGCTTCGCTTTGGGTGGACGAGTTTTATATGAGAGAAACAATAAGTTGTGATAAGAGAAAGCGTCCGCGTCTAACTGACCAAAATGGGACACATGATCTAAGGAGGAGACAATAGTTAGGTCAATAAAGGAGGGAGAACTATGAGGATAATAATGAGTGGCGTTAGTCGGGACAATACTGAGGTTGGTTGACAGTATTAATGAGCGAAGTTTTGTAGATCGGAGATCTGTTTTCAGCAAACAGGTGTTGAAGTCGCCTCCGGGGTATGTTCTAAAGTCGAGAAGTAATTGATATTAGGTGGGCTATACATAACTCCTAGCAGCACTTTAGTGGGGCACAACGTGATTTCCAAAAATAAGTGCTCGACTGCACTAGTTGGTGAAGCAGTAGAAGCGTTGACCACGGTAAAAGGGATATGTGCTCTAAGATATATGGCTACGCCTCCACCAGGACGTTCTGGACGGTCACTGCGGATTAGATGCGTCGGGCTCTAAATATTAATATGATTTGAAAAAAACAAAGCGCTGGGGGACCTAGGTCCCCCACGAGTGGTGCTAAGGGTTAAGAATCGTGGAAGGCCTGTATTCTTTGGAAGTCTTTTGTTGGGAAACATAACGGTGGCGGTGTTTGGCTAACGAAAGTAGACACTGGATTTTTTTGATAATTTTTGTATAGGGCTTTACTAGCCTAATAATTTCAAGTCGTTTTTCTGGTTTGATGTCACTGTTGTCAATCGAACGGTTGTTGGTGGTTTTGATATTTGAGAATTTGAAATTTTTATATTTAAATATGAATAAAAAAATTAAAACTTAGATAGTTTCATAATCAATGTAGGCAACAGCGATACCAAGTGACTCTTGAGAATTTATTCCATATAGAATCGCTAGATTCAGATTTTGATTACAATGAAGAAAATTCATCGTAGTTTGTTGATTTGTTTTTAAACCTGATTGATAATAGTTTCCTATCGTTTAAATGATATACTTCTCATCAAAAAGTAGGAGAGTACCTTTTTGTTATTTTTTACTTTTATAATCAAGTATTAAAGTCAAAGTCAAAAGAATCTTTATTTCGTAAGTATTTAAATACATTTGAAATAAGTCAAACAATTTACAAATTGAACTGAATCTACCAGCACTTCAGAAAGTCGATCTGTTGAGAAGTAGTGACAAGAAACTCAACAACAATCATCTTTTAAAAATACACAATAACAATTAACAACCATGCAATCCCATCTTCTTGCATCTTCTTCTTTATCTTATAGTTAAACTTTTTATAAAACACTTATCCTTAAATCTATCGAAGAGTTAAACTTAATATTTTGGAATTTTATTATAAAAGCGTACAAATTGACCCATGAACGAGTTGGTGATCTTCTGGAGTCTACAATTATATTTATACATTAGGCAATCAAGTACTAGACAGAAACGTAGATATAGATATAAAGATAGAAGTAGATAGATGTAGCGATAGAGGTGAGAGAGAATACAGATAATGTGGATGGAGATGACGATAGTCGTGGACAGAGACGGGACACTGACACGGAACTGGACATGGAGATGGGAAAGTCAGAGTCAGAGTCAAATTCAAAAAAGTAACAGTCATATTAATAAAGTCTTCAGCAAAGTATTATTAATACTTATAAAAAGTATAAAGTTTGATTAATCCATGTATTTCCTATAATTTTCTTGGTTACCGTGATGCTATTTTTTTAAATGCCCGTTAAATTCCTGGCTGCTACTTGTGCCAAATTGTAAGATGGTGGAACTTATTCATAAATCAAACAAAAATGCCACATTTAAAGTTGAATCAGTAATTTAGATGTACAAATGAAAAAACAAAATACTTACATTATTGCCACAAACCTCCACATTTATACTAAAATCGCCGTAAGTACTTACTTTACGTACACTGTAGGTACTGTACGTACCTACTCAATCTATCAATAAAATGTGTTCCAAACCTGAGATTTGTCTTTTGCTCTTAGAATGTATAAGAAATAAAATAAAAATAAATTATTACTTCTTAACTTATAAACGTTTACAGCTAGCGAGTAGACTTAGTGCTGCAGCGTTCGCTGTAAAGAATTTTTTTCTCATTGACTGATGTTAATACGGCGAAGCTGGTCTATTATAGTTATTTTCATAGTATAATGTCCTACGGCATCCTACTTTGGGGCAATGCTGCAGATATTGACACGATATTTACACTGCAGAAAAGGGCTATTCGTGGAATGTATAAACTTAGAAATAGAGAATCTCTAAGAGAAAAGTTTAAAGAGATTAGTATCTTGACCTTTGCATCACAATATATACCTTTATGAAAACACTATGCATATTTGTAAAAAAATATTCTATAATGACAAGGAACGGCCATAAATTAGCATTTCCTAAATTAAGACTGGCTAAAAGTACCAAATCATATATGGGAATGTCAATACGTATTTACTATTTATAGTAAAATACCAACGTCAATTCAATCTCTAACGTTTAATAAATTTAAAAGAACTATCAAAGAAACATTATGAAAAAAAGGCTACTATAGACTCAAAGATTATTTAGATGACAAAAAAGCGTGGGATTGATGTCTCCACAGGTTATTTCCAAATATTAAACATTGATTACTATGTTAGCAGCTTCGCTGCGACATGATATTGGCAAGCACGAATAGCTGTCTTCTTTTTTTTTCTGTCGAATAGAGCCGTTTTTACTACTAAGTTGATTACTACTATTAAGTTATTTATAATAGAATAAATTAAATAATACACCCTGTAAACCAACAAAGGTAAAATATATTATAATTATTCCACTCTCCAATTAAAAATAGTTTGCCAAAACTGTATTGCTTGTTCAGGGATATAGTTTTTAAGTTTTTTTTTAAGTTTGGGTTTCCTGGTAGAAATCGCTTCTAAGCGATAAGGCCACCCTTTAATCATAATGTGTTCTTTTATTTGTGTTTTTTTTTATATTCTGGATTTGTTTTTGTGTATAATAAAGGGTAAATAAATAAATAAAACCACAGATTGATTGACAAACAGATTCATGTCCATGGACAATTTTCATTTTAGCAATAAACAAATATTTTGGTGACCTGGCAACAAATGAAAATGAGATAGGAAAAGTGTCTTCTTTACACTACACGATGGGAAATAGCATTTTCAATCAAATCCAATGAGTAAAAAAATAGTATATTTCATTACAGTGCGGAAAGCCTGTCATTGCAAAGAGTTCCGACAAATGTTTACCCGAGCCGAGGCGCAGCCGAAGGCGAGGGTTGACAGTCGGAACAAGTTGCAATGACGGTTCCGCACGTGTACTAAATGACTATTTTTAATACAGTTGCGAAAAAATGAAGCAATTTAATAAAATAATAAAAACACAACAATCTCAACAATAAACAAAATGGCGCCAACCGTAAAAGAATATAAGCAAAGTTTTTTTTTGTTTTCTTCGCACATTCTGTCTGGGTAGGCAAGGGAACTATGCCCATACAGCCAAGTCTTTACTAGATTTTTTTTATTAATATGTAATGAAAATTAAATGTAATGAGATGAAACCTAACATTGAATCAAATCATTAAATCCGATATTGAAACAAATTAGTAGCTTCTTTTCAGAAATATTTGCATAAATATTTAAAACTTCTATGAATTTTTTTTAGTAAAAACTTCGTGGTCCGTTTTTTTCTTTTTAATAGACATTATTTTGACACTTGGGAAAGAAAAAGCACGAGTGCGTAAAAGTCCACTTTCCGAACGCTATACGTCCCTGCAATACGCCACTTTTTGAGCAACTGTATTAAAATAGTATATTTCATTACGAGTGCGGAAAGCAAGTTCCGCACGTGTACTGAACGACTATTTTAATACAGTTGCGAAAAAATTAAGCAATTTTATAAAATATACAAAATGGCGCCAGCCGTGAAAGATTATAAACAGAGATTTTTTTTTTGTTTACCCGTTCTGGGTAGGCAAAGGGAACTATGCCCCTACAGCCAAGTCTTTAGTAGATTTTTTGTATTGATATGAAATGAAAATGAATTTAATGAGATAAAATGAAATGAAACCTAACTCATTGCATCAAATCATTATATCTGATATTGAAACAAATTAGTAGCTTCTTTTCAGAAATATTTGCATGAATCGTAAAAATTTCTATGATTTTTTTTTTAAGTAAAAACTTCGTGGTTGATTTTTTCTTTTTAATAGACATTATTTTGACATTTGGGAAAGAGAACGCACGAGTGCGGAAAAGGTAAAGAAAAAGCACAAATGTGTAATAACCCACTTCCCGAACGCTAAACGTCCCTGCAATACGCCACTTTTTGAGCAACTGTATTAAAAAAGACGTGTGGCACTCGGAGACTGCTGCGGTAAAGCTATTGCATAGCATTTTTTATCAACTTATGCAATTATAATTATTGAGCTATTGCATAGCTTCTATCGCGGGCCTTGAGCGTGGGGACCGAATCCAGAAATTCCGTAAAAAAATTAAAAATAAATAAATAATTATAATTGCATAAGTTGATAAAAAATGCTATGCAATAGCTTTACCGCGGCAGTCTCCGAGTGCCACACGTCTTTTTTTATTTATTTTATTAATGCAGTAATGTATGATCTAATATAAAGTTCCACAAGTTCCTAGTAAATGGCGCTGATTGTTTATTAAAGCCCGCATGTAAAGTTATGAAATCAAAGTATCACTGCTGTGCCGGTCGGAGTGGGGGGTGTTAGGTTTTTTTCGTTACGGAATTTTTGGATTCGGTCCCCACGCTCAAGGCTCGCGATAGAAGCTATGCAATAGCTTAAAATTACTCCAAAACGGACAAGTGCCCATTTGGCAATCAGCGATTCAAGTCAAATGTGGGTGGAGTCCTTACAATTTAACTTAGGTATTTGAAGACACGTATTATTTATTCTTTTCTCAGAATGAACTCAAACGTTCAATTGGAATATATGCTATAAAAAATAAAAAATAAACAAAGTTATGAAAAGGTGATATATTAATTATCCTTAATGAAGCAATACCATAAATATGTGTTATCATTAAATGAAACAAATGGATAAATTAGGTCATAAATAAGCGCGCATATAAATTTCTCTCATCCTCCTCCAAGTCAAAGTCAAAAGTTGGGCCATACATATCCATCTTTTTCATAGTTAGTACCACCACAGGAGCAGGTGTAACGAGAATGATGTTCGACATGATTTTCGCCTTGTTCTTCTTCATCTTAAAACCCAATGGCTGCAAGGCTCCACTGATGTCATTGCGGATTTTACTCAAGTCCAGGAAGGTCTCAGTCAATGTAAAGTTTTTGCATTTAAAATTCTTAATTACTTTTAAATAAATGAAAAAAATGATATAAATAAAAATCACCTAACCAGGACTCGAACTTGGGACCTCTCGTTTGCCAGACGAGTGCTCTTCTACTGAGCTACCGGCTAGCCTGGCGGTACACCTCGAAATTACTTAACACAATTTTTGTTTTTACCTTATATTGCTTTGCAGCTAAGACCACCCGAGACCAATTTCTATTGCAGAAATTGTGCATCTCAGTTAAAGTGAAGCATTGCAATGTTTAATAATATTTTTAAAGTTTTGCATTAAAAATGCTTAATTACTCGCTTAATGGACTCCACGATACAGGTTCGCCTAGTGTGATGTCCGCTGCAAGTTGTAAGCAACATTGGTTAAATGTAAATCTACCTACTGCCGCACGATAAATGTAAATAAATTAGTGTTTTGTCAATTTTGAATGTTTGTAAACATGTTGTTGTATGTTAAATAATGGTAGAATAAATAAATAATTAGTATTTCAATTATTACGGCGCTAGAACGGCCAGCTTCATAGTCCCGTGCATTATTAATAAACTACCCTCGGAACTAAAAAATACTATCTCCTATGAAAATATTAAGATAAAATTAAAAGAACATTTTTTTAAAGATGCGTATTCACCTGGCTCCAAATAATAACTAGTTATAGGTTAAAAATAGTTTCTTTTCTTTTAAAAATATTATGTGCATTTAAATATCAAATGTGAAAGTGTAACTATTGTGAATATTTATTTAGAAAATTTACTTTAAGTACCTAATCAAAATATGTAATTTATCGTTGTCTCAGTTATCGATCTACTTAGCATTCCTATTCAAACCTGCGTGGTTTTTCAATGCTAAGCTATTTAATCCTGTATATTTTTTGTAAACAATAATAAAGTGAAAAAAAAAATGAAAAACCTTTTTTACATTCAGTAAAAGCCAAGTTTAAATTCAGTTCACAACCAAAATCCCAGAAAGAGGAATAATCGCAGTCCACTAAAATAATTGCCACAATGGGCAATGAGGCCAGCTAAAATACCAATAGCATGATTCGCCCAGTTTATCTTCTCCTTCTTCTTTATGTGAAAATATGGAGTCCTTCGTCAGGTTGGAGTGCAGTCGTGACTGCGCCCCGCCCAACACTTATCGCTCGGCGAGAACAGACGATACGAAACAAGCACAGACAAAATAAATAAAGTTCATGTAAGTCACTAAACAAACAATTATTATGACTCACCTAACATTTTTTAATTCAGTTTTTAATATTTTACTTATATTATTATTGAATTAGCATTAAATTATTTAAAAAATATATACCTATTTATGGCAATGACATATGAAAAGATAAATGAATTTGAAGAAAGCGAAAGAGGTATTCTATAGGAACGACAATTACTACGATCCAGACATGTTTGATCCAGACAATGTGTGTCTGTTTTAACGGGAACTAGGCGTGAAGTTATATATATATATATATATATATGTATGTACATTTACTGGATATAATATTTTCATTTTCAAATTCGAACATGTTTACAGCGTTGATGTTTTTCTTTACACATAATCACACCATATTCTCATATAAGCTTCGTAAAAATAAAGGAAGAGATTGTAAAGAACACAAGGGGCGGCCGTATCCCGTGTAAATGATATCCACACTGCGATTGCCAACCCGTTTGCCAAACGTGGTAATTATAGCACCCCCCATTAATAACGCAGTATGCTTGCTTACTAATACTGTTTCGTATACGGAGTTTAAATTCAGCCATTGCCCATCCTCCTCACGCTTTAAGCTATAATTTACAAAATACTGTTGCAATTTGTGAATATATTATTATTTTTAACAGTATCTACAATCACGTTTGACCGCAATCTTACTTAAAAGATTCATGAAAAACTGGAAGATTACAGCAAAGGGATTCAAAATAGACCTGGATCGCTTGGTGGAGTCTATCACCAAACGGCGGTCACCTGAAATAGTCGCTTTTTACGACACGCTTATCTTGAAACAGTAGGGTTATTCTAGGCCGAACCTAGCCCTCTTTACTCAAAGTACCGGTAAATTATTTTCGCCTAGTCGCCTAGCCATTATGTTGTCATATGTTGATCCACCCGCGTCAACTTAATTTTATATGTATAATATTATCAGGAAGTTGAATTGCAGCCATTAAGATTGTGCTGAAAGCAAATCATTTGAAAATAACAATTTGATAAAAAAACTTGACAAAATAAATGCTAAGTTAAATGACCATTGTATCATGCAAATGCAATTAATTTATTGAGTATTGATAAAAATACATTGTAGTTGCATTTAAAAATTACAGTTAAGCTTTTGACGCATTAAAAAATAACCCAAGTATTAGTCGAGAAACTTCATAACAGTGGTGCAAGGAAATAGCTGACTAAATAGTGCAAATCTTCATCGTCACAATAAAAAAAGAAATATTATTTATTATTAGGTGACTAACTACTTCGTGACAAAAGTAATAGATTAAAGATAATGACTTGGCAGCTAATATTAACAGGAAGACGTAGTCTGTACGGTTAGGTGCGACGACGAGCGCAGCGAGGAGGAGCATGTTAGGTTGCATATAGTTATATAAGTGCGCGAGCCGAGCGAGCAAAGCGATCGGTGCCGCGGTAGCGGCCGGCAAAGCGCCATAAGCCAGGTCGGCTATCATAGTCAACCCTGGATAGTCCCGTAATGGTCAAAAAAGTCAAGCGTTAAGACATCGAGATATTGATAATTCAAATTCAGTTGCCACACCAAAAATCACTGCCAATTTAAATTAAAACAAATCTAAGAACTCAATATAAAGCACTTTTAATTATAGTAACTTTATAATTAAAATGCTACTTCACTGTAACTGCCAACTTATTATTTTTCTTACATATTTTAATTATTTTTAAAACCCTAAATCAGATTTTTTTATCGCCGTGTTAAATATGTACATACAAAAAAAAATGAGGCGTGAGCCATCATCTTCGTATACCACTATATAAGGATTTTATTGTTACTTTCATTAAGAACGTTTTCACATAATACTTATTTCAAATAATCACAAGCAAAAAAGAAGATAAAGTTTATATTTATTAATTATTCAAATCTGTTAATAGTAGTTCTTGCTATAACATCTCATTCGCACAGTATTTACTACTAACATTAGATATCCCCAAATAATTGAATAGAAAAAAACTTGTAAAGTCAGTCTTGTTTCCCATTCTATTTTCCTTCTGTATATTGAGAAACATTCTGTTTTTATGAAAGCGCATAAAATTGTCACGTACACAATTAGACACCAGAATCCTATAATATGTATGGCCATGATCCACAAATACCATAGAAAGAGGGCGTGACTCTGCGTGCAGAGTGCAATGGCCAGCAGCAAGCTGGCCCAGAACACTAAAGACGCCAGTATCAGTATTAATAACACCACCATGAAGATGTCGTTATCGTTTTCATAACTAGTTTTCCATCGATCCCATTGAATTGCAATAGACAACAGGTATAAAACTCCAAAGACTCCGTAGACCAGTCCAAAAGCCGAAATAAGTATTGTAGCTCGGCGCGGAGGCACGCACATGAAACACCGATCTACTGGCTCGAAGCCACTCCACCAAGAACTCATCACGGGTTTTTGAAATAATTAAAATAACAAAAAGAAAATATGTAAACAACGAAAATTTTTGTAAAAACATCAAATAATAATATGACAGTTACCCAGAGTAATAAACAGATTACTTTTTCATATTTTTTTCCTGTAACTTTTGTGGTCATGGAATTACGTTTGGTACCTACTAAAGCATGCTCTAGCAGGCGGAGGATGAATCCTGTTACGGACGAATGGGCATTCTATATGCTGGTAACCTCTAACATAAATAAATATCAACTCATTTCACTTCACTTTAATAAAGTCCTTATAGCTACGGCTTATCATCTGAAATGTTTCCATCTTATGGAATTACAAGAATAATCATATTTCAAAATATATATGAATCAATAAATGTAAATCTAGAAAAAACTGCATTTACCTTAGTGCTTTATAGTGATAGAAAGTAGAACAAATAAAAAAAACTTATAAAATTTAATTAAAAATGACATTACAATGACTTCATTAATAGCTAGTTTGGTAATATGTTTGTATTGTTTATTTATTTTATATCTGCTTTTATATCTTTTATTAATATGTATTTTTATTTTTATAGGTATATACCACATACTCTATTTTTATCATAGCTTATAATGCTTTTTAATTATTTTTCTTGTGTTTGTATAAATTTTAGTGTTTTAAGGTGGGACTATCCCAGTACATTTTTCCTCTTCCAGAACACCTATGGAACAGAGAGACGGACTGAAAACCAGCGTCAATGATCTTACTGGATCAATCGACATTAAGCTGAGTCTAATACCTTTTTTTTACCATCGTTTTTTTTTTCTATGTATAATAAGAACTAGGTGTTTTAATTGTGGAAATTGCAATAGTTCAATAAATATATGTTTTCTTTCAAACAGTAGGACCCAATCAAATGATTGGAAATGATACCCATTCACACGTTCACTCTTGATCTTCATTGGGATCTTCGTTTATTTTGCTTTCTAAGGCCAACAAAATGAATTAAGCTCAATAAGCGTAATTATTTTTACGTTCTATGAATGTGAGATTTTCCTTCGAATTTATATAAAAGCTTAAATTTTTATACCTACCTTGTTGGGTGGCTGACAAAACGTTGATATTTTTAAGGATATCTGCCGAACGTCTGCCATAACAACTTTTTTAGATGTTCCTAAAAGAAAAGCAAACTGTAAAAAAATCTGATTTTCTGAACTTTTAATTGCTCAGAACTGTGTATTTAGTAATCTTACGTAGGAGTATGGTTACTACGATCATAGGAAGTTCAAAAATTCTGTATCAACGGATCTGGGTCGACTTAACCAGTAACCCTGTATTAGAAGAAGAAAAAAAGGTTTTCAAACATAGGTTTAAATTAAAATCTTCGAAATCGAATTAATATAATCTTAGTTTCTCAAGAGTAATTACAGCAATGATGAATTCACAATAATGTTACAATTTTAATATGCTGATTCAGCGTTGAATCATGCATTGAAATGGCTAAGCTCTAATTTGCTTAGGTACTTTTAATATAAAGAAAAACTAAATTCTTAACCTTTACACCCAAAACTGCATCTCAACCAGATACTCCCTCCTCTATACGCTCCCACAAATATGATCAGCAACTGAAATGCTCATATCCTCCAATCTCTCGCACAAGCAAAATAATATACCTTGGTGTTACTCTAGACAGCATTTTTATAACACACTCATAGTAATAATATTATACGTATCTTGATCGAGAAAGTCGCCGATAGTTAGTCATTTTCTCGCTAGTTCGGCGTGGTGGGACATCTCAGCATATAATGTGGCTGGCATGATGCTGATTTTTGGTCGGCACTGTTACCCACGGAATTTATAGAATTGTGATGATAATAAATATGTGACCAAAACATACTTAAGCTGCCATTTTCGACCTCATTTTCACTTATAGGTGCTATGGAAATTCAAAGCGAGGTTAATCACTGGTCAAAAGATATTCAAAGATAACTAATTGCAACTTCGATTGAACAAATGTGGATGGTAATTTTACTCATCTTGAGAGCTGTATGTACTGTAACCATGGTTGGTTATCTTCCCTTCTCAGTTGCTTTCACAAAGTGCATTACTCAGCTTCATGAAATAGGCTTTGTTTCTTACTAAAAAATAATACTTTTTGCAAAAGAATATGTGGTTCAAAGTGCATACTCCCAAGATATCATCAATCTTAATAAAAGGAGTCCATAAATTATCATCCTTGTAAAACCTCTTTAATATTCATTCAATGGACGCGTGTCACCGAAGCCATACAATAAACAACAAAAACATTTTTAACGTTGTGGAACGTTGCATACAATGTACAACGCAAAACGCTGCGAACTGTACAATATGTTGTATTTTATGTGTATAGCGATAAAAAAAGCGATAGAAAATGCCACACTCAACTACTTCGCAAAAAGCTGTTTAAAATTATTTACATTATTGAATGACATGTTGACAACCGGCTGGTGTAGTGGTAACATACATTGCCTTCTATACCAGCGGTCCTGGGTTCGAATCCCGGCGGCGGCGGATATCGGTGTGATGAACACAGATATTAGCTGTCAAGTCATGGATGTTTATATGTTTATTTAAGTTTATTCCAATAAAAAATATCTATTTATTCACTACGTATGTTTATATATTATTTCTTAAGTATATCAATTATCTAGGATCCATAACACAAGTTCTTTAAGAAACTTAATTTGGGCTAGATAATGCTGTGTGAGTGTCAGAATTATTAATTATTATGAATTTAATTAATTATTAATTTTATATGTAAAAATAAAACAAAAAAAAATGTAAAATTATTTACATGTTATTTGATTCTATTACATGATCTCATTAATACCCTAGAGCTATGGGAAATCAAGCAGAACACCTTGTATAACAACAAGCATACAATGCTTCCATGCTGGACTGGGAGCAAAAGAAAAACATAGAATGTGCCAGCTGTTTCTCTTCCCGGGCATGCTACATACATACATAACTTCACGCCTGTATCCCTTATGGGGTAGGCAGAACACCAGAGGCTATGAAACCATCTGATGTCACGTTTGACGAATTGGAGGTATTATAATGATGGATAGAGACCATTACAGTGACAGGGGGTCAGCCTATCGCCCGTAAAAACGCTAACAAAACCTCTGTCCCTTAACTGACTTTTACAGTATGCCCGGGAAGAGAAGCAGCTGGCACATTTTGTTTTTGTTTCGCTCCCAGTCCAGCATGGAAGCTGTAAAAGTCGCATGCTGTAAAAGTCAATTAAGGGACGGAGATTTTATTTATGTTTTTGTAGGCGATAGACTGACACCCTATTACAGCAAGTCTCTCTCAATCATCATAATACCTCCTTATTTGTCTAATGTGACATCAGATTGTTTATAGCTTCTGCTGTTCTGCCTACCCCGTAAGGGATATAGGCGTGACGTTATGTATGAATGTATGTATTAGCATATCTATTTATCATAAAATTGTGTCAATCTAAAACAAATTTAATGCATTATGGCTGCAATTTTTTTGTTTGATTGAATAGTTTGTTTGTATGTTTGGTTGAACGCGCTAATCTCTGCAACTACATGTCTGATTTGGAAAACTAAATTTATCACAGACAAGGCTTAATTTATTAAGAAATTCTTTCGGTATTGGATGTTACGTAGGTGAAACCGTGCGAAGCAGCTAGTACAGAAGACAGTAGATCAAGCGTTCCAAATCTATCAAAAAAATGTTATTTAATCTAAACTCTATGTCCTCGATATTAAGTAAAAAATTGATTGAGGGAAATTTGACAGGTTTGTTAATTTTGTTATCCTTAATCTGCTGACTTCTGTACTTTTTAAAATGTATAAAAAAATTAAATCTGGCTAGTAGTTTCCATGAGAATAGCTTTCAATCTAATCAGAAAATCCTTTAGATATAGGTAATCATATTTAGTAAATTTGCTTGCATCACCCAGGAATCGAGCTGACTAAAATCTAAAACTGAAGATTTCATGGTTTTTCCTTCGTTAAATTAACCTAGTATGTTAATACATATCATTCTTTGGGTTGACCCTAACGATCGATGCAATTAAGTTACAGGGTGTCACCTTTACAGATTTTAGTTGGTTCGATTCCCGGGTAAAGCGAGCGAATTTTAAAAAAATCTTTGAATGTTGTTATATATCCTTTTAAATATTAAAGAATTTTTATTTTTATATGGATTTTAATTTGCTATATCTATTATTAAGAGTACTTTCCCTCTAGGTGGCATTAAAAAAATCCACCCTGTATAATATGATGAGGTTACACGTCTTATTTATGTGTTATCACTATTTTGTACGGTAATTATGTTTATGTTTATAAAGAAAACGTATGTACCACAGTAAAATTTACATTTATATTTCCATGAAAACATTAAAAAATATATGAATAATATAAAAACTGTAAAAAAATACAAATTTGTGATATAATACATTTCAAGGACGACCTTGTAACCTGAAACTGTTCACAATAATCAAAGCGTAAATCCAAAAGAAAGTTGATATCATCGATGGTAAAAATAAGTTTGTAAACCCTGTTTTTAAATTATTGTTTTTCTCATAACATTTATTGGTATTAAAACACCAGCCCGTTATTAAGAAAACAGTTATAGTAAACAGGACGACATGCAAAAAAATGTACCATAAATAAATAAGATGGAACGAATCGTTACCAGTGACTAGTCCAAACAGAAGCATTATGCTTGCGAAAAGCAAACAAAAGTGTAATATGTTTATGGTAACGTAGTGATAATATACAAAAGGGTCTGTACTTCCGAGGGTTAAAGATCCAGGTCCAGCTCCAGTGAGCAAAACGATAAGGCAGCATAGTGACACGATGCCTATAGCGACTCCAACAATAGCGAACACATAACATGCGCTTTTAAGATCTATACAAATACAACATCTGTTCGTCGTGGGACATTCGTCCCACATTTTCCCCAATTATGGGGGAATTTCGAACTTGTTTTCAAATTGAATGTTATCTTACACTTTTTTGTATATACATAAAAATATCCATGACGCATGAATATTTTGATGGGTAGAAATGACGTTTAGATTCTCCTACAGATACAGGATTGTCAATCATAATTGTATTTCTATCTACTTTTTGATCACTTCTGTCGTATAAATAGGCTTAAGCTAAACGTTTGCTAGTGCAAAAATGAATAATGTCACGGTTGGTATTGGTTTGCTTAAGCAGCCAAATACGAAAAGGAAGCTTATTTGTTAGATCTAAACGTTTTCCAAAATTTATTTTTCATTGATTTTGATACATAACAATCAATCAATTGGATTCAACAGATTCAAAACTAGGTTATTTTAATTTTAATCTGATGCTATCCTATCTGTATCAGTTTAGATAAATAGAGCTTGAAGCTTCCATTTGCTACTGCTTGCGCTAGCACTACTTTATGGTCTTGTAGGTGATAAGATGTACAGTATTCCCAAATTAATAATGCACATGCAGATCTTCGCTGATTGTCGTATTCCCGGAAACACCCAAATCATTGAATCGTAAGAGCCCTAAGAATGCACCTAAATTTTGCACGTTTTTCCAATGGAATATGAGTCAATATCATGTGTACGTATACAGTCTGCAAAAGAAACATGTATACCACCCAGTCTCCCGCACAATACAATATAAATACGTAAAAAAATGAGTACAATAACTAAAAAACCCGACTGCAGAATACAGTAAGTTTCAACTAAAAATGACTTTTAAATAATATTTGTAACAAAAAAATGTAGCAGCAGCAAAATCTTCAAGTTCAAATATAGAATAATTATGAACTCACAGATATGTTTGTATATGTAAGCATTATCATCATCATCACAACTCCGTGTAACGAGCCCACTGCAGGGCTATGAGTCTCTTCTCTGGGTTTCGAGTAGGTTTTAGGACGTAATCCACCAAGCTGGCCCAGTGCTGGTGGCTAGATGTCAGAATTTTTGTCACAAATGACTTTTGACAAACTTTAATGATTCCGTATACAGTTATACAGCACCCAGGACTGACTACTTAATATCCCCTCCAAAGCACGGGAGTCGTCGTGAGAGATAAATGATCGGCGGTCACACATCCGGCTGGGTTTCTATTGACGCGGAGTTGGGCGGAGCGGAGCTTAGCGGCGCCTTTAGCAATCACTGCGCCCAAAATCTTCGATGGAAACACCACGAGCGGAGTAGAGCAGAGTTAAATGGATATTCATATAAATACAGCAAAGCGACGCTGTGCGGAGTACAAGGGGCGGTGTGGAGCGGACGACAGCGGAGCGGTGCAGAGCGGAGGGCAGCTAGGTTGTGTTGTGGTTGATGGGTGTGAAAATACGTAATCAGTAAAATACGTAAATATGGAAAACAGTGTTTAAACACAAAAAAAAATCTTCAATTATCACTGGGTGAATTAGTCTGAATATTTATTGACATAATGTTTTTCCTATTTATTTATTTTTGAGTCACAGGAAAACTTAAGATTATAAAAAGACATGTTTAACAAGCGAAAGCCAAAAAAAAAGGAAGGGCTTAAAAAACAAAGAAGAAATAGTCGCAAAAAGACAACAAATAAATAATATTATCTTTAAGTTTTGATTTTAACTCACTTATTTCATGGTATTCATTAATAAAAGAAACATCTCATACAAGTTAACATACTAAGATATTTTTAAGTGTGCTCAAAAAATAATCTACCTATGGCCGCCCCCTAACACTTAGGACACCGGTGTAAAATATATCGAAATTGTGTAATCTATAATCTGTGTAGTATAATTATAGATTGTACTTCATTAAGTTTTAATAACAAGTTTTGAATTATAGGGAATTTGTATCTAAGTCTAAGTTTTCATCATAAATGTAATTAAAATTGCAAAAGTATGCTCCACTCAACTCTACTCCACTCCGCTCCGCTCCACTGCGCGCCATTCCACTCTGCTCCACTTCAGTGGAAACACTCAATACTTTTTACCGTTCTTCTCCGCTCCTCTTCGCCAAGCTGCGCGACATTGGAAACGCAGCCTACCGACGCGCCGAGCACGCTTAACCTGTGATATCGTTTGATATGCACCGTAACAACGGTGGCGCCACAACGACACAAAGCAGTATATTGGCAAAAAATAGTAAAATTTATACAGTTCGATACTTCCTATGCTACTCGTAGCTAGTCTCCGGTTGCTGCTACTTATTTTTATTACAAATATTATTTAAAAGCTTTTGTTTTTTTTTGCTTTTTAGTTAAAACTTACTATATTCCGCAGTTGGGCTTTTAGTATTTGTATTTTTTTTAAAGAATCAACTTTGAATAATTGTTGCGCTTATGCATGGATTGCTCATAAAATGCTTCATATAAGTTCTTTAGTGTGATACATTTCTTTTGGTTTACCTAATGAAGGAAATCCGCAAATGTCAATATTATAAAAACTAATTTCTTGAAAATTAATGTTATCTACATTTAACTGGACGATAATGTTGTAACTATTACTAAGGACCCATAAAAGTTGTTTTATGTTACATTTACTTTCGTGTGTAATGCTCACAAAATGATCTAGAATATCCTAATATCTGTGGTTATGCACCATTTTGAAGAAGGTTTTTTCCCCTTGAATAATTATATTTCTTTTTATTTGCTGTCCTATGTTTTCAAGGTCAATGTGTCAAGACCAAACCAAAACTTGTCAAATTATAGTATTGTTATTTTACAAATTATTTTTATTTTTAATGTAATTCAAAATGTCCATGTGGGATAAGTTTGATACTATAGATAATTTTTTATTTTGCATCCCGCTCAAGGGAGCTTGCTATTTGATCGCATTGCTTGGTTTTCTATATGGATTCACAGGGTTTTGTGTTCTGCTGTTTATGGCTACAAACCGTGAGGAGTGGGATAAATTCAGGAACATTGATCAAGATATTTTTTATTACCTTTTGTTCGTACAAATTATTATATTAATTGTGCTGGTTGCAAGTTTAATTTTGTTTTATGCAATCGCCACAGCACATGACTTTTATATAGAGGTTTACTTGTGGTTAATAGTAATACACCTTATCTTGAACTGGTGTATAATTATGGCAGTAAGTGTGTATTGCACTTTTTTCAACTATACATGTTTTGCTAATTCTAATATTTTGTATATGGTTCTCAGAAGTGTTATATTAGGAATTTTATACAGTATACTCTGGGCTTATTTTTTAATCGTTGTTAATAGTTATAGAATGATGCTTTAGTGAAATATTTCTCATTTGTTTGTTATTACAGGACTTCTTCAAATATTATGTGTTTTTTATTCTATTCCAAATAAATCATATGATCCTTTTGTCAGAGTCATTCTTAAGTTTAAGAATATATTCCTCCAAGGGGAGAACACATTAATTTTGCTATTTTAACAAACTCTTCTGATAGCATCTTCAAATGGAAATATCATGTTTGTCTGGTTTCATATAACTGCCTGGGTGCGTGTAGTGTGAAGGACACTCCATTAAAATCCTTTGAAAATTGGTTCAATTATGTGAACATCCCAAAATGGATATCATTAAAAAACCTAGTCAAAACTACCAGCTACCTGCAATTATGTATGAAAATATAAATTTACGTGGAGGAACTGTAGTTACAGGTCTGCCCTCGGTTGTCTTTATGTGGATAGAAGGTTCGAATTTCCAAGTCTGGTTCCTTGGTCTATTAATCTTTTCATCTCTACGTACATCGCGATCATAACAATTGCCGTTCTCTAGCCTCTGCCTATCACAAAGGGAGATAAGCGTGAAGTTTTGTTGTTGTTTTTGTTCCAAAACAATTGTGGAACTAAGAATCTGATTTTGTGAAAATTAAGTGAGTTAACTAACATTGAAATTCGAACCTTCTATCCACATAAAGACAACCGAGGGCAGACCTGTAACTTTGTGCACTACAGAGAAAC
Organism: Stenoptilia bipunctidactyla; assembly: GCA_944452665.1. NCBI lineage: Eukaryota > Metazoa > Arthropoda > Insecta > Lepidoptera > Pterophoridae > Stenoptilia > Stenoptilia bipunctidactyla. Next base: position 25,622,218 of record OX101735.1, read on the forward strand.
TGTCTCAAGTTTATTTATTTACAATTGTTCGGAAAACTTAAAAATTCAAAATTCAAAAAGTTTTATTCATTTTAGGAATTTCACAAAACACTTGATGAAGTCAGTCATCACATACTTCGGCTTTAACTAGTTGTTGATAGTTGTTAAATAACATATTACAGTAGACCAAGAGACAAAAAAAGCCGGCCGAAAAAAACTCTTGGCACTCTTTTTCAGTCAGAATTATCAAATTAATACAAATAGTGTACAGTGCAAATTGACCGTAACATGAAAAAAAACAAACACAAGACAGCTAATTGTGAGAGCCAATGTCATGCCACAACCTAATTGCTTACATATCAGATGCAATGAGCTATGGATACACAATACGAACATGACAAACTGGGACCAGAGTATTTGAACAAGAATGGAATAAAATAGTCATAGTATCATTAGCAATTACACCTAGAAACATATACAGGGTTAATTTTAACGCATCACCTCTTGCGGGCAGCATCTCCACATGATTCCCAACAACATTTGTTCTAAATTTTTTTACAAATCTTAATAAATAACACAAAAAATAGAAACAAAAAAAAATTTTGCTAATTTCTCTACATTATGTAAGAAGTATTATTATTTTTAAGCAATATTTTACTGCGCAAGGTGTGTAGCATACTCACGCTCAAAGTTAATAGAATTACGCCTCTAAACAGAAGCTATATTTTTGTATGGGAAAGCTAAAATTTTAAAATCTATTAATTTTAAATAGTTCAATCGTTGTCTTGGTAATACAATACGTATTACACGTCTTAACAAGTTAGACGAGCGGCAGATTGATTTCAATCATTTGTTCTGGTGTAATATAAGAAACAAATAATATGCAATATACGCATGTTTTGTAATTTTTTTTTCGTACTATATACAAATATTGTGCTATAAAAGCCTTATTATAATTCAAAAATATTTTAAAAAATAATTTAGGTGTCATCAAAGGTATCATCATCATCATCATCACAACTACGTGTATTGAGCCCACTGCAGGGCTATGAGTCTCTCCTCTGGGTGACGAGGAGGTTTAGGCCGTAATCCACCAAGCTGGCTCAGTGCTGGTTGGTGGATGTCAGATATTTCAGGGTGCCGAAATGGCTTCTGACAAACCCTAACGACTACTGTATATAAGTATACAGCACCTGGGACCGACTGCTTAGCGTGCCCTCCGAAGCACGGAAGTCGTCGTGAGAAATGAATGGTCGGCGGTCACCCATCCTAATACAGGCCGCACCGAGCGCGCTTAACCTGCGATATCGTTTGATATGCACAGTAACCACGGCGCCACGACGACTTATATGTATTTCAGATTTCAAACAAAACATTAAGTAATTAATTTGAGACTCTTGGAATCTTGGGCGTTTATCTACAGGTATTATGTATTAATAAATCTAAACTCCCCCTAGTTCACTTCATAGCACATTACACGCTTTTCTTACTTTGAGGCCATGTAGTTGGTGTACGGGGTAGGCAGAACACCAGAGGCTGTGAAACCATCTGAGATCTCGTTTGACAAATTTAGAGATATTATAATGATGGAAAGAGACTATTGGAGTGACAGGAGGTCAGCCTATCGCCCGCAAAACTGTCAATAAAACCTCTGTCCCTTAACCGACTTTTACGGTATGCCCGGTTAGAGAAGCCGCTGGCACATTGTATGTTTTTCTTTCACTCCCAGTCCAGCTTGGAAGATTTTTTTTTAAATTTAATTAAGGCAAACCAACTATACGCTACACAAAACATTTTATACAAACATAATTATATTAGGTATAGTTTCTGGCGAGCATATTAATGATAGGTTTGCGCAGCATTTAAGCAATAAGAGCACAGCATTAAGAGCTTGTTAATAAATGTTATATTGTTATTTTGAATTTGACTCAATATTATCTAGCCAAAACTATGTTTCATCAAGAACTTGTATTATGGATTCTAGGTAACGGATAATAAACTGAAGAAATATATAAACATACATATTGAATATGCAACTATTTTTTAAACATACATACATAATTTCATGTCTGTATTCCTTATGCGGTAGGTAGAACAACAGAGGTTTAAAGACCATCTGCTATCTCGTTTGACTTTTGGAGGTATAACAATGATGGATAGAGAATATTTCAGTGTCAGGAGTCAGCCTACAAAATCTCCAATGAAAGCTCTGTCCCTTAACTGACATTTACAGTATGCCCGGGAAGAGAAGCAGCTGGAGTATTCTATGCTTTTATTTCGCTTCTTTCGACTTGACGGTTTATATCTGTCTTCATTGCACAAATATTCAAAGCCACTGCCGAGTTCAAACCCAGAACCTCTGGATAAGAAGGCAATTTATTGTACCATTACACCAGCCAGACGTCAAAAATGTTAAAATTGCATCACTGATGGCTTCCGTGTGACCGTTGCTGATTAGCGAAAGGTTCGTACTGCAAATATTTATCAAGTATTTTTCAGTGGCTGTTAAAACAGTCCAAAACGAAACGGTAAACAGTGTGAAGTTACAAAGTAAGTTAACTGTTAGAAAGGCACAGTTATAATAGAACACCAATATCATTTCCATAGACAAGGATGCCACTTACATTTTGAATATTCAAAATGATATATTTTTTCATAGGAACACAAGAGCCCGTGGTCACGAGCGACTGCAAAGACACCGAAACGTCGAGTTAAAATTTAAAATGTAAATATAGGTACGCGATAAATCCGGTTAAAAAGTATTTTATTTAATAGTATGAATCGTGAAAACTTACGACAATATTATCAAAAACAAAAGGCTAATATGAATACGTAAGTATTGAATCTTTTTTGAACCGGGAGATAATAAGGGAAACTGTTTGCATCTCATATTATTTTCATATTACGACGTATCACGAAACCTAAGTATTCTTGTTTGCGATCGCCACTTCGATCAAATATGAAAAGAAACAACTAAATAATAACATTATGCCAACTTTTATTATAATTATTTACATTTTATAAATTCAAAAAAAGTATCTAATTCTGTAACTATTAACAATCAATATAACGTATATCCAACATATTGAATAAATTACACACATAAATACAAGCCTAACAATTTGAACAGCTTGTACATTACCAAAGCATGTACGTGAGAGAAATATACAATATATAATCGCCACTGCAAACAATGCCCAGATCAATAAAAGATGTATGAGACTGATCCATAGATGGGTCAGCAAACAGCACTCGTCTTCAACCATCGCTCCTATGAGCAGAAACAAGCTCCCGACAAGCACCATCAGCGCAAGTAAACCAAAGGTCATTAAAAAGTAAAACTGTTCGTCATTCTTGTTTAGAAATTCTTTCACTGTTTTCGTAAACGATGTGATCAAGAAAAAAAGCCCTCCCAAACCGTAAATCATGCCAATAAGTGCTATTATAAAACATCCACATCTCAAAGGTATACATATTAAAAATCTACGCATCGTATCAAACTGATCCCACAACATCACCATTTTGTATAATATTTGTAAATAAAATTAAGAAATTAAAGAAAATAATACAAAAAGTGTTTTACAAGTATGACATTGCCAATTTGAAGCAAAGACATTTGGATTCAGCTCCAAAAAGGATACAATCACCACGGTTCCATCGTTCATCTCATTCAGACCGATAGCAAGTTTTGCTGAGGAAAGGCCTTGATTAGACTTTTCAAAAATATTCGTCAAAAAAGTAAACGTTAGACACAAAACAACTAAATTTACTAACATAAAAAAGCTATTTTTCCAGTAAAATGGAGTCTGGAAAATGTTGAAAACAGAACAAAGGAATTTTATTCAAATTTCGTTAGTTTGACATTTATCTAAAGGGAAAATCCAATGATCAAACAGTTTTCTTTTTAACGCTAATTGATTTGTTCGGGTGGTTGAACTTTCCGAAATCAACTCGAGTTTAACAAAGTCGAAGACATTAACATTTGCATTGAAACTTTTAAATTATTATCTAATACAAATCTATTTCCAAATGATATATCGCAGACAATCAGTCACTCGAAGTACTGTATGCATAATTTTCTGTGTCTGTTTAGCACTCAAGTCTATTTTTACTTGATATAATTATAAGCAATTCAGAATAAAATAACGGATTATATTTTAAAAATAAACACGTCCCATTGTTCTTTAACTTATATAAATATACATTAGACATTCAAATAAGTTTTTTTTTGGCAAAAACTACATTTTTTAGATTTTCGCTTAAGCTTTTCTGTAAATAATCGTAAATTAAATAAATTGCTGTTTTTTTATCTATTCGAACAAGAGAGTAGTATAATAAAACAGTTATAATTTGACATCAATATAAATCTTTCAAGGTTATAAAATAAAGAACAGTGGCAGCGGGTCATACATGATTTTAGTTGATGTCACTTTGTGGCGTTTAACAAACAAAAACATATTACTTAGATTGTTTGGAATACATTCCTGAGTAACTCTGGTCCAAAAATACTCGTAGACGAACGTTACACGAAAAGATATCGAATTTTGAATAGTATTATGTTTTGTATGTCTTTGGCACTTAAAATTCAATTTTTGGACAATTTTTATTTATTTTAAAAACGGTACACAGTTTAAACCAATATGTTGAAAATTCGTGGAAGAATAAGTTATTAAGATAAGTAATGATTAAATTTCTAAATGCTCATTATTTCACCGAACTAAGGATCCGCCTTTTTTCTTTTATCTAGTAAGAATAGGGCTAAAAAGAGAGAAAAGAAAATAAATTTTATAATGATTGAAAGTTTTATGTTTTCATAAACTTAAAAACAACATTATTGTTTACATTAAACCTCAAAACAAAGAAAAGCGCCACGAACAAAAAACGAGCAAGCCAATGAAGGGTGCGGTACAAAGTATTAAAACGTCAAAAAATCACGTTTGTGGTACTGGCTTTCCTTAAATATTTACCTTATCCTGTTTTTAGTATTTGTTTTAGTAGCGGCATTAGAATAAATATTAGCGGGTGGTGATGTGCGTGTGGCGGGAACACTGCTGTGTGCGTGTTCACTGAGGCAGCGCGTCGGAAAAAATGTACCTACTTTTATTACATAATTATGATCAGAATCGAGTACAGAGTGCTTTCCTTCAGTATTGCAAATGTGTCACCTGTCACACTGTTACCTGTAACGCAAAGGCCTCCTGTGACCGCATGGCGTTTTGGGTCCAACTCGCTCTCATTCAAGAAATTCTGGTTTTCTAGGAGGGTTTCAGCGGTGCTCTTCCGGTCTTAACCAAGTTTGCCTCCCCAATTAGGAAACTTCATCAAACCCAACGTTTGTAAACGTTGTTTCTTTCAGTCTTTGCTACGTTAGAGTGAGTCTCGTCACTCTAGATTACCTCTTAGCTTTGTTATTTTAGCTTTGAACTAATCCAAGCGGGTAACACGACAGGGTGAGCCCACGGCGCAGCCTCTTTCTACCGATTGGTTGTCACTCCGATAACGATCAAAGGCCTTTTTCAAGATGGATCAGCCAAGGGGGATGTTAAGTGGGTATTCTCAGGGTACAGCGACGCTGCTCTGTTCTATCATAGTACAGGTCACTGCTCTGTTCTATACCTGCTAGCCTTCGGGGCAAGCAGTACTTATAGAATAAGATGGATTCATCTTCCTACTAATAGAGCTTGTCTATTAGGTACCAAATCTTTCCTTGGCGAAAAAACAAAAAAGGGAAGAAGACGACGTAATCTGCAGTGTTGAACCTACGCTGAAATAGCTTCACAGAAAAATAAGCTGGAACCGCTTGTCCCAATTGACCTAGTTTTTGTAGTAACTCGTGGAAATTCTACTCAGAAAGAGACACAATGGAAACTTGGTTTGTCTCCCTCAGCTCGTATATTTCACTATATAGCTCTGTCCGTTTATCCAAAAATTGACTGAATTACACTGTGGCAATTTATAATAAGTAGTTTTCTTTAAATCTCTACATAATCATACCATTTACATGGCCTCAAAGTAAGTGAAGCTTGTAGTATTGGATGCCATGTAGCGAATTAGGGGGGAACGTAAAATGTAAATACGAATGTAGATAAACACCAAGGCCCGTAACATTTTTTTCTTGCTTCGAGCGGGGAACGAACTCTTGACCCCATGAATATCGTGGTAGTGTCTTATGCAATGTCTAACTCCACTGCGCCATAGAATTTGCCCACGGAAGTCGTACAATCTAAATTAAAACTTGTTGTTATTTTGAGTCACCACGAGAGTACCAACCTACCTTTAATTAGAATAGAAAAGACACCAAAATTAAAACGAACGAATTAATTCTAAAACTCTTGAATTAATTTGATGATTAATTTCCAGACTTGAATAGTAAATTAATCATTCCAAAGGTAACTCGAGTTCAAATTAAACCAACACTTTTTTATTTATTTTCTGAGTCGTTATTCATAGTTTTTTCCTAAATTTGCATATAGAATATTCTAATTTAATTAATCTTCCACTCGGATTGGAATAAATATTTATCTGTATTTAAGTATTTAATTTAAAACGGTATATTCAAAATATTAGTTAAGTTTTCACAATTCATAATATTGAATTAAAGACACTTCTGAGTATTTTTACCATATTTCATTACGTATTTTAGATGTTAATCGGACTTTTACGATGTTTCGATGAATTATTGTTATTATTATCATCATCCTAATTGTTCTTTATATTTAGCATAGTTAGGACACTAACAGTCGACGCATATTCTAGATAACTCCTTACAAGTGAATTACATAGCATTAAATATTAATTAGTAAAGTTATCTAATTTGTTAGTTTTTAATCTTTCCAACTACATCTTTCCAACTACGCACAGTTGAAAAGATTAAAAACTGCATGATGAGGTATGAAGGTAATATAATGTTACAAGCCAATTGCAACAATGGCGATATCTTTTTTCTGTTTAATTATGAAAACATGTCTATTGAGATTGAGGTAAAACTTTTAGTCAAATATAAAAATTCGAATTACTAAAGAGGTAAATAAATCATATCAATACATAATATCCTTTATTATACTGCCCATAAATTCTTTTGGAGCGTATGTGGCATATTTCTCAGATGGCATCTGTTACTTTAAAGTACCCAAGCAAGTACTAAGTGCGTATAAATTATTCAGCAAAATGATTTAGATACCGTTCTGTTATAATGGCGAGATTAATCTGGTAATATATAATAGTTGTCACCTACTTGTTGGCAAATTATTGCCTTTGTAATCCCATATGGAATAAACATTAATCATAGAGGAACATAGCAACTAAATGGTGCAGTTGTGCCAACTTATTCTGTCGCTAAGATAATAGTGTCGAAGGTTTTTATAATTCACGAGTGTTTGCCCGCGACTTCGTACACATAAACTCAAAAGTCCTATATTGTCCGTTCCCGTGGGAATTTCGGGAATTTGCTTCAATATAACAAACAGACACTTATTAAGGAACCTTTATACCAAGTATCACATCCGTGCACTCAAGGAATAAGGTTTTTTCATACAAACTAAAACATCATATATTTCCCATTCCCTTGGAAATTTCGGGAATTCCTTTCATAACACAACCAGACACACATTGAAAAACCTTTACATAAAGTTTCACATCGGTGCACTCAAGGAATAAGATTTTTCATACAAACTAAAAAGTCTTATATTGCCCGTTCCCGTGGGAATTTCGGGAATTCCTTCCTTAGTGCACCCCTAAATCCCCTAAAAAATGTATGTTCCAAATTTCAGCTCTCTACGTCCAGTAGTTACGGCTGTACGTTGTCTGTCAGTCACTCAGTCACTTAGTCAGTAACGGAACAGTTTTATATATATTGATTGATAATATTAAATTATGGACAGCGGGATATTAACACGTTCAAGCATAAAATGTGTTCGGGATTAGATTTCCGATACCTACTTTACACATGTATAATGACATATTTTATAGACAAAACACTATTCTAAGGGGGTCTCACCACGAATCGCAACACTAATAATGTTTTTTTGTCCTTGTGAACAAATTTAATGGATACGATATGTTAAAGGGCTACTTTTAAAGGTATATTAACTCAAAAAGATAGTGTAATTTTACCAAGTTTTTCGTCTAAACTAAAGGATTTCATGGACTATTTGGATTTCTTCAAACCAAAATGAGTTTCATTGAGACAATAAACTTTAAAATGGCTATCATTCAGAGGGGTGAAGGGTGAAACTCCCTTTGTATAGTATTTTGTCGAAAAAATATAACGTACTATGCATGGGTCATTAAATAGAAATCCTATCTCTAACACACTGTACCTATATTAGCTACTTGACGTTTTGGTATTTTAATCGAACCATTGGTTATTTTTTTACGCTATAATATTGGATGAAAAAGGTCTTCATTTAATGTCGGGTTTTATACAATTGTAAAATAATCCAGTGAAGCAATCATCTGTGATCAGGATCACAGAGGATATCCCCGCAGACCTGAATACGCAGAATAAAATAATCTCGTTTTGTCTTAGGATACAATTAAAGATTTGCCTTTCTATGCTCTGACAACGATATTGTTATGTTCTGACATTAGTCTCCACTGGTCGATGATTGTGATATTCCACGTTAACGTCACTACATAAATATAGTTCATCGACCTCAATTTGAACCACACAAAGTCCCACAACAATAGAATGTTTTTATAAACAAAGAGTTAAAACTTAAATTTGACTACCAAATTATTTTATTTTCGATTAGACTCACTGCTGAGCTCGGCTTTTCCGCATAAATTTTGATCCCATTCAAATATCTTCATATATCTAATATAGAAGTTACGATTAGGTTCCCAGAAGTATTAGGTCACTAACAACCAAGCTGGCCCAGCAGCTGTTTCATAGATGTCAAAATTGAAGAGCGCCAAAATGGCTTCTGACCAGCAATAACGAATACTGTATGTAAGTTTAGAAGACCGGGACCGACTGCTTAACATTTCCTGTGAAGGACGAAGTCGTCTCGAGAGAAATAAATGATTGGCAGTTTCATAAGTATTCAGGCGTTTACACTATGAGGCCCGTGGCATATTACTGACTGAGGTAGAACTCCCGCATGGGTAATCTGCCTTCAAACAACCCCTCATGCTTTCTTCTCCATTGCAGAATCAGGACAAAGCATGTGTTTCACTATAAAATGTGTACCCATGACCCATATTTACCTTTTGTAAAATCCAGCACCAAGTAAAAATAATTCCACCTTTCCCTCTCCTACAAGAACATCAGCAAAATATCACGCAATACGAGTAGTTGCCACAAGCGTGCTTAGGTAACAAAATGCCTCCTGAAATAGGGGATGCTTAGGTTCATGTAAAAACCACCGTGCTGTCATCTTTGACCTCCTTTTTACATACTATCGGAGAGATTTAAGACAAATGTGGTTTTAATTAACGTATTAAAAACTCCTGAAGAAACACTTAAAAAAGACTAGCATTAAGTAAATGTTTTTAAGAGTATAAATATAATATTTACAGCCGCGATCAATTTTGTTTTGTGTCTTTTTAACTTAAATTAAGATTTAACAATTTAGGTTTATATTTATTAAGTAAATACCAAGACATATTGCAGTACCAATTTCATTTTTTACTACAGATTTTTAAGACTTTAAGACCTCACTTTAATTTCAATCAGGATTTCGAACCATATGACAGTTTTACTAACACATTCCTGAAGATCGCAAGAATTTCAAAATAAAGAACAAAAAGCAAAGTTTGAGTTTATGTACTTATTATCACACACCTTCACACCATTTAAGAACAGGTTGCAGAGCACTCAAGAAACATATCAGCTAGCTTGGTTTTTGCATTCCTTGGCAATCTAAAATCAAGTCAAAAGTCTGCCGAAATTCTGTCAAAGTAAGTCAAAGTTCTGGTCAAACTCTGGAAACTGCCTACAATTGGCATTTCATATTACCCAGAACTACTACAAACCTGTTAACTACTTGTAATGGATAGCATAATCTTGCCCTCTTATCTGTTATGAAAACTCCATTATGTTTGGGATACCATGAAGAACAAAAATTCTTATTATATACCATGTACCAATCAAATTGCAGTCGAGTTGTGTGATTAATGGCGGATTCCAATACAAAATCCCGATCTTCGATCAAACACAATTAAATGTATGAACATTGCAAATTTATGTAGGTATGACCACCAAAAAAAGATTTAATTTTTGTAGAATTCTGACTTTAAGTAGAGCTTAAATATTAATATGCACTTTTTTATTGAAATCCACTTTTAATCAAATGCAAAAATGTAATCTCTCTCAATATGTAGGTTTCAAATCAGTAAGATATCTACCTAATTAGGAAGTTTTATTAAATAAGGAAATGAATAAGAGGAAAATCGAATACAATGCTGAACAATGTCGAGTTATCGCCATGGCACCTACAGTGCACGGAGCGAGCTAATTAAGCGTCTAGCTAATGTCTTCACAATTTATGTCACCCAAGGTGCCCAGTAATTGGACGGCTATTCCTTTGAATTATTGTCATTATATGTAGGTACACAAACTCCTATGATTAACGCCTTTAAATTATGCAAATACCATCGATAAATCTCTACAAATATAAAATTTCTGCGAACCATTACATTATTTATCAGAAAAATAATGGAATAAAAAGTAAATAAAAATAAAAAAAAAAAACAAAATAAAATGTTTGAAATGAAAGCATTTTGTCACAATTTATTTGCAAAGCAAAAAAATCTATTCCTTATAATTTTGCTGATAAAAGTTTGTGTAAAAGATCAGAAAAAAATATTAAATAAACTTCAACCCGGGTCTACCGCTTGCAAGAAGCGTACTTTAGCGTGTTCGTATAGAAATATTTTCTATTAAAAGTTATAATCTTCATGGACACTCAACATATGCACTCGTTGAGTTCAATAAACCTTCACATAAAGAATGTTACAGAGTTGATAATACCTGAAAAATACTACAAAATTGGAAGTTACGACCGGTTAATGTTCTGTGCACTGAATAGAGTTCTTTATATGTTGACTGTGAGTTTGACACGACACCTTTTCTCTTTGATATGAAATACCTAGAATGTGTCCAAAATTGGCAAATGAATCAAAGCATTGTTGCAGTTAGAGACGTAAATTACATTTTGATTGTGTACAAACAAGTCACGTTGTAATATTTTCTTAAGTTTTCGCGATTCATACTATTAACTAAAACACTTTTTAACCGGATTTATCGCGTATATTTACATTTTAAATTTTGACTCGACGTTTCGGTGTCTTTGCAGACCCATTGGTCACGTTGTGCTGCAAAATAAAATACACATAGATCGGGTTAAATGCTGAGCTGCGTATTTAGTAATCATTTTTTATTTTATTTTGACTATAAAAAACAAGGCTATCGAATTTTTCATAAGCTGGTCCTTAAAATATTGGATATAAAGTGTGTTTATCGAGTGTGTTTTTATTGCATTCCTTGCTTCTTGCTTGAGGGAAGGCGGTGAACCAACGCACGAAAATCCTGTATAACTAGTGCAAGAGCGAGTCGCGGAATTAGCAAGTTAACTTAGTTATAAGTAGTAGCTGTCATGGATTTCCGCAAAGTAACGCCTGATTCAATCAATTGGATATAAAGGTTTGGTACCTTAAAAATTATAAAAATCCTACTTAATACTTTCTTATGATATAAGTGACGGCCTTCCTATGTTCCATCCATTCTGCGTGACAGTAAATTTTAAGCAAAATAATTTTGTTTTTTTTTCGTTTACTGAAAATAAGATAAAGCAAACAGCATCTTCAGTTGCACTGATCTCTGCCTAGAACAATGATGATGTTAGTTTTGGTACCTTCGTTCCTACATTTTTAACCGGATTTATCGCGTATAATACACGAAAGTTGCTCGTGACCACGGGATCTGCAAAAACACCGAAACCGCGAGTGAAAATTTATAATGTAGCAAAACGCAAGAAATTCATTTAATAGTAAACACCCAGACCCGGAAATTTTTTTCTTGCTCTGTAATTAAATAGGCATCATACACAATTTCGCCAAGGAGGTAGCCAAAAAGCATTTTGTTTATAAATATTAACTCGAGTAAAAGTCCAATGGTTACGAATATACCATAAATAATAACAGGTACTGATTATCCGTAAATGTCTAAATTACGAGCTTTCGTTTGCATCGCGTTTATTTCAATCGCCAAAGGCAATCATTTTACGATTCGCGTGTGATCGTCAGATTTGCATCAATCAATACGATCGGATTTGATTTGATGGATTTTATGTGCAACTTTATATGTGAATTTTTATTCTATTTTGTTTGTATATCCGGTAAAATGAGATTTATCTAAGTAGCTTTTGCTTTTTGATCCATATCTCGAATAATATTGTCTTAAGTTTTCGCGATTCATACTATTAAATAAAACACTTTTTAACCGGATTTATCGCGTATATTTACATTTTAAATTTTGACTCGACGTTTCGGTGTCTTTGTAGACCCCGTGGTCACGAGCGCTCAGTTAAATGCAGCATCCCTTTACAAGACCCAGATGTTTACAAGATTGACTGCGGCTGTGGGCTTTCCTACATTGGTCAAACCAAAAGAAACGTATCAACCCGCGTAAAAGAACACATAGCTGATATTAAAAATCGAAGAGCTTCAAAGTCTGCAGTTTGTGAGCATTCCATGGACAAGCCCAACCACTACTTAAGGTTTGACTCTGTGAAAATTTTATCTAGAGAGAAGCATTACATTCCTAAAATGATCAGAGAAGCGATTGAAATTAAAAAACACCCTAATCTCAATAGAGAAGATGGTTGGAAACTATCGCCGACATGGGACCCTATCCTGAAAAGTATTAAATCTAACATCCAGCAAGCTGCACGACCTGAAACTCAAGATACTGTCAGCTCGTTTTGTGTCAATCCAGAACGCTACGCTCGAAGACTGAGAAACAGATGGAGATGATGATGTATAACTTTTTCAATCTATCAATCCGACGCTTGACACCTCAGTCGCTCGTGACCACGGGGTCTGCAAAGACACCGAAACGTCGAGTCAAAATTTAAAATGTAAATATACGCGATAAATCCGGTTAAAAAGTGTTTTATTAACCATATCTCGAATATTGTACTAGTCTTCATCATCATCATCAGCCTGTAGACGTCCACTGCTCCCCCTACTAGTCTTATACTTTCTGAATCAGATTATATAATAAGACCACTTTGGCGATGCAGCAACACTATCTGCCTCAGACGCCAGTGGTCATGGGTTCGATTCCCGCAGGGAAGAAGAAAAAATAAAAATATTCCAAATCTGGGCGTTTATCTATTTATGTATTTATATTTTAGGTTCCCCCCTAGTTCGCTACATGGTATGTCATATCACAAGCTCTGCTTAGTTTGGGGGCATGTAGTTGGTGTGATTGTCTGGGGATTTTATCATTATTATTTTATTATTTAGCGGTTATAATCAGCATTGTAAATTATAATCTTGCAGCCTTATTAATGAACTCAGACTAACGTCGGATTAAAGATACGTTTATGTTTAGTTTTCTTTTTGTTTTTTCGTCAAGGAATATCTTTGGCACCCACTAAAGCAAGCTCTAGCAGGAGGAGGATAAATCCTGTTACGGACGAAAGGGAATTCTATAATCTGCTAACCCCAGTGACTAATAGATATAGAGTATCCAGACAGTGTGGGGACCGCAAGAGCGGCCACGAGACTCCTTAGACACCTGAGTATACCCACTAAAAATCCCCCTTTTATGACCCGAATTGGTGTAAGTCCCCATGAGTGAGCTGAAAGCTAAAATAACGAGGCTGAGACGGGGAAACCTTGGGACGTTAAGTCCTCTTGAACTTGCTCGTTTGATAACTCAAACGGCACGTTCCTTAGGACAGCACGAATCTTAAGTGTGATATTCGAGCTTCTTATCAGCAAGAAGCCGAGTAACATTCCTAAAATCAGAAATGGAAGAGACCTCGACCTTAATAGAAGCACCCATGTTTGATGCCCTACTGTATCTTGGGGCTATGACTACCGCAGAGAGCATCTTGCTTTTTTTTTTTCGATTTGGACTTTTCGAACCTCTGTGAACGGCACGGGAGATTCTGTAACAGTAAAAGTGGAATCGGACTCACTACCTGGCGGGGTAGTTTTGCGTTTGCACGCAGTAGAATCTACCGACATGGCGTCTGACTCACTATCAGCATACTCAGATGGATCTGGAGAGGCCGGTGAATCGGTTTAAAACCCCTGAGAAATAGATGCGACCGGGGTGACCTGAGGACGAGCAGACAACTGCTCACGCAAGGACTTGATTAGAGCCTTCTCGGACACGAAACCATGAGTAAGTGAAGAATAGAGATGGGCGGCTTTGTGTTGTTCTTCCAGTTTTTGTTTTTCACTGGACAACAGTTCGATTTGAGAGGACGAGGAGGACTTTAGATTGGCTAAGTCCTTATGTACGGACACGAGCTTACGCTCAAGGGCATGACATTTAAATTCCGTCAAAGCTAAGGAATTTTAAGTATCTCTAGTACTCGGAGTACAACGATGAGACATGTTGCGGGAATGGAAAAGATCCTATTCTAAACGAACTTACGTGCCGGTGAACAGCGAAACGACTGCACAAACTGCGCTGTAAAAAAGAACGACCTAGTACGGACCTATTGCCGGTGAACGGCGGACGATCAGGCTTAGCTGTCATCTACCTGAACAGCGTTGCTTCGGCTGGCAGCTGTCGGGTCCGCCCTGGAAAGGGCAGATGAATGACCCCGACACCACACAACCTCCGCGAGAGAAAACTTTCCGTTAAGAGGTTGGCCCGCACGTGTGCGGGGGAGGCAACAAGGGCAGCGCAATACAAGCGCTCGGGAGCGACCGAAAACACGACCGCTCGGGAGCAGACGCAAACGGGAAGTGTTCAGTTTTAAATTTTTGACTGAGGCTTATCAACCCCTTCACATAATCCTCATTGAAAATTTTTTGTTTAAGTAATAACTGTTTTTCTCAAATTTTTATTGTTTTATATTAAACTAAAGAGGATTATGTAAAGGGCATGATAAGCCTCAGTCAAAAATTAAAAATGAACGTAACTTTAATCCGACCTTAGTCCGAGTTTATTAATAAGGCTGTTAGAAATTATTTTTATTAAAACAATTTTAATTATAAAACACTTCAATGATGTTCTGCAATTATATTCATTTCATAACACTTATAAATGCTCATATTCCTCCGCATTCCTCTTTTTTGTACGTTTGCAGTATCTATCAAAAGGCCTTTGTACTCACTATTTTTGGTTTGAAATTACATTAGAGTTTCATTGACAGTATTCTGATTTAATTAGAAACTATAAATAAATCAATAGAAATTAGTTTGCCTAATGAATTTTTTTAGAGTTCGCTGATGAATAAATTTAAAACGTTTGTATAAGAACGATGCGCGTTTGACCTAGATTGAGTGAAATCCAATGGCTAATAGATAAATAAACAAATATTTCTGATATTCTCAACGCATTTTCTAGCCCAAAATAGGATTGCTATGTATACTAGATAACGGTTAATAAAATTAAGATTTTTTTTTTTTATATTTTATGAATGTGAATATTTTATTTAAATGCACAGTTTTAGCGCCCGTCTCAACTGTTTTTGGCTGCAACTTTGTCACACCTCGCTACAAAACTCAAGCTGAGTTGTGTGTTCATTTTTTACTGCAGTCCATGTTAGTTCTTTTTATTTATTTTTGTTAATTTGCACTTAATGATGTCTTTGTAAACATTGTGTTTTGACTTTTTACTTCATCAACAGGGTGTCCCAGAAACGACAGTTTCCGTGACACTGGAGGTAGGTGGACCTAAGGCCTTACAGATAACATCTAAACAAGTTCAGTAAAAGGTCTCTGGTTTTCGAGATATTACCACTTTTGTGATGTTGTAAGAAAATTCCACTTTGTCCTTTTTGCATGCAGCTGCAATAAATATTTATTAATGCGTGCTTTATTTTTACTGGGTCTATCGTTATTATTCACTTGATTTAGTCCAGTAATAATTTTGATAGTTTCTAGAACCCTATCCTAAGAAAAAGAAGTAAATATTCTCAATTTATTTCATTTCGAAAAACTCGACTATAGTTTAAATGAATACTGTGAATAACATAATTGCACATAATTTTTAAAAAATATGCTTAAAAGACGAAGTTATAAATTGTACGTTTACAGATATTTATTGCAGCTGTAGGTAGACTAAAAAGGATCAAAAAGTGGAAATTTCTTTAAACATCACAAAAGTGGTAATATCTCGTAAACCAGAGAACTTTTACTGAACCTGTTTTGATGTTATCTGATAGGCCTTAGGTACCTCTAGTGTTACGAAAACATGTTGTTTCTGGGACACCCTGTATAAACATACATAATAATTTGACGGCTAATATCTTTTTGCATCACACATATCCACAGCCACCGGGATTCGAATCCAAGACCTCTGGCATAGAAGTCAATGTATGTTATCAATACACCAGCCGGTTGGTCTTATTTTAATTTCATGTAATTATAAAGAATACGCAAATATTCGCGTTTGGCACAAAGTAACATTATGATACATAAATACATACATAACTTCAGCCTGTATCCCTAATGGAGTAGGAAGAGCACCAGAGGTTATAAAACCTTCTGAAGTCACGTTTGACACATTTGGAGGTATTATTATGATGGAGAAAGACTATTGTCATTAATTGCATTATGGTAATTAATGATAAATGGAATTCTTCATAGTGTTTCGATTCTATAACAATGTCACGCCATAAGAATATACATACTTAAATTCAATAGTACGGAACTTAGCACTCCTAAGTTACGCTCGCTCTTTTTTAAATCCGGTACTATATAAAGAAACAAACAAATTAGACCGAGTTAAATTTACTATCACTAATAGTAGTTACCTACTTCCGTAGTTTTTAATTACAGTTGTTTTGTGGTACGTTCATCATGGCTCCTTCTCCGCAAGAGAACTTGGCTGACGAAACCCGTGGAGACTTCATACCAAGGCCCATGGAATCTTTGACTGATGAAGCAGTGGTTATCACTGGAATGTCTGGAATCTTTCCAAATTCTGATAGTGTCAATGAGTTTATGGAGAACCTTTATAACAAGGTATTTTATTTAATAAATTATGTTTAAGAGTGTATCAAAGTTACTATAAGGCTGTTCTTTTCTAGCTACATAATGATGTTTTTTTAATTACATAGAAGAATTCTATTAAGTGGGGACAGATGGAATTAGTAATTATGCATTAAAAATACTAGAGTAATTTTTTATATTTTGGTTTTTAAATGATTGATGCCACAGTTATCTTTATGACTGTTTAACTTTTCTAACGTAAAGTGATTATGCGAGTAAAATAAAAGGTTCCAGTTCTGATGATTAACATATTATCTTCAAAAAGGGTCGGCCTACCACTCCTTGTCAAGGAAGTCATAAGAGACGTCTAATCCCAGAGATCCCCGTTTCTAACCAGAATCTTTTGGAATTCCGGCTTGTTAACAACTAATTACCTCAGTTTATAAACATCATTTCATCTTTAACCTATTTGTTATGTATTAGTCATATTATCAACTATGGTCAAAAAAGGTTAAGGTTAAACCGGTAATAAGTAAATTATCACATTTTTTGCTGCATTGTTTGGTATAAAGGTACCTACAATTTAAAGCAATTTTTTATTTTTTCATTAGATTCTATAACAGTGAAATTCAGTTCAGAACATAAAGCTCAGGAGCTTAGTTACAAAATTCAACCAGGTATAATTATAAACTTCCTAGAAGTGAATTGTTCGCTGTTAGCCTGATGCTAAGTAACAATGACGCAGAATATTAAAACTCACAGATTTATGCGGGAACTGACCCATCATGATCGGGTCACTAAACCATCATATTTGGCGGTAGAGTACATACAGTCAGATACTAAAAGTGCATTTGAGTGATGTCGAGGACTCCAAACTTTAGCAATAACATCAATTCAGTATTTTCAATTAAAAATGGTAATCAAAACAATAGTAACTTTAACAAATAATGTGTTCACGGGTAAAACAGTTTGTTCATGCACTTTGAAAGAACTTGTTTGTTTTATTACAGTGTTACATTTCTGTTTTTGAATCCTCGTAAAATACTTCTGTGTAAGGTCACGATGAAAGCCATACCTTCACAAGCTAAGCCTGTTTCAATATATCTAAATAATAAATTCTCGAGACAATCACACCAACAGCATGACCTCAGCAATGATTGTGATATGGCATACCATGTAGCAAACTAGGATACTATGTTTGAACCTAGAAAATAAATACATAAACACCCCCAGACCCAGAACAAGTATTTTTTTTCTCGTTCTGTGAGCGAATTGACCTGAAGGTTTGCAGGGTAGTGTCTTAGACCACTGCACCACGGAATGGTATTTAGATCTATATGCTACATTCCGCTTACAGATAGATATGGTATCTACCGAGAACTCGCGCTGGGTGTACGACCACCCCGAGCTGCCGAAGCACTTCGGAAAGATCAACGGCATGGAGAAATTCGATGCGCAGTTCTTCAGGGTGCACTACAAGCAGGCTTGCATTATGGAGCCAATGAGCCGGAAACTTTTGGAACACGCGTATGGGGCTATTTATGATGCAGGTAGTATAATAAATTAAGTTTTAAATCGGATTTAATGCGTATAGTTTACTTCACAATCGACTCCCCAAAGGATGAGGTTCTCAATTCGTGTGTGTGTTTATTACGAAATTATTTGGTCATTTATGAATCGATTTTGAAGATTATTGTTTCATTTGAGAGAAGATACTTTAGAGGTAGTCCCATATAAATTTCAGAATAAAGTATTTACTCTTCGAAATATTGCAATTTTCCAAAAAATATACAGGGTTACTGGCGAGTCACTTTTGAAATTCGGGGACGTGATAGTCAGAGATCATACCTGAAGGGAAAAAATGTAATAAAAGATTAATGATAATTATTTACTGAGTAAACTTAACCGAAAATTATAGATTTTAATACACAAAGCATGGTTACACTAGCGTTGGCAACGATCTGCGTGCCAGATCACGTACCGCGATTGACTCAAGCGTTAGTAAAGTACACAGTAAACAGAGTTTATTTATTTATAAGGAATTCTAGTGAAAAATTAAGTACTTACATACTTTTATCATATAATTATGATCAGAATTGAGTACAGAGTGCTCTCCTTCAGTATCTAAAATTTGTCACCAGTTACCCTGCATAATATGAAAACACTAGACACCGCGCGCGGTTTTACCCACGTAACTTTTGATCCCGTAGGAATTTCGGGATAAAATAGCTTTTAACCTTCCTCAAGAGTTGGGCTATCAAATGCAAAAATAATTTTTCAAATCCCACTTGTATTTTCTGAGATTAGCGCGTTCAAACAAACAAACAAAAAAACAAACTCTTCAGCTTAATATATTAGTATAGATAATTTACAAGTGGCTGAGGTTTCAATTCAGCCAATGTATTGGCCAGGACTTAAAATGGTGGTGAAGTTGGTTTTCTTAATTATCTGCACATATTGATTTTTAACTCAATGTTTCGGTATTTTTATAGACAAGTCACGAGCCTCTTAGTTGACGCGCATCAGATTTCTTAAAAGTTATCAATCACCTCAAATCACACATTTCTTTATTTCAAAACTTAAGACAGCATAAGCTTATATTATAGAGTAGTTCCGTAGGTTTATGTTATCACCTTTGCTTTCATTTTCATTTTTCACCTGGTGAGATGGAAAAGAAAAGTCCGATTTTTATTTAAAAAAATATTGTGCTTTGATTTACATGCTTGAACCGAAGGCAGCAGAGCAAGCGTTACAAATCTCTCCAAAAATTGTAATTGAGTCTGACTGAACTCTGTACCCTCGACATTACGGCAGCACTTCAAGTGGTACAGAATTATAACGCTTGATTTGCTGCCTTCTGTACTTAAATTTACAGAATTATTTTAAATTATTTTATTTCAAAATTATGCAATCACGTAATAAAAGTGACAAAACTCGGCAAAGCCTAATGTTGAAGTGGTAAAACATTGCTTGATATTGATTTGAGTACCTATACATACAATCTGTGTACACGTTTAGCTTTCTAATGCTTAAAACGTGTTAGACAAATATTAATGTTATTTTTACATATTTTCTTTATTACATACATGTTTATTTTCTTTGTATAAAGGCTTGAATCCACTTCAACTCAGAGGCAAGAAAGTGGGTGTTTTCATAGGATCCACTACTTCGGAGTCCGAAAAAATTGTTATTTACGAAACTATTCAGCGCAACGGCTTTGGAATAACGGGGTAAGTCTAAAATACTTTTCTTTATACATACAATGGTAAAAGTTTACCCGTTACTCTTATGTAAAGCGCTGGATTGTATGGTCAGTAATAAAATGTTGACAAATAAATTAAAATTATACACACTCATATTTTCAAATACAGATTTATCATTATTCTCTATTCAAGTAATTGAACTGTTTAGGTCATTGCAAAGAAAAATTCAACATCGTCTAATGCTTCATGATCCGTTATCTTAGATTTACGAAACACGCGATAAAGCGAGGCAATATGACATTATCAAAATGTTCGTTGTATGTAGCAGGTGTCCTACAAAAGTGACCTGGAGTATTTGGTCTCTTTCCGTTTAATTGCGTCGCATATGGTCGCACATTTAGGACACCACCCTTTGTATAATTTAACGTAAAACGACAGTTCTTACAAATGTAAACAACAGCTTAACATTTTCCTTTTTGTGACTTAAAGTTCCCAATATACAGGACAGAAACATTTTAATCTCTAGAAAAATAAAGTTTTCCCTAAAATAAATAGCTAAAGTTATAAATCCATCGGACCCTTATCAAAGGGGTGTCTCTGCGACCACTTGAGAGTTAATATCTCTTTCCAACAGAACTTTCGTTTGGTCGAGAAGAATAATTTATTAATGGTTATTTTATTATTTAATCCAGACGTTTACTGTGTTGTATTTCCTCTGAAAAGTTGAGTTACTTTTTTATAATAATCTGCTTTTCATCTAT
Source organism: Stenoptilia bipunctidactyla (assembly GCA_944452665.1). Lineage (NCBI taxonomy): Eukaryota > Metazoa > Arthropoda > Insecta > Lepidoptera > Pterophoridae > Stenoptilia > Stenoptilia bipunctidactyla. The sequence goes on from OX101735.1 coordinate 25,643,285, forward strand.
ATAACAAATAGATTTCATTGTTATAAACACAAATGCATTTTATTATTTATTATAATTATTGTTTATTTGTCTTAAGTCATAATTGTATAATTTTGGATTAATGTTATATTGACTACTAGCTGTGACCCGCGACGTCGTCCGCGTGGATACCGTTTATTAGAGTTGGATAAATACTATTATTATATCCTCCTTGAAGTTAAAACTTACCTTATTCTAAATTTCGTCAAAATCGACTCCGTAGTTTAGCTGTGAAAGCGTTACTGATAGATAAACAGACAGAATTACTTCAAAAACTGTTACAACAAAGCAGTGATCCGCAGTTTCACCTAGGTTTTGTGAAAAAGTATAGGTAGGTAGTATTACATAGGTAGTATTACATAGATGATGCCCGCGACTTCGTCTGTATTGAATTAGTATTTCGAGTAGGTTATTTTCTTCTCCAAGGTCCTAACTATCTTTAATAATAAAAATAAAGAATCTTCGCCCATATAATATGTATAACTCCTAACCACAAACAAAGGTACCTAGGTAACTATCTATAAGATACATTACAAAGGCACATAGCGTTATAAATAAATCGAGTGCCAAAGTGCCTTAAATTTTAATATTGTCTTAAGTTTTCGCGATAACTATTATGTATAACTATTAAATAAAACACTTTTCAACCGGATTTATCGCCTATATTTACATTTTAAATTTTAACAGTCGCTCGTGACCGCGGTGTCTGCAAAGACACCGAAACGTGGAGTTAAAATGTAAAATATAAATTATACACCATTAATCCGGTTAAAAAGTGTTTTATTTAATGCCTTCAATTTTACTTAATTCATGCAATATCTTCATTAATTATACTTAGCTTATTGTTATTCTAGGTAAAGCTAAGTAGTTTTTGCGTGAAAGAATAGCAAAAATCCATCCATCCAGCCATTATCAGTGTACATACAATACGACCTATAGTTATGTATGGATGCTTTTCACTGCCAAACGGCTAAGCCAATATTAATGTAATTTGGTATAGTAGTTAACACATACGTTACTTTTTATTCCGAAGAAATCTACGGTTTCTGACTTCCAAGAGGCAGAAACGATCATGAAATAAACAAAACCTTGATTTCCATTTTATCTCTGTATGTACAGAAGGCAGTCATCAAGCGTTACAAATCTGTAAATTTTTTTACTTGAATTTGAACTCTATGCCCTCGATAATAAGTTAAAATTGGTTGGGGAAATTTGACAGGTAATGTAACGCTTGTTCCTTCTGTACCTACCTATATTAAATCGCGCAAAAGCTTGCGCTCGCCTCCCGCCTTTTTATACCCTACCGCCGCGAGCCGCGTCGAGCGCGGCAACCGTTACGCAAAAATAATACCTATATCATTCAGTATTCACGCGCGATGGGTTATTAGCGTATTTCATGTATAAGTTTGGTGTTTCTATACCGATTTCTATGATTCTTTTTTTATTGAATAGGTAATAATGTTAATTTTTTTTAATTAGGGATGAGTGAGAGTATTATAAACGTAAGAGTAAACAAATATAATCAGAAAGCTCCGAACTGCTAAGCTATCGGGATTTACACGTGTTATTGTGAGTCAACCATAAAATATACATATATACTGTTGGGGGATATTTTTTATATAATTTTATGAAAAATATTTCTGTCATACATGATTTCTATGTAGCTTTTACCATTAAGGCTGCACACGCGACGGAAGCTTAAAAAATGAAGTAACTTCTCCCGTTTTTACAACATTTCCCTTCACTGCTCTGCTCTTATTGATTGTAGCGTGATAATAAGTATACTATAACCTGCCCAGGAGTATGAAGAATAATTTTACTAAGTTTCGTTAAAATACGTCGAGTAGTTTTTGTTTCTATAAGGAACATACAGACAGACAGACAGACAAAAATTTTACTGATTGCATTTTTGGCATCAGTATCGATCACTTATCACCCCCTGATAGATATTTTGAAAAAATATTTCATGTACAGAATTGACCTCTCTACAGATTTATTATAAGTATAGATAGATAGGTTTTGGTGAATGTGACGCTATTGAACTGACGTTGCAGATTGCACGAAGAGCCTGTTTTCCAACACAAAAATTTCAATATCGGAAACATTTCTGCATATTGTTGGCTACATTTTCCGCATGTTATCGTAAACTACGAAAATAACTAATTTAAATGAATCGATAAGTAGGTATTTAGGCTGCAAACTGGACGGCAGCGACAGCGACAGCGATAGAAATAGTGGTGCGGGCAGCGGCACAGGCAGCGGAGTTGAGTTTGTATGAAAGCGCGACAAATCGCTCGAGCGCCCGCTGGCGGCGCGAGCACGGCCCAGATTCCCCGCGTCGCTGACCGCACCGCTGTCGCTGCCGCCCAGTTTGCAGCCTTAGAGATATTTCGCTACTTTTTGACTGTATATGGTGCAAAACTAAGTCTTTTCGCCGACCTATCGATATTTAGTCCCTTATATTGGTGTTATATATTCTATCTTTATATACCAATTCTTTATGTGTAAATTTTAATTGATCTTGATCTCATATATTGGTAAATAGCTCAAAATAAACAAAACGCTCGACAATTTACTTTTAATCCACGGTTCAATTCATCTAAAATGCTTTAGGCAACAGACTTGCACCCAGCCCAGAAGTAATAAAGCATCACCAAATCATATTACATGAATTTGATGAAAATAATACAATTAACACAGGGTCGTTCCGCCTTAGGCATGTTTTGATAACTTTTCACAAATTACATTTGGATCTAAATTTGTTACACGATAATTCTATTTATTTGATTACTTTAGGGTTGTAATTTAAGTTTAAACAAGTACAAAGTGATACGGTTACTTGTAAACGTTTTTATACTTTACTGGTTCAGTTTTATTTCAATAACTCTTCTCTATCTACTCAGTTTGGCTTTGTCCATAGCTTCAAATTTCATGTTTATGCTACGTAAGCCTCACTTTCCAGGACTTAGTCGTATATCAACTCAGGTTTCCAGTGTCTATTTTTGTATTCTTAAATAAATAATGGTTGTTTTGTAAAGAGACAAGATGAAAATTATCAAATCAAAAATTGTTGATGTAAAGATAAAACATTGTTTTGTTAATAATAAATATTGTAAAAACCATTTTATAGCCAGGATATACCTAATTGAAAATAGCTATTTAACAATTTCTAAATAGAAGCAACGCGTCCATTGCATGAGTACGCTTAATTATGGATATTAGGGCTCTGAAATTGCTTCCATGCTGGACTGGAAGCGAAAGAAAAACATAGAATGTACCAGCTGCTTCTTATCACTGGCATACTGTAGAAGTCAGTTAAGGGACAGAGGTTTTATTGGCGTTTTTACGAGCAATAGGCTGACCCCCTGTCACAGAATAGTCTCTTTCCATCATTATAATACCTCCTTTGTCAAACGTGACATCAGATGGTTTTACAGCCTTTAGAGTTCTGCCTACCCCATAAGAGATACAGGCGTGAAGTTATGTATGTATGTAAAACTTTTTACAGAAATAGTAAATATGACCGCCAACGGAATCCACTTTACGAGTATGTAAATTCATAGAAAAAGGTCTTTGATAGAATACTTCGGAAATGGCTGCTATTATCCTTTTATATTGGACAAATCAACCTGAAATCACTAGCGGCGGGTTTCAATATCGAATCTCAATCTAAAATCCATTTTTTTTTCATACAAAAACAAATCTGGATTTTGGTCGTCATGGCAACGCCCATACTTGAAGTGTTTACAAAGAAGGACTTTGGATAAAGAAACAATATTGAAACCCACCAATAGAGATTAAACGTAAACTGCTGTAAGATGCTATATAAACATTAATAGCGTATGTGCAAAAGTCGTCATTTATGATCTTTGTTGCCATGTAGCGTAGATAGATCAGTGGTCACGGGTCCGATTCCCGCACGGAACAAGAAAATAGTATATTTCATTACGAGTGCGGAAAGCCTGTCATTGCAAAGAGTTCCGACAAATGTCTACACGAGCCGAGGCGCAGCCGAAGGCGTGGGTTGACAGTCGGAACAAGTTGCAATGACGGTTCCGCACGTGTACTGAACGACTATTTTTAATACAGTTGCGAAAAAATTAAGCAATTTTATAAAATATTCAAAATGGCGCCAGCCGTGAAAGATTATAAACAGAGATTTTTTTTTTGTTTTGTTTACCCATTCTGGGTAGGCAAAGGGAACTATGCCCATACAGCCAAGTCTTTACTAGATTTTTTGCATTGACATGAAATGAAAATGAATTTAATGAGATAAAATGAAATGAAACCTAACCTAACTCATTGCATCAAATCATTTTACCTGATATTGAAACAAGTTAGTAGCTTCTTTTCAGAAATATTTGCATGAATCGTAAAAACTTCTATGAATTTTTTTTTAGTAAAAATTTCGTGGTTGATTTTTTCTTTTTAATGGACATTATTTTGACATTTGGGAAAGAGAACGCACGAGTGCGGAAAAGGTAAAGAAAAAGCACAAGTGTGTAATAGCCCACATCCCGAACGCTAAACGTCCCTGCAATACGCCACTTTTTGAGCAACTGTATTAAAAAATAAAGTTCCGTGTCTGGGTGTTTATCTATTTATATTCTAGGTTCCCCCCTAATTCGCTTTGCTAACTTCGGGGCCATGTAGTTGGTGTGATTGTTTGGGGATTTCATTATTATATTATTTATTTTGAGAAATTAATGATTTCCTAAGTAGACCCTTTTATTATATAGACTTCTTGGTAGTTAGACGTTTTGCTTCGTTGGACGTTTTGTTACTTAAACTTTCTGATAGGGAGCCGAAATAAGGAAGGTACGTCCTGGAAGTATATTATTTATTTTCGTAACTTACTTATCCGTTTTCAAACAAAAGCTTACGTAGGTATAATAAAATCTGTGAATAACGTGACCAAAATTATCTAAACTGTAATACTTAGTACTTTAAAATTAACGCTTTACATAAACATATGCTAAATAAACATAACATCCTAGCAGAGGAGCAATTCGGATTTCGCGAAAGAAGCTCAACCACCTTAGCTTGTTTTTCTCTAATCAAGGATATATCTGAGAGCTTAGACAAAAAACTATTTCCAGTAGCACTGCTATTGGATATGAGCAAAGCTTTCGATTTTGTATCGCATACCATTCTATTAAAAACTTTAGATAAATGTGGCATAAGAGGTAAAGCAAACGAATGGATTCGAAGTTACTTAGAAAATAGATCGCAATGTGTAGAACTAAGCTACTTCAACGGAAAATATAGAGACACAGTATGTTCCCCTTATCGCGAAAACAAATACGGAGTACCCCAAGGTAGCATATTAGGTCCACTTTTATTTTTAATCTACATAAACGACATACCATACATAATAAAAAAACAAAAATCTATATTATTTGCAGACGATACTACACTTGTAATAAAATCTAAAAACAAAAACGAATTAAAAACTGAAATAATGAAATCAATGACAGACGTTGTATCATACTTAAATTATTTAAACCTCAAAATAAATATAAATAAAACTAATTTAATACAATTTTTGACATATAATTCTAAAAATGATCCAATTGACATAACTTTTGATAATCATAAATTAAATAACGTTGACGCGGCTGTCTTCCTAGGTATTACTATAGACAAAAATCTAAACTGGAAAGCGCACATAGACAGATTATGTAATAAAGTAGACCGATTTATATATGCACTTAGGAGAGTCAAAGAGATAGCAGGACAAAAAACTTCCCTGCTCTCATACCACGGATACGTATCGTCTATCTTGCGTTACGGTATTGTATTATGGGGAAACTGAGTTGATATTGAGCTCGTATTTAGAATACAAAAAAAATGCGTGCGGGCGTTAGCAAGTGCCGATTATACGGATAGTTGCAGACCGATTTTCAAAAACTTAAAAATTCTTCCATTGCCTTGCCTTTATATTTATGAGGTATGCTTGTTTGTTAAAAAGCATCCAAATTTGTTCCCCAAAAATCGGGACATGATTTCTGGACATAGAAGACATGCAGAAATGCTTTATACTCCAGCCCAGAGACTATGCGTTTTTCAAAAAAATATTGTCTGTATGGCGGTAAAAATATTTAATAAAATCCCTCTAGATATTAAGAATTTACCAATTAATTTATTTAAAAAAAGAATTTTTAACTTACTTCTATACAAACTTTATTACAATGTTACAGATTTTTTAAATGACAAGTGCTTATAGACATTCAAACTACATAAATCAAATTGTTTCTATTGTAACCTTTTCTTTTGACATCAGGACGAATTTAATATGCTTTTTTATGCTTGGTGGTAGGATCCCTTCTGGGTCCGCCTGGCTAGCGACCACCCTTTATATAAAGTCTGCCGCCAAATGTTACCGCTCCGGCGGTAATGTGTTCCGGCAATATTGTATAAAGAGCCAGTTCCTTCCTAAACCCGTGTGCTTTCATCTTCGACCTCATCGTCACTTACCATCAGGGTGAGATTGAGGTCAAACGCGGGTTTAGTCACTTATAAAAAAAAAAAAAAAAAAAAAAAAAAATATGACAATTTAATAATATGAATTTAATATGACATTTAAAAATTATTGTATTTCACCAAATTTTGCACACCAACACCTGTTGGTAGGATCTTGTGAAACTTTCTTTACTTTTAAGACCTAAAATGTACCAATTTCCTGGCAAATAAAGACATTTCATTTCATTTCATTTCATTTCATTTACATTGAATATTATTATGATAAGATTTCGGTCCCTGTGTCAAAACGTCACTCAAACTGTATTAAACCCGGATTTAACGAAAACCCGCACTTTGAATTCATTATACCTATTGATACGCAAAATTCCTTTAGCCATCGCGTCGCATAGATCCATTTCGTTATTTTGATGGATAGGACAATTCGTCCAAACGACCTCCGAGCCAAGATACGTTTCATTTTTTATGTTCATCTATAAATCTGTACGATGAGATACAATAAAGATCGGGTTTTGTAGATTTATCTTGCTAATATTTATCTTGAATCTGATCAGGTTTTATAAGTTGGTAAACGAGAAATATGAATTATCTACGTGGGCTTAGATCGAACATTGCGGTTTGAAAATCCGAAACGATTCTAAAATAAAAAGATTCAGAAGGATTCCGAAAAGATTCAGATGTTTGCTGACGACACTGTCATCTTGTTCCATGGTTCGAGTTGGGAGCATGTCCGTCAACTTGCAGAGGGCGGCTTATCTTTGGTGACTGCATGGCTTGAAGATAGCTTACTGACGCTCAACACGTCAAAAACTAAATATCTATGCTTTAGCAAAACAAAGGCTGCTTCACCCAAGAGATTCGTTGTGCGTATTCACTAATTCCCATGTAATCGCAATCTTAACGAAATAAGCGATACCGAATGTAACTGTCCCATACTGGAAAGAGTAACTAACACAAAATATTTAGGAATTAATATTGACGACCGACTTAATTGGAAAATACATTATACAACAGTAAGCAAAAGGCTAAGGAAGCTAATTTATATCTTTAAAGATTTACGAATTATCACTAATACTAAAATTCTAATTCAAACATACAAAGCATTGGCTGAATGTATTATTACTTATTGTATATGTTCATGGGGGTCGGCCAGTAAAACAGATTTAATAGAGGTTGAGAGGGCACAGCGTGCGGTATTAAAAGTACTATTACATCTACCGTTTAGATTTCCTACTCACCAACTTTATGAGCAAACAAAATTACTGTCTGTGCGAAAACTGTTTATTTTTCAATGTATTCGTAAATATCATAAAATAACCGTACCCCAACTTTTGCCTTCACACAAAAGAAGAGATGATTGTCCAATTCCCAAGATAAACAGCAAATTTGCCCAGAGACACTACAACGCTATAGCACCCCGACTCTATAACATACTTAATTCTAAACATAAAATTAAGAAATTATCAAACTTTAAAATTAAATGTATAATCAAACTCTGGCTACAAAATCTTGACTATGATAGTACAGAAAACCTACTCAAAATTAAATCATAATTATTGTTGCATATTTGTGTTGCTTATATTATTTAGAAAAACTTATACCTATTATATTATTTGTAAAGAAAACCTCTAACACTACACATATATAACATGCATCCTCACACACAAACACACACTGACATACAATCACGTTTGCACATTCACGCATGTTACTAATTTGTTAAAAATTTATGTAATTACTATTTTTTATTTCTTTCAATTTTATATCTTAATTTAAATTATTGTCTAAGTGTTGTGCCTATTTGCCTTGTTTATATTTTTTTATTTCTGTAAAGATTAGGGAAGTGAAAACTGAAGACCAATACACGGCTAACGCTACTTTGGGCTTCAGGGCTTGTAAATGTAAATGTATTATTGATATTTTTGAAATAAATTATTATTATTATTATTATTATATAGACTGTCTGATTTATTAGTATAGGTACTTGTTTTTTTTGTGCAACAAATCTGAATAATATTATTATTTCCAGTTTTTAACTTCCCTGTTATCATAAATAGGATATTATCTGGCTGTGATGATGTTTATACAATATTGAACGTAGAGTATTCGAATATCAGGATATACAAGTATAAATAAATGAGAGACGTTTCTCATTTATCAGGCTCCCATGGCATGCATCAGCTCCTATGATTACGGTCGGCCGACGGCGTCGATAGTCGTCGATCAACTTTGATCGGCTGGACTAAAAACTATCGATCGACGTCGAGTAATCCATTCTACCATCGATCGATAGGTGTGCTGACACCCTCAATACCCGTTAAGAATATTCGCCAAATCATTTAGACCATACTTTGTAACGTACTTTACAATTAAATTAAAATATCACAATTCAATTCGAACGTTACAATTCAATAAAAATATTCCAATTCACTGACAAAAATCACATGTTATTATATATTTAAAAGTACACACAAATTACACACTTATTGGAAAACCCCTTTCATTGCTCTGTATATCAGTAGTATAATAACACATACTGTTATGATGTACAAAATACGAGCAAATATTTGAAATCATTCACGTGAACTATTTGCGCCGCGGTTATTTGTCAAGTAGAATTATTTATTTTGACAAAACGGCAATGAAACACTAGTTTTAATTAGGCATTCTGTTTGTGGAACCCTGTTTGTTGTTCCCGATCAAATAATACTCTTGACAGTAATGGAACTTGACTGACTTGTATTTATTATTCATTGGTATTGACAACCGATAAAATTTATGTAGGATTTATCTTTATTTTGCGATTATCTACACTTAGAGTCACTGTTTTTGACTACAACTGAAAAACTGCGCTTTGTACTACTAATCTAAACTAGCTACAAAGCTGCGTTTTGTGTCCATTTGTTACTGCAGTGTAAGTTAGTTCTATGTGTTTTTTTTATTTCTCAACTAGCTGTAAGGCGCGGTTTTACCCGCGCAATTTCGATTCCCGCGGGATTTTCGGAATAAAAAGTAGCCTCTACGGATTCGGAAGAATCCCTCTAAGTAATGGTAAAAGAAATTTTGAAATCGGTCCCGTAGTTTTTGAGCCTATTCAATACAAACATACAAAAATACAAAGGTTTCCTCTTTATAATATTAGTATAGATTTTTGTGTAATGATGTGTTCTTATGTTTGTTCAAAAAAATCTGTTTTTTTTCTTTTACTTTTTGACTTTAGGGCTTAATACTATTTATTTATTCTGATTATTTATTCTTCATTGTACTCATGGAGTAAGACATAATTTTATGAACAATAAAAGTAACAAATCATCTCCAGAACCTTGGGTTGTGTTAAAGGATAATTTAAAGTGACATAATTTAAAAGATACGTTTTAGAACATAAAAACTATAGAACTAAATACATATAAATAATATATTAATACATAGGTACATGAATACTATACATAATTAAAAAACCAATAAATATATAAATATACATACTTACACATAAAAATACATACGTATACATATGTATACATGCCATAGGTATACTAAATAGTATACTATGATATAGTAATAAAATATAGATTTTTCCAAGAAAGTCAGCCTTAACCAGTCTCTTGAATAGGTGAATTGTTTGAGCCTTTTTGATCGCAAAAGACAGTTCATTCCACAGTGACACGGCTGAAACGGTGAAGGATATTTTATAAAATTCGATTTTATGTAGAGGTGTGGCTAGCATAAAGTTATCGGTGGATCGTAATTGCCTATCGTGGTGTGTGTGTCTTGCTTTTATATAGTTTGGTGCGGAAGGATTGAACAACGTGCGATATAAAAGACAGAGAAGGTGAGTATTCCGGCGAAAACGAATTGGAAGCCAATTGAGTTTAGTGCAATATTCAGAAACGTGGCCGTATTTACGTAAATTAATTTTGAATCCGCTCAAGTTTATTAAGTAGATCTTCCGTAATATCAAGACAGCAAGTGTCCGCGTAGTCAAGGATAGGAAAGAGTAAGGACTTTGCAATAGAAATTTTGGTGAAAATTGGTAGGAGATTGCGCACACGTTTTAGAGAAAAAGCTGCTGCAAACATCTTCCTGCTCGCTGCATCAATTTGGATTTTCCAGGCTAGATTGCTGTCAAAGAATATTCCAAGATTTTTCACCGATTTACTAAAATCCACTTTGACTTCATTTACAATAATATGCGGGCATAATGTCCAATCAATTTGCTTCGTTATTTTCGGGTATCCAATTATGATAGCTTTGGTTTTAGCCGGGTTAACAGTCAAACCGTGGCTGTGGCTCCAGGAAGAGATTTTAGCGATTTTACTAAGCAGGGTTCGTGAGTACCTACTAGTCGCTTTTTACCACAAGCAAATTCAGAGGTGGTAAGGCCATTCTTATTTGACTTTACGCGGATCGAAGTTACCGTAACTAATGCTACGAACATATGCACCACCCTTTCACATAAGGTATAAAAAATCACCGCAATTTTTTATAAATTCGCGACATACACGAATTTACAAAAATCAACTTTATAGTGTGTATGCATAATAGGTACCTATAACACAAGCTGTTTCCTTACTTTAGGCCAACTATTACTTATTCTGTGCTTTAGGTTTGAATCGCGCTATTTAATACTTTATCAAACAACTAGGAATTTACTCGACAGCACTATTTTAAAACTTTTTTTATTCCAGTTGCAACAAGGCGATGTACGCCAACCGTATTTCCTACTGGATCGACGGTAAAGGCCCATCCTACGCATTAGACCTGGCCGGCGCCAGTTCGATGGCATGTCTGGAACACGCCTACAGGAATATCAGCATGGGGCTTTGCGATGCCGCCATTATTGGGGGCTGTAACTTTGTTGCACACCCTACTGCTTCGCTTAATGTGAAAAGGTAGGTTTTTAGTTATAAGTTTTTACTATACCTAGTCATTTCATATTTTGTCGATTTTATCAAATTTTATTCACCTTGAGACCACAATCTCTGAAAAGAAACGAGAAGTGCGTATTCAATTAAAAAAACGTAAGTTTTAACTGGGTTAACTTAAGTATATCTCAAATGAAATTGTTTTAAGTGTTATTTCATTCGATGATTTTTAAACAATATGTCGTTGTAGTATAATGATACTTAGTTTTTTTTATTTACACCTTGTTATCATATCAATTTCAGCACCAAAAGTTGCACAGATAGAAATAGTTTATATCATGAGAAGCCCAAAACATATAAGTAACATTCTGTTTGCGTTTGATTTTCATAGGAATTTTCCATGAAACAATCAAAATACTGTAAAAAAATTCGAATAACCAATTAGTAAGTTTTTTACGACTAGGCTCTAAAAACTTATTTTCTAGGCACTTTATCGAAATTTTATAGGTAGCTTATTTTAAAGTTTTAGAGGACACGTTTTAAATTTATTAAGTTTCTATCTGACCTGATGTCAGTCGGGGAGGCTTCTAGAAGGAAAAACTTAGCGTTAATATTTATACCAAAAGAATGACGCTGCTCACTCGGTTAATACGGTTTTAGTTTTTGACTTTATCACTTTCAGACACACAAATAAACGAGAGCGTTATGCTTTTATTTATATTTTAATGAAAAACTACATTCATAAGTTTTATTATAAGAAGTGAAATTAAAGCTACGAGGGTAACTTTTTTTTTTATTGTAAGGATAGGACGTTCACTCGACACTTAAAAGTTCCAGGACTGTGGTCAGGAAAAACAGACGCAGGCAGATTGTTCCACTCCTTGGCAATCCGTACCAAAAAGGAACTATCGAAGCGTTTTGTAACTTCTTAAGAAATCCATGTTTTCATGAATATTATTAGTCAATTAATTTGAAATCATAGAAATTAACCACACCGCAATCTATCCAAACATGAATGAAGTTTTACGATAACACCGATCGCTAAATGTGTCCTAAGATCCCAAACTTTAATCTTTGAAACTGAAATATTTTTTTTTATGTTCCAGAGCTGGATATCTTTGTCTAGATGGGAAAACTAAGTGCTTTGATCAAAATGGCGATGGCTATGTGCGCTCTGATGCTATCAGCGTGCTATTTATTCAAAAGGCTAAAGATGCAAAAAGGTAAGTAGTTGTTTTAGGCAGGTACGTAAGTAAAGCTGCAGATACACGACGACACCTGACACTTGACACTCAGTGTATACACCGAGTGTCCGTGTGTGTAATGTGCCGCGACACTCGGTTGCAGCTCTAGGGGCGCTCTAGCTTGGTGTCGCTCTAGCTGCCGTGTAGACGCGACGAGCGCAGTGTCTGAGACCAGTGTCGCGGTTTTCGGTCGTGCGCGAAACTTTTAGCTAGAGCAACATGGCGGCGACATGCGCGTGCATTACTTAATTAGATAAGAATTAATGCTGTATTGTTTAAAATCACTTCGTAAATAACCATTTTTTAGTAAAGGATAAAAATGGTTATGGTGGGTTATCCCTAAGAGATAGACATATACCATCGCGAACTTTTTTGTTTAACTTTTTAAGGTGGACAATACTGTAATACATCATTTTGGTCTATCTCGTAGGTTTCAGCCAGCGTTTGCAATATAAGCGCTAAAGAACGTGCTTATTTACGACATCACATTAGAAACATCTAATATCAGTGTTTCTCTACTATATTATGCATATATTATACATAATAACCTTCCTTAAGAATCAGTCTATCCATTAAAAAAAACCGCATCAAAATCCGTTGCGTAATTTTAAAGATCTAAGCATACATAGGGACAGATACCTACGGGTCCAATTGATAACCTCCTTTTTAAAAGTCGGTTAATTAGAACGCATTTATTCAGAGGGCGTGTCATTTCATTTGAAATTTGAAAATGAAATTCATTTTTTGCAACTGATGTCATATTTTAAATAAAATGTGCCTTTTCATAAATTCAAACGATATTTTGACCAGGTTCGATTCCCGGTTATGTAAAATTAATAGTAGATATTCATTTCTTAATTTTAACTAAGTCCGTAAATATCGATTCATGGCGATGGAATGTCTGACACTGAATTGCGCATCGCTCCGTGTAGACGGCCAATACACTTCGACCGCGACACTCGATCTCTGAACTAGTGTCGACACTTAAAATTGCTCACCGTGTGGACGCGTCTGACACTTGTGTCGACACTAGTGTCGGTGTCAGTGTCACCGTGTATCGGTACCTTTAGTCGGTATACCGCCAAAAATAGCAAAATGGCGTGGCGTAAAAATACAATATTTGTGAGATTTAATTTTTTTTTATATGTGCGGAAATACCGCTTAGCACAGGTTTGGGTATGTAGTATTTATTTAGTTTTTTGTACATATTTTTAATATTATTTTATTGAATGTAAGAATAATTAAGTACCTATTTACATTTTGTTAATAAAGGGTAGCCAATATGTTATTCAATGTACCAAACTCCCAAATACTTACATAGGTACTAAACTTAATGCGGTTTCGCATTTAAATATTAAGATTAACGCACCTATTTAAGAGATTACAAGAGTTATGTACAAAACAAAGTTGGTACTTACCTAGCTACTTTTTACTCAAATAAGAAATTCCGTTAAACAAAATACTTAGGTGCTTAATAAAATAATAAAATAAACAAAATTTGGGCTAAAGCAATTGTTGTGAATGTAAGAACATACCTATTTGTAAAAGTTTAAGATTCTTCATGATTAAATTTTATTACAGGGTGTATGCAGAAGTAATTGGTTCAAAAATGAATTACGCAACAAAACCAGACCCCAACTTCTTGCCAATTCGAGAACCAAAAGAAATTCAAGAATTCCTAGAAGCATTCTACTCCAATGTTGGAATCGCCCCCGAAGATGTCGAGTACGTCGAAGCTAATGGCTCAGGTGATTATCATCCTAAAAAACAGAATTGAAACCCTGATAAGCCTAGCCGTCAGGTCATGCCTAAAGCAGGTTCATCAAATCTGATCCTTTGATTGGTGAGATGTACCGGGTATTTAGGTTTCCATTACCAAAGGGTAAAACGGGATCCTTTTGCTAAGACTGCGATGTCCTTCTGTCTGTATGTTGCCACCACTATAATAAAAAGTACTAAAGTGTACTTAACATGAATATTTAAGGGGGCTTCGATACAATAGACACACGTATGTATGAGAAGTTTCCAACCACACCAACTAGATGGCGCTTTATATAATTAGCGTGTGATTATATTTTGTGTTCCTTCTTAACCTTTTTGCTATTTACGACTATCGTAAGTATAAGTACTTATTAAGTGTTTCATTATATGCGTATTTTCGGTAACGATTTCTTAGGGGACAGTGTGAAACCCTTCGTGCGTGAGTCCGACCCAGCACTTAACCAATTTTTTTGTATGACGGTGACCGCTTTGTACTTCAGTCTCACTAAGTCACTTCAAGTCTGAAAGTGACGATAAGTCGAAGATGACTGTTCATTATTCATATTCATTTAATGCGGTAATATCTGACTGCAGACTTATATGTAGTGTGGTTGCTATACAGGCGGACCTGCAAAGGTTCCGCTACAGTTGTACAGTGTGGTCCCACTGTTAAGCTCGCTTAGATTAGTGGCCGGCATTTGGGGTAGTTGGACTATTTTAAGAGCCACTGAAAGTAATGCACCAATCTTGCTACTTTGCGCATGTGAGAATGAATATCAAGTAGAATCTGATAATACCTAGTAGGTATCTTGTCATCACAATTACCAAAACTAGTTAATCCAGAGGTTTTTGACCTTTTGTCTTAAAAACGCCGTTCAATAACTAAACCAAAATATCATATCTACAATAAATTTAGGCTTCGCATTTTTTTAAACCAGCTGTAGTCCTATTTTAAACGTAAGAATGTTCATAAATGTGACAAGGTTCTTCAGTAGCGACCACGTACCTACTGGGAGACACAGCGTAGGCGAGGTGCATGGATGATCTGGTAAAAACGCTGAACGCTAATGCACCATTGGTCCTGCCTATCCTGATTGAATAATGATGATGCATTACTGCTAAAATGATGATGATCATTATATAGTACATTACTGCAGCGGCCGGCAAGAGAGGCAATTATCGACGAACGTGTGGGCCGAGACGAAGCCGAGGCACACATACCTACGTAAATCCAACAATGCCTAGTTGAGATCAAGGCTTGTATAGCACTTTTCTCCAATAATTTTTGAAATTAAACTTAGTAGTACAATTCAGAACTTTTATTTGAAGATACAATTATTAAATGTACGATTTCTAAAATTTTATGTGGATTTTTTTTTCTAGGTGCAAACCAGTTTGAAATTTAAATTAAACCTTTGATAAGTTACCTCTTTGGTCGCCACGTTGCGGAGTACGAGATCGGTCCATTTTATTAACACGACTATAATATACTAATTTATTTTGCCGCGATATGCATTTTCATACAACAATTGCCGGCCGCTGCTCGACCAGTAAACTAAGTTCGATTTATCTCGAAGAAGGTTGTCAAAATAATTTTCAAATTTCCAAGCATGTTTGAGAAAAATGAATGAACTAATGTATTCAATAGGAAATGCCGTTGCTGACGGCAACGAGGTGGAAGCGATTGGCCAGGTGTTCGGCAAGCGGCGGCCGGTCAACATCGGCAGCGTCACCTCCAACATGGGCAACAGTGAACCAGCTTCTGGGGTTTGCGCGCTTACTAAGGTAAATGTCTTAAGAACAAGGGTTCATTTTTTATTAAATCCCCAGAAAATTACACCAACTACATGGCCCGAAAGGTAGCATGATAAGGGATACCATGTAGCAAACTAGGAATATAAATATAGGTATATAGGTAAACACCGAGACGCGGAACATTTTTTTTGTTCATCGACATCAAACCCGCGACAGCAGCGTCTGTACCACTGCACCACGGAGACCGTCCATTTTAATATAAGTACTTTTATACAGCTCAAATTAAGTCAGTTAAGTCTTAAAAACTTGTGCTATGGATACTAAGTAACTCCCAGAACGCGGGAGACCTGGGTTCGAGTCCCAGCCAGGATCGGTTTTATTTGGTATTTTTATCTATAAAACTTACGAAATATTTAAATAGAAATTGTCTTATATGTACCTTTAATATGTATGCCGATCAAATCGGCGACGTTCATAAAAAGGGCCTAGTTTAAAGTACCTGTAACCGGCGATCATGTATGAAAAGATTAATGAACGTGAAGGAAGTGAAAGAGGTATGTCTGTATCGTAGTAATTGGTGTACCCTTATCTCTGCCTGCCTACACCAAGGGGAGACAGGCGTGAGGTTATTTATGTATGTACCTAGGTCTAATGTATAAGAGTATAAATTAACTTAAATGATATACAAAAAACCTTTGACTTGACGGCTAATATATTCCGTGATTTCACACAAATACCCCCCCCCACCGAGATTCATACCTAGAACCTTCTAGTAACATATTTTCACCGGCCGCCTGTTACTAGCTACCTCATGTTCTGAACGGAATCGAATTTAAAGTTGACTCTAAATTGATAGGTACCACCAGATCCAATAAGTTTTGTTCCATGGTTTTATAACTAAGCGTAACTTTGATCCTAGTTAATTAATAAGAGTGTCAATTATTTAAATCCTAAAAACTGATCAACTGTGCATTTCTCTGAGTAAATAAAAGTAAAAGACTTTATGAATAAAATAAAATAGTTTTACATCTCTCATGTTTGGTAAATAGGTTCTTATTACCTCCAAATGGTAGTTTTAGGTGACTAAAGAGCGCTCTAGGATAATAATCTCGCTAGAAAAGCCCTAGGGCGGTAAGTAATAAAAAAAAAACACTTCTTTCTTTCAAAAAGTTCGCGTACATCTAACCATCATACTGGCAATAGATATCATGCATTCAGCCCAATGACCAAAGAGGTCGCTTTCCTATTTAGCCTTGTCTTTGTGTGAATATAATAAGCATCAATTTTAAATATTGAACGGCGAAGCTCAATAATTTCGATCGTGAAAAAAAAACTTAAAAAGTTCTTTACTTGATAGAAAACACCAGTCCCTAAAATTTGAAAATTGTTCTCATTTCACTATAAATTTCAACAAATAAAATGTTTTATTCTTGTAAGGCCGGTTTTTTTCTACTTACCTCACAATCGAGATGAAAAGCAGAATAGATAGAGATAGAGATGTAAGCATCAATTGTACCATCGAACTATAGTGCGCCTAAATATTGATTGCAATTGATGCCTTACAGCCCTTGGCTACTAATCTTCTATTATTTTAACGACCACTTGGCAATGGGGTAAACCTGTCTGCCTCAGACGCTAGTGGTTGCGGGTTCGATTCCCGCACGGAACAAAAAAAAAAAAAATTTTCCGTGTCTGGGTGTTTCTCTATTTATCTATTTATATTCTAGGTTCCCCCCTAGTTCGCTACATGGTATCCCATAACACAAGCTATGCTTACTTTGGGGCCATGTAGTTGGTGTGATTGTGTGCGGATTTTATTATTATTTATTTTATTATTAATAAACGTTGATGAATATTTATAAGTAGAATTTCATTTATGTACCTACAACAAAAATATTTTATTACATCTTAAACATAAAATATTACGGTATTTTATAATTACATTGTTGAATTGAATAATGATGTAATTAGTAATATCATGAAGGTAAATTTTAAATGGAAATTCAGGCTTGATATATTAAAATTAAATAAAAAAAATAATTGCAACAATATGTTAGGTTCAGATATCATTAATTACCTACCTATTTATAAACTACCGTACTTGTATGCGGGTGTTCCCCGCTAACCATCAAGACGAGTGCTCTGGTAATTTTACTTTATCTCCGGATATAATCTGTGGACATAGACCCGTCACTTATTTATCAACCTTTTTTATAAACTCCGACATAAAATACATAAGTGCATACAGGTGTCCCTCGCGTACCACCAAAGCTCTCCGGCAACCTACATCTGTACACGCCGCATGCCACAGAGATTCAATCTTAACAAATTATCAACCTTATTGACTCCTACTTAAATTACATATTTGCATGCATGTGTGCCTCGTCTATCACCATGGCGCGCTCCCGGCAACTTGCACTTTTACTCGCCGTACACCGAATAACCTGTGGAGACGTCTATCCCACACTATTTTATCAATCTTATTGACTGCGGTATAAACTACGAGCTTTCAGGCTACCTGCACTTGTACACGTCGCACACCGAGCACATTTAATCCTTAGCAATAATAATCTTTATTGACTTCAGCATAAACTAAATAATTCTCTACAGGCCTGCCTCGCGTACCACCAGAGCTCCCCGGCAACCAGCACCTATACGCGACGCTTACCGCAGACATTTAATCTTAAGAAATTATGAAACTTATGGACTCCTACATAAACTACATTCTTGCATGCAGGTGTGCCTGGCGTACCACCAAGGCGCGCTCCCCGGCAACCTGCACCTCTACACGCCGCACGCAGCAGTACGTGAGGGGTCTGTGCGCGTCGTGCAGGAAACCACCGCCTTTGACCGAGGATATGTAGCCGTCAACTGCTTCTCCACTACTGGCATTAATATACATGCGTTGCTTAAAGGACATTTTAAGCCTAAGGTTTGTGATGTTTTTGAGGGTTTCACGTGTTTTTTTTTATTATTTTAAGACTAAGCTCACGTTTGAACTCAATCCCACTTGATGGTAAGTGAAAATGAGATCGAAGATGAAAGTACACGGGCTCAGGAAACCACACAGAGTGGTAATATTTGGCGGCAGATTTTATACAGGGTTCATTTTTGACAACATCTACCAAATTTTTTTTACGTAATAAGTAACATTAATGGAAACCATTACTGCAAAAAAAAAGTAGTTATTTTTTTACACGGAAATTCATATTATTCACTAATAGTATATTATGTAACAAGTGAGTGAAGTTGCTAATTGCAGTCGAGGCTGTGATTTGAGCCCGAGCCGCAGGCGAGGGCTTAATAATGAGCCGAGACTGTAATTAGCAACGCTCACGAGTTACATACGACGTTTTTCAACACACTTGTGAGTAAAAGACAGACATACGTGGTCATAAAATAACAAACACATTTGATAACAAAGCTGTGAATTGTGATTGAAAAATGGCGCCGAACCTCGCTCATGCGCGTAGGTTTTTTTTTTCCGCCAAATGTGTCAATGTCTGTTTTGCATATACAGCCTATTTTAAGTGAAAATGTTTAATTTGGAGTGGTAAATGCAAATATTTTGATATTTTATAACAAATTATTGTAAATTGTGAATAATTTGTTTGATATACAAATTTGTTTTACTAATATAAGGCGCAAACATTTAAAAATGTAGGTATATGGATTTGAAGAGGTATAAAACCTCTTTGTTGTTTCTGAAAATATTTAATGTATAACCCGGACCAATAAAATATGCTCTGTTTACTCGCATGTAATTTGCACAAAGGTACAATTCAACTAAGTATGTAGGATTCGTTATATTATGCACTAGACTAGGGTATAATATATTATGCACGCGTGACTTATAGCCCAGTTTATAGTTCTAAATTCAATAGAATAACGCTCACTTTACGAGCAAGTGTGTTGAAAAATGTTAGGCACAACATGGTCATATTATTTTATGAATGAATACTATAAAGACTACGCGCAGTGGTACAGTACAACTTGTTTAAGCGAATGAATTACAACACAGACGTCTAAATTTTCAAAAAACAATCGTATCCTCTTGACAATAAGTGCCATTATATCGAGCAGGTAAGATACCGACATGTTCGCACGTGAACGAAACCGGCCGGCGCCGCGGCGGCGCCGCCGCCGTCGCAAACCCGGAAACACTTGTCTGTTGCCATGACCTTCATTCAGTCGCTCGCGCATCCTCGGCGAAAGTGCACGCGCAGCGTGCGTAATGCAGCTGCGTTCGCGAGAGCCCGCGAAACCTGCGCCGCATGTGTTTATTACACAGTGAGTCGTCGCTAACTATCGATAATGTTTACAAATAGGGAATCGTTTATCAGAACGAAGCTCGAAGCCTTTCTGATTTAAAAAACCAAATAGTGTGTGAATTTGACAAAGTGACACTGCAGTGCTAAATAAAGCCCATGAAAATACTTACGTTAAAACGTGCTAGACTCTGCCTGGAGAAAAATGGTATGCATTTTGATCACTTATTACACAGATTAGAGCTTTAATTAATGTAGGTACATAAGTTTATTCAATCTTTTTAAATACGCCGAAGTGCAAAATGCTTCTTCTTTCTATCTATTTTTGCATTCACTTAAAAGTATTATGTTAAATTTTCTCACATTAAATCCCTCAAACCTTTTGCAATTTGCCGGTTCTAAGCCTGTAAAAGTATGAAGAAAAGATTGTACGTAACTTGTGTAGGTAACTTTTTTTATTGCCTGTAGGTATGCATAACTACTGAACTCAAAGTGTGACCTTGCAACCTCATATCGTTAAAATGTTTTGTCGCGCGACAAAACATCTTGTAGTAGGTACTACGTCTTCGTAGTATTATTAAACGTAATCAATAAAGTGCCGCGTCATAGTATCGTATTGTGTATAGGGCATTCATCAATAACGACTATTCGTGAAACAAATGAAGGTGCCATATCTTTACTTTTTTCTACTTCGTTAATCGTATTATATCAAAGTACGTAATATTTAAATTTGGCAAGGGCCTACAAAACAACCCTGTATAAAGGGTAGTCGCTAGCCAGTCGAACCCTGATGGTATGCTATCCCAAGCGGGAGTAGCCGGGAATAGTCTTTCACGACTGTTCTGAGCCTCCACGGACATAAAAATAATTTCGATCCCGGCGGGGACTCGAACTCATATCTACCACATTCCTGCCAGGATCGATTTTATTTGGGTATTATTTTTATCTAAGTATTCAGTTAATATAGGCATAAATTAAATTATAAAATGCAAAAACTTCTTTAAAATTAGGTTTGTGATGTTTTTTGGTTTTACGTGAAGCCTTAAGGTATGCGCATCTCAGCTCAAAAATCCGCTTGAGTCACTCGTATACATCTTATGGATGTTTGTTTCTCAATCACTGCAGAACAGCTCAACGGATTCGGATGTAATTTTACAAAGTGATAGTGTACAGTCTGGAATAGCACATAAACTAATTTTTATCCCGATATTCTCGCGGAATTCGAAATTGTGGGGTAAAATATCGCACAGTATGCCGGAGAGGAGCGGGCCGCAGTTTATATAAAATGTTTACAAGTAACAGCCCGCTCAAACATGATCCGTTTAACAGGATATGTTTTACTGGATAACTCTTCTGTATCGTAAATATGTATACTGAATACTGTGACATATGTGAAGTCACTCATACAATTTCATGCGGAATCGATGAAAAAAAAAACGTATCCGGTAAAACGTATCCCGTAAAACGTACCATGTGTGAACGGGCTGCGGATTAGTGTAAGCGTTTCTTACTTATGCGCGATTTTTTATGTAATTAAACCAACATTTGAATACGATGAAGCTTGCCTTTCATCAGGGTAGGCAAGTTTAAGCAGGAGCCTTCTTCTTCATTAAACTTTTGTGGAGACTTATCTTCATTATATCTTAAATAATGATATTTGACGACTGAATTTATATTTATATGAAAACCTAAGACTTCCTACCGCCAAATAGAGTAGATTCTCTTATATGTATATAACGTACTTTGCCAGGTGTGGTAGGACTATTCTTTACTGAACTATACATGGCTGAAGGGTTCCAATGTGTAATACTTTTTACACATAATTTACATTTAGGTTAGGTTTTAGGTTATGTTTTAGGTAAGGTTTTAGGTTAGGCTGGGCGGAGGGTGGGACGGAGAAGGAGACGCCTTCTCCCTCCCGATAGGCCAGCCGTGGCGGGTGAGGGGACCTACTGTGGCTATACAGGCTATGAGTGGGGCAATGGCCGCGTGTACTAGGCCATTTCCTACGTGGGGGGCGCACGGCTCAGGCCGAGCGCAATCCGCCGGGGCTCGCGGGCAATGCTACTGGCGATACCGTGGGCTCCAATTATGGCGGGGGAGGTACAACTGGAGGTTAATAGTGGGTCGGTTCGGCCTTCTGCCGGATCATCTCCACATACCCCACCGTTCCCCCTTGATCGGGTACATGACAGCATGTTTTCCTCCAGCCAAAAAAAAATAAATAAATAAAAGGTGCTCTTATATGTATGTCGGAGCTAACGATAAGTTGGCGATATTAAGATGTTAGTATGACTTCATGGTAACGGAAGTATGTTGGTAGCACTGTTAAAGAGGGCGCTAAATGCAATGACTGACTGACATTCGATTGCAGCGCCATAGGTTATATCTTGAAGTAGGATGATGGCAAGTGACGCAGATACGGTTAGGACGGCTAGGTGCGCTGACGTATCTCGGACTGACGGTCGATAGTAGCTCGGTATTAATTGAGTTGGCATTGTAACTGACGGAACGGACTCGCGAATAAAGATCTTGTTGTGACTAAGCCAGGGTTATACCCAAGCCCACAGACTCGGTACTAAGTAACTGTCCAGTGATTAATTCTATCGTGTTTTGCGAGTAACCCTTCTTTTCGTTTTGTTTGTTTCTCCGACATCAGAAGTGGGATGAGCCCATGCATAATTAGTGTTTCGGTTCATTTTGCGAATAGACTTCGGGGATCTGACCAAGCTTAACTTTCGTTTGTGATTAGAGTAAATTCACGTGTCTTAGAGAGTTAACCATTTTGTGTGCCGTGTTTGTGTAAAAATATTTGCCATGTGTTGTTGATTAAATTCGTGATAACTTAGTGTGTGATTTAAAGGGATCCAATACGTTAATTTTGTTATTTTCATAACGTGTTTTTACTTGGTTCATTTCTATTGCGTGCGAGTTTTTGAAACATGGCAACTAAATTTCAATCGATTTATTTTGCGTTAATTTTGTATAGCTTGCGCTGCTGTGGCTTAATGCGTTTCTTTTTGAACCTTTACATTGTACCTTGGTAGATAGTAATGATATCACGGTTGAGCGGGTGAAATTTTGTGGTTAAGCGGCCTTCATAATGCCTTTTTAAATAGGTAGTCTGAATATTGAAGTTGTGGATTTTCTTTCTGATTGTCGTGTATCCGTGACTCGGTAGAAATCGCTTTGTATCTTGCCGATCTTCGATTATTTTGCTGCGATTCTTAGGAGACACGTTTTCTTATGTTTTGGTAACAGTAAACTTGTTATTATTTTGGCAATTGAAACGTAATATTACGATAGTGTGTGTTTAATGAATCACGGAGATAGGTAATAACGTCAAGATTGAAAAGATTGAAAATTAAAAATGCGTTGAACTTGTTGCGATTGACAAAAGAGCTGGATTTTACTGTCGAACTGTTTGCGGTTGTCGAACAATTTTAATACTTTGTTGTTGTGAATTATGAAGTACAATGCAATGACTAGCCTGTGTGGCAATGACAGCCTGTGTGGCAATGACTGGCCTGTGTGGCAATGACTAGCCTGTGTGGCAATGACAGCCTGTGTGGCAATGACAGCCTGTGTGGCAATGACAGCCTGTGTGGCAATGACAGCCTGTGTGGCAATGACTAGCCTGTGTGGCATTGAGTAGCCTGTGTGGCAATGAAAGCCTGTGTGGCAATGACTGACTTTTGTGACGGGACGGACGTCACTGCAGGGGAGCTTTGCATTGTTTGCTAATTGATTGGGTTGTTCTAGCAGCTTATGCTTGCTTTGTTTATTGTTCGTTCGCTGTCAAATTGTTTGATGTTACATTCAAAGTAAATTTCATTGTTTAATGTGCGGTTTTCTTATCGAAAATATTGTAGTTCGTACAATGCGTTGACGTTAGCCGATTCCTACTGAGTTTCTTGCTGGTTCTTCTCAGTAGATGGATCTTCCGAACCAGTGGTAGCTTTGCGTAAATTGTTAAATCGTGGATTTAGAATTTTGATGGAAATATTAAATTGAAGTAAAATTTTAAAAAATCTGTAGCGGTTAAAGTTTTGAATTTGCCAAAAGTACAAGTATCCATTGTAGTTGTAAAGAAAGATGTTATTTTTGGTGTTTGGAAGAGATTTAATGTGTTGTGGATACAGGTTCTCGTTCGCTGGTTTTGTGACTACGCCAGAAGGATTCTGGGTAGTGTGTTGAAGGAGTCATTGGTTGACTCAGGTTTCCCGTGGGGAAATGGTGTAATTGCTGTTAACCACGAACGATGTACCTTGTTGTTAATAATGAAAATAATGGATTTCAATGTTTGATTTGGAGATAATTGTTACTCATTGGTGCTTGGAACTTGGTTAACTGAAACGGTATTTTCAGTTATTAAAAATTCAAACTTGTGTGTTTTCTTTTCAGAATTTGCCTGACTTCATTGTCAGGAGTGGCCGAGCCGCCACTTTGGTATGATTGTTTCAGAATATCACACGAGGACGTGCTCCATCGCAGGATGGCCGTGTCAGAGCTAACGATAAGTTGGCGATATTAAGATGTTAGTATGACTTCATGGTAACGGAAGTATGTTGGTAGCACTGTTAAAGAGGGCGCTAAATGCAATGACTGACTGACATTCGATTGCAGCGCCATAGGTTATATCTTGAAGTAGGATGATGGCAAGTGACGCAGATACGGTTAGGACGGCTAGGTGCGCTGACGTATCTCGGACTGACGGTCGATAGTAGCTCGGTATTAATTGAGTTGGCATTGTAACTGACGGAACGGACTCGCGAATAAAGATCTTGTTGTGACTAAGCCAGGGTTATACCCAAGCCCACAGACTCGGTACTAAGTAACTGTCCAGTGATTAATTCTATCGTGTTTTTATGAGTAACGCTTTTCTTTTACGTTTTGTGTGTTTGTTTTCCGACATGTATATAACGTACTTTGCCAGGTGTGGTAGGACTATTCTTTACTGACTGTACATGGCTGAAGGGTTCCAATGTGTAATACTTATTACTTCATAATAACTTTACAATAACTATTTTCAAGCGGCCCTATCATAGCCATCAGCCAAGACGAGATCTTTAGATGATAAGTGACGGCGCTAACTACAAATTAGCGATATTAAGATGGTCGTTGGACTTGATGGTAGCGGAAGTATGTTGGCAGTACCTACTGTTGCAGAGGGCGCTAAATGCAATGAATGACTGTTTGACATTCGATTGCAGCGCCATCAAGTGATAGATAGACGATTAGGAAGGTTAGTTGCGAGGACGTATCTCAAACGGACGGTTTATAGCAGCTCGGTAATAAATGAGTTATCATTGTAGTTGTAACTGTAAAGTAATAGCAGGCCTGGCTCACTCCGCGCGGTACATTCGTTATTTACCTACAGCGAAGCGCTCCGCCGGCGTATTTCGAAAGGGTCGTGTGTCACGCGAGCGCCCGTCGTCGGGACGTTGTAGATACCTACCTACCTAATAGCACTCACAGTAATTCTATGATCGGGGTCGCAAATAGTATTTAAAAATGGACATAAAAAGAAACAAATTTAATTAGATTATGTTTAGATTTGATTATGTGAAATTTAGTAAACAAAACATAGATAGTATTACTAATTATTCGTCGTAACTTTTTTTTCATTTTGTACTTTAGGTAAGTTGAAATAATATTTTTTACAAAGGTAGAATAACAGTAATACCTACATCGGTAGATACTTAATTACAAATAAGGAGATGAATTTATTCTTCACTAGGCAGCAACCCTAACAGCGTAAGAAAAGATAAAAGGCATGCGATAGAAAGAGACAAAACTTCTAGGTATATAAATTTGCAGGTATGTAATGCTGTGCAAGCTGAATTCCACCGTATCGCGTCGTAGCAAGACTCGAATTTATTTAGATCTCCTTGCGGAGTAATTCTTCTGTACCGGTACTATTACTTATTCTGTGGTAATAGACGGAACGTAACCACGAATATATATTATGTTGTGAATAAGACAATGAAAGTACAAAAATAAGTACAATTAAGAATAAACAAATGTTGGTGGTCCTACATAGAAACAATTTATTTTTCGGCTCGGTGAAGCAATTTTCTATAATTTTCCTTAATTAACAATTCTGTCATTATAATTGGCATCTGTACAAGTACAATTATTGGCCGTTGTACGAAACTCTAACAAAAAAATGACTTTTTCTTTAATTTCTATTAATTTTATTTCCCTGTTTATAAATTACTGACTGTTCTCTGTTTCGAATGTATTTCTATGCTGTAACAGGAAAAAAAGAATTTTTTATTCTAGGCTTTCCCCTAAAAATTTGCGGATTTTCAGTCCAATCCACTAAACCGATTCAGCTTAAAAGAGGAGCAAACATTCATCAATCTTTACAAACTTTCACGTAGGTATACGACTTTTAATTATTTTGTTAGGTATAAAGCTCGCGAATATAATCAATTAGATAATGAACAGTTTAAAGTTGTTTTTTTCCAGAAGAAACTAGTAGGTATGTAGGTATATTGAATATATTGCAATTTAAGTTATGTAAGTACTTATATATTTTTTATTCTTGAACTCGCTGCTCGCGCAAAACCGTTTATACAGGCTTAAAAGAGGCTTTGGCTTACTGTTTTAATTAAGTGAGCGACTGACTGCGAGTGACGAGAAATCAATGAAACAGCGACATAGAAACATTATTCAATCATGAAGCTCTAGGTTTTATGGCCCTTAGCTAGCCGTCAGCTCGCTTCGCTCGCTCTGCCATTTCGGCACCCTGAAAATTCTGACATCCAACACCCAGCATTGGGCTAGCTTGGTAGATTACGGCCTGAACCTCCTCGTCACCCAGAGGAGACACTCATAGCCCTGCAGTGGGCTCATTACACGGAGTTGTGATGATGATTTCATACCGTTCATTTTCATATTTTTTTCAAGATATTCCAAATTTGTTTTTTAGGCGCTCGTTTTATTATTTCCCTAAAATAAATATGTACCTACCTACCTACCTTTATTTTAAAAATGTTGATCAATAAATAAATATTTTTGACTATTTTTGTATATCTCACTTAATTTTAATGTTTTTTTTTATCGAAAATCACTTTTTTGAAACAGCTTTTTAAACCGGACCACCTTTGGTCCATATTTAAATCGTACAAAAAACATCAATTATCGATTTATAAATTAACGGAGGTACTAAGTAATCTGGTAAGAAACATACAAATGAAAAATATTCCTTTTTGCACTCAGTTGAAAAGTAGACATTATCTTCTGATAATACTACCAAATTAGTTTTGCAAGCTTCACGGAAGGGAATCCTTAGATGAATACAGTGACTGTTATTTAATGAGGTCATCAGGGATTCAAAGCTTATCGTATTCTGAGAGAATTCATTTGAGATTTATTAGACATTCAGTTCCATTCTGTTCTGTAACTTAATTGATAAAAAATATTATTGAAATTAGGTACCATCGAACCAACTGAATCATGACCGATTTTGCTGAAAATTCGTTTGAAAATGTCAAACTTGTAAGGTCTATCGCGGAATAATGCACTTATGACTTTTTAAATAGGTACTGTATGAATTATGCAGTCATTAAATGTCAGTGTCGAATGAAATGATAACAAGTTCATCACCAAGGAAACCTATCTTCAAGCAAATTTCTAATTTGGAAGATTTGCCAAAATGAGTTTGTTCATCACCATCATCATCATCATCATAACTCCGTGTAATGGGCCCACTGCAGGGCATGAGTCTCTCCTCTGGGTGACGAGGAGGTTTAGGCCATAATCCACCGAGCTGGCCCACTGCTGGGTGGTGGATGTCAGAATTTTCAGGGTGCCGATATGGCTTCTGACAAACCCTAACGACTACTGTATACAAGTATACAGCACCCGGGACCGACAGCTTAACGTGCCCTCCGAAGCACGGAAGTCGCCGTGAGAAACGAATGGTCGGCGGTCACCCATCCAAGTACCGACAGCGCCGAACGTTGCTTAACCTGTGATATCGTAAGATACACACGGTAACCACGGCGCCACGACGACTTCTGTGCTTGACAACTTGTGCATGAGCTTGTTGTGGGTCATGATTCAGTTGGTTCAATAGTACCTAAGGATAGTACATACAGAAGTTGCTTAACTTTGTGAACAGTATCTTAGTGATCAGATTTGCAGTAATTTGTAAAATATAAATTCAGTTGATACACCTACAGTCTGATATTAGTAAGCAACTAGCTTTATCCCGCAACTTCGTATGCGCTTAACTACCCTTGTCGTGGAAATTTCAGAAACTATACAACCAGACACCCACTGAAAGAACCTTTATACCAAGTATCACACCCATGCACTCAAGGAATAAGTTTTTTGGGAATTTTGAGATTTTTTTTCGTAGCACAACCAGTCACTCTTTGAAGAACCTTCATGCCAAGTATCACATCCGTACACACAAGGAATAAGATTTTTCATACAAACTAAAAAGTCCAACCCCTTCCCGTGGGAATTTCGGTAATTCCTTCCATAATACAAGCAGACACTTATTGAGGAACCTTTATATCAAGTATGACATCCGTGCACTCAAGGGATGGGATTTTTTCATACAAACTAAAACATCATATATTTCCCGTTCCCGTAGGAATTTCGGGAATTCCTTTCATAACACAACCAGACACACATTGAAAAACCTTTACACCAAGTTTCACATCGGTGCACTCAAGGAATAAGATTTTTCATACTAACTAATAATAATAAATAATAATAATAAATAAATATTTCTGACACTCACACAACATTATATAGCCTAAATTAAGTTTCTTAAAGAACTTGTGTTATAGATACTAGATAACTGATATACTTATGAAATATACTAAAACGTCCTATATTTCCCGTTCCCGTGGGAATTTCGAGAATTCCTTCCTTAGTGCACCTCTACATCCCCTAAAGAAAGTATGTTCTAAATTTTAGCTCTCTACGCCCAGTAGTTACGGCTGTACGTTGTCTGTCAGTCACTCAGTACCTCAGTCACTCAGTCAGTAACGGAACAGTTTTATATATATTGATTGATTGATGATTTGATAAGTAGATATTTTTGAGGCAGCCTTCTGTTCTGGCTGACACAAGCACCAGATAAGGCCAACACTATCTCCATTTCCTTCTCATCCAACGCCATCTCCATCTCCTTCTTATCCATACAACAGCAAGAACGTCATGCTCCCTCAGGCGGCATGGCTAGCGGTAGCGTCGGGTGTCGGGTCACCCTCTTCCCTAAAATATGGTTGAGGAGAGTGATGGCTGGTGCTTGCGTTATACTCGTGAACGGGTGCTGCTAGCGGTGCCAGGTCGTTTTGCTGAAGACTGACTATGTTACTTTTTTGAATTTGACTCTAACTTCCCCATCTCCATCCCATTCCCCCATGTTCACGTCCGTGTTAGTGTCCAGTCTCTGTCCACGACTATCCTCAACTCCATCCACATTATCTGTAATATCTCTCACCTCTATCGCTACCTCTATCGCTACATCTATCTACTTCTATCTTTACCTCTATATCTATGTCTACGTTTCTGTCTAGTGCTTGATTGCCTAATGTATAAATATAATAGTAGACTCCAGAAGATCACCAACTCGTTCATGGGTCAATGTGTACGCTTTTATAATAAAACTCCAAAATATTTAAGATTAACCCTTCGATAGATTTAAGGATAAGCATAAAGTTTTATTATAAGATATCCGGATGCAAGAAGATTGTAAATTGTTGTTGTTGTTATTGTTATTGTGTATTTTTAAAAGATGATTGCTGTTGAGTTTCTTGCCACTTCTTCTCAACAGATCGACTTTCCGAAGTGGTGGTAGATTCAGTTCAATTTGTAAATTGTGACTTATTTCAAATGTATTTAAATACTTACGAAATAAAGATTCTTTTGACTTTGACTTTGACTTTGGCAGATTGATATTTTTTATATTGCATAAGTAACTAACGATTTTTTTATGAATTATGTAATAAATTGATTAGTTAGGTACCTAATTGATAAAGTCCGATTATCTACTGCACCAAACGGTAACGTCGCAATCAAAGTTTGAATATCGCGCCCGGCGACGGAAATTGGCAACGTCGCAATAGTTCGCGCAAAAAATAGAAAATATCAGATTTATCTGTAACCAGAATAATGAAAGGAAATAAAAAATATCATATAAATGTATCTTCGTAAATAATCAGTGATAATTTAATTTAATTTACGTATACATATAAAAAATAAGTTGAGGTTTCCGAAGTTTTACGTAAACCTCAACTTATATTTTATACGTATATTTGATTTTTGATTCCAGCAACAAAACCGCTACAAAACCAACCTGCCCTATCTAGTGCTTGTGTCAGCCAGAACAGAAGGCTGCCTCAAAGAAATATTTGACATAATGAAGAAGCTGCCATTAGATCCAGAGTGGATTGGACTGATGCATAATATTCACAGTACTGACATCCCTGGCCATATGGGCAGAGGATATGTAATTTTGGGTGAGTAATTCTTAATAAGGTTTTTTTTTCAACAAATAACGGCTATAAGAAATCCTTTTTCATAGTTCCTGTTGGAAATGGGATGCAGAACCAAAGTTAAGTTAAAAACAAGTGTACGAGGCAATAAACGTTTATTGAAAAAAAAATTTGAATAGACAATTTTAAATAATGCTTGAGTGATCGTTTGATAGGTTTGTACAGAGTGATTGATGACTGGGATTTTGATTATTCCAACAGTTCCTTGTTTCAAAAGCGTGGGAAAGAGTGGTAGGTATATTTAGAAACATTCTACTTTTACGCTCCTTTTCTCTCAACCATATGTTATTTTTATTCATATGTTACCCTATGTTACCCTTATCAACATGAGACGCAGCGTTATATGCTCACTGCTAGACAAAGGCCTTCCCCAAGGTTTTCCACACCACTCATATGAAGAAGAAGCTCCGCTATCAAATGCGCTGCCAACATGTAGCGTTTACTTACGACCAAGACCATAACGTTGGCAGGTCTCCCTATATATGTGATCACCACTCAAGAAATTTACAGCCGTGACGGCAATTTCTATCCTCCTTTTTTTTTTTTTATAAGTGACTAAACCCGCGTTTGACCTCAATCTCACCTGATGGTAAGTGACGATGAGGTCGAAGATGAAAGCACACGGGTTTAGGAAGGAACTGGCTCTTTATACAATATTGCCGGAACAAATTACCGCCGGAGCGGTAACATTTGGCGGCAGACTTTATATAAAGGGTGGTCGCTAGCCAGGCGGACCCAGAAGGGATCCTACCACCAAGCAATAATCCTATATCTATATCCCCTTTCTCTCTCGGAGCTTTCTCTTCTTATCTCTTCTTATTCTTTCCCCATTTTTCTCTACTCTCTCTTTTCATCCCACCTGCATTAGACCTTTCTTAGCTGATATAAAAATATGATGTCCTATGCCCAGAAATATCTTAATATATTCTATTCTCTTCCCTTCTCTCTATACCCTTTCTTTCCTTCCCGATCATGGGATGTCTCCCGGCTGATGTTAAAATGTGTGGCCCTGTCCCCAGACAAGGGCGACGGCTCCACCAGCAGCGTGTCGGCGGAGAGCGCGTCGTACTGCGACGGGACGCTCCCGCCCGTGTGGTTCGTGTACAGCGGCATGGGCTCGCAGTGGCCCGCCATGGGCCGGGAACTCATGAAGATACCTATATTCGCTGCTGCTATCGAAAAGTAATGGACTGATTTTTGTTTTGAGTTAAAATTTTTGGGACCAAATTCTATTTTTATCATCTCGTCTCACTAAAAAAATAATTGGCTTTCTATTAAACATTACACAATCACATCACCGGCAAAAATATACAGGGTCCTCCCATAATAGTCAATTATATTTTAGTGCCTAGCAGATCAAAAATGATGAGAGGGCAGAGCTACAATTTTTTTTTTAAAAATTTTCTGTAAATTCTTCTTAGAGAATAAAATTTAAGTTTAATTATTATTTTATGCCTACATACCATACGATGGCGTTTTAATTACTTCCTATATTATATAAACTACAGTTTTTCAGTTGTGAACAGTTGTTCACTAAGAAGTAAGTTTATGTAAAGTATATAAAAAAAATCTTTCTTCTTTTTATTGAGATCCACTCCACATGCTTAATCTGTTATTAAAATATAAGTTATCGACTAATATTGGAAGACCCTCTACAAAGAAATAAGAAGTGCATTTTCCAAATTTTACTCTGTTTTAATATAAATCCTTTTTCAAACTCTATGTGGCTATTTATAATCAGTATAATTCAAGATTTAAACAGAAATTAAAGTCAAAAACTCAGCTTTGTATTTAGTTTTTAAATATTACCACTATATTTTTTTCTGAGACTAACCGATTCGTTTTATTTTAACAGGTGCCGTTTGGTTCTCGAGCCGAAAGGGGTGGACATCGTTAGGATTCTTACTGATCCGGATAAAACAATTTACGATAATATTCTGCACTCCTTCGTCGGAATCGCT
This sequence comes from Stenoptilia bipunctidactyla, assembly GCA_944452665.1. NCBI lineage: Eukaryota > Metazoa > Arthropoda > Insecta > Lepidoptera > Pterophoridae > Stenoptilia > Stenoptilia bipunctidactyla. The sequence continues at coordinate 25,676,157 of OX101735.1, forward strand.
GCGGTTCAGATTGGGTTAACTGATATCTTGAAAGAAATGGGTATTGTGCCCGATAATATTATCGGTAAGGAATAAAATAAATCTAAGATTTAAAGTAATAGCAGAGAAGTTTTGTCTCCTTAAAGTTTTAGATGAAATACTTTCTTATTTGGTATTGTTAAAGTTTACATTGCGCTGACAATGTTTTACTTACGTATTAACCTTATACATAATATGATTTTCCCTGGGTGACGTGGAGATTTATATCCATTTTTAATTAAAATGCAGTTCTTTATTAAAACTTTCGTTGCAGTAGGTATAACTAAGACTTGGAACTTAAACGTGTTATCTATATACAGGGTTACTGGTTAAGTAGACCTAGATCCGTTAAGGGCGTATAGTACCCGTCTTTTCTAAATTATTTCACTATGAAATACCCTACCTCAAAACCTATTGCGTCTGCTGATGGATAGAAATAGGATAATCAACGTGGCAAACAAAATGCGAAGAAATTTGACCACTGTTGCAGTTAAAACTGGGCTTCACTGATTAATACGAAAATGTATCCAAAACAAAGGCGGACATGTTGAAAGTGAATTTTAATGGACAACTTTTGTTATATTTTACTTTCCAGGGCTAAAAAATGAATTTAGATCAATCAGCCTAATTATTTTTACGTCCAGTATCGACAACGAAACTAAGATTTTTGCTCCGATTTGAAATAAAAGCCTTGATTGTTATACTCTTGTTGGGTATCTGACAAAACGTTGATATTTGTAAGCATTTAACATCTTCCATACTGTTTTTTTCAGATATGGCATACCGACCGGGCTCTGCGACTGGATATCTGATTTTCTGAGGGAACGGTCGATTCGAGTAGTCTTAGACGGCTACTCCTCTGACCTAATGGCGATTAATGCCGGGGTACCTCAGGGATCTGTTCTCTCTGCAACTTTATTCTTGCTGCACATTAATGACCTCCTAACACCAGGCATTATTGGATATGCTGATGACAGCACTGTTGTTGAGAGATATATATCCAATGCGCGAACGAGCGCCCAAGAAATCCAGGTTTTGAGAAAGTCTATGATTGAGCGCGTTGATTCGACCTTGCGGAATGTGTCCGATTGGGGCAAATCTAACCTGGTCAAATTCAACGCCTCCAAAACACAAGCTTGTCTATTCTCCGCAAAAAAGAGCACCTTTACTTTTACGCCCACTTTCCAGAATGTATCTGTTCCCATCACCGACCAACTAGAGCTTTTGGGCGTCACTATAACGTCCAAATTAAACTTCGGACAACAAATTGAGTCTATGGTAAAAACGGCTTCAAAAAAATTGGGTATCATCTCGAAGGTCCGGCGGTACTTCAGCCCTGAACGGCTGCTCAACTTATACACAGCCCAAGTGAGGTCGTGCATGGAGTACTGTAGTCACCTTTGGGATGGTTCTGCCAAATACCAGCTCGAAGCGCTAGACTCTGTTGACCGAAGAGCCCGTAAAATCATAAACAACAACAACCTTACAAATAAAAAATTGCAGACGCTGGAGCATCGTCTTAAGGTTGCTTGTTTGACAGTATTTTATCGGCTACATTTTGGTGAGTGTGCGAGTGCTCTTTTTGACCAAATTGAACCCACCCCTTTTTACCACCGGACTACCAGACGCAGACAGAACTTCCATCCCTATATAGTGGATTTACCAAGAAGTCGAACAAAACGCTTCGATGGTTCCTTTTTGGTACGGATTGCCAAGGAGTGGAACAATCTGCCCGCGTCTGTTTTTCCTGACCACTACAGTCCTGGAACTTTTAAGTGTCGAGTGAATAGGTTTCTCGTGGATGGACGTGTAACACCATAGTCTTCATGCGCACTTTCCATCAGGTGGCATGGAAGACAAACGTCCTATCCTTACAATATTAAAAAAAAAATATATATTCTTAATAGGAAAGTAAACTTTTTTTTTTATTATTTCCACTTTCAATCGCTCAGAATTATGTATTTTGTAATCTGACGTAAAATTTTGGCTACTTAGATCATAGAACAGGGATGAAAATCAAATAATAATAATGTAAAAGTGCACCAATTTTAAAATATGATATTTAATGGCATTAAATCGGCAATTTTTATAAAAAAAAAAATTAAAGTCGTTTATCTCGAAAACAGTTAGGATTGGGGTAGGGTGTTTGGTCCAATTTAGAAAAGACGAGTACTATACGCTTTTAACGGATCTAGGTTTACTTAACCAGTAACCCTGTATATAAAAGGCTAAGTTGACTGACTTAGGTATCAACTTAATTTAGGTATCAATTAGAACATCAGTATTTTTTGATTTACCAAATGTTCCAACCGAGTTGCAACGAGGTAACAATAACAGTGATCGGCTCAACACTTATCGGCTATGCAATAATACGATAAAGTCAGTTTGAAAGCATTGGTCAAGTGCCAGGCATTAGTGTTGACAAAACAACAGAAAGTTAGGAAGTCTAAGTTAAAACTGTTGACATTGGGACGTTGCGGTTTCCAAAGCTTAGAGCAACAACAAATGCCATTTGAATGAAACGTTCAATTTATTAGTGTCCTTAGATTTTAAAACAATTTATATAAAACTGTTGTTTTTGGAAATATATTTTTTCTTTGTAATAAACCTACTGTGGTTTATGAGTCTCTACCTTGAGTGCAAAGGTAGTAGAGGCCGTAATCCAACAAGCTGTCCGATTGATGGTTAGCACAAACTATGTCGCGGAAAACAACGCCCTTCTTCTTCATCAACATTAGTTGTTTTTAAGATAAGGCCTTTTTTATATGAATGTTGTGGTATACAACACAGGCCACAGCGTGGGCGAGCTGGGCTGCGCGTACGCGGCGGGCAGCTTCACGGCGGAGCAGATGGTGCTGGCGGCGCGCGCGCGCGGACAAGTGTCGCTCCACGCCGGCTTCAGCCGCGGCTCCATGGCCGCCGTGGGGCTGGGATATCAAGAGGTATGCATCATCGAAAGCTGACTTATTAAGAAATAAATAAACACATTTATTCGGCATAACAAAGAAAAATAAACTAAACAAAAATCAACAAAAAATAAATACAATATTAAAAATGCCGAAATGGACGCAACTCAGCATAGTGCTGCCATCAGCCTTGACTTTCAGCTGCAACCTTTAGGAGTGAGGAGTACAGAATACATTAAGATACACCAATAAAAATACATTTTCGTTATTTAGCCAAAAATTTTAAGAATGTAAAGTATATCTACATACTGCATTGTTTATTTAATTAATATATAACTTACATATGATATGAAGTTCCAAGTTTGGGGACTGAAAACTGCTCGCGTCCGCAAGGTTTAGCCCTCGACGCCTTGTACGTGGTCCCTGGGTGGTGCCAAACGAGCAGTAAAATCTGGTGGTAGGCTTCGGCCGTGGCTTGTCACCACCCACTAGACAAAACCATGCCGCCAAGTAACCTAGTTGCGTTCCGGCATGATGTCTAGTGTAGCCATTGAGGAGGATAGGTCTGAGTAATCGTGCTGCATTGGAGAACTGTTTTCAACTCGTAGGATAATGACTCACCGGGTGACTCGTTTTGGAGGGTAGCGGGATCCGAAGCACGGTGCACCGCTGGCCGACCGCAGGTAGTAGGGGGCCCAAGTAGCATGCCAGCCACATGCAAAAGGCTGCCCCGCCACCTCGCGAAAAATCCCGGGAGGCTCCATCGTGCCGGCTGGCGACCGGTTTGAGAGGACCCGATGTCGAACTCGGGGGGGTTCGGGCGTCCCCGCAGTCTCCAAGCGAGTTTCCCAAAGGTGCGTTACCCCTATCGAGTTGCTTGGTTCCATTTGCAGCACTTCACTCAACTTCTGTTCTCCTCCCTATTCAATCCACTCCAAAACTAATGAAAGGTCCAAAGAAGAGTAAGGTAACAAAGCGGTTGCACTTCCTCTCGTTTGAAGTGCACTTCTGTAACATCCGAGGAGTGCACTCCAATCTCAATGATGTCCACCACCACCTCGAGACGGAGAGACCCCACCTACTCTTCCTAACGGAGACGCAGATCTGTGATCCGTCAGACTCGGCATACCTTTGTTACCCAGGTTACATCCTGGAGTCCAAATTCCACCCGCACGCCGGGGTGTGCATGTATGCCAGTGACAAAATCTGTTGTCAGCGTCTCCAATACTTAGAAGTGCCGGACCTTTCAGTTATGTGGGTTCACATAGATATCGGCCTAGACCAAATGGTATACGCTGGTATTATCGGTCACACAGCGGAGATCGGGAGACAACAAGGCTTATGGACTATCTCAGCAGTACAGCGGACAAGGTTCAGCAACGTTTTCCCACAGCGCAGTTGGTGTTCCTGGAGGATTTTAACGCACACCACGGACAGTGGTTATACCCGTTTCAGGACACTGACCATGCTGGTAGAGAGGCTTTTAAGTTTTCACTCACTCATGGCCTCTCTTAGCTTGTTGACGAGCCTACGCGCATCCCAGACGTTGCTGGCCACACTGCTTACTGCCTGGACCTTCTGCTGACAACCGATCCCGACAGATATTCGGTGTCCGTCACTGCACCCTTAGGGACACCCGATCACTGTCTGGTGAAATCTGTATCGCAGTACTCGCCACCTGACACCCAACCAAGTGGTTCCAGGCAAGTATGGCGTTACAAGTCGGCAGATTGGGATGAAATGCGACATTTCTTCGCATCTTATCCGTGGCGGCAAGCTTGTTTTACATCAACCGATCCATCGTGCTGCGCTGATGCAGTCTCAAGTGTGATAGGTCAAGCAATGGAATTCTTCATTCCCTACGCTGATCTATCCCTTGAAACCAAAGCTCGCCCATGGTTTAGTGCTGAATGCTTTTCCGCCGAAAAGCGTAAGCGAGAAGCGTACAAAGCCTGGGCAACCGCTCGCAGAAGCAAAGCCGTGGATTCGCATGAACACAAGAAGAGGTAAAAAGAGCTCGTTTCGCCCACATAGGCTGTATTGGAGACACAATAGCGTCATACCCTTCGGGAAGTAAAGCTTTCTGGTCCCTCGCCAAGTCGGTCGAAACGAACTTTTGTCGCCCATCGCTGCCGCCACTGCGGAAACCTGACGGTTCCCTGGCCCACACCGCTAAGGAAAAGGCGGATTTATTTGCCAGTATCTTTGCGGAAAATTCTCGTCTAGATAGCCAAGGAAAAATCCCACCCCAATTACCTCAGTTCGGTCCTACAATGGGTACCGTTCATATTCGTCAAAAGGAGGTTCTTAAATGCTTGCTGCACCTAGACGAGAATAAGGCTAGCGGTCCAGATGGTATTCCTGCAGTGGTGTTGAAACGCTGCGCAGCTGAGTTGTCTCCCGTTTTGACGCGTCTCTATAGACTTTTTTTGGATTCTGGTAAAGTCCCAAAATCCTGGAAGCTGGCTAACGTACAACCAGTACCGAAGAAGGGAAGCCGTGCTGATCCTGTCAACTATCGACCAATCTCAATTACTTCCATACTTTGCAAAGTCATGGAACGTGTATTGAACAATCGACTCCTGGCATACCTCGAGACCAACGAGCTCCTTAGCAATAGCCAATATGGTTTCCGCAGTGGACACTCGACCGGCGATCTTCTCGTGTATGCCACACACTTATGGAGTGAGGCCTTGGAGGGTCATGGTGAAGCAATAGCTGTTTCCTTAGACATATCCAAGGCCTTTGACAGGGTCTGGCATGATGGTCTCTTAAGCAAGCTTCCAGCATACGTCTTAGACGGCTACTCCTCTGACCTAATGGCGATTAATGCCGGGGTACCTCAGGGATCTGTTCTCTCTGCAACTGACAGCACTGTTGTTGAGAGATATATATCCAATGCGCGAACGAGCGCCCATGAAATCCAGGTTTTGAGAAGGTCTATGATTGAGCGCGTTGATTCGACCTTGCGGAATGTGTCCGATTGGGGCGAATCTAACCTGGTCAAATTCAACGCCTCCAAAACACAAGCGTGTCTATTCTCCGCAAAAAAGAGCACCTTAATTTTACGCCCACTTTCCAGAATGTATCTATTCCCATCACCGACCAACTAGGGCTTTTGGGCGTCACTATAACGTCCAAATTAAACTTTGGTCAACAAATTGAGTCTATGGCAAAAACGGCTTCAAAAAAATTGGGTATCATCTCGAAGGTCCGGCGGTATTTCAGCCCTGAACGGCTGCTCAACTTATACACAGCCCAAGTGAGGTCGTGCATGGAGTACTGTAGTCACCTTTGGGATGGTTCTGCCAAATACCAGCTCGAAGCGCTAGACTCTGTTGACCGAAGAGCTCGTAAAATCATAAATAACAACAACCTTACAAATAAAAAAATGCAGACGCTGGAGCATCGTCGTAAGGTTGCTTGTTTGACAGTATTTTATCGGCTACATTTTGGTGAGTGTGCGAGTGCTCTTTTTGACCAAATTAAACCCACCCCTTTTTACCACCGGACTACCAGACGCAGACAGAACTTCCATCCCTATATAGTGGATTTACCAAGAAGTCGAACAAAACGCTTCGATAGTTCCTTTTTGGTACGGATTGCCAAGGAGTGGAACAATCTGCCTGCGTCTGTTTTTCCTGACCACTACAGTCCTGGAACTTTTAAGTGTCGAGTGAATAGGTTTCTCGTGGATGGACGTGTAACACCATAGTCTTCATGCGCACTTTCCATCAGGTGGCATGGAAGACAAACGTCCTATCCTTACAATATAAAAAAAAAAAAAAAGTAACAAAAAGCAAACATAAAATTTCAGAACTAATTACTTATATTGACCACATATAATAAGTACCTACACAGAAATCGAAGACATTAGACCTGTTCGAGTATATACAAAATTATATTATATTTAATACTAGTTCTCAAACAAATTGAACTTAAAAACTAAACACTTACCATAACATATTAAAACTGATAACTTATTTCACTTGGTATGCAACTTACAAAAAAAACCTCATTTTTAGTATCGGTAATTAAAACCGTGCTTCACCTCAACTCCATTTGAAAGTAAACGAAGATGGGTCAAAAATTACTGCAAATTGGTCCAAAAAGATACCAGCTCTTTAAAAAATATGGATGCAATACATCACCCTTCGAGATATGATATCTAGCCGCAGGCTTTAAATAACAGCTGGTCGGTAGCCAGCCAGGCTCGCTCTGAAGGGTCCCGCCCCTGAGCGAGAGTGGCTCCGATTTGTTGCCTATCACGACATGATTATCCAGGGGTAATAGGGCTGTTCTAACTTTAAACATATTAATAATACGACATTAACATGTTATTAAAATAAAATTCTTCCATGCTGGACTGGGAGCGAAAAAAAACCATAGAATGTGCCAGTTGCTTCTCTTCCCGGTTATACTGTAAAAGTCAGTTAAGAGACGGAGGTTTTATTGGCGTTTTTACGAGCGATAGGCTGACCACCTGTCACTAAAATAGACTCTTCCATCATAATAATACCTTCGGATTTGTCAAACGTGACATCAGATGGTTTCATGGCATCTGGTGTTCTGCCTACCTCATAAGGGATACAGGCGTGAAGTTATTAATGTATATGTACGTATGTATATTAACATGACTTGTTTTATTTCAAGGTCTTACCTCTATGCCCGCCTGAGATCCAAGTGGCCTGCCACAACAGCGCAGAGTCGTCCACTATATCTGGACCCGCGGAAGCAATGAAAACCTTCGTGGCGGAGCTCACCAGTAAGGGAATCTTCGCGAAGGAAGTCCCGTGCTCTAACATTGCTTATCACTCGAAATACATCGCTAGTGCAGGTAAATACATATTATATATTATTTGTGTGTTTTTCGTAGTAAATTCTAGATACCATATCACCTAGTCTATTTTTGTTCTTGAGTAATTTCTTATGTCTTTAACTATTTTGATTCAAAATTTCACCTGACTCGGTTCTGTGATTTAGCTGCGAAACTGGAACAAATGGACGGACTTTCGCGTTTGTAAATGAAATTTTTCACACAATTTCACACCATGATACAGTTAATATAAAAGAACAATCGGTACCTACTTGGAACTTCATCACTTCCCGTTTGCGTTCGCTCCCGAACGGTCGTGTCTGCGGCCGCTCCCGAGTGTTCGTATTGCGCTGCCCTTGTTTCCTCCCCCGCACTCGTGCGGGTCAGGTGCCAAGTTAAGCTCTTTCGGAAAGTTTTCTCTTGTGGAGGCTGTGTGGTGTCGGGGCTAATTCATCTGCCCTTTTCAGGGCGGACCCGACTGCTGCCGGCCGAAGCATCGCTGATCAGGTGGATAAGTAACCGTGACAACTAAGCCTGGTCGTCCGCCGTTCACCGGCAATAGGTCCGTTTCTTAGGTTGATCTCTTTTACAGCGCAGATTGTGCAGTCATCTCGCCGTTCACCGGCACGAAGCTCCGTCTGGTTTCGATAGACTTTCTTCTGTCAGCTCAGCATTATGCCTCGTCACACTCAGTGTAACGATGATAATTGCGCAAACTCCCGTCGTTTGTTGATGGCCTTTGAAGGACTCAAATCAACTTATCAAAACGGCGCACGCCGTCTCCAGACCGTAATCGAGTCCTTACAGCAGCAGAACGCGTCCTTGCAGCAGTCCCTTCAGCAGCAACCAGCCGCTCGTACCCCTTCCCATTCGTCTAAAATCAGACAATTGGAAGCACAACATGCATCTGAGAAGGATGCCCTTCTCACTCAAATCAATTCCTTGCAGGAGCAATTATCTGCTCGTCCCTCGTCTTCAGACTTCAGTCAGTTGTCTTCAGATTTCAGCCAGATGTCCAGCGATAAACAATCACTGGAAGCCCAATATGCAGCCGAGAAGGAAGCTCTTCTCGCTCAAATCGAGTCCATGCGAAAGCAGGTCGCCTCTCTTTCACAGGGATTTCACACCGATTCTCCGGCGTCTCCAGGTCCATCCGAGTACGTCGACCCCTTTTCAAACTGCATGTCGGTAGATTCCACCGCATGCAAACAGAAAACTACCCCGCCGGGTAGTGATTCCGACTCCACTCCTTTAGTTCCAGAATCTCCTGCTCCGTTCACAGAGGTTCGCAAAAAGTCCAAGTCTAAGAAGAAGAAGCAAGATGCTTCTTCGAACTTATCTGCTCCTGCGCCTTTTGTTTCAGCGATCCCGGCGTCACAGCCTGCGTCGCAATCAGATTCGGCTCCGCCGAAAGTCAAGTCTCCGCCCCCCGTCTTTCTACGGGACAAGAGCCGCTGGACCGAGGTCTCAGCTCTCTGCGGAACGCACTCCCCGAAGATCCAGTATAGTAAGGCATCCAATGTGGGTGACTCTATTAAGGTCGTTGTCTGCTCAATTTCTGATTTCAGGAATTTCACTCGGCTTCTTGCTGACAAGAAACTCGAGTACCACACTTACGCCCTCCCTGAGGAGCGTAAGATTCGTGCCGTCCTCAGGAACGTGCCGTTCGAGCTCTCGAACGAGCAAATCCAAGAGGACTTGTCTTCTCAAGGAATCCTAGCGAAGAGCCCGCAAGGGCAGTCCATTTTCAGAGGCAAGCTCACCGTGTGCGGTCTCTCCAACATCCGAGTCGAAGTTCCACACAAACGTGGTTTCCCAGGTCAGTGCCACCGCTGCCAATTGTATGGTCATGCGGCGGCAAACTGTTTTGCTTCCCCTAGGTGCGTCAAGTGCCTAGATCCGCATGGGACTAAGGAGTGCTCTCGCACTCCCGAATCGCCCACCGCTCCGTCCTGCGTCTTGTGCGGCCAGTCAGGCCAGCAAACTTTCGCGGCTGCTCCAAGGCACCGCGTGCAGCCAGGGCTACCGTGAAGCCCATCGAGAACTGGAGAGAGCGACCGCAGCCTAGCTCGGACGCTCCTCCAGTCAGTTCAAAGGCCCCTAAGGCCTTCACCTCTTCCGTTTCAGGTCAGCGCAGCCGGGACGCGACTCAATCGCAACCGGCCGCCAAATCGGCTTCCCAGTGCCAGAACGCAAAAGGGTCTCAAGACCGCATGGCGTTCTGGATCCAGCTCGCTCCCATCGACGAGATCCTGGCTTTCGGCGCCGCTCTCGACGCCAGCCCTGAGGGTTTCAACGGTGCTCTTCCGGTCCTAACCAAGTTCGCTCCCCTTATCAGGAAACTCCAGCAAGCTCAACGTTTCTAAACGTAGTCCTTCTTTCCAGCATTCCTATCTCAGAGTGAGTCTGATCACTCTAGATAATCTCTTAGTTTCAGCTTTGTCATTTCTGCTACTCTTAGCTTCTGAATTTCTCGCTTTCAGTTCCTTTTGGTGGCAGCCGTCTGGATGCCGCTCACTACGCAGCCTCTCGCTCCAATTGGCTGTCGTTCCGACGACGACTAAGGACCTTAATCAAGGTGAGTCAAAAGGGGGATGTTTAGTGGGTATACTCAGCCTATCTGAGAGAGTCTCCACACTGTCTGGGCATTCTATTTGCCATTAGCCACTTGGGTTAACAGCTTATAAAATGCCCATTCGTCCGTAATAGGATTCATCCTCCTCCCGCTAAAGCTAGCTTTACTGGTTAAAGCTGGTTTTAGTGGGTGTCAAACGACTTTCCTTGGCGGAAAAAACAAAAAAACAAAAAAAAATAAGACTTGGAACTTACACACACATTATACTTAGTATAATCACGTCTAATAGCTGTTCCACAACTGTAGCGAGTACTTCTTTGGGTCCACACTCTCAAAGTTCTCACTACAGTTCTCCAGCTCGATGACGATGGACGAATTCAGTCAATCAACTAATCCATTCGAATGCTTTCTTTCAAGGTCATAAGGCCATATTGAAAATGAACCGACAAAAAGTGGTTCTCACACGCGAGAACTAGAGAAAAATACGAGAATCGGCTCCACAGGCTCGAACAGCTATAAGCACTTCGCAACTTATTCGGTTTTTATAAAGTTAAAACATTTCATTAGACGTGACGTGTATTCGAAGAGCGATTCCTTCCAGACAACCTTTTCTTTGTTTATAGGTACTTAACCCAATTTATTTTATTAATATAGGTCCTGAGCTTCTGAGATATCTGTCTGAAATAATCCCGGAGCCCCAGCTTCGTGGTGACAAGTGGGTGTCAACGTCAGTGCCCAAGGACCGCTGGGACGAGGATGCGGCCAGGTACTCCTCAGCAGAGTACCACACCAACAACCTGCTGGTATGTTCGTTGTTGTAGTTTTAAAGTACTTAAGCACATTTATTTTATTTGTAACGCTTGATCTGCTGCCTTCTGTACCTATTTCAGTTTACGTAAATTTATAATAGTTCATTTGTACCGTTAAGTTTCGCGTGGTATTACCAGCATAACTTTTGATCTAATAGAAATATCTGGATTAAATGAAAATTCTCTAGTGTTTTGTATTTCACTTTTCAATGCAAAAATACCTAGGTATCTACTAATCTATATTTTCAGAAAGGTAAATTAAGGAAGAGCGGTATTTCAAGGCACAAGTATAACTATGGTTACTTAGTTACTGAGAGATACATAGATTTATTTCGATTTGTTTGCGGGGGAACAATATCTGAGTAGAACCTAGGAATTGATATAAGATTAGGTCGTTCAATCACATAAAGGAACCTTTTAATTGTATCAACCTGCATTACTACTTCGTTACAGAAATTGTGAATCCCAGTTAAAGAGAAGCATTGCAATGTTTTAGTAATGTATTTTTTTTAAGTTTTTGCATTTAAAATGCTCAATTATTCTTAAATAAAATGAAAAATGTGATAAGTAAATAAAAAAGAAATTGGTCTCGGGTGTTCTGCAAATCTATACCATAAGATGGAGCTACGTTAGCAATTTAACGTAAAAACAAAAATGTGGTAAGTAATTTCGAGGCGTACCGCCAGGCCCCGGTAGCTCAGTGGAAGAGCACTCGTCCGGCAAACGAGAGGTCCCAGGTTCGAATCCTGGTCGGGTAATTTTTATTTATTTAGACTGTTTAAAACAAAGCATCAAACCAAGGTGACTTTGCTAGCTTACAACAGTGAAGACGGCTGTTTATAACCAAATGCATGACCTAGGCGGGACCATGGTTGGCGGGAGCTAGTTGTAAACGGTGGTTTTTAGAAACGCAGATATACATCTACATAGACAACGCAAGTGTCACGATTTTTATTGGAACCAAGCGTGCCGACTTTTAAGACCTATTGTGACGTTACAGCTGATATTTATTACTGGGAAATGCAAACAGATTCAGAAACACCGATGCCGCCGACGAAATCGATTATTACGAACGATATCGATATTGTGGAATCGATTTTCTAACAGACATACACACGCGCGGATTAAACCTAGTGGCAACCAACTTTGACGCTTGGTCGGGGTTTGGAGACGCAAAATACATGGATTTGCGTTATCCATGTAGATGTTTGTCTGTGTTTAGGACAGCGTGTACGCTAGTTATTGTATATTTTACTATACATATATCTATAACTATAAATGACTTGAGTTTTGTAGCTTTTTAGCCTGCGTTTCAACCTTTCCTTCTATATATCCTCAATTGCATACAAAACTGCCATTGCGAAGATGTTGCCGATACGCGAGAGATCAAAGCGCACTGAATTTGGGGTGTGGCTCTGCGTGACCTTGTTTGCAACCACTGTTTATAACAGTGTAGATGATACTTGGAATTGTTTATAAACAACTCAACCTTATGTAAACTTGGTTGGATGCATTGATTTTCAACAGTCTAGCTGGGGCTTAAATGAATGAATTCCGTTACACGTGTCAGCTGTCTTGGTCAGCGGTAATATACATTGCCTTCTATGCCAGAGGTCCTGGGTTCGAATCCCGGCGGCGGCGGATATTTGTGTGATGAACACAGACATTAGTCGTCAAGTCATCGATGTTTATATGTTTATTTAAGTTTATTGTAATAAAAAATATGTATTTAATTAATATGTATGTTTATATATTTCTTAAGCATATCAGTTATTTAGTATTATTATTATTCTTTAAGAAACTTAATTTGGGCTAGATAATGTTGTGTGAGTGTAAGAATTATTTATTCATTATTTAATAGTACGAACGGACGAACGTACAATGTAATGGTGTTTTGATTGCATCAGATAGGTCCGATTTAGTAAATAACTGTGTAAAATTTTGTGAGTGGAAAATTTCTTAAATAAGTTTTGTACCATTCAGGTTTCCATTTTGCTTAGTAGAATTGTCGAACTTTCAGTGCTCGTGCTGGAAACAATAAGTGTTGTTTGACGTATAACTGTTGTAGTGACTTATATATTGATTTTGCTTGAAACCAGAACTTTCAGACTTGTGTAAAAATTTTGTGTTTTTGCGTATGAATTAGTTGCTATAAGTGTGAGCATCAAATCTTAACTCCAACCTCGGGCTTATATTTTTATACAATAAAAGTAATATTTGAAATTTGTAATAGGAACTAAATAAACTTTTTTATTTTTTATTTTGTACACACTTTATACACAATATACAATGATGTTTAATGACTAATATAGGTACAAAGGTACAGCTTATTTCTAAAAGAAATTTCTTCCAGCAGACCTGTGACTGGAGAGATACATTGAAACAAAATTAGTGCGTGCGTGAACTAGTAATGTAACATTCTGCGCACTACAGGTCCAAATACGCACCTTGCGCAGAATGTTACATTACTACTTCCAATACAGCAATCTGTACGCACTATAACAAAAACAATTTTCAAATAATAAAAAACTTAAATAAAATACTTACACTAAGATATAATAAATACGCTAATAATAAATTAATATAAAGGGTTTTTCTTATGAAGATAATAATATTTTTGGAGAAGGTTAAGAATGATACAATATATAAAAAAAAAATTGTTAGGTAAATTGATATTTTATAATTCTCATAAGTTAAGAATATTTGGGTATTTCTCTACTAAATGGAAAATCGGTGTCCCAAGCAAATTTCATCCAATAAATTGCAATAATTCTCAGTTTTTTGTATGTGTAACGATATCGTATTAGGTGTTCTAGATCCACTTCAGCTTATTTAGTAATTAAAAAAATTTATGGTTAATTAAATCCACATCAAACAACTCAAAAACAGTTCCCTGGTACGTCCCACTTCACAAGCCTTGTGAGAAATATTACCTTTTTTTCCGGTGAAAAGTGTATAAAAAATATTAAAATACTTTAAAAAAGCATTAACTATCATTACTAATCATAATTATATTTTTATTGTAAATATTAAATAAAAAATCTATTTGTGAAAGCTGACCTCAATTTTTTAAACAGTCCCCTGATAAAATTTGAATCCTGCGTTTAAGTCAAATTTTGTATTGGCACGAAACTTTAAAATCGTGAAACGGAAAGCAGTCAGAGGTAAATTCGTTCAGGTGAATCGTTCAGCAGGCAACCGCCATTATGTCAGTGCTACTGCTGCATCTGCTGCTGATGTTCCACGTTAGGTAAAACAGTCCCCTGGTAATGAGTAATTTCTCTTGAGTTTTAACTCCTAATATTTGTTCAAATAATTTGATTAGTAAGTATAGTAATATAGTTGTTTTTTTCGTTTACATTTTTTTCGTTAGTATGATAAGTTATTTTTATTGTGAAATAGTAGTAGTTTTATACTAAAATAGATGCTTTTATTCATAAGAACATTCCCCTGTGCATTTACAATAGTCTCTGTCACGAATTTTCATAAAATCGTCTATAACTCCAAAACCAGGATGAAAATCAATTGGCTTTTCAAAGATATATAATTCATTTAATATTGTCCTTCATTTTATGAACAAAAACTCTCATAATTTAATAAAATTTGCTTAGGGACAGTCTTGTATGGGCCATTTTCCAAATAGCAGAGAAACACCCATTTAAGTTAAATTTCTTATTTACGACTAAATAGCAAGAAATAAAAGCCTTTCCAACTAGGGGGATATTTATTCTGGTTTTAATTACCTATTTGTAGTGATAGCGTTAATATAGATACATAATAGGGTTGCCTGGTAGATATCGCCAAGAAGAAATAAGACCGCCCAAATTGCACATTTAATGTTATTTTGTATATTGTATGTTAATATTTTTCCATTTAATGCAAATGGCAATAAAGTATTTGAATTGAATAAATTGGAAATCGGTCCAGTAATTATCCGTGAAAGCATGCCAGACAGACAGACAAACTTACACATTTATAATATAAGCGTGGATTAACAAACACGTGCGTTTGAGTAGACGATGCGGCGAAAACAAGCAACAACGACAGCAGAACCCGGTTTTAATTTAAGTTTAAACATAGCTGTTTACAACGCGCTCCTGCCAACCAAAACCAAGCGAAATTTCGTTGCAAACTTCAGTCCACATTTTTCGAAGCTGGGGCATTAGTCTGCCTGTAAATAGACTTTCTATTCTAACCACATCCGAATCCACAGTTAAACTTTTTGGGCACCAACATAGGGTATTGATACCTATGTAAGTAGAAGGGCAACAATTTTTAAAGCAGCTATACCCTTCCATGAATAAAAAATAATATACGTTTGAAGGTTTTTCCAAATTAAAACAAAATAACCGAAGCTTAACCCTACTACTTCCCAGTATACCTTAGCCAATTTGAGATGAAAATTTTGTAGTTCGGGGAAACGTTCGACCCGTGCGGGTGTCGATATACAGTTCTGAGAATACTCGTTCGAGTTGCCTCCAGGGTGCAAAAACGCAGTTACCTACGCCGCTATCTATTAAAACATCTAGTACTAACACGTTTCGTAATAAATTCAACACTTTTTATCTCAAAAACAACCATTCAATTGATAATTGAAACTATAGAAAAAACCGTAACTGAACAAAAACTTTCATCCGATTATTGTGTTAAAAGTTAAAAGTATATTAACCTTATTTCATTATGAATAATGCAAACAACGAAGTGGACTCGAGATCCATTCTTAACTGCGTTTTAATTAAAAATGACCAACGACTGAATTAATTATTCCATTAATTAATGAATTGCTCAAGTTTCACTCGTTTATTCTAGATTACATTAATAATGTATTGTTAAAGATCTAGCAAGATAATTAAGTTAAATAGTATTGGATAATAACCGCGAACTATGCTCACGACTTGAAAAAACTTGTAGTTTGTGGGATATGATTTGATCTTCAATGATCAAGATAACTTTTGATCATTATTATTAATCTAATTAAAAAAGTACTTGATTACGCCCAACTCTGGTTAGAATAGATACCTACCTACTCACGTTAAACGCACCAATTGTTGATATTATAACGAAATATTAATATGTATTATGATACCACCAGCGCCATCTATTGTCTGTGTGTAATAAAGTCAGTCTATTAAAACGCCACTGTGTCTATCATTAACACCAATTAGTATCCTTTTTCTATTTCCTTTCTTTTCCTACTGAATTAAAACAAAAGGTGTCAAAAATTAGATTATAGGCATTTTATGATAGAATAAGTACCTTTAACCTTAATTATTATGTTCATCAAACAAATGCTGGACTGGGAGCGAAAGAAAAACATAGAATGTGCCAGCTGCTTCTCTTCCCGGGCAAACTGTAAAAGTCAGTTGAGGGATGGAGGTTTTACTGACATTTTTGTAGGCGATAGGCTGACCCCCTATCACTGCAAGTCTCTGTCCATCATTTCAATACCTCCAAATTTGTCAAATGTGACATCAGATGGTTTATAGCTTCTGGTGTTCTGCCTACCCCATCAGGGATATAGGCGTGACGTTATGTATGTATGTATCAAACAAAAGCTCGCCCCTACTGGGATCCGAATCCGGAGCTTCTGGTATAGAAGGCAGCGTCTCTGATCAATATCTTTTTAAACTATTATTTATGTATAGTATATATTTTTTACTTTATTTTTATGGTTAGATACCTTATTAAAAGCTTATACATTGATCCGCAACTTTGTAAACTTCAGCCTCAGGAAACTTCGTCTGAACTGCGCCAAACAACTTTCAAACTTGCCAACACTTTGAGTTGCATAAATATTTTTACTTTATAATACAGGGTCGTTTTTTAATCATTTACCAAGTTTAAATGCTATTTTCTTTGATACACTATAAACTTACCAACCTGCTTATTGATTATAGTATCGTTCAGTAAAAAATAATTAAAAAAAATATGGCGCTACAAACTTACTACTGCATTTCATTGATAATATGTACTACGACGTAGCAGTACAAGATGCTACTACAAGCGCGTAGTCGTCCTTATTCGGGGTTAGAGGTCAATGGTATTCATTCATAATTTAGAGCAGCCATGGTTTGCTTCATATGTTAGCGAATATATTAATTTCCCTTAAAAAAAAACACAGAGGTACCCTTTTTTGCTATAATAACTTCTATAACTATATAAAAACAACAACCCTGTATTTTGTTTTAAAATTTTTACCTCCGCTTTGATATTGACGGCCTGCGTGGTGTATTGGCTGACTATTTAGCTGTGGGGTGAGAGGTCCTATGTTCAACTCCCAGCTAGGCCAGCTTAGAAACGAACTTTTCGAAACCGGATCGAGTCTGCGTGTATACTAACTAGTATACCCTCTTGTTCCCCTTTGTAGTGTCCATAACACAAGCACACTGTGGGACCAAATACTTAGTTTGGCAGTTTGGGTAATTCGAAAACTTTTTTTTATCTAGAATCCAGTCTTATTCGAAGAAACTGCGGAACTGATTCCCGAGAACGCATTGGTCATTGAAATAGCACCGCACGGGTTGTTGCAAGCCATTCTGCGGCGGTCCCACCCGACGTGCCGCCACATCCCGCTCACACGCCGTGGGCACAAGGAACCGGTCAGGTTTCTATTGGAATCTATTGGGAAGTAAGTAAATTATGCTTAAGGCAAATTTATCAATAGAAATGAAATCAAAATTCGACTTAAATTGGGCTGGTAGTACTACCTAATTTTCAGTACAATTTTAAAATCATTTCGTTTTATAAATGATTGATTAATTTGTTTGATAGTTGCAAGACCCAACTTTGTACCGCACAATAGTTTTGAGACTGGCCGTATAACAAAAAGTTTACATGCCAGTATCAAATCACAGTAGATGTATGTTCTTTTGTTTTTTAAAAGCTAAGCCCCTGTTTGACCTTAATCTCACCTGTTGGCAAGTGAAGATGAGTTCAGAGATAAAAATAACACGGGCTTAGGACAGAACTTTCACTTCATACAATTTAAGCATGCATTTCGGTATATTACTACACATTTACATTACATTTAGATTTTAACAGTATGTTTTAGTGTAAGCATCTGTGGATGAACCAAATGATTAAACTAATAGATCCTACTGATATAAAATTCTGAAAGTGAGAATGATTAAAGGAAGTCTAAGTAGAAGTTAAGACTAAGTCATTGATGACCCTTCTTGCGCGGTTTACTCGACGTATAGAGACAACTATCGGAATAAAGTAAACTAACATTTTATACCTAAATATCGTTTATGACTTTTAGGAAAGTTCGTCTGTTTGTTACGCCTTCACGCTTAAAGTACTGATCTGATTTAAAAAAAAAACTTGGTATATAGATAGACTTGATTCTAATGATGCAGACAGGCTAATTTAGATTACTAAAAAGGGGTTCAGGGATAGAAATAGGGGTGAACTTTATTTTGAAAATCCTCAGAAAAAGAGTCCACACTACTTTTTATTGCAAAAAAGGCGTTGAGAGGTTACAAATATGAGATGATTTTTTTTAACCGTGCTACCGATTATAGTTATTGAATGTTGCCGTAGGAAAGCTTTTTGTGAACTAACTCCTCATTTGGTAAATCATGCTTAATCACAAAGTTTCCGCACGTGAAACCGCGGGTAAAAGCTAGTAAAAATAATATTTCCGGAACACATCACCGTACAGCAGTGGTTTTTGACGCGAATTTTTATATAAAGGGTATTCGCTAGCCAGAAACACACTGGAGGCGGTAGGATCAACTCGGATTCGTCGCTTTTACAACACACCTACCTGGAGGCGGTGGGTTACTCGCCGACACTACGCGGGCCAAACACATACCTAAAATTAAACATACTAAAAACAGGGTATTGCCAATACAATCTACAACCACATTGCCTTTTACTTTGAATAACGACTCGATGAATATTGAAATCCGAGGTAATCTTTGACTTTTAGTATAACAGAATTATGACAGAGAATTACATACATACATAACTTCACGCCTCTATCCCTTATGGGGTAGGCAGAACACCAGAGGTTATAAGACCATCTGATATCACGTTTGACAAAGGCTATATTAAAATGAAGGAGAGAGGCTATTGTAGTGACAAAGGGCAGCCTATCGCCCACAAAAACGCCAATAAAACCTTTGTCCCTTAACTGACTTCTACAGTATGCCCGGGAAGAGAAACAGCTGGTACATTCTATGTTTTTCTTTCGCTCCCAGTCCAGCATGGAAGCATTATAGTAACATTATAACTCTCTCGCATATATTTATGGTTAATTTTAATTTCAGACTTTTTGAAGCAAACTTGAATCCGAAAGTAGACGTTCTGTACCCAAAAATACAATTCCCAGTATCAACTGAGACGCCAATGCTGTCTAATCTGGTGAAATGGGAGCACAGTGAAGACTGGTGAGTATTTTATAAGACATGGACGAACGACAGTGGGTCTATAGCTAAACCCCCATAACGGTACCTGAGTATGTACTTAATTATAAATATGTTTATTTAGTAGTAATAATTTTTGCATAAAATTTCCCTAAAAGGGTAAAATTATGTATGACCATTTTTTTAAACCTTAAGACCTCATATCCGCACCATTTTTTATGCAAATAAATGATTGATTGATTGAAAGTAATGCTAAAGCTAATATTCGTGTAAAATATCTGAGCTGATAATTTTTGACAATTATTATATATCAATTCACTGCAACCGATATTTGTATTAGTTAAAAGTAAAAATAAATACTAGATACTGAATGGTTCGATCCCCAAAATTACAATTATTGCAAATAAATATTTTAATCTGCATTAACGAATCTTGTATCAGAAAGTTTTGTCTGGTAGAAATCGCTCCTCAGCGATAAAACTGCCAAGTTTTTATGTCTAATGTAAGTGTTCTTTTTTATTGTACTGTACTTGTATAAACTGAAGTGTAAATAAATAAATAAATACCTATGTAATTATATTCACTGATTACTAGTTATTGCTGAAAAACTGAATAATTATTAATTCTTTTGTATTATAATTAATTTTGTAAATTAAATTCTTGTTATCGAGATGAAAAATTTATTCATAGCGTATTTCAGAGTTTTTAACAATGGTTTTTTTATCTTTTTGAATCCGCTTATAAGATTAAATATTTACCTATATGTTTTTAAAATTGAATACCCTACATTATACTTATATAGGTATATAGGTACCTTGAAAACATTATATTTATACTGATTTTATTTCAGGTATTTAGTACAATTTAATTCGAGGGATAGAAAGAGTATCATATCTCAAAAAGCTGTGATGTCGGCGCACGACGATGACTTCAAGTACTTCAAAGGACATGTTATAGACGGTTTGTATTACAATCATCTTTGTGTCTTATTCTTCTTGAATTATCTCATACACGCATACCTATGTGTTATGAAGTACCTTTGTGACATATTCCCGCTTTAAAAGTTTGATGGTTTAAGCGGGAATCGCGTACACAAGTAGTTACTTTATTCTCATACTAACTGTTGCTCGCGACTTCGTCCGCGTGAATGCTGGCTATTGGAGTTGGATAAATAATATTATAATATCCTCCTTGAAGTTCAAACTTACACTATTCTAAATTTCGTCAAAATCGATTCATTAGCTTAGCTGTGAACGCGTTACTGATATAAACAGACAGAGTTACTTCAAAAACAAAGCTATGTGATGCGCAGTTTCACTTAGATTTTGTGAAAAAGACCTACCAAATATCAATTTGAAAAAGTAAATATCAGACAGGAATACCTACGATAGGCACACTGGGTAAAAGTAATGAGGGGTATGTATAAGGGTAGGTACACGGTAGGTTACATTGATGTGGCCAGCGACTTCGTCTGCATTGAATGAGTAATTCGAGTAGGCCATTTTCTTCTCCAAGGTATTATCTATCTTTATATGCATACCTCCTAAACCCAAACATAACCACATATCTATTACCTACATAACAAAGGCACATTGCGTTATTAATAAATCGTTAGAGCCTCCATTTTTTAAATATTCACAATATCTTCCTTAAATTGTAGCTTATTAAAATGTATGTTACTCTAGGTAAAGCTTTATTACTGTAAAGTTTTGGAAAAATCCATTTGGTGGCTTTTGTATGAAAGAGTGGGCTCATTACAAAGAGTTGTGATGATGATGAACTTTTGACTGAGTGAACCGATTTTGATGATTCTTGTTTCATATGATCTATACTAATATATAAAGCTGAAGAGTTTGTTTTTTTGTTTGTTTGTTTAAACGCGCTAATCTCAGAAACTACAGGTGGGATTTGAAATAGTATATTTCATTACGAGTGCGGAAAGCCTGTCATTGCAAAGAGTTCCGACAAATGTCTACACGAGCCGAGGCGCAGCCGAAGGCGAGGGTTGACAGTCGGAACGAGTTGCAATGACGGTTCCGCACGTGTACTGAACGACTATTTTTAATACAGTTGCGAAAAAATTAAGCAATTTTATAAAATATACAAAATGGCGCCAGCCGTGAAAGATTATAAACAGAGATTTTTTTGTTTTGTTTACCCATTCTGGGTAGGCAAAGGGAACTATGCCCATACAGCCAAGTCTTTACTAGATTCTTTGCATTGACATGAAATGAAAATGAATTTAATGAGATAAAATGAAATGAAACCTAACCTAACTCATTGCACCAAATCATTTTACCTGATATTGAAACAAATTAGTAGCTTCTTTTCATAAATATTTGCATGAATCGTAAAAACTTCTATGAATTTTGTTTTAAGTAAAAACTTCGTGGTTGATTTTTTCTTTTTAATGGACATCATTTTGACATTTGGGAAAGAAAACGCACGAGTGCGGAAAAGGTAAAGAAAAAGCACAAGTGTGCAATAGCCCACATCCCGAACGCTAAACGTCCCTGCAATACGCCACTTTTTGAGCAACTGTATTAAAAAAATATTTTTGCATTTGATAGCCCAACTCTTGAGGAAGGTTATATTTTGTACCGAAATTCCCACGGGATCAAAAGTTACGCCGGTAAAATCGCGCGTGGTGGCTAGTAGCGGATATTCACTTGGTCTCACATAAATTCCATGGAAATCGATTGTAAACTTCATAAAAAATTTCATTTGTTTTTTGAACTATGTATGAATTTGGAGTTTGTTTACCTTGACGACCTTATACATCAGCCAAAGTTTTGACGTGAAGTTTTTAATGCTCTGCATTCTTTGATTATTCACACATCTTTCAGGAATCAACATCTACCCTGAATCAGCCATATTAGTTTTTGTTTGGGAAACATTTGCAATGTACAAGGAAAAAACATGTAAGGACATGTCCGTCGTATTCAAAGAAGTGAAATTTGATGGAGAAGCTTGTATTACTGACGGAAACGTATTGACAATGGAAGTGCAGATACAAAAAGGAAACAATCATTTTGAGGTGAGAATGGATTATAAATAAAATAAAAAAAATCCCCAGACAATCACACCAACTACATGGCCCCAAAGTAAGCATAGATTGTGTTATAGGATACCATGTAGCGAACTAGGGGGGAACCTGGAATATAAATACATAAATAGATAAACACCCAGACACGGAATTTTTGTTTTTCTTGTTCCGTGCGTGGATCGAACCCGCAATCACTGGCGTCTGAGGCAGATAGGTTTACCCCAACGCCAAAGTGGATTAATTAAAGTTCATGAAAAAAGAAATCTCTAAGACTTCATCAGACTCTTTTTTGAATGATATTTTGAATAAAATAGTGGTTATTCAATTAATTTTACTCAGAATCATTGTATTTCAATTTCAACTAATATAAGAATATATTTTACAAATATTTTAAAATAATAAAAATATATTGTTTTGTTTCACGTGTTATTTTTAAAAAATGTATTTCAACTTATTTTCTTTTTTGGTATTTTTATTAAGTACGTAACGGAAAAAAATGAGATTAATTTCTTTTGAGTTCTCAATATTTCAGCGCTTTTAATATGCGTAACTTCATCTTAAGTTCATTAAATCTAGTAACTGTAATAGATTTACAACTTACATTGTATGAGTTAGGCCCGATTTTCCAATCGTCGGATAAAAGTTATCTGATGTATAAAATATTAAGCTGCGGAATATAGTTGTTTTAAGATTTTTTATTATTTTTCCTATCACAATAATATTGACACGAGCTAGAAGCGGCCGG
The DNA here is from genome assembly GCA_944452665.1 of Stenoptilia bipunctidactyla. Lineage (NCBI taxonomy): Eukaryota > Metazoa > Arthropoda > Insecta > Lepidoptera > Pterophoridae > Stenoptilia > Stenoptilia bipunctidactyla. The sequence continues at coordinate 25,699,441 of OX101735.1, forward strand.
ATAATACTTTATTCATAAGGTAAATTTTATCTGACCATTGAAAAATCAGGCCTTTCGTGTTTTCGTGTTTTGCTTAATCTCATTTCCTAATCAGAAAAATTGCTTGGACTGGGAGCAAAAGAAAAACATAAAATGCACCAGCTGCTTTTTTTCCCGGGCTTACCTACTGTAAAAGTCAGTTAACTGACGGAGGTTTTATTGGGGTTTTTGTGGGTGATAAGCTGACCCAATGTCTCTGCAATAGTCTCCATCCATCATTATAATACCTCCAAAGTCAAACGTGACATCACATGATCTTATATTCTCTAGTGTTGTGCCTACCCCATAAGGGACACAGGCGTGAAGTTATGTATGTTTATGTGTAACAATTGGTTCTACAGGTAAGCTTGTTCGACACGAAGATTGCAAGTGGTTTTATTTATGAAGCAACACCGTCGGATCTAAAGCAGCGACCTGTACCAACTTCTGAAGATAATCACGAAAACACCCAAATAAGCAGTGACGATATTTACAATATTTTTGAAATGAAGGGATCATCTTACAAGTAAGTTTACAAAAGAACACAAATAAGTTTTGTTGGATTTTTATACTTTGAACCGACGTAAAAGAAAGATTTTCTCGGAATATCCGAGAATATCTAAGATTTATGTTTTGTTAGTTTTTTAAAGATTTTGTTTCATGAATTTGATTTCTATATCATCTACTTCAGGGGAGGTTCTTTATTTATAAATTTCAGAAAACCAAAAAAGCTCTTAAAAAAAAAAACAAAAACATATTAATAGATGACTAAGTTTTGGTAAAAACATCAAATTTGGGTTCAGTCAGTATTTTAATGCTTTGCATATCGTAACTTGTCTAGCTAGTACTTATAAGAGTAATTTATTTATTTAGGATGATATCTTAGTATTCAGTAAAACAATCCCTGCCACATAATATTTGTCTAACTAAATGCAACCCAAAAAACTACAATAGTGTATTTTGTTATAGTGTAGCTAAATATAATTTCATTTCTAGAGGCTACGTTTTGCTTTCCTAATTCATTAAAAAGGTTAAAATTAGATTCCTCTACACAGAGTTTCAAAGCTATTATAAAAGCATAACTTTTGATATTATGATGAATTCAGAACACTACTGTATGTACCTACTATCCATGTTTTTGGAACATATTTCACATATCGTTATTGACTTAAGTTAATGAAAACAATAGTGGAGAAAGAGATAAAAAACCAACAATGAGATATTATATGGTCAGGTCTTTTAATTTTAATCACCTTTTTTATTTTAGCGGATTATATGTTTTTTTATTGTCACAAACTAAAAAAACTATCTTTTCAACTACTTTCTTCTATTTGATTTGGTCAAAATATAGAAAAAATATATCATTCTGATTAAGTAAAAATGATACTACCTTTTTTAGTTAAAAATATCGTTTCATATTTTATCATTTAGAGAAATTTTAAGAGATTACAAAACAAAAGCACGCAGACCGAACTCATTGGCGTAGTGTAAATCAAATCATCTATTTGTTTGAAAGAGCTCTCTGTCTAGCAGTTCACAATAAAACCTTTTATAATTACAAAATCAAATTCAAATTCAAAAGAAATTTTAACACTTCAAATACTTTCAGAAACGAGTTCCGTTCAATTGAGTCAATGAATATCACAAGAGACAAGGCAAACATAATTTGGAATGAAAACTGGTCTGTTTTCTTAAATGGAATGTTACAGCTGAACTTTTTAGCAAAAGATAACGATGGAATTTCAAAACCGAAGTATATACAAAATCTCAAAATTGATGTTGATAAACACAATGAAGAAGTCATGAAAAATGACGGGAAGTTTTGCAAAGCTGAACATTTTGATACTTTGCGTGTGACCAGGTAAACCATTTTGTATTTAAAAAATCGTCGTCCTCTCTTTAATATTATTACTTTTAACAAGAGAATAAAGATAGATTAAGAATTTGGTTTGTTAAATTTTCATTTCTTCAATCATTTACAATTTAGTAAGTACCGGTACTAATTTAAAATAAAACAGTTTTTTACCGGATATTAGTACTAATTTGTCAAAATGTTTGTAACCCATTTCTCATACCGATGTATGATTAGTTAATAAAGGGATATATCTGTATGTCTGCATAAATCTGCATGTCGCAATCATTTAGGTTGAGAGCTATGGCCACCAATGATAACTAGTAGTAGTGACTAAGTAGGTAGTTGCCAAATCCTGGACAAAAGCTAAGTGCCAGTAATTGCACTTGCTTATCGTGCCCCTTTACCAAAGGCAAATCTGCAAATCAAATCTGTTTGGCTTGACAGTGGTCCTCATGGTCATGATAACAAAGTACTATACTAAACTTTAGCTATTAAAAATGTGCAAACTGAGTCAAAACACATTCTATTGCATTTTCGCTCGCACTTACATTTTATTTCATTTTCGTTTTTGACTAAACCTGCCTTTGGCTCATCTCAATGATGATATGTAAAGGTGGGGTCGAAAATGACAGCACATGAGCCGAGGCTCTTTATTTGCGAAACACATCACTGCAGGAGTGGTGATATTTGGCGGCAGATTATATGAAGGGTAGGTGCTAGTCAGACAGACCCTGAGGTGGTGCTTCCACCAGTCGAAGGTCACATAGATAAGTCTCCTTTTACGACGCATTTATCAAGGGGCAGTATTGCTATTCTGAGCCGACCCCACGCGGTTATAGTACTGTATGATATAGAGAAAAAGTGAAAAATGTGATAAATAAAAATTACCCGACCAGGATTCGAACCTGGGACCTCTCGTTTGCTCTTCCACTGAGCTACCGGGGCCTGGCAGTACGCCTCGAAATAATTTACCACATTTTTGTTTTACATTATATTGCTAACGTAGCTCCATCTTATGGTATAGCTTTGCAGCTAAGACCAATTTTATTTATCACATAATTGAGCATTTTAAATGCAAAAACTTAAAAACATTATTATAGAGAAAAAGGTTTAAAAAATAATGACTTACGTTTATCCTTATGGCTCAAGGATTCATAAAACCTGAATTACAGTATCATAACATTAACAAGGAAATATTTATCCAAAATATTTAATGTAGGTGTGGTGGAGTAGAACTATTCAACGTAATTTTGGAAGACAAGCGGCAGCAGAACCCCGGTGTTGAAGTCCTGGAGACGCAAACATTCGTCCCGCATTTGATGAATGGCATAATTACGGTGAGTGATCTATGTGGTGAGAGTTCAGATTATTATTCGATAAATTTAATTCGTGTTAAAATTCTGCAGTTTTTGTTTTCATTATTTTGTTTGTTTTATTTATTTTTTTACAAAGGTTTTTACTTAATCCGCTTTGAACCTCAATCACACATGGCAGTAAAAAGGATTTGGTCCCAAATGATGGCATATGGGCTTAGGAACGGAGTCATAATATTATATTTATTTAGAAAAAGAAAAAAGTAATTGGCTTTATTGGCTTTCAAAATCGAGATAAAAGCTATGTATTTCGACACCCCGCCTTTTCCGTTTGGCCTATTTTCTTGAAAAGAAATGTAAATATTATCTAAATGGAATGTCAGGCCCAGTGTTCAATTTAGTTCAATTATATCTGCAGCAAGTGCTTTATTAATTATTTGTATGAGTGCTGGTATGTAAGTTATTTTAATTATATTCAAATCCACGAAGAAATTGGGTTCAGAAAGACACTCTAGATTCTTTTTTGAATTTTTTGTACTATGGACGCCGAGATTTTGAAAAAAATCTTCAATCACGAATATACTGAGTGAGCATTAGCTCGCAATTAAGAGAATGGATGTTTGACTAAGTTTAGACATACTTTAATAATAAGGTAGGAATGTAATTTTCTTTGTCTCTTTTTTGTTTTTCAGATGGAATCAGTAATGAATATTAATTTACAAATTCTCAGTCAAAACACAGCCGATAAAGAAATACAAATACTGAACTCAATTGCAACTACAAAGCCATTAATTTCAGCTGTTTTACATAAAAGCGCAAACCAAAGCTCGGACAATATTTTCAACATAGTATCGAACGATTTGCTCACCATTTCTTCAGACATAGAAATTACTAAGTATGATTTAATAGTGATGTCTGATGTAATTAACAATGAAGAGGTAAGTTTAGATTAATTTTAATTATCATTGTTTTTAAATAAGTTGCTTTAAAGTAGATTTCTTAAACTCTTATTCACTTAGGTATGTTGGTCAACTCACGCGATGTAATGCCACTATATTTCATTGTTTTTAATTAGATTTTTTTAAATGGAACCTACTTTGTTTTTAAATTGCTAATACAAGTAAAATAAAACGGAATTTAGGTGGGCAATTAGTTCTTCTGAAAGAATTGAATCCAAGTCGTAAATACCACTCATAGCTTGTATTCCAAAAACACTATCTCATTGTATATTAATAGATTTGTAGTGAAAGAATTGAGCCTTTGTCCTCACATAATATCCTGAGTAAATCTTTTTTCCTTTTTACAAGTGTTTTTTTTTTATAAATCTTTGTGTTAAGCACTTACGAGTACTTAGTAATAATAACTCAATGCGTACGACGAGAACACTTCCGAGTATTCAATCAATGTAGTCTATTTCAATCTTTGATTGGAGGTAAAATCTTACCATTTAATTTTTCCTTTTTTTCAGAGAAAGAGACACCTTTTCAACAATCTGTCAAAGAAATCGTTCGTTTTATTAATTGAAGATAATACTACAATAATCAGTGAAAAAATTAAATATTTCAATATTATTTCAAGATTTACAATACAGCACTATACAGTTTTGCTTTTAAATAAGCAATGTGATGTTAAAGACAATCTTACATACGTGCAAGTTGGTTCCGACAAAGATGTTGAATGGGTTCCTAAAGTACGTAATGAACTGGAAAAGTCTAAACAAGTTGTGATTGTCTCTTTGAAACAACCGTATTTTAAACTATCAGGTAATATATCTGCATTTTGCTATAAAATAATTATCTTAGAATAAAGCTAGCTGTGAATAAAACTATTTTTTAACCAGATTAATCGCGTATAGTTTATATTTCACATTTTAACTCGACGTTTCGGTGTCTTTGCAGACCCCGTGCTCAATCGCTCGTGAAGTAAAAAGCAGTTTTATTTAGATTATGAATCGTGAAAACTTAAGACAATATTAAAGCTAGCTGTGGTTTTCCAGTTTAGCTGAAGTCAAGTCTTGGCAAAATAAATAAAATTGTTTGATTGATTTTGTCCCGCGTAGGCCCGATTTTCAGTGGTCAGGTAAAATTTATCGAGTGAATAAATTACAACTCAACAGCCTTAAGTTTGTCACAAGTTAATTGTAATCTATGTCACTGTCATACAAGATAAAAAAATCGTATAAGAACTTTATTATGCCGAGTAATACTTTACTTCTCACATATTTTTATTCTGACAATTGAAAAATCAGGCTTTAATATAATTACATTTTTTTACCGTTATATCAGACATGTCTCAAAAAAGATAAAACGTGAAGTAGTATTATAATTGAACGCGGTATAATATGGTTAAAAAATCTTTTATTAAATATCATCGAGGAAAACTAAAGACAGTTTTACTAGGTGCTTTTTCTTATCACTTGAACACGTAGCATGTTAATGACCTGGAAAATATCTTCAGTCTCAACAAAAGAGACTTTACTGCATAAGAGGAAGTATTTTTAGAATATATTTTACAAATGTCTATGTAAGGTAACTGAAATAAAAAATAGTTTGAAAGAAAATTGGAGACTATCCATTGTATCCGTTGTACCTAACTTCCGGGCTCCGTAAGGCTGAAGATTGAGTTAAAGCTACTGTTAAACATGCTCATTTCAAGCACGAAAGCATGCTTTAATTGCGCAATTGCTACGTACTAGCATGAGTGTCGGAATGTACCTATTAGCATGCTCATTTTGAGCACGCTCTGTGAGTCTGTCAAGACCGGCTTGCCATTTTTGAGCATACTAAATAAGCACTTTTTTAGCGTGCTATTTTAGAACATAATATGTAACAGTGGCTTAATATTGTTTTAAGTTTTCGCGATTCATACTATTAAATAAAACACTTTTTAACCGGATTTATCGCGTATATTTACATTTTAAATTTTGTCTCGACGTTTCGGTGTCTTTGCAGACCCCGTGGGCACGAGCGACCACGGGTCTGCAAAGACAGCGATTAATTAAGTTAAGATATTTTAATTCGTTGACAAAACCCGCAATAACGTTCAAAAGGTAATTTATAGTGATGTTTTGTGATCTTCAAGAACTGCTCTTAGACTAGTGAAAACCCGATCAAAGTATGTTAATTTGTTGCGCAGTCTATCTGGACATAAAAACAGACAGAAATTACCTTTTGATCTTTTATTTGTAGAGAAGATAGAAGACACAAAATATCGGGTTGCAGTTTAAATACTCGTACTTTTATTACATTATATTTACTAGGATAATTTTTTTTAGATATAGTGAAAGATTTCAAGAAATCCTATGGCAACCGGGTTCGACTAATTGTCGTAGATGATGAAACAGCGCCTCCGTTCAATCCAAATAATAAAATGTATGCAGAACAACTACAGAGACAAATAACAATCAGTGTTTGGCACAAGGTAAATTACCCCAATTTTACTTAAATTTGTATATTATATTTAAAGACTACTTTATATTTGACAGCCCAGTATCTTTAAATAAAACAATTTATAATTATATTCATTTCCTTGCGCAAGATTAAAATAACAACAGAATCACTATTTAGCGTTACTACCATTTCAGGGATTTATACCTAAATATTTAAAAAAAGAACTTCAATTTGAGTATTGGGCTTATAGAGAGGTGCGAATCATCCTCCAACGTAAATCACTGGATATGGCAATTTCAGTTACGTTTTGACAACAAATTTATCATGACAACTTTTTTGTATTAAGAGTTCGTCAGAGGCATGCGAGCATAACAAAATTTTACATTACATTAAATCATATTTTTATTACTTCCAACAACTTCTAAAGACCATGCAATAGAAATGAAAATATTTTTTAACAATGGTGTATCTGAAAATTTTGATTATCATTGCTTCTAAACTCTTACTGAAAGTTCAAACAATATTGAAATCAAATTAATTAACAAGAAACCACACAGATGGCACAAGTTTAAGTGGTGCACAACGTAATACAAGTTTTATTTTAAAAACGGTTACTTTAAAAACAAATACATCCATCACGGTAATTACTGAAAATAATTATTAATGCGAGTCTAAATAAAGTAGTAGCTCACGCGACATAAACATCGTAACAAGAACTTTCGAGATATTTTAGACATTCTCATTACTAGTGACTGAGACGTCAAGCGTCCAGCGCAGCGGCTAGGAATACAATCAATCATGCTGTGTCTTCTCTGAGTTCAGTATTACTAAGGCGCGTCATAATAAAGCCTTCTCAACGCTGATGGCGTCTTAAGTTGCCGAATTTCATACGTTTAGTAGTTTTGAAGACTGCTCTTTTTTATTGTTGATTTGACCGTGTTTGATGATAATTGAAGATGCGGTCGAATATGACAGCACACGGGCTCAGGAAAGACCTGGCTCTTCATACTATATTGCCGGATCACATTCCGCATAAGCAGTAATTTTAGGCGGCAGATTTTACATGAGGGCTGGTTGCAGCCAGGCGGGCCCTGAAGGGATCCTACCACCAAACGGGTTAGTCGGATAAATAAATAAATAAATATAAATATTTCTGACACTCACAAAACATTATCTAGCCCAAATTAAGTTTCTTAAAGAACTTGTGTTATGGATACTAGATAACTGATATACTTAAGAAATATATAAACAAACATATTGAATAAATACATATTTTTTATAAGAATAAACTGAAATAAACATATAAACATCCATGACTGGACGACTAATATCTGTGTTCATCACACAAATATCCGCCGCCGCCGGGATTCGAACCCAGGACCTCTGGCATAGAAGGCAATGTATGTTACCGCTACACCAGCCGGTCGTCGATTTATACCTAAATATTTAAAAAAAAGACCTTCAATTAGAGTATTGGGCTTATAGAGAGCTCCATAGGTGCGAATCATCCTCCAACGTAAATCACTGGATATAGCAATTTCAGTTACGTTTTGACAAATTATCATGACGAAAACAAAATTTATATTAAGAGTCCGTCAGAGTCATGCGAGCGTAATAAAATTTTACATTACATCATATTTTTATTACTTCCAGCAACTTCCAAAGACCATGCAGTAGAAATGAAAATATTTTTTAACAATGGTGTATCTGACAATTTTCATTATTATTGCTTTTAAACTCTTACTGAAAGTTCAAGTAATATTGTAATCAAATTAATTAACAAGAAACCACACAAATGGCACAAGTTTAAGTGGTGCACAACTTCAACATAATACAAGTTTTATTTGAAAAACGGTCACTTTAAAAACAAATACAGTCATCACTGTAATTACTGAAAATAATTAATAATGCGAGTCGAGCACACGGGCTCAGGAAAGACCTGGCTCTTCATACCATATTGCCGGATCACATTCCGCATAAGCATTAATTTTAGGCAGCAGATTTTACATGAGGGTCGATTGCAGTCAGGCTGACCCTGAAGGGATCCTACCACCAAACGGATTAGTCGGATAAATAAATAAATAAATATAAATATTTCTGACACTCACACAACATTATCTAGCCCAAATTAAGTTTCTTTAAGAAATTGTGTTATGGATACTAGATAGGTAACTGATATACTTAAGAAATATATAAACATACATTTTGAATAAATACATATTTTTTATTACAATAAACTTAAATAAACTTATAAGCATCCATGACTTGACGACTAATATCTGTGTTCATCACACAAATATCCGCCGCCCCGCCGGGATTCGAACCCAGGACCTCTGGCATAGAAGGCAATGTATGTTACCGCTACACCAGCCGGTCGTCAATTAGTCGCCTTTTACGACACGCTTATTACAGGGCAGTAGGGATATTCTTAGCCGATGCGGATCAAAAAGCTTTTGGAACTGAGAGCGATTTATGTTGAAAGTTTTGACGGGTTTTATGAACTTATATAGATCTTAGGCTACATACGCTGAAAACTGAGAATTAAATGGCTCTTATTATCTTAATATATTTATTTAAAGTACTTATGCTTAGTTTTAGTCTATTCAATTCAATCGCCAAATGGATCGGACGTGTTTTTAGTTTATTTTATACAATTTTAAATTAAAGCAGTACACGACCTAGATTTGAATCAGCGCAAATTAACTTTTGTGATAATAATTAATGCAAATATTTGTGTTTTTGAAATGATACGTTTTAATTAAATACAAAAAAATGGATAGCAGCCCCTTCAATCGAAGTGGTAAAACTTGCCGCAGCCCACCTCCAACGCCCTCTTCAAAACCACCTCCAGTACCAGATGAAGACGACATGGAAGTAATTTCAACGCCCGAAATTCAAAATTGGATGTCATCCATTGAAGCTTGGCTCAATGAAGTTTGCGCAATTTCTGGTGAAGGAAAAATGAATACCGAGCAAAAACTTCGGATCAGCTCTCTCTGTCGAAAGATTGGCCATGGTGCATCCCAACTGGCTATCACATACCAATCCCTCAAGCAGAAAGCACTTCAAGGCCGCACGTTAATACAAGCGCTTAAAGAAAAACAAGAGCTGTCTAACCAATTTCAAGACCTTAAAGAAGAAATCCTGGAGTCCGCTAAACCAAGTTTGGCAAAAGTTACTTACGCAGATATGATTAAGACCAATAATAGTTTCATTAAACCTGCAAATGTAAGCTCGGTAGCAATTTACCCCAAGGACAAATTAAAGACTAGCGAGGCCACTAAATCACTTGTACAGCAGATTATTAGCCCTGGTGAAATGAAGCTGCAGGTTAGAGGACTCCGCAAAACAAAAAATGGTGGGGTTATTATTAGCACTGACTCGAAAGGCGATGTCGAAAAACTGAAGCAGTCAGTCCAGCTGTCATCCTGTGGCCTTACCGTAGATGAACCAAGCAAGCGAAACCCTAGAATTGTCGTAATTGGGGTGCCCACATCAATGCAGGAACAAGAAGTTTTTAAGTGCATATACGAGCAAAATCTTTCGAACAAACTTAGTGATAGCCGTGAAAAAATCCTGTCCTCCATTAAACTTAGCCATAAGTCTGGAAAGAAAGAAGCAGAGACCTGTAACTATGTAATCGAAGTTCCTGCCCTAATAAGAAAAGCCCTTATTTCTCAAGAAAGAGTCTTTGTTAACTGGTCGTCCTGTCCGGTGAGGGACTTTACTTTAGTTACTAGGTGTTTTAAATGCCAGCAGTATGGACATGCAGCGAAGTCATGCCGAGCAGAAACTTGTACCTGTGGACACTGTGGAGTTCTAGGCCACTCATCAAACGAATGCCAGAAAAAGGCAGAGGAACCTAAGTGTGCAACATGTTCCCGTTTCAATAAACCTAATAATCACAAAACAGGTGAAACTGATTGCCCCGCCAAGAAAATTGCCGAACAAAGGTACATAAACTCAATTAATTATGAAGGCGCCTAAGAGCGCCGTTTTTAGTAAATTAATTTTTGCCTTATTTTTTATTTCTCTTTTTATACTCGTTTTAAATTTTTATATCTTTATTATATTTTAATTCTTAATTGTTCATATTTTAATAATACATGACTCATCATATCATTAACGAGTTAGATAGTATCTCTGTTTCGGAAGCAACGCCTTGTAATGTTGAAGATTGCAAACAGTATCTACCTATGTGCAACAACTCGATAACCATACTAACACAAAATATTAGGAGTATCTATAAAAACTTTGATAATTTTAATATTTTTCTTCATAGGCTAAATGTTAACTGCGATCTAATTGTACTAACTGAATGTTGGCTTTCCAATAATTATGAACTTCCACAGATAACAGGTTACGATGTGTATAGCAGTAAAACAGTTAACAACCAAAATGATGGTGTGGTAGTTTACGCTCGAAACACCCTGAATATCACAGTCGAGGACTCTATTGTTAGGGAATGCAGCGGTTTGGTAATAAAAATCGATGAAAACAAAAATAAAGTTGCAATATTAGCGATGTATAGATCCCCTTCTTTTAAGAAGCTGGATGACTTTCTCGAATCTTTAGATAGTCAACTTCAAAATTTATCGTCTTATAAAAATATTGTGCTTGCTGGAGATATTAATATTGATATTCGACCAGAGAATAACAGTGGGTCGATACAGGAGTACCTAAATCGATGTGCATTTCACGGGCTATACCCTGCACACACACTGCCTACACATCATAGCGGCTCTTGTCTGGATCATATCTTTGTCAAAACCCAGTTGCTATCATCTGTACTAGTTACTAATTCCACCGTAACGGACCACAAAGCTGTTTTACTAACCCTTAGACTAAAAGTAACTAAAAAAAAATACGCAAGGTTTACTTCTAAATTAAACATGCATAAACTTGAGGACGATTTATGTAACACTGACCTTAGTCCAGTTTATAATTCTGCTGACGCTGACTCGAGCATGACATACTTAGTAAATATTGTTCAACAAGCAATTATTAATAACACATCAAAAGTAAAAGTTAGTAGTAGAAATTTAAATATCAAACCATGGATTACGCCGGGGCTTATTCGTTGCATGAAAAATAGGGACAAACTCCACATGAGGGCCAAATCTTGTCCGGGAAATTTAGTTTTACAAATAACTTATAAGCGCTATCGTAATTTTTGTAATAGTATTTTAAGAAAAGTTAAAGCTGACTATGACAAAAATCAACTAGCAAAAGCTGGAAAAGACAGTACAAAAGTTTGGAAATACATAAAAAAAGTCACGTATACGTCCAAACACACTGAATCGTCCTCGAGTTTATTGCTATCCCATTCCTCCCCACTATCGGCGGCAAACAGTGCTAACGACTTTTTCAATAATAGCGGAAAGACTTTAACAGAAAAGATTCGACAATTCTCCATCACACATGAAACTATTAATACCTACAATAACTCATCTTTGAATTCTTTTGTATTATTAAATACAGACGCAGCAGAGGTCGAAAAACTAATAATGGGGTTAAGGGATGACTGTGCTGTCGGCTGTGATAACATACCTAGCAAATTATTGAAAAAGTTCAAGCATTTCTTCATCCCTCCTTTAACTTTTATATTTCAAAAATGTCTCTCAGAAGGAATTTTTCCTTCTTGTCTTAAAAAAGCCCTCGTAGTTCCTGTCTTTAAATCTGGTAATAAAGACCTAATAACGAACTATAGACCTATTTCCATACTACCCTCAATATCTAAAATATTGGAGAAAATAATAAACAACCAGCTAGTACGATATTTGGAAAATAAGTCTATCATCTCTAAGTCACAATTTGGCTTTAGACCAAACTTATCGACTTCTGATGCTATGCACGGCTTAGTAGATTATATTGCACAGGAACTAGATAAGGGAAACCAGACTATAGGGGTGTTTCTTGATCTAGCCAAGGCTTTTGACTCCGTCTCTATTCCCATCCTGTTAAATAAATTAGAAAATGTAGGTATAAGAGGAAATCAGCTAAATATTTTAACTAGTTACCTTAGTAATCGAAGTCAATGCGTTAAACTAGGCAATATAGTTAGTTCTGAACAAAAAACCACCCCCTTCGGTATCCCCCAGGGTAGTATTTTAGGCCCCACATTATTTTTAATATACGTAAATGACCTTTGTAATCTACAACTAGTACAAGGTAAAATAATTTCATACGCCGACGACACTGTTTTACTTTTTTCAGCTGACTCTGAACAAGACATTTTTAAACTTACTCAGAATGGCCTCAATATTGTGAATAACTGGCTTAAACTTCACCTACTGACATTAAATGCAGACAAAACAAAATATATTATGTTCACAATGCGGAAATCTCACGCAGCACGAACTAATAGACCCCTGTATGCACATTGCTGCAATAACGTTGCTGACACTGCATGTGAGTGTCCTAGAATCACAGTAACAGATAAAATAAAATATCTCGGTGTGATTATTGATGAAACTCTTTCCTTCAGATATCACATTGAAGCTCTTAGTAATAGAATCCGTAAACTGATTTTCGTTTTTAAGAAAATCAGGTCAATTGCGGATTCAAAACTTATCATGCTATTATACAGCGCCCTGTGTCAATCTGTGATAACATATTGTATTACGATCTGGGGCGGAGCTCCTAAAACCTCTCTACTTATTGTAGAAAGAGCTCAAAGAGCAATTCTTAAGGTAGCTACTTTTAGGCCATACCTCTACCCTACTAACCTTTTATATAAATCATGCAATGTACTAACAGTCCGACAATTATTTATAACTAATACAGTACTTAAACAGCACACAGCACTTCAATACAGCACCAGTTCTACTAACAAAAGACGCAAGGATATTGTATGCTCCAATCGCACGCGAGTAAAATACACTTTGACTACACGATTTTATAAATTCCTAGGGCCATTATTGTATAACAAAATAAACGCCAAAGTGTATATATATCCCTTAAACGTAAGAAATTGTAAAAAGGCTTTAAAAACAGTTCTCCAGGAATTGTCGTACGATGAAACCGAGATGCTACTGGCTGTTATAAGTTAATTTTTGATAATGTTTGCATAAATGTGTAATTAGGTTTAATAAATTAAATAATTATGTAGGTAAATCTCTTAAATTTAAAATTGTCACAATTTCCTATTTTATTTTTATTTCTTAAGAATAGTTAAATAGATTCTACTATGTTTGTATAAGATCCATATTTTATTTTATTGAAGTTATATTTAATTTGAATGATTTTTAAATGTTATTTTAGCACGCTCCAGCCTGAAAAACAGGATTATCCTAGTTCAGGCACCAATGTTCTATCCTTCCTTGTATATTTAAGCCAATATTTGTAATTCATGCTTTTCTGAAATTAATAAACATTTTTATTATTTTTTTTATTATTAGTTTTAGTGAAACATTTGAGGAAATGTAATAAGCCGTAAAACCTACAGGACGCAGAGACAAAAAACCTGTAACTTGATGATACAAGGTTCCACAATCTATTTCACATTTATTGTTTTTTTTATTTCTTATTTTGCAGATTAATTTTACTCGTTTTAATGCAAGTTTATGAATCTGTATCGAACTAATTTCGGCTATCATTCCAGGGCCACTGGGGAGGATATTACTACATTCCCTGTCCGAACACAGCGTATCTTCATAATTTTAAGCTGACGTCGTCCTCATCAGGGGATATTGACAATTTGACATGGGTCGAATCTCCGCCCCTTTCTACTGAGCAAAACATCGTTCGGGTAAGTAATATTGAGATGTCAATATCGATTTCATTTCAAAAGCTGTTATGTATTATTTTACATTTCATTGTTTTGGGACATTGAAATCGGTATAGCTTAACGCTTTAACTTATCAATTAAAAATAAAATAACAGAAAAGAACATTGTTTTTTTTTTATTAGAAAACAATTATGGAAAATAAATGGTAGGTACTTTCTTGCAAAACTTCATGAAATCTAGAAAAGTAGTCTCAAAATACTCTAAGTATAGCATTGATGTGATTGTATTAAAAAAGTAACTACATCTTAGGCTCATATATTAAAATATAACTAAGATTGACTATTTTCTATGGAGAATATACAGCAAATCCATGCTTGAGACATGATCAAAAAAAATCCATAACAGGAACCTTAAATAAAAGCTTAGCCATGGATATGAACTTCAATACAAAAATGAAACAGATTAGCCAAGATTTCCTTTAATCGTAGATATATGACCATAGTTTTTCAATCATAAAAATAGTAAATAATATATTTCTCAGGTGCAGTATGCAGGGCTTTCGTCGCGGGATATCCAAATGGCCGTTGGTCTGTTAACTGGCGACGGGGAGCTTACATTTGGGATGGACTTCAGTGGAGTGGACAGCGCGTTAGTTAAAATTGACCAAAGTTTTTGGTTCATTATCATTATCATCATATAATAGATAAACAACCATATGATACTGTTCCGATACTGACTGAGTGACTTACAGACAATACAGCCATAACTACTGGGCGTAGAGAGCTGAAATTTGAGACATACATTTATTAGAGGGTGTAGGGATGCACTAAGGAAGAAAATCCAGAAATTTCCCCGCAAACGGGAAATACTGGATTTTTTTAGTTTGTATGAAAAATCTTATTCCTTGAGTGCACGGACGTGATACTTTGTACCTATTAGAGTTCTTAAATGGGTGTCTGTTTGTATTATAAAAAGGAATTTCCGAATTTATCTACCCTTAGTTTAGCGCGTACGAAGTTGCGGGAAAAGAACTGCATTTAATATTGTATTGTTAAAAATATTCACTTTTTATATGTATTATGCGCGTAAACATGTAAAGCAGTGGCCGTGTGCAGGTTATGGATGATGATGCGCGTGAAATATTGTAACTTCATTTTTACTCCGTTGTAACTCAGCTGGGTGACGAGGAGGTATAGGCCGTAATTCACCAAGCTGACCCAGTGCTGGTTGGTGGATTTCAGGGTGCCGAATGGCTTCTGAAAAACCCTAACGACTACTGTATACAAGTATACAGCATTCAGGACTGACTGCTCGTGCCCTCCAAAACACGCCGTCGTGAGAAATAAATGATCGACGCCTACCCATCCTAATACCGGCAGCACCGAGCGCACTTAACCTGAGATATCTTATTATATGCACAGTAACCACGGCGCCACAACGACTTCCTTACTTACTTTTAATTTACCCTTAGTTATTCATACAATCTTTTGAGAAATAAATAATGCTTAAAACTTTATAATAAAGATTATAAATTTGTTCCCACAGTAACAACAGAGTATTCGGCCTCATACAAAGTGGTTCCATCGCTAGTTCGGTAGAAGCTGACTCGGCGCTGCTCTGGCCGGTGCCCCAACACTGGAGTCTAGAAGACGCCGCTACTGTGGCCCTGCCTTATGTGATGGCGTACTACTGCTTGGTAAAATGGGGGTTTTATTGTTTTGTAAAAATAAATTATGTAAACATTAGAATGACGATACGAAATCTTTAACATAAATAATTGAATGATTGCTACTCAATATTAAATTTCGAACAGAATTGAATTTAAGAAATTTTCTGTTTTAAAAAAATATTTTTAATAAATTTCCATCATTCCAATTAACAGTCTCGTATACCTATTGTTAATTGGAATGATGGAAATGTTTGATTTAACTGTTTCGAAATAACTTTATGTATTCTCTATCTATGTTTATCTTACCTAACAGTAAATGAAGACGAGGTATGAGCACATTGAAGCTAATAGCTGGAATAGATTTTATATTAATAGTGACCGGAAACGCTAATGCCCTTTATAATGAACCGGACCAACTTTCAAGCTGGGATCGGATTAGTTGTATATTAACGACTATCGGACTATTTAAGCCAACGACGTTACGTTGACGCTACGTTGATATGACGATAGGTTCACTGGACTAGAAACCACTCTTCATATGACAAAGTATACCGCTATAATAGGTTCCGGTAAAGATGTGTTATGGCAAGGTTTCGCAGTCAAGAGCCAGGTCATTCTTAATCTTATTAACTTAATGTCAGTTTTTTTTTAGTTTTTCAGGTTTTTTCAGTTTCACTTAAATCTCACTTGATATTGTTTGAGTCATGATTTCGATGTTGTATGTACAACAGGGTGTGCAGGCGTCTCTAAACTCGAGCGGCGCAATACTAGTGGTGGGCGGCGGACACTTCGCGCACGCAGTTCTTAGCATCGGCCTGTCATTGGGCTGCCGCGTGTTTGCGGCTGTACCCGACACTATATCGAGGGTCCTGATAAGGAGACTGTTCCCAGAACTGCCAGGTAGGAAAGAGCCTTATAACCTAGTAGATAAAAAAATCTTACTGGCCTAATAAATAAAACC
Source organism: Stenoptilia bipunctidactyla (assembly GCA_944452665.1). NCBI lineage: Eukaryota > Metazoa > Arthropoda > Insecta > Lepidoptera > Pterophoridae > Stenoptilia > Stenoptilia bipunctidactyla. Next base: position 25,716,375 of record OX101735.1, read on the forward strand.
TAGCTGACCAGAACCTGTTTAATGTAAAAAAGATTTTTACGAGATTTCAAAACGTTAAATACATGTTGAGTGTTAGCAATCAGGGTATGGAAAAAGGAAAAGTGGCCAGCCGGAATAATGTGAGATGCAAAAACTAAACGAACATATTTTTTTAAAGTTAACGGACCCCTCGTTTGATCTCAATTTCGCTAGCATGCGACCACAAAGACTCGAATCGACAAGATAAATATTATTTCATTATATTGTCCTTTCATGTTAGCTAACATGCGCACCATAATAGATAGAATTACTAGATTAGCTACCATGATTAAGCCCATAGATCCGAAGATGATACATTCTAAAAAAAATACATACTCAAAGTGCCATATTCTAAGAAATGTCGACATAAAGGCCCGTTTCATCGTTGTCAACGGTCTCATGCTAGCCTCGCTGATGAGATTGAACGCTCCTGAGATCTCCTCCATCCTATTAAACTGTGATAATTTTTCTAACCCTACGAATTGTCCATTACTAACTAACGTGAACTGTTGTGTTGTACCCTTGTTGTGATAGTAAATGAGCTGGGCTATCGAATACAAATAATCAACGAATGCAGAGTATTAAAAATAACGTCTTCACGTCAAAAGTTTAGCTGAAATATAAGGTCGTCAAATTACAAATATTCTACGATTCATACATATTAAAAAAAAAAAAAATTCTATAATTACTGTATTGATTTCTATGAAATATATATGGGACCACCTCTCAACTATCTTCTATCATATGAAACAAGAATATCCAACATCGATTCATATTTTTCCAAAAAATCTTGTAACAAAGATACAAAAAAAAGACGTGTGGCACTCAGAGACTGCCGCGGTAAAGCTATTGCATAGCATTTTTTATCAACTTATGCAATTATAATTATTTATTTATTTTATTAATGCAGTAATGTTTGATCTAATATGAAGTTCCACAAGTTCCTAGTAGATGGCACTGATTGTTTATTATAGCCCGCATGTAAAGTTTAGAAATCAAAGTATCACCACCGTGCCGGTCGGAGTGGGGGGTGTTAGGATTTTTTCGTTACGGAATTTCTGGATTCGGTCCTACGCTCAAGGCCCGCGGTAGAAGCTATGCAATAGCTTAAAAACATACACACGAATTGAGAAACTTCTCCTTTTGAAAGTCGGTTGAAAATATAATTCAATTCCGATTACTAGTTTCTGGGAATATCCTATTCCAAGAAAGATGCGTAATTCAGCTTACCTTGGTTGTAACAAGAAAATATATACTAAATTAAAACAATTTTCATTCCTTTGTAAGGTCCAAAGCTCACAACAATTTAAGTTCTCGAGAGGCAACACCTCCGCTATAGTATGAATGTAATTACAGAGATTCCTGTTTCAAATGTCAAAGCGCTCTTTATTCTTTTGTCCTTCTGTGAACAGTTTTTAATAAATCTTTAATGTATCTTCCAACCTGTACTTCTGATTAGTGCTTTTTGTCATAGTATTAGGAAGTTTCATTCGATATCTTATTGGCCTGCGAAGACTGAGCAACAAGAAACTGAAGTATTTTTCCGTTAACGTCGCAATCAAACCTATAAAGTACCTAGTATAGTGAACTATAGCGTATAAGAATTAAGGCAAGCATATCACAAAATTTAAATTGTTTTTATTATGTTTAATTAAATTTGTATCAAGAATATTGATTTCTATTATTAAGTTACGTTATTGTCATCATCATCATCAATAACAGCCTGTCGATGTCCTCAGCTGGGCACAGGCCTCACCTTAGGTTATCCACGACGATTGCTTATTGTCTTAATCCTTCAATTATGATAATGTTCAAGTATTTAAAACATTTATGAGCTTGACAGTATATGACACTAGTGTCATACAAATTAACTCAATAATTTACATTCTTGGAAAACTAAAATATTCTATATTTTAAAATCACATAGAAACAACGAGAGACTCGATGAACGTTAAAAATATTCTGAGTAAAAGTAATTGAAATAATTACTCTTGTTCTTTTAAAAATGATTTTTTGTTAATAAATTTATGTTACCTTGACTGAGCAGCACTAATATAATAAATTTGACAGAAAAGTAATGAAATTCTCTTTACCAAAAAACTTATGAAATAAACGACATTATTGCTTATTTCATATCCAGAACCTGTTAATGTGTGAGGCTCTCAGCAGTAGCAGCATTGTAAAACAAATGTGCGTAAATGCTTGAGAATATATTTTTTCTGCACGATAACATTAAAAATAGTCTTATCATATTTCGACAATCAAGAGCTCCAAGGTCTCGTAGGTTTAAAGGTGGGATAATTTAGCAATTCAGCTTTATCAATACATAAGGTAGGTAGAGCAGAATTTTTTTCAATCGTCTGAATGACACCGATACCAAATGCGGACGAAGCACAACATTGATCACATCAGTGTTTAAAATATATTTGAAACAGAGAGCACGGGCAGAATACATACGTCCTTCCAGCGCCCGCCCATCACAAGCCACTTGCTTCTTTCACTCGATTCTACATCTCAAATTGCAATTACCGAAATTCACCCGCCCTGCGCCTGCTGAGCTCCGGCCGCGCGCCCTCCGGCACACGTGATTTGAAATATAATATGTAAATAATTGAAATAAAATATGCTTCATAAAATCACCCGACCACGACTGGAACCTGGGACCTGTCGTTTACCGGACGAGTACTCTTCCAGCTGAGCTACCGGGTCCTGGTGATACGCCATCAAAATTACGTAGCATATTCTGTTGTTACGTTATATTGCTTACGTATCTTCATCTATTGGAATAGCTTTGCAGCTAACTAACCGAGACCAATTTCTTTACAGAAATTGTAAATTTCAGTTAAAGTGAACCTTTGCAATGTGTAATAATATTCTACCAAGCGAATATTTCTTACCAAAACTGCAACGTCCGTACCATACGTGGGTTCGATACGGACGTTCGGAATACGCCAAGCGTCGCGTATTATACGAGCTAACGGTACAGAAAATGATATGAAAGTTTGTATGTTTGAATCTGTCTTAGTAGGTGTTATATAAATCTATGGGTAGGTGTGCCCATTAGAAGATACGGACGTACGGTACGCGCGTTCGAACGCGTAGCGCAGCGTTGGTACTTAGGCGCGTCGTGGGCGCTGGGCGGGGAGAGCGTTTAGTTAGGATGCGGTGTTATGCTAGCTAAGCATCCGAAGTGAATGTACGTGATTAGTCCATTAAATTTTATTATTTATCTAATACTAACCATAAATGTAGCCAAGCGGGGTTTATAACTTGTGTGTATACAAATCTTACTTTTTACGATGTATGTATGTTCGTTCGTTCCTCAATTACGGCAGAACGGCTCAACGGGTTTGGCGTAGAGATAGTGTACAGTCTAGAATAGCACACAGGCTACTTTTTATCCCAATATTTTGACGGGATTCGAAATCGCGCGGGTAATACCGCGTGAAACAGGTTGTCCTTGGATAATTAAAAATATATCCTGTAGAGATGACCTCATTAAAACTTATGGCAGCATCTCAGCCTATACTAGTCATAGCCTTAAATTCTAAATTTTAGTTTTCAGGTATCTTTAATTTCAGCGTTTTCGAAATATTTTAATAACGTTCTCTTTTACAAACACAAATGTGTGAAACTCGTGTTCGCATGCCTTTTAAATAAAGCTTCGAAATTATTAATATGTAAGTATTTAACATTTCGGAATTTTTATGGAATTTTATAAACCCAGAATGTTTCTCTATTTAATATCCCACTTGTCCTGTTTACCCCAGTTTGAAAGTTCAAGCCATCATTCTAGCTGCCATTGCAATAAAAGTAAACGTGTAGTGTAAAATAAAATTTGGAAGAGGTTGGCAGAGTCAGACCAAACTATTTGATACTTACTGCCTTTGTGATACTCCGAGCACTTGCATTAAGTCCAACTATTACTTTACTTGTCCAGCCAATGCAATGGCGGTCTTAACTTTCTTTTGTTTTTCAACCGAACCAAAAAAGGAGGAGGTTCTCAATTCGTCTGTATGTTTTTTTTGTGTCTTTGTTACACGATAGTTCGGACAATTATGATTTGATTTTGAAAATTCCTGTTTCATATGATAGAAAATACTTCATAGTTGGTCCCATATAAATTTCATCGAAATCGGTTGAGAAATTCATTGAAAATTTCAATGTTTTGAAAAAATATGTATGATTTCGGAGAATGTTTACGTTAATGACAATTAACACAAACAACAACTCAGCCAAAGTTTTGACGTGAAATCGGTTTTTTTAATGCTCTGCATTCGTTGATTATTATGATTCACTTCTTTCAATAGAATATGAAAGTCAAGTTTTAACTCCTTTTCATTTGATTATATTTTACATTTCTCATCAATCCTTTGGTTCATTTTCTGGCTCCATATTTGTGAGTGTTACGAGTACCTAGTAGAATTGTACTTTAAGTGATACTTTGATACCTTATACAACCGTGTTCACACTAGAGGATTTTTTATAAACTTAAAGATATAGATAGTTTAATAGAACTAAGCTAAAATAAGCACACAACTTACTTTAGGACAAAATATTATGAATATGTACCATACTTTAATACACATTTTTGTCGTTAATACGGACTTATCATATAAAACATCCAGCCAGACCGATACAGAAATACATGTCCATGCACATAAACATTTTCATTGTGCGGCACAACCCGCGACCACTCACATCTGAGTTATAAATATAATAAAACTGCTAACAAATAAAGCTCAGTAAACAACAGTTTGGGTTGAACAGTTAATTTATTTACAGAGAGTCACATTGGCAATTCTGGCGATGATTCCTTCGTGGAAATGATCGCTCTACAGACTCAAAGCAAGCGATGCGATTTTGTTATCAACTGCGCGAGCGGCGCCATACGAGAGGTGATGTATATTTTGTATAAGTTAAAATAATAAATTTATTATTTAGATTTTTATTTGGCAACTAATACTTGTATACATTGTATAATTAAGTAATTATTCGCTATATGCTTTTGCGTGTTTTGTATTTTTTTTTTGACGTTTTGTGGGCGATAGGCTGACTACAAGTCTCTTTCCATCATTATAATGCCCCCAAATTTGTCAAACGTGACATTAGATGGTTTTATAGCCTCTGTTGTTCTGCCTACCCCATTAGGGATACAGGCGTGACGTTATGTATGTATATACTAAACTTTTGACCACAAGCGCATGTGACGGTAAGTGATCCACGATGACTTGATAAGGGTTAAGGAAGAAATAGGCTCTCAGGATTATTCATATTCTACGACACGTTTATCCAGAGTGGTTTATTTCTAAGCCGACCGCTTCTATACCTCATCTTAATGAAGAGTTAGGCTATTAAGTGGAAGAAAATATACAAACCTTTCGGATAGTATTCAAACACCATTGGTGTATTAACCCTGTAAAACTTGTTTTAATGAAAATAAAAGTTATTATTATTATTATTATTCAAAAAAACTTCTAAGCTTTTTGTATATAGATAGCTATAGATATAGTTATAGATTGTAAACTTAAAATACAACACTTTTATATTAAATCAGTACCTATGAAGATATTTTTTAATGCCAGATTGCCCGCGATCGAGGTTCGATCCACGGGAATCCTGCTGGCCGGGCAGGTGCTGCAACCAACTAATCTACCGGGTGCCATCGATATTATTTTGTATATTGGATTTTTTCGTAATAATGCTATCGTAGCTCCATCTTGTGGCAATGCCTTGCAGCTTTTCTTTTAGTTTTAAAATTAAACACTAATTTCGCCTGATTCTTCAGTTGCCGGATAAATAAATAAACTCCCCAGTTAATCACACCAATTACATGGGAATTTGGGGGAACCTAGAAAATAGAACCTAGGGGGAACCTAGAATATAAATACATAAATATACACCCAGAACTTTTTTTTTCTTTTTCCGTGCGGGAATCGAACCCGCAACCACTGACGTCTAAGGCAGACAGCTCTATCCCATCGCCAAAGTGGTCGTCAAATGAAGGATAAAAGTTATCTGAGTAGCTGTCGATCTATTCATTGGCGACCACTTTGGCGATGGGGTAAACCTATCTGCCTCCGACGCCAGTGGTTGCGGGTTCGATTCCCGCACGGAACAAGAAAAAGAAAATGTTCCGTGTCTGGGTGTTTATCTATTTATCTATTTATATTCTAGGTTCCCCCCTAGTTCGCTACATGGTATCCCATAATACAAGCTATGCTTACTTTGGGGTCATGTAGTTGGTGTGATTGTCTGGGGATTTTATTTATTTATTATTATTGGATATTTTTTATCTGACCTTTGAATAATCAAGCCTAAATCAAATGAGCATAATATTATTAATATTGAATTCTTTAGGCCGCCATGAAATGCGTGGGAATGTTGGGCTACTTCATGGACACATCTGAGATCGACATGAAAGACAACCAGAACTTCGGAATGTATCATTTGACGGAAGAAAAATCGTACAAAGCTATCCGGTTGTCTAATATCTTCAATCCCGAGAATCGTCAACAGAGAAAGGTATGTTTTTGGTCCATTTGTGCAGTTATATTAAAATATGGGTTAAGTGATAAAGTAAGAATATCTTTACTTGCTGATAGCAGTTATTTTTTTAATTAAATCAAAATGTCGAGTGAATATGATGTGAAATAAAATTGTAAGCTCTTATAATACTAATAAATCAACACATACTCTTAAATATTATAAAAAATAGAGAATTAACCTTTAACGTAACTTTTAACGATATTTTTTCAAACTGACAAGCTGCGATCGTGCGCTTTCGGTTAATCTCAGTGGACTGAGTAGCTATCGATGGCCGGAGTGACATACCGCTTCCACTAAGGTTGATAGGTCTTTTACCTTCGAGGGGATACCTGTGGACCCCGCCCGTGGTGTTACGTAGTACTTTTTTTCACATAATTCATATTTTACTTTGTTTCCTATTCACAATGTATGTTATCTAATGGTAATAATGTGTAACAGCTATCAGAAATTATGATTGCACAAATCCTGCAGAATATAAGTGATTCCTAGTGTATTATGACTAGACCAAAGGTATTAGGGCAAAAAATTTCATATTATTTTAAAAGGAGCAACTAAATCTGATCTTAGTGTCCCAAAAATTGGTTATAATTGTCCTAGATCTAAGCACAAGAAGAGTTCATTTTAAAAGGAGCAACTAAATCTGATCTTAGTGTCCCAAAAATTGGTTATAATTGTCCTAGATCTAAGCACAAGAAGAGTTCTATTCTGTGTTCTATGTTACTGTTATAACTTGTTTCCCTGATTCACAATCATAGCAATCATTTACTGTTTGCCAAATAAACGGAAGGAATCATTTGCGAGCACAATTTGAGCCATTGCCATTTTTATTATTTTCATTATTATTCTTTAAAGTTGTGTGCTTTTTATTCATATTATTTTAGAAATTTTTGATTTTGTACAATTTTGCTGATAAGAACTTGACATTTTATTTAAATTATAGGTACATTAGTGACATAACTATAAAAAAACGACTTACAAGATGTTATTCATTAAATAGATTTGACGACCGGCTGGTGTAGTAACATACATTGCCTTCCGTGCCGGAGGACCTGGCTCCAAATAGGGCGGCGGCAGATATCTGTGTGATGAACACAGATATTTGTCGTCAAGTCATGGATGTTTAATGTTTATTTAAATTTATTCCGATAAAAATAAGTATTTAACCAATATGTATGTTTATATATTTTTTAAAGTATCCATAACGCAAGGTCTTTTAGAAATTTAATTATGGCTAGATAATTTTGTATGAGTGTCAGAAATATTTATTTATTTTATTTTCTTAGTAACTAAATAAAAAAAAAGTCCTTTAACCTAATACTTTATACAAAAGTAATTTTAATATTGAGTTCCTTCTGGACCCCGCCCGTGACGGAACGTTACCTTAAAAAGCGCGTGTACTTAAAAGTTAATAAAATAAAACTATGAAGACAACTTAGGCCGCCATACATATGTCGCTAACTGATTTTTTTAGGTAATCTTATTTGGATATTTTAGAATCAGCATGAAATAATATTGAAAGGATCTATGGCAAAAAAACTTAAAGCATATGATAAGTGTTGATTTAAGTATCTAACGTTTTGCTTAACTTTGCTATTATTATTTGTTTGCGAACAGAAGTTGCAGCGCATGCTAAGCGAGGGGATATCTTCTGGCGCGGTGCGGCCGCTGCCCCGCCTGAAGCTGCCGGCGACGGGGGTACGTCGCGCCGCGCGGCTTATTGCTGGAAGAAGACTGCCTGCAAGAGTATTATTGGAGATGTCGCCTGCGCCTAGTGTACAGCCGAGGTAGGATTGTAGACATGCTTTCTTATTTTACTTGTATTACACCAGAACACAAGCTAAGCAAAGGCATAGTTACTAGCGCGGTGCAACCACTGCCTCGCCTGGCTCTTCCAGCGACGAATGTGGTACAACGCGGCTTTTAGCAGAGGGAAGACTGCCCACGTGTGTACTGTTGGAGATGCCTGCGTTGGCCTACGCCAAGTGTAGAGCCGAGGTAAGATGATAGACAAGATTGAGTGTATTTGTAGTACAACAGAATCTGCATTTCATGCTAAGAGATGAACATCGGGATGTTACAATTAGCTGCTTAATACAACGACTGTTTGATATGTTCGCATCTTTGCCGCAATTTGTTCACCTAAGATATCGGGTAGGTCAGGGCATATAATTGGGTGCGGTGCCACTGGGTGCTAGTAGCCACGAGTGGTGCTCGATACGCGGCGCGAGTAATGGCGGGGAGACTACTGCCTTGAAAGTACAGTTGGCGATATTATCTGTAAAAATGATTACTGTATTTATATTACTATATTTTACCGTGTATATAAAGGTTGAACAAAGGCTACCAAAGTAAAGGTGACCGAGGGCGAGCTCACCTGCCTTTGCAGATGTCGCATAGGTATAACAATGGTATAACAAGGACTCATTACTAGGCGATCATACGTAACCATACATTGTCAGTTTTGCAGGGTTAGCTTAGAGTAGCTCAGCCGCCCCTGGATAAGCGTGTCGTAATACCGACTGATCCGAACGGCCCGCGCTTGCTGGTAGGATTCCATCTGGACCTGCACTGCTAGCACGGATCTTTTGTCGATCGTAAGTTTACGAATGCTCATATAGTATGGAGACGGTTTTGCAAGCAATAAATGAAATCTATCCATTGCCGCACGGTCAGCTTAAATAAATGTGTTCCTTGTTAATTTTGAATGTTTGTTAACAGGTTCTACTCTTAAATAACTGTAAAATAAAAAATTACATTGTTACTAAAAACTTGCAACCGACTCCATACTATACGAGCATTCGTAAACTTACGTGCTAGCACTGCTGACTCGTTAGCGAACACCAATCATATAAATTGTCTCGACAAATATTACCGCTACGATGGTGAAGTTCCGGCAATATTTTTTGAAGAATCAGTTCTTTTCTAAGCGCATGTGCCCTCATGTTCGACCTCATCTTCGCTTACCATCAAGTGAAATTGAAATTAATTAGATTTAGATTAAGCTGTTTAAAAAAAGCACATTAGATTAAATTCTGTGATCGCGTTGCTGAGGCGCCTAAGAAGGTTAAAAAAGCTGTTTACGACTTATGTTTTCACCGAATAAATACGTACAAATATTTAAAAGAAAAATACTACGCCAGCTCATAAGCACATCATATTTTTTTAATATTGTCTAAGTTTTCACGAATCATTATTACTAAATTACTTAAATAAAACACTTTTTAAATTTAAATTTTAACTCGACGTTTCGGTGTCTTTGCAGACCCCGTGGTCACGCTCGTGTTTATTCATATTTTTTTTATTTGACACAAAGATAAGTTCATTCAAAATACTAGGTATACTATCACTGGTAGGCTCTACAATTGTATACAACCTTAAACAAATCAAATATTTGTTCACCATTCATTCGCATCATGTCACTTCCGACTGTTTCTCTCTGTTGACACTGTACTGCGGTCTAATACTAAGCGAATCTATTTCAAACGAGTGACTATAATATCCCCTACAACAACAATAGATACTAAATAACACCTGTCGCTAGTAATGATTACCATTGATGATGTGAATTCAACTTTATGAAACAAAACTTACGAGTCACCTCCAATAAAATATGCTGTGCTCATCAAAATTGCGCATATAGTAAACACAGTCTAATGATAAAGGTATAATATACAAGCTGTTGCCCGCGATGTCCGCGTACATATCAGTCAGATAAATAATATCAATATGGCCTTCCATGAGATTCCCTGTACTACATTTCGTCAAAATCGATTTGTTCGTTCAGCTGTGAAAGCATTATTGATATGGTATGGCCCACGAGAGAAAAAATAAAACGGCATTGACTCGACTTCTACCAAGTTTTACACAAACTTATACGATACTCATACTTCTACGATACTCATGTTTTAGTCGTTTACGACATATTTGCGATAATTTCCATACACTTTTTTGTGTCGTTTTTACAAAAAGGGTACATTGGTAGAGAGACGCCAATGCCCTTTTATTTTTTCTCTCGTGGGCCATACCTTAGAAAGTGTTACTTTAGAAACTATAATAACTTTAAAAAAATGTTAACCAAACCACAGTTTTATGTCATAACGATACATGACGATGACACTTCAGTCGTTATTGTTGTCTTTAACATGATCGTTGATTATGTCAAAGTCAAGATCTTCTCCGCTTTTTAGTTAGCCAACTCTAAAATTCCTCATTACAGAATGGAATTCGATTCAGTCGGCAGCTACGTTGTAATCTGTGACAATAACAACGTTGGATTTGAGCTTGCTGATAGATTGGTGAAGAAAGGAGCTAAGAATATCGTGCTGCATTTGAACCCTCAAAGTATTGGAGGACTGTTACATATGAAACTATTGTACGTATACCTACTTTAAAATTATTGATGTACTGAATCATTTTGAAAATGTTAAAGTAAATTAAGTTATTGATTTTTGAAATGTGATATATTTTTGAACCTCTTTGATATTTAAATTTTATATTATTTTTATAATTTTAATAAAATTTAATTAATTTTAAACTTTTTTCCAATTATTTCGTAGATACAACAAAACAATCATTTACCAAAAACGGCTTTTTATAAATTCTTCTACAGATATATTTAACTCACTTTTTTTATTTCTTCTTGCTTTAATAATTTAATTTGACAGATCTTGGAAAAAGTACAAAGCAAACGTTCAAGCTTACTCCGAGGAATTGAAAACCGGAATCGACTGCAAAAATCTGCTGATGAATGCCAAGCAACTAGGATCCGTCAAAGGAATCTTTTTTGTTCCTTCAAAGTCTGTCACAGGAGACATTCAAGATACAATTTACGAGAGGACAAGTGCGATTCTAGAAAATTTTGATAAAATATCGAGTGACCTTTGTCCAGAATTAAGGTGAGTTTACTTTTATTTTATTATCTTTTTTATGGATTACTTATAGTAAATTTCAGTACCTATAGTTTGATGACGAGAATAGCGCTTTAAATTTGAATTATTTTTTGGCTATTGTCTAAGTCTGAAGATTTTATAATTAAAATTATTTATTATTGTAAGCGACAGTAAGTCGAAATAAAAGCGTGTTTCCCTGCAGATATTTCGTGTCGCTGGCTGCGACTGCGGCCGCTGCCGCCGCGAGCATAGAAAGCCGCGTCCGACGGAAACTGCCCGCGCTGTGCCTGCACTACGCGGGGACTGAACAGGTACATCATATACTGTGTAGATATACACGTACCTAGCTTTACATCCATTCATATTTTTATACTCTTTATTGTCTTGTATAATTAAACTGATAAAAATATTTAATAAAATACCTCACGGGGCTTTACTCTGCTCCAAGCTATCTCTTCCTTGCTTGTGATAATCGTTTTTTTTTTTTTTTAATAAAATAAACAACCCTTCTTGAACGGCTGGTGTTTAATTTAAGTAAAACTTCGTATTACTAAGAATTTGTTAACACATTTTTTTATGTTTTTTCCGCAAACATGGTTGTCTGTAAGAAATCGCTCGTCAACGATAACACCACCTAGTAGTTCTTACTCAACACATTGTTTCATTTTCTCATTTACTCTCTTTACTGTATACAGAAGTGTAAATAAATAAATGAATCTTAATAAATGTCTTGAATATATTTAATATACATATAAAAACCTTGTACATTATTACTAAAAATTTTTCAACAGCTCAATTTAGGATCAAAGGCATTTTCATCCAAGAGAGAACGGCAAACGCTTTCATCAGTACTTGACAGCCTGGAAGTATGCCTCAAGTTGCAGTACACCAATGTTCGAACGAGTCGTCTAAAGAAGAAACTAGTCGTAGATGTGTCACAGAAACTCGCTGAAATTATAGGTAAGCACAATTATGGCATCCAAGTTGAACAGGAACTTTGCCGATCACCAATATCGATTCAAATATTTCATAGCTGTTAGCTTAAAGTTTTAATATTTAGCTTAAAGTTGTTGCATTTTATATTGCTTACGTATGTAAGTACATACATACATAACATCATGCCTGTCTCCCTTTGGGGTAGGCAGAGACTAAGGAACGCCAACTGCTCCAATCCAGACATACCTCCTCCACGTTTATTCATCGCTTCATACATGATCGCCACGTAAGTAGGTATAGATAAGAAAAATACGATATAAAATCATCCTCAGTCGGGATTCAAATTACGAGGTTCACGCTTTTCGGCCGAGTGCTACCAAAGCTTTACTTAGCATATTTTTATTTATGTAGCAAAAAAAAACTTTAAATATATTATATCATTTAAATATCTCATCTTAACTATGTAATATCCTAATTATTTATAATTTCTGTAAAGAAAATTGATTTAAGGCGCTCAAGTTGCAAAGCAATTAACACAGGTTTCTGACATGGCATCACGTGACTAAATTGACTGTTAATTAGCTCTACTTAAGCTTTTCTTTCCTTATACTTTGAAACCATAAAACCATTTTATAATTATTATGTTTTTCTACAGGAATTAAAAACTTAAATGATGTTGATGAAAACTTGACGCTGCAGAATTTGTGCTTAACCGAAATAAACGTGGAAGAAATTAGAAGTCTGCTAAAAGAGTTCCATGGATTCGACTACACGCCTAGCACAGTGCTGAAACTGACAGTGGCAGAGTAAGTTATAACAATGATATACGTACATAGAACGACCACTTTGGCGATGCGATGGGGTAAACCTATATCTGCCTCAGACGCCAGTGGTGGCGGGTTCGATTCCCGCACGGAACAAGGAACAAAGATGTTCCGAGTCTGGGTTTTTATCTATAGTAGTATTTTATATTCTCGGTTCCCCCCTAGTTCGCTACATGGTATCTCATAACACAAGCTTTGCTTACTTTGAGGCCATGTAGTTCGTGTGATTGTCTGGGGATTTTATTTTTAAAATTATTTTTTTAATTCAAATTCTTCCATAGTGCAGTGGTTGAGTGGTTGTTTGGGCTGTGAAAGGGCTCTTGAGATTGAGTCCCAGGGACAAAATTGCGTTAAGGTTAGCTTACACTTTGTCGGGAGCCGCATTGCTACGCAATAACCCGCGTGCGAGCCCGTCATACATTTTATATTAAGTATCGCACGATATAAATAACTGAAAAAAATTGTAAAATAAAAATCACCCGACCAGGACTCGAATCTGGGACCTCTCGTTTGCTGGACGAGTGCTCTTCCACTGAACCACCGGTGCCTGGCGGTACGCCTCGAAATTACTTAACACATTTTTTTGTTATCACGTTATATTGCTAACGTAGCTCCATCTGATGTTACAGCTTTGCCGCTAAGACAACCCGAGACCAATTTCTTTTCAGAAATTGTGAATCTCAGTTTAAGTGAAGAATTGCAATGTTTAATAATATTTTTAAAGATTTTGCATTTAAAATGCTTATTTACTCTTAAATAACTGAAAAAATTAGTTAAGTCAAAATACGTTACGTTAGCAATATAACGTGAAAACAAAAACAAATAAGAAAAAAAGATTTTTACTTTTTTTTACTTTAAAATTTTACTATTGAACACTATACCAGAGCGAGGCGGGTCGCATTTCATATACAGGGTGGAATTTTTGAATGCCCCCTGGAGAGAGCATACTCTAGATAATAGTCTAAATAATAGAGATAGCAAATTTTACTCCAAAGAAACATTCCTTTATTTTGGAAAAGAAATAAAACTGCATTTAAAGATTTTTGAAAATTTGCTCGCATCACCCGGGAATCCAACTGACTAAAATCTTTAAAAATGACACCCTGTGCTTTTATTGCATCGATTGATAGGGTCAATCAAAAGCTTAAAATATTTCTAACATACTATGTTCATCATCATCATCATCTCAGCCCGCGCTAGTCCACTGCTGGACGTAGGCCTCTCCCAACGCGCGCCACCGAATTCGGTCTCTACTAGGTTAATTTAATGAAAGTAAAACCATGAAATCTTCATTTTTAGGTTTTACTCGGTTCGAATTCTGGGTGAAGAAGGCAAATTTAAAAACTAAATCTTTGAATGCAGTTTTATTTCTTTTCCAAAATAAAGGTTTTTTTCTTTGGAGTAAAATTGGCTATCTCTGTTACTTAGAGTACTTTCCCTCCAGGGGGCATTAAAAAATTCCACCCTGTATAATGTACGCGATTGTGGCAGTTGGATTATTGCACTGTGATGCGCCCCGGCATAGTGTGCGCGTACCTTTACGCGTGGGTGGCTAAATAACAGGCTAAGTGCGAGTCAAATCCACACACGAAGGGTTCCGTACAGGCTACAAGAACACTACAGCATAGGTACTACATTTGTTGTTTCACTTTGTGTAATTTATTTATTTAATTAAAGCCTTATAAAAGAACATCTCTAAAATACCTTAACAAAAACAATTTCTTACTAAATTAATTTAAAAGTAACGGGCCTAGTTCAGACACCTTCACAATAGACTGAGCAGAAAATTAATAGACTAAAAGTGGAAATATTATTAAAGAATTTATTGCTGAACTCGATATTTAGTAATTGTGAGTCAGTCGTAATAGTCTGGTGATTCCTGATTGCGCACTAACTTGAATGTAATAATGAAAAAAATATTAAATGAAAAAATTTGTATTATAATATAACATTTCATACTAATTTTACCTATAATAATACCTGTCTGTCTATCAAGCTTGCTTTCACGTCTTAACCGCAGCATTTGAAACGAGAATAGTTAAAAATTTAACGTCAAACACACGCTACTCGCATTCGACCTCAATGTAACGTGGTTGGCAAATTAGAAAAGATTGAAAATTATATTACACTAGTTTGAAAAGAAGCTGGCCCTTCACAAACTATTGCTTCGACACATCACCGCCGTCAATACATCTCATTACAAGACAATTATTTATTCAAAGATATCAAAAAAAGGCTTTAAATTATTATTTATTTCCCAGGCTTAGAACGACGTTCATCCCGCCACCGATAGATGGCAGCACCCGTGGCATGCTGCACTCGCGGGTGGACGGCGACGAGTGCGCCGCGTCCGAGCCGCTCGCCAACATGACGACGCGCCTCGGCTCCGCCAGCGAGGTCAGCTATAACACTACGAATTGCCTATTTAATGCCCGGTTTCAATATTCAACGAAAACGAACCGTCATAAAGATACGTTTCGACAAACGAACGGAAGGAATAATAGTAAGTAAGTGTTTGAATAACAAGACGTTGCATATTCAAACGCTTTTTAGCTACGTCGTCTGCTAGATAAATCTACGGAAAAACGTTTTTTTTTTTTTTTTGAACAATGTTCATGTCATCTACGCTTTTCTATATTATGAAGTAATAATTGTTGCCCACGACTTCGTTCGCTTTTAGCTTATGATTTTGAAAACTACGGTAAGTAATTGCTTGAAATGTAATTTTTCGAATGCTTAAATTTATAGCGCGATTTAAAATACTACCTGCGCCATCTAGCTAAAATGTGAAATCAAGCTATTTCTTTCAATAAATCTTTGCCGTAAGAACCATTTATTGATTTGGAAAGAAAGAAGCCTTTGCTCTATTTCAGACTAAAACCAGACAAAGAGGGATACTGAGGGAAAGCATTCTGTACTTGATTCTGGTCATTATTATGTAATAAAAGTAGGTAATTATTTTTTTATAGAATTCCCTATAAATAAAGTTTTGTTACTAAAAGTATGTGATAAAAGTAGGTAATTATTTTTTTATAGAATTCCCTATAAATAAATAAAGTTTTGTTACTATTTTGTTACTTTACTTACGCCTGAGTCAATTGCGGCACATGACCTGGCAATTGATAGTGATAGATAGTTATTGATAGTTATTGATAGTTATTGAATAAGATATTTCAGTAGTCCAAGAGAAAAAAAAATCCGGGGAAAAAAACTCTTGGCACTCTTTTTCAGGCAGGATTATACGAATTAATACGCTGATGTTACTGTGGATTGCGTAACTTTAGGTTAAGTTTACTTAGTAAATAATGAGTATTTATTTTTTATTATATTTTTTTATCTTCATGCGTCAAACTATCACGTCCTCGAATTTCAAAAGTGACCCACCAGTCGCCCTGTGCATACATCCATCCAAAGTTTTTCATTTATACAATAAGTAGGATGCAGATAAATAATTGGTCGTCATTGCGTTCAAACTAGTTTCCAAAGAAAAATAAGCCGATGATGAGTTAAAAAAACTTTCCAGTAGTATCCACCCAGTTTCCATCCAAAAGCTTACACGAAATTCGCAAAATTACAGTAATATAAACCGCAGATATTAGTTTGCTTATTCAAAGTTATTCGAAATCACAAAGATTTCCGAGGCGGATAACTTTTTTCGTTATTTTAGGTTTGTACGGAATTCCCGTTAGCTTTGGTTCAGCTACTCTGTGTAAACCATTTCGAAAGTTTTGGGTTTTTCCTCGTATTACATTTCAAATATATGGATGTCGAAAAGTTAGTTTTAATCAAATGTTAAATTATTAATGTTAACTTGTGAGTGTAATTTTGTTCTTTAATATTGCCTTAGGTTTTCGCGATTCATACTATTAAATACATCACTTTTTAACCGCATTTAACGCCTATAATTTACATTTAAAATTTTAACTCGATGTCTCGGTGTCTTTGAATAGCTCGTGGTCACGAAAGACTGAGGTTTCAGGCGTTTTGATAATGGAATGTATTGAAATGTAGTTGCTATTGGCACAAAAAAAAAACATTTGATAACAGTTTAAAGTATTTAGTAGTGGTACAAATATGACACGTTCTACGTTTGATTCCTAGTAAGTGTGGTAAAATGAAAACCGATGTTAATCATCAAGCGATGGTTGTCAAATTTTTATTTAAGTTTATTTCTACTAGATGTTCGGCTGCGGTAGTGGTGCGCCACTACCTTCTATGCCTTAGGGTCCTGGGATTGAATCCCGGTGAGGGTGCATAGGTATTTGCGCAATGAAAAGCCGACAAGTAATCGACGTCTAAGTTAATTTTTATTATTAACGTATTTTATATTTTTTCTTTGTATATTTATTGCGTTGATCTGTAATGATATAAGAACAGGATTTTTTTTAGTCACCGGTAAATTTTTTTTACACAATAAGTATCATTTATAGAAATTAAAAATGCAAAGGGATATACATATTTTTTTACAAGGAAATTAATATATTTATGTAGTATGTTAATTATATTTATTATGTTTTTTTACATCGTTTATTAATCTATGTATTATATTTATAATATAAGTATGTATGTTTTGTTGTTTCCACAAGAGTAAGAAATCGCTCGTGATCGATAAGACCGCCTAGTAGTACTTACTCAACACACGGTTTTCTTTCTCTCATTTACTGTCTGTACTGTATACTGAAGTGTAAATAAATAAATATTCCCTAACATATTAAGCAAAGTTTGGTCTTTCTAAATTATGAATGAATACTGATGAATACCATTAAAATAAAGACGACTACGTGCTATTACAAAACATCTTGTAGTACTACGTCGTAGAAATGCCGCGTAGTAGCTATGTTCATCAACAGCGACTCTTAATTAATGTTAAAAAAGTTTGTGGTAGAATATTTTTATTTCTTTTACCTGTGCAATTTTAAAATAAAAACGTTAAATCTTATCAAAGAAAATAATATTTAATTTTGGCTGGTGACAAAAAAACAACCCTATACAGTGTGTTAGGCATCGGATTTCCGGTACTTCACCCACGTGTAGTATATTAAATTTTATCGACAAAATCGATAAAATACAAAGGGGGTTCACACCCCTCGCGACTCTAAATGACCTCTGGATGTTACCTGATTTGTATAACCTAATAGTCGTGTGTTTTTTGTAATAATGACCAAAGTAGTCCAAATTACGAAACTAATATGATTTTTATTTATTACCTTGCATACAAATTAAATGGAAAAAACGATACGTTAAGCTTCTGCTTTTTTAGGTTATGCACATTAAAACACAAATATATGTGAAATATTTCCAAGTTTTTCGGCTAAACTAAAGGATTTCATGCACTATTTTACATTACTTCTTAACAAAAATTACTTTTTTGCTTGGTGGTAGGATCCCTTCTGGGTCCGCCTGGCTAGCGATCACCCTTTATATAAAGTCTGCCGCCAAATGTTACCGCTCCGGCGGTAATGTGTTCCGGCAATATTGTATAAAGAGCCAGTTCCTTCCTAAACCCGTGTGCTTTCATCTTCGACCTCATCGTCACTTACCATCAGGTGAAATTGAGGTCAAACGCGGGTTTAGTCACTTATAAAAAAAAAAACTTTATATGCTAGCAAATATGATAATTTTGCATATAAGACCACTTTTAAGTATGGGGGCTATATGAAAACATGAAAAAATTAGTTTCAGTGAACTTTTAGACATACGTGATATAAAATTTTAAAATTTCTGTCATTCAGAGCGAAATTACAAATAGTATTTTGTCTATAAAATTTAACGTATATGAAGTATACGTGGGTGAAGTATTGAAAATCCGATCCCTAACACTCTGTATATATATCCAATACACAAGTTCTGTATAAGAAATTTAACTGTTTTACTTGATATTATGTTGTGAATGCTATAAACTTTTTTCCTTTAGGGCGAAGAAGAACTGGACTATTCAGAAGCGTATCTGTTCATGATCCCTGGCTTTGAAGGCCACAACAAGATATTCACATCCATTTGCGAGCGGCTGAAGATCAAAGCGTTGACGCTGCAACTAGCACCCGACCTTGATAACGAAAGTATACCGGTCATAGCGAAGAATATGTACAAGGTTTGTGGAATTTTCAGAAAGTTTAGTGCATTTTTCGACTAAGGGCACGTTTCAGCACGTTCAGGTGTTATCTGTTCTTACTACATCGCCTGCTTTATTATCGAACTACCCGCTGGTGTAGAGTAAAGCCGAATATTTAACAAAAACGCGAAGACCCGCACAACGTTGCGCTTTTGCTTAAACGTGTCCTTAAGGATAGCCCAATCGCCTCTGTTTAGCCCGTAGTAATCTGATAGATAGCTTAGCGCCTATTTTGTTACTTGTATTGATTTATTTCTTGTTATTTAAGCCTAAAGCCAAATATGATAGCGTTAGCGGTGATCTATTCTGGTAATGTTTAAAGAAGAGTCAGTTCTAAACCCGTGTGTTATCTTCATACACCATCAGGTGATATTGAGGTCAAAAATAGTGTTATTCGCCGCAAAACAACAATGTATTTTATCCATTTTATAATTATTTAACAATACAACATGTTCACAAACATCCAAAATTTAACGAGCCACACATTTCTTTACAATGGCATCACTTGGTATTACAACACACAACCGACGCGCCATACGGTCATACTAAATCATACGAATGACTAAAAATCTGTGATCACACAGCTGGCACAGCTAAAATTCAAGCCCAGGACTTCTCCAGGACTTCCAGCATGACCACTTTGGCGATGGGGTAACACTGACTGCCTCAGAGGCCAGTGGTCGCGGGTTCGATTCCCACACGAAACAAAAATAAAGTGACGGGTCTTGGCGATATCCTAAATTATTGTCTATTTATTTTTATTACGATAGCTTTTGATATCTTTACAATTTGCTTATTTACAGAAAGTAATAACGAGAACATTACTTAAATTGTTAATTTTAAGCAAACCAATCGAGTTTTCAAGTAAAGCACTCCCAAAACTCAACAAAGCTCTTTACTTTTAATTTCAATGAAAACTTTTGTTTATTAATAATATCGAGTCTGCCATTATTTACATTGTTTATCTTTTCATATTCTTCAATAGGCCGAGTATTGTATTCGCAGTAGTCAACAGAAATGAGAAAGCACTTAGACTGCGAAGTTGTTTTGTATCTAATTAATTTCCAAATTTCAGAATTTGAAGAAGAGATTTGAGCTGAAGTCAAACTTTTATTTATTCGGGTATTCGTTTGGAGTGAACGTCGCTTTGGAGTTAGCTGCCTTGCTTGAAAGTTTCGGTGAGTCGAGTTTTAAAGCAAATATTATATAGTAATAAATTTAATGGAAGATGAAAGTCAAACGTACAAACTTTTTAATTATGTTAGGTTAGTATAAAATGAGATATGATGAATGCTGTGTTGTAGTGTTTTAACATTTTTCTCAGTCGTACACTGTTGACAGAGTAGCCGTGGTTGTTTAGATGGTGTACAATGTTGTCGATACGCGGACATGGTAATTAACTGGTTAGTCGTCTTGGCTTGAACAACAAACAAAAATGATTCGGTTCTGGGCATTTTATTTTTTATTTATTATAACTCTAAGAACATTTCAACATATTTATTTAGCGATCTTACAGACCCCTTAGTAAATTAAGAAAATACCGAAACTGACATGTATACCATATAACTTTTCATATAAGCTTGTGTTATGAGAGGCCACGCAGAGAAATAAGGAGGTGACCCAGTGTATAACAGACCCGAGCCAGCTTTGTTCCTAAACTGGCTCGGCTGGGACTCAAACCCAGGACACTTCACATCGCAGCTGACCATTTCGCCAATGCACCGCAATGTCTTTTTATAAAAGAAGTACCTCCTCACATTGATTATTTCTTTTCCCAGGCCACGTAGGCGTCGTATGCTGTCTGGCTAGCAGCCCCGCTGCTCTCCGTTGCCAACTATCCACCGACATCGGCGAACCCTCACCACAGCTCGAAAACCACCTCATACAACACATCTACAAACTCATGGCCGGCAAACACAGCGACCAACTCACTCGAGACTTGAATGAAATAGCTGATTGGAGCGATAAAGTGGACCTCTTCATACAGAGACTTCGCGGGGCCGTGCGGTACTCGCATCAGTATAAACGGCTGGTGCTGGAATCGACGTATCAGAGGATTAAGTTGGCGTATGAGTATGAGCCTGATTTCAAGCTCAAATCAAGAATTGTGCTGTTGAAGGTATGTTTTCACTTTAAGAATGGGAGTTTTCTTATAGGTACATACATACATACAGGACTTCACGCCTTATGGGTAAGTCAGTGAACGAAAAATGCATAGAAGAGTAACTTCAAACAAAATATCTTAGAAAAGCGGCACACGACCTTTGTTTTCTTTTAATACTTAGTTGATTTCTTTGAAAATGATAAAAATGTAATTGGTTTTATTTGTCAACTACGTCGCTCATTGGCTAGACAACATATAGTAATAATAACATCATTGGGCGTTGCAACGTACATTTGCGAAGATTTACGAACCTGAAAGAGTCGTCATAGCGGACAATTTATGTAAAAGGTAGCAATGAAAGCTATGAATATTTTTACTACGCATATTTTTTATTTTGTTTATGATTTATATAAAAAGATTACGTTTATAATTTGACCACTGGCTGGTGTAGTGATAACAGAGTTTGCCTTTAAGGCCAGAGCTGGGTTTGAATCCCGGTGGCGGTAGATATTTTTGTGATGAACACAGGTATTAGCCGTCAAGTCAAGGATGTTTATATGTCTATTTCAGTACGTATATTATTTTGTAATAAAAAATATGAATGATGATTGTACATAGAGTTATATGTGTTTATTATGCAAAACACAAATTCTTCGAGGAACTTAATTTGGGCTACATAATGTTGTGTGATTGTTTTTTTTATAATTTTTAATTAAAAATTTTAATTCATTTATTAATTCGTTTGATTATTACTCGTATAATTTATCAATTCATTCAATTACTATAATTCTAAAATCTATAAAACGATTCCAAATGAAGTCTTGGCTAAAGATTTTACGGTTATTCGTCTACTTTCCGGAAACATTTTCTCAACATTTTCAAAACATTTTTACACTCATTTTTATCTGTAACAATGTATATGCGTAAGTACCTGAAATACACTTTTTTCGAGAAAACAATATGATTTATGATATTACGTACGTAAGTGGACGTAACTTCTTACTACATTTGACAAGCAGTTAAACATAAGCCTTTTTTTAATTTTGCAAACAGAACGCACAAATGTGTTTGACCTCAAATTATAAATATTCTTATAACTTAGTTCATCGGGCATAACACCTTCCCCGTAGAAATAGTTGTCCCAAGTTCTACTTATAAAAAAAAATTGGAAGTTTACGGGTTATATATGTCGCAGATTTTTCATAAAATGAGGTTTTTGATCAAACACCTAGGTTTTTTATCAAAAGCAGGAAGATAACAAATTTTAAACTCAAATTCATCATAAACCTGTAACAATCAAGATTTTTGAACAAAAACCTGAACCAGTTTGGGTTTATGATAACCCCGTTGACTTAGGGACTTGTCTCGCTTTTGTTTCACCTGCGCGCGCGCACCTTGTCCTTTCCCTTCTTCAGTCACAAAACACAATTCAGGGCAACCCACGTTCATTTCTGCGAAAAAATATTAGGTAAAATACAATCTAAATAAATAAAAGGCAAACTTGAGTGACTCATTTATCGACGCATAGCCGAATCAACTGAACGGTTTTCGCAAAAATTTTGCATACAGATAGTTATAATGACTTCTGATAACATGGATTTAATAGACGTTAGTTTAGATTGGATTTTTGAAAATTCACCTCCTCAGGGGGGAAAAGGGCTTATAGTTTTGTATGGAAGTCCGTCATTTTTAAAGCTTGAAGCCTGAAACTTTGTTTTAGGTTAACGATTAGAAACAGTTATGTATCATAAGGTTATTGAAAATTGTACCCCTAAGGGGTTGAAAAAAAGGGGATGAAAGTTTGTATCGGGAAACAAGGTTCGTTAATCTTATTTACTCGAAACTGCATAGGAGTAAACCTGTCAATACATCAGTAAACAAGTGGTTCAAGCTCTTTCAGATAAAACCCCTAAGAGATGGAAAACAAGTGACAAATACTGGAAATCAACATGAGTATCGTTTTTATGGTTTAATGCGTCGCTGATTACGAAAACAACATCTATTTTACAAAAATATCAGTTACGAGAACGTTAATAGTTACGAAATTTCATTTTTGCGGCTAACTAAAATTAAGTTAATGTAGGTACGTGAAGTTGAAACATTTCAATTCATCTCTGGATCGAAGGAGAAGAATATTGATTGAATTGTATAATATCAATAAATATTTATTTTTTTCTTTCTACTGAGTTAAGAATGATGATGGATTGATTTATTTATGCATTTTAATATTTCACAGAAAACAAAGCAAACCCATGATTTTGACAAGAACTTTGTCATTTTGTCTACGTGTGTACTACCTAGATTTTGACGTTCATTCGATGGAGCGCCTTCGTGGGAACAATTCAACCCAAACTAGTTCAGGTTATTGATCAAAAACCTGGATTTATACAGGTTTATCATGAATTTAATTTTAAATTGTGTCATCTTCCGTTAGTATATGATTTCATGAAAAACCTGCGACATATACACGTTGTAACTTAATCTTGCATTTTATTATGCAGGTGCGATCACTTTATAAAAAAAAAATTCATACCGCAAATGGGCTTTGTTTATATTTTTACAACTGACAAATACGGTCCATGACATTTGCTGCCTACTATGAACTAAAGACGAAAACACCCGAATCAACAACATAAAACATTATTTTTGTTGGGCCGTTTTCGAGCACTAGTTACTCTTCCATCCTTTTTTCGTTCACTGGGGTAGGCAGAACACCAGACGTTATAAAATTATCTGATGTCACGGTTGACAAATTTGGAGGCATTATAACGATGGAGAGAGACTCTTGCAGTGACAAGGGGTCAGCCTATCGTCCACAAACAAATCTCTAATTAAACCTCTGTCCCTTAACTGACTTTTACAGTATGCCCGAGAAGAGAAGCAGCTTGCACATTCTATGTTTTTTTTTCGCTCCCAGTCCAGCATGGACGTAGGTATTTAAGTTTGAATTTTTATCAAAATGTTTGGGTATTTATTTATGTTTAACTTCTATCATCAAAACAAAAAACGGCGCTCGCATAGATGTTAGATTTGACCATAGTTCTACCGCCCTAACCGTATCGTGAATCCCGTCAGGGCGCGCATGGTTATATAAAATAAAATCTATAAAATACTGTATAATCTGCTGCTTCTGCATTAATGTGAAAACATGAATAGTCAGTCAGTTTCTTCCTAAGCCCGTGTGACTTCGTCTACACTTACCATTTGTTGAGATTAAGATTAAAAGCAGATTTGCACGATTGTTAAAGAACAATAAACTATAATTGTAAAGGGGTCTATGATTGTTATCTTTCAATATCTTTGATAATTTATTACATTTATTCAATAATGAATACGACTGTCTAATGAAGTAAAAAAATAGCTAAACGAATGTATAAATAGATATAAAAACATATTATGTAAAAAATATAACGCATATACCTTTTTTTCTTGGAAGATTTCCTATTATATATATAACACTGCGCCAGAACTATGGCTACTATATTAAATAAGAACTATGGCCAGAACTATGGCTACTATATTAAATAAACAAATATTATTCCTTAACCAAACTTTTTTAACTTCATTCGACCTATCTGATTTTAATCTGTCTAGTAAACTTTTATCAACTTAAAAGCTTTCAAAAACAAAAGATAAAACCTTAGCTTTTGTTGCCAAGAAAATAAAGATTTCATTTCTTTGCTCCAAAAAAAAACTTGACTTCTCTGATCATATGATTATTTTATTTCTTCGTTCGCAGGGTACCGAGGTGTTCGAAGATGAGACCTTAAATCATGACTACGGTCTATCCAAGTACACCACGCAGCCAGTGGAAGTGCATCAGCTATCATCAGCCCACGCCTCCACACCGTGGGATCCTAAAGTATCGAATATCGTCAACCAATTTCTGGAACCTTCCCTCATTGAAGAATTTAAGACAAAGAATTTATGTGAGACTTATTTGGCACCTAAGTTTAAGATTATTTAAGTTTGATATTTCTTTAACAGTTTGTGTATTGAATAATTTGATAGATGATGTAACTAGATATTTGTTTGCGCATTTCTAAATAAATGAAACCATTAATTTAATAAGCAACACTGAAACAGATTTTTGTTTTCTATAAGGTCATTTTTTTATTTATTTATAAAATTCTGTAAGTTCTTTTAATAAACGTTAAACTTTCTATCGTTGTTTTATTATTCCGTCGCAGTGTATGTACTGTACAATTTAGCTCCTGAAACTGAAGATACAAATTTTCCTTAATTCCAAGTATTAACAATTCCTTCATGAGAAATATAAATTTATAAACATAAAAAAAAACTTATTTTACTAAGTAATCCTTTCATTTAACCATTTTTAAATCGAGCTTTATTCAACAGCCATATAACATTATATTTTTTTTTCCAAAAATCGTAAACATCCTGTTCGTCATTCATGAATCGTTAAAAGCTTCTTACTACTATCTTCTTTACGACTTTGAGACAGGGTTTAAATTCAAACAGCATTAAAATATATACCGAATGCTGCACTAAAGCACGCTCGTAGAAAATTCATGGCATCTCTTAGAAAACCTAAGTGTTAGGCGTTTAGAGTCATAGTCATGCTTGGTTTGGAATATATCTAAACTCTTGTTACTTAAAATATGTTCAGAGTGGTATGTTAACTGTTGGCCGGGTTTGGAATATCACTTTATTTCTTTGGCACAGCCAAAATGAAGTAATGAATTCTGACGTATGAGACGTGATTTTAATCGTTTTAGGTTGAAATTCATAGTCCGTACTCAACTCACCGCGAAACTCACAAGAGCGACGTAGGTGCGGTCGACTTCAAAAGTGGAGGCATAGTGGCATACGTCAACAGGGGTTATAATTCCCTGCACGATCATTGACTCATAAATTTAATAAATTTTGAGATGTCTGTCAGTTTAATGAGCACCTTATCACAGCGTTTAAATTTCAGATTGGTAAATCACTATGTTATAGCGACCTCTATTACATCTTTCAAACTTAGCGTAAACTATGCCTCCATTTCTGACTTCGACCATGCTAGGCCTATAAATTTTCCCGGATGTTAAATTCTTTTTAAATTTCACATTGACATTCTGAAGAACGCTATGGCTTAAAATATGAAAAAATATGATAAATCTATTCAATTCGATTGAGATAGTTTTTTGTAATGAATAGTGAAAACTTCAGAGAAAAAACATCTTTTTAGGCTTTCTAACTATGGTATTAATCAAAAGTTCAATGCAGGAATATGAATCTTTTTGGGTGCTTTCTATTTAAAACAAAACCAGTACGTGGACACTAGGCTACAAAATAAAATATCGAACAAAAAGACCGACCCATAAATAACCTAGAGGAACAGTTATCTATACAATTTTAAGAACCTTTAAATTTACTGCCGAAACTTTTTTTATTGGAGACTAGATCTGGGTCCTTCTAACTTCACAGAAATAAAAATAATAATTGAATGATAAAACTTGATAGAAATCATGAAACAAGTTTAAATACTTTTTAAGTACTTTTAAAATTTAGGATCATTTTACATCAATAAGGGGAATTATTAAGATGAACAGAAACATAGTGAATAATATATAACATTTCAAATAGTTGATTAGCTGTGTTTGTTTGAACGGAAAATCAAACAAAAATATTTTTAGTTCGTCGTTTTTCAATGTCAAAAACGATTCCAGAATACATTGCGAAAGAACTGTGCAGGGGGATATGAAGTTGATACCTGGTCGTCACCAAGCGGTACTGAATAATAGACATTATAGAAGCGAAAGTACCAATTATGCAACACCCGACCAAATAGTTGCAGTCGGCTAGTGTAGAAGTCGATCAATACAAAAGGTTAATGGATAATATTGTAAATACCAATAATCACATAAAACACATACAAATAAAGGTACGAATCTTAAAATGCTTAGTTCCTTTTCTGTTCAGTTCAACCACTTAAGTTCGGTAAGTTTCAAGCTTATACAGCCAAGTCTTTAGTAAATTATTTCTTCTCTATAACATTCTGTTTTGTACCCTGTATCTACCTTGTTAAAGCAGAGACCGTGATACATATTTAATAAGCTGAAATAATGGTCAAAAAAATATTGTAAATATTTTAAAAATCTCTCTAACGGAGTGAGAAGAACCCAGATTTTCTTGGCAAAGTCGGCAAGGTGATATATCTTAAACCTTAGTAAAACTATGTTTTCAGCTGATAACGCGTACTTGCGGTTGAGTAGGATTTACCGTTTTTTCACGATAAGTTTACAAGTTTGATTTATGACTTAGTTCTGCTCGTAACTCTTGTTAATCCAAGTCATAAGCTATCTTCACTCAAAAATTAACCAAATCTGTTAAGCCGTTAGAACACAGAGGTCACGAAAAGTGGATTTAATATGAGTTAGGCTTTATTGCTTGCTTTTTTTTTCTTTTTTTTATGAATTATGCATAGGACGTTTGTCTTCCATGCCACCTGATGTTAAGTGAACATGAAGACTTATATACAATTATAGCTGCAAAAAATATGTTTGAATTGTGGAAATCTCTAAAAGGGTTACTCGAACTTTGATTTATTCAATTGACCATACCTTATTTTATGTATGTAAAGACCATACCTTTACATACACAATCATACCAATATGTTGAAATCGCCCTGTATAAAAAAAAAATAAGTTTAAGATGCCTCGAAAGAAAAAATTTTTTTGGGATAAATTTGGGAAAAATGACTTTTAAAATAATATTGTCTCAATATAAACTGTTGGCGCCACTAATTCATTGCACCGAAAAAATTTTCACGACAGCTCGGCAGGTGTTATTCGTTATGATTGTCACTAAGGGACAGATACTTTCCTTCAAATGCACCAGGGATATTAGAAAAACCTTTATGATTTTTCGAAAAACAAGGAAACATCCTGAACTTTAAATAGGGTCTACGTGGGGGCAACGTCTCTTGGGAAAAGTCAGGGAAAATTTGTACGTGAATGCCGCTGCCTTATCTAACTGAAAAATTTTTTTTTGTTTGGAAAATGTGGCTAGAAAAATGTTGCAGTCCAGGCAACAAATAGTCCTCTTAAATTGCCAAATATCAATCTGAATTAAGAGTTGCGGCATGTCCTCTCATCTTTTAGGTGTAGCATCCTCATAACTTCAAAAAGGTAAGGATCGATAATTCCTCGTAAGATTGTAAGGGTGTTTCCTGGCTGAATTATGAATCATAAATAAATCACTTTACTAAACATTTTCAAATTTTCCAAATTTTATTGTAAAAATTGATTATTTGGTTATAAAAAGTACTATGAACCTTGACCACTTAAAATCTTTAGCTTTGTGAAAAATAAACGTTATAGTCTTCATAGGGCCCTGTGTATGGTGGCTTTGCCCACATTTTTTTCTAAAGAGACTAAAAGTTTAAATTTACATAAGTAAATTCAGTTTATTAAACCTTTTAAGGTTAAAAAAGCATCCTAATAATTATAATTAAAATTTAATGGACTGTTTTTACACTTTATGTATTTTTGACATTTTGAACAAAAAAAAATCTTTCTACATACAAAAGTTAAAAAGAAAAAAAAATAAAAAGTGTTTGCTAAATGAACAGTACGATAGAATGTCAAGATAAAACAACAATAACTCTTCACAAAAAGTTTTGCGACATTAGGCAGTATGAAAGTTGAGTTATAAATGCCCAAAATGCTTACTACAACTGGGGAAGTAGCTTTTAACTCAGTATTTTTGTTTTAGGTATGAGAAATAAAATTAAATAAAGGTACATCCGTTATTACTGGGTAGGTACATTCACGAAATAGCGTTGCCCGTAGTATATATACCTAACTACACGCCTGTATCCCGTGTGACCCATTAGGAGACATAATAATAGTGTGGAGAGTCCATTGCAGTGTCAGCTTTTTGCCTAAAAAAAACCTCTAGTATAACCTCTGTCCCATAACTGACTTTTACAGTATGCCCGGGAAGGGAAGCAGCTGGCACGTTCTATGCGTTTCCTTTGCTCCCAGTCCAGCATGGAAGAAAGACGAGATTGTTACCCTCTTGGGTTTCTTTTCGCAAATATAATTTACGAAAAATTATAGAGCCAAGGAGCACATTCTATTTGGAGCATCTGAGGCGCCAAGTGCTACTCAAAATCTATATAACATTGATATAGATTGATTCTGTTCGAAACAATTGATTTATTTGTTTCCTGATTGAAAAGTCAGCTTTAACCCTTGTCAACGTGCGGCATCTATATGAAAAAAAATATATATACCGTCAAATCTAATAACGGAATGGTTCAAAATACGAAAAGTATTGCTAGTTTCATTGACACATTTCCCAGAAATCGGGTTTTAAAACCAAAGCTGTAAACCTCCATACCCTGGTAGTATATCGTATCAATGGATTAACTAAATGGTTCGAGAGATAAAACACTGGATATATCGGTTGAATAATGGAAAAACAACGGGTGAAAGAGAAGTTATGTTCTGAGCTTTGGACTACCCAAAATAAATGCCTGAATTGGATACTGTGTAGTGTAAGCGTAAATTGCTTTAGGTATAGGGTGGTATCGGCACTGTTTTGATGAATATTTTCTAAATATTTTGCACTTCAATGGTTAAGTTATCGAGTTTTGAGGGGGTGGTTTGGATAACTTGAAGCCGACTGTTTCTAAAAATGAATAATATAAAAATAATCGTAGCCTAATGAATATGCTACGATTATTTTTGCATGATCTCAATAGTATCTATATACACAGAATTCATTACTCGTAGCTTGTGCACGTGTATTTGATATCAAATTTTATTTACGTTTCATCGAACAACCGCAGAAAAACGATAACTATCAGTAGGTATTTTCATTAACTCATGCTGCAAATATGAAATAAACATGAAAAATTAAATAAAGTTATATTCCTGGTGATATTATGAACATTTCATGAATTTTAGATTTTTTGCTATTAAAATAAAATACCTTTTAAACTGAAAAATTTTGATCGAACTATTGTTGAATTAATAAGTGCATAAATACTGACGTATGAATGTTGGAATAATTTTGCAAAATTCTCACGCATAGAAGGGCTATGGGGTAATTACTGCAAGGAAGGGTGAAATTGAACAAATATTTATTTATTTATTATATAATCATAGCATCCTTCTTTGCAAAATGATTCCAAAGCGATGGCGCTGACAACATTTATACATATGAAATGAACTCACAAAATAATTAAAACTAAACTATAAAAAAAACAAATAATTACCAAAACACAAGTGAATTTAATGAAACAATAATAAAATTTTCAATGTAGCATCCCAGAATATGTCAATAACATAAAAATAAATTAAATTAAAATACCTAATACTAACAAATAACCCTAATAATAATTCAATAATTTCCCTAAATGTCCATATCAAATAATAAAATTACAATGATAAAACTACAAATAACTTTTTAACCGGATTTATCGCGTATATTTATATATTAATGCGTATTTACCACGGGGTCTGCAAAGACACCGAAACGTCGAGTCAGAATTAAAAAAAAAAATTAAAATGTAAATAAACGCGATAAATCCGGTTAAAAAGTATTTTATTTAATAGTATGAATCGCGAAAACTTAAGACAATATTATACAAATAACTTAATACCCAAATAAACATATAACATACATAGTGCTATTTGTGAATTCGTTCAAAGAACATGTAAACAAATCTAGTCAATCTGCGACTATATTTAAAGTTTGCAGAGCGCGAATGAAGGGTGATTTTTGCATCAAGTTAGTCCTGCCGCCTGCCTAGTGGCACAACTAACAAGCGCGGCTGGCACCAGCGACGGACGTAATTGTTTGGCACACAGAAGCTCACGCTCTGTAACAAGTCTGGCTGGTGTACCTTGTCTCGTATGACGTTTAGCAAGTAAGTGGCGACCGCTAGATCCCTCCTAGTCTCCAATTGGTTGTACCCAACCATACTCAGCATAAACAGCGTCGGGTACATTGTGGGGTCCTGTACAAGTACCTAGCAAACTAGTTCTGTATGCGCTCCAACATGATACTATATTTAGCTTCATGTGGAGCCCATACTGCAGAATTAAATTCGAGGTGGCTTCTTACCAGGGCATTGTACGTACAGTGTTACGATTACACTAATGTTTGGTAAAGTCCGCCGCTTGCCGAAGCACAAAACCCAGATATCGGGAGGCTCGCTTACAAACATCAATAATTTGCAACCGCAAGGAACCACAAGTCATCCTTCAACTGAACTCCCAGGTCGCGTATGGTGTTCACCTGCTGCACCTGTACTACCTGCACCACGTATTGAAGTCGTCCATTTTACGGCAGAACGTCAATGTTTTGCATTACATACATACACATACATAACTTCACGCCTGTATCCCGTATGGGGTAGGCAGAACACCAGAGGTAATAAAACCATCTGATGTCACGTTTGACAAATTAGGAGGCATTATAATAGTGAAGAGAGACTATTGCAGTGACAGGGGATCAGCCTATCGCCCACAAAAAAGCCTCCCATAACACCTCGGTCCCTTAACTGACTTTTACAGTATGCCCGGGAAGAGAAGCAGCTGGCACATTCTGTGTTTTTCTTTCGCTCCCAGTCCAGCATAGAAGAAAGTCCAGCATAGAAGAATTTTTGAGAAGAAGTTTTGCATTAATTAATGTTAAATTGCAGCTTGTTATCATGACTCCACGCTACCATCCTTTCTATGTCTTGTTGGAGGCGAGTACAGGTCATCAATACTTTCTACCTTTAGTATGAGCTTCAGGTCGTCTGCAAAAAGGAGGCACTTGGCGTGATTAATAACGTGTGGTAGGTCAATAATCATGAAAACAAACTGCAGAGGACCTTGGCTGACTCCCGACCAGGTAAAGTAGCACTCCGACTCGTGGCTTTCATGTTCTATATAAGAAAACTATGCTTTCAAACCATCAACAGTAATTTATACGATCAACATGAAGATATAGTATTATAACCAGAAAGCATGCTATAAATAAACTACAGACAAGTCACTACTATGAGTAACATGGTATTAGACAGCCATGGGGTCTCCTTAACTTATCGGAATAAAACCGACGTATACGGCACCAAGTAGAAATTCACCCCTGGGGATGTACCTTACTTTTGTTGCTCTGCTAATATTTGCCATTTCATGTATTCAAAACTCTTCGCAAAAAGGTTAACCTGTATTTTCTATAGTTTTTTTATATAATCAAGAATTCTGCACTCAAACTTGCTTTTGCAAAATAATCCTCAAAAACTGCTTCGCTCAACAAAGTGCTACTACTCGTATTATCACTGCAGCATTAGGTGTATGTAAATGTAAATTTTTTATTGATAGTTTGTATGAAAAACACTTTAAGAGATCCTATTTTATTTAATTCATAAATATTTTTATATAATTTTATAAAACAAGGTGATTTGATTTTTATTAAAGCGTTTAGATTTTATAAAATAATCAATTTTATAATTTTTAACAGTGAAAGAGTTGAGCTCTCTACAGAGCAGTATGAAGTTGAAAAGAAAACAAATAAATGAACAAATGCATAAATCCGTCCAAAGTATTTTAGTATCAGCTTCGGTGCGACTAGCAACTTTAGTTCGTAAAGCTTCTATTGTCTCATCAGAATTAAAAATAAAAAGTTTTCCCCATTCTATTTCTTCGACCTTCTAAATAATTCAGCTATAAGCTACAATAAAAGTCGAAAAGAGTAATTAGGGATTTAAATAGTTATGGAGAGTTCGTCTTTCTTAACTTCCAGTCTGTCTGATGTTTTTTTAGGAACTTACTCAATTATTTGCTATAGTTTGCTTTGTTGTTAACCATTCTTATAAAAGCAAGAATCGGAAATTGAGCGATGGTATGTACCTACCTTTATTTGATGTATTATTTAACAGCTTGGTGCTTCCAAGAAATAAGCCGGCACAAGTTTTGATAGGTTCATTGGGAAGAACTATACTATAGAAACTGTATTCTGTATATACTGAAATTTCCTTGAATAACTGACAGTTTCAATGTTTAGTTTAGTTTATAATATAAAACAAAGCGCATTTGATTTGTTGATAATTGATTTAGGCTTAAACTTAAATGTTCTTTTAGGAACAACTTCGTTTAGCTTGTCATTTTAAATGATCTGTGAAAATAAGTTAAACCAAAAGTACAATGACAAAGAGAGATAATTAAATGTTTAAAACCAACTAAATTATTTGAGCGTCACTTTAAAATCTGTGATGAGGCTTTTATGAAATAGTATCACATTATATTATTGAATTTTATTCTCGATAACTCGTGAACCTAGTTTTGTGTAGCTTGAACTAAAAATGATTTCAGCAATATCTGCCTAGTGTACATTCAGCATAGAAACGTGTGAAATTCTGTGTTTTAAATGGTATTTATTTTTTGTGTACCAATTATATTTAGGAGCTAGCCGTGTTAGCAAGTCTGAAGATATAACGGCTTTGGCAAGAATCAGCGCGGTCGATACAAGGATGGGGGACCACCGACCATGCATTTCTCACGGCGACTTCTGTAGGTACAGGACTAAGATATTGTTTATTACAATGGGTATTTTAAAGCAGCTAAAAGCCGTTGTTCATTTGTCATTTACATAAATTTTGCTATTTAACAAAATTTAAATTTCTTTTATATTTATTCGAATTATTTATATTCTTAGATGCTAACTGGACGGGTTAACTTATTAAAAAATGAAAAGCATTTCATAATGAGGCAATTCCTTCATAAGCCCGTTTCCGTCTTGGTCTATATACCTTCAAATGAGACATAGAAGAAACGCTTAGTCATCATTAAAAAAAAAAATATTAATATTTTAGAGTTTCTGTTTTCATAAAAATTCTGTTGCTGTTTGTACCAATAATGGGTGCGGCTGATATGGCTTGCGGCTTGTATCACTCAGTGTTATTACATTGAGGACAACTTTTTGAACTTTTGTGTGCTGGCCTCTGCGCACTTCATCGATAATTAAAATGGCTGCTACACTGGCTCTACTTCATTTTTCATATCCATTTTCATTGAACTAAATAATCGGGTTGTTTCGTTTGTTATGTTTTGTTTTTGTTTGAAACAAATTTATTTGAAATAGAAATGAATTTTTTACTTACTTACTATATTTTACTTAGCTTATTGATATCATAAAATCTTCTATATGAATTGTTGATTATAGCAACTTAATTTTTAAAACCAATACTATAAAATACTAAATAACAAAAGCAAAAAAAAAAACAAAACATAACTCATGAATTAGGAAAACAAATATTTGATGCTTTAGGTATGAACATACAAAATGCCTAAACGAAATTGAACCACAATTTCTGGAATAAAATACAAAGACAGGTTCAAACCTACTTTGGACACTCTCTGGGGCTTCGGTCAGCATTTTAAATATTTATTAAAAATGCACAGAATCAAGTGAAATGGTTTTGTACCGAGGCATGCAATCAATTTATTCATTGCCGTAGTGTGCTTTTTTACTGGCAACTGTGTTCTGGGAGTCATTTGTGTTGAGTTGAATTGATTTTGTTTTATTTGTAAGGTTGGATCTTGGTTTAACCATTATTGTATGAATTATATTAATGATTACGAGTAGTATATTTGAGCTGTAGCATGGTTCAAGTTGCCTGTATGATTTTTAATCTGACAGTATCACATAACTAGGGATGTACCAGAGATTGCGTTTTGGTTAAATGTTTCAACTGTTGATTGATAATTGATATTTTTGTCGATACTTTTATTTTTTGAAAACTAGTTTGTTGTGATAACATTTCGATGGTGATACCAAGAACTGTTGATGTTTCTCTATTAAAATATCCTTAATTTTGTAGTGGCCTAAATGTTGTTGTCTCATCATTGAAAAATGACAATCATACTCGCGAAACATGGTAATTGGTGACCAATGCAACGGTAAACGGCAAACAACGGTAACATAAACATGAGAGTATGTAACAAGTTCTTTCTAAGACAAACATAATCAGCTAAATTCAAACTAAGCTGAGCTTGGGCTAGAACTAAAAATTTGAACAATCAATTTCTGCAGCTCCTAGTTTGTATTACAAACTTTGAGTCTGGGATGGTTGTCCGACGTTCATTTGTCCGGCGTACCATTGGCCGACATAAATTTTCTCCGACGAACGTTTGTTCGAAATTATCTTTCTCCGAAGAACGTTTCGCCGACAGTCGCGTGGCCGTTGATCGTTTTGCCAGAGTAACATTTTTTTTATTTTCAACTATCTTTTTTTCATCGCCAGAAGGAAACAATGTAATTAATATTAAAAAGACCATGTGATCTGATCAAATGGCTTTTTAATATTCAAATCTTACATTAGGTGTCCCGGTACGTATATACTATCCCACCAAAAACCTAAATTTAAAAAAGGAGAGCCAAGCTTACAACAAAAATTATGCTTGACTGTGGGCTTCGAATGAATGAAAAATAATGGAGATCTAAATGAGTGCCAAGTTTTATGCCAAACCGAAATAGGTCTTGATATTTATTAAACCATTTTAATACGAGCAACATATTAATGATATTTATGGTGCTTTGTGTAGCACTCATTGTACTATTCATAATTTTTCGCATTTATTCCAGCAGAGCAGTAGCAGAGGCTCTTTTTTGCGGCGGCGGTATAATCGCCCGGAAAACGTCGAGGAAAGTAAAGTTTGAGTGATGAGTGTTGTAAAATCAGTGTTTTATATTTTAATAAGTGTAGTGAAAACAAAAGTGCGCGATCGATGTCAAATTATGTATTATGGACATTACGTTTCCAATTACTCGTAGTTAAATGAAGGATACAACATTTATAGTATCATACTTATAGGTAATTTTCTTTTTATTA
Organism: Stenoptilia bipunctidactyla; assembly: GCA_944452665.1. Taxonomy (NCBI): domain Eukaryota; kingdom Metazoa; phylum Arthropoda; class Insecta; order Lepidoptera; family Pterophoridae; genus Stenoptilia; species Stenoptilia bipunctidactyla. The sequence continues at coordinate 25,752,646 of OX101735.1, forward strand.
ATAAAACTCTTTAATAGTATTTTATGGCAGAACTTTAAGAAGAATTATACAATGATTTATTATCTAGAATATATTTAATTAAAATTGGTTCTTCGCGGAGACAGGGTGATATATCAAATAAAACTGCTTAGTGAGGCAAATGTCATAGTTCAACAATATAACAATTATTTGAAAAATATAAATAGAGTGCCGAGATTAGGCAAAGAGAAGGAATTTTTAATACAATCGTATTGCGATAAATTCAATAAGCTTTATGCAGAGCTTTCTAAGCCGTGTAGTAAGACTATTGTGTAGTGTAGTATAGACTATTCTGAAAAAATGGAGAAATTTGATCTGAAAGTTGCTCTAAGTTAATACCAGTTTTGACCTAGAACTTATCAGTTTTAAAGACATTAATTGATGGGATAATAAAATTGTATACTTACTTTTGTTTATTCAAATGATATAATATCTATGCATCTTGGAAAAATGTTTTCAATACTTACTTATTATGTCTTGAATTATATAAATGTAATAAATAGAGGTATACTTAAGTAGGACTTATAATTATGTCTTCTGTATATTTTACGCAATTTAGTATAAATTATATACAAAAATAAAATAAATCTTTATCAAAAACTTTTTTTTCTGTAAAATTCATTTTCAAATTAAAATAAAACGGTAAAAACATGAAGTTTAAACTGTTAAAGCTATATATCTTTCCGACTTCTAAGGAGCTGCAGTAAAATTGCTTCAGTAGAGGAATCATAATTCAGCCGCGACAATACGGGTCACATCTGAACCGACGATCTCAGTACCGATGCTTTGTTGAGCTGGACGTTTAATCTATTAAGATTTAATTTTCGTAAAAGTATTTTATTTCACGGATTGATTTGAGGAACTGTTAAGATAGTATTTTCAATACTTTACGTTATATTCTTTTCTGGCAGTAATTTTATGACAGAAATGTATTTTTTACGGTTTACCCATAAGACTTATCGGGACCGACTCAAGCATACGTGTAGAAAACATTACAGACCATATAATTTTGTTTTTTTTTCTATAAAAGAATATCTTGTCTTTAATTTCTACCAGATGCGTTATAAGACACGAGTGTTTGCCCGGAACGGAAAATATACAAGTCCTATATTTTCCGATCCCGTAGAAATTTCGGAAATTTACTTCCATATAACAAACAGGCACTTATTATTAATAATAATAATAAAAAGCTTTATTTCACATTTACACAAGAAACCTTTATACCAAGTACCACATCCGTGCACTCAAGGAATAAGGTTTTTTCATACAAAATAAAACATCATATATTTCCCGTTCCCGTGGCAATTTCGGGAACTCCTTTCATAACACAACCAGAGACACCTTTGACCTTGAGAAACCTTTACACCAAGTATCACACCGGTGCACTCAAGGAATAAGATTTTTCATACAAACTAAAAGTCCTATATTTCCCGTTCCCGTGGGAATTTTGGGAATTCCTTCCTTAATGCACCCCTACATCCCCTAAATAATGTATGTTCCAAATTTCTGCTCTCTACGCCCAGTAGTTACGGCTGTTTGTTGTCTGTCAGTCACTCAGTCAGTAACGGAACAGTTTTATATATATTGATTGATGATATTACTTATTAAATTTTCATACGTATTTTATTCTTTGAAAGCTTTTTCGGTATTTCCTGTTGCATAAAGAATTATTTATCCATTACCAGCTAATAAAGAAGTTACTTAAAAGAACCGAAGAGATTAAAAAGTAAACCCTTTGAACACGAAAATTCTCTTACAAAAACTGCACAACAACCTTGCAAACAGTTTATAATTTACTTTCAACGGTACAGTCAAAGAAAAAAGCATTAAAATAAAAACTTGTTTGGCGCACGTAACAAAGAAGCTAAGACTTTGGTCCTATTTCCGTATTAACATGGAAATTGAATCAGCCTGCACAGAGTTGCACGGAACAAAGCTTTGCTACAGTCATAAGTGTTTTTTTATGTTTTGTGTCACGTATTAACGCGATCACTACACATGTGTTTTGAGCGCGACGGTACTTTTGCACAACATTGGCTAATGTTTGTATTTTTTTTCTAATGCTATTTATTATTAGACACGTATTTTTCTTGACAGAATTGAAACCTACGAGATGGACCAAACTGAACAGATGAAAGCTGCGGTTATTGACGGCCTGTCCTGTATGAAAGGTGATCGATAACCAGGCAAAAGAGCGATGTTGATGTGTTCCATTAAAATAAGTATTTTTTTAGACTTAAAAACCATAATGTGTCGTCTTATCTGTACATTTTGCGAAATCGCGGATTTATGTTTTTTTTTATAAAACTATATGAAAACTATATCAATGCATTTTCTAGATTCAATAATGTAGGTAATTAAATAATTAAATAACATTAAATATTTTCGTTGCCAAAGGACAAACGAAAATGTAGAATACCTGCTGATCAGTGCTCCAAGATTCGAATGCACCATTGCTTAGACACCTGCGTCTATTGGCACATAGTGTAACCGATTCTGGGACATGAAATGCTATGAAAAACACTATGCTGCTATCTAGTCATTGGAGGCAACACCATGCAGGGTTAGCTCAGAATAGCCTTACCACTCCAGGATAAGTTTCTCTTACAAGGCGAATGATCCAAATGACCCCCACTTGGTGGTAAGACCCTTAGGCTGCAAACTAGACGGCAGCGACAGCGACAGCGGCGCTCGAGTGATTTGTCGCGGTGCAATACAAACTCAGAAAGTACTGAGTGTCGCGGAAATCGCTACCTGCTGTCGCTGCCGTCCAGTTAACAGGGTTTGCCTGGGTAGCGACCACCGTTCATATAAAACCTGACGTCACGGTATCTGTGCTGCAGTGGTACAGATCCTACTTCACCAATCGAGAGGTAGCGATTGCCGCACGGAACAAAAAAAACCGTGTCTGGGTCTTTATGTAAATGTATTTATATTCTAGCTTCTCCGCTAATTCGCTACATAGTATTCCATATAACAAGCTATGCTTACTTTTGGGCTATATACCTATAGTTGTATGGTTGTCTGGGGATTTTATTATTAATATTGTCTTAAGTTTTCGCGATTCATACTATTAAATAAAACACTTTTTAACCGGATTTGTCGCGTTTAATTTGTACTTTACATCTTCTCTCGACGTTGCAGACCTCGTGGTCACGAGGACGTGGTGGCGACGAGCTCATGATCACGGGGTCTGCAAAGACACCGAAACGTCGAGATTTAATGTCAAATATAAATTAAACGCGATAAATCCGGTTAAAAAGTATTTATCACCGCTCTGGCAATATTACAAAAGCCAGGTCCTTCTTTGCCTCGTGTGCCGTCATCTTCGACCTCATATTTCATCAGTCGTGATTGAGGTCAAAGCGCTTAAGGTTTCGCCTGGGTAGCGACCACCATTCTAGCGGTGATGTGTTCCTGAAATGTTTACAAAGTTTGTATGCTTTCATCTTCAGCCTTATGTTCACTTCACATCAAGTGAGATATATGTCAAACGCTGCTGTTTTCACGCATAAAATAAAAATAAGCCAATAATAAGCGGGACGCAGATGGGCACACTTCGCAAGCTGTTATATTATGCTGTGAGCGAAGTCAGGCATCATAATCGGTTCTTCTTATTTCTTAGGTATTTCACTTTATTGTACTTGAAATAAATCCTCGAAAAATATTACCCTCATCACACTGTTGTATGGAGTTACTTGCCCCCTACTATGATGACAGTGGCGTTTCTTGACCACATTTTTTTATTCGTAAAATATTCTAAACTTTAACAACAAAAAGTTGGATGGATCAGCAATATCTCTGAAACCTCTAACATTTTAAAGATTTCCCTTCCCATCCGGGATGTTTTATTAAACTTTGTTATGTCAGGCACGTCGTTCCCTTTACAAAGGTTATATCTCACAAGAAAAGGGTTTAGATTTATAACCTCTGCAAAACTTGCACGCTCTATTCCGCTATATCAGTGACAAGCTGTTAAAGCAGCTGACATTTTTATCTCAAATAATTTATTTTGATTTGTGACGTTAAATTTGGCATGGAATATGTTTACGTTCAAAAACCTTTTTAGCCGAAATTGCTTTATTTAAACTGTTATAAACGTACGTTTATTTGTTTTTTAAGTTATATTTGGCAGTAGTTTTTAGCAAATAAATGCAGAAATGGGTTTGAAATAAACCTTATTCATTTTACCTGGAATTATTAACTTTTGTATATTTTAAGCTTATGTTTACATACAGGGTGGCGCAAAATTAATCATTCGATATAGTTTTCCACATTTTTTTTTTACAAAATATGAAAGCGTAATTTTGGGAAATGGATGTATTTATTTAGATCTTAATATTTTTTTCTGTTAGTTGTTAAATATTCGAGATATTATTCAACTTGTACCGCACGTGCTGATACGCATTCGTGCCCGTTTCATAGCATATTAGGCAAGATTTGCGGTGATCACTGTTAGCATTCCTGATCAATATTCTCATATTGGAACTAGCCTGTGATTTCAAGGAGTTCCAACGAAAGAAGTCTGAGATGGTCAACAGCTTTCAGCCATGACATACTATACCGGCTACTCCTTGCAAGGTGATCAAATATACGTCACAAATCACGCTGCGCGAGCACTGCCGTTCTACTATTGGTCGCAGGTCTTCCGGACACAATTATTGGATTCTCTTACGGAGTATAGTTCTCCATTGCTTTTAAGAAAAAAATTATTATCTATTTAGCAGTGCCTTAGATTATCCCAAACATTATGAAATCCCCAAACCAACCACCTCTCGTTTATCCGTTATGCTACAATGACTATTACCTCTCCGTGCCACTAAAGATGTCAGAGGCCAACAATTTGCAAGCTCCCGGCTACCACCGAGCCAATCCCAATTTAAAAATACATCCACCCTGACTTTAAAACAAAACAATTTGACATTAAACTTAATGATAATGGAATAAGTCCTTTCACATACAAATAAAAAACAAAAAAATAGCCTTCCTACCTAGCGAATAACGTCCATTTTTCACAATAACCGTTCACAAACCTTGCATTCATTGCTATTATTTTGTAACGTTGTAAAATGCCGGGTTATAACTGAACCAGGACTTATATTACTGCCGGACTTACTGTATGTTCGGTTAACAAGAAATAAAGGTGCATTTATCGTGATTGCTGAATTTAGTAGAATGGCTAACGTTTACCCGATATTGGATTTCGATTGCTGTTGTTGCAAAGTGTGAACTTTGCTTTTAGCTTTAGGGCAAGACAGACTGTAAAGTGGATTAGTTTTGTTCTTTTTTTTTCTAAATAAAGAAAGATAGAGATTAAATGAGAGGTGTGTTTAGTCGTTTTAAGTGCTATTCTGCATACGACATCGCTTATCATTTCTTATACAAATAATCGCCGCGCCGCGCCACCGCCGGCTGGTGTGGAGTTAAAATCATGTTTTTTTTTGCCAAAAGGTCATTGGTTCATCTCTTGGGGGTGGAGATTTGTGAGATGAACAGCTATGGATGTTTACACGTCAATTTAAGTTCTTTAAGTATGAGTTTTTTTATAGTTTGACTGTGTGTTAAACCTGAATATTAAAATAAAAGAGTAAACTAAATAAAATTTACTAAATTACTCTTAAATGAAAAACTTATACAGTGAAATGTGTCTAATTAATGTGTAGAGTCGAAATAACTGCTGGGTTCTGACTATAAAACATAATTACGCAAGGGCTCAGACCTTTATAAGAACGGCCCTTATTTTATAGGGTTACTTAGTTACTGCAGGAAATTCACGCCAAGCATAGAAATTTGGACCATTTTCTGTACTTAAATTAAGCGAGAAGGTTTGTTTATGTGACTACTTCCTGTTTTATATTATTATAAACAAAGTAAGCTAAGAAGGGTTAAGTTAGCGGAAATAATAATGTCAAGTTACAAAGAAAATAAATACTGATAATTATTATAGGGTTGACAAAGCCTGCCATTGAATTGAATGGTCTTAAATGGTCCACTGATCAGTTATTCAATTTCAATTACGGAGTCTGTAGTTAATTTTGAGATTTCATGTTATCAACACGATATGGATAGCTATTTGAAGTAAAATATCTACATATTTTTTATTTCTTGTTCGGTTTAAGACGCTTACGCTGTGATATTAGGCTCAATAATGACATATTTGACCAGGCGATGAAGTATGTATGTGAAGAATGTTTGTAAGAAATTTTTATATCACTTTCATATTTTTTTAGAAAACAGCGCTGTCTTGAAAATAAATTATGTAACAAGACAAAGATTATACTTTCATTTATATTAGTATCCGTGCTTCGGAGGGCACGTTAAGAAGTCGGTCCCGGGTACTGTATACTTGTATACAGTAGTCGTTAGGGTTTGTCAGAAGCCATTTCGGTGCCCTGAAAATTCTGATATCCACCACCCAGCACAGGGCCAGCTTGGTGGATTATGGCCTATACCTCCGCATCACCCAGGGGGGAGACTCATACCCTGCAGCGGGCTCATTACAAAGAGTTGTGATGATGATGATGATGAGCTATCCATATCATGTTGATAACATGAAATCTCAAAATTAAGTACAGACTCCGTATTTGAAATTGAATAACTGATCAGTGGACCATTTAAGACCATTCAATTCAATGGCAGGCTTTGTCGCCCTATAAGAATAAAAATTATAATTGACGCATACATTTGATTTAAAATTATATTACAACCAGTTTATGCAAACGAAGATGTTGAAGGGCCCAATGATTGCATTGTGCAGAGATCCAACGATCACCGGCGTCCGAAGCAGGTAGATGTCCACGTCGCTACAGCAGCGGAAGGCTTTGATTGCTATCGAATGTATTGATCGCGAGCCATCTGATTCTTATCGATAGTTAGTTCCACCTGCTTTGATGTGTCATATGTATCTATATGTGAACTGAGACTGGCTAATCGTGCAATTATCCCTTAAAAATCGTTTAAGATAACACAATATACACTATAATTTCCCTGCTGTTTGAATATTATATTAAAACTATTTCTAACTGCAATTTACAGATGCAAGTATAAAATTCCCGTTTACGTCCATGGCTTTTGGGAATATAAGGAATTTGTGGAATAATTATGTCATTTTAATCACAAATCTTTTAAAGTACATAATTTTAAAAGTTTAAATCATAATTTTTTAGAATTTTATGTATTTCAATAACCAACTAACTTTTTTAAATCTTGTAGTGGCCTTACCCTATCTTCTAAAACAGTTTGAATAAGATACCAAAACAATTTTACTGAATATACTGTAGTATTTCTTTATAAGGTTTATAAAATAATAAGGAATGTATATCTTAATATCTTAACCATAGCTAACTTGAGCTTCTAGAGGGTTGTTGGAGCTTTACTTCGTTAATTTTTTTAATTAACTTAATTTCGAAATTAAATGAGCTCCACACTCCACACATATAATCAGTATATCGTGTGACAGAACGATGAAGTTTAAGTATTTTATTTTTAATTTTAAATTAAAAAAATAGTTATAGAATTATGTAAATGCTACAAAAGTAAAACCATCTTGGAAACCTGAAGTAAATTACTTAACTATTACCGGACATAAAATAGTTTGTCCTGTTGCCAGTTCTAATGACAAAGCCTATGCTGCCCTTTTACATTGCTTGACAAAGCATGGCAGGTGAAATAAATGGGACGTTAATGATAGATAAACATATAAACGTGTTCAGTTATTGAAGATTTTTTCATATATTAAATGAAAAGGTCTTTTCCATGCCTGTAAGGAAGGTAAAATTTATTAAGTTTAATGACCTAACAAAATCATAAAAACACAAAAAAAAAACATTTACCTCACTTTAACTCACTTTTACTGCTACATAAATCACGAAAAAGTTCAAAAGCCAACCGTTGTAATAAACACATAACGTGATTCCATTAAAATGATTGAATTCCGAATCAAAATGTTTTCAAACAATGTAAGCGAAACGAATCGCGCCTTTTTTGACAAGCACAGTTAATCTTACCTCCACTGGACCGCACCGGACTTTGTTTTATTTTATTAAAAAAGTAATAATGCAGATAATCCGAGAGGTGAATTTAATTAACATTCCCTAAACAATGGTGTATACTCTGGGGAAAACCATATATTTCAAAAACAATAGCACGAAAACGCTGCACTGCTCGTTTAGTACGAGCACTGTTAAATAAGTATTTTCACCGGAAATTTTTGGGAAAATTATTATAAAAGCGAGGCAGAGATATTCATATGAGGCTTTTGAACTCATTACGCTTTCACTGTAAAAAAAAAAGTTGGTAATAAAAACCCTTTAAGACCATCACATGACCAATTGCAACATAGTTTACTGAAGATTTCATTGAATCGACGGTGTAGATCGACGGGCGACTGCAACAGTCAACTCACAATTTTTACTATGCCAAAACATGCCGTCAATCGACCCCTCTGATTCGACAACTAAGGACTAACATGCGCTATGAATGGTTTCAATTCAATATCGCCTTATGGTGGCAGACTTTAAATGAAGAGTGATCGCTTTTCGATTACTTAAGGGTCCTTTAGCAACCGAAGCCAACACAAACGGCACGGTCTGAATAGTTGTAATACAAAAAGGTTTTCCAGTAGGACTATTCTGAGCCGAGCCTACTTAACCATTAATTTTATTAAAATAATCCATTGAAGCAGTGATTGAGCGAAAAATTGTGTTAAGGACTTATAGTGAGTGAGTAGTGCCCTTCAAACAACTTGTCGAACAATGTTCACGTAAGTTTTCAGCGTAACACAATTTAATATTACGATAATGTCTAGACTGTGCTGTTAAAACTGTTGTAATTAACTGATAGATGGCGTTATTCAAAATATCTGGTCTTTTTTATTTGTAAAATAGAACAATATGATTTTTATTTTACTATACAAATGACTCTGTAAAGTAATATCAGCAATCCATACTAATAATAAAATGTATAAGAGCTGAAGAGTAAAAATATTCGTTTATTGTTGGTATGTCAGTCGGTCAGAGGTCAGAACCCGATTATTTTCAAAACTGTCAGTCGATTTACGTTAATGTTTGACTTACAAAATATCCCAAAACATTATATTCTTATAAGCTGAAGAGTTTTTTGTTTGGTTGAACGCGCTGATATCTTTTATTACCAATCTGATTCACAAAAATTTTTTGCTTTTGATTGCCCAACAATTTTCAGGTTATAATTTATGCAGAGATTTCCACGGTGTACGCGGAGATACAAAATAACGCCGGTAACAACGCGCAGCGCTGCTGGTGAACAATAAGATTCCTAGACTCTAAAATAAACCTTCCATGCTGGACTGGGAGCGAAAGAAAAACATAGAATGTGCCAGCTGCTTCTCTTCCCGGGCGTACTGTAAAAGCCAGTTAAGGGACAGAGGATTTAGTGGCATTTTGTGAGCGATAGGCTGACTCCCTGTCATTGCAATAGTCTCCCTCCATCATTATAATACCTCCGAATTTGTCAAATGTGACATCAGATGGTTTTACAGCCTTTGGTGATCTGCCTTCGCCATAAGGGATGCAGGCGTGAAGTTATGTATGTATGTATGAACCCTAAAATCACATTGAGAAGACGATTTCTGAGGACTAAAATAAATGAAAATCGGTTAAATAAATGAAAATGATTTCTGAGGACTTTCAATGCCACATTGTTCTTGAAAGATAAGTTTTCTTGTTCATTTGTTAAAAAAATGTCTTATTTTAGGTGTGCAATATAAAAACAACGTTTATTTTTCCAAACTAAACTTAGTATAAAATACCGTTTAGTTCCACTTTTTTATCTTGTGACAACTCTTGAAAGCTATCTCTTTAGCATTAAATATAATAGTATGTCACTTTTAAAATGGTTAATAACTTGAAAAATATAGTTCTTTAAAGTTCACTGTAACAAATAACAACGTTGGTCATCAACTATATTATTGAAGCATCGATTTAATATGCAGTGCTAGGTCAAAATGTAGGCGAAGACAAGACACCCGATTCAGGTTCACACTAAACATAATGGAACGTTTACGATATTTGAGATAAAAATATTTCCTATTTGCCTTTTTAACTACACACTAGTAAAATAATTAAACTAATATTCTTTACCCACAGAGTCTGACCCCAAAACTCCCAAAAACATGGTTGTCAACATGACTTCCTGTCAAAAGCACGTTGTTTTGAACTAAACTAAGTACATGAAGGAAATGTGTTAGTTAATTTCCGTGCAAAACACCGAAGTTTCCTTCGTTCTGAATCAAAAGTCACATTTGTTACACAAAGAACATGTGACCACAAAGTGGAGATAAGAGGCAAAAGGAACTTTAGTTGCTACGGCACGATGCGATTACTATTTCAATTTAATTTTTAAATAATCCAATACAGTTACTTTTTACGGTCATAAAAAGAGTAAGTAAATATTTCCTAGTATAGAAGGCAGCACTTCAAGCGTTACAAATCTGTCAAAAAATATTACTTGAATCTGAACTCTCGACATTAAGTTGAAATTGGTTGCGGAAATTTGACAGCACATGCTGTCAAACCCAAACTGCACGTGCGGAGAATGTCTAGTGTCCTGTTAAACAAGCCTTGATTAATTTTGAGATGTGACACTTCTATTCCTCAAAGTATGAATAATTAAATAAAAAGCATCGGTCAGTATGCCCGCAATTCATAGTAAAAATTACTGCATAACACCTACATAATCGATGAATCGAAAAAGCTTTTGTTTTATTATTCAAAAGTTCCAGGTTCGATTTCTGTGTTGATTGCAAGTTTGTTGTAATTAAATTATTGCAATTTTTACTGAAATCGGTGACATTGTTCCTAAGAATAGATCCTTAGAGACTTTCCCGTATTGATCTATGTGAATTGTCCACCCAGCAGTGCGAGCGCAGAACTTTATCGACTCGTATGTTTACGAATGTTCGTATAGTATGGAGACGGTTTGTAAGCAATCATTGAAATTTGTCCATTTCCACACGGCCAGCTTAAATAACTGAGCGCCTGTTTGTTTGTTGAACTCTTAAATAACTGTAAAATAAAAAAATACAATGTTACTAAAAACTTGCAACCGACTCCATACTATACGAACATTCGTAAACATACGAGTCGATAAAGTTTTGTGCTAGCACTGCTGTATAGCTACAGTTAACTTTTTTCCCGCCACAGAAAACTTAGCACCCAGCTGAGACAAATATAAAAGCCATTAAAATACACCGATAATTTTGGTTTGCAAATAATAAACTCGAAGAAATTAAGAGAAAATGTTTTTCATTTGGTTTTAGTAGATCAGGAAGGTCATAGAAATCGCCTTAAATAATTGCTGAAATACATGAATGTGAAGTCGGCAGTTGGAAATTAAATGAAGACCTCTAGTTACTTCCAAAATGTTGAAGGTTACGATAAAACGTACTTTAAAATAATACATAAAAAAATTGTAAAGCACAAAAATATGTTTTTCTAAAAAATATTCTCCCAAAAAAATATAATGGCACCTTCTTTCTACAAACAGCTATTAGCCAACAAGAAAAAAACACTAAAGATACAGCTTTATTCTTAATTAGTTCCTTTCAATGGTCTGGTTAATCGTTACTAGTAAATTCACCCTTTTTACCTAAAAGTGCGGAAAATGGAAAGAGTGCTATAAATAAAACCACTGCCCAAAGCTAATTGGAAAGCCAACATATAAATCAGTGGGCACTCACGACTCGTGAACCCAGCGAACAAAAACAATCGCGGGGTTCCTACCAGTTTGTTAAGTGCGTCAAGTTTGACGGATACAAGACTCATATTATTGTGTTAACTTGAATTTTTTTGTCTTAAAAATCAGTTTTGAGATATATATTTCGTTTTGTTGGGTGTAACTGTTTCTGAAGGTTGAAGGTGTAATGGGGTCTTTGCACTTAAGAATTGATCGTCATTATTTTTAATTTTCATTTTATGAGTTTAAAAATTATATCGTTCATTCATACTTTTTCAACACAAAACGGCTTGAATCTTTATAATTTTATATAATTATTAAATAAAAGCGTAATAAGTCCCAAATAACTACGGGGAATGAAAAGTTCTGTAAAGACACTTAAACGTCGAATTAAAATGACACGTTAGAAAATCCGGTAAAAATGTTCTTTATGTGACGGCCTAAAAGTAAAACATTAAGTGGTAATAGACATTCCACTAAGATAGAAAACTGATTGTAATGGAACTGATATTCTTTCATATATGGGATTAAATCAGATGAAATCGGTCGATGAAAGTCGGTATTAATATTTCAGTTCATTAAAACCATAAAATTTGATACCAACTGCAGTCTCAAATTACCAGTAATAGTAATTTATTTTCATTGGGACTATACAGAAGATCTAGCGATAAACCAGTTTAAACTGCAATAGCTTGGAATCTATTTTTTAATTACAATTAATGTTAGAACTAAATTATTCTCAAACAAAGAATAACTCGATGAGAACATAGATTTAGATTAAAAATGGCGCTGCAGTCGTTGGCATTGGATCAGTTTTTAAAATACGAATCTGAATGCGGCGTCGTATGTCAGGACCAAAGCTCTGGTAAGAAATTACGCTCTTCTGCACTATTCTATTATGAAATATTCGAAATCCTTCTAACTTTTATCAAAAACTCAAGTGAAATTTTATAAATTGATAATGCTTTCAACTCAGTCGCGTAAAATATAACAAACCTGTGCTGAGCTGTTGATTTGATTTTGTTTTTAGTTTCAATGTTTTCGAGTCTTTGTGTTCGTGATTTCTAAAACTTTACGAGAACGACATGGATTTTGAAGATTCATATTTACCTTTATTTAAAAATCTATTGGAGTTTCAAAGTAAATTCTGTCTCTGTGTATAAAATATACAGGGTGACTGGTGAAATTTTATATATTGAAAGGGAGCACTCTGTACTCGATTCTGATCATAATAATTACTACCTAGGTACTGAATTTTTTACCAGAAGTCTGGGAAAGTATAAATTAACATTTATATTTTATTTTATTTTTTTCTTCATGTATGATGTCAAACTATCACGACCTCGAATTTCGAAAGTGACCTACCAGTCACCCTGTATATCACGAAGACTTCAAAGGCAGCAATTCTTCAATACTCGATTCCATTAATACTCAAACAAAATGTGTATTTTTTATCTCCTATCATCATATTAATGAATAAGTAATCGTATAAACAAGGTTAGTATATCATTTGGTCGCCTCTAGAAACTATGCCTTTTATACCTACTAGAGGCCCTGGATTTGATTTCTAGTTGTGGTGGTAATTCAACAGTTGATGGATTATTTGCACACTTATTTTAATTTTTTTTTTTACATTATTTTATCGTTATTTTATTTTTATCGTATTTTTATTTTTTATTTATTTTTATTTTAGAATTTTAAGGACTTTGCCATTGCTTCATACATTGTCCGCCCCGATAGTAGGAATTGTGGAAAAATACTCTATTATTGCTATTGATTTTGTCCCATGTATCGTTCATGGAACGGACAATTTTTACCCAAACAATTTTAGATTTTGAGGTTTTGATGTTATGATCACCTAGACATATTGCGGTCCTATTAAACAAGGTGTTCCTGTTGATTTCCCATAACTTTAAGGTTTTGTTCCTCACAAAAAAAAACAATACTTTTTTCCACAGAATATGTGGTTCAAAAGTGCATAGTTTTAAGATATCATCAATTTTAATATATTGAGTTCATAAATTATCGCCCTTGTAAAATCTCTTTAACATTGATTCAATAGACGCACTGAAGCCATACTATAAACAACAAAAAAAATTAAACGTTGAGGAACGTTGTTGCATACAATGTGCAACGCAAAGCGTTGCGAACTGTACTTGTCACATTGTCATACTTTGCATAAAGGTATATTACATAAGATGTTTTGACTTAATTGAATTATTTTGTATGAAAAATAACAACAAAAAAAAATTAAAAATTATTCACCTCCAATTTGATTCTATTATATGGTCCTATTAATACCCTAGTGTTATGGGAAATGAACAGGAACACCTTGTATAATAGGATTAATAACCTTTTCATACTGAGCTTTCACTTAATACTTCACAATGTTGATTGGATTAACAGAATAATTCAAAAACCTTGTGTTTGTTTTGGTAGATTTCGAATTGAGCGATGATTGATAAAGTGATGTACTCAAAGAAATATATGTCTTCTGATTGAATAACTGACTCCTAAATCGATTAAATATTCGATAGAACATCGAAGAATATCAATTTCTTAGATTAAATAAGTGCTTAAATAAATATTACCTATTTATGCAATTTTCTAATAAAAAATCTATGAAATTATTGTTTTTAATTAAATGCTTATGTGAAATCGTATAATGATAGACTTGAAATCGATGTAATCAGATGCGATCGAAAATTGTAATACAACCCTCATGATAGTTTTGTGATGACAGTGACATTGTTTTAACAAGATTTCGGCAGGTTTGCAGTGTGTCAATAAAATACTTTTAAAATGTCTGTTTTATATAGCAAATTGTCCGTTGCATATAGAAATATGTAACTATCTCAGTAAAATATGCTCATAATTACTATTAATAATCTAGTGCACCTGAATTATATAACACACTCTTTATTTAACTACAAGAAAACAAGTTGGTTGGTTAGGTGCAGAGACGAGCGTAGCAAGGAGGAGAAGTTAGGTTGCATATAGGCCACAAGTGTGTGAGCTGAGCGAGCGTAGCGAGCGGTGCCGCGGCAGCGGGTGGAGAAGCACCATAAACCCTAGTGATTAAATAACCCCGACATGGTTTATGGCACGGATTGTGGCTGACTTATTACTTTAGAAGGCAATATAGATATTTATAATAATACTATTTAAAAGAAGTCTGTTTAATTAGCACCGATTTTTATTATCATTACTAGTATGTAACTATACTTTATAGTATCACCACAGGGTACGAATTGTTTTATGAACAAGCATAAAAATACAATCAAAGTACTTATAAAAACCCATAACAATGAAAAATATGAACAATCTACACAAAATGACTCAGTTTATCATGTGAACTTTCGGTACATCCTCTGGGAAAAATAAACCTTGACAGATGAACACGAAAGTCTTCTGGGAGAATATAAACCAGTCTTTTTCCGTTCACTACTAGGAAAGTAAAAAAACTTTTGTATTTCGAGTAAGTACGACAACTTATTGGGTTTTAAATAACGTCATTGTCCTAACTACAACATTTTAGCTAGTGAATTGAAATAATTGCTATATTTGTCAGTAACAAATGTAAAGACTGGATTTTACTTAAACTCCTATTTGGCTCGGGCTCCGCTAAAGACTCCCTTGGCGGTGTGATATATGAAACATAAATAAATAAGTGAATTAGCCGTAACATTAACAAGAGTCGCTTCGTTGGCCACAAAGTTAGTAAGGACACACGGGGGGCGTGGATATACGAAAACTAGAGGTCAGCGTTATGTAATGCGCACTGCAATCCTTGGATGCAGGATTTAGTTCTGTGTGGATGTGAGACTTTGCTTATAATAGTTACCTACCTATATTGATCTACAATGAATAATAAAAAAAAACATCTCTTACAATAATATTTGTCAGTAAAGTAGTTGTCAGTAGGGTAAATACTGATGTCTACAAAATGAAACTAATGAGATTAATTCTAAAGCGGTTCTACGATTGGAAACTGCAAACAAACAACGATGGAGTCAGTGGACTCATTTTAATTCATATGACACTGATCAAGGGTAAGATTTGATATTTCAACTGGTAGAAGAAGTTAATGTTTTTGGTGTTAATGCCATTTTTAACTTTTATAGGTATCCGTATGTCTGGATATTTATTTCTCTTCACACAAAAGCGATGGGGCTAAGGCTGTTGTTATAGATTTTTATTTGCTAAATAATATAAAATGCCGTTACCAGATAAGGTTAATCGTAACAGGTTAAACGTAAGAACAGTGAGAATAGCAAATTCTTATATTAATGTAGCATTTTTGGAACACTAATTGCGTATTTTCAAACTTGCACCGAACATAACTACTTTTCTTTTAGGACTTAACAATTTTCCAAAGCCGCATCTGCCTTTCTTCTTACATTCATTCCCTTTTTTAAAAGCCAAGCTGCTCCAAGAATCTATAATTTCAAGAACATTTTTTCAGAATAAAAATGTTTCTTTGGCGCCATATCTGCTAGTTTTTCATATCCTCGCATAACATAACAGGACACCGCGGGCGTATTAACTGCGGCAGTACGGTTTAATGGCCTAGTTCTTATCTCCGCCAGGTGAACGTAGCTGAGCTTGTAATTATATCCACGATTGTATACCTTTGAGCGCAGTTGAACTAACAAATTTCTTCAATAAACTTAGTCTCATTTCTAGCTGCAAATGAAAAAAAAAGATTTGACTTTTCCGCAAAAATTCAAGCTGTAAGATTTTCAGAGAAACTTGAAAAAAACCTAGAGACATGGACACAAACTAAGCCAAGCTTGTGATAAAGGATACCATGTTAACAAAAAAGGGGCTCTAGAATAAATACATGTAAATTAAAGCACCCAAAACCGGAGTACTATTTTCCTCGTTCCGTGTGAGATCAAACCAACGACCCACAATTTGCATAATAGTGTCTTAGACCACTGCACCACGGAGACAGTCTACTGTCTAACTAACTGCCATGATACACAGACCATCAAAAAGCTATGAATGAATCATCACAACCATGCTTTAAAACCCCCAAAACTATATACGACCGTCTAAGGAAACCCCTGCCCGTCTAAGCATGTCGTAAAAAGCGACTAATCCGAATGGCTCTCGCTTAGTGGAAAACCCTTTAAGGGTTTGCCTATCTATCTTAACCTCCAAACAGACTGCCGCTGAATATAACAGCTCTGTCAGATATACATACAGGGTTGATTAGTAGTCACCAGCCTAATTTAAATGTTAGTTTCTTTACCTACGTACCTGAATATTTATTTTAGTATAGCTCAGTACAAAAAAGAACGATATGGCACCACACAGTTTTATGCAAAAGTCGCTGTTGATGAACATAGCTACTTCGACGCGGAATTTCTTTCATAATACTACGACGTAGTACTACAAGATGTTTTGTGGTAGCGCGTAGTTGTCTTTATTTTAATGGTAATTAAGAATGACCATGGTTTGCTTAATATGCTAGCGGATATATTTATTTCTTTGTAGAAAAAAAACTTTTTTTTGCAAAAATCGTTTTTATATGATAATAATATTGTGTAAAAAAATTTGGCCGATGATTACAAATCAACCCTGTACATGTATATTGCCTGGATGGAAGAGGTGCTTTGAAGTGATAAAGCCGAAAATTTGTGCTACTTTAGAACTGTATTATTATTATTTTCTCATGTAATTTAAAGTGCATAAAAGTTTCAGAATTAAATTATTCCGATAGTGTCTGAAAAAAAGCAAATTCGTTCTATCAATATTCTATTATCATCAAACACTGCCAATCAGGTGACAGGAATATTGAGTGGTAACATTTTTAGCGTACCTTAAAGTGCGATATTTGCTATATGAATTGAGTCTCTGAACTAAGTCAATTCAGTACAAATAAACTTACCGTGCTGAGGCACGCATAGCAATTATGGATCGAATTTGCGGCAGACTGGAGTCAGTTTATTTATAGCCATCAAATATACCTTAATAAAATATAAAACACGCCTGATCTTATTACTTTAAAAGTGTCGTCTTCATCTATTTTAATTAATGAGTAATCATAAGCCATGCATCCATTTTGAAACGCGGACATATTTTATACATATTATCTCACTGTGCGCATTCAACAAACTTGAAGTGTTTGTTATATTTATTTTCCTAAAAAATTAGTTAATATTTAATTTTTTTCCGAATTTTATAGATGTTAGGAATTTGAATGTATAAATAATGTATACTATCAAGGAATTCAAAATTTCAGCAGGTAAACTACGCAAACCCGCAAGCACGTTTTTGAAATATAATATGAACAAGTTATCACAGTTAGATACTTGATTTAAGTAGTTTCTTAAACTTGTTTGGTAAATAAGTATACTAGATATATTGATTCAATAATCAAAATAGGCCGCTAAAAATATGCGTATAATTATCGAACTCAATTTACTATTATTAACTAACTTCATCTATATCCTTTACGAAATTACCAGCTGTGTTCGCGGCTCTTAATGTTTTCGACTTATCAATCAATCAATAAGAAAATTGATGCTTATTAGGTATACAAAGTTACTTTAACTTTATAATATTACCGTAGATTTCTGAAAATATCTGAATAAAACAATATTATAAGTGTTAGAAATCTCATGGTTAGAAAAGATATATCTTAAAATGGTCAAACTGTATGAATAGAATTAAGAAATTATCTTAACTTCTGAAGACAGGTGTTATCGTTATTACAAAAACTGCACTCGCTACACTAAGCTTGGTATGCTTAATTAAAGTTTAAATATAACATGTTGAAAAGATAACAATCGTGTGCCGTTTGCCCGTTGATTTAAAATACGGTGAAACACGATGCCACCCCTAATAATTAATTAAATAGGCACATAAACAATGCGGAACGTAATTTTCACAATATCTACTTTCATACAAAGCTAAGCTTGGTAGACCTTAAAGTAAATACGGAACCAGATAACAAAAATAATAATTAGATACTTTTGGAAACCTTGGCTTCTCTCAAAATCTGACTCGTCTGGATTTGATTTCCCACTCATATCGCGCTGCAGAAGAGATTACAATATATTCGTCACAAGCAAGTTACGTGTACTTTAAATATTTTTTAACTCAGAGGAATTCAACGAAGGATCAGGTTGGTCGGGTAAGCTACGTTCCATTGTCATAATATTGAAATTTACAGGAAATGGTTCCTTTTCTTGGTATATGGGTAAAATGTAAGCATAATGAAGAGAAAATATTCACGGACCAAAAGTAACTGTTCATTATTAATTCAATATCGTATTACCAAGTAATCCTGTACAAAAATTCTAAAAGTTACAACCTTGTGATCATCCTTGTCTACCAGTATAAACGCAATAAGCACAAAGTTCAATCGAAGCACTTTGAATTGTTGTTTCATTGTGAACTGCCTTTGTAGATAAATCCACAGAAGCAAGGTAAGGAGTCTTGAAATGTTTTCTTTTTTAGTTACCAAGTTTTGTTTGCGCTGTTTCAAATTCTGTAAGTACATCCAAATTCTTGATATGGATATGGCTATATTATACTAATAACTAACCGCTATCACTATAAATGATTTAAAAAAAACTCATCGCATCTTTCCGAAATAGGATTAAAGAATATGAAACAGATTTTCACACACTTACTACGAAGAGTCGTTGTTTCGAATTTCGTGTAAATAAACTCAAGTAAAAATGTACAATTTAGTTTAACGCAGTAAAACTCTGTTATTATTAAGCTTTACATAATTTTTTAAATAAGTATTAGTACCTTTATTTATGGGTTTGTCAAAAGAATATTTCATCATATAGTCACAGCAAAAATATTTCCTAGTATTCTACAGGGTGACTGGTAGGTCATTTTCTCAATTCGAAGAAGTGATAGTTTGAGATCATACACGAAAAGAAAAAAAAAATATTTACTGAAACTTTACCGAAAGTTAAAGAATTCAATACGCAACTCATGGTTACACTGGTACGTACTTACTTACCATACCACGGACGTACGCACGCGATCAACACAGAATATAGAACCAGGACAGGAATAGACTACTTCACGAACGGTCGTCGAAAATAAAGTACCTACTTTTACTACATAATTATCATCAAAATCGAGTTCAAAGTGCTCTCCTTCAATACCTATCTAAAATTTGTCACCAGTCACCATAATTATTCATTTTGTCTATAACTTGCATCATTATTATCGAATCGGTTGATTTGATAAATCTATCTGTGATTGTATTTCACACTGTTCGCATGCCACGCATGACTAAAATAATTTAATAAAAAGACTCCAATTTTGGAAATTTGACTAAAACGGACTGTATTGAGTCATAAGGTATAAAATACCTCTTGATTTATTTCAATATGGAAAATAGAATAGGCAGCACATATTTAGATATTGTTGCAGAATAAAATATATTTATTGAATACGTGTTTTTTTGTAGTTTTCATTGGGTAGGTTTCTAATGTTTGTGTCTTATTTATTATCCATCGACGCAAATAATCAATGAATGCAGAGCATTAGAAAAACCGACTTACGTCAAAACTTTGGAATGTCATCAACGCCAACATTCTCCGAAATCATACATATTTTTTCAAAAGTTAGAAATTTTCATTTAAGTGCTCAACCAATTTCAATAAAATTTAAATGGGACCAATTATGAAGTACCATAATATGAAACAACAATTTTCAAAATCAATTCATAATTGTCCGAAATATCGTGTAACAAAGACACAAAAAAAACATACAGACGGTTGAGAACCTCCTCCTTTTTTGGAAGTTGGTTGAAAACAATTGTGATAAGCTCAACGTGTAAGTGGTATATTTTTGTCGTCGTATCTCTTAAATGGATAAACCAATTTGATTGCATGCTTAAGGCTCAAGTCTTGTCTCCCTAATGAGTTAGCTAATTTATATCTTTAAATATAAAATCTTCATTTCAATCCAAGTTGTTGTACACTAAACAATTCTGAATTTTGATTGTCATAGCAACGATCATACATTAAAGTGGTTATAAATAAAGATTTCGGAATATTATAAATAGAAATCCACTAAAGGTAGTTATCAAATTGACGTCATCACTTAACTAATGACACAATCTCAGGTCAAAAAAAACGATAATTCAAATCTTTGGTTAAATGGTAATATTTGGCTAAATAAATATTTCGAAACCACTGAAACAAAGTTTTAAAATCAAAAGAATTCTTGAACAGTATGTCAAAGCATGTTTATGCAATTCAAAGTAGGTACCTGAAATCAAAATTGCAGATGCCAGCGTATATTTTTCAGAACTCAATTATAAAAGCATATATATAAATGAGTTAGGACTTTGTGTGTTCTACATTTTGAGTGAGCCACTTTGTATTATTATCTAGTATAAATGTGATGTGAGAAAACATTTTTTTTTATATACTCGTATGTCTACTTTTTTTTTAATATACAAGGTGTCTGGTGGGTCACTTTTGAAATTCATGAGACGTGAAGACGTGATAGTTTTAGATCATACATGAAGAGAAAATATGTAACAAAAAAATAAATATTAATTATTTACTGAGTAAACTTAACCGAAAGATAAACAATGGATTACGCAACGCATGGTCACATTGGCGTTGGCAGTGATCGCCAGGTCTCGTGCCGCGATTGACTCAGGCATAAGTACATAAAGTAAATAGTAACACTATTAGTAATTCTAGTGAAAAATTAAGTACATACTTTCATTGATATACTATGCACTATAATACTTTCAATGCCTACTTTTATTACATAACTAGCTGTTGCGCGTGGTTTTACCCGCACAATTTCGAATCCCGCGAGAATTTTGGGATAAAAAGCTATTCCAAACTGTACACTATCACTATGCCAATTTTAATCCAAATCCGTTGAGCTGTTCTCCCGTGATTGAGGAACAAACATCCAGACATCGAACCTTTCACATTTATAATATTAGTCACCCTGTATAAACCTTTGTAGAAGGTACTATAATGCATTTGTCTTTTACAATAAATGGGAAAATAATAATATGTAATTACCAAGAACAAGAAAGACCAATAAAAAGAGCATAAGAGCATGCATGTAAACTGTTGCGTCGTTGTCTACGATCAGTTTGGTTTGGGTTGAAATAGGAAATACAAGTCGCGGAATTAGCAAGGTAACTTTGTTAAAGTAGGTGTCATGGATTTCCGCAAAATAACGCCTGATTCAATTAATTATAACTGGTACCAAATCTTCGTTTTCAAAATTGTTTATGTGCTGCACAACTTGATAATCGAACGATAATTACTTCATCAAGATTCTTGTTACTTTTTAGTTCGCTGCCTTTATGAAGGCTGACTCACAACTGCTAGAAACTTGGCACGTCACTGACAGTGAGGGCTTTTTTAACATTACCTGTAGATTTATAAGTTATACGGCACTTAGTGGTCTGAGATAAGTCTAGTTTTTAATTTCAAAAACTCAAGTAATTATATCAATTCTGATTGCTAAATATCTGAATCGAGATAATGGTCAGAGGTTTTTTGCTCTTGTAATTAAGGCACTAAAGAATCCAAAAAAGTTTAAAAGAATATTTTTATCATGGTTGTTTATGTTATAATATACAGTCAAACTAGGTAATATTTCAGTGGATACTCACACCTAATAAACTTAGTTTCCAGCAAATCCTCGCACATAGCGCTGACATAGAGCAAAATGAACTACATTTATCATCGTACTGAAACTTTTCTCGTTGGTCGCGCAGAAAGCAACATTATTATTAAATTTATAAATTAAAAAGTTTTGCTTGACGTTTTCAGTGATACAAAGAGCGTCTCCATGTATGTGCCAAACTAATTAAAGCACGAGAGCCTTCGTTAATTTAACGTCTACGTCATAGTGTTTACAAAGTAAACCACTTTGTTCCAAAGCTTTGTGTTTTGTGAAAATAAAGTTCTGGCGAAAATTGTTTTACAAGTTAAATTCACTTCAAGTAGATGTCATATGAGTTATTAGTTCGGCTGTTTTGTGAGCCTTTTTGAGGGGAAATTAGGAAGTAAAACACTTTACCATTTATGGTTTAAATTCTCAAGCTGACGGAGTGTTTGAATGTTACTTTTTGACTTTAACGTTTGCTTTAATGTTTATAATAACGACAATGAAGATCCATTATTTTGTACTTAACTCAATTAAGACTGATTTGTTAAATTAAATGCTACTTGCTACAAGATTGTGAGTAGAGGCTTTATTTTATTTTATCTTGATATGGATGAATAATGTCTGGAAATAAATGCTCTTATTATTTTATTATTATTTACCCGCGTAACTTTTGACTCCGTAAAGATTCTTGAAAAATATAGCCTTCATCAAGTTTTTGATGCAATTCTCTTTTATCCAAATGAAGAATCCAACCCTTTTGGTTGGCACGAGACTGACGTAACTGAGTCACATCCCCACGTGTCTGAATATCCATGACAACCTAATAATCATGGCAAGTTTTCCTCCGATAAAAAAGGAGATATCCTAGTATAAGTAAACTCTGACCGGCGCCAGTTTAAACAAGTTCGTTTCTTGCGACTGTTACACATGCTCTAAAAAAACATGCTTAAAAGCTTGCTATGTAGTATGCTCAATTCAAGCAAGCTTAGGAGCAGTTTATATTTGCTAGCAATAAGCATGCTAGTTTTAAGTATGCTTATATATTTAATTATGAACAACTGATTGATACTAGCATGCTTAATAACGCGCCACTGGTAGCATGTTTGAAAATCACAAGTTCATTGATTCACGAGTGTGATTGAAATGAGCATGCTTATTTTAAGCAACGTTTCGACACACATGCTGTAATGAAACAAGTGCTCAATTGAAGCATGCTTTCGTGCTTGAAGTGAGCATGTATAACAGTGGTATTAAACTGGCCCGGCTGACAATCAAAACGTCTCACGCTTCCGCGCTGCAGCCGAACCACTGCGCCACCGAAGTATTCTAATATAATAAATTAAAGGAAATCTACAGGGTGACTGGTGTCAAATTTTAAATATTGAAGAAGAGCACTCTGTACTCGATTCTGATCATAATTATGTAATCAGAGTAGGTACTTGATTTTTCACCAGAATTTCCTATTATACTACACTTTTCTCGACGCGACGCGTCGCCTCAGTCAACACGCACACAGTAGAGTTGCCGCCTCACGCACATCACCACGCGTTAAATATCTATTGTATTTCGCTTATGTAACCATGCGTTTCAATTCTTCAATTTTCGGCTAAGTTTACTCAGATAAATAATTAATATTTATCATATTTTTTCTCTTCATGTATGATTTCAATCTATCAAGTCCTCGAATTTCGAAAGTGATCCACCGGTCACCCTGTATAAGGGTTGAACAATATATGAGCATAAACAACTTGGCATTTGCCATTAACAATAATACTCCACGGTACATTAGGGAAATAACTGACCATAATTTATTAAAACCTGCATTCAATGGCCGCTTTACAAAAAAGTACACACTAAAGATTTATTTCAATGAAATGACATGAAAACAGCGTATGCCTGTTATATGGATTATCTCTGTAATATCAGAGGTAATGTGGTTTGAGTTCATATTTTTTTCTTTTTTGTATTTTGATTTATTTCGTGTAAAATACAGCTTTAATAAACAAAATGAATGTAATTTTTTTTTAACGTGTGAAAGAAAATGAAATAAAAATAAAATTCAAAGTGTACGCACACGTACACCTGTCTAGTAGTTTGTAGTTGAAGTTAGTGTAGTCGAATAAAATAACGCACAGTAAGTAGGTTAATTAGTATATTGTTTAAGTACAAGTAGTATTTGGCACTTCTTTTCTTGGTAGTTGTTACCAGTGTGGAGTTTATCAATCTACTGTCTTCTAGTTAAATATTAATAAAAAAGTAAATTAACTTAAGTAAATAAAATGTGCAAACTAAACTAAAACGTGCCTAATGAGGCTGCGCCGTTAGCAAACTGTATGTATGCTAGTGAGACCATACACAAAAGGTATTTTGTTGTTGTCCATATATTGAATACCTACCATTATTTATTATACCTTAGGTTGTGACTGTAATATATTGTTTTGAATCTGAAATATCCAACTTCTCTCAACCATATTCTGTAACGCGTCTCTTTTAGGCTGTACATATAGCGTCGAAACGACAGGCTCCTTTTGGGTTGTCGTTTGGATATTCAATCTCCGTTGCACTCAATGTGTTCAAACAACATGTTTCGATAAGCTTTAGTTAGTAAAGTGTACCTATAGAAAGGTAAGTTGCGCACCTAAAGCAGATTGAAAGTTTGATAGGTTATTAAATACATATAAAATAATAAATCATTAATTAGAATAAATACAATTGTTATAATTATTACATATATGCCTATGTGTAATGGGTATTTTCAGTAAAAAATATTACTAAGCAACGCTGATTTTCAAAAACCCGTTCCAGCAAATTTTATTAAATTTTATACATATAAAATTTTAAATATATCAAATCTAATGATATTTTAATGAAAAAAGTATGGCCATTAATTCAACGATGAATTGAATCTTCACTTAGAAGAATAGGTTTATTAGCAAGTAAGTATATTTTAAGATTAGACGTAAGATTTCTTGGTATTTCACTTGATATGCACAGTACGGCGCCACAAAGACTTCGACAAACCATCATTTACTTTAAATATAAACCACACATTCCATTAAATTGCACCTCAAGTAGTTTCTTGATTACTAAAGTAAACTTCAAACCTTTAGATCTACTCTAATAAACATTACATTGTCGCGCTCGCAGGCGTGCTGCACTAGCCACTGGAACTGAGTAATAAAAACTAAACAGACAGACCGATGATTGTCTTTATTTGCGCCACAAAGGATTCAAGGAGTTGTTATCTGCTACTTTGATAGCGTTCTTCGCAGTCCGTTCTACTGAGGAGGAACTGTTTATATGAAACGATATCGTTACGATTGTAATACTTAGTGTGTGGTTATTTTATTTCACAGAAACATTGATTTCAAAATACTTATCACATTTTTACAAGTGACACTGATCGTGTACAATGATATTGTTTTGGTAAGATAATTTAACTGATTTTAGTTTGAGTTTTCCAAACTCAAGCATAACTGGCTAGAGAACTTAAAAATGTTTTTCAATCGAGAGGAAATTATCCGAAAAGGTGACCGAATCAGCAACTACAGTATAGGATAAAGTTCCTTAAAATAAACTTAAAAAGACTTCAATTTTTTATTTAGTTTTAAAGGGAATGAGTTTTATAATCTTTGGCATATATTTTACTTTCAATTAATTAAGATTCACTAACCCATTTGAAAGCTTTTTAATAGCCTTACTCATGAGCTAAAAATTTCATCAAGAAATTCCAGCGGGTTCAAGAGTTTCGGGGGTAAAACTGTTTCGTCCAGCGAGCCGACCTGCTTAGCCCACTTAAAAGGCGACTATCCGAAAGAACTCCGCTTGTGGTATGATCCCTGTACGGTTCGCCTGGCTAGTAAAATAAATAAAATACCCAGATAATCACACAAACTACGTGGCCCGAAAGTAAACATAGCTTGTTTTATCCACTAGTTTGCCACGCAACCGGCGCTCAATTTACCTTGTTTGTTACCCGTAGTGCACATAAACAGTTGCGTTAAAACCGATATTATAACCTGATCCAGAGTGCATACAAACAAACGATGATATATTTCGTAAAGCTTACGGATGAAGCTATAAAAATAGAGTACATGTAATGATAAAATTCTTTATCGCGGTACAATAGGACCTCGAACCAAACAAGTGGTTATGGGATAACATGTAGCGAACTAGGAGGACACCTAGAACATAAATACATAAACACCCAGACACGGAACATTTTTTTTTCTTGTTCCGTGCGGGAATCGAACCTGCAACCACTGGCGTCTGAAGCAGATAGGTTTACCCCATCGCCAAAATGGTCATAACCATTCCACTGTCCATGTCTTCATAACATATGACCACCATTCATATTGACCTGCTGCCAAATACACCGCTACTGCTATGATGTGATCCGGTAATGTTTTATGAAGAGAAGTCATTTCTTAACCCGTGTACAGTCACGTCTTATGATATGTATAAATTTTAATTGGACTTTGAACCTTATTAAAACCGCATGAGTTGCTAAGTGAATACATATTATTAGATGTGACTATACTGTGATCTTCACTTATCATCAGGTGTTCAAACGCGGTTTCAAAAACAGTAGAGGAAGAAAATATAATGATACTTATATTAGTTCCACAGGATCGTAATCGAATCGTAACATATAAAAGAATTTATAATATACGAGCATTTGCGCCACAACTGTTCACGTTAAGCTCGAGATAAAGAAAACATTTGCTTATAACGTAATAATGGGGTTTATCTGTTTGTGATTACTCTCTTATTATTCATGGAATATCTTATTGCCGGCTTTGAAATGATTCAATGGGATTTGAACGTGAAGTATGAGCGAGATATGACTTGTCTTTAATAACTCGTATCTGAGTTTTATTTGTTTACGTACTTCATGTTATGTGATCTAATAAGAGAAGACGAAGTTATACGAAATTAATTTTTGGGGTTCCGTCAAAAATTGGTTTATTTCTTATAATTTATAACGTACAATAATTGGAATAAAAAAGTAATATTAAACTGATGAAATAACAAACTAATTGCTGGAACGCAAAGGATTAGTCAATAATAACTCTACCAGTCCTGCGGAGCTAGCATAGGACCATTGACAAGGATAAATCGGGCCTTTTATCGATATTTAAGAATTTTGCATCTTTGGTTTATTCGGCCTAATCATGGTTTGAAATCGAGTAATTCTATCTATCATGGTGCGCACGTTAGCTAACATGATAGAATAAAATAACAAAATAATGATTATCTTGTGGATTCGAGTATATATCGATGGTCGCATGCTAGCCCTGCTGGATTATCTTGTTGTAAAAGGCAACTTATCTTAGTCACTCCCGCTTGTTGGTAGGGTTCGCCAAGAAAGCGGTCACCCAACATATAAATTTTCTCTCAAATATCACCGTTCTGACGACGATAAATTCTAGGAAAGTTTCTTATCATCATCACAACTCCGTGTAATGAGCCCACTGCAGGGCTATGAGTCTGTCCTTTGGGTGATGAGGAGGTTTAGGCCATAATCCACCAAGCTGGCCCGGTGCTGGTTGGTGGATGTCAGATATTTCAGGGTGCCGAAATGGTTTCTGACAAACCCTAACGACTACTGTATACAAGTATACAGCACCCGGGACCGAAATCTTAACGTGCCCTCCGAAGCATTGAAGACGTCGTGAGAAATGAATGTTCGGCGGTCCCCCTTCCTAATACCGGCCGCACCGAGCGCACTTAACCTGCGATATCGTTTGATATGCACAGTAACCACGGTGCCACGACGAGTTTTTTTATAATGTTGAAAAATAAATGCCGTCATTAATTTTCTAAAAATAAATTTATAACATATTTTTGTCAGAAAAAGCATTAAAACCAACCCAAGATTTATAATAAAATCAAAACGTCTTTAAATTTAATGGATTGCAAAAACTTAAGAGAGTATTATCAAAGAAATTTTCAGAATCATTAAAACCCAAGTATTTAATTTAATAAAACTTCTTATCCTTTGTGCTTTCTTTGACAGCAAAAATATTTAGCATAGCCACGCAGACGCTTCTAGCAAATTTTACAAGAAATTTCCAGATTCCATAAAAGGAATCATTGGCAAGGATACCATTCTGCTGCTACATTCCTGGCACGAGACAGACGATCTTTGCTTTGATACATGTGTAAACTAAGTGGAGGAGAATTTTTCTGATCCGAACTTGTGGTGGAATGTTACCAGTCTGTTCTTTAAATTTTATTTTAAATTATAATTGTGAAAGGCCACATATCCAGCAACTTAACTTAGCAAAGCGTGAATCATTGAATACACAGTAGGTACCTACTTACTCAATTACATTACTTAGAATCAATTAAATTTACTTAATTACTAAGTACTTTAACCTACTTGTATAAGTCTATAGTTAAAAATCTTTCAAAATTTTGGAATATGTAAACATTGTAATCCTTACCATTTACCAAATTAAGGGCCTGTGCCAAATAATATGTAAATAGAATTATTTTTTATTTATGTTCTTAAATTAAATACAAGAGAGTAAATACAAGGATTTAAATACAAAGGGTTAGGGAATATTCATGATATGTGAAGTGGTCGTTGCACCCTGAAGATGTTTCTAGTTGAAGTAAAACACGTGTCGGTGGTGGCTTGCGGTATTGGTTGTTTTGCTGAGAGCGTGACTATTGTTTCGATGCATTGTTTTCTTCTTGAGTGAGGGAGGGCGGTGCATCATCATATGAATAATTCTGAATCACTTGTGTTTTCAGTTACGGAGTCATTATAGCAGTTACGAAAAATCCTCGTTTAGTTGTATTTAAATTAAAAACATAACCGTAGATAAAAAAAAAGCTGTGTTTACGATGAATATTCGTAATGATTTAAAATACGTAATAGCAACTGTATTTTATCTATGTATCTTCTATCAACGTAGAGCAAATATTAAACGTGAAATTTATAGTCTGAGAGTGAAAATACTACATATTTTATTTTAGAAATATTTTATGCACAATTGCTTCTTTATTTACTTCATCGTTAATGATTGTAAAGATGGCACCTGAGTGGTAGGTTGGAGAGTAAAAGAAACGTCGAAAGATGAATCAATACTGGCTTTATTTTAACACCAAACTTCGTTACATACTACTTTTCCTCACAGATATAAAAAAGGTTTGTAACTAGAATAAAACTTAGTTAATAATTAAAGGCTAGAAGAGGAACAGAGTTGAACTAGTGATAGTATATATTTTTTTATTTATATTAAATACAAATTCAAAAATTCCACAGCATTTAAAGTTATATAAAATTAAATTATAAGTTTGGACAAACCCTCGAGGTTTTTAGATAGTAAGCATTTCATGTTGTAATATTTTCTTTTGGTTAATAAATAAATAAAAAAAAAAGTAAAACTTACAGCCAATTATGGAATTACATTTTTTAAACATAATAGTAAGCAGACATAAATGTATAAGACTAGAAGTTCTGAATTAAAATACAATTAAAATTTTAAATTAAAAGGTAAGTGAACTAGATAATTGTTATTACAGGAAACTTTGTTAGTAAAAATATTAAATTAAGGATAGGTACTTATAATATAACAACAATAATTTAAAATATAACAGTGACTAATTTACAAATAATAATTATGAATTACTACTTAAATAAATCAAAACTTAAAAACGGAACTACAAATTCATATACAAGGAATAGAAAAACAAAAAATATATACAAATTGAAAAATTGCGTACGTGGGTGTATGTGTGTGCATTGTGCAAACTAACTAGTGAAGTAAAGTAAAAGTAAGTAAAGTAAGCTATAATCTCCTGCCTTAACTTATCCCTACTCATGTAAAATATGTCCGAGTTTTGTTAAAATGTGCGATTGTATGTGTTATGCATTCTTGTGATTATAGAACATTACATTATAAACTACTCTTTCTGCCACTTTAGCGAGGACGTGAAACTTGGAAATGGGACGATAATTATGGATATCAAATTGTAGGAAAATAACTTTTTAAAAAGCAGCAATTAAGTATGTACGCAACTGGGACTAACAGACTTTTAGCACATTTAACAAACAAGAGAGGTGGCAGGTTTTCCCCCCTTGGACCCTTAGTTACGTACAAAGCTTTCAACATTTTCTCACAATAGTCCACACCGATAGAAATGTTGCCAATTGATTCAGTTGCATGGAATCGGGGAGTAGTGTTTGTGTCATTACAAATGTCAAGAGTTATACTGAAGTTTTTTAAAAAAAAGTCATTGAAGGCATCACATATATCAGATCCGTCACTAACGTCCAAACCATCGTATGTCATATGTGTAGGAAAATTTGAGCTACATTTCCTCTTCGACTTTACATAGTACTAAAAGTATTAACTTGATTGTTTGGTTTTGTTTTGTAACCATTCAATGTAACTAATGTGATATTCTGCAATCAACTTTTTTGGCATGCACGCAAAGTCGAAAAAGAACTATAGTCCAGTGGGTTAACATATTTTTTCCATAGGGAGTGAAATTTCACCTATCTTTTGTAATTCGAATAAGTGCGTGACCGTGCCATACTGGATAGTGATGAGCAGCTGATGCTTGAGATTAAAGTACATATCTGTCAATTAAATTAAAAAGTAAATTATAAAAAATATTCATTGTCATTTCAATATCAGAGTCCCTAAATAAAACTGACCAATCACACTTCAGCAGTTCCGTATTAATAGAGTCAAAATCGGCCCTTCTGTAATAATATCTTTTCTTTGGCTTTAAATTCCATTTATTTCCGTTGGGTCCCACTTTTGGATCCCACTTTTTATTCAAAATAAATATAACCATTCGATCTCAAATTCTAAGGAAATGTGAATGCAGGTACTATTGCAAACAAATTTGGTTCAAAAATTAAAAGTCTGTATTTGATCAAGACATATCAAGCTTGAAGTAATATTCTAGTAATAAATTATCTAGGTATTTATACAAAAGTGTTGGTTGATGTACGATATGCTGTACGCAAAAAGATGAATTTCTATGAGATGAAATTCTTGCCGTATCCTGAATTTTCCGTGTTATTTTGCGGTTGGCTGTACACAGGGTGCTAGTTTATTAGAGCATTATTCATTAGAGGTTATAGTAAAGGTCATTTGCAACTTTTTTCACAGACAGTCATAGGTGGAACTGAAACATTATTGAGATATTTTAATTTTAGAGTTTATTTGAAAACTCCTGGTTGTCTTGAAATTTTCGAATGCCCCAAATTTTCGAAAACATACTTAATTATGTATAGGTGTCAAATTTGTGCTTCTTACTGGTCACAATATGCTGATATAGCCACTAGTTACTTTAACTCCTTAGATAATTATGTACTAATAAGCAAATTTCCTGTATTTTTTTTTGTATAATTAGTTATTCCATTTTCAAACTTTTATTGTTTTGTTTCTGTGATTTTGATTTTAGTATTTCTGATAATACAATATGGTGATTTTATGACAACCAAAGCGTATCGAAATATTTTTTTTGAACCATAATAACATAACATTAGCACCGCGAAAGATATCCTTATAGAAATATACCATTTCGATTTATAATGAAACGGTCGAATGAAATTTATCAGAGTAAACACCAAGTTTAATGTTTCGATCACCGTTTACCATAATAGAGGCACCAAATGACAAACGATGAACTCGACATTTTGATATACTTTGAGGCAAATCCTTTAACTTCAGTGAGGCAAGGTGAAGGTTCGGGATTTCAAAAAATAAAATACACCGTGACCTGAAAAATACAAATTCAAAAGTTACATTGAAGTTTAATATTTATTTTATTTTTCAAAAGTTTCGGGTTCGATTCCCGAGCTGATTACATTTTTTTTGTGAATGTACTGATGAATGAATTTATCTTTTAAGTAAAATCGATGACGTTTGCAAAAAACAGATATACGTATGTTTTTCAGTTTCCGAATTTCCCATACTGACCGGTCTAAATGGTCCACCCTGTATAAAATACGATTGCCCGATAAACCCTCAAATATACAAAGTAACTGGTGACAAATTTTAGATACTGAAAGAGGGTATTCTGTTCTCGATTCTGGTCATAATTATGTAATAAAAGTAGGTACTTAATTTTTCACTAGAATTCCCCATAAATAAACAAAGTTTTGTTACTACTAACTTTACTTACAGCACGTGACCTGGCACGCGGATAGCTTCCAATGCTAGTGTTTGCTGCCAATGCATTGCGTAATCAATTCTTTAACTTTTAGTTAATTTTCCCAGTAAATAATAAATATTTATTGTTTATAATATTTTTTTCTCCATGTAGGATCTAAACTATTATGTCCTTGAATTTCAAAAGTGATCCACTAGTCTCCCTGTACATACATACTGTATGCCTTATGGGGTAGGCAGAACACCAGAGGTTATAAAACCATCTGATGTCACGTTTGACATTCATAATCCTTCCATGCTGGACTGGAAGAGAAAGAACAACATGGAATTCTAGCTGCTTCTCTTCTCGGGCATACTGTTAAAGTCAGTTAAGGGACGGAGATTTAATTGGTGATTTATAGGCTATAGGCTGACTCCCTGTCACTGCAATAGTCTCTCTCCATCATTATAATACCTATCTCCAAATTTGTCACCATGTATATTTAAAAAAATTATATGGTTGAGTTTTGGCTAGACAACGAAGAATTTGTAAATGTGGTTCGAAGGTTGAAATTATAAACTATACGAAGCAACGAAAGTAATCTTAACGCAAATGATAGAATTCTATATTTTTATTTTTATAAAGTAATAAACTAAGGCAATTTTAATTTGACCTCAAATCGATACCTGTAAAACTCGAATTATATTAGAATAGATTGATGGGATAGCTTAGTTTCCTAAGTAGCTATATATTTAGTTTATTAATATTTAAAAAAAATTGGACTTGTGTTGTTACGTGTACATATATTTAACATGGGATTCAACGGAAATAAAAAATGGGATCAAAAAAGTGGGATCCAACGGAAATAAATGTTAAATTCAATGAGGGAATCATAATATCAGAAATATTGAGCTCAACCGAGGTGTAGTAAGAATCTTCAGGAACAAGCGGACTCTCAGATCTCCAGATATTAACTTCAAAGTCTAAAAAAACGTTGTATAATGTGTTAAGTTTTAATTTTAAAATTGTATTTGTTTGTTTTAAACCGTGAAAGTATAAGCAGTTTATTAAATCCGCGGCTACATTTTGAATTTCCATTGAACCTTTCTGTAAGTAAATTGGGTCCGACGAAATCCACTTTAGGCAAGGCAAGTTAAAATCGCCCACCACAAAAAACATCATTAGGGTGTTTATCTATAATATCGTTGAACATATTAATAAAACTAATTATACGCTCCGCCACCGGTCCGCCCCCGCATCGGTCTCGCCGGATTACATCATATTGTGCATTACAGATCTCTGTATCCAAAATTCCATCACATAACCAAGTCTCCGTGATTAGAGCTATATGAGTGTTGTGTGTCAATAAGTTATTAAAGAAAGTGCTCGTTTTTGTTCGTAATCCACGAAAATTCTGATAGAATAAATGTCACTTATTGTTATTCAGTGACATCGTGAGATCTGGAATGAATTGATGATACTTTGTAGCAAAACATATATTCTATTTTAGGTTGTTTAATAATGAATATGCGTAAATGATTATAATATGAAATCGAGCAGTATTTTAAAATAATAGTTAATGGAGACCAACGAAATATACC
The DNA here is from genome assembly GCA_944452665.1 of Stenoptilia bipunctidactyla. NCBI lineage: Eukaryota > Metazoa > Arthropoda > Insecta > Lepidoptera > Pterophoridae > Stenoptilia > Stenoptilia bipunctidactyla. The sequence goes on from OX101735.1 coordinate 25,786,731, forward strand.
GATAAGTAAATCGAGGTAATTTGCAGGTTTTTGAATGCTGAAGAAGTTATTATTGGAAAGTTATTAATAAAACAGTATTCTCTCAGAATTAACGGTACGACTGATATATAAGTAGGTAAGTTGATTTTATAGTTAGCATGTCTATGAGATTTGAATGATAGTGTATAAGTCTGATGAATATTGTGAAAATATGATGCGCAGTAAATAATTACATTTTGACAGGACATTAAAAAACATAATGAAGATTAAACATTTCACGCTGAAAATCCAAACGATACCTTCATGCCATTTTTTTAAATCATTTGCAGAATAGGTTATACAGGTAGGTATAGGTTGTGGTGTCTCGTTTTTTCGAGCGTATATTATGGAGTTTTTTGTCCATAGGAATCTATAATTTAGTTCGTGTGCTTTATGCTTACAGTCTTTTAAAAGTTTTTTATTCGCGGCGGTTAAATGCTTATTAAAGTACACTTTACTTACGTTGAGATCACCACCCATATCTATGTCTCTGGGAATAAAAACTCGGATCTTCCGTGCTACAGTGACGACGGTATCCTTGGTAGAACGATGCTTGAAGCGGGCGACGATGGCACGGGCGTTTTTATCGCGAAGTGATTTAATTACGACAGAATTCTCATCAAATCTCTCAAGAATATCTTCGTACTGAGAACTGATAAAGTTGATCGAAGATTCTGGGCTACTAATTTGTTGTTTAATAGGCCGTAGTTTGATATCCAAAGCGTTCTTAATTAGAGTTGGTAGTTCCTTTACTAGGAACTCGAGCGAACTCTAGGCGAACCATCTAGTGGTTATTCATCCGAAAGCGGCGATTTATTTCTCCTAGTGCATACGTTGCTACGATTATTAACACATAGCCGCGGTGATTGTGATGAAGGCTGATTATAATGCTTGATTGGAGTATTGCTGTTGTCGTCTTTTGGTAATGATGATGCACAAGCTGGACATACCCATTTAGCCTGTTTCTTAATATTGCTAGCAGTAAGATTGACGCAAAGATAGTAATACGGCTTTGAGCATGATGAGCCGGTGCAAGTAATTTTTTCATTTGCATGTAGGGTAAGCTTACAAGCTGCGCAAACTGTCATCTTGTATGTTCGTACACAACGCAGGAGAGATAAAGTAGTGAGCACGTGAAAGATGGTGTTTCTCGTTCTAACAGGAGGGTTTGCGAGGAGCGAGGTGATTTTATCACAGCGCGGTTTGAAAACACTTTATGCAATAGAGACACTTAATAACTGCAGAAACTAAGACTTAAGTACCGTAAGAGTTTTGCGTGAACTAGGACTGGTGATTTCAGGAGAATAATGCGTATGCGTCTGCTCTTAAAAGATTTCGAAATACGAATGATATATGTATAATATCACCTCTTGATATTATTTTACACCCGCACACAACCTTGTTGAGTTCGACTAATTTTGCAGATGGCACGCTAAGCAGTCGGTACCCGGTGCTTTATACTTGTATACAGTAGTCGTTAGGGTTTATCAGAAGTCATTTCGGTGAAGTAAAAGGTTTTCAAGGTAAATGTTCTTCGTACTCATACATATTCAAAAATTAATTATTTTTGATTAAATAAGTACTCAATTAATTTCGATGAAATTTAAAAGGGACCACTTCTGACTCATCTTCTATCATTAATTATTAAGAATATTTTAAATCGATTTATAACTGTCCAAAAAATCGTGTAACAAAAACACAAATAAATTGAGACCTTCTCTTTTTGGAAGTCAGTTGAAAAGTACGAGTATCAAAAAATATAACTATTTTTATTGCTTATAATAGCGAATAAATTATTATTTATTAACACTTAATTTGCATATTCACAATATAAATTAAATATAAAAATGATTAAATCTTCTTTTGTTGTTTTAATATGAAAATAGTTATCGATAAATAATCTTGTTCTTGAAAGCAATCAATTTGTATTTTATACTCAGTTTGTGTAACATTGTTTATTTGATAAATGCCAAACACAGGCTTTCACTAAAGAAACATGATCTATCATGGAAACAAAAGACTACAATCTGAACAAATATTAATAAATATGATTAAATTTTCGTTGTACTTTAAATATTGAATTTCACAGAGATTGAGTAGCTTTATTTATTGAAGAAAAACAACAAGATCATGTATAGATTTTTCATATGGAAATGATGACTTTTGACAGTAGAAGCTATAAATTACCCAGTCATTAAATATATTTTCAAGTGAACGCGGTTTTTTTTTATGTGTGTCCATATAATATTATGTTTACTAAAATTTAGTAAATCGCTTCGAGAGCCTCAAAATGTATAAAGTAATGATGATTAGATAAGCTAGCTATGGATAAGCGGTATGAACGGAAGCCAATTATACATTATTTTGCATCAATAACCCTTTTTTAAATATATCGAAATACCTTCACTCTTAGTGTAAGTCAAATGCATGTCGTGTATGTAGTGCCAGTATATGTATACAAGCTGCATGAGACTCTACGGTAGTTAAAATAAATTTTGAAGTCCATTATTTTTTAAAGGATAAAAATTAATTTGATTTAACAAAAAATCAAAATTCAAAAAGTTTTTATTCATCATTTCCAATTTTTATTCAATACTAGCCACCGCGCGCGGTTTTACCCGCGTAACTTTTGATCCCGTGGGAATTTCGGGTTAAAATATAGCCTCTAACCTTCCTCAAGAATTGGGTTATCAAATGCAAAAAGAATTTTTCAAATCCACTTGTAGCTTCTGAGATTAGCGCGTTCAAACAAGCAAACAAACAAAAAACAAACTCTTCAGCTTTATATATTAGTATAGATTATCTATTATTATTAATAATTACCGAAAGTCGAGGTTAAAGTCATATAGCCAGAGGCTATTAATCCATGGACAAAATATTGAAAATGTGATATACTCTTTTTAGTGCGATTATAAAAAAAATAACCACGGAGGTTAATGCAAGGAGCTCCGTGGTTATTGCATTAACCTTGCATATACTGCATTAAACTCCTAACCTAACCGGTCCATGTCGGTTCTGTGCAACCAGCCTCAGCCGCTCCAGCTCGCATGGTGCCCTCCAATTTATAAAAGTCCTATGGGATGTATATATGTTACGGTAAATCTCCCTGTAACTTAAATATTAATCCGGTTAAAAAGTGTTTTATTTAATGCCTTCAATTTTACTTAATTCATGCAATATCTTCTTATACTTAGCTTATTGTTATTCTAGGTAAAGCTAAGTAGTTTTGAGTGAAAGAATAGCAAAAATCCATTCATCCAGCCATTATCAGTGTACATACAATTCTACTTATAGTTATGTATGGCTGCTTTTCACTGCCAAACGGCTAAGCCAATATTAATGTAATTTGGTATAGTAGTTAACACATACGTTACTTTTTATTCCGAAGAAATCTACGGTTTCTGACTTCCAAGAGGCAGAAACGATCATGAAATAAACAAAACCTTGATTTCCATTTTATCTCTGTATCTACAGAAGGCAGTACATCAAGCGTTACAAATCTGTCAAAATTTTTTACTTGAATTTGAACTCTATGCCCTCGATAATAGCTTGCGCTCGCCTCCCGCCTTTTTATACCCTGCCGCCGCGAGCCGCGTCGAGCGCGGCAACCGTTATGTAAAAATAATCCCTATATCATTCAGTATTCACGCGCGATGGGTTATTAGCGAATTTATGTATAAGTTTGGTGTTTCTATACCGATTTCTATGATAATTTTTTTATTGAATAGGTAATAATTTTAATTTTTTTTAATTAGGGATGAGTGAGAGTATTATAAACGTAAGAGGAAACAAATATAATCAGAAAGCTCCGAACTGCTAAGCTATCGGGATTTACACGTGTTATTGTGAGTCAACCATAAAATATAGACATATACTGTTGTGGGATATTTTTTATATAATTTTATGAAGAATATTCCTGTCATACATGATTTCTATGTAGCTTTAACCATTAAGGCTGCACACGCGACGGAAGCTTAAAAAATGAAGTAACTTCTCCCGTTTTTCCAATATTTCCCTTCACTGCTCTGCTCTTATTGATTGTAGCGTGATAATAAGTATACTATAACCTGCCCAGGAGTATGAAGAATAATTTTACCAAGTTTCGTCAAAATCCGTCGAGTAGTTTTTGTTTCTATAAGGAACATACAGACAGACAGACAGACAAAAATTTTACTGATTGCATTTTTGTCATCAGCAGTGCTAGCACGGATCTTTTGTCGATCGTAAGTTTACGAATGCTCCTATAGTATGGAGTCGGTTGCAAGTTTTTAGTAACAATGTAATTTTTTATTTTACAGTTATTTAATAGTAGAACCTGTTAACAAACATTCAAAATTAACAAGGACCACATTTATTTAAGCTGACCGTGCGGCAATGGATAGATTTCAATTATTGCTTGCAAAACCGTCCCCATACTATACGAGCATTCGTAAACTTACGATCGACAAAAGATCCGTCCTAGCACTGCAGTATCGATCACTAATCACCCCCTGATAGTTGTTTTGAAAAAATATTTCATGTACAGAATTGACCACTCTACAGATTTATTATAAGTATAGATAGATATACGTTTATATATTTCTTAAGTATATCATATTAATAGTCATAAGTGCTGTTGGTTCTGTGAACATTAAATAAATAAATAAATAAATAAATCAGTTATCTAGTATCCATAACACAAGTTCTTTAAGAAACTTAATTTGGGCTAGATAATGTTGTGTGAGTGTCAGAAATATTTATTTATTTATTTTTATTTATCTTAGGAATTTTACAAATTATTTGATGACGTATTCGTATACTTCGCGTTTAACTAGTTGTTGAATAAGATATTACAGTAGACCAAAATACAAAAAAAGCCGACGGAAAAATATCTTGATCTTATGTGTTGATGAAGGCATAATCAATGAATGCAGAGCATTAAAAAAACCGACTTCACGTCAAAACTTTGGCTGAGTTGAGAATGTCATCAACATAAACATTCTCCGAATCATACATATTTTTTCAAAAGTTTGAAATTTTCAATGAAGTACTCAACCGATTTCGATGAAATTTATATGGGACCATCTATGAGGTATCCTCTATCATATGAAACATATTTAATATTTTTCAAAATCAATTCATAATTGTCCGAAATATCGTGTAACAAAGACAAAAAAAAAACATACAGACGAATTGAGAACCTCCTCCTTTTTTGGAAATCGGTTGAAAAATTTAATTGCACAAGGAACTGGCTCTTCACAAAAAATTACTAGGACACACACAGAGTTACCACATTTGGTGGCAGATTTTATTAAATACGTGGGGTGGTCGCTAGCGATGCGGACCATGAAGGACCACCCCCAAACACATTGGATTAGTCAACTCACCTTTAACAGCACCCTTATCCAGGGGCTGTAAAAAAGGTAGTGCTATTTAAACTGACTATGTACAGTTAAAAAGATATACTGTTTCATTAGTTCTTCGTTTTCTACACCCCATGCTACAATCATTTTCGTAACAAGGATTCTCGATAACCACTAAACTGAAGCAAGATTAGCATCCGACGAACACTTTGAGTATTATCGGTAATTGTAAACATAAGCATATGCAGCTTCGTATCTATCTCGGAGGAAGCTAAACAACACGATTGAATTGAAATTAACGGAAGCAATGCATTTTGGAGTGTTTGAGCGCACAATCAAGATATGCGGGAAACTGAATACGAACCCAGGCGAGTCGGATCTAGTGTTGTTTTGGAGTTGTCGATAGTTTCAATAAGGTATTGAATTTCCCTTTACTATAATATTTTGTTTTCTAAAATGAAGTTACAAATATTGATTTATGCACAGCCTAATTTCAATCTTACATGAAGTTTAGCAGTCCCTTGTGGTATCGTTCTGCCAAATACCACATAGAAACACTGGACCCTATTGACCCGTATGCTAATGAACAATGACGACATAAAAAAATGCATAGCTGAAAGATTATTCGACAGTAAATACTACAAAATACATTAATGATTTCGCAAGTGCCTTTTTTGAGGGAATTGTATCTACTCTGTTTTACTGTACTAATACCCCCACGATTTCGTGTTTTATTTAATGCCTTCAATTTTACTTAATTCATGCAATATCTTCTTATACTTAGCTTATTGTTATTCTAGGTAAAGCTAAGTAGTTTTGAGTGAAAGAATAGCAAAAATCCATTCATCCAGCCATTATCAGTGTACATACAATTCTACTTATAGTTATGTATGGCTGCTTTTCACTGCCAAACGGCTAAGCCAATATTAATGTAATTTGGTATAGTAGTTAACACATACGTTACTTTTTATTCCGAAGAAATCTACGGTTTCTGACTTCCAAGAGGCAGAAACGATCATGAAATAAACAAAACCTTGATTTCCATTTTATCTCTGTATCTACAGAAGGCAGTACATCAAGCGTTACAAATCTGTCAAAATTTTTTACTTGAATTTGAACTCTATGCCCTCGATAATAGCTTGCGCTCGCCTCCCGCCTTTTTATACCCTGCCGCCGCGAGCCGCGTCGAGCGCGGCAACCGTTATGTAAAAATAATCCCTATATCATTCAGTATTCACGCGCGATGGGTTATTAGCGAATTTATGTATAAGTTTGGTGTTTCTATACCGATTTCTATGATAATTTTTTTATTGAATAGGTAATAATTTTAATTTTTTTTAATTAGGGATGAGTGAGAGTATTATAAACGTAAGAGGAAACAAATATAATCAGAAAGCTCCGAACTGCTAAGCTATCGGGATTTACACGTGTTATTGTGAGTCAACCATAAAATATAGACATATACTGTTGTGGGATATTTTTTATATAATTTTATGAAGAATATTCCTGTCATACATGATTTCTATGTAGCTTTAACCATTAAGGCTGCACACGCGACGGAAGCTTAAAAAATGAAGTAACTTCTCCCGTTTTTCCAATATTTCCCTTCACTGCTCTGCTCTTATTGATTGTAGCGTGATAATAAGTATACTATAACCTGCCCAGGAGTATGAAGAATAATTTTACCAAGTTTCGTCAAAATCCGTCGAGTAGTTTTTGTTTCTATAAGGAACATACAGACAGACAGACAGACAAAAATTTTACTGATTGCATTTTTGTCATCAGCAGTGCTAGCACGGATCTTTTGTCGATCGTAAGTTTACGAATGCTCCTATAGTATGGAGTCGGTTGCAAGTTTTTAGTAACAATGTAATTTTTTATTTTACAGTTATTTAATAGTAGAACCTGTTAACAAACATTCAAAATTAACAAGGACCACATTTATTTAAGCTGACCGTGCGGCAATGGATAGATTTCAATTATTGCTTGCAAAACCGTCCCCATACTATACGAGCATTCGTAAACTTACGATCGACAAAAGATCCGTCCTAGCACTGCAGTATCGATCACTAATCACCCCCTGATAGTTGTTTTGAAAAAATATTTCATGTACAGAATTGACCACTCTACAGATTTATTATAAGTATAGATAGATATACGTTTATATATTTCTTAAGTATATCATATTAATAGTCATAAGTGCTGTTGGTTCTGTGAACATTAAATAAATAAATAAATAAATAAATCAGTTATCTAGTATCCATAACACAAGTTCTTTAAGAAACTTAATTTGGGCTAGATAATGTTGTGTGAGTGTCAGAAATATTTATTTATTTATTTTTATTTATCTTAGGAATTTTACAAATTATTTGATGACGTATTCGTATACTTCGCGTTTAACTAGTTGTTGAATAAGATATTACAGTAGACCAAAATACAAAAAAAGCCGACGGAAAAATATCTTGATCTTATGTGTTGATGAAGGCATAATCAATGAATGCAGAGCATTAAAAAAACCGACTTCACGTCAAAACTTTGGCTGAGTTGAGAATGTCATCAACATAAACATTCTCCGAATCATACATATTTTTTCAAAAGTTTGAAATTTTCAATGAAGTACTCAACCGATTTCGATGAAATTTATATGGGACCATCTATGAGGTATCCTCTATCATATGAAACATATTTAATATTTTTCAAAATCAATTCATAATTGTCCGAAATATCGTGTAACAAAGACAAAAAAAAACATACAGACGAATTGAGAACCTCCTCCTTTTTTGGAAATCGGTTGAAAAATTTAATTGCACAAGGAACTGGCTCTTCACAAAAAATTACTAGGACACACACAGAGTTACCACATTTGGTGGCAGATTTTATTAAATACGTGGGGTGGTCGCTAGCGATGCGGACCATGAAGGACCACCCCCAAACACATTGGATTAGTCAACTCACCTTTAACAGCACCCTTATCCAGGGGCTGTAAAAAAGGTAGTGCTATTTAAACTGACTATGTACAGTTAAAAAGATATACTGTTTCATTAGTTCTTCGTTTTCTACACCCCATGCTACAATCATTTTCGTAACAAGGATTCTCGATAACCACTAAACTGAAGCAAGATTAGCATCCGACGAACACTTTGAGTATTATCGGTAATTGTAAACATAAGCATATGCAGCTTCGTATCTATCTCGGAGGAAGCTAAACAACACGATTGAATTGAAATTAACGGAAGCAATGCATTTTGGAGTGTTTGAGCGCACAATCAAGATATGCGGGAAACTGAATACGAACCCAGGCGAGTCGGATCTAGTGTTGTTTTGGAGTTGTCGATAGTTTCAATAAGGTATTGAATTTCCCTTTACTATAATATTTTGTTTTCTAAAATGAAGTTACAAATATTGATTTATGCACAGCCTAATTTCAATCTTACATGAAGTTTAGCAGTCCCTTGTGGTATCGTTCTGCCAAATACCACATAGAAACACTGGACCCTATTGACCCGTATGCTAATGAACAATGACGACATAAAAAAATGCATAGCTGAAAGATTATTCGACAGTAAATACTACAAAATACATTAATGATTTCGCAAGTGCCTTTTTTGAGGGAATTGTATCTACTCTGTTTTACTGTACTAATACCCCCACGATTTCGTATCCTGCGAGAATATTGGGATAAAAAGTAGCCTATGTCTTGAGGTAGGAGGTGCCTATGTCTTCATATGAGGTAAAAAACAAATAGCCAGCATCTATATTTACTTCATGTCAGTGATAGACTAAAATAATACAAGAAGTTAAAAAAAAAAACTTTCAGACAATCACATCAATTACATATCCCCACAACTGGGGTGACTTGAATATAAATACGAAGATATTTTAATAAATACTCTGATCCAGAACTTTTATTTACTCCATGTGGGGGTCGAACTCACGACTCCACAAATTACCAGAATCATCTTACACCACTGCGCAAAAAAATAATATAAATTTACTTTTTAATATTAAATTACTTTTTATCTTTCTTATGATTCATATTAAATCTGAATAGATAGGCATAAACACATGTTGTATATGTTGCAGTGTAATAACAATATGACGTGAAGTTATAATTTCCCTAGCGAGATTATAATATAATATATATCAATGTTATGAACCAATGATATTAATTTCATAGTTGTGTGTTGAGTACGCAATTGTACCCGCCTGGGACTAGAACCCCGGATCTTTCACACCGCAGTTGATCATTCCACTGGAATCGAGGCTGTTAGTAAGTTATTATCATAAAACTAGCTTTTGCCCTAGACTTCGTACGCGCATAAATATTGCTTATGTTTAACACAACCATAAGTCCCCTATGTCATCATCATAAACCCCTAAGTCACCCATTGAGGAACCTTTATACCAAGTATCACATCCGTGCACCCGAGGAATAAGATTTTTCATACAAACTAAAAAGTTTTTTTATGACCGTTCCCGTGGGAGCTTCGGGATTTCCGTCCTTAGTGCTCCTCCACAACCCCTAAGAATTTTATGTTCTAAATTTCAGCTCTCTACGCCCAGTAGTTAGGCTGAACGCTGTTTGTCAGTTACTTAGTCAGTAACGAAACAGTTTTATATATTAAGATATTAAATTAAATAAAGTTTTTATGAAAGTAATTTCAATATTATTTATAGACGCTCACAAACCTCTCGCTTGTATTCTGATATTTATCAGTAAAGATTTTCCAAGAAATATCTGCTATCGATAATTCTTATATGAATGAGTAAAGATTTATTTTAAGATGATTGTTACAGTATGATATTTTTTTAAAGACAAAAATATTATAAAGGTTAAAAACAGATTCATGTAATTTATTCAAACAAAATACCTATTTTATTGTAAACGTAGGAAAGTAAAAAGACAAAATCTATTATAATGTAAACATTAGTTAATATTTGTTGATGTACTTATTCTATTCTACGTTCCTACATCATTGATTCTAAACATAACTTGAATTATTATCTAGATTTGTTCACATATACTGCTTCAATAAATGAAATCAACGAGGAACTACACGTATCTTGAGCCATGGTTCAACGAACTTGGCGCAAGTAATCGGTGTATGCTCGATTCGATAAATCGACAATCGATGGGTGGCATCACTAATCAGAAAGCTCAAAACGCAAGCAAGACCGGCAATGTTTGCAGTGCATTTGAATAACCCTTATGACTTCGATATTAGGGTTTACTCTTAACCGTATTATGTGTAACGTTAATTTGCAGACACACTTGGGTAGAGGAGACAGTGAAGTAGATTTAGGTTGACGAGCGTTCGGGTGACTTAAAATCGTTTTACATAATACCTACACGGTGAGATGAACATGTATTTTTAACCATTCGATTATTTACGTGTCATTGGTATGTGTTTAACTACTTACTAAGCGTATTCTTTTGAGGAACTATTGACTACTATTGACTATTGCGCGCTTTGATCAACCTGTTTAGAAAATTAACTAACCCGGGCTGTTTTAAGGCTCAGCTTATTGTTTGGAAAACTACCTAACTTGGCCAGCCTATCTATCACCGAAGACAATATACGGAAGAAATATAAGTTTTAATAATTTCAATAATAAAGCGTGCAAATTAGGTACTTACCATGATAATTTCGTTTTTCGTGGTTAACTTTCGTACTTTTGACTGTATAAAATACTGTTTCATTTTTCTGTCATAAATGATCACATTAACTAAATTTCAAATCATTAAGTACAATTTCATGTTTATCACTGCTTACCATATTTTTGATTTAAAAATAAAATATCTGTTAACGTAGAATTTAAACTTAAAAACCAATAATCAAATATTTTATAAATTAAAATCCGAACACTGAAAAAAGTTTCAACGTTGAAAATATTTTACAACATTTTTAGATTTACGGTCGTCTGATCGAACATTTTTAACAACTTCCTAAATCGTTGACCCAAAATAAAGGTTGTGTAAAAAATATTGATTTATTCAACCTTAAAATTGGTATTTATTTGGTATTGTTATTTAATAGACTGTGAAAGTGAACTACCAGTGGAGGCTCGCGGCATAACGTGTTTTAATTAAATTGGGAAAAAATATTACGGCCTCGGCATTGTTTCGCGAATATTGTAAACTTTTGTCAACACAGCAATATAACATTTTTATTCGGACAAAAATGTTTGTTTTTTTTTATTTACGAATAAAACCTGGAAGTAATGCAACGAACAGGTCCTCATATTTATATCTACGGATAATGGTATTACGATATTGAATAAGCAAGTTTATGATTAACAATGCGATATCAAGTCTGTGTTCAACCAGCCCCTGACTTAAGTAACATTATACGTTTGATACAAACTAACTCGAGAATTACATGCGTGACTAGAGACCAAAACGAGGAAACATATTCAGCAAGTGCAGTATATGTATTAGGTATATGTTATATCTAGCGTGAAGATAATACGCCTTGTATGTAAATATCAAGACTTTTAGAGTGATATTCAATGAAATTAATCTTCGACTTGTTTTTGACAACTTGTTTGCGGTTTCACCCCTGTAGCCCGATCTCTTATGAATTCATTGATTTAGCCTGCCTTGCCTCTCAAAAATATTAATTCTTATGATTGAATAATTTTCTAAATTTATATGTTATATTTCTGACACTCACACATCATTATCTAGCCCAAATTAAGTTTCGTTAACTGATATACTTAAAAAATATGTAAACATACATGTTGAATAAATACATATTTTTTATTAGAATATACTTAAATAAACATATAAACATCCGTGACTTGACGGCTAATATCTGTGTTCAACACACAAATATCCACCGCCGCCGGGATTCGAACCCAGGACCTCTAGCATAGAAGGCAATTTATGTTACCACTACACCAGCCGGTCGACATAAAAATTTATCATGAGTTTTTTGATGTAGATTAAATGTTAAAAACATACCATCCGAATGATTTCTTTACAGTTTGTAGTTTCGATATATCAAAGGTATTTGAAACTAGATTTCATATTAAACATGGGATTAACGCGAAGCGTCTTTCCCATGTATTATGTAACAAACCTTATATATATATATATATATTTATTTTAGTTTATAATTTTTTTATTTTATTTTAATACTAAAGTTTCGGGATTTTCAACAGATGACAGTTATTCCTATTACTCAATAATTATTTCAAAGATATTCGAGTGATAGTGTTGAGACACGTTTATCTACGGTAGAGGATTTCTAAACTAAAAATTCAACCCAATATATTTTTTTCGCTTAAATGAAAATGGTACAGTCTTATTACTGTTAGTGATAATACTGCACAGGAAGAGTGTTTACTCCTGATACAGGTCTGCATACCTCATAGAAGTGTCCTACATTTGTCTCAACTAAATTGACCGAAAAAGAAATTTTGAATTATTGAATTTTGAGTGATTTTTTCGTAAAATTCTCCTTCATTGTAGTAATTACACAATGTATGTTTCAAAGATTTAGTAACAGATACACTCACAAGTTTTGTGTTTAATTTATATAAATGTTTGGAATAATTTTACCATGAAGTTGAAATAAAATTAGCTACAGTTATCGAAATACAAATAACAAAAAGTTTTTTAATCACGTATGTACCAGGTGCAATATTAAAACAAATTTCGGAATACTAACAAATATATGCATAATAAAAAGTGGCGTAAAATATATTTCCCTCAACACGAACTGCAGTACTGAAACTCAATTTAGTCCCAGGTGTACGGGAAACTTTTTGAAAATCGCCAATGTAAATGGGACGCCCAATCTATGGGTGTATTCTGTAACACAATATCGTCGTTTTGCTCGTTTTCGTGAAACTGAATAGATCCAGTTCGCGATTTATGAAGTTAAAGTTATATTTGTTTATCATTGTTTAGCTTAGGATGAGTGTGATTTTCGTTACTTTGACAGTAGAATTTGATTATAGTTTTTGTGACAAATACTGGCTACTTTTACAAGTAATTTTTTGTACTTTAACAAAATGAATCCTTTTAATTATATTAATGTTTTCACCACTTTTTTTTTGTTTTTATCAATAAAATTATACTCCCTGCTTTCTTTGGACATTGCAGTAAGATTTGTATTCTGAATTGTGATTAAGCTAACTAACTATAACTTTTTAGCACTACGTTCTCACAGTCACTATGTCGATTTAATCGTGGCATTGAGTCTAAATAAGAATGAAAAATATCTGTACTATGAAGATTATTTAAATACCTAAAGTGAGTACCTACATACAATACATAACTTCACGCCTGTATCCCTTATGGGGTAAGTAGAACACCAAAGGCTGTAAATTTTTTTGTCGCTAATTAATTAAGCATTCTATAAATTGTAAAACTGATAAATTAAAAAAAAAAAAAACCATCTGATGTCACATTTGACAAATTTGGAGGTATTATAATAATGTTGAGAGTCTATTGCAGCGACAGGGAGTCAGCCTATCGCCCGCAAAAATGCCAATAAAACCTCTATCCCTTAACTGGCTTTTACAGTATGCCCGGGAAGAGAAGCAGCTGGCACATTCTACGTTTTTCTTTCGCTCCCAGTCCAGCATGGAAGTGAGTATCTATTGGTAAAATAAGTGATAATATGACATCTTAACACGTTACCTACATAGTATTGTCTTAAGTTTTCACGGTTCATAATTTAAATAAAACTACTTTTTAACCGGATTAATCGCGTATAATTTATATTTTACATTTTAACTCGACGTTTCGGTGTCTTTGCAGACCCCGTGGTCACGAGCGACTGGTCGTGTCGAGTTAAAATGTAAAATATAAATTATACGCGATTAATCCGGTTAAAAAGTAGTTTTATTTACGTTACCTACATGGTAACGATGAGGTCAACATGAAGAATTGTCTACTTCACATTATGTTTCTTTATTGACTATTTAAAATTCAAAAACGTAAATTTAATTATGAGAGTTGCCATGACTACCAAAATCCAGATTTGTTTTTGTAAAGAAAAACCTTAGATAGAAATAAGTTACAATATAAAAGTTAATAAATAATAAAATCCTTAAACAATCATACTAACTACATGGCCCTAACTCAAGGAAAGTAAAGCTTGAGTTATGAGAAACCATTGAATCGAACCGGGGAGAGACGTGGAATATAATAAGCGCCTAGAACCGGAAGATTTTTTTTCTTGTTCCGTGCTGTAATCGTACCCGCGACCTCACAATTGGCATACTACGTCAAAACACTGCAACATTTAGACCATCAAAATATAGAGATCTACGTATAGCTAGCTATTTATAGCAATTCCGGACAACAAACGTTCGGCCATGGGCCGCAGCCTGTCATCCCTTTTTCTTGAAGTGCGCACAAACAGTTAATATAGCAGCGACCCCGAGCTGAGCCCTCGCTACCTTCCGAGAAAACGGACTACAAAATAACTCAATTTATGCCAATTTTACTTCATGGGCCCAATAAAACATATTATAATAATCTTTATTCATTGTTTCTTTTTAATGTCGAAAAGTCTAACCTTCTGTTGTAAGTCTATGCGGAAACCTGAAACAGCTTAATGTATTTTTAACTTAAGTATTTATATTTTATTTTGATGGAGATGGTTTTCCATAAAATTAATTAATAAATCAATAAAAAACGCTATTATTATTATTTTTTAATTTAATTATTCATTCACACAGTGTAACCGCTTTGGCGATGGGGTTAACCTGTCTGCCTCAGACGCCAGTGGTTGCGGGTTCAATTTAGGCACGGAACAAGAAAAAAAAAATATCCGTGTCTGGGGTGTTCTATCTATTTATCTCTATCTATCTATATTCTTGGTTGCTACATGGTATCCCAAAATGCCAGCTATGCTTACTTTGGGGCCATGTAGTTGGTGTGATTGTACGGGGAATTTATTTTTATTATTTATTTTATATAGTGTTACTGAAATACTTTCGATCGGGCGTTTATTTAAATCTGTGGTATGAATATTTAATTAATACACAGTTATCACTTCAAATTATTATTTAAAAGTAAAAATTTATGAGTATCTACATACTTGTTGCTCCATTACATAAATGTCACACAAAGCGCTTAAATCATTAACGGGACTACATACCCAGAATAAGGGCATTTATTTTCTAGGCTAACCATAAATAATACCAGCAGCCGTAGAAGTTTGCTTTCAGTTAATACGGAGCTTACTAGTCCACTGCTGGATGTTGTAAGTTTGTTGACAAATTCGATTTATTGCCGATCAAATTGAATGAACAGGACTCAAACTTTAGTTAGCTCCGATACTTTTAATTGCTCCAAAATTGGGTTTCAGCTTAGTACTGATTTATTTGTTATTTCGACATTGTAAAGTTTTTACAGCTTTTGCCGGATTTTCCATAGTTTTGTTTAATTTGGGAGCGGATTTCGTCTTTTTATTTCTTATTGATTTTGTTTTTATTTGCACCACGGTTGGACTTAAGTAACTTGAATGAAGTTGATACAGCCCACAAGATCGCAATGGGACCAGATTGTTATATAGAATCGAGTGATGAACTGCAAACTGTATAAAAAAGGCGATGGCTAGTGAGTATATTAAAGTGCGTTATTTAAGACGGAAGTTATCGTTTTATTTTTTTTTTATTTCAATATTGGAGTCGGTTTTATTTTTTTAGATTTCTTTTTCTTTTTTCTTTCTTTCAATATGAACAAAAGAAAAGTTTGATGACCACTTTCAGTTTCACACTCAGTTTCTAGAGACAATAAATTAAAAATACTAGTATTGCCTACTTTTAGCCCTAATATTATTTTCATGCGTAGCTCTTGAGAGCGGTGCCATGCCTACTGTATTTATTATGAAATCCCTAAAGGAATAAAAGTTACGCGGTGAAACCGCGAGAAAATGTGAGTCGAAAACTGTACAAAGTTACCGCAATAAATTAAACTTTAACATAAAAAACAGATAAACTTCGTCTTAGAACATGTGAGTAGGTATATTTCAAAAGGCTCAGCCTTAAATGTAGTGAAGCTAAACTCGTAAATTTTAGTTGGGCGACTCGCATTGGATTACTGAAGACTCATTAACTGGCGCAGATAACCCTTTTGGTACTTATCCAGCTGTCTTTTACCGTAATTTAATCGTAAAGTTTTAAATTGGATAAGAATTGAATAGGCGGGTTTAATCAGGAATTTGAAGATGGATCGTGAGTTACTTTTTAACTGAAGGTAAGGAATGAACTGTTTTGAAAAGCGGGAGAAAGAAACTTTTCGAAAAAAATTCTGCATCCTTGCAAGTAGGTATTCAATCAAAAAGCATTTCGTTTTTGATTATAAGTTGAGCACACTTGTATTTAAATAAACATATTCGTACATTTATATTGTTAACTTCAGGCGTGGAGTGAATAGGTTTCTCGAGGATGGACATGCAGAGCTCTCATTTTTATTACCTCAGATTTTAAAAGTTCAGTTTTTTTTTTATATTTGGCACCTGCGTATTTTGTATACAGCACTGTCTGATTCAAAAGCAAGCACTAATTTTTATTGTCGCTATTTAGGTTAATAAATAACACTATGAAGATTTGTTCTGAACTTCAGGGTCTAAACATAGAATAAATAAAACTATTAAATAAAACATTTTTTAACCGGATTTATCGCGTATATTTATATTTTAAGTTTTAATTCGACGTTTCGGTGTCTGTGCAGACCCCGTGATAACGAGCAACGTCGAGTTAAAACTAAAAATGTAAATATACGCGATAAATCCGGTTAAAAATGTTTTATTTAACAGTATGAATCGCAAAAACTTAAGACAATATTATAAATAAAACTTCCAAAACAGTGAGCGTTGCATAAAAGTTGCTTGTAAAACTAAACTTATAAAATTACGAATCCTATCTAAGTAAGAACAATTTGGAGAAGACAATATTAATTTGATGAAACGGATTCTTAATCGATTTATTCGCGTCTAAAATTACTATTTCTGCTTCTGTTTCCGAACACAAATTCAATTTGTCAAGCTTTTTTAACGTAAAAGATTTATGATTATCACTTCTGCTCATGTACAATTGTACTACAACTGAGTTATCCGAGTGTTCCCCACTTGGTGGTAGGATCCCAACAGAGTCTGACTGGCTAGCAACCATTCTTCATATAAAATCTGCCGCCAAATATGATCCGGCAATATTTTATGCACAGCCAGTGTTTTCCTAGGCCCAAGGTGCTTTCATCTTTGATCTCATCTTCGCTTACCACCAGGTAAGACAGAGATCAATCGCAAACAAAAACATAATGTTTATAATGCGGATTTTACTCACTTTTTTATCTGACATTGAGCAGCGACTGCACTCACCCCTGATGAAGGACTCCATAAGAGTTCGAAACTAGTCGGACACCTCTGACAATAAATTGTCATAAACATAAGTTTAATATGACTCAATTTTTTTTTTTTAATTCGAACAAAAACATACAAATAAATTAAATTTCCCTTCATCGATCCTAAATAAACATCAATTTTAATCAGGTATGAACTTTTTGAAACAGAAAGAACTATTGTAAGCATTAACCTTATCATTAAACCTCAACTTAAAAATTTAAATTGAGTATCCCTCAAAATTTAACTTTTTGCCACTCAACCTAAAACTCATTAACGTAACTCCGAAGCCTTTTCATTATGAGATCCATTTAACGCGACCTCGGCTGTACTGAACCCGTGGTTGGGTTGGGGCAAAACCCACACTTGACAGTTGGCGTGGCTGTGCGAACTTTGTAGTGGAGATTGACCACAGCCGAAGTACGGGCTAACGAATTGTATGGTAACTGCTATTAAAGTTGGTGTTTATTGTATTGGGTTGCCTAAAAGAATGTTTTTAAATTTATTTGTTTCATAATTTAAGTAGTTACAAAAAATTTAAAAAACACATCGCAAATAAAATACTTTTAAAACCGATACATTGTTTCCCGATGTGTAATTACCAATAATTATGTACAGATTAGTTGAATATTAATAAAAAAATATTATAAGGAAAATATCAACATATACTTATGATATTATATCTACTTTACATAAATAATTAACTTACATGTAGGGAAATAAGCTCAAACCTTAAACTTAATAGGGCCGCCAGACTGTTGAAAACACGTTGAAAACACGTTGAAAACCAATGCTTCCAACCAAGGTTAAGGAAGGTTAAGTTGTTGTCAACCAATTCCGAGTCATCCACACTGTTACAAACGGTGGTTTCCAACAAGGAGACAAACAAGAACACAAGCCAAGGTCACGCCAGCCCACGCCCCTTAATCGTCAGTGTGCTCTGATCTCTCGCGTTGGCAACATCTTCGCGATGGCAGTTTCGCATGCAATTGAGGATACAAAGAAGTAAAGGTTGAAACGCGGGATAAAAAGCTACAAAACTCGAGTCATTTCTAGTTATAGTTACATAGAAAAATATACAATAACAAGCATACACACTGTCCTAAAAACAGACATACATCTACATAAAAATCTGTCAAATTTTCAACACATGAAATAAAAATATATTGACTTATTTACAAACTCATGACATGAGTACTAGACAAAAGATATATTTGTACAATAAAGGTAAAAAACTTAACATATCCCTAATAACCTAATTCATAGTACACGCACTCATACACAAAGTTTTCCTCTTTAAAAGTAATTTTCATAAATTGAGCAGGAATCGATCTGGTATCTCTGGCCTCCGAAGCAGACTCTCATGTGACTCCATCGCTGCAGCAGTCTTTAAATAAATCAGAAAATTAATTTCAAAACACTAAGATAATGTTTTTAAGTTTTTGCATTTATAATGCTCCATTATTCTTAAATAACTGAAAAAATGTGATAAATAAAAATTACCCGACCAGGGTTAGCTGCAAAGCATTAGATGGAGCTACGTTAGTAATATAACGTAAAAACAAAAATGTGGTAAGTAATTTCGAGGCGTACCGCCAGGCCCTGGTAGCTCAGTGGAAGAGAATCACAAAAATACAATCAAATTAAATCAAATCATATAAATCCTAATATTTAAGTCTTAATAGCAGTCATAGGTAATAAAATTCTATGTCAGTTTCACAACCAAAATAATGATAGTATTATACAAATGTCAGTCATGTTTAAAAATTATTAGCAATGAGAAAAAAAATATAATAATAAAGAATAATAATATTAACAGAATGTCAAAGTTTCAGAATGTCAGTACTGTCTAGTTGGCAATGGTACAGTTAAATGTCTGTTTGACGCATGCTGGATAAAAGGGCAGTCCATCCTATCAGCAATCATTTAGTCAGGACGGCGTTGGAACATAAAGATACTTTATACTTTATAATTTAAATGCTACTTCACTGTAGCTGCCAACTTAATTTTTTTCCTACTTATTTTAATTAATTTTAAAACCCTAAATCAGATTTGTTTGTCGCCGTGTTAAATACGTGCTATTATAAATTAATCAATTTTCTAACTTACCCACAATTTCTTTTTTCGTCGAATTCGTTTAAAATTTCATTTTATCAAAGGTTGCAAAAACCTTGCAATTTTAATAAAACAAAAGAACATAAGCGAACATTTTTATCCAAATACAGAAGGCCGATAAGATCGTTACACAAGATAACATCGTTTATTCAAAATCATATTATTAAAATCAAAATTGAAACAAACGCCATCTATACACCTGTTCGCGAACTACTTCCACATCAGATGCCTGAAACATTACGATAACTTTACGTTTATATAACGTAAGCAGTTAATGTTGTTGTATAGGGCTGCTGTGTTGGTGTCGTTAGTGTATAGGGGATGAGCGTAACTCATATACTTGTTACTTCTTATTGATGGGGGATGGAATGGAAAACCTTTTTGTGTATCTGGATAACGTAGGCCATTTAGGTACCGCGTATGCTAAGTGTATAAGTATTTTAGTAAGATTTTATGTATAAGTTGTTAACGTTTTATGTAAATTCAAACATGTTTAAGTTAATTATTTATCTTTCCTTTGTTTGTAAGTATTTATAAAAGTACGTTATATTATATTTTTTTACAATTCATTGAAGTATACCTAGTCTAGTATAACTTATTTAAAAGAAATAAATAGATAAAAATAAATAAATAGTTTTTAATTGTTACCCATATTCTTAAAACATTTTGGTAAATAATAATTGTATCTACTTTCTTGGCATGAGGCCGAGATAAAATATTTTTCTTTTTACAAATAAATAAATAAAAATGTTTATTAATTTCAGAAAAGCATAAATTACAAATATTGGCTGAAATATACAAGTAAGAATAGAACATTGGTGCATGAACTAGGATAATCCTGTTTTTCAGGCTGGAGCGTGCTAAAATAACATAAAAATCATTCAAATTAAAAATAACTTCTATAAAATAAAATATGGATCTTAAAATATTAGGTAAAATATTTTTTTAATTGTTTCACAAAGTAATTTTTTTTTCATGAAGTCTAGCTGATTTGTAACTGAAATGAAATTTCTAGTTTGTATTCCACTTGCTCTATACTACATAAGACCTACCGATTTAGCATTTCGACGTAGTTTGACAAAAATATGTCATGAAATAGAGTGGCGATAGTATAATTCATAATTTGGGTGGGATAAACCAGCAAACCGACTAAAAATTAATGAAAAGTGTAGTATTGGTGACATTTCCATATTCTGTCAGATTAAGGGTGTCAAGGTAGAATGAATTACTCGACGTCGATCGATTGGTGTGGCAACACCTTAATTGATTATTTTTATTGGCATCACTTACTCTTAATTTATATCAACCTTTGTTTCGACACGAGGCCAAATAACACCATAAGGGAGCTTCATAAATATTTCGCCCTTGGCAGAGCTAAAATCTTTGCTTTACATTTTATATCTAGAATTCAATAACGCAAATTGCTGAAATATCTCAAACTCAAAATTAACTTAAGAAAAATACAAAGTGAAAACAAGTACCTACATCTTTGCTCAGCCGTAATTTTGACGGAGTATTCGAGTTCTCTTAGCTTAACAATGTTTTATTAATGTGTAATTTGTTGTTCTGAAATATTTTGTAAATACTGTTTATTGAGTTGTGTTAACAATACAAGCAAACTAGACTACGAGTTAAAGATGAAACGTAGGAGTAAAAAATAGCTGAAAATATTAAACCACAAACAACAATCTGTCAAAAACGGTGCAAATTCGAAAAACGAGTAATTGCTTACTTACATCAATTGGTTTTATAGTGCACAACTAAATCGTTTATTTTTTATACATAAACATTAAATTAAATAAGACGACTAGGAGCGATTTATCATCATCAAGGGACTACTTCTATGTCAGCAGGAGATCATCAAACGTCCTTTCTGAAGACAAACTTAAATAGTAGATTCAGATATTGCCCCCTCAAGACCAGTTGCGTAAATTAACTGTACTTAAGAATAATTTAAAGCGTTTCGTTACAAGTGCCATGTCAAAAAGAAAAAGTTTTCTTAGGTGATCTCCCAAATTTGGCAAAGGTTATTGTTTCGAAGATAACAAAGTAGTTTTCCCGAACAGTTTTGAATATTTTAAGTCACTACATAATTCCAGACCCTGCCGGACTTGTATACGATTTTACACTTTATGAAAGCCGGCAAGAGGCTCTTGAGGCACCTGATGGCAAGTAGTACCCAGGCCCATGCATGTCATTAATCAAATATGGTTAGATTAATGATACGTTGCCGATCCAAGGCTTCAGCTGGTAAAGCCTTTTGTTCCTGTAATACTACTGGCTCTTTCTCCCTTTTAACCACAACTCAACTACGCTGTCATGCAGTTACTATAGCGGGTAAACTAGGAAAGACTGTACTATCGCCCCAGGCGTTTCCTTTCACATAGAATAGAGACTACTACTATTAATGAACTTTTCTAATATGCCTAGGGTCTGGCTACACAGGCAGGATGGACCATTTAGATCGGGCAGTATGGGGAAGTCTGAAACAAAAAGAAATATGGAGATCTACTGTTAGGAACCATGTCATCGATTTTAATAAAAAGATAAACTGTTTTCTTAAATTCAAATTCAAATATTCTTTATTTCGTAAGTATTTAAATACATTTGAAATAAGTCAAACAATTTACAAATTGAACTGAATCTGCCACCACTTCGGAAAGTCGATCTGTTGAAAAGAAGTGGCAAGAAACTCAACAGCAAAAACATTGTGCTTGTACTCAGTTCGGGAATCGAACCCTCAACTTTTGAAAAATAAAACTACCAATATTTGTATTTTGATATCGATTGTGTAGTTGTTAAGCAGTATTTTTTACCATGAAACACGATATCTAAAATGAATAAAATGCTTTGTTTTCACCAGGGCTGTAGCGGTCAGCTTTACACACGGTACACGTTTATTCTCGTACTAAAGTTACAGGACCAAGCGTGTATGGCTTCCAGGTTTTGGTTTAGAAGATCGTCTAGTAACTTATACAGATTGACGTGCCCTTTAATATCCCAAGTAATAATATCTCAAGCATCTGAAATATCGTCTTTATGATCTTGTTTGTTCCCGTCAGTGAGAAATAGCAGTTAACAACATAATGAGAATTTTGATCGTTAGTAACATATTCACGCAGCGCTAAATAGCTCCACAGCCATCTCATAAGCTCGTGTAATAGGTTATAGATAATGATATATTATAGTCGTCGAGACAATCACACAATACACTCTGACAGTAAAATGGTGATTTAAGTGGTTATATTGTGATGTAGACTGTCAACTTATATGTATCAAGAGGCTACAACATAGTTCGTAAAGGCACGGGTTCGATCCCCGCAAGGAACAAAAATATAGTGTTCAAGGTCTGTGTGTAAATCAACAATGTATTGATAGTTCTTTTCTGACGATTTTATTAATTAATATGAAGAAAAAGCAAAATTACCGACGAAGACTTCAGTAGTAATTTCAATTTCTACTCGCTCGTAATCGAGATAATAAAATCTATGAAATACAAATATAAGAACGAGGAAGAAGAAATACGTATACAAAGACAGATAGAAAAATAAAATAAATAAAATCCCCAGGCAGTCACACCAACTACATGGCCTCAAGTAAGGAAAGCTTGTGTTATAAGACACCATGTAGCGAACTAGGGGGAACCTAGATAAACGCCCAGACCCGGAACATTTTTTTTCATGTTCCGTGCTGGAATTGAATCCGCTACCACTAGCGTCTGAGAAAACTGGCTGTCAAGAGTTCTGTATTTAATTGATGCCTAATTTACGAAAATCTAATCAAGAAAAGATAAACGTTTATGCATACAAAACTAGAAGCCGTTTTTGAGAAGTTATTTTTGATATAGTAGTGATTGCTGGATAAAATAAGCCTTATAAAAGTCAAGAACCTAATCATTATGTTAAAGATTTTTTCAAATCTCATCGATACTTTCAGAGTTGTATTAAATTAGTATAGATAAAGAACAACTTATATCACGATGAGGAAATTGATTTTGTAACTGTTTCTGGTTGAGTCCCAGATAAAACACACACCCAAACTATCATGTATTTTTTTTGATACACACTTTCACACACACCCACGATTTGTCATCCTACTTTTTTTATATTTACTTTTTATGCCCAATAATTATGTTAAAATTTCAATACTTAATACTTATGTAGTAATAATGCTTTTTTTGAGAAAAATAATATTTTTTGTATTATATTTATCATTCTCGAACATAGGTTGTCTTGAGCCGAAGGTTCAAAATATATTAATTATAAATGTAAATATTCACTTTTCAGGCCTGCGAGCCTATTGCAGCAGCCACTGTTTTCATTACTGTTTGTATCTTTCTTTTTGACAATAAACTATTATTATTATTACGCATACTTATGACTACACGCCTTTCGGCGGAAAAGACCTGACAATCGGACTAGTCGGTCGGGTATCAGGGCAAAGGAGGAAGAAACCGAAGAAATTATTATTAATTAAAGACTAAGCCCGCGTTTGACCTCAATCTCACCTGACAGTAAGTGATGATGAGGTCAAAGATAAAAGCACACGGGCACAAAAAAGAACTGACCCTTCGTAAAATAGTACCGGAACACATCACTGCCGGAGCGGTAATATTTGGCACCACATTTTATATGAAGGGTGTTCGCTAGCCGATCGGACCCTGACGGAATCCTACCACCAAACAAAGAAAAGAGAAAACTGCCTAAATTGGCCCGCACATCGCCTGAAATAGAAAAATAGTAGGGAGGCCTTTGTTAAATTTTGGGACAACTAGTTATAATAATAAAAATTAACGCATACAGCTTGACCCCAGTCACACTGGTTGGCGCTTTGAAAGGGGCACGCATGCAAAAAGCGGGTTTGCTCAACACTGCCCTAATATTTCGATGGATTCTGTCTCTCCTCGCCTGATCCCCGACCGACTCACAGTGTTACGTCTAGAAAAAACTAGGTGGACAAAAGTCATTGTTAGATTTCCGGAAAAGGTTAATTAACTTATCGAATTCCAAGAAATGTTTTTCTCTATCTTAATGATGAGTGATAAAGGTACTAAGTTAGTTAATAAGTTAAATGTAATTGCGGTTTTTAGTAAGTTGCACTTACGCGACACTTTCGACACATGTCATTACGGCAGTTCGTTATTTTTGAAAAGTTTTAGTAATGAATCTTAATATTCAAGGTATCTATGTACTTTACTTGGTTAATGATTTCAATTTGGATGAGCATTAATTTTAAAATATAGGACTGTTCCAATTGTACTCGAAAATCTATTATTATTTTGATTTAATCTTTCACTTCCAAAGATTTAAAAGTGTATGTACTCACGTGTACACACGCAATTTTTTTTATATCCTAGCTGCATTAGTCTTATTTATAAAAAAATACATTTCATATAGCATACTTGAGTCTAACTATCTATTTTTATTTTTCTTACAGAGAGTTTTCCTAGATGAGAAAAATCGAGTTTTTTGAAGAATGGGTAAAACACAAAAAATGTGACCGGAACGCTCGACTTTATCTCGACTAATCAAATTTTGTTTTATCAAAATTTGATTGAATTAATATCACTGACGAATTTAAAACACAAATAAATATGAAGGTGTCCGGTTTTTCTTTAAAAATTACTTCCAAATGGACAGCTTCGAGTAAATCAAAGGAACGTTTCTTGGCTATGAGTAACTTGGCTGGTTCGTTTTTTTTTCTGGATTTGTGCTTTATTCCTAAAATAAATATTATTATAGTCATAAAATGACGTAATAGGTTAATAGAAATGCAAAAAAAACAACTTTTGTTCACCTAGCTTGTTCTAGACGAAAAACTGTGCGACTGTACAAATTGTTTCTAGTTAGGTTATTTTAAAAATACTGAATAATAGTGTAATATTTTTTAAGTGATAGTTTTTATTTTCGGATTGTTATTGATACTTAAACATAGAACAGCAATCAAAGAATCGTAAAAATACCAATTTTAGAACATCCGCAAGTATTCAGTTTAGCAAATCAATGAATGAAAATCCCTATTCCAGGAAACATCTTTATTGTCTGAGTTATGAGAGGATAACTCAATATACAGTCTATCCGGGATCGGTTTCCAAATAAACGCAATAATGTTTTGTATTCAACATTCGTCGTATCTGGGTCATTGACGCGCTTCAAATGAATACAATACTTTAACGAAGATATTTGACATAGATATCATTGAAGAATATTTCTTCGCCTAAAATTTTGCTTGAGAAAAAACTTAACAAATTATGCAGTAATATTCACAGAGTCTCTTTATTTATTGGATTTCATGACGATTTCAATTAATAAAGCAGTATTGTACTTGATAAAGTCATGGTGATTGTTTGATTTTAGGATCGAGTTCCTGTAAGAATAGATTATTATAATCATTTTAATGTAGTACCAAAGCTTTTTTGACTGACATCTATTTTCAGTATTAAAGATAGATGAAAATAACTAGTGATGTATATGAGTATAAGCTAGGGTCGCATTTATCTACTATTGACTTACAATTCTTCTCTCTAGAGTATAATGTTCCTTGGTAAGTACTAAGTCATTATGAACGCTACACAAAGATTATAATAACGATGCGCAGCCATCGTCAAAGTTTTTAAACTACTCAGTCTAGTATCTGATGTTTTCTGATTTATTTTTCTTATCTATCAATAATTTTAGATGACACTTAATCTCGCTAAAACATCAATTCATTAATAAAGTCTCGACGTTTTAGTACAATCAGTTTTAGATTAATCCACGCGCCCTTCTGACCAAATCCGTGTCACTTGGCAAATTCCCACTTCAAGTCACAACGCTGCAATCAAATCTCGACTCGGTCATTTCTTGCATTTAGCGCCCTCTACAATATTGCTACTTCTCTAGTGAACATAAAATCACTAGAAGTTCTTCCTACCGTGAACTAGTTTTGCTTCGATTGCATATTTTTTATGACAAATACCTGCTTTTTTAATTTATAAATATTTATTATTCTCTTTATGAATACAATAGAGAAGTGCTTCAAGCAAATGATAAACATTAAACGTTTAACGTAGTCAAACAAATATGTAAAATAAAACGGATCTTTATTTTTCATATTCATGAGGTATCCATGGACGTTCGTGTTGAATTAATGAAAAAAAATTCATGTTATGTGATTTTATTTAATTTTTGAGTTGAATTGAGTAAGAGTGGACATTGATATTATATCTCTGTGATGCTTAGAGAACAGAAGATGCAGAGAAAATAAAGTTCTTCGAGTATATAGCCAATGATATTTGGTCGATAAGGTTTAATGAGATTTCAACAATAAACTAATATATCTGACATTGGCCGAAATGACCCGAAAGTCATATTTATTTAAAAATCTGCTGAAGTTTGTAGGATAAAAGTTGGTGGAATCTTTAATTAATAACGTATTTGATTCTATACGTAAGTGACAGACTTCAGAATATTTAAGCCATGAAACTAAATCCACTTGAAGCTGATGGAATTTATAAATCCTATCATTAGAGTTTAGAATACAGAAGTGTGGATGCAATCAATCTCTTCTCCACCTTACCGCGCAAAAAATAGACGAAGCACTGACTTTTCCCAGATTCAATTATCCGCATGCTATTTAATGAATAAATTACCATCACTTAGTTATTTTTCTATTCATTAACACTTTATGGCGCATATCAAAGAAAATGCACACTGTTCAGAAAAGTTCAACCAAATGGTTTCGTCACTGAAGATTTCTTCCCACTGATTGATGCTTCTGTTCTTACCACCCGTACGGTTATGTTTAGTGATGATATTTTAGGTATGCAAAGAAAAGGGCTTACTTAAAATATTCATAACTGAAATGGCGAGCAAAATTTCTCAGTAGTCGGATTTAAGTTCTTAATTTTTTTTTTTTCAAATCTTCATCATTAGTTTCACTTCTAAATTTCTTATAAACAATTGCTGTGCTTGCCATTATACATTCAGAAATTCCGCCTAAATTCCTTATGGGCTAGGCAGAATACCAGAGGTTATAAAACTATACTATAACATATACAGGCCAACATAATTATGTCTTTTCCACAAAACGTTTGGCTTTTAGTTTAATATTTAATAAACATTAGGTTAGTGTTCTCAATGAACTGATATTTGGCATTTCACTATAATGGTTTTGATAGTGTATATATTAATAAAGTATATTACAAACATAGTGATAGAAATCAAGTGATGTTTTAAAATGAAGACTTTATCTATAGTTTTTTTTTTGTATGCTT
This sequence comes from Stenoptilia bipunctidactyla, assembly GCA_944452665.1. Classification (NCBI taxonomy): domain Eukaryota; kingdom Metazoa; phylum Arthropoda; class Insecta; order Lepidoptera; family Pterophoridae; genus Stenoptilia; species Stenoptilia bipunctidactyla. The sequence continues at coordinate 25,814,822 of OX101735.1, forward strand.
TCGCTTTTGTTATGTTTTCTACTTGTGGAGACTTGTAAATGGTTATAACATAACTAATTCGTGTTCTATTCAATTGTAATTAACTAATAGTCTTCCTAAAATAAATAAATAAATAAAAAATATTCTTTTACCCAAAAGTTGTGATGAAATGCAACTATACTGAATTGATCTAGAATCGTAAGCTAACTCGCTCAAACATCACCGCCGAATCAACTCAATTTTATCCTCATAGAACCTGCCCCAATTAATTGCATATCCGAGCCACACACGGGCAGCCAAGCTTAACTCCGAATCATAATATTTTATCTTGTTTCATCGCTTGCCAAGTAGTTCAGAATATTCCAGAAGCCGATAAAACCTTGATCATCGCTTTATAGTTATGATATATGATTACGAAGGTCAGCAGAATAAAGGGTCGTCGTAATGAAATAAATGTTCATATTTGAAGGGTTTAATTCGAGAAGGAGTTATCTGACAAATTAGTAATTTCATGCAATCCAACTTTAAACATTGACAGATTTATTTTCAATTCTACAAATGAAAATTGCAGTTAAAACTATGAATTAACTTGCAAGTATACAAATAGTGTTTTTTCTATGTAATTATGTGTAAAAAATAGCACATATTTTACGATTTCTATTTAAAAAATTAAAAAATTCACTTAACCCGACTTTTTCTGCTAATATTAATGTATCTGCTGAGTGTAATAACGGTTTATTGATCAAAGTATCTTCATTACAATAATAAAGAAACTAATTTGTTATCCTTATTTTGACATTACTGGACTTTAAATCGTTTTTTACTAACAAAGTTACTATTATCAAGTTATTTTATATTATTCTATGCCTACATACACTTGCCAATATTTAATCAACAAAAGACAGGATTTTTTAAAATATTTATTAAAATTAAAGTAAATCACAAAACAATATTTCGAATACCAATTATTCAGTTATTTATTATTCTTTCATAGAAAAATCGTTTTTCAATAGGTATGTATGCAATTTGTTTCTTAATATCATTTTTTTTTTCTTCAGATATTTCACCTCGTAAATATTGTAATCTTCGCATTTCTATGTTTTCTGGCCTAATAACAGTGCCTTTTCTTGATATGTCAACTACCAGAAACGGAGTATTAGGATCGTAACTTTTTTTGTACATATAACTTCCAAAAGTATCTATTTTGATCCATTTTACTTCATCCCTAAATTCAACTTTTTGACCCAATGTATTTTTAGATCTATTTATCAGTTTCAATTCTCTCTGAACACTTTCCACGTCATACAAATGTTCTTTCATGTCTACCACGACAGATTTTTTTGATGAGCTTTTCTGAATAATATTTCGGTATTCTTCTGGTGTATATATTTTTTCGTGTTTTCGAAGGGCTTTTTCTATTCGCCCAAAATCTCTGTCCGAATCCATGTACGTATGGCCTACAACTGGAAATTTGTGTTCGATAACATCGAAATATCCCTTTACAATCATATACTGATATTGACATATTAGGTTAAAATTTTTATTTTGCCCTGAACATGAGTCTGACCAAACGATCAGATTTTTGATCTCATTACTTTCGTTTAAACTTTTTAAGTACATAGCTAAATAATGCAACGCGCATGACACTTCAAAACTCCCCTTTTTTGCAACGTCCTCAGTCCACGTACACATAACCGCATGGTTTTGAGTTTTGCTAGTTATATGAATTCCTAAGTTGTAGAGCCAAATCTGCCGTAAATAGAAAGCTTCTCCAACAGGCATCTTTGGTAAAGGCATAGTTTGTTGAATGTCGACAGTACAGTATAATTTTCCTTCTTCAGTTTCGCAGGCAGCTCTATCATGTTTCATTAGGTCATACGCTTCTTTCGCACTTTCCTTGTGGGTTTCTTTATCAAATTCACTATTCTCATTCTCGCATTTTGAGCAAACATCACTTCTTGGTTGGCCAAAAGAAAAGTTGTACTCAGTGCAAAATATATTACGGTAGGTGCATTCTTTCACATGATAAATAGACTCCTTATTATCTGTGCCACACTTCTGAATATATAATCTATACATTTCTCTAATGTTCAGTAATGGTGAGAGATAGAGTTTATTAGGGTTTTCATTCCGTGAGTAATGACTTGCTTCTGAGGGAAAGCTAGTTATATGTGCCATTATATAGTCTTTTACTTCAGGGTTTATCTTATTTGGGCGGTTATGATGCTTACCTCTCATATCTGTTTTAGGTAGTATCTGACCAGATATATGTTTATCTTGTATCACCTGAACTTTTCTGCCCGAAATTTGAAAAATTTGCATGAAAGCTCTCTTGCAAATTTGTTTTTCCTCATTTTTGCTGTTTTTAAAATAGTATGTGAAAGTTTGTCTCCGTACTTTTTGAGCTAAAACTAAGCGTCGTTTTACAGGTATTGGTTTTATACTTTTAAATAGTACCGCGTTCTTTGCATCAAGCGGTAGTGAGTAGTATTCTTTTAACAATTGCTGACGCTCTTCTTCAGGAAAATGTAATGAACATTCCAGTCGGCATGCGTTTGAACACAAATTACCACGACAAATAGTTTTTTCCGCAATTTTTTTACCCTTTGCTGTTATATATTCTTTTCCCATGGCTCTAGCCTTCTTTATTTTCTCAAATTTCCATTCACTTTTATTTATTTTTCTTTTTCTAGATTTTTTATTCTCTTTTCTGGATACCTGCTCAATTTGAACTTCTTCTACTTCACTTACTGCTTCTGCCGGTTGCACTACTACCCGTTCATCAGCTTCTGTGTTATTCTGTATTTCAACAAGATTTCTGCCAAGGCTATTAGTATCGGTTATTTGGTTATCAATGAAATCTATGCGAACATCTGGAATGCTGTTTAATACTTGTATGATATTGTTCTGTCCATCTGCAAAAAAAAAAAACAGTGAAATTAATAATTCCTAGCGCTTAGTTTAGTTTTAAAAGGACATAGTTGCTAATAACAGTAAGAAGATAACTTTAAATATATTTATACATCTTCACTATATTTATTCTATCACCATTATAATCTTACCGTCTGATTGTTCCATTATAATATCTCCGTAACAGGTTTTTTCACAAGCCATTGTTTGCAAATGTTTTGTATAGTTTGAAATTTGACTAGATCCTTCATAAACACTTAAGATATCGGCAAGTTGTATTAAATCTGAAGATTCATCTGCCACTGCTTCACTACTATTTTTTGCTCCAAATTCTTCAATTCTAACATTTTTGTTCATATAGCCTTCAATACACTCTGTTCCAGCATAAAGAGGATGATTTCTAGGGCATTCATATGATAATGGTTCATCATTGAAATGACTATGTGTCGAAACTACTGAAAAAAAAAGTGCAAAGTTAGGTACTTTTACCTACTTAAATGTAGGTATTTGAGTAGCCTACCTACTTAAACACCTACCTAAATAATTTGGTACAAATATTCCATCTAACATGCAAGTTTTCGTGTTCGTTGCATGAATGCTCTTCAAGACTCAAAGGCTCATTGACTGTTTAATTTGCCAACGTCGAATCAGAGTGCTTGGAAAGAAAGTAACTATATTGTTTTGGTTTTTAGCCTTTTATTTTTTTGTGCACTCGCTTTTTACATTTTGCTAATTGTTGACACGCGTTACTTGTTTTTCTTCGTAGACTACCGTTTTGACCCTTTGTTTTTAGCATTATTAAGGTTTACATGCACACGTGACCGTGATAGTTACACGCTTGACAACATTCATAATCAATCGTACTTCATGAGATAGAATATCTATACCTATGTATAATTTCCATAGTTTTAACATTATGCATCAAACAGTAGACTGTTGTATCATGGTATTATATCAAAATAAAGCCTACCTCCTACCGTAAGGACCCACCCAACTCAGAACCGAAATTCATTCAAATTAGTTCAGCGGTTCAGGAAAGAACGTGTCATAGACTGACAGACAGAATTACTTTCAAATTTATAATAATATTACTAGCTGTTCCTGCACTCACGCAAGACTGTAATCGGCATCGGGATCTGGTTGAAAAGTACCTACCTATCTTGTGATCTGCCCTAAGGCCCACGTAGCTCCGTACCAAAATTTCCTTAGAGTTACTTTCGTATTTATAATATTACATACAAAAACAACCAGACCTAAAACTACTGGTAAAACTAATCCATTTCTTTATGATCAATTTTGCTGTTGGTGTGCCTAATAAATAAATAAATGAATAAAAACTAATCTATCACATTGAGCTATTGTAATAATGTATAATGTTTTATTACTTACTTTCATCACCATTATAATCCATGTTTCGATTATTACACATTGCAACTAACTCACGGCCACGTTTTTTTGACATCTTAAATGCTAATTTATCAACTTTTCACAAAATTTTTAATAAAAAACCAGGAACACACCCAATCGTATGAACTCTTGACCTCAACAAACGACAAGTGTAGTGTTTATTTACTGACTGACAGTTGAAATGGCGCAAACTATGCAACTATCTCTTTTACTCTCTCAAAAATGTTAATTTAACTATCTCTTTCATAGGTGTCAAAATTACGCGGGTAATTTTATTTTGGCGCGCGTGGCCTGGTAGCGCTTCTGTTTAGTGCAAAAAGGGTTTATTGTCATTTATAACGAAAAACAAAACAGTTTCCTAGTTTAAAAGGTAATGCATGAATGATTTAAATTAGCGTAAACCTATATTCAAATAAAACTTCGAATTTATTCAAGGCACTGTAAATACAAAAAAATCTTTTGACTTTATAAAACCGTTTTTTATTCGAACTTTAAAGAGTTGTTGTGTTTTATGTGGGTTTAATGAACATAAAATCATTCTTATATTATTAATCTCAATTTTTGTGTCAGTTAAACCCTTTTTAGAGGGAATACCTCGTGAATTAAACCAAATTTCATTATTTGGAAAACGCCATCTGGTAGATTATTTCTTCCTGAATCCAACGATATCAAAAACTCATATTTAAAAAATTCATCAGTTAACTCCTTCTTCAATTGAACCCTTCATTTGTGGCTTCGGGCCGGTCGGCGGTTCAATAAACCCTTGTTATGAATGACAAAAGGGCGTTTATCGCGGTTTTAGGGTTAAGAGACAGTATTTTTGTTGGTAAAGTTATAGGATATTTGTAACGATCCTATATGGAAAAATTTTGAGGAAAGCTGATATTCATAACGGAGTTACATAAGTATTGTTAATCAGTTATGAATAGAGGGTGACATATATAGAATATAGACATCAAGGCATAGGTGTCACTTTTACTGTCCTGCCAGAGTTGAAGTCATGAAGTCATTAATGTTTATATTAGATCGTTTATATAAGATCATAAGTCACGCAGGTAAAGCCGCACAAAGCTGACAGTATACAATAAAGATAGATACAGAAAAATCGTATACAGAGATCTTTCTTGCATAAGGTACGTATAAAGGAAGCTAAGTAATGTTCCAACTTGACAACATAAGTGACGTCAGGACACTGAACGTTGGCACAGGGAGTGCAATCAGGTGCCAAATTAGAACACCCGAGGAATGTACCGATGTGACGTTAACTCAGATGCGGGCTTGTAAGCATCAGTTCATTTTAGTTCTTACTGATATTACAAATGTGAAAGTTCGGTTAGATGTATGGACGTTTGTTCCATAATCACGGCAGAATGGGTGAATGGATCTTGATGACATTTTTATTTTACTAATATTATCAACGTGAAAGTTTGTATTGATGTACGGATGTTTGTTTCTCAATCACGGCAGAATTGATGTACTGATCTTGATAAAATTTTCACAGAAATAGTACGCGATAGATTTGTTTCAAGCTTTTTTAGCACTATTTGGCGCTGTAAGAATTCATAATCACTATGTAAGCTTTTTTGAAAATAAATGAATCTTTAACACGAATTTTAACACGAACTAAGTTGCGGGCAACCGCTAGTTTCATTAAGTCTAGATGTTTTATGCAGCTTCACCTGCGTTTAATCTGATCCCGTGGGATTAAAGGATAATAGTCCTGATGTGTTAACAAGCTTTGCCTCACCTGTGCACGAAATTTCTCCCCTATCCCTCAGGAACAACAAATATCTATCCAGAGAAACATTTGTGTATTCAATACAAGCAGGAAGGAATATTTACCGATTTTGGTTTTAATAGGATTTTATTAACATGTTATTAAACATTTTTTTATTTAATTTCAATTCAATTCCAGATTTTCATGACCACAATGTCTAAATACACTGACTTCTGAGATTATATGTGAAATAAAATAAAGTCATGAAGTCTGGAAAATTTTGCGAATGGAATCAGTCTATGGACCTGGTCATCCAGAATAAGTCTTCTTTTTTTTAATAAAAGGAACTAATATAAAGAAAAATGTGGGATAAAATTCTTAAATTATGTATTTTTAATGTTTTCTAAACAATCACACTACTCGTATATTTGTAAACATTTATCCTAGTACTAAATTGGCAAATATCATGTTTATTATTAGGTAGGTATTGAATATTTTTGGAGATAGTAAAGGCTATTTTTTTATGCAGCACTAAAAACAAAAAATCATTATAACAGAATATCAATTCGGCCGAATTCAAATTCAAATCATTTATTTACAATCATAGGTAGTTACATAGTAGAGATGTTACAAATATTATGGGCGCAGCTATGACTCGCCATATTGGCATATGAATTTTAATATGTCAACTAAAATGACAACTTTTTATTGTACATGTCTATAGATTATTTTTACATTTCTTTCATGTCATATAAAATAAAATAAAATCACTATTTAAAAGTGAAAAAACCTTAAAAACTATTATTATCAACTATGTTAGGTACAGTAAGGGTCAATATAAAATTATTGAAAGTTATTGAAATTAATAACATATTATAATAATGTATTTGGTATTGTTAAGAAAGTTTGTCGTTCAAAAATTCTTTCAGATCATAAAATGTTTTTTCAGCAAGGAAGCCATGTAGAACCGTCTTGAATTGTTTGTCATCCGTAATCATTCTTCTCGATTCGGGAATTTCATTATAAATGGTTGGTGCCATTACATTTACACTTACTCTTTGCAAAAGAGTTTTCTGGTATGGGTAAATTTAAGCGTTCCTTTTCGACGGCTACCTTTCGGATTAAATTCAAAAAATTGCACCACAACATTATTAAACACAATCATTTCAGTTTAAGACGAAAGTGTAAAATATGTTTCTCAATACAACCCTTAAACAAAGGAATATTATTTTTGAGGCGACCAACACCTTATCAGGCGACTTACTACTCAGTGACAAAAAAAATAGATGACGCATTAAAAATAATGATTTGGCAGTTAATATTAACAGGAAGACGTAGTCGGTACGGTTAGGTGCGACAAGCACAGCGAGGAGGAGCATCTTAGGATGCATATAGTTATATTTCGTGCACGAGTTTAGCGAGCGGTGCCGCGGCAGTGGCCGGCAAAGCACCATAAGCCAGGTCGACTATCATAGTCAACTCTGGACAATCCCGACATGGCCCAAAAACAATTCAAAACACAAATTCAGTTGCCACACCAAAAAATTACTGCCATTTCAAATTTAAACAATATAAAGCCGCTACTTTACAATTAAAATGCTACTTGACTGTAGCTGCCAACTTATTATTTTTCCTACCCATTTTAATTATTTTTAAAACCCTAAATCTGATTTGTTTGTCGCCGTGTTAAATACATGCCTTAAATAAAATAACTGTACAAACAATAACAAGTGATGAAAATAAAGCTAAAAATAACGCGCAAATACAGAAAATCTTGTACACTTATACATTTCCACTTTTTATCGCCACAATCACACTGACTTCGCAGTACAAAAACTCAACAACCTCGAAAAAACAACTTTGCATAAAGTGCGGCAAGCGTGAAACGAACCAATCAGCGAGTTCTTGCAATTCTTTAGTTGCCACAGTTTGGCAGCGCGCCCCCGGGGGCTGCCAACTCCCATGATGTTTCTATTGTCAGACGCTGGCTTTTATTGTATCATGTCGTAAATATGATACATGAGACGTGGACGAGTGTCCGATGGACGTTAATGCTTTTCTTTTGTACTTTATATATTTATTTTTGATAGTGCCATTTCTGCGCTTTTACTCGTTTTGCGTTTGACCTGAATTTCACAAATTATCGCTGAAAGGCCAAAAAATGGAATACTCCAGAACTGGAACACATTACTACGGTGTTTTAATGTATTAACTACGAAGTGGTAGTGGTTGCCTTAACTACACCTTAGTTTTAGCCTAGTGAGTTTCCCTAGAATACCCAGTTAGATGATTCCTTCACAATACGCTTTGTTAAACGAGACGGTGGGATGATTTAAAAACCATCAACACTGGCAGTACAAAATCTGCTAACTACTTCTGAATATTGAATAAAACAGATATGTATAAATCTTCTGAAATTCGTAATAAAATAGATACTGGAATAGGAGCTACAGAAAAACATAGAATGTGCCAGCTGCTTCTCTTACCGGGCATACTGTAAAAGTAAAATAAGTGACGGAAGTTTTTAATGGTGTTTTTGCAGGCGATAGGCTGATCCCCTGTCACTGCATAGTCTCTCTCCATCACAATAATAATACCTCCTAATTCGTCAAACGTGACATCAGATGGTTTTATAGCCTCTGGGGTTCTGCCTATCTCATTAGGGATACAGGCGTGAAGTTATGTAAGTATGTAGATTATTTATGCAGTTTTATAAAAAATATGGAACACAAACAACAAAAATACATAAAGATTTTATTCAGTACATTACTTCTTTATTGAAAAATCACTTTCATACGTTATTACGCAGTAACTTTTCAAAAGTAAACTATCCCAGCGTCCTACAATTAAATCACCTAAAATAATATCACCCTTATCATCCCCCTCCTAAAAGGTTCCGCAAACTTGTAAAACTTCGCAGATCTGATGAAACGAGATCACGTTCCTCGGCTAATCATAAACTAGACAACTTTGGCATGTACCAGAAAGTCATTAAGTTAAATAACGAGTATTTCTGTGCGGAGCTTCAAAGGTTACATACACGCCCTGGTCATGAGCCAACAGCGGCTCGCGAACTATGTGGTCGCAGTTTATCATATAAATTGACTATTATGATTGCATCGGATTGGTTTTATTTATAAATAATGTCGTTTTTATCGTTTAAGTTAATGGTAGCTAACGGCTGGTCAAATTTTTATGTTATTAGGATTTTTATATTTATTGCTTATACGTGTAGAAACTAGATTACGCTATGATTTTAAATAGCGATAACGTTATTCCTACAAATTATCATGAATATTTTTTATTAGTTATGTCAGTGGTAATGCCTCTACTATATGGGCCACTAATAATGGTAGTATGCAGAATAAATGGAATAAACTAATATACTTTACCTTAAAGTAATGTTAATAACGTGGCTTTAACTCACATTTATTGTCGGAGGTGCCCACTAGTTTCAAACTCCTATGGAGTCCTTCATCACACCTCCGACAATATATGTGAGTAAAAGCCGCGTTATAAACATTATTTTAATATGACTCACAAATCATTTTTAAATTCAAATACTATACAAATACTTATATTGATCAGTAAGCAGTTGCAGTAAATAACAAAACTTACTTTGACCTCGTTTTTGACTGGAAGGAAGTAGTGATAGTAAGTAATGAAGGATCTGCCGCTTCGTTAATCACTGTCAAAACGCTTCGATGCTATGCTATAGGTAAAGGATGCTGATTTGATAAGGCAGGACGTTGCCGGTTATTTAGACTGTTACCATGTAATTTAAATTTCTGATCACTCCCTAGATTAAACAATGATTATAAAAGATTGTTGTATGGGAAAGGATGGTAAAGATTATGTTCCAATAAAACTTTAATAATTATCACTACAAATAAAATTCAAGTGTAAGCAACAGCCGTGTAATTTTCAGAATAAATCATATAATAAATGACATTGTCAAATAGACACTAAGTTTTCTACGAGTGTAGCAACCTTTTTGCTTTCAGCTACCTATAATTGAGGATCAAACGAACTTCTAAAGTGAAGTTCGATCCTAATTATGTGAACAGCTTCTTTCGAAGCGATTGAGGTTTACTTTATGTAGTAGCGCCACCTACTGCTAGCCTTTGCACGGATTTTAGAGTCTATGATAAGGGTCCTTTTTTTTTTTAACAACTTTCACATTTCGCTACCTATGTCAGCATCCAGTCTACAGAACTCATTTTGTTTAAAGTCAATCTGTCTTATTCCTGTTTGTTCATTTCACTATATTGGGGTTGGGTAAAATACAAATATAAATTGAAATTACTCCATGTTGAAACATATTCATATTATGCTCATTTCAAAGCATAATAACGGGTGGGTTTATATTAAATCGCTTCGAAAGAAGCTGTTCACATAATTAGGATCGAAGTTCACTTTAGAAGTTCGTTTGATCCTCAATTATATTTCACAGCTTCTTTCTTTGCGATTGAGGTTTACTTTATGTAGGATGTTTAAAGATTAGTTATAGTGAAATGAATTGGCAGTAAGGTAAAACTATTCAATAGTAAATAAACATACTTATTGAAAACAATTCAACAATGATTAGGCAAATTATTTTTCGTTACAAAGTTTGTTATGATTTCTAGCAAGGACTGAGGAAGAATCCGACCATCCTGCAGTCTTTTTGATAGGTCAATAGAAACTCCTAAATAAATAGCTCTTGATGTAGCAGCATGTCATGTACTATGTGCACTAAAAATATTTTCATCAATACCACTGAGAGTTAAAGTGTGAAATATAATAAGGTGCGCAACAGTTGTATTCACCCCAGCACCTTTAATTAAGGAGAAGTAATACGAGTAAACAAACATAAAGTGAAAAGGTAATTCGTAAATATGCCGCGGGAAATTTTGTGAAATAAAAAGACAATAGAATTTAAATAGAATTAACAAAACTGAAATCAACGATCAAATAACATTTTCGGTGACTTTATGACTTAAAAGATTCTATCTCAAGTTTTCACGATTTATAATTTAAATAAAACTACTTTTTAACCGGATTAATCGCGTATAATTTATATTTTACATTTTAACTCGACGTTTCAGTGTCTTTGCAGACCCCGTGGTCACGAGCGACCCATTTAGATTCGACCTCCTTCACACAAACGACAAATCTATTTTTAGAAACAGACATCTAAACTACTAGATACATATTTTGTTACATAACACAGAAAATATCCTCATTAACAGTCAGCGAACAATCTCCGATCAAATCACTAACTTCTTAACTATTCCTTTGTTTATTGCCCAAATCTAAGTGTAGCAAAGTACTCCCGTGCTGACATCACGTACTGCGCCCCGAGGCACAATTACCGGTGACAATTACACCGAACTAACTTAGGATTGGATGGCTGACAAAACTATTGTCTTGGTCGTTATTGTTCGAGGCACAAAAGATACTTTTATTCTGCTGTCTAAATGTAATGGGAGATGATTAGTATTGGATTCTGTTATTTGTTGGACGTCAATAAGATAAAAAGTAAACGTTAGCTTTTGACTTATCTGTGATTAGATAGTTATCTTTTAAATCAAATCAAATCAAATTTATTTATTTGCAAGAAATTGGTACAAGTGATGTTTATATGGTATAGATTAACAACTTCTGCTGAGAGTCAGCGTGCAAACATTAATTTTGTCATAGAAATTACAGTATTAGAGTAAGATTTAGAAAAGGCATAAAATATGTAGATGTCAAAAATCATTAAAGATACAGTACAATTGCATAATTGATAAGATAAGTATATAGGTTATAATTCCCTGTTTCATAAAAATTCTGTGTCATTAAAGTCAATTGATATAACATTTTTTATGAAATAATTTATGAACTTTTCGTCTTTATTCTATAATTGTAATTTTTTATAACGATAAGGTAAGGTAAGTGATTATAAATATCGATTGCCATGCAGTATACATTTTTACTGAATAGTCTGGGTAAAAAACTGTACAAGCCAATTTCTAAGGTCGCTTGTACTTACAGTTTTTTACCCAGATTTTCTTTATTCCTTGTTCCAAGATTCATATGATTACCTACTGCCTCATAATATTCCATATGTTTTTGAAAAAATAATAGCAGTTCAAATAATAAGTACATACATAAAAGAGTAAGCAATTTGAACTCAGAAAAAAGTGGCCGACATGAATCTCTAAAATTAGCTCCACAAAGGGCCCTGACGCATTTCTTTTGACATCTAAATACCTGATGAATTTCAACGGAATTCCCCTATAAAATTTTGCCTACGTTCATGATTTCAGTACAGTTAAGTTAAACAGATAGATAAACTTATTAAAGATAAAATTTGGGACTGCATTGCGTTAAGTATAAGTGTATTATAAAAGAAATTTCTGCACATATAATCGGCAATTATGTGCAAATTTTCTTTAATCTATTGAAACATAATATGATCTACTGAAATCCATTCCTTATTATGTGTAAAAACAAAAAGAATTATAAAATGGAGGTCTAATTTATTTATTTTTTAAATTTTTTTTTTATTTAACACACTTTATTGTACACCAATTAAAAAACAATTAAAAACAAAGAAATACAAAAGAAATGTACAAAGGGAGGCCTTATAGCTAATAAGCTATTTCTTCCAGACAACCTTTGGGTGAGAAGTTGGATTCCAAGTTATAGGGTGTCTTGGCATACATGTACTACATTAAAATTAAAACAATTAGGTATATACATAAATATAAAGCAGTTACATACGAATAATACACAACAATATAATTAAATACACATACTTATATAATATACGTAATACAATATACTTATTCTTACATTTAATTCTTACATAAAATAAATACTTAATTCAAAAAATTATCCCTGCTTATTTGAATTGCTTCTCAAACTCTAATGTTACATTCTGTCCCTTTCATAAATAAATCTTATTTGAAGTTGCCAAAGCGATGTCCTCTGCCGTCTAATCTAGATTTGGCTCTAAACTCTCCCAGCAAAGAGTGTATTTTACGTTCGCAAACTTATCTTTGAAAGCATTTAGATTTACACAGACAATTATAATAACAGTAACTTTAATCTACTTTTAGTATTAAATAACGGTTGCAGTAGCTACAGTATGCTCATAAGCATAAATCTTTGTTTAAAATAAAGTTAAGCTATTATAATAAGCTAGTTTGTATAAAGTTGTTTTGGCTTAGCCGCAATGATCACTTTCATTATGCAGGTGGCATTATAAACTTGTGCGTTTTTTTTTATCGACCTTTTATCACTCATGGTGATCGCATGGGCTTTCAAGTTCACTCTCACAAAAATTCTTATGACTTTGAAGTCAATCCAAACATTGTCTTTATAATTATTGTAAAGACAATATTACACTGGTATTACAATAATACACTGGTTTTAAAAAATGATGTTTATTTTATGAATATTTTATCAAGTCTATTTAAAAATTAAACATAAAACGTCATCTCAAAAACGAAAATTCCTTTCCTCTTTACTAGTTGGTATATTGACGAAACCTGAGCTACACAAGTTCCCACAATACATTATTATAGTGTTCTCATCATGTCAAATTAACCGCAAAATTAAAATTAAAATTCTAAAAAAGACAAAAATTTAAAATAAAATAGCTCCTTAAATTCTCGAAAAGATTAGTGTTTTTTCATAGTTTTAAATGTTTTTGTTATTTAGTATTTTTACTCATTACTTTTTTCTAGTAAAAGAGCGGAATATCTTATCATTGGTTTTAAAAGTTTTAACATCGATTAAACAAGAAACATTTTAATTATAAGTGATAAATAACTAATTTTATTACACAAAAGCAGCTACAACTTTGTACTTAAACCTGTAGGTACATCATAAGTACATCTAAAAGTCTTTTAACAACAATAAAGTAACCTGGCAATCATTTTCCCGTTCAAAATATTCTGTTCACGTGAAACATCTAAAAGTAGCACTTACTTTTTAATTGCAAAACCTTAACTGGTAGTACAACAAATAAAAGTGAACCTTATATTTAGTGCACGGTATTGCGTACATTGTCAACGAACGCTGGCCTGGCGTAGTGCCAACTGCACACAAATTACAACGCCACTATATCACGTAGAATTCAAAAGACATTAGTCCAGGGGAAGAATAATTCTGACGCACTCAATTTATGTTGCTTGTATGAGCATTGTTAAGGTTTTATTTAAAAGACCGTGAGATTAAAAGAGAGGCCGAAAGTTTATTTTGAGGTTTTTTTGCACCTGATCATAAATACATACTTACATATCCTCACGCACGTTTCCCTTTAGGGTAAGCAATCGGGAACACCAATTACTACAATCCTGCACCTAATCTTCAAGTCTTAAGTAAGGTTCACTTTGATCAGTACATAACAGATAAATAAAGAAGTGCCATATCTATACTTCAATAATAAAGTTGAAAAGTTTGTTCATTGGTTTGCCCTTGCTCTTGCGCTTTTTTTCACACTTGAGCATCGAGCTACGGCATCGTTTGCGGGTTAAACAGCGCAAACCTTATATTATGTTTATAATTTGAGAGAAATTAGTTGTGTTCACTACGCGTATATAAGTTTGACCTCTTTCCTCTAAAGAAACCAGCTTTACTTATCTTTAAACCAAGACAGACTAGAGAGCTAATAACGAATTATGTAATGTATGTACATACATACATACATAACTTCACGCGCCCGTATCCCTAATGGGGTAGGCAGAACACCAGAAGCTATAAAACCATCTGATGTCACGTTTCACAAATTCACTTCCCGTTTGCGTTCGCTCCCGAACGGTCGTGTCTGCGGCCGCTCCCGAGTGTTCGTATTGCGCTGCCCTTGTTCCCTCCCCCGCACTCGTGCGGGTAAGGTGCCAAGTTAAGCTCTTTCGGAAAGTTTTCTCTTGTGGAGGCTGTGTGGTGTCGGGGCTAATTCATCTGCCCTTTTCAGGGCGGACCCGACTGCTGCCGGCCGAAGCATCGCTGGTCAGGTGGATACGTAACCGTGCCAACGAAGCCTGACCGTCCGCCGTTCACCGGCAATAGGTCCGTACTAGGTCGTTTTCTTTTTCAGCGCAGTTTGTCTTCGATAGACTTTCTTTCAGCCCAGCATTATGCCTCGTCACCCTGAGTGTGCCGAGCATCAATGCGAAATCAACCGTCGTCGTATCAAGAATCTCAAAGATGAAAGGTTAGGTCTTGTCAATGCTTGTAACCGAGCAAATGACTATACGACCGAGGTGAAAACCAAGCTTCAGGCGCAGATCGATTCCCTACAGGGGGAATTATCCGGACGTCCCTCGTCCTCAGATTTCAGTCAGTTATCTTCTGATTTCAGTCAGCTGTCCAGCGAAAAACAATCACTGGAAGCCCAATATGCAGCCGAGAAGGAAGCTCTTCTCGCTCAAATCGAGTCCTTGCGAAAGCAATTGTCAGCTCGTCCTCAGGTCGCCTCTTTTTCTCAGGGGTTCCAAACCGATTCTCCGGCGTCTCCAGACCCATCTGAGTTCGTCGATCCTTTTTCAGATTACATGTCGGTAGATTCTACCGCATGCAAACGGAAAACTACCCCGCCAGGTAGTGATTCCGATTCCGCTCCGTTAGTTTCAGAATCTCCTGCTCAGTTCACAGAGGTTCGCAAAAAGTCAAAGTCAAAGAAGAAGAAGCAAGATGCTCCTTCGACTTTATCACCGGCGCCTGCTCCTGCGCCTTTTGTTTCAGCGATCCCGGCGTCGCAATCAGATTCGGCTCCGCCGAAAGTCAAGTCTCCGCCCCCCGTCTTCCTACGGGACAAGAGCCGCTGGACCGAGGTCTCAGCTCTCTGCGGAACGCACTCCCCGAAGATCCAGTATAGTAAGGCATCCAATGTGGGTGACTCTATTAAGGTCGTTATCTGCTCAATTTCTGATTTCAGGAATTTCACTCGGCTCCTTGCTGACAAGAAGCTCGAGTACCACACTTACGCCCTCCCTGAGGAGAGTAAGGTTCTCGCACTCCCGAATCGCCCACAGCTCCGTCCTGCGTCTTGTGCGGCCAGTTTGGCCACACAGCAAACTTTCGCGGCTGCCCCAAGGCACCGCGTGCTGCCAGGGCTACCGTGAAGCCCATCGAGAACTAGAGAAAGTGGCCGCAGCCTAGCTCGGACGCTCCTCCAGTCAGTTCAAAGGTCCCCAAGGCCTTTACTCCTATCGTTTCAGGTCAGCGCAGCCGTGTTGCGACTCAATCACAACCGGCCGCCAAATCGGCTTCCCAGTGCCAGAACGCAAATGGTTCTCAAGACCGCATGGCGTTCTGGATCCAGCTCGCTCCCATCGACGAGATCCTGGCTTTTGGCGCCGCTCTCGACGCCAGCCCAGAGGGTTTCAACGGTGCTCTTCCGGTCTTAACCAAGTTCGCTCCCCTTATCAGGAAACTCCAGCAAGCTCAACGTTTCTAAACGTAGTCCTTCTTTCCAGCATTCCTATCTCAGAGTGAGTCTGATCACTCTAGATAATCTCTTAGTTTCAGCTTAGTCATTTCTGCTAGTCTTAGCTTTGTTTTTCTCGCTTTCAGTTCCTTTTGGTGGCAGCCGTCTGGATGCCGCTCACTACGCAGCCTCTCGCTCCAATTGGCTGTCGTTCCGACGATGACTAAGGACCTTAATCAAGGTGAGTCAAAAGGGGGATGTTTAGTGGGTATGCTCAGCCTATCTGAGAGAGTCTCCACACTGTCTGGGCATTCTATTTGCCACAAGCCACTTATGGTTAACAGCTTATAGAATGCCCATTCGTCCGTAATAGGATTCATCCTCCTCCCGCTAAAGCTAGCTTTACTGGAAAAAAAAAAAAAAGTTTCACAAATTCGGAGGTTTTATTATAATGGAGAGAGACTATTGTAGTGACAGAGGGTCAGCCTATCGCCCGCAAAAACGCCAATAAAACCTCCGTCCCTTAACTGACTTTTACAGTATGCCCGAGAAGAGGAGCAGCTGACACATTATATGTTTTACTTTCGCTTCCAGTCCAGTATTGATATTCAAGGGAAACATGTAATGTATGTTTCCCTTGAATATCAATAAATTATTGAAGAAACGTTTGTACTTGTTAGTACCAATAAAGCAATGGGATGTACAAACCTTCTTAAGTACCTGGCTTGAATTTGATCTTTAAGGGTCCTTTTGGATATACCCTTCAATTGAATTTATGATAAAACCCTGTACATGAACCCTAGGATGCTAAGTAACCTTGATTACTGCAAAATATACTTTGAACCATAAAGTAGACCATTTTTTTATTTACATTACAAGTGCACATCGAGAATATTATAGTTTACCTTAACTTTTATTTTAACTTAAATTTTAAATAAATAAAACAAGAGGTTATCTAGCCAGAGCCAACCAACTAGAAGGAAGGCGTGCTTTTATTATCTGTCAAAGTGACAGTCATTCCTTGACATAACCATATACATCACTCACTTATGTCACATCTCCATCCTTTACATATAAGGAGGTTTAACTTATTTTTAATTTCTAACATAATCATTTAGATATCTAGGAGGATGCGTTTGTCTGTTTGATCGTCTAACTATTGGAATGACTGGTTC
Organism: Stenoptilia bipunctidactyla; assembly: GCA_944452665.1. Classification (NCBI taxonomy): domain Eukaryota; kingdom Metazoa; phylum Arthropoda; class Insecta; order Lepidoptera; family Pterophoridae; genus Stenoptilia; species Stenoptilia bipunctidactyla. The sequence goes on from OX101735.1 coordinate 25,832,412, forward strand.
TGAAGTTTGGGAGCTATCTGCTTGTTGATCATCATTATGAATTAATTGACTTCTATCTGACCAGTAGTTTTGATTGCTTACATTGTAATAGTTTGATGGAGCATGATGGTCGACTTCTCTCTTATTGTAGGTCTTAATAAATCTCATATTAAATTTATTAGTTCTAGGTTTGGATCCAATGTCATAATAGTATTTATGTTTATTTGTATTCTCTAGCAATATTGGTTTGAAATTTGGTACCAACTCTGACTTAAGCAAATCCTTTTTTATGGGAAGTGTGGTGCGACATAGTCTATTAAAAAGCAATTGTGAAGGTGAAAATTTTGTATTACATACAGGAGTATTCCTGTATTTTAATAAAGAGTTTGATAAGTCAGAATTTGTTTCATTACATTTTTTTACCATGTTTTTACATATTTCTACAGCTTTTTCTGCAGCCCCATTACTCTGATGGTAATGCGGACTGGAGAATATGGGTCTGAACTGCCATTCTCTACTGAATTGGAGAAAAGAGGTCGAGTTAAACGGCATGTTATCACAATATAAAAGTTCAGGAATTCCATGTGAAGAGAATATGGATTTTAAAACATGTATGGTGGCATCTGCAGTTTTGTTTTTTATCTTGTTGCATTCTATCCATTTTGAATAATGATCAACCAAAACAAGATAATCATCCCTTCCATATTGCATAATGTCAACAGAAACATGTTGAAATGGCAGTTCAGGTTGAATCCTTACATACATGGGTTCTTTTATGTTATTTTTTGAATATTTTTTACATACTGCACAACTTTCTATATAATTACTAATGTCAGTATCCATTCCAATCCAGTAAAATAATATCTTTGCTCTAGCCCTAGTCTTAGTAATGCCAAAATGAGATTCATGAATCTTTTTAATTATGCTTTCTCTCATTGATGATGGTATATATAATCTGTTTTCGATATAAATTAACCCGTCTTCATAGTATGCAACATTTTTAAATTTATAGTAGTGTTTTATTTTATCTGGGACCTTGGAAATGGATGCTGGCCAGCCATATTTAATAAATTCAACTAGTTTTAATGATATATCATCTTCAGTGACTTTTTCTTTTATTTGAGATAGTATATTATAAGACACATTAACAGAGTGTACAATTTCACTTAGTTCTGTGTCACAGTCTTTACTAGCTTTAGAACAGGCACGACTTAATGCATCAGCAATATGCATGTTTTTCCCTGGGACATGAATCAATTTTAAATCATACATACTGAGTTTCAATTTTATTCTCTGTAACCTTGTGGATGGAATTTTACAAATTTCTTTTTTCATAATTGCTATTAAAGGGAGATGATCGGTTTGAACAGTTACTATCTTACCATATAAAAAGGTGTGAAATTTTTTGCATGCAAACAACACAGCCAAGAATTCCTTTTCTATTTGTCCATAGTTGATTTCAGCAGTAGTGAGTGATTTTGAAGCATACGAAACTGGTTTATTGTCCTGTAACATGACACATCCAATACCTGTTTTACTAGCATCAGTTTGAATGATTATATCTTTGTCAGGATCATACAGATTTAGTAAGGGTTGACTAGTTAAAATAGATTTAATTTTATTAAAGGAATCAGTGTGTACCTTTTGCCAATTAAAACTATTGTCTTTTTTAATTAATTCTCGTAGTGAAGCAGTTAATTCTGAGAGATTTGGGATAAAGGATCTTAAGTAATTTACTAAGCCTAATAATCTCTGAACATCAAGTTTATTTTTAGGTATGTCATAGTCTTTAATAGCCTTAATAGTGTCTGGGTCAGGGCTTACAGTTCCATTTTCGAAAATGTGGCCCAAGTATTTAACCCGTTGCAGCATGTACTGAAATTTATTTTCATTGAATTTTAAATTGTGTTCTTTGGCACGCACAAATACTTTTTTTAATCTTGTGTCCATGTCTTTTTTAGTATTAGCATAGACTAAAATATCATCAATATAATTTACTACTCCCTCCAGGTCTGTGAATATTTCACAAAGGTATTTTTGAAATACCTCAGAGGCTACAGCAATACCAAAAGGCAATCTATTAAATTTGTAAGTTCCAAATATTGTAGAAAAGGTACAATATTCAGAACTTTTTTTTGTCAATAAAATATGCCAAAACGAATCCTTTAAATCTAAAACTGAATAGTATTTCGAACTTTGAATGTTAACTGACAGTTCTGAGACAGTAGGAATTGAACAATAGTCTTTTACTATGGAATTATTTAAATCTTTAGGGTCTAGACATAAACGTATTGTTCCATTAGGTTTTTCAACAATTACCAATCTATTTACCCAGTCAGATGGACCATCAACTTTTGAGATTATACCTAACTCTGTCAATCTATTCAATTCTTTTTTTAATTTAGGTCTAATATTTAAAGGGACTCTATAAGGAGGTTTTGAAGTGGGAATAGTATCTTTCTTAATTTTAATATCATAAGGTTTGTTTATCATACCTATGCCAGTAAATAAATCCTTATTGTCTTTTATAAGTGTTTCCTTGGTATTATTATTTTGTATGTCACAAGATTCAACTCTTTTCACTAGGTTTAACTTCACACATGCATCTCGGGATAATATGGGGATTGACATTTTTCCTCCGGCAACACAAAAAAGTTCTTCGAATGTCTCCAAATTTATTTTAAAACTTAATTTTATGGTACCTTCTATTGGAGTCTTGAAACCATTCCAACTTTCTAATACAGCAGATGTCTTACACAATTGTAATGGAAATGAAGAGTTTGCTGATATTTGTTGAAAAATTTTGATGGGAAGGATGCTAACATCTGATCCTGGGTCAAGTTTAAACTTAATTTTTATATTTTCTATGATTATGTTTTGATACCATGCTAACGAGTGTGTCCGGAATGCTTTTGTGGTAATGGCACCACAATAGTAGTCTGGATCAGAGTCAACATTGACTTCATTTACAACTTTTTTAGGATGATTGCGGCACATCTTCGCAAAATGGTTTCTTGCTTGACACTTTGCACAAGTTTTATTGAAAGCAGGACACTGGGCAGGTTTATGTTTATATCCACATTTCATACAGATTTTTTGATTTGTTTTTGTGGAATAGTCTTGTTTAGATACTGCATTCACCTCGGAGTTTCTTATGTCACGAATCTGACTTTGACTTAACCCGGACAATCTTAACGTTCTAATCACGTCTTCTATTGAGGGATCCCCTATCTTGATCAGCTTGTCCTGAGAGTCATTGTCGACCGTTCCTAAGACAAGTCTGTCCCGTATGATAGTATCTTTACAAGTCGTACAAAATTGACAGTCATTCGCCAATATTTTGATGTCTGTTAAAAAGCTCTCAAATTGTTCACCCTCTTGTTGGTTACGATTGTAGAATTTAAAACGACAATGCAACACGTTTTGCTTAGGGTTACAGTACTCTTGAAATTTATCAAGCACGTGTTTCAATTTGGGTGTTTTATCCTCAAATTCAAAAGTGTTATACACGGAAAGTGCCTCTTCACCGATTAAATTTAGTAGTATGGCTAGTTTCCTGGATTCCGGTACATTAGTAAGACCGCCAGCTTCCATGTAAATGTCAAACGCTTGTGAAAACTTACGCCAATTTTCTCTCAAATTCCCTGAGAGGGATAGTTGCGAAGGCACGTTAAAGGCACTTGAAGCCATATTCACAGATTTTATATCAGAATTTCGACTGCGCCATGTGTTATTTTAAATAAATAAAACAAGAGGTTATCTAGCCAGAGCCAACCAACTAGAAGGAAGGCGTGCTTTTATTATCTGTCAAAGTGACAGTCATTCCTTGACATAACCATATACATCACTCACTTATGTCACACACCGGACGATCTAGTGTTGGTCGTTGGTTGTCTGTACATTTATTACTTGTTTGTTTAGGCTTATGTTCGACGCTGCTCAACCGATTTTGATCTGGTTTATACTAATCTAAGGGTAGTTCTTAGGTTTATTTATTCAAGGCTATTGAATTTCAAGGCCATGATGGTTATTGTTATTGCCAAATTTCTCTTAAACGGGGCTGGGTAGAGCAGCTAGTAAACATATAAAATTAATGACATACTTACTATCCGTTCTCCATCCATTTATATCCATAATCTCTTAGAAATAGGGATCAAAAATTGGTTTATAAAAGCTTTATTAAAAACAAAAGTTTTGCCTACTAGCAGCACGTTTTCGCACAATCAGATGAACCATTACACAGTCAGCGAGCATTAAACATCCATTAATACCTACATTCATTCAAACTTTTCCTTGTAGGAACGATTTGACAAATTTTATAATTGTTTGCATATATAGACCCCCTAAATCAAACTATGATAGTTTTGAACTTGCTTTGGAAGAATTATTGGGTAAATTAAATAATATAACTAAGAAAATATTTGTCTGTGGGGACTTTAATGTTGACTTGTTAGAAAACTCAACCTTGAGTAAAAACTTAATAAATTTATTTAAATGTCACAATCTTATTAACCTGTTTCTACAACCAACTAGGATAACAAAGACCACTGCAACTTGTCTAGATAATGTGTATTCTGATGCAACTCCAGTATATTCATCAGTAATAAATAAAATAAGCTCTGATCACAGCGGTCAGTTGGTTACATTTAAATACTCAAAAGAAAAACAGGTTAATAAGAGTATAATGGTTGTTCCAGTCAATGACAAACGTTTAGAGAGATTTCGATGTGGTCTAATCAACAATATGCCTACTATAGCCCACTCCAATAATGTAAATTTACAATACAGTAACTTAAGTAGATTAATAAATAAACAACATGACAGTGTATTTATTCCGAAAAAAATCTCTCTAAACCAGTGTAAATCATTTAGTGATTGGGCTACCACAGGTATAAATATCAGTAGAAAGCACCTATATGATCTCTATCATGAGAAATCATATAACAAAAATGACACCTTTTGCAACTATGTCAGAACTTACTCAAAGTTATTTAAAAAAGTTTGTGCCGCAGCCAAATCAATGTATTTAGGTAATAAGATTAAAAATAGTGCTAATAAGACTAAGACTACTTGGAATATAATTAATAAGGAAACTGGGAAAGTTAAGAATCGCAACAGTGAGTTTAAGCTTGTTATTGACAATACAATAATTAAAGCAGATGAAAATGTTGCGACAGCATTTGAGAGCTGTTTTGCTGACATTCCAGTTTCAACTACTAAATCATTAAACTCATCACCTGTGGCGGCTGAATCATTGCTCAAAAATCATGTGAGTGAGTGCAAGGTGTCTTTCAAGTTCCAACCCATAGACACCGGGGATATTATTAAAACATTTAAGACAATTGATATTAAAAAGACAACTGATCTCTGGGGCATATCTGTTGAAATATTAAATTCTATTATAGATGTAATAGCTCCTTGCCTTGTTGAAATATTTAACAACTGTATTATTAGTGGGGAGTTTCCTGATTTAATGAAGCATAGTAAGGTTATTCCTTTATTTAAGTCGGGTAGCACTACAGACCCTACTAATTTTAGACCAATTTCAATTCTACCTACTCGTAGTAAAATTTTTGAAAAAATTATTCTTAATCAACTCTTGGCCCATTTCACCTATAACAATTTACTTCATAATAAACAATTTAAATAAATAAATAAATATTTTTGACACTCACACAACATTATCTAGCCCAAATTAAGTTTCTTAAAGAACTTGTGTTATGGAAACTAGATAACTGATATGCTTAAGAAATATGTACACATACATATTGAATAAATACATATTTTTTATTAGAATAAACTTAAATAAACATATAAACATCCATGACTTGACGACTAATATCTGTGTTCATCACACAAATATCCGCCGCCGCCGGGATTCGAACCCAGGACCTCTGGCATACAAGGCAATGTATGTTACCGCTACACCAGCCGGTCGTCAAAATTTTGGATTCACAAAGGGCCGTTCAACAACTGATGCTGGTGTTGAACTATTTGAAATAATCATTGGTGCCTGGGAGAGGTCACAGGATGCCCTAGGTGTATTTTGTGACCTATCTAAGGCATTTGACTGTGTTCAGCATGACACTCTCATCAGGAAACTCCACCACTATGGCATCAAGGGCACTGAACTCAAAATTTTGAATTCATATCTAAGTGATAGAATTCAGAAGGTTGAGGTAAACCGGAAAAGGTCGGCTGGGTCGGTTGTGAGAATGGGAGTGCCTCAAGGATCAATTCTGGGCCCATTTCTGTTTCTAGTCTATATAAATGATCTACCCTATATGGTAGGCAATAATCACGAGATTGTATTGTTTGCTGAGGACACATCATTAATTTTTAAAATGATAAGACAGAAAATAAACTACGACGATGTAAACAATGCTCTCGCAAATGTTGTTCAGCGGTTCAATATAAATAATCTAGCTTTCAATGATAAAAAAACTAAATGTATAAAATTCTCTGCACCAAATGTAAAACAAGTTGAGTCTGATCTGCGGCTTAATGGGAACAGATTAAATCTAGGAGATAACTCTGTTTTTCTTGGAATTACCTTAGATTCTAAATTGCAATGGGGCGCCCATATCTCACAACTAGCGAGTAGACTTAGTTCTGCAGCGTTCGCGGTAAAGAAAATTCGCTCATTGACTGATGTCAATAGAGCGAAGCTGGTATATTTTAGTTATTTTCATAGTATAATGTCCTATGGCATCCTACTTTGGGGCAATGCCGCAGATATTGACACGATATTTACACTGCAGAAAAGGGCTATTCGTGGAATGTATAAACTTGGAAACAGAGAATCTCTTCGAGAAAAGTTTAAAGAGATTGGTATCTTGACCCTTGCATCACAATATATTTATGAAAACATTATGTATATTTATAAGAATAGTAATAAATTTAAAACAAGGAAAGATAATCATGATACAAATTACTCTGTAAGAACTAGGAACGACCATAAGTTAGTGTTTCCTAAATTAATGCTGGCTAAAAGCAGCAAATCATTTATTGGAATGTCAATACGTATATATAACAGAATTCCGAAGTCAATTTAATCCCTGCCATTCAATAAATTTAAATCAATCATTAAAAACACTCTATCTCGAAAAGCTTATTATAAAACTAAAGATTACTTAGATGATAAAAAGGCATGGGATTAAGCACAACAGGATATTTCTAAAAGTTTCCAATTACTTAATAATTTAACTGTCCCACTCACTTATTTTCTTGTCAAGACAACAGCAAGAACGTCATGCTCCCTCATGGCTAGTGGTAGCGTCGGGTATCGGGTCACCCTCTTCCCTAAAATATGGTTGAGGAGGGTGATGGCTGGTGCTTGCGTTAACTCGTGAACGGGTGCTGCTAGCGGTGCCAGGTCGTTTTGCTAATGATACTATGACTATTTTATTCCATTCTTGTTCAAATACTCTGGTCCCAGTATGTCATGTTCGTATTGTGCATCCATAGCTCATTGCATCTGCTATGTAAGCAATTTGGTTGTGGCATGACATTGGCTCTCACAATGAGCTGTCTTGTGTTTGTTTTTTTTCATGTCACGGTCAATTTGTACTGTACCTATTTGTATTAATTTGATAATTCTGACTGAAAAAGAGTGCCAAGAGTTTTTTCCGCCGGCTTTTTTTGTCTCTTGGTCTACTGTAATATCTTATTTAACAACTATCAACAACTAGTTAAAGCCGAAGTATGTGATGACTGACTTCATCAAGTGTTTTGTGAAATTCCTAAGATGAATAAAACTTTTTGTTTTTTTTTTTTTTTTGATATAAGTAGGACTAAACTCGATATTTAACTTTACAAATTCCAAACAAAATGTTTTGTTTTAATAAGAAATTCATTTGCTTCAATTATGTTTATTTGAAGCAAATAAAATTAGTCTCTGCCTACCCCAAATGGATACAGGGGTGTTGATATTTGAAATGTATGTATGTTTATTTGAAAATAAATGAAAGTGATATTTTGCTAGTATTGTAAGCAATAATTGTCATTTAATGTATATTAACATAATTTAGTTGTGAAAATAGTGATAGTGCTATTTTAAGTAGATTAGTGGAATCTACTTGCCCTACCACTACTAGATAATTGTATGATGGTTCACCTGGCTCCGGCAATGTGGAGCAAAAAATAAATAAATAAAAAATAAAGAAAATCCCCAGACAATCACACTAACTACATGGCTCTATAGTAAGCGAAGCTTGTGTTATACCATGAAGCGAACTAGGGGGAAACCTAGAATATAAATGCATAAATAGATAAATACTCGGACGCGGGACATTTTTTTTTCTTATTCCGTGCTGGAATCGAACCCGCAACCACTGGCGTCTGAGGCAGATAGGTTTACCTCTTCGCTAAAGTGGTGGTCGTCGAAAAGCCAGTTCCTTACTGAACACGTGGGCCGCCAACCTCGACCTCACCGTCACTTACACTTATCAGGTATGATCCATCATCAGAATTTAGTAGTGCGATCACAAATTTATCGATTTGTGTTTTGGCGGAAGTTCGTATAGTATGGAGTCGGTTTATAAGGAACAATTGAAAACTAGCCACTACCCCACGAAAAGTTGAATAAATATGCCCATTGCTAATTTAAAATGTTTTTGAACATATTAGTTTTTTAAATAAATTTCAAATAAAAAAAATTGCAACTGTCTCCATATTTAACGAACATTCGTAAATATACGAGTTCATAAAGTTCTGTTATCGCGCTGCAGTAACTTTGGTAAAAAAACAAGGTTAATCTTTAGTCACCAGAAAATTTTAATGTACGGACCAATAAACGTATATTTATTTTGGTATCGCTCAGTACAAAAAATAAAGTTACGGAGATTGTAAAGCTTTTTTACAAATAGTCGCTGTTGGTGAGCATAGGTACTAGGACGCGCCATTTTGCTGATAATACTACGACGTTGTACTACAAGTTGTTTTACATATAGTAGCGCGTGGTCGTCTTTATTTTAATGGTACTCATTCATAATTTAGAGTGACCATGCTTTGCTTAATATGTTAGCGAAAATATTAATTTCCATGTAAAAAATAAATAATCTTTTTTTTTTCAAAACTCGTTTCTATAAATGATACTTATTGAGTAAAAAAATTTGGCTGGTGACTAAAAAACAATCCTGTATTTACCTATTTAGGTATTGTTAATATCAAAATTTACTCGCATGTAAATTTCTGGCATGACGTTTTAAAACTCCGCAAAGAGAATTCACAAGTACAGCTAAGTGCCGTAGGTGGCGCGTGTCACGGTCTTGATGGTCTCTACGTCAGGGAGAGACCGAAAAATTTATAATTCATTATTAGCGATGAGAGTGTTTTAAGAGGTTTTTTAATGCCTATTATTGTGTATAAATAATAGGCATTGAAATATATACATAGCACGTAGCACTTTAGAGATTTTAGACTGATACAAAACGGATTTTATTTTTACTACGGATTAAACCTGAATTGAGCTCAATCGCTTCCATGCTGGACTGGGAGTGAAAGAAAAACATAGAATGTGCCAGCTGCTTCTCTTCCCGGGCATACTGTAAAAGTCAGTTAAGGGACAGAGGTTTTATTGGCATTTTTGTGGGCGATAGGCTGACCCCCTGTCACTGCAATAGCCTCTCGCAATCATTATAATACCTCATTAGTCAAACGTGACATCAGTTGGTCTTATAACCTCTGATGTTCTGCCTACCCCATAAGGGATACAGGCGTGAAGTTGTGTATGTGTATGAGCTCAATCGCACCCGATGTTAAGTGCGAATGAGGTCAAAGTTGACAGCACATGGATTTATAAAGATAGAGAAACTGGTTTTTATTAAATATAGCGGGAACAATATTTTTATTAAATTAATAAAACTGACAACAATTTGAACTAGATTCACTATAAATAAAAATCAATTCTTAATTATTACATACTGGATGTGAATCCAGCATGCTTATATTAGAATACACAAATAACGTAGCACCTATTGACATAAATTTTATACAAAAACGAAAATCAAGTAAGGTTCAACTACAAATACTAAATTTATTTATTTCAAAGAACTTGAAAATACATCAAACTCATTTCTCATGTTATTTGCGAGAGTGGACATTCATGCAACATGACTGCCGGCGGTAGTCTTCACTAAAGCTAGGTCAAATGTTTTCATGTTTCTTAATCTACTTCCAGGCCGTGGGACACATAGCTCAACTTTGGACAGTAATTTGCATCAATCAATGTAACCTTGAACGATATTTTTCAATAAAAATCAAATCTCATGTCTTGCATCGATTTACAAACGCAACACACCACATTATAAGAAGGTTTGTCGCTATCCCGGCGGACCCTGAAGGGATCTTAGAAACAATCTGGAACCACTCGGGTTAGTCTCCTTTTGCAAGACGCTTATCCAGGGTTGTTATTTAAAGTCAACCCTTTACTGATTATTCTTCGACTATTACCACCGCTTCTGCTACTTACACTCAGATGAAAATGATGTCAAAAGCGGATATAAAACGCCAGTTGCATTGATGTTTCAACATTATAAAGCAATCAATTTGTGATTTGATATTAAGTTGCACGTCAGCGGTTAAACTTGTTTGCTGTTGTAACTTGGAAGTAGTACCTAATCTGAGATCGCAAACAGATTCAGGAAGCTGAGAGTTTGATCGATGCCAGAGCTGACAATTTATCGTAACTAAGCATGTATAGTATACATTCTGGATACTGTACTCGTAAATAACCAAGAGGAACGTATATTTCTTGTCAATAATTCATTTCGTTTCTTTAACATTTGACGACCACTCTCGCGGTGGGCTAACCCTATCTGCCTCAGACACCAGACGGTGATTCTGAGTGTTTATCTATATATGTATTTATATATAGTAATATTGCCCCCTAGTTCGCGACATGGTATCAGATAACACAAGCTTCGCTTACTTTGAGGCCATATAGTTGGTGTGATTGTCTGGGGATTTTATTTATTTATTTATAACATGAACATAATGTTTATAAAACAATGCTTTACTTGTAGTAATTATTCAAATTTGATCTCAATTTTCAATCCAAGATTTATGAAAATCTTGTTTGGAAACAGTCCTTGTACTTTTTTTAATAACATCAAAGAGTAAGTTTGTATATTGAAATCTACTATAAGTTGATAAACCAACGTTCACACAAACAACCAAAAAAAATATCTATACTGAATGAAGGTGTAGGTGTCTTAAATATGAACTCCGTTTTCAATATATTTTACAAATATTATACATATTGTGTGGATGAATAGATGGATGATTGGCATAGTAATGTTGTTTCCACGGGGTTAAAAATTGCGCGTGTAAAACCATACAAAACAACAAGTTATAAATATTTATTTCTTTTTTACTTAGTAAGTGGATCTTGTGATAAAACTACGTAACAACAACACAACAATGAATTTTTCACTCGAAAACCACACGTAAGACTTGATCAGTAGATTTAACACGGCTAGATATTTTTGGCAGGGTAGCGTCATAGACAGACTCTATGCGGAGCCAAACAAATTAATTTCAGCCTTACAACTTGAGATTTAAAATGTAATTTACAAATTTTGGCCAAAAAGTGATTAAAAACTGACGAAATAATCAATATCTTTGTAACCGGAAATTTATCTCACATCTTTTTTTACCAAGAATTGCCAAAAGTTACTTTCTAAAACAGATGTAAACGACACAAATGTCTAGTAAAAACCCTTCATGTGCATCGATTATAAGCAGATAGATAAAACGCATTCGCCGCACTAAAGCTAGAAGTAATTGATAGCATAAAACGAAACGGAACAGTTTGACGGCGCAAAATAAAATTAACAACTAGTAAATACGCAGCGAATTACCCCATTTTGTTATGGAACCATAATATCATAAAACGCTGACCCTTTTATACGTTAATGTGACGACATAAAGTTTTACAGTAACATAAACGGCGTGGTACAGGTTTAATAAAATCCTAAAATAAGCGAAAAAAGTTAAAATATTTTTCTTTTTGGCCTTTGACAAAGAGTCTCAGACGTTTAATTAACCTTTAACTCAGCAAAGTGTGCAGTATGATCAAAACTGAGTTGACGGTCGAATGGGGAAGACTGGCGTTATCTGGGAAATTTTTCTCCTAATAATTTTTTTTAAACACACAGGACACTTAATAAAATATAATTTAAGAGATTATGAAAATAAAAAAAAAAGTTTTTAAATATTCTATATTTGCTTGTTCCGGCTAATCTCTGAAGTGACTCGACTTATTTAGAGGATTCAGGTGACTGGGATCACTACAATGTGACCATGGTCCATGGTGTCATTCGCCTGATTATTTTTTATTTGTTTATTTTATCAGGCGACTGCGACCTCAAACTCAAATTCAAACTCAAATATTCTTTATTTTGTAAGTATTTGAATAAATTTGAAATAAGTCAAACAATTTACAAATTGAACTGAATCTACCACCACTTCGGAAAGTCGATCTGTTGAGAAGAAGTGGCAAGAAACTCAACAGCAATCATCTTTTAAAAATAAGAAAAAAAAAACATAATATAAATTTACAGCCAGGGATTCCCATCTTCTTCATCTCTTCAACCACTCTTAATTTTAAAAACAAATCCATTGTTAAAGTAGGTACCACATTTAGTACAAATAGCAGAAAAAGTGTCATATAAAACAAAGTTACTCATAAGTTAAAATTTTTAATTTCCGTATTTGTACTGATAAAAAACTATAACACTCCTTGTCCTACGTGATTTTCGGCTACACGCCATCAAAATTACTTTCTACGTAAATGCAAAATATATTTTAATATGGAGTGTTATAGTTTTTTATCAGTACAAATACGGAAATTAAAAATTTTAACTTATGAGTAACTTTGTTTTATATGACACTTTTTCTGCTATTTGTACTAAATGTGGTACCTACTTTAACAATGGATTTGTTTTTAAAATTAAGAGTGGTTGAAGAGATGAAGAAGATGGGAATCCCTGGCTGTAAATTTATATTATGTTTTTTTTTTCTTATTTTTAAAAGATGATTGCTGTTGAGTTTCTTGCCACTTCTTCTCAACAGATCGACTTTCCGAAGTGGTGGTAGATTCAGTTCAATTTGTAAATTGTTTGACTTATTTCAAATGTATTCAAATACTTACAAAATAAAGAATATTTGAGTTTGAATTTGAGTTTGAGGTCGCAGTCGCCTGATAAAATAAACAAATAAAAAATAATCAGGCGAATGACACCATGTACCATGGTCACATTGTAGTGATCCCAGTCACCTGAATCCTCTAAATAAGTCAAGTCACTTCAGAGATTAGCCGGAACAAGCAAATATAGAAAATTTAAAAACTTTTTTTTTTATTTTCATAATCTCTTAAATTATATTTTATTAAGTGTCCTGTGTGTTTAAGAAAATTTATTAGGAGAAAAATTTCCCAGATAACGCCATTCTTCCCCATTCGACCGTCAACTTAGTTTTGATCATACTGCACACTTTGCTGAGTTAAAAGATAATTAAACGTCTGAGACTCTTTGCGTTGGCCAAAAAGAAAAATATTTTAACTTTTTTCGCTTACAGAGCTAGTAAATTTTATGAAAAATCAAGAAATCATCTTAATACATTACCTAAACTCAGTCATAATGTCGGTTTATTTATTTATTTACACTTGATTGTATGCCATTAATTAGTACTGTTTCAAGTTTATACACCATAAAATACATGAGTATTGATATATAAAATTTATCACAATCATCAAAAAAAAGACATACAAAATCACTAGAAAATCACAGTATTAATATTACCCAAAGGTGTAATTGTTTTATTGTACAAATAATAAAACAATACTCAATACTCAATTCTTTATTGCTACCTTAAAACATTTTTATACATGGTAACAATAATTAACCATAAAATGACAATTAAGGGCCTTGTTAGGCGCTGCAATTTTGGGAGAGAGGAGAAATTAGCATGACTAATTGTACTTAGTTTAATTTAATATAGGTACATAAGGTTAATATAGGTCAAATAATCTTGATTTCTAATACCACTTAATAATAAGAATATTAAAATCATTCTTCACATCGTTTTAGGTACCTCCTGAGTTTCTACGAGTACGTTCGAAATACAAACATGCTCTAAAAATAAATTGCCATCACTATAAACCAATAAAAGATATATGTAACAATATAAACCTAAGTTGTGCCTTGATTTTTCTGTTAACTATACTTTAAAGCAAGTCAGGTCCATGGTTCGAGACGACTGATTAAAAAATTTTGTCAGGCGACTGACACCGCGTTTGCAGTATGTAGTGGTCTCAGTCAGCTGAATCCTCCCTATTTTTATTACAAATACACTCACAGGTAGCTTATGTTATAACACGTACGTTATATTTAAAATTCAACCCCTAAGGTATCAAAATGGGGGATCCACAGTCTTTATGCACATCAAAGAAGCAGCGAGATAAAGCTTGTTCTACTTAAAAGACGAGTTTCGCTCTTGACTCTACACTTCATACAAACGTAGTTAAATATCCAGACTTTCCTGCTCGTAAACGAAATTCGCTTTTAATTTGCACCAAACAACAAAACGCCAAAGGAAGCTAGAATTTACGTTTGCGATTTGAATGAGTTGCCGTGAGTAGCAGGCAGCGCGGACAAACGACTGTTGTTCAGCTGACTGCAACATGGCGGTTTATTTTACCCCTGCAGGCGTTCTGTAAAAAGACGAAGCCATAGCTATTGTTCAATGAAGCTACGACTGCGTTTTTGTGACAGTTTAGTTAATAGCGGTTTCTTCGAGATGGAATATCTACTTTGTGATTTAACTTTCATTTGGATGAAGATTTTTTCATTATTCAGATTCTGTTGTTGATACCGAACTTCATACTCTAAGGTACAGGATAAAGCAAATTTTGTTATTCATTTGTCATTGTGTTAGAAAAGTATTTTTTTAAATCTATTGTGAAATGACAAAAATGACGGAAGATGTAGTCAACGGTTAGGTGCGAGGACGAGCGTAGTGAGGAGAAGCAGTTAGGTTTCGTATAGGCCAAACATGTAACCATAAAACTGAAGACCTATCATAACCAACCCTGTAGTGTCCACTGACATGATCAAAAGTTTGAAAATAAGATTATCTGCGTCTTTTCAATCGTTTTTTTTCAGTAAAATATAAAGGTAGAAAACAGAATGTGGCAAAACCGGGATATTGAAATTTTTACTAAAAATATTCGGATTTAAAATAAAATATGTCAACTATCAAATCACTTTTATTATTTTACTGAGTTAATCGTGGTATTGGTCAAATCACTAGATGTTTTTAGGGAAATTATAAAATCATGTTGTTATTTTAACATCCTCCTGAGCTAAATCACTTAGAGAATTGATCAAGTCTCTGTTTTCATCCAGTCACTGCGACATATACAGGGTTGATTTGTAGCCACCGGCCAAAATATTTTTACACAAGAAATATCATTTATAGAAACGATTTTTGCAAAAAGAGTATTTATTTTTTTGAAAAGAAATAAATATATCCGCTAACATATTAAGCACACCACGGTCACTCTAAATTACCATTAAAATAAAGGCAACTACGCGCTACTATGAAAGATCTTGTAGTACTACGTCGTAGTATTATCAAAGAAATGCCGCGTCGTAGCAGCTATGTTCATCAACAGCTACTATTTGCCTAAAAGTTTGTGGTGGTAAATTTTTAAATTTTTGATGCTTTACTTTTTCCTTTTCACTATTAATTTGTATTTTATTTTATGTTTTTATGGTATTTTTTTGAACTGAGCTATACTAAAATAAATATGCAGGTACATTTATATCGTATCAAAGAAACTAACATTCAAATTTGGCTGGTGACTACAAATCAACCCTGTATATATATCGTTTAATACTCTAAAAGTAATAGCATTACGGCTCATGTCTACAAGTATACGTTTATAGCGAACGCTTTGTTGTTTGTTTATCTCTTTTTTATTATGTTTATTGTTGTGTAAAGCTATCATAAATCTTATATATCATAAACGTTAGTTCTCCTCTTGCAGTAAATAATACTTGGAATTATTTGTTCTGTATTTGAGGTCGAGAAATTTTGTTTGTTTCTAAAATAAAAGAAAACTGAACGATATCCTTTAAGTAACCATCATTCTTAAAAACGTAAAAAAAGAAACGAAAATTTAACAAAACACACCAATTTAAAAATCATAACTAAATAATTTAACAAAAAGCATTTGGACGTGTCTTCTTTCTTAGTTTAACCATAGCTTAACTTCAAACTTTAACCTCAATATCACAAGGGTTATTTCAGCCTGTCACAGTGTTAGAGGCTTTATCACGTAGACATTCGCATCTGGATCGTAGAGTCAGGACTTGTGTGAGTTTCCCCGACGCGCATAATTCCTCTCGCTGCTTTGTCTCCGCTGTTGAACTTTAAGGTTATGTTAATTCATGGTAAGTCACGTAACAATGATGTTGGGATGTAAAGATGTTGTTCTGAACATCTGTTTGTTTGTGCCTTGATTTATTTGTGGATAAGTTTAGGGTTGCTACGTGGGAGTTAGTTTAGTTTGGAGTAAAGAATGAAGCTGAGTTGTTTTTAAAACTTCCTTTGTTACTTTAATAAGTTTAATTGGATATTTATTATATTTTTATTAGAAACAATCGTGTTAAGGTTAAATTGAAACTTAAGTATCGCTTTTTTCAATAGAACTTCCTAAAGCTTTTCCAATTCGTTGTGAAATTTATTCAACAACTTTGATCCGATATTACATAGTATAAATAAAAGTTTTATATGCAACCTCAGGCTTAAGCAAGGTTGCTAAAAAAGTGAACACTAAAGGATTCTATCGGCAAGCGGGTATCACTCGTTGACACCTTTTACAGCAGGCTTATCCTGCGGCGATATTGCTGTTCTAAGCCGAGAATACATGGCATAAATATTTATTTTCTTTTATAAATTAAGAAAATATATACGAGAAAAATATATATTCAAACATGCATATCTATCCATTTTGTATTGGTTATTGTATATTTTAAAGCTAAATGGACCGACCATTCTATTTTTAAATTTTTGTTGCTTTACTTTTTCCTTTTCACTATGAATTTGTATTTTATTTTATATTTTTATGGTATTTTTTTTACTCCTAGCATCTTTTAACATTATCTTAAGTTATCACTTTTATACTGTTTTTATTACGTTTTTATTATTTAACTCATAGCACAAGACGAGTCGAGAAGGGTATAAATACTTAGCCCAAAATTTCGGGATAACATAACAATTATCACACAAATTAAATGCAAATAAAGATTGAACGCATACTCCAACCAAATACTGAAAGCTTGTAGTCTTGAATCATCGTAGCACGAAACTTTTCACTTGCTACGAATACTATAGACACATTTACAACATTACTGATTCTATTCTAATAAGCGCCCGCGTATTACATATACAACACTTAGTGGACACCGCACCTAGATTTACATACATTTGTATTTTGCAAGAGGTAAATACGAAAATATTTATTATGTTCATAAGTATGAACATACTATTCATAGTATCTGTCAGAATTTAATAGCGCATTAGTTTACTTATTTACTTGGACGTTCGAAAAGAGTTGCACTCGGTCAATAAATAAATGACACTCCTTACAGCGTAATTTTTTTTATTTTTTATATTGTAAGGATAGGACATTTGTCTTCCATGCCACCTGATGGAAAGTGCGCATGAAGACTATGGTGTTACACGTCCATCCACGAGAAACCTATTCACTTGACACTTAAATGGTCCAGGACTGTAGTGGTCAGGAAAAAGAGACGCAGGCAGATTGTTCCACTCCTTGGCAATCCGTACCAAAAAGGAACTATCGAAGCGATTTGTTCGACTTCTTGGTAGATCCAATATACCTAGTCGGGTCATAAGTTCTGTCAAAACCTCATATTTTTAATTTTCGAATACTGGCCAGAAATACGTTTACTAATTTTAAAAATAGAACGGTTGCGATTGTTGAAAATAAAAAAGAAATTATATTTTATTCATTTTCAAATATGGAGTGGTCGAGTAAAGAAGATAGAATCGCGGTTATCGCGTTGCACCGCTGTGTTTACGCGCCAAAAGAGATTTTCAATATTCTACAAAAAATTGAAAATAACGTTACGGTTCGTTTATCGTACTATTAAACGATTCACTGAAGAATCAAGCTTCGAAGATCGTAAAAGAAGCGGCCGACCTCGCACAGTTAGGACACCAGCGGTCATCAAAGCAGTGAAGGCGCGAATCGAAAGAAATCCCGTGCGTAAACAAAAAATCCTAGCTCACCAGATGGGGTAAGCAAAACCACGGTCAAAAGAGTGCTAAATGAAGACCTAGGACTACGAGCTTATCGTAAAAAGACCGGACATTTCTTAAACGAGCATTTAAAAAAAATTTGGCTAGAAAGATCCCGCGCTTTGTTACGACGGTACGCGGGAAAAAAATACCGCGAAATTCTTTTTTCGGATGAAAAAAAATTTAACATTGAAGAGATTTATAACAAACAAAACGATAAGGTGTATGCCCACAGTAGTGAAGAAGCGAGCGCGCGTATTCCGAGGGTCCAGCGCGGGCATTACCCTTCTTCATTCATGGTGTTCGGGCTGTACCGAACTTTAATGAATGCTATAGAATAAAACGATATAAACCGATTTAAACGAGTGTATTTGCCGAATGCTAGGTTAACACTGAAATAAATTATAAAGTAAATTGCTGTAATTGATTAATTAGGTATAAGTTGAAATATTGCTGATTATGGGTGTTCGATTGCAAACCGAACATACTCCCGACCACGAGAAAAAGAAAGTTTAAAATTCTAACATTGTATAAAATATGTAAAATTAAAAGTAAACCGTATATAAAACGTAAAAAACATGTTAAAAGCTTATGAATGTTTGTAAATAAAGGTACTAAATTAATAAAAAAACATAAAGTAAAATTTTTAAGAAATTTAAGCCTTAGAGTCCCCTAAGTTAAACAGAGTTCTCTACGATACTGAATATTTTACGTTTGGCGTTAGCCGCGGTAACGTTTCGCGCACTATCATCACTGCTTGTGTTTTGAGCTACACTGTTCACTACACTATTGAGATCAGCCATCGCCCTGATCTCCGGCGCCACGACGAGGCGGCGCGGGCGGCGGCGGCGCAGTCGCAGCCACGCCAGCGCCGCGCCGCCCGCAGCCGCGCACGCCACCAGCGCGTAGCTGACCGCGTACTGATGGATGTCATGCTGCGACAGCCCCTGCTCCCCTGTGTCTGCTGCTTTCATCTCTTTGATGTCATTTGCTAAGCTAATGATGGAGTTATTTAGCGAGTAACTTATGAGCTCATTATCGTCCTTATGTAAGGGTAAGGTTACGTTGATAATGTGGTTAAGTTCTGAGAGAGTCGGTATGATAAACTTAGTTTCTACGTTTATTTGTGGAATTTGTGGTCATGTGAGTACAATGTAATATCTTGACCCTTCACTTCGCAGGCAGGTCCCAAGTAAATAATGCCAGCTCCTTTTATCATTTGGGTGCTAACTTCTTGCTCACAAATTATGCGAAGAGGATATTCTTTGCAATAGCTGAACATGTAGGATGAAGGATTGTTCAGAGCTACCCATTTATCCTGACAGACTGCCTTTTTAATCTTGCATTTCCCGCTGCTATGATCTAATATGCAAAAGTGCTCATTCGTTTTTAAATGATGAGTCGGAGTTTGAAACTGACACAAGTATTGTTTATATTGTTCATGGCATTGAAGTAATTCATAACTTGTAATTAAAATGTATGAATCCTTTCTTAAGCTAATAGCGATGTAATCTGATAGCGGTATAGCTCCAATTTCGAACTCATTCACTTGCTGTGGAACACTTATTATTTTATAAAGTTCGAAGTAATCTCTGCTTATCAATGGGATTGTAATTTCAAATATTAAATAGTCTTGCGATATTCTGCTCTTAACCTTTAATAGTTTGTAGATGTTATACAAATCGCTTTTAATATTTTCAATAGGTAATGCTAGATCTTTTGACAAGTGACTCATAATATTAGTCAATTCAAAAGTTAATTGATTTGGGGTCAACAAGTGCACATTAAACTGTCCATGATATACATCAGTTAGGGTCTCTAACAGCACATCCTGAATTTGCTTCAGAGTTCTTAATAAATTAGAGGCCATAAAAGATGACATTAGAAACTCTGTGGATTCTGAAGTTATCTGCACATTTTTGTTAATAGCGTTCGTGGCTCTTTCTAACGAGTTCAAACGGCTGTTAATAATTTTATGCTGCTTTTCAAAAATCTGCTCTGTGCGTTTTAATAAATTAAATTCAGATTCTACGATGTTAGTTTGATTACGCCATAAGTTTGCTAAGTGATGCTGGTTGGTTCGAATCAGTTCAATGTCACGAGCGTATTGTTCAGCGAATCGTTCGTCTAGTACGCCGAACAAGCTGTTTGCAATATAACCCACACCGTTGATAAGACCGCGTTTGAGGCGCCGCCGGGCTTCCCCCGTGTATTGCTGAGTTAGTAAAAGCTGGTTGTAATATTGTAGTTCACCGTACTCGTACTTAAGTTGTAGTAATATCATATTACAATCATTGTTATTGATATCACATGTTTTTTCGAGATGTTTAAATATTCTGTTAAATGCTGCGTCTCCCTGCCAATATGGTGACATGTCATGATACACTACAATGGTCCATTTATCTCTAATCAACTGCATTTTCGATATTGGGTCAAAGTAGATTGATTGGTTGTTAGGCATTGATGTTATGTTATAAAAGGCTCGACAAGGCGTAACAGTGCAAAATAAGGTTAATAATGTGAATATAAAAGTGGAAACTGAAAGTTTGTTTGTTTGTCGTTTTGTCGATTGTTTTTCATGACCCTGAGTAGGTTTCGACGATGATTCTGCTGGTTGCTGATGACTGTTATCACTTGGTGAGGAGGTACTTGAGGATTGCTGAGTGTTTGAAATAGGCAAAACGGATATTTTTGTTATAGGCCGCTTGATAACACCGTTCTTTGTTTTAAGGCTTACGACGCGAACTAAGCCGTCGCTGCCGGGGTGCACGTCCATTACTTTCCCCATAGGCCACTTTCCTGGTATGCTGACGTCATGAATAATTGCTATATCACCGATTTGAATGTTACTTTCTGCTTTTAACCATTTGTTTCTTGTTGTTAATTGAGTCAAATATTCTAATTTCCATCGTTTCCACAAATCTTCGTTTAACTTTCTTATTAACTCCCATCTTGTTCTTGCGTCTTCGTCGGTGGCTATAACAGATAATCCTGCGCGTCCAGTTAGAAAGTGAGCTGGAGTTAGTACGTCTAAGTCCTCAATGTTCTCCGTTAACGCACATAATGGCCTTGAGTTCAAACACGCTTCAATTTGAGCAAGAAGTGTGGAGAACTCTTCGAATGTTAATTTTTGTGACCCTAGGACTCTTTTGAGATGATGCTTCATGCTTCGAACGGCTCTTTCCCAAAGACCGCCAGCGCTCGCCCAGGTAGGTGCATTGAAGTGCCATTGGATCTTCATCTCAGCTATTTCAGACAGTAGGTAACTATCATTGAAGATTTCGTTTAGTTGTTGTATCTCCTCATGTATTAATCTATTTGCTTTAATAAAATTTGTTCCATTATCACTATACAAATGGATAGGTGCCCCACGACGCGCTGACATCCTTCTAAGGGCTGCTAAAAATGCTGAACTGCTTAAGTCGGAGGCGAGCTCGAGATGTACTGCTTTAGTGACCATACATACAAAAACAACAACATATCCCTTTGTCGTCCTGATTCCTCGACCCTTGCTCGACTTTACCTCTACGAAGCCGGTATAGTCAACCCCTGTGTGGTAGAAGGGCGGAGCCTCGACTATTCTGTATTCAGGTAAGTCTCCCATCATTTGGGCATGTTTAATCGGGTCGTGTTTTTTGCATATAACGCACTTTCTTATTTGATTTTTAGTGACACTTATACCTTTTATAATCCAATAGCTTTTTCTCAAGTAGGATAAGGTAAGCCTAGCGCCACTGTGAAGGCTCTTTAAATGGGCTTCTTGTATTAAAAGGTAAGCAAGCCGTCCGTCGTGCGGTATGATGGCAGGATGCTTCATGTTAGTATCTAAATTTGCCCTTCTTAGCCTACCACCCACGCGAAGGATGCCTGATTTATCAATAATAGGATTTAAATTCAAAACTTTGCTTTTACAGTGAAAATGATTGTGTTTTTTATAATATGCAACATCGTCTTTAAATGCGTGCCGTTGTTCATTTATAATTACTAAATTAAGCGCCGTATCTAATTCCTGAGGTGTCAGGTAACTGGGTCTTTGACTTATGTTATTCATTGTAAACAATAACCGTGTTGCTCTTAATATCCATGCTAATATTCTTTTTGCTTTTGTAATAGAGTTGCTTTTTGTTAAAATATTTGCTATGATGTTTTCATGGTTATTAACCCTAGATAGCTAACCTTCTGGCGAAACCTGTTTAAGCTAACCATCCGTCGAAACGACGGGTGTTTTAAAAAGGCTTATTTTTTTATGAAGTACTTATTTTTTTTAACTTTTATTTAACTATATGGTTAAAACTGATTGTTTTAAATAAAACACTCGTTTTATTAATCAACTTTATTTATTTATTTATTAAAATATACCTTTTTTTTTTTTTTTTGTCTGGAGGAAAACATGCTGTCATGTCCCCGACCGCCCAAGGGGGAACGGTGGGGTATGTGGGGATGATCCGGCGGAAGGCCGAACCGACCCACTAAAAACCTCCAGGTGTACCTCCCCCGCCATAGTTGGAGCCCACGGTATCGCCAGTAGCATTGCCCGCGAGCCCCGGCGGATTGCGCTCAGCCTGAGCCGTGCGCCCCCCACGTAGGAAATGGCCCAGTACACGCGGCCATTTCCCCACTCATAGCCTGTATAGCCGCAGTAGGTCCCCTCACCCACCACGGCTGGCTATCGGGAGGGAGAAGGCGTCTCCTTCTCCGTCCCACCCTCCGCCCAGCCTAAACTAACCTATCCTAAAACCTAACCTAAAAACCTAACGTAAAACCTTATCTAAAATCTAACCTAAAACCTTACCTAAAACCTTACCTACAACCTTACCTAAAACCTTACTTAAAACCTATCCTAAACGAATTAACTTAACCTAAAACCTAACCTATCCTGAAACCTAACCTAACCCAATACGACGGCCTGGACGCCGAAGCAATCCGAGACCGCCGACCCCAGAGCATCCGGTGCACGACCAGAGCTCGCCGCCTCTGTGTCCTCATCGGTCCACTCTGCTATCAGAATGGTACCGAGAGGACCCACCCCGGGAAGGCGCAGCTGCCGCCTAATGCGGACAGACGCAGCGCGCCACCGCCGTAAGAGTGATTTCGCTTCACCCGATCGCTGGATTGCGACGGGCTACTGAGCCCCCTCGCCACGACAAGGCACACTCTACTTGGGGGGGTATTAAAATATACCTACTTTTTCTAAACATCTAAAAAAAAGGAACTTTTTGTTATTTATAATTTAAATTTGCAAAATTAAAAAAATAATTCTAAGCACATGTACTTTTTTTGCCATAATTGGACACATAGGAACACAAGCAGTACTAATAACATAAAAAAATATATTTTTCTTGAGCACAAGTGACACAAAAGTCAACTTTACGTTCACTACCTACATATCGGTAACTTGCAGTTGGCACAGACACTTTTAGTCATACGCTTTTTCTTATGGTGGCATTTCCCACACGTTCTTCTTTTGCGATTTTCATGAGAAAACGCCGGTGATTCCTCTTCAGGTATTACAGCAGTGGAAGTCGATGCCTGCAGGTCTCGGCTGGTGGATGGATGCATCGGATGGACTGGCGCTTTGTGTCGCGGTCACAGTCTTTTCAAACATCTTTTCACAGATATTTCAACGTTCGTCCATTTCACGATTTCTTCGCGAAATTTCGTTTGTGAAAAACTTTCCGAAACAAGATACTTCCTTCACCAATCCTCTACATAAACGGTTAGGTCCCCTTGCAGTGCGGACAATTTTCCTCGCCGACGTTCTGTTCGAGATGTTTCCTTTACTAGTAGCCCAAACATATCGATTTTTACCTCGAATATTCCTTTGAGGCTTTTTTTTTTTTTTTTTTTTATAATTGACTAAACCCGCGTTTGACCTCAATCTCACCTGATGGTAAGTGACGATGAGGTCGAAGATGAAAGCACACGGGTTTAGGAAGGAACTGGCTCTTTATACAATATTGCCGGAACACATTACCGCCGGAGCGGTAACATTTGGCGGCAGACTTTATATAAAGGGTGGTCGCTAGCCAGGCGGACCCAGAAGGGATCCTACCACCAAGCAAAAAAGAGGCAATTGAATTATGTTGTTCTCCAAAGTTTCAGAAGCAGGAGTATCAGGGCTTAAGTCTTGAGATGGAATCACACATGATTCTTCGGAATCAGACGGTTGATAATTTTCATCACTTTGTACCTTCGCCTTCCACCACAAGTCTCACTGGCTGAACTATCATCCAGAGCATCATCACTAAGTCCTTGCCAAAGCAGGTTAACTATTGCATCATCTTGCAATGAAGACATGATAAAAATCTAAAAATAAATAACAGATTTTGTTACACACTCACACTAAAAACTAACAGTAAAGCTAACCACCCGTCGAAACGACGGGCAAAGGTCTTGTACCTTAGAACCTATGACACTTACCTTACCAACGCGTGCGCCACTACAACGCTAGTGGTGACTACTTAGTTGACTAGGCTAAACAAAACCATTGAATGCACCGTTAAAAAAATATAGCGATATTATTTTACGCTGCCCGTCGAATCGACGGAGGTTAGCTTTCTAGGGTTAAAAGATTGTACGAGGTTGACCTTTATGTTACGTAACTCTTCACAGGTTGTAAATTCTGAACTTTTATGAGTAAAACTTGTATGATCAGCTAACCACTCGGGCCCTTTCCACCACAAGGGTAGCTTCATAAGTTGTGATGCATACAAGCCTCTGCTCGCGGAATCTGCTGGATTTTCGCTTGTATTTACGTACTGCCAACAACGGGACGGGATGATTTTAATAATTTTTGAAACTCGATTAGACACGTAAGTCTTCCACCTTCCGGGATCACCTTGTAGCCAGCCAAGTACAACCATGGAGTCACTCCATCCAAATACGTTTACATCTATATCTTCAAGGCTGTTTACAATTTTTGTTAACAATTGTGATAGTAATTCTGCTGCGCTCAGTTCTAATCGAGGCAATGATATTTTGTTAACTTTTGATACCGGTACTAGTTTTGTTTTGGCGGCTATCATGACTATGCTGTGATTGGATGTATTTCGGGCATAAACTACGCAGGCTATTGCTTTGGTTGACGCATCACAGAATCCGTGAAGCTGGATGGTATCAGTTTTCGTGCTTCCAATCCACCTAGGAACTTCAAAATTGCTTATATGCTTTAAATCATCCTTCATTTTGCTCCACTCAGCTATTAATGATTCGGGTACTACGTCATCCCATGATATATTTTCTTGTGCCCAAACTCGCTGAAATAAAAGTTTGAGTTTGACCACTACTGGCGCCAGCCAGCCTAGTGGGTCAAATATTTTTGAGATCTCAGATAATAGTTTGCGTTTAGTAAGTTTGTTTGTTGAATTTAATATCTCATAGCGAAATTTAAATTTGTCTTCCACGGGGTTCCAACCAATTCCTAAAGTTTTCGTAGTAAAATCAGATTTGAAGTTGAATAATTCTGCGGTTTGATCGTATTTTAAATTTTGTAAGATATTTTTGCTGTTTGATGACCATTTACGTAAGATGAAACCTCCTAATTTTAATAGTTCACAAAGCTCAGCCACTAGTTCTACCCCTTCTTGCTCGGAAAAGCATCCCCCGCACAAATCGTCCATGTAAAATTGATTTTCTAGCATTTTCGATGCCCTAGGAAACCGATGACGTTCATCTAATGCTAGCCTCTTTAGGGTCATCATAGCTAAGAACTGTGCGGCTTTGGTGCCGTATGTGACTGTGGTTAATTGATAAATTTGAAATTCCTTTTGCTGTGAATCTCTCCAAATTATATTTTGAAATGTTTGATCTTCCTCAGCCAGCCATACGCAACGGAACATGCGTTCTATATCTGCTGTAAATGCGTATTGATACCTCCGCCAGTTAATAATTAATGCTTGAAGGTCTTTTTGAAGGTTTGGACCTTTAAACATTAAATCGTTTAAGGAATAACCAGTTGTGGTTTTAGCCGAGGCGTTAAAAACCACCCTTAGCTTTGTTGTTGTTGCTTCTTTACGCTCGACACCATGGTGAGGTAGAAAATAGTTGAGTTGTGAGTTAAATTGCTTACAGGGTTTCATGTGACCCAGATCTTCATAATCTCTCATAAATGCTACATACTGCTGAGAAAGCTGAGTCTGCCTGCAGAGCCTTTTTTCAAGACTTTTGAATTGTGCTAATGCTAAATGCTCGGATTGACCTAGCTTCTCCTGAAAGTTTGTTTGCATTGGCATCTTAACTTCATAGCTGCCATCTGCGCGACGTTTAGTTGTGTTATTGTAAAAATCAACGCAATGTAAGTCATCAGCCGTCATATCTGAGCTTTCTGTAATGCTTTCGATTTCCCAAAATGATTTTATGTCTTCTAAATTATTAATGACAACATTGCATTGAAAGGACTTGAGGATAGGTCCACACAAAATCCAACCTAAGTGTGTTTGTTGCGCTATTGGCTGGGACTGCTCTTGGCCTCGTATAATTCCACTCAGCATTATATTTGCATAAACGTCTGCTCCTAATAATAAGTCTACAGGCCTGCTAATATAAAACTTAGGATCCGCCAGCTGTAAAAGTTCTAAGTACTGCCAGGATGGTTTGCTTAAAGATTGATTAGGTAGTTGCTTAATAAGATTATTCATAATAAGAGCGTCCGTTTCAAATGTAAAATCGTTATACATAGATTGCCCTGTTATTGTTATTACACCCTTACACTGATTTTGCTTTTCGCCTACGCCGAAAATAGAGCCTTTACATTTGCGCCTTTTTAACTTAAGTAATTGTGCAGCGTGTTCTGTTACGATTGAAATCTGTGATCCCTGATCTATAAGTGCTCGCATGACATGCTGAGAACCATCGGCCGCAGTCATCTTAATGTTTGCTGTCGCTAATAAAACCTCTGAAGCTTCATCGATTGACACGTGGCTAGTCCCAATCACGTTCTCTTGGTTGCTTAGTGGGGCAGCGGATGTGCTAGGCAAGCTATAATTATGTTTGGAAAATGCATCGTGCAATAAACTATTGTGAAATTCTGAACAGCTACGGCAACGTTTTAGTGAAAAACATTTACTTTTATGCTTAAAAAGACAATTTTTGCATAAATTCAATTTTGAAACAGCTTGCAACCTCATATCCGGTGCCATTTGTAAAAACATATCGCAATAACAAAGGCGGTGATCTTTGAAACAAAGTGGACATTTAATATTAGTTGAAATATGCATTGATTTCGGTTTTAAATAATTGGAATTAAAGTTAGGTTTTTCAAAATTATGCCTTCTTGCTTGATTATTGTGTTGACCTGAATTCAAAAAGTTAGTTTTAGGTAAATGCGTTTCCTGTTTCCGGCGAGCCGATTCTAAATTTGTGAATTTCTGTTCTAGAAAATTCATGAATTCAGCTAATGTAGGTAGATCTTTAGGGTTGCTGATGGATTCTACATAACCTGATAAAGTTTCTGGGTCTAATTTTTGTTGTAAAATATGAACGATGATGGGATCCCATGTACTTATGTCAATATCAAGGTTCTTAATCCCATTAAGCGCTTCTGTTACGGTGTCGTGCATTTTCTTAATTAAATTAAAAGATTGTTGCTGTATAGTAGGCAAACCCATCAGGAGATTCATGTATGTGGAGAATATAGCCTTTTTGTTGTTATATCTATTATTTAAAATATCCCAACATATACCGTAATTATCTGTGCTAATAGGCAAGTGACGAATCAAGGTTTCTGGCTCACCCTTAACTTTGCTTTTTAGATATTGCATTTTTTGGGCTCCTGACAGTGACGGATTCGTATGGATAGTCTCCGTAAAGAGATCCTTAAACATGACCCAATGCTGATAACTACCCGTGAATATTGGAATATCCATTTGAGGTGTAGTTTGCTGTCTGTGTGCCGCTGACCACAGTTTGCTATTAAGGGATTTAACCAAGTTATTAAATGTGGTTTCATGTTTAGAAAAAAGTTCTTGATAAACCTCATCTGGCTCTTCCATGGTACCTTCTATGTCCCAGTGAAGTGCATCAATTGTTGACCACCGTGAATGCAGAGTTTTTAGAGAGTACTCATATTCCCATTTTTCGTTAATGCTATCTATGTTAATGTTACCTATTGTCCTCGAAAAGGCTTTGAAGTTAATGCCTTGTTTTTTGAGGAGTTCTCTGACCTTAATTTTAATGGCGGCTGATTTTTCTTGTTGCAATAATGATGGTCGAGATTGAACCTCAGGGTCTCTTTGCTGTATATGCTGAGTAGGTTTCAAAAACGTGGTTTCGACCCCCTTGCTTTTGTCTACAGAACCTAACGGCGAACTGCTTCCTATTACCGTTGGCAAATTATGTTTGCTGGTCCCTGCTACCGGGTTCGGTATTTCTAGTGCTTTTTGACCCTCTTTTATATATTTGATGGCGGAATCATATAATCTATTAGCCGTTTCATATTCCGAATTGATTATATAGGGATGTTCTTTTATTTCATCATATTGGCATAACTGAATATGATTATTCTGAAATTCCGACCACAAATTATCGAGCGTAGATAACCTCCTCTTAAAATAATCTGGAGACGACTTTCTCTCAGAACTATCTTTTTTCAAATTAATTAGAAGCCGATTAATGGCATCATAAGTTGTTTTTTGGTTTTCAATAAGGTTATCTAACTCCATCACGCTTAATAATATGGAAAGCTCTTACTTGAATGCTGCTGATGCTGGGAGGACGCTGGATATCCTCTTAACTGCTACTCTGCTGCAGAATTCCACGAGCCTCCAACGTTTCTCCAAAGTATGCTGGTTGAAGGCAGATAAGCCTCCAAGGGTTTGCTGGATGTTGTCTACTTGCTATTTGAAGGCAAGGCGCCTCCAAGGTCTGCTGGATGAAAGCCGTGAAGCCTCCAAGGGTATGCTACTTGACCAAGTTTCTTCCGAGAAACCTGAGTGCACTTTGAAGGAATTACACCCCCAAAGATTGCTAATAATGGAAGCCGATTAAACTTCACAAAAGTACTGTTAAAATTGCTGATTACTCGCACTGCGAAACACTTTCACCACCAAGTATCACACGCGTACGATGAAAGATCCCGCTAGTACGGTAGCTCGAAGGACCAATATGTTCGGGCTGTACCGAACTTTAATGAATGCTATAGAATAAAACGATATAAACCGATTTAAACGAGTGTATTTGCCGAATGCTAGGTTAACACTGAAATAAATTATAAAGTAAATTGCTGTAATTGATTAATTAGGTATAAGTTGAAATATTGCTGATTATGGGTGTTCGATTGCAAACCGAACACATGGTTTGGCTTGGAGTCTCATATTCAGGCATAACTGAGGTGTTTTTCTGTGAAAAAGGTTTGAGAACCAGTGCCGTGGTTTATCAAAATACTGTCCTGACAAACACAGTGGAACTTCTTTCTCAAACAATATTCAAGAACAGACATTGGACATTCCAAGAGGACTCTGCACCGGCTCATAAGGCACGAAGCACGCAAGACTGATTGACCGCCCGCGGAATTGACTTTATCCGGCATGAAGACTGGCCCTCTTGTAGTCCAGACTTAAACCCACTGGACTACAAGATATGGCAATATTTGGAGGAGAAAGTCTGTGCTAAACCTCACCAAAATTTGGAGTCTCTGCGAGCATCTCTGGTTAAAGCAGCGGCAGAAATAGATATGAATGTGGTGCGTGCAGCGATCGATGACTGGCCGCGTAGATTAAGGACATGTGTCCAAAACGGGGGAGGCCATTTCGAATAATGTAATTAAAATTATATTGTAAATTTAATAACCTTTCATTTCATATATAATTTTTAAGTAATTGTCAAAAGGTGTATCAGTAATAACATTAAAAGTTTTTGACAGAACTTATGACCCGACTAGGTATAGGGATGGAAGTTCTGTCTGCGTCTGGTAGTCCGGTGGTAAAGAGGGGTGGGTTCAATTTGGTCAAAAAGAGCACTCGCACACTCACCAAAATGTAGCCGATAAAATATTGTCAAACAAGCAACCTTACGACGATGCTCCAGCGTCTGCAATTTTTATTTGTAAGGTTGTTGTTATTTATGATTTTACGGGCTCTTCGGTCAACAGAGTCTAGCGCTTCGAGCTGGTATTTGGCAGAACCATCCCAAAGGTGACTACAGTACGACCTCACTTGGGCTGTGTATGAGTTGAGCAGCCGTTCAGGGCTGAAGTACCGCCGGACCTTCGAGATGATACCCAATTTTTTTGAAGCCGCTTTTGCCATAGACCCAATTTGTTGACCGAAGTTTAATTTGGACGTTAAAGTGACGCCCAAAAGCCCTAGTTGGTCGGTGATGGGAACAGATACATTCTGGAAAGTGGGCGTAAAAGTAAAGGTGCTCTTTTTTGCAGAGAATAGACACGCTTGTGTTTTGGAGGCGTTGAATTTGACCAGGTTAGATTCGTTGAATAGAAAGTTTAAAAAAAAAGTTGTCGATAAGGACGCGGCCATCGTGGTTCCTTTAAACAACTGCGAAACCGTGATAACAACAGACGATGCATGTTTTGTCTTGCTCCCGCTTAACTTGCTTTTTAGGATCTTGTTAGGTTCGTAAACAAATAGTACATTACTGCAGCGGTCGGCAAGAGAGGCATTAATGGACGAACGTGTGAATGTGCAAAGCCGAGGCCCACATATGTAAGTCCATCAATGCCTAGTTGCGGCCAAGGCTTGTACACTACTTTTCTCAAATAATGCGCGGAAATTAAACTAAATAGTAAAATTCAGAACTTTATTTTGAAAAAAAATGTACGTATTAAATGTACATTTCTTAAAATGTATAGTTTTTTAGGCGCCAAAGTATTTATTTTTTCTATTTTATTTTTCTATGAGCAAGCCAGTTCAAAATTTAAATTAAACCTTTGATAAGTAACCCCTTTGGTCGCCATGTTGCGAGGTAGAAGATCGTTCCATTTTTAAATTACATGACAAATATGATTTTACATAGTAATTTATTTGGCCGCTAAACGCGACAGTTATGGATTTTCATACAACTATTTCCGGCTGCTGCATGATCAGTACAACAAGTTCGATGAAGAAGGTTGTCAAAATAATGCTCAAATTGCCAAGCATGTTTGAGAGATATTAATTGGATACTAGCTGACCCGGCCAACGTTGTTTAGCTATATAAATAAATAAAAAAAAACAGATGTTGGCCGATTCTCATAGATACCGGATAAGCACAAAAAATTTCATCAAAATCGGTCAAGCCGTTTCGGAGGAGTATGGCAATGAAAACTGTGACACGAGAATTTTATATATTAGATGTCAGACAGTGCCATCTAGCCCTTATAGCTTGTGTTATAGGTGCTGACGCAAAGTATTCAATGCAACCATCCATAAATAGTCGAATCGACAAGATAAATATTATTTGGTTATTTGATCATATTATGTAAGCTAATATGCGCACAATAATAGAAAGAATTCCTCGAATTGATACCATGATTAAGACCACAGAACCAAATATGTCATAATCTTATTAATGTACATACACTAAATACCATATTCTAAGAAAATATCGACAAAAGGCCCGATTTATCGTTGTCGACGGTAGCATGCTAGCCCCGCTGGTGGTGATATATTCCGGCAATTTTTTGCAGAGCCAGTTCTTTCCTGGGCCCATGTGCTTTCATTTTCAACCTCACTTACGCGGGCTTAGTCTTTAGTAAAAACTAAAAAAGCTCACAAATATTTGCATTGTGCGGAAATTGAATTTAATGATTCGAAGAACATGAAGCCGCGACCTGGCGTCCGAGGCTGACAGGGTTGCCTATCGCCATATAGGTCGTCAAAGAATAAAAAGCGATGCTAGTCTAATACAAATCCATCTCAACATCTGAATACAACTTTTAAATAACAGATGCTTTTGGAAAGACTTAGTCACAGACGGATTAGTAATCATAATAAAATGAATAGCTCTAAAAACCGATTCGAAACTTTATTTTTAAACTTATACAATTAGCAAATTGTTTGCCAAAATTCTTGTAATGATCTACTTCTTGTAATCTCTACAGCCTCAGTATTCTCAGAAGTACTCGATTTGAGTCCCGGTCGGCAGACTTTGAGATACTAAGTTTCCAAACTAATTCGGTTCCAGGTAAATCTAAGCGCCCTGCCCCTACGCACTAGCGGTTGACTGCAGGGGCGCAAACCGCGCGGATAAACGCTTTTCCAGTTTAGTATTGAATAGAGAATGTACAACGTTAGTCACAGCCATTGAGTTACTACGTATGTACTTACGTTCTATAGAAGACATTGCCTTTATTTGAGGTCAAGAGGCTCACTCAAACGTTTTCTAGTTCATGTGTGTGATAGGCCACACGTTTTTTTTGTTAATAAACATTGAAAAAAATCCGTTGCTTTGTATTATGATAATGCAATAATAGCTTCAATAATATTTTCAAGCGCAAAGAAATAAGTTTTCACCTATGAAGTATACAAATTTTATTATTTTTAAATAAAATATGAATAATTTTATAACAGTCATCCTGTTCAATTATTCATAAAAAACTAAGATCATATAGATGGTAAACGTAGGTAAAATGCTTAGCGTATTTAAATTAAATATTGTTTTTTTTTGTCTTGTAATTACGTGCTCAGTGCAAGAGCCATCGAATGATTCGACCGCTTCAGGCAGTTTTATCGCGGCTAACCACTAGGGGGCCAACTGTGAAGAATCCCCGTTGAATCCACGTTCAGTGGTTGGACCGCTCAATCGAACCTAGCCTAGCCTAGTGCGTACGACCGTTAAGATCCCTCCTGATTTCGGGAAGTGGTCAGTATTAAATAATAAAAAGGTTCATTTATTTGGTTTGGTTACTCAATTATTAAGAGAAAGTCTTAGTTAGTGTGAGAATCAAAATCTTAAAGATACGCGCACATTACGAAGGGTCGCTGTGCGGCGCGACGGACTGCACCGGATCATTGGGAAAACTGTTAGCCTAGCAAATCGTACGTATGAGAATGGTTTTGTTACGGCCGCTGCTTATTACCAATCACTAGACAAAACCGTTAAGTGACCTTGTGGTATTCAGGAATAGTGTGCAGTGAAGACTGGTCTGCGGTCGCCCACATAGATATGCGTGTCGTTAAAGGTGATTAATCCTACTGGCCCACGCTTTGTGGTGCCCCTTCAACGTCCACCTGGCTAGCGACCATCACCCTCCATAGATAACCTGCTGCCGAATATAAAAAATCATAATAATAAATATTTCTGACACTCCCACAACATTATCTAGCCCAAATGAAGTTTCTTAAAGAACTTGTGTTATAGATACTAGATAAATGATAAACTTAAGAAATATATAAAAATCCATGACTTGACGAATAATATCTGTGCTCAATGCACAAATATCTGCCGCCGCCGGGATTCGAACCCAGAACCTCTGGCATAGAAGGCAATGTATATTACCACTACACTACACCAGCCGGTCGGTGATATGTTTGGGCAATATTTTATGGAGAGCCTGGTAACCTGTTAACCCGTGTGCTGTGATCCATCTTCACTCACCATCATGTGATATTGAGGTCCAGCGCTTTTTCAGTCACCAATAAAACAAGAAGTATGAGCAATCTTGCTGCATTATAACACTGTTTCTGACTCGTAACTCGTTCTTGATTGTAGCGGGATCCAAGGCACCAGATACGGTGCATTTAATACACTTATGCGTATCTTCCTCGGAAACTGTATTTTAGTACACCCGCTTCAATGTTTTTTTTAATTTTAAAATAAAAGAAGAACATAACATAATATTCACGAAAAAATGTGTAATATTTTCAATGAAATGCTGTGTCGTGGTAATTATGTTCATCAACAGCTTTTATATAAAAAGTTTTCAGTATCTTTATTTTTTTGGACTGAGCGATACTAATATAACTAATAATAGTACGTTTATATCTTTGAAAAAAACAATTCATTTTTTGAATTTTTACACAAAATACAACCCTGTATAAACTAGAATTATGCCAGTTAGGTAATCAGAAACTCAAACAAAATACTAAGAATATGTTTTTTTGATGTCAATAATTGTTATAACCAATAATGTTTCCAACAAAAAAGGCTTATTTTCTTCCTAATATTATTTACCCACTACAGGCTCAAAATACAAGTCGCGAGTCGCACATCATGCTGAAGATGTTTATTCTTATTACATCTCGTATATTTTCCACACAATGTGCTGGTGCCGTTTTCCCTTCTTAGCGTGTCGCTAAAATTGCGCTCTTATGTGTGAGGGGGAGTATTGGCTTTTTTTGGTGTTTGCTTGAATTATTTGAGTAAGAATTATTGCTGTGACAGTTAAACGGTACTTTGAAATTCTGAAGGTAATCTGTTTTATTAAAACGCCAAGAGATGCCGGAAAAATACAAACTTACATGCTTATCGTTTCTTTTAACAAAAAAATGTGTTTGTACCACTGGGAAAAATATAGAGGAGCTGCCCTATCCAGTTTTCTCTAGGGACTCAAGTGAAGCCTACGGGCGGGGTGCGGGAGGGGTAAGCACGGGTTATGGCCAATCATAGCCAAACAGGCGATGGCATTAGTCACCTAGTAGCGAGCAGTAAAAACCGGTTGAAACAAAACCTTTTTTCAATTTCATACGTTCCAAATCTGTTAGAAAAAAACCGCGAAAAGTATTTCTACTTGAAGCTAGTGCCACGCTTAGCCGGCAGACTAGGTGGGTTCGGAGGTTAAACCAAATGAAAAAAAGGAATAACTTCGGTTTAACAGTTATTTAATTACTTTCCTCGGCTAAGTTATAAGGTAACAATGTTAGTGGAGCACTGGCCTGTTGTTTGAAGTTGTGGTCCTCGTGCCGGTGTTCTGCTCCAGGCGCGTCCCTTTTAACCAAATTCCAACAATGCAGGTTCTTCTCGGTAGTATTCTGCACGTAGGACTTTAGGGTAGTAGTTGTTCCTCACGTGCTTGTTAGGATTATATATATGCAGGATTATATATTCCGCTTTAGATTTTAGTCCTCTCCTTGAACTTTACAACTTAGTCCTCTCCTTGAACCTGGAATGCACGGCGAATAGAAAGGGCGTTAGTCGCGTTAACAAAATGGCCGACACGACGCTCACGGCACAAAGGTCGCAGTGTCTCCATAAGGAAGTTAGGAAAGGTATTCTAGGGTTACACATAGTTACTTTACAATTTAAGTTAGAACACCATAAGAATAAACATTATAGAACAATAAGGGACAACTCACCCGGTAGACGGGATAACTAGCTATTGTATTATTTCAGTTTTTTAAGCGCGTCCGCTCTCAGTTGAACACGAAACGAAATGGCCGAGGCTGAGGCGCCCGCAGGGAGGGAAAAGAACGAGTTGGTTCTCAGGCAGCGTTGCGTTCATTCCCCATAGTGAATGTTATGTATTTTAAAGTTATTCAACAGGCAAAGAATTAAGCTATTAAGTATGCAGATTGCTACAGTACCCCCCGACAAAGCGAAGGATTTGGCGTACTTGTATGCAAAATCCGACTAATACTACTATTTGGACCTACTATTGTTTCTCTCATACATCTTTCATACTTCACGCAACATTCATTCATAGCCATACTGTCATCATATCATATTAGGATGATTTGAGACCCTTTCAGACAGAGAACAATCCTTTTAAAACAAGATTGTGCTCAAACAGCAAGTCTTTATTTGGTAGATTTAAATAGTCATTTAACAAATCATTATTCTTTTAGGGAATAGTTATTGAAAAAGAACAATCCTTTTAGGTCAGATTGAGCTCAAACAGCAAGACTCTGTTTTAGTAGATTTAAATGTGTAGGCATTTAAAAAAAATTTTACTCTTTTAGAGAATAATATTTAATAGAGAACAATCCTTTTAGGTCAGATTGTGCTCGAACAGCAAGACTCTGTTTTAGTAGATTTAAATGTGTAGGCATTTAAAAAAATTTTACTCTTTTAGAGAATAATATTTAATAGAGAACAATCCTTTTAGGTCAGATTGTGCTCGAACAGCAAGACTCTGTTTTAGTAGATTTAAATGTGTAGGCATTTAAAAAATTTATTACTCTTTTAGAGAATAATATTTAATAGAGAACAATCCTTTTAGGTCAGATTGTGCTCGAACAGCAAGTCTTTAGTTTAGTAGATTTCAATGTTTAGTCATTAAAAAAAAATGTATTCTATAGGGAACAATGATTTAATAGTTATTAAGATAAGATAGATAGCTAAGTCTTTACTCTAGGAGGTTTTAATTGAGTAGTTAATAAAATTCATTATTCTTTATAATTAGTGAGTTTGAAATCTTTGATGTGGTATGATCCTAGTGGTTTCCCAGACATGTCGGCTAGTTCATAAACAAGTGGAGATAGTTTTTTAATGATTTTACATTTAATAAATTTTGGTGCGAGTTTTTTGTTAAAATATTTGTCCTTATCGCTTTGGTAAAATGTTTTTCTCCAAATCACATCACCTATATTAAATTCTGCAGGTCTCCTACGTAGGTTATATTGTTGACAGTTTCTGCTGTGAGCGTGCAATAAGGAAGCTTGCACCTTATTGAAGATGCTAGATAGTACACCTATGTTATCAGCATAACAATCGCGCGGTTGAAAAACAGGATGGTCATCGCTTTCCTTGCCAAGGTAGTATGATCCACATGTTACTAACTCACGTCCATAGACTAAGAATGAAGGAGTGTAGCCAGTAACCTCATTCACCGAACTATTAATAGCAAATTGTATTTTGGGTACTAGTTGATCCCAGATACGCTGATCATTTGATATGAATGACGATATAGCAGTCATAATAGTTTTATTATATCTCTCAACTGTGTTCACATGCGGAGAGTATTTAGGGGTGAAGTGGAGTTTTGGAACCTTATATTTTTCAAACATTTGTTTTAACGTAGCACTAATGAACTGTTTTCCGTTATCGAGAATCACGGTAGAGGGAATCCCATGTATGAGGAATACATGTTCTTCTATAATTCTAGTGACTATTTCAGCTGTTGCACGCTTGATTGCAAACAGCAGACAATATTTACTGAAACAACATGTAACTACCAGGATGTAGGAATTCTGCTTTCTGGTAGTCGGTAGAGGTCCTACTAGGTCGACGCTAATAGTTTCGAAGGGTCTAGAACATTGTTTCGGCCTACCCATTTCACCCAGCGGTGCATGGTTCTGGTGCTTGTGTGCAATGCATGTGTCACAAGACGTTACAAATTTTACGACGTCCGCATGCATTCCCGGCCAAAAGTATTTTAGGCTAAGGCGTTTGAAGGTTTTAAATATGCCTAGGTGACCGGCTGTTGCCTCCGAATGATTTTCAGTAATAATGTTGTGTCTTGACTCTACAGGAATCACTTCTTTCCACTCGAATTCTCTGTGTAGGACAGATTTAGTCTGCATAAAGCGAAATAAGCGATTGTCTCTAATAGCATAGTTAGGAAAAGACGTAGGCGAGTTCTGACAACCTTGATAGATATTCAGATACCATTGATCTGTAGTAGTTGGCATTGTGAAGTTAGTAGAACTAGCAGGTGTGGTTGGTACGTTATTGATAGCTGATATCTGACAAGCCCGAGACAAAGCATCAGGTATGACATTATCAATACCACGGCGGTGTTTTATTTCAAAGTTAAACATAGAAAACCTAACGCCCCAACGAGCTAAACGACCAGTAGGGTTGTTTAAATTAAGAAACCACTTAAGAGCTGAATGGTCAGTATAGACTGTGAATTTTTTACCATTGTCCAAGTAGCATCTCCAGTGTTCTAGTGCTACTAACACTGCTAAAGCCTCTCGCTCAGTGATGCTGTAGTTCCTTTCTGGTCTTGTTAATGTACGACTAGTGTAGGCAATTGGATGCTCAATGCCATCTATGGTTTGGGTTAATAGACCTCCAACACCATAGTCGCTAGCGTCTGTGTGAACCTCGAATGGAAGATCAAAATTTGGGCAAGAAAGTATAGGAGCGGACACTAATAGCTCTTTTAGCTTGGTAAACGACTCGTCAGCTTCTGTAGTCCATACAAAGGGATTAGTTCTTTTGTTGGTAGACGTTAGTTTATTTAAAGGACCAGCTATTGTACTAAATTGTGGAACAAATTTACGATACCAAGAGGCTATACCTAGAAATCTTTTCACCTCTTTTTTATTTTTTGGTGTCGGGTAATTAACAATAGTGTTGATTTTTTCTGGGTCGACATGAAGGCCGCTAGAATCGACGATATATCCTAAGTATTTAAGTTCCCTACGGAAAAACACAGATTTTTCAAAATTTATAGATAAATTTGCTAAGGTTAGTTTTTTAAGTACTTTTAATAATAGAGAAATGTGGCTGTCAAAGTCAGAGCTAGCAATTACTATATCATCTATGAACACGAAGACAGAGTTCTCGAATTCAGGACCATAGAACAGCGTATCGACTAGTCTTTGTTGAGTAGCGGGTGAATTTGTTAATCCGAAAGGCATAGTAACAAATCTGAAGGTTCCCCGACGTGGAATATAGAAAGCAGTCTTATTTCTATCATTCTCAACTATAGGTATTTGCCAAAACGCTCTAGATAAATCTATACTACTTAGGTATTTGGCGTTTTTTAAGTTGTCTAAGATGTCGGCTATGTAGGGTAACTTATATGCGTCTTTCTTAGTAACTGAATTAAGCTTACGGCTATCTAGACAAAACCTTAGTTTGCCGTCTTTTTTAGGTGTGAGTAAGACCGGTGAAGACCAAGGGCTTTCACATTCTTCAACCACTCCCAGGACTAACATCTCATCTAATTGTTCCGATAGGATACGCTGTTTTTCAGGAGAAACACGATAGTAGCGTTGTCTAATGGGTGGTGAATCGCCAGTGTCGATTTGGTGACTAACTAACTGTGTTCTACCTAAACCACGTTTTTCAGTAGAAATGTCTTGAAACTGGGCAATAACGTTGTCGGCGACTGTACGTTGGGTCTCGGATAGTTCTTGATAAGATTGTAGAAATAGCGATGGTTCTTCCTTTATTGTCACTTCATTTAAATTAGTACAAGATTGAAGTGAAATAGAATTACAAAATTTAGGGAATAGTTTAAATTTTTTCCAAAAATCTATACCTAGTATTAAGTTTGTTTTTACAGAAGGTACCACATAAACCTTCAGTATGTGAAACTGATTTTCAAAGGAAATTGGTAGATAAATACAACCAGTAGCAGGCAGTCGCTCACCTCCAGCGGAAGTAAACGTTATAGAGGCGTTGGTGTGTAGCACCAAACCCAAGAAGCTAAGTTTTTCATGGCAATTGTTACCTAAGATGCTAACTGAAGAACCAGAGTCCAACAGACCAGTAAGTTTAGAACTACCTACTCCAATAGTTGCATATGGACGCATGTCATGATTAGATTTATTGTTATTTACTGTTGTAATGTAGTAACTAGTAAAGAAAATTTTTAGAGTTGTTAGCCAGTTTTTCCAGTCAATTTCATTAAAGTTTTTTGACTTTTTAGTACAAGGTAGGATAGCACTACCATTACAACAGGAAGAAATTAGTTTTTTGACTTATTATGAGGGTGGCATTTAGTGCAATTCGGATATTTAACATCTTTGTTACCGCATTTAAAACAAATTAGAAACCTTTCAACTTTGCACCGTCCTAAGGAATGTTCTGTAGTTCTACAGCGTGGACAGTAGATTTTCCTAGTGTGGGGTTCCGTATAGTTAATCGAAGCTACATTTACTTTGCTTTCCGAATATTTATTATGAGAATTATTGTCTTTATAGAAATTAGGTTTAGGATAATTATAATTAGATTTGTAGTTGCTATTATTATTTTTAAATTGATAATGAGTTTTAGCTTTGGAAGTGCTAGGTTCGTTAATTGATAAAAATGCCAGATCAGGGGCTAAAGTTTCAGATGAAATCCTAGGTGGTTCTTTAAATTGTGTAGTGAGTGATTGCATTCTTTCAAAGTTCCTACAGACTTGTTTAAGATTCGAAATGATATCAATTGATGAGGAATTTGCAGCTAGTACACTTGCATAACAAGGTCTAATATTGTGCATTAGGATGTTTAGTTGTTCACTCTCGGGAACTTTGGTTTTGAGTCTTGAAAACAATTCAGTCATTTTAGAAAAATAAATTATAATATTCTCAGTTTCACCTTGTGTTCGGTTACGAATTTCCGCTAGGAGACGATAGTCGAAGTCGAACTGGCTAAAATCCTCAATTAGTAAAGCTATTAATTCATCCCAAGTGCAAACAGTATCCCTAACGCTACGATACCAATGTAAGGCATCGCCAGTAAATATCTCAGTTGCATAAGATAACAATTTAGATGGATGGATATTTCTAGTGGTGCTATACTCGTTCACTCTCTGTCTAAAGGCGTGTACACAAGATTTACCGTCAAATTTAATTTTTTGAAGGTCATTAATGTGAGAACGATCACAGTTAACAGACATCACAGGTGTAGGGTTATCAGAAGTTGTTTGTTCGCTCTCTATTGCAGGATCACAGCTAGAACTTGCCAATTTATTTAAATTATTTAATTTGTTCCTAATCTTATTTAAGTTATTTGATAATAAATTTACTTTTTCTGTATGTTTAGGTTCAGAACAATCTATACGTTTTAAGCGATAATATAAATGATTGCACAATGCTGTAGTGCGGTTGAACAAACTCTGTTCAAATTTATCCTCAAGTAGTTTTAATTTGTTCACAAGTTCAGTAAAAGAAATGTTAGCGCCTGTAATATCTATCTCCGGTTCGATGCCTGAGTCGACTATGTCAGGTGTAGGTATTAATGGTGTTAATTTATTTATCTGCCTGCGTAGTTCAAGCACAGTATTTGCAGGTTCCTCGCCTCTAATAAGCACTTCGTAGGTTAATTCATTTTTGTTTAGCAAAAAAAATTGAATAGGGTGAGTTCCCATGTTCAAAGATGTTTATACTACTAAGTTAAACAATATTTATAGTTAAAAGGAATTAAATGGTGTTCTTTACAATTAATTCAAGCAAGAAACTACGCTTAGGTGATATTATTTGTAGAAAATTTAGTTAATTAGAGAGAAAAATTAAAGTTAGCAATTTGGGGACGTTAAATTAATGCAAAATTACAAGTAGTTTTAGTAGAAAATAAACAATATTAGTGTACAAACTGTTATGTATTACAAATGGTAATGATTTAGATGTACTGGTTAGAGCAGTATAAAAGTTTTTTATATATACTGGTTAAAACAGTATAAAAGTTTTAAGTTTGTCTAAACCCGCGTTTGACGTTAATTTTACAAATTGATAGTTAGGAATTAATATACTGTAGGTTAAAAATTAGAGCAACAATTAGAATTAAACAAGAATTTAAATTAAAACACAAATTAGAGTTTCAACAAAAGCATACGGGTTTAGTAGAGGTGTTATGAAGATGGAGAGAAAACCTCTGTCCCTTAACTGACTTTTACAGTATGCCCGGGAAGAAAAGCAGCTGGCACACTCTACGTTTTTCTTTCACTCCCAGTCCAGCATGGAAGTAATTGTTAACAATTTTGCATTTGCACAAAAAAACTATATAAAAACGACGTTAAGCAATTATTTAGAATCTACAAAGAGAGAAGTTAATTAATTTAGACTAGTACGTAACAGTTTGCACACTCACCCACGCGTTCACACGTTTAGGTTATGTGAACCCGTAGAATTTAGGAAATGACGAGCTTTGGAAAGTAATTAAACCACGTTGTAGGCGCCACTGCCGCGCTTAGCCGGCAGACTAGGTGGGTTCGGAGGTTAAACCAAATGAAAAAAAGGAATAACTTCGGTTTAACAGTTATTTAATTACTTTCCTCGGCTAAGTTATAAGGTAACAATGTTAGTGGAGCACTGGCCTGTTGTTTGAAGTTGTGGCCCTCGTGCCGGTGTTCTGCTCCAGGCGCGTCCCTTTTAACCAAATTCCAACAATGCAGGTTCTTCTCGGTAGTATTCTGCACGTAGGACTTTAGGGTAGTAGTTGTTCCTCACGTGCTTGTTAGGATTATATATATGCAGGATTATATATTCCGCTTTAGATTTTAGTCCTCTCCTTGAACTTTACAACTTAGTCCTCTCCTTGAACCTGGAATGCACGGCGAATAGAAAGGGCGTTAGTCGCGTTAACAAAATGGCCGACACGACGCTCACGGCACAAAGGTCGCAGTGTCTCCATAAGGAAGTTAGGAAAGGTATTCTAGGGTTACACATAGTTACTTTACAATTTAAGTTAGAACACCATAAGAATAAACATTATAGAACAATAAGGGACAACTCACCCGGTAGACGGGATAACTAGCTATTGTATTATTTCAGTTTTTTAAGCGCGTCCGCTCTCAGTTGAACACGAAACGAAATGGCCGAGGCTGAGGCGCCCGCAGGGAGGGAAAAGAACGAGTTGGTTCTCAGGCAGCGTTGCGTTCATTCCCCATAGTGAATGTTATGTATTTTAAAGTTATTCAACAGGCAAAGAATTAAGCTATTAAGTATGCAGATTGCTACACTAGATAGCGCAACATTTTTTCGCGGCGTAAAAATCACCTAGGTAACAAATAATAATTTGGAATTTTGGACATAAATAATTGGAAAACAAACAATTTGTAAAAAATAATTATGAATGAAATTGTTGGTTAGTTAATTTGATTTGGATTGTCAAAGTAATTCTTTGATAAAAGTAGAGAAAACTTAATTTTACATCGAAAAACAATGTTAGATTTTTTTTATGTATACGCGTGTGTATGTTCACAGAAGTCAGCATCGAACTGACGCCAGTGTGTCTAGGTCGGAGTAGTTTGAACTGTTGAGGCTGTGACGTCACGACAACCCAAACTGAAGCTGTGCATCTTTACTTACAGCAGCTCTACTATATATCTGCTTTGTGGTTTGTACAGTTTCGTAATGTGTTTCGTGATTTCAGATATTTGAAATAATAAACATGATATCAAGGCTAGGAACTTTTATTTTTTTGTTAGTGATAAAACCTGCTTTTGACCTAAATCTCACCTGATAGTGAAGTGAGGATGACGTCAAAGATGACAGCACTTAAGAATTATAAGTTTATGTCGAACTTTGTGTCATCTTATCTTATCTTACTCTTACTAATATTATAAATGTGAAAGTTTGGATTTATGGATGTATGGATGTTTGTTCCTTAATCACGGGAGAACGGCTCATCAGATTTAGATGAAATTTGGCATAGTGATAGTGTACAGTCTGGAATAGCACATAGGCTTACTTTTTATCCCAAAATTCCCGCGGGATTTGTAATTGCGCGGGTAAAACCGCGCGCAACAGCTAGTGTGTCATATATTCATTGTCTAATGACGTTTACTGAGAACGGCTTAAAACTACCCTTTCGCTGCCGTCGTAAGGTTGTCCTAGAATAGTCTTACTGCCCTAGGATGAGCATTCT
Source organism: Stenoptilia bipunctidactyla (assembly GCA_944452665.1). Lineage (NCBI taxonomy): Eukaryota > Metazoa > Arthropoda > Insecta > Lepidoptera > Pterophoridae > Stenoptilia > Stenoptilia bipunctidactyla. The sequence goes on from OX101735.1 coordinate 25,876,116, forward strand.
TGAGGAGGCCATTATTTGAGTGAGTGATTTTTTAATTTAATTTTGCAATTAATAATAATGTTTTTTTGCACGCTGACAACGCAGCAGTATATGTACGGACTATAATGATAAAAATAATACCTATTGTGACGCTTATAAAAATAAAATAATAAATTAATTCTTTATTAGCAAGTATAAGCATTACAATTATAGGTCTCATATTTATCATTATCATCCGAACATATACTGCTGCATTGTCAGCGTGCGAAAGTACATAAAATAAAATAAAATGAAACAATTGTCACATGATAATCATGAATTCGAAATGTCAGCATTGAGATAAATTATTAAATTTCAAAAGAAAATTACATTAAATTATAAAATTAAAGAAAAAAGCCGCGTTATATTTATTTTGATAGCGTTTATAATAGCGTGTGAGTAAGTAAAGCCGCATAAAAAACACCTCCAAACTATCGAAAGAAAGAAAAAACAAATTAAGCAATGAAACACAGGACTGCACATCTAGCAGAACTTGACAAAGTATCTACAGGACATTCCTAACGGCCCAACCTATCTCGCCTGAACATAAAGATATATTTCTTTTATTAAGATAACCAAAAATATATATATTTATATTTACCACTGCCAATTACAAACTTCTTTAAAGGTAAATACTTTTAAATAAAAATAGAATGATCGAGGCTTTTTTGTGAACTTGCAATATAACCGAATTCCTATGTACTTAGAGTAACAAATTAATCAGAATATCACGTTTTCTGTTTTCCCACGAATGAAGTCGCGGGCACAGGTAAGTAAACATAAATCTCGTTTTACATGAAATTAACGTGGTGGACAATAAATTCATGAAAATGATTAATTTTAAAATGGACTACGCTGCATTTATCTGTATGAGTGCCGCGCGTAAGTAAGTTATGGCGAGTAATTAAGAATAATGCCGATAAAGTGAAATGTCCAATGTACTGCAGTTTTAATTACGTGTCGTTATGTTATTTTTTTAATGTACATAGTTATGGTTAAAGATAATGATTTTGAAAAAGAAGTAAAGGTTACTTCAATTACCTACCTAACCTCAAAATTTTTTTCATTTAAGTTTCTTAACTTAGTTCTCCTGACAACAGTTGCGTATTTTAATGTACTTCGGCAAAATTTTTGACAAAGATTTTCAAAGTCCTGCGCAACCTTTTGCGACACTCTAACCCTCAAAGCCTTGAACCACTTGTCGCCGCTGCAGTGACCACTGTCAATTTTAATGACCAATATTTCATCTACCTCCTGAGGTGCGCTTTTATCAAAATGATCTGTATAAAAAAGTGAACATCTTCGTTCAATGAAATCAAACTTCCAGATGTTTATAAAATGACCAAGCCTATGACTAAAATTATTCCAAAATAGCAAAATCAAGCCGCGCTAATAACATGATACACTAACATTAAAAACTGAACAGCAAAAAATTCTGTAGTTTAAAAAAATCCATAGATTAGAACCACAATTGCTTACGATTTGACTCTGTAAAATACTACATGCTTAAAGTGATAAGAGAAGTAACAAACAGTTAAAGAAAAACATCCGTACTTTAGTAGAGAAGATATTTACAAGCGTTCCTCTATATGCGACTTGTACTTGAAATAATTAAGTCCTGATTTTATTGTTCGATAATCAGATAAATGGTATCTGACGGATAAAGTTTTATTCGACAATTTAAAGTGGTCTTCCGTTTTAGTATCGATATGATATACTAAAATAGAAAATCATGAAAAAACTTTATTTCGAAAGGTCATTCATCAGATAAATTAAAAAAATCAACATCTGACTATCGAAAAAAATGGCCTAAGTCGAATATCCAACTAGCAAGACCTAAAGGTCAATGCTGCGTTGCGCGGACGCGGGCGCGGTTTCGTCGAATACGAAAGTGCAATAAACGTGCCGCAAGACTCAAGCACTTTTAGTGCTAATAGGAGTTTTTATTTTGATAAAAAAATATGTACGATATTGATGCCAAAGCGACAAAAGATGTCAAAGGATTATGTCAAAAATGTTGCTAATGAAAATATAAAAAGAAATACATGCCAATGTTACTTCGCTCATGTACTTACCCTTGAGTACTACGCTATCTTAATTTTTTTAGATTATTATTATTATCCGTATAATCTTTATTCTTCACGCTTCGCTCCTATACTGAGAAATTGTCAAAGATGTAGTTGATAGTAGATAACTTTTAATTAAAAAAGCGATTTAAGTCCATTATTTTTATTTTTTTGCCTATTACGGCTTTAAACATAATACAACTGTCAAATATTTTATTTATTATCAATTTATCATTTTTGTATACCATGCAAAAACACATTCTTTTATATTTATTTGAATCGAACAAGATAAATCCTTTTCAAATACACAAAAAAGCACCTGTGCGATCGTTCAGTCATTGTAAAAAAGCTCGCTATAAGCCTGAAATTCTCTATTAAGCATTCGGAATAACAAAACAACACACAATTTTTCATTTTATATGAATTCAACAAATATAATCCGTAAAGCTGGCGACGAACTTGCACATCATAAACCGAATACAAAGGTACAAAGGCGGTGACAACCCTGTCACGAGGGTTGCCACAAAGGAAATAAATAAACGTTAAGTGTCGCGCGCGCTTTGTGCCGCGGAAACATTAGGTGCGCGTTTGATGATTGTATTTTTATTTAATAGAAATTTAGTTTAGAAAAACATTGTTAGGAATTATTAAGGATTTACGATTTTTGTAGCAGGTATATTTGATTTTGTTTCAGAACCTTTACTTTACTTTAAAACATTTATTTATTTACTCAGCTGGTTTGTCTTTGCTTGTTACATTAATTTGACAATGCTTCAGACAGTATAGCATAGCAAAATTATCTGACCTAGAAACTGCAGCGCTAGCGTCTTTATTATTGAGTCCAGAACTCTCGTTCTTGTAAGGTTATAAATCTTGGTTCCAATTTCCCCACCGGGTCAGATAAGTTTTCAGCACTTTACTTTCGATTTTACATCATACGACATGGTTTGACATTGATTGCTCTGTTGTCACCTTTTTCTTCAAAAACCTAGTTCACATCGTTACAATGATCTATGTCGGCGATTGATGACACGCTTACGCCAGTAAATTCCATAAATTTTAGCCTTAAAACGCTAAGCTCTTCTGCACCTGGATAAGTAAGTATATACGACTTAAGTAATTATGGCAACCTAAAAGTAAAAAAATTGCAGACTCAAGAGCATAGTCGTAAGGTTGCCTGTTTGACAGTATTTTATCGGCTACATTTTGGCGAGTGCTCTTTTTGACCAAATTGAACCCACTCCTTTTTGCAACTTGACTACCAGACGCAGACAGAACTTCCATCCGTAAATAGTGGATTTACCAATTTTACGAACAAAACGCTTCGATGGTTCCTTTTTGGTATGGATTGCCAAGATATGGAAAAATCTGCCTGCGTCTATTTTTCCTGAACTCTATAGTCCTGGTAATTTTAAGTGTCGAGTGAATAGGTATCTCACGGATAGATGTTTACCACCATAGTCTTCATGCGCACTTTCCATCAGGTGGCATGGAAGACAAACTTCCTATCCTTACAATATAAAAAAGGTGGTCATGCACTACATAGGATCCTTTCAGGTTTCCTCTGGCTGGAGACCACCCTTCATGTTAAATGTTTTATGTAGCTAGTTTCTTCCTGTATAATTCTGTATGATCTCATGTTCATTGACCATCAGGTGATATGGGGGTCAAATACGGACTTCGTCACAGACATAAAATCAAATTATAAATTGCCGACCGATACATTAATATGTGCCGCGAATAATATCAGTAAGAGATAACAGGTTACCTACTTACTAATCTTGCGTTAATAATTCAAAATAGGTACTTCTCAAGAGTAGGTATCTTTAAAAAAAATTACCGTTTTTGATGGAATAAGTGAACGCACTTTTTTCTATATTTTTATTTTTATTATTCATATTTATAGAAAGGAAGGGAACAAACTTTTCATAAGCATTTTGTACTGCTTGTCGGGTATTGAATTTTTTCCGGCCAAACGTTATACTAAATCTGAAAAAAAGTGGAATTCAGTTCTTAAAGCACCCATTTATCGAGATACTTTACTTTACTTATATTGACTATCTTCCATGGTGGACTGGGAGCGAAAGAAAAACATAGAATGTGCCAGCTGCTTTTCTTCCCGGGCAAACTGTAAAAGACAGTTAAGGGACGGAGGATTTATTGGCGATTTTGCGGACGACAGGCTGACCCCCTGTCACTGCAATAGCCTCTCGCAATCATTATAATACCTCATTAGTCAAACTTTTTTTTTTTTTTTGCGACGGAGTCGCGGCCGCGCGCCCATCCCAAGCGGTAGGAGTGACGTTCGAAACGGGTTTCGATGCGCATTCCACGGCCTGAGGGGCCTTAGCTTCTGACATCAGATGGTTTTTACAGCCCTTGGTGTTCTGCCTACCCCATTAGGGATACAGGCGTGAAGTTATGTATGTATGTATGTACTTTACTTTACCAATTTCACGCAAATTAAACAATATTGTTTTACTTCAAAAGCTGCTACAAATTTAACTGTAGTTTGATCATGATTATAAAGCATCAGCCTCCACGATCGCCTTTAATTCATCATTTTGGCCGACCTCGTGGTGCTTAAGACCTAAAAAATCTTAGGTCAAAAGTTCCGGAACGAAAGCGAGGAAACCATCAACGGGTGGTACGATCCTTAATAATGTTTGTACCGTAACTATCGTTGATGTTGCGTGCCGCTACAACGACCGAACCCATACTCCTTACTAACTCTATTTTTTAACATATGACGAGAAACTTAGAAAACTAATCATTAAACAAATGACTGATTGAAAAAAAAAACATTATTTTAAAATAAAACTAATTTGAAACTTCATTTTTAAGCGATTTTTTTTTGGTTTTAAATAGTACCTACGGTAGAACTGCAATTTCAGAGGTAGACTTAATATACAACAAGTCACTTACAATTGCTTACTCAGCATAGTAGAGAATCACATTTAAATAATCTGACAAGAGCGATACACGTCAGCTTCAGAATGCATTTCGCATGCACGTCTGGTCCACTTATTGATATCTAGCCACTGTAACGGGATGTCAATCTCCGTCCTTCGGATATCTAGTTATCATTTGAGGTTCTGCTAGGAATAACCCTGGAACCACTTAAAATCAATATCGTAAAATACTGCTAATCCAAGTGTATTCTGCCTTGTGTTTTTAGACATTCGAAGCTACCTACATTCGCAATAAACTGAAAATCAGTAAGATCGTTTAAAATATGATTAAAATAAAATTTTAAAGTTCCCCATCTCTTCCCTGTATAAAAAAAGATTAACCCTTAGCACCACTCGTGGGGGACCTAGGTCCCCCAGCGCTTTGTTTTTTTCAAATCATATTAATATTTAGAGCCCGACGCTGTTGCGATTCCGTGTAATCCCAGTGACACCCGAGAGCTACAGAAGTGCATAATTGCTGAGACTGCTAATATGTTCATAGAATTTTAAAAAAAATAAATAAATCAACTAAGCCCAACATTCCTAGTAGGTTGAAATTGGGGTTCCTGGATCAGATAAGATCCAGGAACACCCAATTTCAATCATTCATTTAGTTTATCTTGCTTTTTACAGTTCAGAAAACTTTCCAATCATTCATAAATTAAAATCATCTCACTTTTACATATGAAAATTTAATCATTCAACAATTCAGGGTCTGGCAACTAATAATATAATCTTTTCCTTTTACTGCATTCAAATATAAACAACTAGGGAAATTAATTGCATGCTGCATCCAAGGATCGTCAAAAATCTCCCAATCATTTATTACAACTTCGCATGAAAAACACATTACTTTATCATTTATACCGTTCCCACAGTAAAAGAACCCAGCGTCGGCCATTTCAAACAACAGTGCTATTTTTGAGTCTATGGTTGCCCAATAATGGTTGAATGAATTAACACGATCTCTGTGTATTTGGTATAATTCATAGAGAGGATTATAATTTTTATTTTCAAACATTCTGTTTACACTTTCAAACCCTTTGTACGCTATAAAGAATTGCAATGAAATGGAAAACGTTAACTGACAACTTTTAAACAAGTATCAAATAGGTCATGGTGTTTGGAGTGGGGGGTGAGCACTTCTATTAAATGAAACACGAACAAAATATGCAAAATAGTTTTATTATCATTACACCACTTATTTAAACATAATACATTTTTTAGAGCACATATAGAGTTATGGTAACTACAACTATATAAATCTTGCGAATACTTGTATTGATTATATAAATTTAATAAACTAGAACAGCCTACATCTTCTAAATTAGTTATTTTACAATTATTGTTTTCCAAAATTTGATTTAACCACAAAACTTTCTCAGAGCCTTTAACATACACACATTTATCTCCAACAGTATCCGCAATCAATTTGCGGTGAAATGAAAAGGGTATGTATCCTTCACGCCAGTATGTCTTTCTGTTTCTTTCAATCCAACTAACCTGCTTTCGTTCAGATTTTGTTAGATGATAAAAAATAAATGGTGGTTTAAATAAATACGATTGAATTTTATTATCATACAAAATGGCAAATTCTTTGATAATGAACTCATTTGATTCTGTACGAAAGCCTTGAATATCCACTATAGCAATCATGATAGCCTGCGTACAATGTTACTAAGAGGTTTATATTCCACTAATCGATCGTTTATAATTAAACAATATGCAGACGTCTTCTCAGGAATTGCTGTCGAACACTCAAATTCCAATCGCACATCAACAGGACCTGTTTTAAGAGTGTCGTTTTGTCTAGAACAGTCTAAAATGAAGAGCGGTGCCTTTTCTTTGAAAGTTTTTAGATCGAGCAATGGGTCTACTGGACAGTTATAATACGACTGACGAAACTTTACATACATTTCATATAATATACTGTATTTATTTTCTGAAAACTTTAAGTGCAATGGTTCATATGGATAATATTGCGAATTTAAAAAAAGCGTTACGTTTGATACTTCGCAATGATCGAACAATGAACTATCTTTTATTTTATTATTTATTTTATTAGATTGTAAACAAAAAATTACATATCTAGGTTTTTCCAATTGTGAAGCAGTTTTTACTGACCAAGAATGTTTTGTAGTTTTAGGTAGTATAGGGTACTCATATAAATCCCAATTCCTAAAAGCTATTTGAATAGGTGTATCTCTCTCTAAATGTTTCAAAAGTGCAAGTCGTTTTCTATCGGACACCTTAATGTGTGGTACTCTCCACTGAACTCTTTCTATATCTATTTGAAAATGAGCAACATCATCACTAAGAATAACGCTGTTTAAGTTACAGTTACTTCTATTCAATATAAGTTCATGTTTACAGTTGATAATAATTTTATTGTAGTCTTCAGCAAATCCTAAAATTTTATTCAATGGTATTACAGCACTAAAATGTCCATCATTTTGAAATCCGTTCAAATTCCATCCCCATAAAGCAGCAACTTTATTTTCTGCTTCATTTAACGAAATATATGACTTTATCGTCGATGTTATTCCCGAGTTTTTTATACGATCAATTTCAATGCCACTCATTTCGTACCTGATGTCTTGAAACAAAAACATAACAGGGTTATTAGTGAACGTAACAGGCTTCTTGATCGGATTCCCATCTTTACCGAAAATCTTTGCTTTGCCCTCGATGTAAATTGAGCTGGCTGATGGTAGCACGTATAATATGTCTTGCTGATGTATGGGGATCCTGATTTCATCATTTTCTCTAAAGCTGTTGTTATAGGGATTGTACGAATGGACTTCATAACTTTCGATCGAATCATCGAATACTGGTAATTGAGTGACCTCTAGTATATTCATATTTTAAAACCTAAAGCTCTAAGAAATTCTTTATTTGCTTTAGTTAAATTCTTCACTTTTTTCTTACGTCTATGCACTTTTGTGGTTGTAGGGATAATAATGCGTTTTATTTTAACAGGAGTGCTTTTATAATGAACTATCATTTTGTTTTTCTTAAATGAAAACGCAATTGAATATTTTTATCTCCAAAGTTTATGCAATGCCCAAATTGATCAACTATCTTGATAGATATAGAAGAAATTATACTTTTTTTTACAGGAAAATAAATGATATTTTGTGGTATTTCACGAACTGTAGCAGTATCAGAAACAAATTCATGAATAACATGGGTTGGTAGTCCGTTGTGATAAGAACCATGCACTAAATCACATTCGATTCTAATGACAGACACATTATTACTGATAACAGACTCACTGGATTTTGCATTTAATACCAAAAAATAAAGCAAACCACACTCATAATGATCAGTTAAATGCAGAGGTGGTTGAAAGTATGAAACTAACTCTGCTTTATTTCCAGAGATGGTAACTGTAGTAGACATGCTTAAGGACTGAACTATTTTGAAATATCTTAATTATTTTATTCCCTGACTACACCAATAATTCCTTAAAAAGTTTAGGCATAGGTGACCACAATTGAAAGGGTGATCATGTTGTATATCATCATAGTTATAATGAACTTTAGAACCTAAATATTTTATTAATTCTTTTGGTGGCTTAAGATTTCCGTAACTATCGAAATATTCGATATAATCATTAAATTTTGCATAGGCTACCCAATGAGAACCAGGATTTTTAGAACTATCTAAGTTTATAACTCCGCATTCTTTTTTAAACGGGTATTTAGGTAATTCATCTCTCATAAAGACACCTCTAAAATAAGGAATACTATTTCCATACTTCAGAATATCAAAGTTAGTTAAAGCTCGTTTGGGTAGCCTATACTTTAGTTTTTTTCTTTGGATAAAAAAATTCCAAGTCCTTCTTTATGTGGTTTTAGCTGTAGTCCCCTTCCAATACATAAAGCTTCCATTTTTTCATTATGCCTTTTTGATTCGTCAAACATTTTCTTAGCTGTTTTAAATTCATTTATGGTTTTAGCAATACCAGCTGCTCCTCCCGCTAAAGCTCCCGCTGCTGATAATCCCGCAAAGATAGGAATCAACGGCAAAAACCCACCAGTTTTTGGAATTGGAATCACACGAGGAAGTTCTACTGATGAACTATTAGCTAATTCTCTAGCTGCGGCCATAGCTACTTGTATTGCTATTTTTTTGGTTTTAGGTTTGAGTTTTTTAATGTGTTTTTTGGTTTTGATAATTATGTTCTTTAATTTGTTTTTCAATCCTTTTCCACATTTAAATTTCCGAGAGCATTTTTTAAAACCAGAGCCAGATTTTATTTTTGAAGACATAGCTTTGCTAACTAAACATGCTGCAATTTTTTCTCCTTCACTTGCATCCGATGCAACTACTCGCTTTTTCGCCATTTTGAACAAAATTAAGTCGGACTTATGGCGATCCTCTAAATTTTTTGACTTGTGATAAGCGATGTCGTGTTCCTTGCAATATTCGTCTAACTTATTAACACCTTGATCTCCGCGAGCAAGCCTTTTGATTAATTTCGTCCCAGGACCACAAAAATTATAACCTGGTATGTGTAATTCAAATGGTAAATGATTTATAAACCAGTTGAGAAGACCACTCTCTCCAACACACATAATAAGACTAAAGGGCTATGAACCAAACACGTACCTAATATATTCAGTAGTTATTTACAATTATAATATATTCGATTTACTAATCCAACTGTTTTCAGTAGAAGGCAAACCTAACCACTTCACTAAAACTTTGTCACCTTTGCACTTAACAACTTTTTCGACTAAGTAAACGTTAGGGTGTTTCGTTTGTTGTAGTTCTTGCTCATAGAATGCACCCAAAATCGATTGTCCTTTGATAACATCTTCAATCAAGTAGGTGATTGGAGACGTGTATTGTATTTTTCGAATTTTAAATATTTCTGTAGACCAGTTGGGAGTATATCCTTTATCAAATGTTCCTTTATATTTACTGATACGCACAAAATCTCCCACTTTATATTTGTTTCTTTTATTGTTGCATTTTACTAATTTTAAATATCTTTCTAATATGTGTCTTTTATTTATATTATTCACATTTCCTGGGATTTCATCTATTGTTCTATGGTAAGTGTGATTGTATTTATCAATAATTTTATGGAGAGTGTTACCTATCCAAGTATAGTTACCTTTTATACTAAATTCCTTATACAGCTTTGATTTAATTGTTCTGATGAATCGCTCAACTATTGATGCCTTCTTTGTTGAAAAGGTTGAATAATGGTTAATTTTATAAGAAGTCATTAGTTTTTGAAACTGAATATTATAAAATTCTGTCCCATTATCAGTTTGAAGATTTCTTGGAATCCGTCCTTTATCTAACAGAATTTTAAAATTATTACATACATCATCTTTGGTCTTATTTTTCAAAGGAATTGTCCATGCGTACTTTGAAAATGTATCAATAACAGCAAGAATAAATCTATATTTTTTATTTTTATTGGAAATTGATTGCATATCAATTAAGTCCGCTTGCCATAGATCATCTATATCTTTCATGATGACTTGTCTTCGCGGAAAATTCTTCCTCGCATTTTTATGAATTTCGTTAACCACATCGGTTTTACTCATGTTCGATATTTAGTACACTTATGGTAAGAGCTTCTAAAATAATGAATAAAAAAGTATAATTAGCTTTATTTATTCTTTAATAATGCCAGCTTCTCTTAGTTCTTCTATTATAGATAAAATTTCATTATCGTGGTTGGTATTTCCAGCATCCCTTGAAGCAACTATCAGTTTTAATCTCTCAACCAATTCATTGGGATCATCCCAATATACTAAATCGGTATTATTTTTATACTCCTTTAACTTTGGTAAATTTCCTCCTAAATAAGGGCGAATATTATCATTTGTTGTTTCCAAAAACAAGGGCTTAATTATTTCACGATATTTCATTCCTTTGTCACCTTTTAATTGCCCTCTGGGATTAAAAAAATCTCTTGTGTGCATTTGTATAATGTAACATATCTTTGTAGACCAGTTTATCTTTACTTGATATTAATTTTAAGTCAGGTTTTTTTCGAAGTAAAAGTTCTTTCAACCCAGGAGTCAGATTATAGGCTCTATCACCGATTTTGATCATCATTACATCATCATTATTCAAACTATCAATTTTTGTAAATGATGCAACTGAGTCACCCATTAATAGAGATTTATTTTCACATCTTATTCCAAATGGTATATTGAAACCGTCATAAATATCAAGAATGTCAGGACCGTCCAAAGAAATTTCTAAATCATCTGTCACTATCTTTTTAGGAGTTTTTTCTTGCTGAGAACTTAGTAGTTGAGTAGGACAATCTTCATATTCTGTACACGAGCTCGCATTAAATTCATCTGAATCAGTTCTTTTACAATTAGAAATTGTTGATATTTCATTATTTTTTTCCATTGGTACATTTGAATTAACAAGAGTTCTAAGAGGATCGATGACTGGTTTTAGTATTTTGTTAAGTGACAAATTCATTAGATGATCCGTGTTCTTCATTTGTTTAATTTTATTTTTAATGGAGTCTACAGACTTCACTAACTCATTTTTTATGTTTTTCTCCATATTTATTTGTAGCCCTTGCTTTCCCCAAACAATAAATAGAACTGATCTATATTTTTAGTGTCACTCATTTATAAATTCGTGAATTCACTATTAAAATTTAAAAAAACTATCAAGATTCTGTCTATATCTCCCATTGTTTAGGGGTGACTCTTTGTTAATACTCAGAAAATTATAAGGCTCACACCAAACTGTATTGCAAATACTTTTAAATTTATTCCATGACATATCAGAACCAACATGTTCTTGGTAAATATGTTTTAAGTTTATGTTATCTTGATTAAATAAAATAATAAAGTTCGCATTATCACGAACCAATTGCTTTGGAATTTTCGAGTATGTTTGAGATAAATAAAAGCAATCTATTTGCTTGTGTCTGCCCATCGAAAAATAATTACGAATGTGAACTTGATTTTCGCAAGCAACATCATCAAAAATGAATATTGAGTTGGATAAAGCTTCATTCGTGGGTATGACTTCTTTGTTATCACTAAACTCGTAAAACTTAATTTCAGGCACTCTCTTCAAGACTTCTCGCAGGAAATTATATTTTGGTTGAAAATTAGTTTTCGAGTATAGATAAAGATTTTTAAATTTTAGACCATTTTCATGTAATAACAAACTGAGTATAACGTTTGTTTTTCCACAGTTTGATGGACCACATATAATGCAACGTATTGTATTCGGAAATAGAACACTATGTTTTATCAGTTTTTCAATATTACTAAGATTTATATAGGAGAGCCGTGCGGTAGTCCGTGCCGTACGCAGCGTTTCGAGACTGCTCCATTATTTTAAATATTTAACCGCGTAAAAAGTGCAAATTATTCATCAAATTGTAAAGAATATTGTTGTGTAGTTAAAACTGTACGTAGTTACCGTAAATTATTTCAACATATCAACTTGAAACATTGTAAACACCTCATATATATTATCAGCTGTGTCGGTTAAAAGTACCGTTACGCAAAGTTTGTTAGCGTTTTTCTAAAATCTGTGTTGTGTGCTTTGATCGCAGTGAAATTACCAGTCAAAATGAGTTGCAGAGCTTGTTTGAAAAAAGTGAGTGATACTGAAGTTCTAATGTGTACTTCATGTAAACATCCCTATCATTACAAATGCATAAATATGTCGAAAACGTATTTTATAAAGAACTCACTTGAACTAAAGGGGTCATGGAAATGTCCCTCTTGTGAAAATGTGACTTCTCGCAGTCGCCGAAGAGATGATGACACTCCCATACGCAGGGCGCCTCCTGCGCGGGACATGAACATATCTTGTGATGAAGTCCTCGCCGTGTCGCCGTCGGCGCAATCAAGTTCGTCGGATATGATATCACTCGATCGTTTCGCATCTCTCCTGGATAGCAGGCTTGATATACACATTGCAGGCAGGTTTGAAAGCTTCAAACAAACAATAAAGGAGGACCTGGATACCAGTTTCAGTTCACTCAAAAAAGAACTCACTGACACTACGGACATGTTATTCTCACAAATGAATGACTATAAAAAGCATTTAAATCTTCTCCAGAGTCAAGTTACCGCATTACAAAAGGAAAACACGCAATTAAAAAGCGAAGTATCACAGCTACGAGGTGCGACCAGCTGCACCGTTGAGCTTAAAGATGCTGTTACTCGCATGCAATCAAACTTAAACGAAAGCGAACAAGCCCTGCTTCGAAATGATGTAGAAATAAGTGGCATCCCGGAAACACAAGGCGAATCAGTTCTACACCTAGCTGTGACTATCGCGAATAAACTCGGCATGAGATTGGAGGAAACTGACATTGCCAGCGCGGAGCGGGTTGGACCGAGACAGTCGCGTACTGTTTCCACTTCTAACTCGCAAAACACGGTATGCGATTCCAACGCTGCGCGTCCGCGCCTCATCGTGGTACGTCTAACTCGTCGCGACGCCCGCAGCGAACTACTTAAACAGGCGCGCGTGCGCCGCAACGCAACCACCGCCGACCTTGGACTCCCGCAGCATGAACCCCGGCCCTTCTACGTGAACGAGCGACTTACTAAAACGAATCGGCTTATATTCGCCCGAGCTCGAGACCTTGGCCGCTCTTCACACTGGAAGTTTGTTTGGAGCCGGGAAGGAAGAATATTTGCTCGTCGAACGGAAAACTCGCAGGTTCACGTTTTACGTAATATTCAAGATATTGACCGTGTTTTTGGTAGTGATAGTATTGGTATTAATTCGAAATAATTCACTTAATAATCATGTAAGAATAGGGATAGTTCAATTTAATTTACCTTATTTTAAATTTAATTTTGTGTATGTTTCTTTGTTCACGCATACTTTAACACACTCAAACTTATACTATACATGTGCTAAACACTTTATTTTCGTATTTTTAGTCGAATTAATATTCTTAGTTAAGAAATATATTGTAGTTGGTAGAATGTCGGCAATCCAAACAGTCCTAATATATAGCTTGCTTGATGATAGACAGTTTATTACGTTTACATATCGTGTTATTATATATATCATAATATCTTCCATAATTTTAATGTATTTACTCAGTATGACTATTAATTTAGAGGGCTTAAATTACACTAATTATATCCATAACCGTACAAATGGTTAAAAATTGTAACTTTAAAATTAGCCTATTTAATGCAGGATCGCTGGGTACGGGGCATGATGAGTTTATGACTACAGTTGCACGGGCAAGCTCTGATATAATAGCTATAAATGAGACCTGGCTGCGGGATGGAGAGGAGGGCCGCGCCCCGGCTTTGCCCGGCTACCGACTGCGGCACGTCCCGCGGCCTGCCGGGCTGCGCACCCGCGGTGGCGGCGTTGGCTTCTACGTCAGGCGGGGGGTCAGCGCGCGCACCCTTCAGCAACCAGGGTCCCAGATAATTGAACAAATGTGGGTATCTTTGACCGTAAACTCTATAAGTCTATTAATCGGTACAGCTTATAGACCACCTTGGCTTAGTGTCAATGTATTTTTTGATGCTCTGACTGAGTCTATTTCAACCTTTTCTGATCATAAATATGTCATACTCCTAGGTGATTTTAATATAGATTGTTTGTTCAATGACAATAGACAGTACTTGCAACTCGAGCAGTTTTTAAAGTGCTTTAATCTAGTCAATCACATAAAGGTTCCTACGCATTTCACGTCACACAGCCAAACCTTAATCGACATTATAGCAACAAATGCCCCTGTAACTAGTGTCGACGTTCACCATACGCCCGAACTAGGCAGACACGCCTTTGTCTCACTTACCCTAAAATTAAAGAAAGACAAGCCTTCTCCTAGATATGTTATATCCAGACCACTTAAAAATATTAACGGGCAAGAGTTTGAAAATGAACTGAAGTCATATAACTTTCATTTTATTACTGAATTGAATAATGTGGACGAAATGGTCTCTGAGTTCAATAAAATTATTCTATATCTTATGGATAAGTATGCGCCCTTGCGCTCAATTATTGTTCGTGACCAGTGCAAACCGTGGCTTACCAGCAACATTCGATATATCATGCATCTTCGAGATAAAGCTTATTTGAAATACCGAAGATCGAAGTTAGAAAATGATAAGATTGATTATAAAAAACTTAAAAGTTTGGCAACTGCTTCTTTGCTTGCCGAAAAAAAGGCTTATTTTAGTACGCACATAAATAAGAACATAAAAAATTCGAAAACCTTATGGAAAAATCTAAAACAACATGTTGTACCTAACACAAAAAATAAAACTTGCGAGCTGCCTTCGCATATAAACGATCCTGACTTAATCAATGCACACTTTTTAAATGTACCTCGCAGTTCACCCGTTAAGATCTCACTTCACACATATTTTGAGCATCATCGCAAAGGCAACTGTACCTTTAGTTTTGAACCAGTCACCTGTATGCAAGTGGGCCGTGCAATCCTCTCGATAAAATCAAATGCTGAGGGGTCTGACAAAATTACTCATGATATGATTTTAATGACTCTGCCGCAAACGCTCGAAGTCATAACAGCCATAGTAAACAGATCGCTGGAAACAGCTATCTTTCCACATCAGTGGAAAACAGCTTTGGTCCGTCCCATTCCTAAGATTAGTTGTCCATCAACATTGAAAGATATTCGTCCGATAAGCATACTTTGTTTTTTATCTAAAGTACTCGAAAGAATAGTATTTCTTCAGGTTATTAAATATGTCGAAGCAAATCAATTATTGCCGGAACTTCAATCTGGTTTTAGGCGGGGACGCAGCACTGCTACCGCGCTTCTTGATGTAGTGGACAATGCACTTACTGCTCAAGACTCCGGTTGCGTGACAATTATGTCTTTACTTGACTATTCCAGGGCTTTTGACTCCATTGATGTAGGTCTACTTATTTCCAAATTAAGCTTCTACGGATTTAACCACGCAACTGTAAACTGGTTTAATAGCTATTTAAGTGGAAGATTACAAAAGGTCATCTTAATCAACCCTGATGGTAAGCGTTTAGAATCTAAGCTAAGTGCTGTATGCAGTGGAGTACCACAGGGATCGATCCTAGGACCTCTTTTATTTATAATGTATACAGCCGACTTGACTAAGCATATCCTAAACTGCAAATACCACCTATATGCAGATGATCTACAGGTCTACGTTCATGCAAATGTACATACAGTGTTCTCCTCCATCGCAGAACTTAATGGTGATCTTGATAGAATTGCTAAATGGTCCTCAGAAAATTCATTAATGTTAAATCCATCCAAAACGAAATACATGGTTCTCGGCTCAAAAACCAAAGTCAAAACTATTAGCGAGTCAAATTTCACGGTTAAACTGATGGGTACCGAAGTATCAAGGGTGTCCGAGGCACGAAATCTAGGTATTCTGTTCGATGAGTTTCTTCACTTTGAAAATTATGTCCTAGAATGTGTAAGAACATGTTTTTATCGACTGAAAATCCTCTACGCAATGCGAGATTATATTTCTATGGACTTGCGTATAAAACTCTGCGACAGCATCGTGCTGTCAAAACTAAATTACTGCATCTCTGTTTATGGTCCTTGCATTCTGGAAAGATCGCATAGTCTTATTCAGCGTATCCAGAATGCATGTGCCCGTTACTGTTTCCGGATCCCAGCTAGGACACATATCAGTCCATATCTAAACCAGCACAATATACTGCGGATGAAGGAACGTCAACAGTATATGACAGCATGCTTACTTTTTGACATAGTCTGGAAGCGAGCCCCTTCGTACCTATTCGACAAACTTCCTTGGCGTCAGTCTCGAAATGGCGTTCCTGTCAGGTTCTGTACCAACCCCCTCGCAATTCCCGAGCATCGTACTGCCGCATTTCGTGGAAGTTTTAGATATAACTCCACTAAATGCTGGAATAATATTCCACCACCTATACGTCAAACCACATACAAGACGAATTTTAAAGCTAAATTCAAAAACTATCTTCTAGAAAAACAGAAACAAACATTGATTTGATTTGATTTGTAAACGATGCTTAAATTTAAATTTAATTTCTGAAACAGTTTTTATACTTTTACCTTTTGTTAACACCTATATCCATCCTAACCTGCTCTTCGTCAAAAATTTATGATAAAGTTATACACATTTAATAATATACATACATATATTACCCGCTTTACTTCTTATTTATTATATTCTTATAGTTTAACTAAACAAGTCAGTCCATATTAAGTGACGCTGCGTTTGTCGCTGATTCCGTGCGTCTCTGTTTGGGTTGCCGTCAGAATACCAGCGTTGCAGTTTTATATTGCAACACCATGCTGAGCCGGAGCCCATTGACGGGCACGGCAAAAAAATTGTGAATTTTACCAAAACTTTTTTATTCTTGTGTTTTAATTTTTGTTTTTGTAATTTGTAATTTTTCTATTTTTTTGTTGTGTGTGTGTCAATAAATTTCTCATTCATTCATTCATTCATATATGATTAACTTTAAGTGATATGGGTTGTTTGATCAACTTCATTTTAACTAATAATGCAATTTTAGGTTTAAGCATTATATATAGTCTTAATTTTGCCAATATACTCCCATAGGATCGAAACAGTTGTAGGTATGCAACTTACATCGAGCAAATACATATAGAACCCATGCGTTGTCTTTCGAAGTTTGTGTCCACATATTTTTCATCTAACAGTAGTAGAATGGAGGTTTTAAATGGAAAAAAAAATCAAGTAAAATATATATATATATTTATTTATATAAAACGATTATACATGGTATTTTAAGTTGAATAGTTACATCAATTGCTTATAATTATTACAACAACGATACAAGCTACAAACGTATGATATACAATAAAATACGTATGTAACAACACTTTCGATTAAATAGGTAGTAGTTAAAACCTAAAAAATAGATAGCCAGATGAGGCTTCTTAATAATATTATTTTCACAAAATCGACTTAAAATATAGAATCACAATGACCCCATGGTAGTGTATTAAATTGATTGGATTGGACTTGAATTTTATCATCAACTTTACTTAATACTACTTTATTAACGCTTTGTGAATATAATATATGTTTCATTGATTTGATCATATTCATTTTACGCTTTAATGCAACATTATTAAATAAAGTGTCCTTATAGTCGAATATATTTAAACTTCTTGTTATAGGCTTTGATACTCCTTTAGCTTTCTGAATTTGAGTCTTGAGAGATTTAATACAATAAAGTTTTGCTCTCAGTCCAATAAATTCTGAGATAACATCACCTCCCAGTTCATCCTTGAATTAACCAGGTACTTTTTCATTAACTTTAGGTATACCGTACGGGTTACTATTACCAAAATTACTTGTATCAAATTCCTGTATATTATCACATATATCTTTATACAAATTTGGTGTCTCTATTAAGTACAGTAAACTGTCTGTGTCTGTATAACATAATTTCACATTATCTCCATACTTAGCCTTAATGAAATTGTAATGGTAATTATACACATGTTGTTTGGCGAATTCAAGCACAGCAAATCCGATATATATTGGTCTATCTAAGACTAGCTTCTCATGATTCAATTGTAAAGCAACAAAATTTTCGTTAAAAATAGAAATACTTTTAAGATTAGGTTTGGCAATCAACTTCTCTGCACCTACTATCTTATTTGTTTTATTACTATTTTCATTCCATTTAGTTACTAATTTAACATTAACCTGTTTGCGTTTATTTTCGATTGTCTTACCAAATATTGAATTATTTAAAAGCTTAAAAAAATCTTTCTCAAATGATGTCGATGCTGCTTGACGTAATTTAGTATTTAATTCAATATATTTTTTCAAAAAGTTTTCTTGTCTGAACTGAAGTATTCTGTGAATTTTTTTGAGAACAAGGCCGTTTCTAAGACATTCTTTCAAATGAACATAATGTATGACATAATTATACTTATCATATAAATTAGCAATCAATTTAGGTTGCTTCCCTCCGATAGGTACAAATTTTTCTGGTGCAAAGGGTAAGTCACTATGTAAATTATGTAAATTATTTGGATACGTCATATCAACTTCTAATATATAACCGTAATCAGATTCGTCAGATATTTCAAACAAGTTAAATTTAACTATATCATTATACTGCATAAATTTAAAATCGGATATGGGCAACTTTTTCATCATTGCGTATCCATAGAGATTGTTACAATCAAGATATATTAAATATGTTGAGGGTTTACCATCTTCAAAATGAGGTAAATACATGTTATTTGCTTTAGCGTATCTGTGAGTACACTGGGCAAGCCCACCACGTATTCCTTTTTCTAAAATTTGATAAATTTCTAAATCATTTATTAACTCAAGTTGAACACCTGTGAAAAGGAGCATAGCATCCCAACTCAGACCTGGTGCAGTTACATAGTATGCAGGATCAAGACTATAATTTATTAGACATAATTTTCTAAAATTTTCGAATATATCGCACAACAGAAGTACATCACTTTTTAAATATAAATCAGTATATTCACCAATAGAGCTAATATTAAAATATTTCCAAACATTTTGAGCATGTTCATATTCTGTATCTGTTATATTTTTCATTTGCAAGCTATTATAAAAGCAATCTTTTGATGGAAGTTTCGTTTCAGTATATTTTTGCCATGAATTGACATATTCATATGGATATATGCCTTTCATTCTTATTAAATCGAATTGTTTCTTCGCAGGATAATGGGATGACAAATGCACAAAATCCTTGTCTGATAAACTTTTACTCAATGTATCAAGACTCGAACTTAAGAACTGAAAAGAGTCTATAAATTTAATTTGTAATGGAATTTTATTTGAATCTGATTTCATTATTTTTGTTATCGATAAGTATTTTTCTTTAGTTTTAGGTATGATTTTAATTTCACCATCGTATTTTGCCAATTCCATGATAAATATATGAGCATCGTAACCGGATAAATTATGAAATATAACTGGTATGAATGAACAAACTTTAAATAATAAATTGCAGTGCGAATGTGCTGCACCTCTATATTCAGAAGTAACGTGATCATGATCACGTACTTTGTCGTCAAACAATAATTGTTTACAAATGTAACATACACTAGCATTGCAATAATCATCAATTTGCTCTCTAGTCATAGGTTTCATAGGCAGTTTTGTGGTTAAAATTTTATGAATAAAGTTAACATCCTGAATCAATGTTTTTATAAATACTTCAACACAATCAGTTCCTCTATAAGTAACAAATTTATTCAAGTTTTTATCATAGTTACAGCATATATAATAAGCAAAACATGAAGGTTGATGCAATTTATTTCTTATAGTACTTTTATCTGTATTTTGATCTTTATAATCAGATAACAAACATTCAAAATCTGCATATATAACAAAATTAATTTATTGCTGTCTTTCATAATTTTTAAATTTTAAATAACTGTGTTTTTCAGGTAATACGGTAATAACTTTAGAACAGTTGTGTGAGTTATATTTTTTTTCACTAGTAAAAAATTGTAGACATGTTTCACACAGATACATTTGACCTTTGTGATGTGAAACCTGACGTCTAACAAGGCGTTTAAGGTCTTTTATTAAACAGTAATGAGTTTTGCTATTTTGTTCAAAATATAGCAAGTTGATATGATTAATTCTTTTATTCTTTGTGACATATAATGGACCAGTAACATTATAATGCTTACCTAATCCGTAAACATTTATACTTATTTCACAATTATGTTTTTCAAACAACTCTATATCTTTATTCGATGGAGGAAAGGACATCCCTTCTGTATTAAACATAGCATTTAAATTCGGATATGAGCTTGTTCTACAAGCATTATTTTCAACAGGAAATAATGATGCAGCTATGCTCCACAAAAAACAGTAATTATCATTGTTTTGTATGTTTAAACAGCTTTTTGTATTTTTAATTTTAGCAGGTAGGGCAATATATGATCCACCACGCATAGGCGAATACTTATTAATGTTTACCTCTAAATGACTTACAGAACTAAAAGACCATCCAGATTGGCAATGCTCAAATTCAGATAATTTTATTTTATAAATCTCTCTTATATTCGAATACAATATTTCGCAATTAGTACTTTGGTATACAATTTCATACTTAGTATTAAAGGACTTCAGATGCTGCTCACCCGATATGGGCAACACAAAGTAAGCAAACAACTCGAAGTTGACTTTGATACATTTATGTTTCATTAAAGATATTTCAATAATTTTTAAAATACTGTCTCGTTTATCATCTAAGAAGGTCTCTATTAATGAGTACTGGACTTCTTGAGATGGATTCAAGCGATAAGTGATTATTCTGTTTCTGAATGCTGTAGCAATAATATCAACATTCGCAAACTCAGACTTTATCAAACAATTAGATTCATGAATATTAGTTCTCTTATGGTATCTGTATTCATGATCTGGGATCTTGATGTTACATTTATCGCAATGGTAAGTGCTTGGTGTTGAATTAACCGGAGCCTTAACTGAAAAAAAATTAATAAAAAACAATAAGACATAATCATTTAGTATTTATTACGTAAAAAGTAGTTATAATGACGATTACAAAGTAATGATCTGGGAAATAATTAAACATTTATTATACCTAGTTGATTAGTTAAGTTAATATAAAAAAGATATTTTTATTAGTTAGTTTCATATTTGATACGAGTTTATAAAAGTGGGAGGACAGTTTTTAAACTCCTGTCGAACACTCTTTATATATGCTTCGATGTGTTTCCACGACTCCGAATCCGTATTACATTTATTTTTCACTGTCGCGATAGCGTGGCGCCATCTATTTACTGGTGGCACAAGCTCGATATCACCACAATGATAAACTTTTAACTCGACAAAGTAACTTCCAGTTTTTTTTTCGTCCATCTGCCTTGAAAACCCATTAGCCAATCTACGTGTTATGTATGAGTAGATTGATGGAATAATTTTTTTACCAGCTTCCGCTAACTGCTCCGTTTCGGAATCACTACCGAACAGGTCGTGGGCTGTCGGTCTGGGACTCGGCTTCGATTTCTTGCTGGTTGATGGCTGGCGCTCAGAGGACCCTGGCGATGGCTTGCGTTTCTTTTTATCGCACCTTTTCTTTGCCGCTGCTTCCGTCCCAGAGTCTTCCTCAGACAAGAAAAGCTGGTCTGCAAGTTTCATCGACCTATGAGAACAAACAAAAATGTTGAAAGAATGAGATATAAAAGTTAAAATTACGAATATGTAAAATTACTTTACATATTCGTGTGTATTACACAATGGACATCGGGATGGTAACTGACAAAGTTTTAAATGCGTAGGTATTATTGTAGATTGAGGGAAAAATAAGTAAATGGAAATAAACCTTTAAATGAAATAAATCTAATGGCATTGTAGATTTATTAACAAAGTAATCAATCTATAAATTTTGAGAAATTGTTTATAGATTAATCAAACCCACAACTCCTTTAATCATTCAAATAATAATTTAATTTATGTGAGGCTATTATACAAAACATACAGACAGTGAAAAATTGAAACTATGAATGAAGGATCGATTGATTAAATGATTAGTTAAGTAAAAGATTAATCGAATGGGTGAATAAATGAATGATTTAATCAATAACTTTATTGAAAGTGGTGTAATAGAAAGATACCTATATTAAATTTTACCGAATTAAAAATAAAGTGATTGAATGAACCAATTATAATTATATATTTATTATAATATAAAGGTAACTTACATTTTTATGATTTAATTTCCTTTGATTTCGGGAACTGGATGGTGTCACTGGGTTGCGGTGAAGTGGTTTGTGGTCTGGCTTTGGGATATAGCTTCTTAAATAGAACAAATTTTGCATATACGGATATGACATCTTGGTGTAACGCACACACACAAACAAATATAGAAAAATGCTGTATCAAAGGTTTCAATTTCAACTCGACTCGTTTCAATTTCACAACTTGGGAGGTGTGATATTAAATTTACACTCGGGTTTGCTTAATATTTTTATCGAAACTTTATAAAATCCAAAATCCTTTACTTTATAATCTTCACATACAACTCTTGAGGGTTAAAGCTATGCCAGCATTACAATTTCTGCTTTCTTCCAATTCGTACAAATTTTGTTACCGAAGTTTATAAAACATTTTTTTTTCTTAAAACCTAACATTTTAAATGACAAAACCATAATATATTTAACGAACATTTTAAATACAGTATAAGAAAACCTTCGTAAAGTAACGTGATTATACTACGTAGCAATATAACGTAAAAACAAAAAGTATGCTCAGTAATTTCGTGGCCTCTCGCCAGATCCCGATAGCTCAGTGGAACAGCACTCGCTCGGCCAACAAGAGGTCCCAGGTTCGAGTCCTGGTCGGGTGATGATTTTATTTAGCATATTTTTTTCAGTTATTTAACGTAATTATGTTCAGTAAATTGTTTTTGTGGATCCACGGTCTGGCGGCCACTTACCATCACTCGAATAAAGTATTCGTTTGTTGATTTTTATAAATTTTAATTAAAAAAATATTTTTGCCCGCTTTGTTAATATTGATTTTAAAGAGAATACCTAGATTTAATTTAATTTTATCACGATTTTAATATAAATATAGGTATACCTTATATCATATAATTTCAAGCATCAATGGCCCAATTAAAGCTTATGAGAAAATTTCGTATTCTAATAAAAATTATGTAGGTAAGTATTTTGAAATATATTTGTATTAAAATGTTTCTTTGAAAAACGTATTTAAATGGTCAACACTAACTGATTAATCAATATTCTACTTAACAACTTTTTTAACAGATGTACTTATTGATTAAAATTGGCACAAATTTAGCACAGGTAAAACCGAGACGCTTTAATTATAGGTGTTATTCTGATAACCAGACACTACAGATAACGCGGTATGTGCAAATTCCTTGGTTCCATATTTGTGAACCTTGCTGCGACTAAAAAAATATCTTTGCATCATCTATTATGAATATTAATCACTATAGTTTTCGATTACGACTTTGCCCACAAACATTCGATGTTTTCTGATTTTTACCATAAAATACAGGATTATAGTTTTTATCCACACTTAATATAAACTGTCTTTAGTGAAGTAGTAATCAAACATGCAAACATATTAAAAACTATTGGTGAATATTTCATCGATTTATAAATTAATCCTCAGAATTTTACTTTATAAACACCATGTTGACTTAGATAAAAATAGGATCATAAAAATTTAGTTAAATTTCAGCAGCTCATCTGCAATAACGTTTAAAATGTCGGTAAGTACCTAGATAAACTTAAATAATAATTCTAAAATAAGTGTAAAATAAGTGTAAAATAGGTACTTATATTTATAAATTATTAATGTAAAGTAGCTTAAGTATGGTAGAAATTTTTAGCATGATTTTTGTTTTGTAGGTTATTTTCTATTAAAATTATTTTTATTAGTGGTTTTTAATAAAAAAGATGCAATACTTAGTTTGCAAATCAACAACGATTCTCATTTCTTTATATTAAATACTCCAGTTTTACTTGGGTATTTATTAAATTTAAAGGATTTGTTTTTATTTCCAGGATTCCGAAAACGATTTATTCAACTTCATTCCTATAAACACAGTAGCAGGACAAAAAAAATGAAAGACAATTAAATTTGGAGCCCCCCAATAAGCAGCTGAAGAGATCTTCCACGGCATTTACTTATGTAAAGAAACTCTCTCGTGGGGCTAAAGTAATAAGGATTGAAGTTTACGATGCAGAGAATTTTCTAGATACTAAAAGTTCGCTTTGTGATTGTGACGCCGAATTATGTGTTCAACATGTAGTGAAAAATATTTTTATGGACGAAATTTATAAATCTGTAAAGGAAATTGCTGAAAAAGTATCTGATATAATGTCTTAAATAAAATATAGTAGTAAATAATTTATGGTTTATCTTTTCAACTTCCTTTCGTTAAATATATATGTATTTAATTTATGTGTGTAATGTAAGTTAACAGTTTGAAACAAAACAGTTTCAAAATATCATAGGTTATGTTAACATAGGTACTTATCAGATAATTCCGTTATAATTAATACGATAATTATTATCCAAACTTCTGTTTGTCCGAAATTATTCATTAACATAGAATCCTTTGATAATACCTACATGAATAAAGCCACTACCTATGTAAATCTGTAAATAAATTGTGATAAAGGTATGAATGATTAAATAGTAAAAAAATTTTTTCGTCGCTCCCAGTCCAGCATGGATGATATACGTATTTAAATAATCATCTCAGTCTTTTAATATTTTTATTTCCTAAATGTATGAATGATTGCATAGTAGAATGGTGGTATGGGTAATTACTTGAATAATGGCTATTAATCTAATTAATGAGTGAAACAAGTATTCATATAATCTTCTCAGTTTTTATAAATGTATGAATGAATAAATGATGATAAACTAAATGAATGATTGAATGGTTGAAATAAATGTATGAATGATTGCATAGTAGAATGGTGGTATGGGTAATTACTTGAATAATGGCTATTAATCTAATTAATGAGTGAAACAAGTATTCATATAATCTTCTCAGTTTTTATAAATGTATGAATGATGATAAACTAAATGAATGATTGAATGGTTGAAATTGGGTGTTCCTGGATCTTATCTGATCCAGGAACCCCAATTTCAACCTACTATTCCTTTTATGATTTCCAATATTTTTTAATTTATGAAAGAGTTTATGTCTGTTTTTAATAAAAGGTAAATAGTTTATTTGAAAAAAATCTTTCTTTTTGTTTTTAAATATTTTTTTAAAATTATATTGGGCCTGAAAAGTAACGTCTATAAATATACCTATTTTGTATTATGTTTCTTTGAGCTTAGATATGTTTTTAATTATTATAAAAAAAATGAATAAAACTGTTCATTTTCATTGTTCATGTTTTTTATTTATATTATGAAAAGATATCCCAAGATATTCTACATTTCATAACCTAAATTTTGAACACAAAATGTAGGGACTTAGGTTCCCCACGAGTGTAAATGTGTGGACTGAAAATACCGAGTGGTGCTAAGGGGTCAAAAGTCAAAAAAGTTTTTCACGATTGTTAGCAAAACTTCTCATTCAAAAAAATATAAAAAAAATAGCAGGTAGATCATATGATTATCTACAAAAAATGTATCAATGCTGACGGATAGGCCACAATTCGCGGCAGCGGCCGGCGAAGTGCCATAAACCCTAGAGTGTGAGATCAGTCAACACAACCCTGACGTGGTCAATTTTCAGGCAATAACTCATCAGAATAACTACTATTTCATTAAAATTAATTAAAAAGTTATAATTCTGTCTTCAGTTTTCACGGTTCATAATCTAAAATAAAACATTTTTAAACGGAATTATCTCATTTTTGCAGATCCAGGGGTCGCGAGCGACAAAAAATATAATAATATATTTTATTTTATACTATATTGCCTGTCATAAAATAAGCTATTCTGAGCAACGACGATTTAAATTATGTCCTTACACTATTAATGAAAGCAATATAATCATTGACAGTTATAAAGAAAAAAGATCCAAAAAATATATTTAAAATTTAAACTGGTTTGTATTTATGGTCATAAAGACATATAGACAGTATTTATAAAATGATTTTCCATGTTTTTAATGCAGTGAATTTAGAATTTTAAGTAAATCATATGATATAGGTACAAAATATTAGGAAGAGCATGTTTTGTGAATGTAAACTTTGGAAATATACTTTGGCATGTGATACATTCAGTAACGTTTTTTGCCAACAAAAATAATGAAATAATAATAAAAGTTAATTTGCCTACGATAATTTCAATCATATTTTAGTTTTTAATGACAGCATAAACTCTTCTTGCGCGAAACCTACTCGCACTTGGCCGGATTTTTAAATTAGCTTCGCATAAGTTGATCATTTATTCGATTTTAAAATTCTGGTGAAAATTGCTAAGGCTGTAAATATAAAATAACTTATGAACATATCATTTAAAAGATCAAATAGAAATGCGTGCAGCATATGCAAAAATTTCAATAAACTTTTGTTGGGTAATACGAAACTTCAAGCTATGATAATCATTGAAAACCATTTTATAATCTTTCGCAACGTTATACACTCATTTTATATCAACCTCAAAATTCCAATAACTGTTAAAAACCAATGAATAAATAACCGGCAAAGGGTTTTACGCCTTTTGATTATGTTTTGGTATCTTAATGGGCAGCTACTATTTTCAAAAGACTCAATATTTCAAATAAAACACAAAATGCTGATGGAGTTGTCCTCGTATTTCAAAAAGCTTATTGTAACTTCGTCGCTTTACAAATCAGCTAAGATTATGAAATACAATAAAGGGCGCGCAATTTCTTTGAGAACTTCGTCAAGTTGCTTTGTTTCATGATTGTTGACACTTTTGCCATTTTGAGTTTTGATAAACAATCATTGAAAAGAAAGATTGATTTATTGCTGTAACTTTGACGAGAAAAACAAGTATATTTAAAATTATTTGCTAAAGCAATTAGGTAAACATTTTCGGCAAAACACGTCTGCAAAACAGATTGTCATAGGAAATCAATATGTAGAGAAGTAATCAATTCGATAAGGCATTGCTTTTAATAAGAAATTTAAAGCTGAGAAGATAATTTTAATAATTTGAAATAATGTAGTCGCTAATGTCTTGTTGATGTTTTTGCAAGGGAAAACATTTGATCCTCTCTTAAGGAAGATTATTATAGGCTAATTTTTTTCAATAAATAGCAGCCTTTCATGTTTTACCTCCGTAACTTCTGGTCCTATAGAAATTTCTGGATAAAATGAAGTTTTTCTCAAGTATAAGGTCATCTATTGCAAAAACAAACAAACTTTTCAGCTTTACACAGATGGTATTCGACGGAAGCAAAGTTACGCGGGTGAAATACCGAAGCTGCTAAGTAATATATTTGTGTTCACAATACACTGACAACAGAGCGATAATATTTAACAACGGACAAATTACGCTAAACATAATGAAAACTTTTTTTTTATACACAGTAGGTATTCTTATACTTTGTGAACGTCAAACGCTGGATGAGGGCGGCGCGGGTCCGGACGACATGACGCATCCTGGGGGAGGCCTCCGTCCAGAAGTGTGCGTCTCTCGGCTCATGAAGATAATGATCGCCAATCATCCACCAATTTCTTGGTGTTGCATACTTCTACTTCTTCAGTTTAAAGAAAAACGAAATGAAAGTAGAACCCTTGGTAGACCGAGAGGAAAAAAGCTGGCGGAAAAAAACTCTCGGCACTCTTTTGTAAAAAGTGCTCATTATAGGTACAAT
The DNA here is from genome assembly GCA_944452665.1 of Stenoptilia bipunctidactyla. Lineage (NCBI taxonomy): Eukaryota > Metazoa > Arthropoda > Insecta > Lepidoptera > Pterophoridae > Stenoptilia > Stenoptilia bipunctidactyla. The sequence continues at coordinate 25,904,443 of OX101735.1, forward strand.
TTGGCAGAAATACAGCTTTGCTATCACATGAACAAACAAAGAGAAGACAGCTATTCGTGCTTGCCAATATCATGTCACAGCCAAGCTGCTTACATAAGCTGTTCTTTTAGATATCAAAAATAAATCACAGTATGAAATGAGGGAAATAGCAGAAGTACAAGAAAATTTACTTAATTCTAACCTATTAATTGTATTTTTCATTGGATTATCTTGTAATAATAAAGTGACAAGTTACTTTAATAAAATCACACAGACAATATAATAATCCAAAATGCTTACAGAAAAAGGCCATGTCTGTCATACTTAAAAAAGGAGCACTAACATAGAATCCCCCGCGTCTATTCAATAACATTGCAACTCGAAAATTGCTCCCAAATGTTTTATGCTTTTAACCTTTCGCAGTGAAACCGCCTTGCCAATATTCGACAGACTTTGTGACTTAAAACTTACAAGAGACCTTCACTCTTAAGTTCACTGCCATAAAGTAGTTTTTGCAAGGGATGATAAAGGAAAGGTCATAAAAATGTTGAAAGATCTCAGGGGCTTGGACAACTCATGTAAAGCCAATATTGGGTGGTCGGAAAGTAATTATGGAGAGAAATGAATTTCAATTCAATTTCCTATACACCTGAATAATTCAAATGGTAATGAAAGTTAAAGTGAGCTGTGGCTGAGTTTCAAAGGGCTTTTAAAAACAGCTGATGATATTCAATCTATCTTTCGTAAGTATTAGTAATTATGTTTCTGGTTTGAAGTGCAATAAACATTGCGAATAAAAAATCAATTTGAATACAATTTTCAGCGCAAAAGTCATATCTTTTCTTTGATTTTTCTCTGAGACGAGCAGGTTGCAACCACTTAGAAACTTGATAATTATATTCTGTTTGTATGAAAAAAAAATATTTTGCGGAGGCCTATGTCCAGCAGTGGATGTCTACCTACGGGCTGTTGATGATGAAAAACTCAAATTCAATAGAGTAATAAGAAAAGAAGTTTAAAGAAACTGACATTACTATGAAATAAAATTGTGAGATGTGAACAAAACCGCCAGTCACAAATGAAATATTTTTTAAAACATAACTTTTAAATATGCTTACCCATCAGGTCACAATTCAGTACATGTTCGATTGCACGGGTAATATTTTAAGGAGAAACAGATGGCGTAAAAACTTAATAAAAACCAGGTAGACCTACAGGTTAAAAGCTATAGCTCATCAGTCATCAATCAGGAGACGCAAACTGCTGGACAAAGACCTCCCCAACGTTCTCCACTCCGCCCTCATCCAGCGTTTACTGGCGACCTTGACCAGCAGGGCTATCTATCCTCCTAAACAATATCGTCGAGTTTATCGGTGTAACAGCGACGACTGACGTAATTGGTATTCAATTATGGCGGGTTTCAATATTCAACTGACTTGTATGAGTAACCGATACAGGTACAAAAATTGGTAGAAAAAAAGTAGCGTTTCACAACATCTATTAGCTACCAGCTGTAAGTTCTCAATTTTACACGGACCCTCTTTACATGACGTTCTTCCAAAAAACTAAGCGATACATGGTTAATAGAATATCATGCATCTGAAAATTATTTGTATTATATTTGAACTTAATAAATGTTTAAACTTATTCAATTTGTTCTTGATATATTTTGGTATTCGATAAATACATTATAATTATTTAGAGCTTTTGTTAATAATTGCATTTAATTCCTTACGTAAAACGAAACGCCAATCCTTTGACTTACGTTGCATTGGTTAAATTTACATTTTTATGACGTCAAAGTAAATATTTAAAAGATAAATTATGACATTCAATAATACTCGTACTTTTTTTCATTCAAAAACTGTTTTATCTATAACAGTTTTTGTACAACAGTTAGAAAGAGAAAACTGGATTATTGATATTTTGACAGATATTTGATAGGATATTAAGTTAAATTAATTAATAAATTGTTACGTCGTTGGCTAGATAAAATTACTTATCCTGCAATTGGTCATATGTTATGAAAACAACTCGCTATTGGCCGCAGCAGACCGCCATGCCACCTTTACCTCATTGGTTTAAATTAGTTACTTGTTACGTCATCGTTGGCAAGATAAAATGACTTATTTTATAAATTGTCAAACGTAACCTAGCAACCCATTACAGTCAAACAGTTCGTAAGCAGTGATTTAGATGTCAAGATTTTGAATATAGAAAGGCATTTTGGTACTGAATTCTATTGTTCGTAGGCAAAACGAACAGTTTTCATGATATTGAAACCCGCCATTAGATATCATAACACGACACCAGCGCTCGTCGCTGATGACGGCGTGAGCAAGAACTGTTATTCGTCGAACATCTGAAAGCTGTTATTTTAGGGACGCGAATCAAGGTTCAATCAACAATTATTCTGCAAATTGTATTTAAAACTCCAAGATAAGCCACTTAACAGGGATTAAGACGAAAGTATTTGCAGCATTTTCTTCAAAATAGCAACATTAATTATAAACTTACGCGTTCCTCAGTAATCCGACTCCAATTAGTGGCTGCAGCACTCGATGCATAGTCGAACCTGGGCCGAGATGAGGTTAATTAACTGTTTAATTTACAAAGAAGTTGTGGGAACTCTCATGCCATGGTTATTGTTCATTGATTAAAGTTGATATTTGGCCGTATACGACAGTAAACTCTCAAATTTTAACACTAGAAATACGGCAAAATCTGCCTACTTAGAAGGACGGACGTCGGTCATGCGCTCATACTATTACACTATTTTTGTTTAAAAGGTTTTTACAAAATAAAAAGCTTATATGAGATAGCTTCATAAAACTTATATTTAGTGTATTTTTCACATATAAGTTTCTTATTAACATAATAAGATCCATATAATGGATTATTACAGCCATGACATACCATCGTACTTTATACGTTTTATTTTTGCATTTACTTATATACAATTTATGCCTCTCTCAAAACTCCGAAGTAACAATTTTCGATTAATCGAAGGAAAAGATTGTTCTCCGAAAGGTTCACTAAATGAAAGTTGTCCAGGCGTTTCAGTTTTCTCGCTGAGCTGACTCGCTACCTAACTCCAAAATAAACTTCCTCCGTTCTATGGATTTATTTGACGTCCGGCTGGTGTAGCGGTAACATACATTGCCTTCTATGCCAGAGGTCCTGGGTTCGAATCCCGGCGGCGGCGGATATTTGTGTGATGAACACAGATATTAGTCGTCAAGTCATGGATGTTTATACGTTTATTTAAGTTTATTCTAATAAAAAATATGTATTTATTCAATATGTATGTTTATATATTTCTTAAGTTTATCAGTTATCTAGTACCCATAACACAAGTTCTTTAAGAAACTTAATTTGGGCTAGATAATGATGTGTAAGTGTCAGAATTTTTTTTTTTTTTTTATATTGTAAGGATAGGACGTTTGTCTTCCATGCCACCTGATGGAAAGTGCGCATGAAGACTATGGTGTTACACGACCATCCACGAGAAACCTATTCACTCGACACTTAAAAGTTCCAGGACTGTAGTGGTCAGGAAAAACAGACGCAGGCAGATTGTTCCACTCCTTGGCAATCCGTACCAAAAAGGAACCATCGAAGCGTTTTGTTCGACTTCTTGGTAAATCCACTATATAGGGATGGAAGTTCTGTCTGCGTCTGGTAGTCCGGTGGTAAAATGGGGTGGGTTCAATTTGGTCAAAAAGAGCACTCGCACACTCACCAAAATGTAGCCGATAAAATACTGTCAAACAAGCAACCTTACGACGATGCTCCAGCGTCTGCAATTTTTTATTTGTAAGGTTGTTGTTGTTTATGATTTTACGGGCTCTTCGGTCAACAGAGTCTAGCGCTTCGAGCTGGTATTTGGCAGAACCATCCCAAAGGTGACTACAGTACTCCATGCACGACCTCACTTGGGCTGTGTATAATTTGAGCAGCCGTTCAGGGCTGAAGTACCGCCGGACCTTCGAGATGATACCCAATTTTTTGGAAGCCGTTTTTGCCATAGACTCGATTTGTTGTCCGAAGTTTAATTTGGACGTTATAGTGACGCCCAAAAGCTCTAGTTGGTTGGTGATGGGAACAGATACATTCTGGAAAGTGGGCGTAAAAGTAAAGGTGCTCTTTTTTGCGGAGAATAGACAAGCTTGTGTTTTGGAGGCATTGAATTTGACCAGGTTAGATTCGCCCCAATCGGACACATTCCGCAAGGTCGAATCAACGCGCTCAATCATAGACTTTCTCAAAACCTGGATTTCTTGGGCGCTCGTTCGCGCATTGGATATATATCTCTCAACAAAAGTGCTGTCATCAGCATATCCAATAATGCCTGGTGTTAGGAGGTCATTAATGTGCAGCAAGAATAAAGTTGCAGAGAGAACAGATCCCTGAGGTACCCCGGCATTAATCGCCATTAGGTCAGAGGAGTAGCCGTCTAAGACTACTCGAATCGACCGTTCCCTCAGAAAATCAGATATCCAGTCGCAGAGCCCGGTCGGTATGCCATATGCTGGAAGCTTGCTTAATTAGTTTTTGCTTTGCTTATTATTTATTATTCGTCATTTTTTTTTTAAATATAAGAATTGAAACCTGTTAAATCTAAAATGGTATAATAAAACACTTGTACTTGCCATTTTCTGGATGTTGCTTTGACCTTGTACTTCTTTGCCATCTGGTCAGCCACACTACGCCATCCTTTGTAGCATTGTAAAATATTACAGTCTCTGGCTCTATGTTATGGTGACATCAGTCAATTTCAACGTTATGTAATGTGCTGAGCAATAACACGTTTTTCTTTCGTTTTCATTAATTGATTCTGAGGGCGTTTAGATGACCAAGTAGTTCCATCAGTGGCTATCACAGATTCTTGCTTGTTTCATTCCGTAATTAGAAGTCACGAGCAAGGAGCCCCTTCCTGAAAAGTTTTAGGCGGTACTCAATTTTCCGACTACTTCCTTCGGTATTGGAGCTCGACATGACAGTTGGATTCTCACAATCATCATTCCTTTGTTTTTCTACACCGTCAGATTCACAATTTTTAGGTTTCAAGACATTTTTTATTCTCAATAACGTTATAATAGGTACTAAACGTGAATCGGAATGTCGAAAACTACTCCTGTAGTCTAACGCAATAATTCAACTCAAATCTTTACAATAGTACCCTAATTTTACAAACATAAACTTTACTCATATCTGTTCAAAGTGTCAGCGACAGTCAAATGACTCTCGCCGTCTTTGTAGGTTTAACAACATTTTAAATAATAAATACAGCAAAATAAGAACGATTTGGTCATCTGGATTTGAGATATGATCTATAACAATAAAAGTCACAAATTATCATTAAGTTCAGTCAAAACGTTTTTGATTTATTTAAGTTATAAATTGAATTTGCAGTCAAACGACTGCTTCCGTCTTTCTAGTGTCTCTAATGTCAAACTTAGAGGTTCCAAAATAAGTTTTTGTTAGCAACTGTTGAATTTAAACTCTCCATATTAGACATTGGAGACACTTTAGAGCTTCATGTAGGCTCACATTATTTAAACTAATACTGACAGCCCTAAGTTCTATTTGTTTCAAATATCGTTTTTATCTTGGGTTGTTTTTTACTCACCGGCCAAATTTATTTTTAACAATAAGTATCATTTATAGAAACGATTGTTGCAAAAAAGAGATGTCATTTATCACTCGTTTTTTTAATGCACAATCACTCTAAATTATGAATGAATACCATTAAAATAAAAACGACTACGGACTACTACAAAAAAGTACGTCTACGTCGTAGTATTTCAATGAAATGTTGTAGCTATGCTACTACGACGCGTTTAACTTTTTAACAGAGACTATTTGTTAAAAAGTTGGTGGTGCCAAATTTGTATTTGTTTTTTGTACTGAGCTATACTTCAATAAATATGGAGGTACGTTTATATCGTATCAAAGCATTTTTTGTCTGGTGACTAAAAAACGACCCTATAGATATTTAAAAAAAAAACAACGTCGAGTTAAAATCAAAAATATTGTGAAAATAGGTACGCGATAAAAAAAAATATCGTTGTTTTTTTGCTCACAAGCGTTTGACGTTTTTGTAGATTAAGCAAACAATTTTTAGAAGATATGATTGGTTTACGAGTGCACCTATAAAAAACTACGCCAAAAAACTATGTAACACAATATACTTCCAGGAGGAACCACTATTTAGAGATAGAAAACGCTTCTAATGCACGTATTAATAACACACTCTCAACTCTGAAAGCGAACTTAAGTTGGCAAATATTATACCTATATAGCTCTGAAGATTTTTCGAGCTAAGAAATATTCATTGTAACGAGCCTAAGTCTTATTAAGACCATATCACTGAGGTGATCACTTGGTAGACATTGTCATAAGCGAACCGTGTTACAAAACCAGTGCTTTCATACTCGTATTAGATTTTCCAAAAATATTCATATAGAAGGTATTAAAAAAAATAGGGCCCCATATAATATAGTCAGGCAAAGTAAGCAAGTTTTTGAAGAGTTGTTATTTATTTACTTGTTGCAAGTCTTCATAGAAAGGGGTCTTTATAAATAATGCTATCTATCAGTTATACCCATTGAACTAGCAAATTGTTTTAAGGTAGTGTAGCATTTACACGTATATTACGAGTAAATAACTACGGCTGATAAATTCCAAATTATTTGATACAAATTAGGCCAGAGAAAAGCTTGAAACACTGTTAAATCAATTAAATTAATGATTTTGATTATTAAAACGTAATGCTCATTCATTGAAATGGCTGTTTTATCAACTCTCATTTGAGATTTATGAACAGATTTGAATGATTTAATTTGAGATACTTAATTGGTTGGTAACGTTTTCTATAAGTATTTTTATTATTAATAATTTCAAGATCAACGGGTGAATGCTGAGAATTCATTTCACACGGCGATTTTCGTGCTCCGGAGTGCTCGTTAAGCAGTCGGTCCCGGGTGCTGTATATACACATACAGAAGTCGTTAGGATTTTTCATTTAGAAATTTTTTGGCACTCTTGGCCGGACGGGTCCGAGGGACATGGAGAACCTTGTGACCGAGGGACATGGGAGGCTCTTGTCCAATAGTAGACCTCAACAGGCTGACAATGATCATGACTAAATCTTCCTTGTCACCCAGGGGAAAGACTCATAATCCTTATAGTTGGCTCATTATAAACGATTTTGACCATGATTAAAGAATTTTACTAAACATCATATTAAATCGTACTGTAGATGTTCGAAAATGCTGATTGTTTTTTTTTTGAGCTTTATTTATTTTATTTGCCTACAAAATTAATATTTTAAACTCACTCGAATTCCGAAATTCCAGCGTCTGCGAATCCGGATCCACTTCTGTGCATGTCATAAACAAATCTTTTTTATTATTCAGTTGAAAATTTTTATATTAATTTTGTAAGTAATCATAATTATAGACTCCCGAGATACAGGACAAGTTCCTAGTTCGGGGTCTGTTGTATAAAAAAGAAGAATATATATAATGTACATTATCTTAATTCCTATAACTATGTAAAACCTGTTCAGCTTTGTAACTACTTTTTGGAAATAAATATTTTTTTTTTTTTTTTTTATATATTGTAAGGATAGGACGTTTGTCTTCCATGCCACCTGATGGAAAGTGCGCATGAAGACTATGGTGTTACACGTCCATCCACGAGAAACCTATTCACTCGACACTTAAAAGTTCCAGGACTGTAGTGGTCAGGAAAAACAGACGCAGGCAGATTGTTCCACACCTTGGCAATCCGTACCAAAAAGGAACTATCGAAGCGTTTTGTTCGACTTCTTGGTATATCCACTATATACGGATGGAAGTTCTGTCTGCGTCTGGTAGTCCGGTGGTAAAAAGGGGTGGGTTCAATTTGGTCAAAAAGAGCACTCGCACACTCACCAAAATGTAGCCGATAAAATACTGTCAAACAAGCAACCTTACGACGATGCTCCAGCGTCTGCAATTTTTTATTTGTAAGGTTGTTGTTATTTATGAGTTTTCGGGCTCTTCGGTCAACAGAGTCTAGCGCTTCGAGCTGGTATTTGGCAGAACCATCCCAAAGGTGACTACAGTACTCCATGCAAGACCTCACTTGGGCTGTGTATAAGTTGAGGAGCCGTTCAGGGCTGAAGTACCGCCGGACCTTCGAGATGATACCCAATTTTTTGGAAGCCGTTTTTGCCATAGACTCAATTTGTTGTCCGAAGTTTAATTTGGACGTTATAGTGACGCCCAAAAGCCCTAGTTGATCGGTGATGGGAACAGATACATTCTGGAAAGTGGGCGTAAGTGTAAAGGTGCTCTTTTTTGCGGAGAATAGACACGCTTGTGTTTTGGAGGCGTTGAATTTGACCAGGTTAGATTCGCCCCAATCGGACACATTCCGCAAGGTCGAATCAACGCGCTCAATCATAGACTCTCTCAAAACCTGGATTTCATGGGCGCTCGTTCGCGCATTGGATATATATCTCTCAACAACAGTGCTGTCATCAGCATATCCAATAATGCCTGGTGTTAGGAGGTCATTAATGTGCAGCAAGAATAAAGTTGCAGAGAGAACAGATCCCTGAGGTACCCCGGCATTAATTGCCATTAGGTCAGAGGAGTAGCCGTCTAAGACTACTCGAATCGACCGTTCCCTCAGAAAATCAGATATCCAGTCGCAGAGCCCGGTCGGTATGCCATATGCTGGAAGCTTGCTTAAGAGACCATCATGCCAGACCCTGTCAAAGGCCTTGGAGATGTCTAAGGATACAGCTATTGCTTCACCATGACCCTCCAAGGCCTCACTCCATAAGTGTGTGGCATACACGAGAAGATCGCCGGTCGAGCGTCCACTGCGGAAACCATATTGGCTATCGCTTAGGAGCTCGTTGGTCTCAAGGTATGCCAGGAGTCGATTGTTCAATACACGTTCCATGACTTTACAAAGTATGGAGGTGATTGAAATTGGTCGATAGTTGACAGGATCAGCACGGCTTCCCTTCTTCGGTACTGGTTGTACGTTAGCCAGCTTCCAGGATTTGGGGACTTTACCAGATTCCAAAGAGAGTCTATAGAGACGCGTCAAAACGGGAGACAACTCGGCTGCGCAGCGTTTCAACACCACTGCAGGAATACCGTCTGGGCCGCTAGCCTTATTCTCGTCTAGGTGCAGCAAGCACTTAAGAACCTCCTTTTGTCGAATATGAACGGTACCCATTGTAGGACCGAACTGAGGTAATTGGGGTGGGATTTTACCTTGGCTATCTAGACGAGAATTTTCCGCAAAGATACTGGCAAATAAATCCGCCTTTTCCTTAGCGGTGTGGGCCAGAGAACCGTCAGGTTTCCGCAGAGGCGGCAGCGACGGGCGACAAAAGTTCGTTTCGACCGACTTGGCGAGGGACCAGAAAGCTTTACTTCCCGAGGGGTACGAGGCTATTCTGTCTCCGATACAGCCTATGTGGGCGAAACGAGCTCTCTTGATCACCTTTTTGCAGGACTTGGCGGCAGCATTGTACCTCTTTTTGTGTTCATGCGAATCCACGGCTTTGCTTCTGCGAGCGGTTGCCCAGGCTTTGTACGCTTCTCGCTTACGCTTTTCAGCGGAAAAGCATTCAGCACTAAACCATGGGCGAGCTTTGGTTTCAAGGGATAGATCAGCGTAGGGAATGAAGAACTCCATTGCTTGACCTATCACACTTGAGACTGCATCAGCGCAGCACGATGGATCGGTTGATGTAAAACAAGCTTGCCGCCACGGATAAGATGCGAAGAAATGTCGCATTTCATCCCAATCTGCCGACTTGTAACGCCATACTCGCCTAGAACCACTTGGTCGGGTGTCAGGTGGCGAGTACTGCGATACAGATTTCACCAGACAGTGATCGGATGTCCCTAAGGGTGCAGTGACGGACACCGAATATCTGTCCGGATCGGTTGTCAGCAGAAGGTCCAGGCAGTAAGCAGTGTGGCCAGCAACGTCTGGGATGCGTGTAGGCTCGTCAACAAGCTGAGAGAGGCCATGAGTGAGCGAAAACTTAAAAGCCTCTCTACCAGCATGGTCAGTGTCCTGAAACGGGTATAACCACTGTCCGTGGTGTGCGTTAAAATCCCCCAGGAACACCAACTGCGCTGTGGGAAAACGTTGCTGAACCTTGTCCGCTGTACTGCTGAGATAGTCCATAAGCCTCGTTGTCTCCCGATCTCCGCTGTGTGACCGATAAATACCAGCGTATACCATTTGGTCTAGGCCGGTATCTATGTGAACCCACATAACTGAAAGGTCCGGCACTTCTAAGTAACGGAGACGCTGACAACAGATCTTGTCACTGGCATACATGCACACCCCGGCGTGCGGGTGGAATTTGGACTCCAGGATGTAACCTGGGTAACAAAGGTATGCCGAGTCTGACGGATCACAGATCTGCGTCTCCGTTAGGAAGAGTAGGTGGGGTCTCTCCGTCTCAAGGTGGTGGTGGACATCATTGAGATTGGAGTGCACTCCTCGGATGTTACAGAAGTGCACTTTAAACGAGAGGAAGTGCAACCGCTGTGTTACCTTACTCTTCTTTGGACCTTTCATTAGTTTTGGAGTGGAGTGAATAGGGAGGAGAACAGAAGTTGAGTGAAGCGCTGCAAATGGAACCAAGCAACTCGATAGGGGTGACGCACCATTGTGAAACTCGCTTGGAGACTGCGGGGACGCCCGAACCCCCCCGAGTTCGCCATCGGGTCCTCTCAAACCGGTCGCCAACCGGCACGATGGAGCCTCCCGGGATTTTTCGCGAGGTGGCGGGGCAGCCTTTTGCATGTGGCTGGCATGCTACTTGGGCCCCCTACTACCTGCGGTCGGCCAGCGGTGCACCGTGCTTCGGATCCCGCTACCCTCCAAAACGAGTTACCCGGTGAGTCATTATCCTACGAGTTGTAAACAGTTCTCCGATGCAGCACGATTACTCAGACCTATCCTCCTCAATGGCTACACTAGACATCATGCCGGAATGCAACTAGGTTACTTGGCGGCATGGTTTTGTCTAGTGGGTGGTGACAAGCCACGGCCGAAGCCTACCACCAGATTTTACTGCTCGTTTAGCACCACCCAGGGACCACGTACAAGGCATCGAGGGCTAAACCTTGCGGACGCGAGCAGTTTCCAGTCCCCAAAATAATAAATAATAAATAAATATATTATTACCAATCAGACCCTAAATACATATTTATAAAAACAACACAAAAAATTATTATCGCTTCGGATCAGCTTTATAGGTCGCGTCAAACTTGAGGAAACACGACACCTTGCGGAAAATAATTTCCTCTCATCTGGGTCGACGGATACTTAGCAATAACGACCAACGCTTGCTTGGTTTTTCATTAGTTTTAGACATAGTAACCATTCGAAGGTTGACCTTTCAGGCATGGAAGAAGAAGAGCTGCGTGGATAGAACCACTGTAAGTATAATATTATCACTGTAGAAGACACGAATACACGTCCTTTCCCGAAATCTTTGGCTAGACCGCATTTTTTTTTAATTCACCATGTTTTTCTAATGACGCGGAACACCGAATTGTGAAGAATGTGGGTCAAAAGAGGATGTTTTTCATTTACTTTGAGAGTGTGTTCGGGAAGAAGCGTTGAGATATCAGCTGCTATGTGAATGAATACAGACCTTAGATTGATTGGAAAGTGTAACTTACTATTATCATTACCTGAATCCAAGGGATGTGAAATATTATTTCAATAGGCTTGTTAAATAATATTTGGTTTATAAACTTTGATTAATTTATGTTAGTGTTACAGATTAAAGTTTGTTAGTTAATTTTTCTGTAAAATTCAGAGTGTCATATTCAGCTGTGAATAAGCTCTTTAAATAAAGAAAAAAAATCAGGTTTAAATATATCTGCTGCCTGCTTAATAGTGCCATATGGTGAGCTCTTACTAGTTTGAGAATCTCCTTTTGAGAGGTGCCTAAACTGTCTACTAATATGCACATATATAATATTATCTGGTAGAATAGTCAGTATTTGTTGAAGGACTAACATGTTAAAATAAAGGCCCGAGAAATTTAACCAGGTTTGGGTAAACTCCGCGTCATCAAGCGCTTAAAAACATGGGCTTAGATGACACTGATCTTAAAAGTTCATCAAGTATATCCAATGGATTTTCAAGGCTTTTCATAATACAAAAGAGGTTCTTTAATAAAACCTACATTTTTCAAGATTTTCTTCAGGTAATATAACCTTTAACTAGTGGAAGTTAAATTGGACGCGCGTCAGCTGCAGGCTGCAGCGGAGTTGACACGGATCTAGGCGGTGTCGATCGTTTACCATATTATTCTACGTCACGGCAGCACTGCAAAATAAAAGTTGGATTTATAGCGATGTTTTATCAAGGACCTTTTCAGAAATATATGAAGTGATTTTTTAAATAAAAACCCTCTAGTAACCTAGAAAAGGTTCAATAAAAATAGTTGTGAGGACAAAGTATAACATTAACAATGTTTTACTCACTTTGGGAACAATTAATTAAAGTAAGTTGATACTTTTGTCAAATGGTCTAATTAGGGAAATGCTATAGAGATTATTCTGTTTACAATACGGTGTTCTGCTGGTATTCAAGATGATATTAGTATCTCGTCATGTATATTTTTGTGACAAGAAATTTAAAATAATTAGAGGGCGTTAAAATTCATCCGTATTCACATATGACTACATGCATTACCCAACAGTGCAACGATGAATACAGATAAGATATTATCCTCAAACAATTTCACATCTACAATAAAGGATATGTTTCCGTTTCTTTGTATCTAGAATTCGTGCACAAGGATATATTGAAGAGAATAAGTATACAAACAAATAGTAATCACACAATTTCGGATAGACATCGTATTAAAAAAGCACAAGATTTATTAAAAATTGCTTCTGCGTACGTAGACATTCCATTCCTCCGTACTTCCGTAGTAACGGATTTGTACCAAAGGACAAGACAGATGACATGACAATGACAGTTTTGACAATAAAAAGAGTATCAAAAATAGCAAAATGTAAAAATGACCTCGCATGGGGGTTGCCATTTACATCAAACTTTAACATTTTTGTGATCCGTTAATGTAGCTTATTGTAATTTTTCGATATTTTTATCGATACCAGCATATTTAGTGTTTATTAAATATACCAATTTGGAAACATTATTTTTTTTACAACTTGAGTATACATTCTAAGCCAAGACGCCATTGTTAGCATTGTTACTTCAGAAGATGAGCAAATACAATCCACGAGAGAGAACACTGTTATGGAACAAAATACAATCTTACGAGAGAATACGACAATGTGTGTTTTGTTATGTTTTGCCTTTTTTCATGCTTGCTATTGAAACAGTTATTGTACGATATGGCGCTTCAATGTGTTATTTTGCAGTATGGTTTTATTAAAACCAATATTTTCCAATTTTAAAAGAGATAGTCAAACTCGATATGTCATTTTGACCTGCTAATGATCAGTAGTATACATGAAAGATTAACTCATGAGTAACCTTTTCCCACTTAAAGTTTCCTGATTTTAAATCTAAAAATATTTAAAAAAAAAACAATTAATTTTTAAATAATCTTGAATTACCTAGAGTGAGTAATAAAAAATACAAAAATAGAATAGGTATATTTTAAAAAATCTTTTACTTAAATCTTTTAAGGCAGGACTATTTATTTAAACTAGTGAATGTATGATAATCTATATTTATTTCCCTTTAATTTGATACACTGACAATTAGAAGGTCATATTTTAACAATCTCTAAATAAGTAATATAATAAAGCTGTTTTGCGAAAAATAACAAAAAAAATATTATTATTATTCTCAACTTCAACAGCTTTTCATATTTTTGGTTATAATTAAATCCACGCGGTTACACGAGCTACATTCAGTCCCGAAAAAAGCCTTATAAAATAAGTAACATAAAAACATAAATTAAGAGATGGGCTTTCAGACGTAAAAAAATTAAGGGAGTTCAAACAAATAAATAAATTAGCATAGAGTAGCAGTAGGTAAATGAAGATTACTGCACGGTAAAGAACACCTACACCTACTATAAAAAATGATAAGGAATGGATAAAACAGATTGATATCCTGCTGCTATCTGTTTTCGCCAATATGTTTTTATTTTTTTATAGGACTTTCCTTACCTTGATTGTATATCTAAAAAACGATGGTATCTCTGAATTTTCTAACTACAAACCAGAATTTTTAATTAAACTTTTTATCACTTTTATACATAATCAAAAATTTAAGCTTGAATGTTTGGTATTATACCTATGTACATAATTATGATACAAAAGTATATTAAAAACTTATTGACGGGAAACTTATTATAGTCTAAGATCCGGCTGCAGGATTAGTGCGTTCATCTGTTTTTTGCATAAAACCGATTTTTTATGTATTTTTTTAACTAGGAGAATATATATTTATCAGGTTGCCTATCAAAATTTGGCCGCCAGTATTTTTAATTAAATTATTTTTAATTGATTTTTGGGAAAAAATTTCGTTCACTTGTTTTTTAAATAAAATAACGTCTACATCACGGCAATTTATATGAAGATTCAAAAAAATCACGGTTGCCGTTGCGCACTTGGCCGCACCTCTTCGCAGCCATGTGTAAACAGGTATGATTTCGATACATTTATACGTTTATAACGTTTATTCATTAATTATACAGGGTTGATTTGTAGGTACCGGCCAAATGTTTTTTACACAATAAGTATCATTTATAGATACTATTTTTGAAAAAAAAAAGTATTTATTTTTTTACAAAGAAATCAATATGTCCGCTGTCATATTAAGCAAACCATGGTCACTCTAAATTACCTTTAAAATAAAGGCAACTACGTGCTACTACAAAACATCTTGTAGTACTACGTCATAGTATTATCAATGAAATGTCGCTTCGTAGTAGGTATATTCATCAAAAGCGACTGTTTTTTTTAAAGTTTGTGGTTCCATATTTCTACTTTTTTGTACTGAGCGAAGCTAAAATAAATATGCAGGTACCTACGTTTATATCGTATCAAAGAAACTAACATTTAAATTTGGCTGGTGACTACAAATCAACCCTGTATATCAAAGCTATTTTTTTCTATTTATTATAATATATGGTTGCCTAATCAATATTAATTCAAAATTAAATATATTAAATGAATATTATAATTTTTTTGTGATTTTTAAATTTGTTATTTTGAAAAGGAAGACATATTTTTTGGAGTATTTATTAAGTCGTCTCTATTACTCCTCGGTTGTTTAGAACACTAACATTCGACGCATGTGCAATGGCTTAAAAGCGTCGCACAGCTGGCAATCGCTATCCTTGTCTGACAAATGATGTTACGCGCTAACTCACTTTCACGCTACCTTAAATATTTGTAATTTTTAAAAGCCAGCAACCCTTATTTGCTGGTAGTTTTAATAAAGCAACCATATATTATAATAAATAGACAAAAAAATAGCTTTAATTTGATATATAATTAATTAATAAACGTTATGAACGTATAAATGTATCGAAATCATACCTGTTTACACATGGCTGCGAAGAGGTGCGGCCAAGTGCGCAACGGCAACCGTGATTTTTTTGAATCTTCATATAAATTGCCGTGATGTAGACGTTATTTTATTTAAAAAACAAGTGAACGGAATTTTTTCCCAAAAATCAATTAAAAATAATTTAATTAAAAATACTGGCGGCCAAATTTTGATAGGCAACCTGATAAATATATATTCTCCCAGTTATAAAAATACACAAAAATTCGGTTTTCTGCAAAAAACAGATGAACGCACTAATCCTGCAGCCGGATCTCGTACTATTATGATAAAATAATCAATCTGTCTCAAAATTGTTTTATCGAAGAAAATTTACTTCAAAGTTATTACAAATTTCCAAAGAAACAATTTAAAGCAGTAATTACAAGAAGTTAAATTTTTATATAAATTTAGGTATACTTATTTAAAACGAGATTTGTTAAGAAGCAAATTGTTAGAGTGAAACTTGATAAAAAGCTTATTTCAATGAGTGTCTAGTTGTATTTTGAAAGGAGGTTTTGGAGTTCCCACAGGAAGGGTACTTTAGCGCCTATAAAGTTGCGGAAAAAAGCTCGTCTTAAGTAAATAGACTGAGACAAGTGGTCATCTTCAAAGTAGTCAGCTAAATAGAGTAGAAATACATTGTACGTCACTAAACAATATTACTTGAATCTACTTCAATATTCTTAATTTATTATTAAATTACTTAGCCAAAAACTAAAAAGATTATATTTCCCTAATAACAACTCATTACAATGAGAAACAAGCCACTGAAAATAATTACTAGAAACAATAGAAATCTAATTTATTCCAACTCAAACAAAGTTTAATAAAACATAAAATCACATTATGTCAAAACGGCTCTGCCAAACAATTCAGACTCAAAATAATAATATGACGTTCGTCTCAAAAAAATAATTTATTACTTTGAGAGTTTTCAACGTCGCGCTAAGAGCTCATGGAGTAATAAGAAATACCTAACAAAAAAATCTAAAATTAGAATTTACTTCATTTTATCGAGTTCAACAATAACTTAAATTTCACACAAAATATTAATTATTACTTCCTTCAGTTTCCAAGCAGTATATGAGTGAATAATAACTGTATTGAGCAAAACAGAAAATGCACAGCCAAGTTGTTATAATAGTCATAGATGAAATCCTTATGTCCTTGTGAAATGAAATTCTTAATTCTATGAGTTCCAAACAACTTACCAAATTGGTATCTGGTGCACATTACGGGCAACATGGTTGGTTTATATATCTGAGTGTTTAGGGATTGAGGGTACCCTTAAGAGGAATTTAAAGACAACCTTAAGCTAGATAAGTATGGGCTATTCAACTTCGAATAAGAGATAAGGAAATAATTGTATAGGCATCACCTGGATTCCCTGTGTTACAACCGAAGATCACTTATATAGGGTCAATTTATTGTTGTCTGTAATATTTTAAAATCGGATTAAGAACAATGTCTTGTTCTTAATCTTAATGTAAACCCACACATTGTTTTGGTGAAGAACTTGAAAAAACTAGACGAGTTATAAATTTTAGATTACACTTAAATTTTATTCACTAAAAATAATTTTGAAATATATATTTTTTTAAAATTTAACTTCGTAATTTAAACCCACTTATGATTCTTAACCCGATTTTAAAGTTTTATTGATTATTATAAATTGACCCTGTACAATGAACTTGGCGTTACTAAAATATTTTTGCTTGGTGGTAGGATCCCTTCTGGGTCCGCCTGGCTAGCGACCACCCTTTATATAAAGTCTGCCGCCAAATGTTACCGCTCCGGCGGTAATGTGTTCCGGCAATATTGTATAAAGAGCCAGCTCCTTCCTAAACCCGTGTGCTTTCATCTTCGATCTCATCGTCACTTACCATCAGGTGAGATTGAGGTCAAACGCGGGTTTCGTCGTACATAAAAAAAAAAAAAAAAAAAAATATGCCACGAAATAGTTCTTTATTAAGAATGCTTGCAACAAAATCTTCGCCTTTATTGAAATATAACAAATCCATCGCGGTTGTAATAATAATCTTAAACTCTGCAAGGGACAAATGCTTGCTTACTCCAAACTCTCAATTCAACCTAAATCTTCCACTGACAAGCGAAGATGGCCCAACCGGTCAATATTTTAAGGTACATATACTTGTTGTTACAATATACTTATTAATATTATTGGGAGAAAAAAAAGGAGGGGCTACCCGCAAGAGGTGATGCGTTAATTAAAATTAACCCTGTATATATAACATCATGCCTGTCTCCCTTTAGGGTAGGCAGAGACTCGGGAACACCAATTTGAACCATGTTGAACCACCGTGGAGGCGCTACACAGCCTTGTCTAACACCACGTTCGATGCTAAACCATTCCGTGTAGCTATCATTCCACCTGACACAGGCACTCGAGTCCTTATATAAGGATTTGAGTGCCCGTATCAAGGCAATGTCCACCGTATACTCGTTATAAGCCTTTTACAAGTCAACGAAGCAGCAGAAAACCTTTCAGAGTTTAGCCAGAACCATGGAACAATATACTCTCTTACGAGAGAAGAACGATTACTTCATACTTCGTAAATGCATACACACAGCTCACTAGCGCTTCAGTTAATGCCATCCGCAACTTTTCAGTGTATTAATAGATCCACTTTACACAGTAGTAATCTATGCAGTCTATTACTCTAAGATAGGAACTTAATGTATAATTTTTTTTTGACACTAAAATTGTGTATATTTAATAAAAATTCATAGGTGTTTATAAATTTATTTTCCAACCATTATCTTAAAACTACTCCACAAAAGCGTCAATTTCGCAAATAAACAAACAAACAATTACAAAGTATTTAGTGTCACTATCACAACATAAAGTGTCAATTTCGCACTGAACAAATAGCACTTCCATAAAAACTCAAAGCTTACAGATTTTCAAATCAAAAATTTTACAGGTTTTCAAATTAAAAATGGGTTGCTGAAATTACGCAGTTAACGCAATGAACCGTTTTTACAAATGGCGTCAGTCAGTCGTGGGCGATGGATGATTGTTTGTCTTTGATTGTCACTTTTGAGAAGATTAACATATAGACTTACGTCAAAGCAAAGTACTTTAAAGCTTTCTCATTCATACGTATAGATTTGTCCCACTTTGGCTCCAGATGCCATCGACAGCATTGGCTAATAAATTAGTAAACTCCCCCTGGCCAGAACCTTCTCGGTTACTGATCTCAAAGACAAATACCCATTATATTTTAAGATTGCGGACAGATTTATCACAATTTTTCTACCTACAGATTTCAACTTACGTTTGCGATCTATTCCAAACAACAACTAACTAAAAGCACTGAAACATCATTTAAAATAGTTAAAAACATATAGGTGGATATTGCCATATTTTTTATTATAACGAATAGAACTGTATGAATCCTGTTCCTACTCCACAAGGTAGTAGCTCGGTTTCCCGGCTTTGTGACGGATGTCCGCCGACAGTCCGTTCTCTGATTCCGTTGCTTGAGATCTGCCTCAATGCTTCACTTGCAATCTTTGCAGGCAGTTTCAAGAAAAATGTGTGTTCTAAGTGATAGCAGACGAGTGAAATTATGTTGTCAGCAAAGAATAATAAGGTGAGATCATGCATGAATATATTGACGTTTATCATACCCAGCTAGATTATATTTATTTGCTGGAATATTTTTTTTTTTTTATCGTTTTCGAATAAAATAGTTTCTTTTTTTTCATATCATCATCACCACGTCTTTTAAGAGCTTTTTGCAGGGACATGTTTTTTCCTTAGTGGTGCAAAGGTTTTGACTATAATAAGCCCAGTGTTGGTTTAACCAACTACTTTCTCTCTGGAGCACAGGAAGTTGTCGTAAGAAATTAATGATAATAGACCTGCTCTATCGAAAGATAAGCATAGGAAAAACGGCATCAATGTTTTTTTAAAAACTTTTACTTAACTTGCAATGTACTCATATTATGAAATAATGTTCGAGTGAAATCTCGCAACTCGATTTTGAAGGAGATATCTTTAACCGGTTGAGCTGAAATTTTGTGTACACGTTCAGTTTGAACGACAATGCATGGTTAATTGTGTGTCGTCATTCGATCTTGCAACAAGATTTAAAACCATATTATAAATGATTGTGAAATGACATGTAAGTGCATTTAAATAAAATCTTCCTTTTAAAAAGCATTTTTAAATTACTCTTTAAATTAATATTAAATCCGAAAGAGCATTCGTTTCACTCGATGTTTAATAATCATCCTGGCCACAGACAAGATGCATTCTCAACCTCATAACATAATAAGATAAGCTCTGGTGCACAGTAATTAAACCGCCTAGCTTAGCTTCTATCTGGAACACAGGAAAACTCTTTGTCGGTAAAAAGAAGCGGGTACTTACGCAGACGAGTACGCTTAACAGAGCACATATTATACTTACACATTAAAACAGCTTTTATATTAATAATTGCATGAATGTTTAATTAATCGGACTATAAACAATGACTTAACTAAGCATTTTTATTATCTACTCAAGTGCTAAGAGCAATGCATACAATTGTTAAGATAAAGTTTAAAAACTAAAACACGATCTAAAAAGTACGAAACAAGAAAATAGTATAAAATAGAAGATTGTATGTGACGGGCGGTCGCTAGGCAGGTGAACTCGAAAGGGTCGACACTAAGCGGAGGTCACTTGGATTAGTCGCCTTTTACAAAACGCTTGATTAGAGGCGGCAGATCTATACAAAGTCGATCCTACGCGGCTAAGAGCAATAATTACCAAAAGCCTCACCCATCAACCATTTCCATTTGGCTTCTCGCCCTCTTAATACCTATTTTGTCATTATCCAAACACGCATATTCATGAAGTCATCATAGCGTACACTACGCATAGTGGCTACGTATGCTTCGTCAGATATAGCAGGTTAACCAGCATACAATAAAATGATTGGTGGACTTCGACAATTAGTTTATGTGGACAAGCTCCGTGCATTGAAGGCTACATTAAGCCGTAGGTACTTAGTGCTGTATAATTGTATTAAGAGATCAAAAAGATTGACCTGAAACCATTGTCCTGAAATTCTGACATCCGCCAGTCAGCTTTTGGGCTTGCCTAATCTACCAGTGATACAACCTTCAACCTTGTAATCAATTCATAGAAAAGGGTATGATGATGTTACACGAATCAGATTCTAAAATACCAAGGTTGCCTGGAAGAGATTGTCGTTAGATGATAAGGCCGCCTACTGCGCTCTGTACCTTTAATATTGTTATCAAAATTATTTGTTACTCTATGTGTACAATCTTATCATACTAATAAATCTTATCTTACTTCTTACTAATATTATAAATGTGAAAGTTTGGATGTACAGATGTATGGATGTTTGTTCCTCAATCACGGAAAAACTAATCTACGGATTTGGATGAAATTTGGCATAGTGATAGTGTACAGTCTTTTTTCCCGATATTTTGGGATTCGAAATTGCGCGGGTATAACCGCGTGAAACAGCTAGTGATGAATGAGTAAATAAAATTCATTTTACAAAATTAAGTCCTATTACTATGGCGCCTCTATTTCCAAAGAATACCATAAACATAAAATACCTTAACCATTCGCTTTCAAGTCATAAAATAAATAACTAACCCAATTATAGCTTTAAAAGTGTAATCTTTATCTCCAGTAAGTCGCATTTTGCGAGTACATCTGGTCGGCATTACGGTGACGAATGACTGTAATAAAATAATGAATGGGCGTTTTACTACCACGGGGGATCACTAGTGAGTCGTAAAGACGTATTACTACGTGTCGATAAGTTAGACTGATTCCCCTGTAAGTACTATCTTGATAACGTTCACGTTATTAAGTACACTAAATTAAAAGCTAGAATGTACTCTTTATCAAAGTGACATACTAGCCTTGTGATAAAAACCTTATTCAGCGTAAAGCTATGGTGATGGCTCATGGAGAACGAGATTTGAAGCTACTTTAAAAATAAATAGATTTTCTTTTTTTTATTTGGATGATTGTTACGCGATTATTTGACCAATTTGAAAATCGATTAATTCTTACTTTTTAATAGATAAGCTTCAAAAATAGACTCATTCAAATTTCTGCGAAATCAATTCAGAACATTTAAAAAGAGTGTTTTAGGAAAAATATAAAATTAAATATGTACACAACGTCTCAGACCTCAATGTTTGATTTTCAGCAAAAGTTTGGATAAAACCTTGAATATGGAAGTGAATCAAGTTTTTAATGCTTTGCATTCATTTTCATTTACACAGAGCCTTATTAAAGCGCAAAGTGATTAACATCAACCTCATACTCTTGTTATTTGGTATTTGAAATAATAATTTCGTAAATAAATGTTTTTACCATAAAGCAGGAACAATACGAAATGCCTTGTATTAGCTGTTCACGTGTACCGCCAGAGGTTAATAAACATAGCACTGTTGCAGTTCTCGCTATTTGGCAACGAAATGCTGGAACAACATGCCTTCTCCTTGAAGGTAGCTAACCTGTAAATTTACATTCAAGGAACATATGAAATTTCTGAAATTGCATCTTTTGAACAAGGACTGCCTTGTATAGCCACCATTTTAATTTGATAAACCAATATAATATTTTTGGTGAATATTTGTTTTATAAACACAGACATTAGCCTTGACTTCATGAATGTTTGTATGTTTATTTAGTAATATGTTATTTATTATTTATTTATTTATTTAACAATTTATGTACACACTAGTAAAAAAAAACACATTACATAAAATTTTACAAGAAAACTAAAGTACAAAGGTACAGCTTATTTCAACAGAAATCTCTTCCAGCAGACCTAACAATTGGAGAGTTGGATAAAAATACAATTTTTATTTAGGTTTATTGGATGGAGACACAAGTTTTATGAGAAAAAATATTTCATCTAAAATATGGTGCATATGTTTGTAGGAGATAACGATATTTGGAACTTAATACTATTAAAGAGAATGCTAAGAACGTCGCGGCCGAAACTGTTGAAAACTGGCAACCCACACAGATGCGGTTAGGACTCAAAATGGGGCCCACGTATTGTAATTCAGCGATGAATGAGACAGATGTTGACTGCTAGCTTGCAATTATTTCCTAGGCTCGACTTGTGTAAACTGAAACATTTCCAGCCATTTAGCTAGGAGGAAGGAAGACACTCCCGTCCTAAATTATCTGCCTGAGAATCTGGAGCACCTACTTGCTAAATGATCCATCTTTTGATTTCGGTGCCATGTCAGGAGGTCAGTGTGCGTTTTCTGTTCCGCTCTGGTAATTTTCTGCAAATATCCATAGTTGTCTGATTTTATACCAACTTTTTCCATTTTTTCAATAGAAGAAACATATACGTGATGGTTTGGTTAGTTTTAATTTATAGATTTCGAGAGGGACTGCGTATGGTTAAATGTTTAGGACCACAGAGTCTCTTTAGCTATTCTATCGCTTTTAAAATCACACTTATTATCTAATCTATTGAAATTAAGCTGAAGACTTATCGATTGTTTTGATTGTTATTTCTGAAAACACTGACCGGATTTAAAAAATATATTTTGCACGTCCTTAAATCTTGATTAGTTACTTGTTTACATTTAATATTGATGACATGTCTTGATACGTTGCAATATTATATGATCATATTGGTCACTTGATATTATTGTTCTCCATAGATATTGAGTGTGGTGACAATGGCCCATACTAGTAGCTCACAAAGCCGAAGTGCTTTAAAACCGAAGATAATGGTATCAAACATCATATATGACACATGCATTAACTTTCGGATATTATATTATATAAATATGCTTTTGAGATTTGAAATATAATTATTGCAATAAAAGCCCAGTTAAATAAAAAAAGACGTGTGGCACTCGGACACTGCCGCGGTAAAGCTATTGCATAGCATTTTTTATCAACTTATGCAATTATAATTATTTATTTATTTTATTAATGCAGTAATGTTTGATCTAATATGAAGTTCCAAAAGTTCCTAGTAGATGGCGCTGATTGTTTATTAAAGCCCGCATGTAAAGTTATGAAATCAAAGTATCACCGCTGTGCCGGTCGGAGTGGGGGGAATTTCTGGATTCGGTCCCCACGCTCAAGGCCCGCGATAGAAGCTATGTAATAGCTTAAAAATCTTTGACTATGCTTAAAATTGAACAATATTGTACTAGTTGGAATAAAACTTTCACTCCAATATTGACAGTTGAATATGCTCTATATTATCAATATTAAAAAACCTGTATCTACCATATTCTGCAAACAAAATAACACTTTTTTCCATCCAAGAAAACTTAAAAGTCCTTCACTAAAAGCTATTTACATAATAAAAGCATCTCTGGACTACCGTGATCTAATTTCAAAGTAAACTTTATCCCCCGGAATTCCCTTGCTCTGTTACAATAGACAACTTCTATGATTTGTAACACTAATAGGTTTACCTAGAACTATGTACATAGAACGCTTTGGAATTCACCCTATTAGTGGAGAATTAAGGTTTTGATACGAATTTAGCAACTTGACTTCGGTTGGGGTTCGTTTAAACAAGTTGGAGAGTTTAAAACTTCCACAAAGTAAAGCTGTAAGTTAACCGTGTGGTGTGGGAACTTGTAGGTTTTGGAGTTTGGTGTGAAATTGACAAGTGTCATGAATTACAGCTTGAAAGGTTAGATGCGGTTGGTGAGATCTATTGTGGATTTAACACGTTAGTAAGCTAATTTTAATTTAAAATAATTCGAACATAATCCATTTTTTATGTCTATTTATTTATTTTAATTCTAGTTTCCCCCGTTAGTTACATGTTATCCCATATAATACATGCAGGCCTCCCCCATTTTAGTTAACAATTCCTGTGTTAGTTAGTGATCAACGTGATTGATACCAGTCCTTATCAATGTATGGATTGATAATGTCTTGGTTTTCACGACTCATAAAACATAAAAATATTTTTTGCCGAATTTCATCGCGTATGTTTTTCTATTAATAAATGCAAAACACTTATAACATCATATTCACTTACCAAGGTTGAAGAATTAGTATTAAGCTATCAAATAAGATTGATTATGTTACTTGAAGGGAGAATTTTTTGACTAACTCAAAATAAATATACACTTCATGATTTTAACGCCTAAATTTCGTTTTTAATTTTATATTATTATGAAACAAAATAGTTGAAGTGCGCAGCGAACGAGGTCTGGATTTATCCTGATGCAAGACAATGCCCGTGCACATACAGCTCGATCAACCAAAACTGTCCTAGAAGGGTCTCATATTGAGGTATTACCATAGCCAGCTAACATTCCAGATTTAAATCCAATCAAGCAATTGTGGGACCTATTGAAACGAAGAGTTAGAGATAATGAGCGAGGGGTCTACAACCAACAGCAGCTGATTGACGCTTTAAACCGTGCCTGGGAAGATATTCCAGATAAAAACGTGAGGAATTTGATCCAGAGTACAGCAAAACAAAAGTGACAAGTATTTTGTCTTCTTCCTGTGATTTCTTTTGTCCATATTTTTCATTCAAAATAGCCAAGTGTAATCTCGTGTCAGAAATTTCAGCGACTACAATTGCATCGCAGTATCACATAGAACAATAGACTGGACTCAGATCACGGATCTCATGCAACGACGATATATAATTTATAAACTGAAACTGAAACCGAATATTATAAACTGTGCGCGTCTTCGTGAGTATCTTGAAGGCATCATCGCTAATGATTCGACTAGATACAAAGATTCGATATATGAATAACTACATACTAAAAATAGTAAATATTTAGTTCTAACATAGTTATCGATAGTATGACTATGGGTCGAAGATGAATAAAAGATATTTTTTTTTTAAAACTCTACCCTTATCGCTATTTAGGAAAGATACCAATATTGCAAGGTCTTGAGACATTAAGGGTCTAGGCCGTACGCGAGCGACATCAATTCCGCGCGATTTCGCGCGACCGCGAAATTTATGTCGTTTGGTGGTAACTTGCTTTGGCATCTTTGTTTTCTTTCAGATTTCATTGTATCGGTACTTTCTAGCAAATGAAATGAATTAGTTATGAAAATTATTACTAATAATAAGTTATAGAGTACACAAATTCATAATACGTAACTTTGCTGGTGCATCAAACACGTGTAGTGTCGACTTGAAATCCAAAAGCGCACTGGCACGGCCGTGAGAGTACTAAATCGAATGCTCGTGATGCGCGTGATTGTTCATACATTTTTCTATGGAGATTTTACGTTAAACTTATCTAGATTTAAGGTCTTTAAAAAAAAAGATTTTGTGTGTAAAGGTACAAAAAAGAACATGACTATATTTATTGTTTTCTTTACTGTTTAATTTTGAGCGTTTATTGGCGTTTATTTTAGAATAACTTTAAGGTTTTAAGAGTTGAAATGAGCACTACGTAAATTTTTGGTCTTTCATTTCAATATATGCAAATTATCATCATTCTCAACCATATCTAATATATCCAATATAAGGAATCGTAACACTCTTTTCGGTGTTTTGCACTATCTCCCTCCTTAAGTGTTTAATTTCATGTTGATATTATAAAAGATTTTTAGAATACTTACGTACATATCTTATTTACAAAACAAAAGATATTGGAATTACGTTTTTCATCACATCTGCCTTCTTCCTTCATATGGTATTATAACATAAAATTCAAGCTTCCGATGTTTTATACGGATATTAATAGATAGACACTATAAAATAACCAACTTAGACCCCTGAGCACAATTAGGCGCAGCTGTTTTTTGTGGGACGCACTTTTCACTGAGCACGCAGCTCCCGGGCTACTTAATAATGTATGAAAGTGAAACTGCTTAAGGAAGCCTAAGCAATGAGTGTATATCTTTCTAAGTTGATGGTTTTGTTGCTGTAATGGTGAGCTGTTATAGCTGGTGAGCTGTTATAACCTAAAATTTGTTTAAGGTTTGATCTTTGAACAAGAGCCGTAGAATAATTTAAAAAATAAGATTTATTCACAATGATATTATCTGGCTAAAGATTTTGAAAAATGTTATTTAATAATACCTGCATTTGATAATATTTATCCAACAGTAGCTAAAAGTATCTCCATAACAAGAATTAAAAAAAATATGTAGTTCTTCTATCTAGTCTCATGTTCTGTAGTTTTCTTAAGTTAGCCAACCTAACTAATATTATAAATGTGAAAGTTTGGATATATGGATGTTTGTTCCTCAATCACGGCAAAACGCCTCAACGGATAGGTAATAGTGAAATTTGGCATAGTGATAGAGTACAATTTAGAATAACACATAGGCTGTCTTACGTAATTTAACGTATTTTAATTATAATTACCTAATAAGACCAACTAACAATAAGATAAGTAAAAACTTGAATAATTCCTGGCACCAAGTAGAAGTATTTGAAGTTTTTGAGACGTTCCTAAATGCTTATCAGGGCCTTAACTAATAGTAAGAAGTTATAAGGGAATAGATGAACATTCAACCGTACATGAATATTGGTAAAAGTTATGATCTTTTCTGCAGTACCGTGGTTTGTTTCACATTTGAAAAACTTTTTTAAAAATGCCTCAAAGCTGTAGAAACGCGCCTTCCAAATTCCATTGAAGTGTCGTATCTGTACTTTTTCAAATACTTTCTGATCTATGAGCATAGCTGCAGGTCGCGTTTTAAAAATATTTTTCATAAAATCTCTGTCATTGATCGACCGGGCAGGCATCCGTGAAGTTATTAAATAAAGGCAATCATAGGCCCCTTGTGTAAGCCCAATTGGACAATTTATCTGAATAATATACGTTTGATACTCCGCGCATTGTGAAAATAAAATGATTTTCAATACGAAACAATGTTTCGCAATTTTCAATGCTTTGTGATTACACGGTGTTGTTACACGGTGGATAATTCCAACTTGTGTTTCTTAACACGAAATCAATAGTGACATTCATTTTTCAGTTTATTATACTATGCAAAAATAATAAAAGAATCAACTTTGTATGGTGGGCATAAAAGACAGGCAATGTATGGACACTGAGATGAACCCTTTATACGAAGTTTTTTGTACCATTTGGCCTTCCCGGCCAAAATGTAAATCAGTTAAGGAACAGGGGTTTTGTTGACGATTTTGTGGGCGAAAGGCTGACTTCCTGTCACTGCAATAGTCTCCTTTCATCATTATGATTCCTTCAGACTTGTCAAACGTGACATCAGATACTTATTATAGCCTCCGATGTTGTGCCTACCCCATAAAGGATAGGGCGCGAAGTTATGTATGTATGATTTTTTTCTTTTTGTATTTGTTTTTTTTTGGCAATATAATATAATTATTGGTCGCTTTACATCGTACCGCGTCGAACTAGGACCACGCCATAGCCTTGCGTAGTAATACACAATACTGTAGTGTATGACGCGCCTCCTCGTCATGTACTATTTTAATATTTTCATATAATATTGTATATACTGCGTACTTTCATCTGAACAACACGTGTTTTATTAGCTCCCGACCTCCATCCTTGCAATACTTTATAAAGTCGTTTTTTTTAATTATATTTAAAAAGCAGTAGATACTACGTAATAAGGCAACAACTTTGGACGTACCGATTCATACAAACATTTTCATTCAGTAAACAAAATAGATTTTTTTTTTTTTTTTTATAAGTGACTAAACCCGCGTTTGACCTCAATCTCACCTTTAATTCCGATTTTAGCATTATAGCAAGATATAATAATTTCCTCTGGCGTCCTGTACTTACAGCCACCTCCAACTTATTCACACAACATTTGCACTTTCCATTAAAGTTGTTGAGGTAAGACATTTTTAGCAAAAAACATGCAATTTTTTTAGTAGACATATAACACATCGTAATACGTACAATATTTTTTTACTTTTTCACGATTCATAAATTAAAACACTTGTTGACCGAACTTGACGCATGTTATTCGCACTTGACCGTGAAATCAGGAAAGACACCGAAACGTCGAGTTATAATGTAAAATATAAATTTTAATACGTAAACATGGGATAGTGAACTAAAATATTTGTACTAAGCGGTATTCAAACGTGGTAGTGTGATTATTTTACGAGTATCAAAAGCCAGTGGTACCGTCATAACACCAAAACGATTTTACACCAAACGATCTCCAATGACTCAACATGCTTATCCATGCTTAAGGATAAGCCTACACTATAAATTGATAGTGACAGATATACGTGACGCTTTACAGTTCCAGGGATACTGCCCAAACGTTGCCGACCTTCGTAAGTTAGATTGACAGTCCCGGTACCAGTAATTACATACATTGCCTAATTCTGTCCAACTATCCGGAATACAATTAAACTGTTTGGCGATGCAAAAACAAATAAATATTTCTTATTGAAGCTAAAAAAATACGCCTGTTACCACAATATTCTTAAACTAGTAATGTTCAACTTATGAACGTTCAGTTTGCATGTAATCTATGTTTTAATAAACAAAAATACCCATAAATAATTCGATTCAATTTTTGACAAAAAATACAACCTTATAATGTTTTTAAGTTTTTGCATTTAAAATGCTCAATTATTCTTAAATAAATGAAGAGCACTCGTCCGGCAAACGAGAGGTCCCAGGTTTGAATCCTGGTCAGGTAATTTTTATTTATCACATTTTTCATTTATTTAAAAATACAACCTCTCATCGAAGTTCGAAGTTTGTAGCGATGCAAACACTGAATGGAGATAGTAACGAACTTCTCAATTTTGTTTAAATTTGGAATAGCTGGGTTTGAGTTTCGTTAAACGGTGTTATGTATACACGGAAGATATTAATTTTGAATAATTATATTTAGAACTTACTAAAAGACCAATATTTATAGAGTGTTTTGTTTATTTTTACTCTTCATCATATTTATCTTACTTAGATGATACTTTAAATATGTTAGGGTCCTATGTAGGAACTATGGATTAAAACTAGTGGACTGTAACTGTAATACTGGTTATTATTGAAATATGGGTACAGATTGGCTATTAGATGGTATGTCGTGTAGGTACGTCGCTCGCGGATGCGTAAGATGAAGTCGTGGACCCCTCTCACGTCCCGGCCGCTGAGCCGTCCAAAACCGAGCGTAGCCGAACGGCGGCGGAGAAACCGGAACAGATATATAAAAACAAAGTATTTAAATAAATATGTATACTTCCCGTTTGCGTTCGCTCCCGAACGGTCATGTCTGCGGCCGCTCCCGAGTGTTCGTATTGCGCTGCCCTTGTTCCCTCCCCCGCACTCGTGCGGGTCAGGTGCCAAGTTAAGCTCTTTCGGAAAGTTTTCTCTTGTGGAGGCTGTGTGGTGTCGGGGCTAATTCATCTGCCCTTTTCAGGGCGGACCCGACTGCTGCCGGCCGAAGCATCGCTGGTCAGGTGGATACGTAACCGTGACAACTAAGCCTGATCGTCCGCCGTTCACCGGCAATAGGTCCGAACTAGGTCGTTCTCTTTTTCAGCGCAGTGTGTGTAGTCCTTTTGCCGTTTACCGGCACGTAGATTCCTTGTTAGGAATAGGCTTCCTTTCAGAATAGTTCAGGTTCCCCCGGATTCGATGGAAGCCCCCATCGAATCCAGGGCTAGGCCCGGAGAAGTTCAAGAACTCCGGGGTCCGGTAAGTCAGAATCAATTCCTTCAATTCCAAACCGAAATGCTACAGATGTTCGCATCCCTAAATCAACAACTCACTTCACTCGGAGCGACCCTCCAGGCCACTCAGGCCTCTACCGCGTCTCTCCCGGCCACTCCGCCTTCGCTCAGTTTCCCAACAGATTCTCCGGCGTCCCCAGATCCCTCTGAGTACGTCGTTCCTATTTCAGACTGTATGTCGGTAGACTCCATCGCATGCAAACGGAAAACTACCCCGCCGGGTAGCGATTCCGACTCCGCTCCTTTAATTCCAGAATCTCCTGCTCCGTTCACCGAGATTCGGAAAAAATCAAAATCAAAGAAGAAGAAGAAAGAAGCTTCTTCGACTTTATCCGTTTCAGCTGCTCCAGCCGCTGTTCCTGCTCCGCAAAATGTCGCACCGGCGTCTGCTCCTGCGCCTTTTGTTTCAGCGATCCCGGCGTCCCAGCCTGCGTCGCAATCAGATTCGGCTCCGCCGAAAGTCAAGTCTCCGCCCCCCGTCTTTCTACGGGACAAGAGCCGCTGGACCGAGGTCTCAGCTCTCTGCGGAACTCACTCCCCGAAGATCCAGTATAGTAAGGCATCCAATGTGGGTGACTCTATTAAGGTCGTTGTCTGCTCAATTTCTGATTTCAGGAATTTCACTCGGCTTCTTGCTGACAAGAAGCTCGAGTACCACACTTACGCCCTCCCTGAGGAGCGTAAGATTCGTGCCGTCCTCAGGAACGTGCCGCTCGAGCTCTCGAACGAGCAAATCCAAGAGGACTTGTCTTCTCAAGGCTTCCCCGTCGAATCTGTGCACAAAATGCACAGCCGCCGAGGCAAGCAGTTCCCACTAGCGCTAGTAATCCTAGCGAGGAGCCCGCAAGGGCAGTCCATTTTCAGAGGCAAGCTCACCGTGTGCGGTCTCTCCAACATCCGCGTCGAGGTACCACACAAGCGTGGTTTTTCCAGGTCAGTGTCACCGCTACCAATTGTATGGTCATGCGGCGGCAAATTGTCATGCTTCCCCTAGGTGCGTCAAGTGCCTAGAACCGCATGGGACTAAGGAGTGCTCTCGCACTCCCGAATCGCCCACCGCTCCGTCCTGCGTCTTGTGCGGCCAGTCAGGCCACACAGCAAACTTTCGCGGCTGCCCCAAGGCACCGCGTGCTGCCAGGGCTACCGTGAAGCCCATCGAGAACTGGAGAGAGCGACCGCAGCCTAGCTCGGACGCCCCTCCAGTCAGTTCAAAGGCCCCTAAGGCCTTTACTTCTATCGTTCCAGGTCAGCGCAGCCGGGTCGCGACTCAATCGCAACCGGCCGCCAAATCAGCTTCCCAGTGCCAGAATGCAAATGGTTCTCAAGACCGCATGGCGTTCTGGATCCAGCTCGCTCCCATCGACGAGATCCTGGCTTTCGGCGCCGCTCTCGACGCCAGCCCAGAGGGTTTCAACGGTGCTCTTCCGGTCCTAACCAAGTTCGCTCCCCTTATCAGGAAACTCCAGCAAGCTCAACGTTTCTAAACGTAGTCCTTCTTTCCAGCATTCCTATCTCAGAGTGAGTCTGATCACTCTAGATAATATCTTAGTTTCAGCTTTGTCATTTCTGCTAATCTTAGCTTTGTTTTTTTCTCACTTTCAGTTCCTTTTGGTGGCAGCCGTCTGGATGCCGCTCACTGCGCAGCCTCTCTCTCCAATTGGCTGTCGCTCCGATAAATGATCAAGAACCTGGATTAAGGTAGGTCGTAAAGGGGGATGTTTAGTGGGTATGCTCGGCTTCACTGAGTGAGTCTCCACACTGTCTGGGCATTCTATTTGCCGTTAGCCACCGGGGTTAACAGCTTATAGAATGCCCATTTGTCCGTAATAGGATTCATCCTCCTCCCGCTAAAGCTTGCTTTACTGGTTAAAGCTTGTTTTAGGGGGTGCCCAAAATTTTCTGTGGCGGAAAAACAAAAAAAAAAAAAAAAATATGTATGTACCTACAAGACAAAATAGAACTATAATAAAATGGATAAAAGAATGAATGAAATTAGCGCAGGAAAAAAAACCCCTGACAATCACACCAACTACAATGTCCCAAAGTAAGCATAGCTTGTGTTATTGGATACCATGCAGCGAACTATAACAATTTTGTTATTGTATCCTTCTATTTGTATGTTTGTTTTGTAATTTTTTGTTTTCTGTCAATTTAATCTTGTTATTTGTTATAATTAATTTACATCATATTTAGTACTGCATTATTTAAAGATAATACCCGCCCATAACACAGGGAATCCTAGTGTGGGGGCTAGTGTGCTCAAATAGTTCTAACATATTTGAGTTATTGTGTAAATACTGCTTTCTGTAAACAAAAGAAATTAAATATTTTTTGTTTTTAATTATTTGAAAAAAAAACCTTTAACAAAAGCGGCAAAAACTTAAATCCCAATGGCACGAGCGGAGCCGGGTGCAACAAATTGTAGTTATAGCGGACATAGTAGTCATAGCTTGTAATATTATATCTAGATAACTGAAACAATACGCAAATAGTTTTTGTAAATAAATACTCATAATACAAGCAAGTCGTCGTAGCGCCGTCGTTACTGTGTTTATCATACGATATCGCAGGTTAAGCAACGTTCGGCGTGGTCGGTACTTGGATGGGTGACCGCCGGTGCTGTATACTTGTAGTCGTTAGGGTCTGTCAGAAGCCATTTCGGCACCCTGAAAATTCTGACATCCACAACCCAGCACTGGGCCAGCTCGGTGGAATATGTCCTATGCCTTCTCGTCACCTAGGGGAGAAAATCATAGCCCTCATTTGAAATGAGCCCCTCATAGCAGTGTGCATCAAGAGTTTTGATGATGATGAATACGAAAAAAAATACCCAAATATATAACAAATATCTTTAGAACATACAAACATTTTCAATGCCGCGAGGATTGAACCCGTCACTCCTTAAGTATAAATCAGATATTCGCCCACTGTGCCAAAGAGATCGTCATATCATCGTTTTATCAAAATTTTACTGTTCAAGATAATTTCCGCCACCAGTTAATTGAGTTAGTTTCTTCAGTAAATTCAGTAAAAGCAACGTGGCTTTAAATTTTAGTTTGATTCACTAGATTTGAATTGTAAATAATCTTATTTGTATTTAAACAACATTTTGAAATTGGAACCATTTTCTAGCTAACTTGAAATAATTGATCTCCACGGTAAAATAAGTTCTTATTAAAAATAAAGTTGGTTTTAAAAGTTTGTTGAAGAACGTGACAAACTCATGACTTTTGTATATGTATGTCTCTGTCACTCAATAGTTTTTTATGGTTTCGTTGCTGCGAAAGTAAACAAAATTTTAAAGAGAGTCCTAAGGCAATTCTTGTTAAATAAGGGAGCTTCACTAGAAATGACCTTTATTAAAGTTCATTTTAATTCGGTGAACGGTTTTCTTAGGAATGACGAAGTATCAAGGGAGTAATTATAACAGAAACAGTTTAATAAAGAAAAGAAGAGTAATGAGTAAAGTTTAAAAGTAAGGTTAGGCTGAAAACCCTTTCTAGCCCTAGATAGGCCTTATTTCGTGACCTTGGTGGTAGGGCTAGCTCTTGGATCCAGGTAGTGACCATCCAACGGATAAAATTTATTGCTCAATATCATTGCCGTGTTCTCGTATCGTATGACTATCCTTTTACTTGAACCCGTATGTATTTCGGTTCCCGTTGTCGCATTCCATCAGGTAATTGTTATTTAATATGTTTTTGGCGGAACTTGGGCGAAGGTTTCTTCAATAAAAGAGGTTCAGAAGGTAGAATGTGGAATGTATTTTAGTAGTAAAATGTGCTATTTTTATACAAAATTATCAAGGTCATTTGAGTAAGACAACAACAAGTGTGTGAATAATAAAGCAACACAAATTAGGAGAAAACGCGCTTCAATACACGCGCGCTGCCGCGTCTCCCCGATTGTATAAAACGAGCAGCGTCGCCGCCGCTCGTTCTTTCCATCGGCGGCGGTCGCGTGAACAACACGTCGCGCTGGGAGCGCGCGCGTGGCTTGAGACATCCAAACGGCGCCGTGCGTGTGCCGGCGTGCGGAAACATTCGAACGCCGTGTGTGTGACCTGTGCTGCTTGCTGCTTGCTTCTAAACTAAAAGTTCTTTTCAGAACTAAGTACTTCATAATTATTCATTCAATATCTGTGCGTTTTATTTAAATCCTATACCAATTCTGTCGTGTGCCTTGCTGCCTTCTTAATTCATATGATAGTTCTTTTCAGAGCTGCTTCATTTTCATTAAATATCTGTGTTTGTTTTATTTAACTCCTATACCTATTCTGTCGGTAGCCACATGTTTTTATTTGTTGGATTGGGAACGAAAGAAAAACATAGCATGTAACAACTTTCTTTCCGGGCATACTGTAAAAGCCAGTAAAAAAACCATGGTAGGTAGCAATAGACAGGAGATGCCCTTAGAATGAAAACCATGAAACACTTGACAGTTGCTATAAAATGGCTGCTGAAGAGTTGAGCCCTAATTAAAATTACATATCGATATCGATAAAGTTTTCGTAGTCATTGTGTACATATACTTAATGGATAACCCAGTATTGGCAGGTAAAGGAACTAGTGACTGCTTAGAAAAAAAAATAGATGTTTTTTTTAGGAAATTCCCTCATTTTGTAACTAAAATAGCCAATATCTCTCATTGAATAGTGACTTCATTATAAGGTTACATTATTTTTGTAAAATCGCAAACTACGATAACTCTATCCAATTTTAGGTAATTGCCGAAAAATAGCTCTTAACACATTAAATTATCAATATCTTTTATATTTTTAATCAAATAGTAAACGTTATATCGCTTTAGAATGAGGCAATTTTTTGAGAAGTTGGCCACTTACGTCTCCTTACTTTTTTTTACACGAAGAGGTTCCAAAGTGTGTCTACAAAATTATGAAAAAACAAAAATAAAAGTTCTAGCGCTTCTTAAACAAAGGAATTCTGCTTATTCTGATTTTATTTAGTGGTTATTCAAAATTGTTATTCATTAAAAGAAAGAAACAAAATCTGATACTTGTGGCCAATATGGCTATTTTAGTTAGAAAATGAGGGATTTCCCTCAAACAAATTTAAAAAACACAGACCTACTTGCTGAAGATTTTTTTTCTAAGCAGTCACTAGCTCCTCTACCTACCACTACTGGGTTATCCATTAATTACTGGACACCCGATATATTATACCTAACTTTCATGTTCTAATCCGCTGTTTAGTAATAATAAAAAACAATTGTCTTATGAGGTAGTGGTAACATACATTGCCTTCTATGCCAGAAGAGGTTCTGGGTTCGAATCCCGGCGGCGGCGGCGGATATTTGTGTGATGAACACAGATATTAGTCGTCAAGCCATGGATGTTTATTATTTAAGTTTATTCTAATAAAAATATGCATTCACTCAATATGTATGTAATATTTTAATACGTATGTTTATATATTTCTTAAGTATATCAGGTTATCTAGTATCTATAACACAAGTTCTTTAAGAAACTTAATTTGGGCTAGATAATGTAGTGTGAGTGTCAGAAATATTTTTTTATTTATTTAGGTACTCGTATACCTAAAAAAAATTATCAATACGGCCACCAACCTAATACAAGACTTTTCCAACTTGGAAGCAGTAGATACGTTAGCTCGTATGAATTTATAATACCTATCCATATTCTTTCGATATTCTATTTATAGTCATTCTGTATGGTTAAAATTAGTATTTAAAATTACCAAATAAAACACCTGCATTGTGAATAGATTTTGATGTATTGAAATCAACAATTTTAAGGTCACTTAGCGACACTAAAGTAAACTTATCTTTGAACAGGTGTCAACATTTTGAATTAACTGTTAATACTTATTACTAATTAAAAAACAGTCTGATTTACAAATAATACGGTAAGTACAATTTCAAGGTCACTTAGAGACACTAAATTAAACCTTATCTTAAACATTTTGAATAGATATTAATAAAATTTAACTTTTAATACTTATTTCTAAATAAAAAACAGTCTGATTTACAGATAATAAGATAAGTACAATTTCAAGGTCACTTAGAGACAATATAGTAAACTTATCTTTAACATTTTGAATAGATATTCATAATATGGCACGAAAATGTTAACTGTGAACCAGGTTTTACAAAAGAGGCATTTGATACATTGAAGCTCATAGTTTTGGGAAGTAAATATTCAGTGGTGTGTTCCTTAATCTTTGATGAAATGGCCATTAGCAAGTCGCTTATATGGGATCAAGAAAATAAAAATATTATGGCAGAGTTGAGTATGGACATAATCTAGAAAGTGATAATGTTGATGAAGCCAATCAAGCTTTCGTTATATTATTAACTGCCATAAATGGAACGTGGAAAATACCCATTGGGTACTTTTTTATAACATCGCTCACAGGAGAGCAAAAAAGTGTTATTGTTGATATTGCTCTAAAACTATGTGCAGATGTGGGTGTTAAAGTAGTGAACATAACTTGTGATGGCCCTGTTGCAAATTTTAGCATGTTTTCACATATCGACTGTGATATCTTCGAAACCAGGATAAAACCAGTTTTGAACGATGAAACACGCTTAATCATGCTTTTATAGACCCATGCCATGCAATAAAATTAATTTGGAATGCTTTTGGCGAATTAAGAGTGTTCATAGATCCTTGTGGAAGAAAAGTTAAGTTCAAATATTTAGAAGAGTTGCTTGAACTACAAGAAAAACAAGGTTTGCATCTGGCTAGTACAATTAAAAAACCACATATATTCTTTCAAAAGCAGAAAATGAAAGTAAAACTAGCTAGCCAACTGTTTAGTAATTCTGTAGCCGATGCTCTGGACTACTATAGAAGTAAATTAAAATAAAAAAAATTGAAGATTATGAAGGTACTATAAACTTTATAAACCTCATAAATGACATTTTTGATGTATAAAATAGCCATTCCATCTACCCACCAGGATTTTAAAATGCCATGTACCCATCTAATATTGCCTTAATAGCAGCATTGTTTGAAGGTGCTACTAGTTTTCTGAAAAATTTAAAGTTGCCTTCTGGTGAACTATTAATTAAATCACGAAGGAAAACTAGTTTTATTGCTATGATAATAAATATGCAAAGTGCGCTGGCACTATACAATTATTTATGCAAGATGCAAAAATATTGAAATACATCCTATGTTATAAAATTAGCCAAGATCACATAGAGCTGTTTTTTTCGGCTGTAAGAGCGAGAGGAGGGTTTAACAACAATCCGAATGCTATACAATTTAGGGCTGCATACTGCGAAAATTATTAGTGAGAGCTGAAATCCGGGGTATGGAAATCGTACTCCATTGCAGCAAATAACAATTTTGACTTGTAGCAGTCAAAACCCAATAACAGCTCTAAATGAGGTCACAGAAAAGGAAAGATTTGCTGAAATCTCAGAAGATCATAGCGATCTACACGATCAATATTTAGAAACTATTTTAAAAGATAATGATCTGTACACTGATAGTATCCTTAAAAACATTGCAGGATTCGTTACTAAAAAATTACTCACTAATATAAAGTGTGAAGTATGCACCTCTCTATTACTCGGGGTCGAAAATACAAATAGTTTAATTTATAAAAAAACAAGGGGAGGGTAAAAATATGCTTCTAGCAGTGTGATAGAAATTATTAAAAAGGCTGAGAAATTGATGAAAACGCAGTGGCAAAATAAAGAAAAACCAGAATTAAATTACACATATTATTATTGCTCCTCAATCAAACTCTCCAGTCCCAAGATTTTTTTTATTAGCAGAACTTTTGTACCTACTAACTTTGTATAAATCATTCATCGGCATAATGTATCTTACTTTGTGTACATAAACTGTTAAATAAATAAATTAAGTAGGTAGGTAATGGTATATAATTTAAAGTGAAATTAGAAGAATAACCCAAAAAGTCATTACTCATTTCTGAATAAAGTAAGCTTATTAAAATGTTGTCTATTTGATAAGCGGTCAGAAGAAAGTTTTCCAAAGTACCTATATCGCAAGTCCAAATATGTTTTGATGATGGTTTTAATCAACATAAGCCTATGTTGAACATTATGCTCAGTGTCTTCTGAAATGACAAACATTTTGTTTGTGTCATAATATTCTGTCATAAATTTAAAAATATATAAATAATAATTTTCGGGTTTTCTGTGTTTATCTGACTTTAAATGAGATGAGAGTAATTTTTCAGTTTTCTTAATTACATCTAAAACACCATTTGAAGCATATAATAATCCACCTCGCGATTTTTTATAAATCAACGTATTGGTGTTTTCTTCGCCTAATAATAAGATCGAACATTTATGGCATTTTAGTCTACTAATAAGTTTTCTAATTACGAATCCTGCTATATATTCCAAAGCACTTTCAGTGTACTCGTCAACTTCTTTCGTCAAATAAGCCAAATACTCATCATAAAGATCACTATGGTCTTCTTCTATCTCCAAAAAGGATTCTTCCGCTGTAATGGCATTGAGGTTATCAATTGGACAATGGCTACCGCAGGTAAGAATGCTAATTTGTTCCAGTGGAACGCAATTCCCAACACCACCATCTCTTATTTCCGCACGAATTAATAACTTTTTGTATGCTGCCCTAAACTGCAAAGCATTCGGGTTATTGTTAAAA
The DNA here is from genome assembly GCA_944452665.1 of Stenoptilia bipunctidactyla. Lineage (NCBI taxonomy): Eukaryota > Metazoa > Arthropoda > Insecta > Lepidoptera > Pterophoridae > Stenoptilia > Stenoptilia bipunctidactyla. Next base: position 25,943,320 of record OX101735.1, read on the forward strand.
CCGCCTCTGGCTCTAACTTGTGAAAAAAAAAGTTCTAAGTGATCTTGATTTATTTTGTACAATGGTATGTATTTCAACATATCTGTTTTCACTATTAAATAGTCGTATAAAGACAATGTACTAATCATGTCTATTATTAGACCGATAAACCCAGTTTTTCTTCTTGAGTTAACAATAAGTTCGCCAGAAGGGAGTTTCAAAAGTCGTATGTAATCTATTGCACTTTGAAATAATGCAATAACGAAACCGAAATTTCCTGGGTATACAGCTTTTTTCCAACCCGGTTCATATAAAGAATGACTGTTAAGAACATCAAATACGTCATTCATTAAATTAATAAAAAAAACAGTTCCCTCACATTCCCTAAAGTTGAGATATTTTAATTTGTCGCGGCAATACTCGAGGGCATCCGCTACAGACCTACTGAATATTTGTGCTGCTAACCGAACTTTCATTTTTTGTTTATAAAAAAAAATGTGAGCTTTTTTTAATTTGGTGGCAAGGTGTAGGCCTTTGTTTTCCTGTAGCTCCTGCAACATTTCAATGTACCTGAAATTAATAATTCTATTTTGGTGGTCATAAAATATGGTTAGCTCACCAAATGCGTTTCTAATTAATTTCAATGCATGACAGGGATCAATAAAAGCATGTAAAAGTGTGTTGTTAAATTCAGCGACGGTTTTGTCTGCGAAAAAATCAAAACCTAAATGGGAAAACATGGCAAAATTTGCTATAGGGCCATCGCTTGTTAAACTAACTACTTTAACACCAACCTCTTCACACATTTTCAATGCTAATTTTACTAATTCGCCTTTTTGTTGCCCTGTCAATGAATTTATCAAAAAATATCCAATGGGCAATTTCCATCTGCCATTTATGGAGGTAATTAAAAATACAAGTGCCTGACTGGCTTCTTCAACTTGGTCAGAATCAATATTCTGTCCACAATCAACCCTACCGTAATATTTTTTAGACTTAGAGTCCCAAGTCAATGACTTGCGTATTGACATTTCATCAATTATGAGGGCACATATGACAGGATGACTGCTTTGCTCGACTTGTCTTTTTAAAGCTAAAAATGATTCATTGGTGAAACCTGGCTCAGCATCCACATGTTGGTACCACTTGGCAAGGGTGCGTGTATGAGGCAAGCAGGTGTTATACTCTTGCCTGATGTAATCATAGGCTTTTGGTGAAAAAAAATGAAGCGTGAGCGCAAATTTTCTTATCTCTTCGGAATATTTACGTGTAAGCGGTTCACCCTTCGTCTTTGCGATCTGTCTTTTCAAAAAATCCTGAGGTCCAGCACATTCTTTCAATATGTTGCACTCTTCGTTTGTTATTAACTTTTCAGCTTTTAATTTCTCCATGACATCTTTTTGTTCTGCTATTTTCTTATTTTTTCGATATACTTGAAGTTTCAGATTTTTTATTTTTTTTATTAATCTGTCACATAATTTTTCTAACTTGATAATTTTGATTTCATTTTGATAAGCCTGAAAATATTAAAAGAAAAATATTTTATTTAATAAACACAAGTTAGAAACGCCTGGTATCCTCAGGAAATTATGCACAAACAGTTCACGCTATCTTTCACTCATTCTACTACTAAAAAAAGTTAGAATCAATAACTACTTAAGTTATATTGTAAAACCAACCTTATCGTGACTTGAATTTGGTTTTGGTTCTTGTTGGTCAGAACTTTGTGGTATGACCTGGTTTTTCAAGTCTGTGAACTGTAATAAAAAAAATGGTTGAAAAAAAAATGGAATGAAAGAATGTTGCTTTTGCGGAATGTCACATGAAAACTTGAAGTTTATTTCACTTACTTCAGCGAGTGCTGAGCGTGGGATTCTTTTCTGTGAAGCCACGCTCCGAACACTAGTAATAGTTGGAGACTGAAAATGAATACAAAGTTTGTATTAATAAATAGCAATTCTCCAAAAATTAAATTTTCTTTTAATTATCATCATGCAAAAGTTATATCCTTCGATGATTATGTAATTTAAATTATATTTAAAAATTTTCAGAGAGGTGCAAAGTAACAATTCTCTTCAAAACACTTACTGATAAGTAAAGTGAGGGTACTGCATCATCTTTTAGCCTGATGAGTCCAAGTGTTCTGTTGATGTTATCATCCTCAAAATGTAATGAACATATAAAATTCTTCCTATGACGTGGGCTTATATTTTCTAATCCAATTGCGTTTATCCACCTTCGCCGCATATTTAAATTAGTGGGAAATCTGAAAAATATCGATAAAAAAGACGGTTTACGGATGCCCATCACTATGTTTACATTTGGTAACTAGGAATCAAGGTTATAAATTTAAAACCTTCTAAACATTCACTATTACTCAATTATTATCGCTTATAGGTACTTGTTACAGTAAACCAGATGATGTTATACGCAAATAATTACAAAACATAAGAATTTGAGTTAACTTACTGGTGTAAACTTATGTTTTGCGACTTTTTAGCGCCACAACCTAAAATCGAACACTTATGCATATTGTACACAATAATTAAAATCAAACTTATAAAATTGATATTTACTAAAGCATTTCATAGTCAAATCTCTAAAAAATCCCGAATATTTTGCACTTTTCCTGAAAGTAAACAAAACACACTGACTGACGCAAACGTATAAGTAAAATGGCGACTGCATTTCACCAAGCTGACAACATAGCGTAAAAAGAAAATCAAACCAAAAAAAGGAAAGGAAGAATTTGACTTCGAGTCTTTCACTCATGTCAAATGTACGCTTGTTAGAAAGAAATAAAGATATGTCCGTAAATTCATCGCACGTTTGCCACATATATCCTACAGTAAACAATTAATGGGCATCTCCTGTCTATTGCTACCTACCATGAAAAAAACAGAGGTTTTATTGACGTTTTGTGGGCAACAGGCTGACCGCCTGTCACTGCAATAGTCTCTCTCTATCATTATAATTCCTCCAAACGTGTCAAACGTGACATCAGATGGTTTTATAGCCTCTGGTGTTTCTTCCCCATGAAACTAACCGCTGTTGTACATATTTTACTCTGAGTTCACAACAAAATCTCTTCTATCTTTTTGCTCTCGTAAGTGAACATTTTCTAGTAATTGAAAATGTCAAAAAAAATTGAACATTTACTCTACGGGCTATTTCACATAGAAATTATAACGGGATCCAATTAAACGGGTAATACTTGTTTATAATATTATTATTTTAAATACTTTTAACGTTATTATATTTTATTAGGTAATATTTTAAATTTATTAAGCCACAGGTTGCTTTCATCATCTTCCAGAAAGCTTTACAAATCTGAAACTATTAGCAAAAGCTTTACAGAAAAAAAATGTTTACTTTTTAAATAATTTGTAGTTACGCCATATAATTTAAAGTGAAATTTATTGAAAATATGAGTTGCAAAATTGACTCTGTCAATCTGCTAGCACCGCGTGGGCGGCAACTTTTGTAGAAATAATTAAAATGTGACATAAGCAGGATGAAGCGGAAGTTTTGCGATCCTTTTACTTTAGAAGATTGCTCTCTTTATGACAAGCTAAAGTTAAAGCTTTGAAACATGCTAATAACTTAAAAAAAGTACAGATAAAATAGGATTGCTAATAAAGTGCATTGCATATTAAAAAAAATACTACAGATTAAATATTTTTTGTTACAAAATGTGTTTTTTTAGACGTATAGGCCTACAGTTCTGTGTGGTAACAACCTTCATTATCGATTCAACTTATCGCAACGCATATGCTGATGCAGATTTAAAAGTCCATCACAGTTTCAACCAAGTTATCTTGCTCATTCCACGGCTCCAAAACAGTGGTGATGCAGGATTTTCGTGACCTATTACCTTTTAGTTCACAGCCTTTCCTCTTTAATAGAAGCAAGTTTTGCATCAAAAACAATAAAAAGATACACTCGAAAAGTACAACCATCATAAGCCACAATCGGCATTTGTTTCACTTCAAACAGAAGGATCCTCATGGTCGATGACCACTGCAACACTCGAGAAGATGGTAAAAGTAATTGAAATATCTTTTGATGCTCTCACGGAGTTCGTTATTTGCCTTAATAAAACATCGTCATACTAACGAATAGAGCTGATATAAAATTAGACAATTTAGTTAATTTAACGCAGTTTAGTTGACATCCAGCTCCCGAACATGCAGGTTTTCGTAAAGGCTCACCATAGACCACACCCATACGCTGCGGCAGGTTATAGAGAAGACCGAAGAGTATAAGCAGCTACTTTTCTTGGCCCATGTGAAAATGAGAAAGCCTTTGATTCTATCGAGACCTTGGCTGTACTCCAGTCTCTACAGTGGTGACAAATTGACTATTGAAACATCAAAACGTTAAGTGTTTGTACAAAAACACCACTATGTCAGTCCGTCTTCATAATCAGAATTCGAAGCCTATCCAACTGCAGCGGGACGACAGGCAAGGCGATGTTTTATCGCCTAAGCTGTTCACCACGGCATCGGAAGATATCTTAAAGCTACTGGACTGGGATGGGCTCAGCGGCATCGACATCAACGGCGACTACATCACTGACCTTCGAGAAGCCTCGCAGCGAGCAGGTCTTACAATGAACATGGATGAGACAAATATCATGTCTAGCATTCACATGCTCCAGTTGCAGTTGGTGGCACCACGCTCTAAGTTGTCGACTTAGAACATAAAATCCGGTAAGGAATTTTATCAACTTTGAAAAAACGGTCAAAAGACGACCACTTTGGCGATGGGGTAGACCTATCTGCCTCAGACGCCAGTGGTTGCGGGTTCGATCCCCGCACGGAACAAGAAAAAAAAATGTTCCGTGTCTGGGTGTTTATCTATTTATTTATTTATATTCTAGGTTCCCCCCTAGTTCACTATATGTTATCCCATAACACAAGCTATGCTTACTTTGGGGCCATGTAGTTGGTGTGATTGTCTGGGGATTTTATTATTTATTTATTTAATTGTCGAAACCAACTCGGCTAGGTAGCGTTCGAGAAGCTCTGGAGTTTCTCTGCGGGGTAGAATCAGACAAGAGGAGATTTGCAGGCGAACCAAAATCACGGATATAACGAGAAAGATGCAAATCAGTGGCTTTTCTCTGGACACTGCCAATTGCAGTGTGCAGAAAAAAGCCCCTAAGTGGCGGCCACGTACTGGCAGACCCAGGGTGGGTAGGTTCCCCTTAAGATGGACCGATGATCCAATCATAGTTACCGGTAAACGCTGGATGAGGGTTGCGCAGGACCAAGCGACGTGGAGAGTCTTGAGGGATTGGGCGTCTCCAGGCTGATGATGATGATGAACTAAACGCAATTTGTAGATTCTTCCACAGATGTCACATCTTACTGGGAAATATTAATAAACAAGTTATTGTAATAACACACAAAGATACGAGTCCCGTAATGAGAGAGGCTTGAAATTTTGGGGTCCTAGTGCGCAGCTAAAATCAAGTGCTAAAAACAGTTAAAACTACTTTTTACAAACTACAAGCTTTTTATTGTATTTATGATAAGCTAAGCGATTTGGCATGCAATGCTTTGTGAATAATAGAATTTTACGAGTATATTCTGACTCACTCAGACCGTTTTGAATACCAAGTGCCAATTAACTGAAAGCTTTAGCTTTCAAGTTTCTCCTCACAGTGTCTCACGCACCCATGTCGTGTCCTATCCTAATTCTAAGAGCATTTAAAAATAGGTACCAGGGAAATGCAAATATTAACGTGTATTTGAAGTAATTAAAACTAGGGGCACAAAGATTGTTTTGAAAAAAAATAGAGTGGTGCGTGAATTTTAAAGGATGTCGCAATTTTAGTCATCCTCTTAGCATACTATAGTATCAGCGCGCCGTTTTCCATGAAAGCTTTCAGTACGCAGCTGTAAAATGTTGAAACAACATAGCACTTCAGAAAATAGGTCTAAACATTCCTTTAGAAAATGACTCATAGAAATTATTATAAAAACACAAAAAGTTTTGCAGAGCGAAACGCGTGTTGATTCAATATACCAGTACTAAGCGTAACACGATTTCACATTTTCTGTTTCTATACAGGGTGACTGGTGGGTCACTTTTGAAATTCAAGGAAGTGATAGTTTGAGATCATACACGAAGAGAAAAAATATAATAAAAAAATAAATATTAATTATTTACTGAGTAAACTTAACCGAAAGTTAAAGAATTGATTACGCAACGCATGTTTACGCTAGGGTGGGCAGTGAACCGCGTGCCAGGTTACGTGCCGCGTTTGACTCAGTTGTATGTAAAGTAAATAGTAACATAATAGTATTTATTCATAGAACATTCTAGTGAAAAATTAAGCACCTACTTTTATCACATAATTGTGATCGTAATCGAGTACAGAGTAGTCTCCTTCAGTATTTAAAATTTGTCACCCTGTATACATTTATTTTTATTTTTATATCTGTCTCTTTTAATTGCATGAAATATTGTGTTTTTCAAATTTTATTAATTTTTTTTCTTTTTCCTTATTTTTATTTTTATAATCTAGACTTAGAGTCTCAATCGCATTAAAACATTTTACAATTTCTTCATCACATTACGTTTCATTTCTGGTATCGAAAACACTCTAATGATCAATGAGGAAACAAATCAAGGCTTTGTTGTATATCAAACTGAAGAATGTCAGTACAAGCAAAGCTGGAACAAATAAGTTCAGTGTTTGTCATCACACCTTCCTGAAAAGTGTTGACATAAAGAACATGACGCTGCAAATTGTTAAATCCCACGGCAAGATTTGCTTTATTAGGGGTGTTCAATATATTCTCGGCACACATATTGGTTGGGAAAAGAATTTTTGTTTTTTTCTTTATCTGTTTGGGGCATGAAAAATTAACTTCATAAAAACTATAGTTACGCCAAATTGATTGCTATAAGTACTTCTTATTTTTCGATTTCATTTGTTTTTAACATTTTTTTTTTTATATTGTAAGGATAGGACGTTTGTCTTCCATGCCACCTGATGGAAAGTGCGCATGAAGACTATGGTGTTACACGTCCATCCACGAGAAACCTATTCACTCGACACTTAAAAGTTCCAGGACTGTATTGGTCAGGAAAAACAGACGCAGGCAGATTGTTCCACTCCTTGGCAATCCGTACCAAAAAGGAACCATCGAAGCGTTTTGTTCGACTTCTTGGTAAATCCACTATATAGGGATGGAAGTTCTGTCTGCGTCTGGTAGTCCGGTGGTAAAAAGGGGTGGGTTCAATTTGGTCAAAAAGAGCACTCGCACACTCACCAAAATGTAGCCGATAAAATACTGTCAAACAAGCAACCTTACGACGATGCTCCAGCGTCTGCAATTTTTTATTTGTAAGGTTGTTGTTGTTTATAATTTTACGGGCTCTTCGGTCAACAGAGTCTAGCGCTTCGAGCTGGTATTTGGCAGAACCATCCCAAAGGTGACTACAGTACTCCATGCACGACCTCACTTGGGCTGTGTATAAGTTGAGCAGCCGTTCAGGACTGAAGTACCGCCGGACCTTCGAGATGATACCCAATTTTTTTGAAGCCGTTTTTGCCATAGACTCAATTTGTTGTCCGAAGTTTAATTTGGACGTTATAGTGACGCCCAAAAGCCCTAGTTGGTCGGTGATGGGAACAGATACATTCTGGAAAGTGGGCGTAAAAGTAAAGGTGCTCTTTTTTGCGGAGAATGGACACGCTTGTGTTTTGGAGGCGTTGAATTTGACCAGGTTAGATTCGCCCCAATCGGACACATTCCGCAAGGTCGAATCAACGCGCTCAATCATAGACTTTCTCAAAAGCTGGATTTCATGAGCGCTTGTTCGCGCATCGGATATATATCTTTCAACAACAGTGCTGTCATCAGCATATCCAATAATGCCTGGTGTTAGGAGGTCATTAATGTGCAGCAAGAATAAAGTTGCAGAGAGAACAGATCCCTGAGGTACCCCGGCATTAATCGCCATTAGGTCAGAGGAGTAGCCGTCTAAGACTACTCGAATCGACCGTTCCCTCAGAAAATGCTTAAGAGACCATCATGCCAGATCCTGTCAAAGGCCTTGGATATGTCTAAGGAAACAGCTATTGCTTCACCATGACCCTCCAAGGCCTCACTCCATAAGTGTGTGGCATACACGAGAAGATCGCCGGTCGAGCGTCCACTGCGGAAACCATATTGGCTGTCGCTTAGGAGCTCGTTGGTCTCGAGGTATGGTAGGAGTCGATTGTTCAATACACGTTCCATGACTTTGCAAAGTATGGAAGTGATTGAGATTGGTCGATAGTTGACAGGATCAGCACGGCTTCCCTTCTTCGGTACTGCTTGTACGTTAGCCAGCTTCCAGGATTTGGGGACTTTACCAGATTCCAAAGAAAGTCTATAGAGACGCGTCAAAACGGGAGACAACTCAGCTGCGCAGCGTTTCAACACCACTGCAGGAATACCATCTGGACCGCTAGCCTTATTCTCGTCTAGGTGCAGCAAGCATTTAAGAACCTCCTTTTGGCGAATATGAACGGTACCCATTGTAGGACCGAACTGAGGTAATTGGGGTGGGATTTTTCCTTGGCTATCTAGACGAGAATTTTCCGCAAAGATACTGGCAAATAAATCCGCCTTTTCCTTAGCGGTGTGGGCCAGAGAACCGTCAGGTTTCCGCAGTGGCGGCAGCGATGGGCGACAAAAGTTCGTTTCGACCGACTTGGCCAGGGACCAGAAAGCTTTGCTTCCCGAGGGGTATGACGCTATTCTGTCTCCAATACAGCCTATGTGGGCGAAACGAGCTCTTTTGATCACCTTCTTGCAGGACTTGGTGGCAGCATTGTACCTCTTTTTGTGTTCATGCGAGTCATCGCATGAACACAAGAATGCCCAGGCTTTGTACGCTTCTCGCTTACGCTTTTCAGCGGAAGAGCATTCAGCACTAAACCATGGGCGAGCTTTGGTTTCAAGGGATAGATCAGCGTAGGGAATGAAGAACTTCATTGCTTGACCTATCACACTTGAGACTGCATCAGCGCAGCACGATGGATCGGTTGATGTAAAACAAGCTTGCCGCCACGGATAAGATGCGAAGAAATGTCGCATTTCATCCCAATCTGCCGACTTGTAACGCCATACTCGCCTAGAACCACTTGGTCGGGTGTCAGGTGGCGAGTACTGCGATACAGATTTCACCAGACAGTGATGGGATGTCCCTAAGGGTGCAGTGACGGACACCGAATATCTGTCGGGATCGGTTGTCAGCAGAAGGTCCAGGCAGTAAGCAGTGTGGCCAGCAACGTCTGGGATGCGCGTAGGCTCGTCAACAAGCTGAGAGAGGCCATGAGTGAGCGAAAACTTAAAAGCCTCTCTACCAGCATGGTCAGTGTCCTGAAACGGGTATAACCACTGTCCGTGGTGTGCGTTAAAATCCCCCAGGAACACCAACTGCGCTGTGGGAAAACGTTGCTGAACCTTGTCCGCTGTACTGCTGAGATAGTCCATAAGCCTTGTTGTCTCCCGATCTCCGCTGTGTGACCGATAAATACCAGCGTATACCATTTGGTCTAGGCCGGTATCTATGTGAACCCACATAACTGAAAGGTCCGGCACTTCTAAGTAACGGAGACGCTGACAACAGATCTTGTCACTGGCATACATGCACACCCCGGCGTGCGGGTGGAATTTGGACTCCAGGATGTAACCTGGGTAACAGAGGTATGCCGAGTCTGACGGATCACAGATCTGCGTCTCCGTTAGGAAGAGTAGGTGGGGTCTCTCCGTCTCGAGGTGGTGGTGGACATCATTGAGATTGGAGTGCACTCCTCGGATGTTACAGAAGTGCACTTTAAACGAGAGGAAGTGCAACCGCTGTGTTACCTTACTCTTCTTTGGACTTTTCATTAATTTTGGAGTGGAGTGAATAGGGAGGAGAACAGAAGTTGAGTGAAGTGCTGCAAATGGAACCAAGCAACTCGATAGGGGTAACGCACCTTTGGGAAATTCGCTTGGAGACTGCGGGGACGCCCGAACCCCCCCGAGTTCACCATCGGGTCCTCTCAAACCGGTCGCCAGCCGGCACGATGGAGCCTCCCGGGATTTTTCGCGAGGTGGCGGGGCAGCCTTTTGCATGTGGCTGGCATGCTACTTGGGCCCCCTACTACCTGCGGTCGGCCAGCGGTGCACCGTGCTTCGGATCCCGCTACCCTCCAAAACGAGTCACCCGGTGAGTCATTATCCCACGAGTTGAAAACAGTTCTCCGATGCAGCACTATTACTCAGACCTATCCTCCTCAATGGCTACACTAGACATCATGCCGGAACGCAACTAGGTTACTTGGCGGCATGGTTTTGTCTAGTGGGTGGTGACAAGCCACGGCCGAAGCCTACCACCAGATTTTACTGCTCGTTTAGCACCACCCAGGGACCACGTACAAGGCATCGAGGGCTAAAACTTGCGGACGCGAGCAGTTTTCAGTCCCCAAAAAAGTTCTCACAAAATATCGTACTACCTATTAACCTCTCACTTTGAATGTCTGTTAGTTTTTATTTATTAATATGGAGTTAAAATGAAACAATCAAGTTCGTGATGGCATAAAATACACCGTTATCTTCATACATTTTCATAAACTTAAAAGCTATAAAACCAGTATTTTTTTTACAGAAAATAAATCAAAAAAAAAATGAGAAAAATGACATTCCAATCAATTATTCAAAACAAAGTAAACATGATGTAAAAAAATAGCCGGTTGTTTCGAACTATCGATACCAACAATGTATTGAACGCCCCTCGAATCTTTAGATTTGCCGACAACCAATCAGACCAATCAGAGGGACTGGGGCTTGCGGGCAGTCGGAGTGTGCGATATTTCCAGCTTTGTGGATTTGGGACTAAACCTTTTGATTTCGTGAGATAAATAAAAATAACATCTATCGTATTTTGTGATTTTTGACGAGGAGTTTCTCACTTATGCATGATTGATAATGCATTTTTGCTTGAAATGAAAAAGAATAGGTTTTTAAGACGGTAAATTCTTGTAAATTAGCTTATCATTGTATTGACATTTTCATTGCTGGCTATACAGGGTTGATTTGTAGCCACCGGAAAAAATTATTTACACAATAAGTATCATTTATGGAAACGATTTTTGAAAAAAAAAAGTTTTTTTTTTTACAAAGAAATTAATATATCCGCTAACATATTACGCAGAACATGGTGATTCTTAATTACCATTAAAATATAGACAACTGCGCGCTACTACAAAACATCTTGTAGTACTAAGTCGTAGTATTATCAAAGAAATTCCGTGTCGTAGTAGCTATGTTCATTTGCGATTCGTATCGTCGATTCATTGCATTCGTAGCGACTATTTGCCTAAAAGTTTGTGGTGCCATATCCTTATTTTTTGTACTGAACTATACTAAAATAAATATGCAGGTACGTTTATATCGTATTAAAGAAACTAACATTTAAATTTGGCTGGTGACTACAAATGAACCCTGTATAATATTTTGCCCTAAATCTCACCTGGTGGCAAGTGTCGTTAAGATCAAAAAATGAGCTTCGTAAGCAAATTACTTATCATAAAGTATTGCTTTAATCATTGCATCATCATTTATATTGTCTTATTATGTTGTTTATTATATTATATTGTGTTGAGCAAACCAGAGGCTTTTAAATCATCTGAAGTGCACACGTACAATTTGAGACTTGCATATACAAAACTGTAACCAGCATACATTTAGTCATTTACATATTTCTTTGTATTCTTTTAAATCATAGTTTCTCTAGTCAATTAATATCCCTTTTGCGATATACGCACTCAACGCTTGTGATGATGTGAAACCTAGCCTGTTTTTTTTTTATCTGAAGAATAAAAATGAGATATGAAAGTTTGTATTATTGGGTATCAATAAATAAATAATATTACTATGTTCTTCTTGAAATTCAAGCTTACTCTATATTTTATTTATGTAGACAGTCAGAAAGTGTTACTTGAAAAACTATTATACTCGTAAATAATATTGCTGTGCCGTAGCATCCGGCTTCGTGGAGGAAACCTTCAAAAAACAACTACCTATGCAGTAAAAACTGAAAATAACACGGGAACAGCTATTCCTACTAAAGGATTTTTTATATTACACTGTTGAGCCAACCGCTGGACCGGTCAAAACTATTTCAATATAAAATTTAATTGTAGTCTGACCTTTGTTTACAAATTTTGGTGGTTGAAGCTGTTTTAGTAAAATAATAAACTTAAGGGAATATGCGTGCGGGCCAGCGCGGGCGGCCTGGGGCAGCTCCCTACCCTATTCGCGCGTCTGGCGCTTTAACCCTAACACACATATTTTGTTGCAGAGTAATTTTAAAATCCTTATATGTCCAAAACCTATATCTTATATAGGTGTTTTTTGAGATCAAATGATATGAAACACAAATTTATTTGCTTTTGAATGCGTATGATTAATACCGTTATTTGTTATTTGATAAAACTCCTTCGAAAATAATACATTAATTTCAAACACGTTTTAGTACCCTTAAAATGGTTATTGTGAGTCAACCTTCAAATATAGACATTCTGCTGTTCCGGACTTTTCATTTATAATATATATAAACAATTTCACCATATAATATGATTTTTATGTAACTTAAACGCATGGTTGAAGCTCTCGAAATTGTAGAATTTTCCCCGATTTTGAAATATTTTCCTTTGGTCACTTCGGTCCTAATCATTGCAGCCTGATTTTATTAGGTATAATCTATAGCCTTCCTCAACAAATGGACTAGCCAACAGAAAAACAATTCTAACCAGTAGTTGCTAAGATTACAGCGTTCAACCAACTAAAAAAACAAACTCTTCAGCTTTATAATAGCAGTATAGATTTTTGGAAAACAACGTTTCTCGTTGTCCCGTCTTTTGCTAAAATGTACAAATGTGCTTGATACGTTTGACCATATCACAAATAGTTGCCTATGTGAAAAATATTGTTTTAATAAATTAAGTCTGCTCTTTCAATATTTGTCCTCTTGTTTTTTGTGTCTTTTTTATACGATTCTTTTTGACAATTATGAATCGATTTTAAATAATCTTCAAAACTGGTCCTACATAAATTTTTGTATTGTTAAAATAGATTCGCAAATAACGCATAATTTAATTGTAAAATGTAAAAGGAAAAAATGGTTACTGTAAGTTATTCATGGAAGAAAGACATATATTATTGCGGACTTTTTGTAGATTTTTTAATAAGGTACAATCCCACCGTACACACTGCAACAGAATAATGTATACCACCCAGCCGCACGCACACATACAATAAGCATTCGCGTTGTATGTGTGCTCAGAATAAGTGCTAAGACTCAGAATAATGTTGACCAATAGCCGCACGCACACAACTAAAGATCAATTCTAACTAAGCTAACTAACTATATCGTGTCACAACAAGAAATAATATGACTACACGGATGTATAGATCTTTAATTTCAGTACTTCACGTGTAGACGAGCCTATGTCAGCCGTATAATGTGCATATTATTATTTTATATTATAGAACTCTGAAAATCTGCATTTTTTTTCTCCGTTGCTATAGAAATATGTCTTTTTTATTGTTAAATTATTGATTGATTGTTACAATAATAATGTTTAAAGATATTTCTTCAATACCCTTTTTTTTTTTTCAAATTTAATGAAGAAATATTCATTAACAAACCTAATAAAATATATTCATTTAAATTAAGAAATATTTTAATAATTTATTATAATTTAAAATGATATAAATATAATTTTTATGTTAAAAATAAAAATAAAATAAAAGAATACAAACACAAAATAAAAAAATTACAAGAAAAACACCGCACCAGACGTCGTATCATAATTTCAGATTCTGAATCTGATATCGAAAATCAAGGTAAGAAGTTTTAAAATATTAAAATTTTAAAGTATTACTTCATAAAACTATAATAAATTAAGCGTCTTTAAGTGTACCTGGAGGTTAACCGCGAGTTATTCACGACGGTAACACGTTGCGCAAAAAATAAAGCCGGGAGGTTGACCGAGAGTCATTCATGAAGGCAATTTGAGGGTATTTTTATATTCATAATAAATGAATAAAAAACAACTTATCCAATATATTTATTGAATAATTGCGTTTTTAATGCAACATATCATTGGAAAATAAAATAACTCATCCATATCATTTGGATTAAAGTAAATAGTAAAAATGTACTGCTTTATTTAAACATGCTACATATTTTTTTTTTTGATATTTCAGATGTCCATACACCTGAGAACTATACCAATGAATATTGTGATATATTGCCTCCATTATCACCAGAAATACCTTTACCAAATACATCAGCAATATGTAATCTGCCTTACTTAGAAGATAATTCTAATATTAATATGGACTCTGCTGATCCAATTCCTATAGAGGAACAAAATAATGTGATAAATGAAAATTCCCTTGAACTTGACCCTGACATACGTCTGGCATTGGGAGATCCTATTGAAGACATACCTAAATATGGGGCTAATATACATAATGACTTAGCGCAGCGCTGGCTGCCAATATTAAAGAGAGGACTAACAAAAGATGTCAAAGATAGTATATTGAAGGAACACCATGTTCCTGACAACTGCAGATTATTAAAATCTCCCTCCTTAAATCCAGAAATAGCAGCAGCTGTGACAGAAGTAGTCCGTATTAGAGATAAAAAGATGGAATCAAAACAAAATCAATTAGGATTGGGCATCACTGCTATTTCAAGGGCCATGGAAGTTATACTCAAAAATGGCAGTAAGTTGGAAAGTGTAAAACTCCTGTCAGACGGCTGTAGGCTTTTGACTGACCTTCATTATATTGAAACACAAATTCGCTCAAAATGTATAACCCCGTGCCTAGATAGATCTATATTGAGTATAATATATGAGGAAGAAAGGGATGAATTACTATTTGGCAATCAATTATCTGAGAAACTAAAAGCTGCTAAAGCAATTGAAAAGCAAAGTTGGCAGCTGAAAAGAAATGTGCCTCAAAAACATAATAATATTATATCCCAATCAAAAGTAAGGTTGTCGGGAAACTGGACACCCCTTCCGAGATATCTCTCGCCAATGAACAGGGGGGGGCGCACAGTACACATGGCGAGAGGACACATGAACAGACTATTTCGACCTCAAGCTCCCCCGCTGCTACCACCGTCGGCGTCAATGCAGCCACAGACGAGGGCAGCTGCCAAATACCGTGCCCAAACACGACAATAACGCAGGTACATGCAGGTAGATTATCCTTTTTTTATGATTGTTGGTTTAAAAAAACAAAAAATAAGCATGTCTTAGGAATCATTTTAAATGGTTACCATTTACCCTTAACAGATAATAATATAACACGACCACATTTATCGAACAATTCATTGTCATTGAAAGAGAAACATAAAGTTAAAAGTGCATTAAATAATTTAATTACTTTAGGTGCAGTATCTGAATGTAAAAGCAGTAATGATCAGTTTTTATCACCTATTTTTTTGATACCTAAGCCAAATGGAACTGATAGGTTCATACTCAATTTAAAATATTTTAATAAATTTATACACAATGAACATTTTAATATGGAAGATTATAGGAGTGTTTGTACATTGATATCAAAAAATTGTTATATGGCTAGTATAGACCTCAAAGAATCGTACTTATCTGTTCCTATATTTCCTGAACACAAAAAATACCTTAGATTTCAAATAGAAGACCAAACTTATGAATTTAACGCAATGCCATATGGGTTGTCATCTGCACCAAGAATATTCACAAAAATAATGAAAGAAGTTGTAGGGTATTTAAGAATACGCGGCTTTAGTTCTATTACATATCTTGACGATACTTTGTGCTTAGGAAGTTCTTATGAAGAATGTCGTCATAATGTTACAGAAACTGTAAAAATTCTCGAATGTTTAGGATTTGTAGTTAATTATGACAAAAGTTCTTTAGAGCCAAGAAGAATATGCAAATTCTTAGGTTATATGTTTGACACAATGAACATGACAATGTATTTACCAGAAAACAAACAAGCTCATATATTACATCTAGTAAATAAATTTAAAACATTACCAAAGACTACTATTCGAGAATTTTCCCAGTTTATAGGGGTTTTGACAGCTGCATGCCCTGCAATAAAATATGGGTGGTTATATACAAAACAATTCGAAAGAGAAAAATATCTCGCCCTTAAAAAACAAAACAATAATTATGATGCAACTATGGAATTATTTAACAACATTTTATTTGATTTAAATTGGTGGGAAAACAACATTTCAAATTCTAAAAATAATATAGTAATATCAGATTATAAAGAAGAAATTTTTACAGATGCGTCACGGACAGGCTGGCGTGCAATCTGTAACAATAGACGCGCAAATGGTCATTGGAAAGTTAATGAACTTGAATATCATATAAATTATTTGGAACTTCAGGCAGCTTTTTTCGGTTTAAAATGCTTTTCAAATGACCTTACTAATTGCCTTGACCTTACATATTGATGCGGATTGACAACACCACAGCCATCAGTTACATTAATAGAATGGGCGGAATACAATACCCTCACTTAAATAAATTAACAAAAGATATTTGGCAATGGTGCGAGAAGAGAAATCTATGGATATTTGCATCATATATTAATTCAAAACAAAATAAAGATGCGGATACGGAATCACGCAGATTTAATCCTGACACTGAAATTGAGTTATGCTCTAACTCTTTTGATATGATTATTAAAAAATTTGGTCATCCAGACATAGACCTGTTTGCATCTCGAACCAATGCCAAATGTAGAGTGTATGTATCCTGGAAACCTGACCCAGATGCATTTACAGTAGACGCTTGCACAGTATCTTGGTCAAATTATTATTTTTATTGTTTTCGCGATGATTCAAAAATGTTTGCAAAAAATTACTTTTGAACAGTCTAAAGGAATATTTGTTTTTCCCTATTGGCCAACACAAGTTTGGTTCCCATTATTAAGTAAAATGATAATCTCAGATATAATTTTTCTCAAAAATTCTATTCAATCCGATTACAGAATACACATACCCGTGCAGACTACCCTGGCAGAAGCCATTGTCTCCGGGAAGCCTTCAGAAAACAAGGTATCCCACAAGAAGCTGTATTCCTTATGATTGCCTCTTTGGCGGAAAGTACGATCAAACAATATAACACAGCTTTCAAACAGTGGTGGAATTACTGTTCAGACAATAATCTTAATTATTTAGAAACACCTAAAACAGCGGTAATGTTATTTCTCACAAAACAATATGAGATGGGGGCATCTTATGGGACTTTGAATAGTCACCGCTCGGCGATATCATTACTGTTAGGAAATAATATAGGTTCAGATGAACAAGTTTCTAGATTATTTAAGGGTATTTTTAAGTGCAGACCTAGTATACCTAAGTATAATACTATATGGAATCCACAAATTGTTTTAGATTATGTAGATAAATTGTTTCCCCACTCAAATATATCATTAACCAAAATGACAAAAAAGCTAGCTGTACTCTTAGCTCTTTGTACAGCTCATCGCGTACAAACATTATCTCTTATTAATATAAAAGATATTGTTATCAATCAAGATCAGATAATTATAACTATTACAAATTTAATTAAAACCTCGATCATTAATCGAGAACAACCAACTTTAGTTACACCTTTTTTTAATGACAAACCTAGCATCTGTCCTGCGAAGTGCTTAGAAGATTATTTAAAACTCACGGCGGATCTTAGAAACGATCATTGTACCAGACTATTTTTAACTTTTAGGCGACCATACAAGCCAGTAACGTCTCAAACAATCAGTAGATGGATAAAAGATATTTTATCAGAGAGTGGTGTCGATGTAGGCACATTCAGTGCTCATAGCACACGCCACGCCGCTACGTCAGCTGCTCGTGCAGCGGGCGTATCTTTAAGTACAATACGGAAAACAGCCGGATGGACTGCAACATCCGAAACATTCGCTAAATTTTATAATCATCCCATAATCTCGCAAGAAGTAGCTAGGTCTGTCTTTGAAAACACGGAATATTTAATAAATTATAAACAATGTTTGATTTTCAAGTTGTGGTGATTGAGTTTTGATATTGTTATATTAAATTAATTAAAATTAAATAAATTTTTTTTTTCAACACTATTATGTTTGATTTATATTTCTTGCTAAAACTTTATATAGTCCCATTGAGCTAGTTCTCTGAACATCTACAAGGTAATAATATATATGAAGAATGGAGCTATGAAAATATAATATATGATCAAACGAACTTCAGAGTGAAGTTCGATCATTATTATATGAATAGCTCCATTCGAAGATATAAAAACCCACCCACCACTATCTATATAAAGTTTTCTTTTTGCATCTCTGAAGGAATGAGAGAAGCATCCGAACGCTAGTGCAGGCAGAATAGACTAGTGATTTCAAAAACCAAAAATCGGTTATCGGTTTATCGATTGAAATCTTAAAGTGCGGTACTGCCAACTACGCAAGGGTAACTACGTAAGGTAATAATATATCTTCGAATGGAGCTATTCATATAATAATGATCGAACTTCACTCTGAAGTTCGTTTGATCATATATTATATTCTAATTAATCAATAAATTAAATATAGTGCAAGCAATCGAAAAATAAGGTGCAGGTAAAATCTACTAATAAAAACAACACAATCTTTTCCAGATAATTATTTATTTTTTGCATTTCACAATATGTTGCGTCTGACTAGAATTTTTTATTTCACAAATTTATTATACGAGTAATTTTAAAAAAATCATAGTTTAGGTAATAGTTGTTATTTGAAAGATTTGAATGACAGTTCTCACTTTAATTTTTCTGTCACTTGGCGTATGAACTTATTATATAATTGAAGTAATAATTCCATTGTAAATATGAATCAACATGTTATTAGCCAGAAACTATAAATAAGCTAAGCTAAGCTTATTTCTAAGCTAATCAACAATAACATCATTCACTCTGGATTATCTACTTTTCAAAAGACAACTATTACCTCACTATTTTATTAATAGCTAATTTGAGCGCCGTCGGTGTCTATGACCTGCTGCAACCGAGATCTCATACTGTCAACTAAATTCCTGCACAAGGCAGATCCTCTCATCATCTCCCAAGTTGAAATAACCCGCCCTTCTAATTTGGCTCTGGACCTCACTTGTAATGAATCCAAATTTAAAATCATTTGACCCCACAAATTCTCGATGGCGTTTAATGCGGCCGCTTAATCTAACAGATAGGGTGTTTCGAGCATCATAACGTTGGCATTTTCTCCTCCATAATATTTTACGGCCATCTTTGTCCGACTTGAATGTCTTTTATCCGTCAAAATAACTACATTGTTAGACCAATCAAATTCCAAATATTACTTTCGTTCATCAATATCTCTTTTGCCAGCCTGTAAATGAATAAATAAACTTAAGTTCCCTTGAAGTTTAAACAAATTATATTGCATGCGTAAGAAAGTTAATTCATTTTAAGTTATAATATATTGTATATTTAACGTCGGATTATATACTTCTTTATTTACCTGTAACAATATATGTTGCTTGCTTTCAAATGTCGTGACACAGTTTGCAAACTCACATCATATGTGGTGGCCGTCGAACGAGTGGGTAAAAATGGATATATCCCCCGGTTCCTCTTAACGACGAACAGATAGTTTAACTGTTTTTCTCTGAAAATAAAATGATTAACTGAGAAATAACGATCACGTTTAATACAAGGTTTAAGTCAGAATAATAACTATCTTAAACTTACAGATATCATCAATCGACGTGCAATTTCCCTGATGGAAAAGTATTGATTGAATGAAACAATGATTTCAGCTTTCTGCAGCAATGTTAAATGGTAAATCATTTTTAATTTCACTTGGGCACAACAATCCGATAGTAGTAACGAGTAACGATGAATGCAAACCATCTAGAAACACGACTACACAATATTAAATAATAGAGGGTAGATTTAACTTTTTTTTTCTAAGGATATGACAAGCTAAAAATAAACTAGCAACACAATAAAAGATAATCGGGGGAAGATTCACTTATTTTGTCTTAAGAAATGAGGCATTGTTGTTATTTCGAATAGTTACGCTAATAATAGCTACCTACTTCAAATTCAAACTTAATAAAAAACATCAAAAAAAGTTGTAATATATTTCTTTCAATTTCTAAAAATGAATAATCACAGTTTTTTGTGGGATTCGATACCCGACGTGTCCAGATCTCATTCCTAGATACTTAAACCGCTAGGCCATGGACGCTATGACTTGAAATTGCGAAATTAGCATATTATGTTGTCTGCCTGCTATTCATCCATATAGCTCGTCATGTGAGACTTGAGAGTAGCTAAGAACGAGTTTAAGAAATTAATGAATCAGCAGAAGTGAAGTATTTTCACAGTGTGCGTGTGTGCACGCACACTTATTATGCTTTGATTGGGTGACTTTCGTGGTGTGAGTAAGTATGGATGAACGCGCGTGTGCGTGCGAAGTCAGATGGTGGTATACATTATTCTGTTGCAGGCTGTACATTGTTTTTGTATAACTCAAAAAGTTAAGGCAGCGTTTTCGAGGAAAGCTCCCAGTCAGCTTAATTTTTTCGATATGTTGATTTAATATCGTCGTAAAATTGTCAGTTTAAATAAAACCATAACTTATTATACACTAAAACTTCCTCAGGGATCGCCCTACCTGTTGCTTAAAACTGTGTGTAATTTCGTACAGTACTTTTCGAGTTTTTCACGAACAGACAGACTGATAGACAGACGCTGCGGGGAACTTTGTTTTATAATATGTAGAGGAAAAAATATGGAGATCATGCAGCGGAAATTTTATATTTCCTAGTATACACTCGTAAATATGTCTTTACTGTACTCTTACTCAGAGTTTTGCAAATGAGACGATTAAGGCGAGGATTTTCGAACGCAGTAGGCATTAACGCTATATGGGACTGCGTGGCGGGCTGTCGCGTAAATGAACACGTCAGCGCACAGAAATGTCACAGTATAATTAATAGCAGTAATATAGTAGTACTATACCTATGGTGTGCCTTGTTATACGAAATTCGTTTCTACGATGACTAAAACTTATGTCAAGGATGATATAATAGAATCTATATTTTTTATTTATCTGGATTTAGTATTGCGATACCTATACTTACTATTTTATTTTTTATAAATATTTTAATTGCCATTTTATAGATGAAATCTTTTTAAATTTATATCCTTACTGAATTCTGTTGTGAAAATCGTGCTATTTTGACTTGAAAGTATATCGTGACGTTAATTTATAACTTTATAAATTATTTGTTCCAAAATTCATTAAAATCAGATAAGTAGGTAGTTGAGATCTTTTACGTAAGCTTTTATCTCTCTCTCATTCCAATCCAATAGGGCTGGTGTTTTAAAAAAAAGTAGGGTTTGGGAGCTATTTTCATTACTAATTTTCTACAAATCGGTCGGATGGTTTGGCTGAAATAAAGGAACAGAAAGATAGACTTTTGCATTTATTATTTAGTATGGATCCGTTATTTAGTCACTACAACACGAGTTAATTTGAGCTAAATAATGTAGTGTGAATGTACAAATAATATTTTTTTTTATGAAATGAAATTCAATCCACCCCTTCGGAATGTGCACCTGTTTACACGAAGTAGTAAATTTGTAGTAGTTAATTATATCAAAAAAATAGTAATGTATGATTATATTTTTAAATGTCTATGTATCGTCATAATGTATCAGCCGTCTAATCTATAAAGCCGAAGGGTTTGTCTGTTTGAACTTTGAACTCGATTCGTGAAAGAACCGATCAGATATTATTTAATGTTACTAAAGTTGATGTATAAAGGTCCAAAACACTTTATTTTTGAAAAACATAGCATATGAAAGTTTAACCACAAAATACATAAAAGGTGACCAATTTAAACTAACTTTTAACACTGTGAAATTATAACTATCTGGTATCATAATTTCAACACACAGGAAAATTGGTGGTAGATGCCATCTACATTCCCTTTCAAGAACGAAGTAAGTACTTTTTATATATTAATAACTAGGTACATCAAAAGAATTGTAGGTGGCAGCATTACTCCAAAACATATTTGTTGAAATTGTAAAGATACCAAACTAATTTGATATCTGGAACTTTTGAAATAGAGTCTATTTTACTCGTGACGAAAATAAATACAAGAAGGTATTTTAACGGACAGACATTTTCAATCCATTATTTTATTTGACGTTTAAGTACAGGCAAAGCAATATTATTTGAACGTAACCCATTGAAACAAATTAACTAACAAATTAACTGATATTCTTTTCGATATTAATAACTACTACCCATCTTAATCTCACCATCATTGCTAATGTCTTATCAGCACTCATCAGTACCTATAAATTACCATTAGTACCTATCAGTAGTTACCCATCTGCACCGATAAACACCTATGAGAAGCCATCAGCACCTATCAGTACCCATCGGAACCCAATAGCATCTCTCAGCATCCTTCATTACCCATCGGCACCTATCAGCACATCTGAGCACCCAACCTATCAGTACTCAACAGCATCTATCAGCAACCATCATTACCCATCAGGACCTGTCAGCATCCATCAGTTACAATCGTCACCTATCAGTAACTATCAGCACCCATCAGCATCTATCAGCACACATAGAAAAAAAAACACCTCTATAATATACAACTTTGCATAGGTGTTCTTTAATACTTATATAATATATATCCCATAACTTTGAGGTTTTGTTCCTTACTTAAAAAATAATACTTTTTGCCAAAGAATATGTGGTTCAAAAGTGCATAATTTCCAAGATATCCTCGGTCTTAATATAATGAG
Organism: Stenoptilia bipunctidactyla; assembly: GCA_944452665.1. NCBI lineage: Eukaryota > Metazoa > Arthropoda > Insecta > Lepidoptera > Pterophoridae > Stenoptilia > Stenoptilia bipunctidactyla. The sequence continues at coordinate 25,966,181 of OX101735.1, forward strand.
TTCATAAAATATCACCCGTGTAACATCTCATCCACTTAATAGACGCGTGTCACTGAAGTCATACCATAAACAACAAAAACATTTTAAACGTTGAGGAAAGTTGCATACAATGTACACCGCAAAACGTCGCAAACTGTACCTACCTGTGCATAGCGATAAAAAAGGAGTAGAAAAAGCCACGTTGTCATACTTCGCATAAAGTTATTTTTGACTTAATTGAATTATTTTGCATGAAAAATAAAAACCAAAAGAAAATTGAAATATTATTCACATGTTATTTGATTCTTTTACATGGCCCCGTTAAGACCCTAGAGTTATAAGAAATCAAGCAGAACATATTGTACATAATATACATGGCAATTTTTTTTAATGTCACTTGGGGGTAAAGTTCTCTTAATAATAGAGATAGCAAATTCTACTCCATAAAATAGTCCTTTATTTTAGGAAAAATTAAAACTGTATTCAAAGAGTTTTCAAAAACTCGCTTCTTCACCCAGGAATCGAACCGACTTAAATCTAAAAATGAAGATTTCATGGTTTTCCTTTCAATGACTTAACCTAGTATGTGAGAGAGATTTTATTCTTGTGATTGGCTAAAACGAACCACACAATAAAATTACAGGGTGTCATTTTTACAGATTTTGGTCGGTTTGAATCCCAGGTGAAACGAGTGAATTCTTGAAAATCTTTGAATGCGGTTTTATTTCTGTTCAATAATAAAGGACAGTTTCTTTGGAGTAAATTTTGCTATCTCTATTATTTAGAGTACTTTCCCTCCAGATGGCATTAAAAATTACACCCTGTATATTTATCGATGTGCACCTATCAGTATCTACGTTGGAATTGATGTGCAGAGGCAGCCCACAAGAGGTGATGCGTTAATATTAACCCTGTATACGTACGTATAGAATAATAATCCTCCTTTTTTTTTCGTCGGGTGATTACGTAAGAAAAGATTGATCGCAAAAAAAATTATATGCTTTTTTGCACTTGTCTAATAAACTTAAAAAAAAATATCAGAAACAAGTTTTTAGCACTATATTCAGAAGTGATAATTGTTTATAATACTCCTTTAATTTATCAATCAAAATATAAAATGTGACTTAACAAAAATTAAATTGTCGTACTGTTATGTGTACGCTATGGTCAAAGAGACGATCAATTACGCGGGAAAATTGGGAGCAAAAGCGACACAGGTCCTACCTCCATGACGCCTCGCGTGGTACTGAATTGTATCGCACCGTCGTCTTTATTATATTATATTATATTAGAAAAAATAGAACGGTTTAAGAAAGAAATTATCCACAAAAAATAATTTTATGCTACATTACCAATATTATGACAAGTTTTTGTAAGTATAAGTTTGATATTCTCTGAGAATATCGGAAAATCACTTAAAATTTTCACCTTTTTCGTATTTTTTTATGATCGAGTAAAGTATTCAGTATCGTGTTTTGATCCACAGATTTATAAAATATATTAAACAAACTTCAACATATATTTTTATCCGATCCAGACAAACAATATTGGCCGGTTGTAATGAGTTTGAAAACGCATAGATTTCGCGAATGGGGCCCTTAATCGGTCGTTTGCCGGCAATTAGATTAAGATGACACACATAATATTGTTTCGGCAGTCAGTGACCTCAATTATTTATGTTTTTATGCATTCACATAGTGAGAAAATTGATTTGGACATAATAGGTAATTATTAAAAACACATCGTATTCTACCCAAAAATAGACACACTTTATTTATTACACTGATGGAACAACAAAAAGGTTTAAAAGCATTTATGATACAAAACACAGTTAACAGAATCAAAACAAATGAACAACATTAAACAGACAAAATAATAAGTAACTGCAATCAAGAAAATCAAATACCTTTTACTTTTATAAATATTATGCTATACAAAACACACCACACCAAAACTGTTTGGAAAAAAGTAACTGTTTCTCAGAAAACCTCAGAAAACCGACACCATGGCTTGATGTTTAAGGATTTACATTATTCCTCATAACATTACATTAACCTCTTATTAAACACTTATCGAAACTTATTTCTCAAGTTCCATTCCACATGCTAACCATGAAATTATTGTCTCTTACCGTCAGATGAGGTAAAACCCTCACGAAGACTTACAGAGGCTATAAATATTTAACTATTGGAATCCCAACCCAAGGTTGCTACGAACTAAATAGCTGTACATTTTTTACCACAAACGGCAATACACTCATCAATACTTAATATCTACGAGTTTTTCATCAAAGAGTGTATAATATCTAGGATTGCATTGAATCATAATGGAACTAGCAACTTAACAAAGGTTTCTCCGAATTTATTACACCTATCAGCATGACAAATCAACAAAGTCTATCTAAAAGCGAAACTAAGTCAGGTGTAAAGGCGATCGTTCACGCTTCATGTTACATCGCGAGTCCAACATATTTCTGTCTCACTCCTTTAAACGGTCGATTTCACTGGCTTCCATTTGGTTAAATCGAGTTAAGGGTCCGAGAAAACAAGGCAAGAAAAGGCCTTACTGTCGTCATCTGTCAACGGTCAGCCACTTCCAAAACAAAGGCCGAACTACTTTCAGACAAACGAAAATGGCCTCTGGGGTCATAAGTTTACAGGCCGTGCTGTTGCTTCCTCTTGAATTGTCTATAAGCAAAAGTAGAATCAATGCTGTGCTAAGTATTTTAAGCTCTATTCTTGGGAGCTTAAGGTTTTTTGTTTTGATAGCGAGAATTTCATCTTAAGTAATATCTCAGAAGCTGCTTAGCACGGAAGACAAACGAGATCCTCAAGTACGTGAAGGATAACTTTGGATGTACAAAAAGGTCTTTTTTTGTTTGAGAATTTTAATTTTATAAGTTACTGCTTTGTTCTGTAACTTGGGCTGTATAAGTTTATTTTACTGTATAAATCTTTTGAAACAGATCAGTATTTGTATTATGATGATATAAATACCGATTTACTCTAAGCAATCTGGTTTTTCCACCTGTTTTCAGCTTCAAATCGAAATTCTGATGGATTCATATAGATATTCTAGTTAGATTCAAACTACTGTACAAAATCTTGTAAGTATATTGTACGTACCGTATAAAAGGCTGTGTGCATGTACATACCTGTATAAAAGCTTATTCATACTTGAACATAACTAGGTTCACATTTTCAATCGTTTTCTGTGAATTATTGTTATCAAAAATATGCTAGATTAATTATCAACTCGCTCGCGAGCTTAAAATATCACAAGATACTGCCTACCCGTGAATTTAAAGACCAGACTTTCTTTGATCAGTGCACACTTGTTTATAATTTGTTAGCTTCAGATTGAGTGCCACCTTCAGGTGGCAAGACATTTATCTATACATATAATAAAATGGTAGGAAAGTCAAAACTGTACATTGAATATTTTTTTAAAAGAATACTTGGGCTATGATCTACAATCGAAACAGAAACAAAAAATATAGTTTTTAGAATTTTTGTCTGTTTGTCTGTTTGTCTGTTTGTCTTTCCGGGATAAACTCAAAAAGTACTGCATGGATTTACTTCAAATTTGGCATGAAGATAGTTAAGAAGTCGGGTCAACATATAGGCTACATATTATCACCCTAGCAGTGTTATAATCGTAGGTGCGTTTGGTGCTGCATAGCGTTCACGCAGACGACGTCGCGGGCAGCAGCTAGTATTCAATAAAAGACAAATTTCACATTTTCACTCAAGGTTTTGGTGTTTTTACAGACCTCGTGGTCAGGAGTGACATTTACATTAAAGTTATCGATAAAATTTAGATAAAAACACTGTTTTCATAATTTTCTCTTATTATAAAACAAGAGAAAAGATGCAAATTTTGACAAAAATATATTGTTGTTGCTTGATGTTTTGCCTAGCAATTAGTCTAGTGCTCATAAGCCAATTTAGCGACGTCCATGAAGGGATGTCAGCTTGGATAAGGGTCAAAACAAGAAGTTCCTTGCATCTAGAGGAATAAGCAGTATATTTTAATTCTATGGTTATTATTGTTTTAGAAGATTATTGAGCATAGTGACGATCTCATCAGCATGCTATCTAGCTCCAGCTCGGGCCACACTAGGTCAAGGTTAGTACGTTTTATCAGGGGGGAACTCTCCGGAATTGTCAATAAATTGATCAGACCGCAATTCTACCGAAAGCTGACAGAGCGCATCGACGAGCTGAAGCAAAAGATCGCTGCATGGCATGGGTGAGATATATTCGGAGCTACTACCAACTAGTGATGGATATATTATAAAAAAAATATGAAAAGTAGACTTCAAATTCAAATTAATCAAATTAATAAAACTTAGTTACCTGAAATTACTGAACCAATTGGATTGAAGCTTATAACATGAAAAAAGACAAAGCTTAATTGTTTTTTCTAATGTTCCCCCTAGACAGAAAAATCCGTGGGAGAAAACTGGTTGAAAAAACAAACAACCTTAAAAGATTTTAGTCATTAATAATTTCAATACTATAAAAGTTTGAAAACAAGCCGATTAATAAAACTATTTTATCGGATAATATACCGACGTTTGACCCCTATTTTACCAGATGATGTGTGATGATGAGGTCGAAGATGGAAGGACTTAGGGTGAAGGGGAAGTAAGGACTCCATTGAAATTTCTGATACATTTGATAAGATTCTAAATTTATTATTTTAAACATACTAGCAGCAATACATTAACAATTTAATTTCGGTACAGTTCGTGCTGATACAGAGAGGCACGTAAAAGAAATTTTTCTGCTGAGTTCAATTTTCACCACACAGTTGTTGATATCAGTTTTATAAAACCTTTTATTACTTTTTTAAACTCATACATAGTAACAAAATAGAACTATTCAATTTGGCCAATTATCATATAGAAATGATTTCTTTCAAGCAACTCTTTCAAAAACATGTTATTACTTAATTAATATTGATTAACAGGCATTTAAATTAGTATTGTCTTAAGTTTTCACGATTCATAATTTAAATAAAACTACTTTTTAACCGGATTAATCGCGTATCATTTATATTTTACATTTTAACTCGACGTTTCGGTGTCTTTCAGTCGCTCGTGACCACGGGGTCTGCAAAGACACCGAAACGTCGAGTAAAAATGTAAAATATAAATTATACGCGATTAATCCGGTTAAGAAGTAGTTTTATTTGCATTTAAATTATTTTTATTTTATTTTTACCAGAATATAAATAACCTATTGAATGAATTACAGTGTTACTCATTGCCATAGTGGTTGTATGTATAAAAACAAATGAGCATCTTTAACATCGGTTGACAGATATCAAACTGTAATATAAATACATCGTCACTATGTAATTAAAAAAAAACAGTCTTGTTTATCATCTTTCCATTTACAAATAACTTTAGTGGCATCCGATTGGATTGAGTATAGGAAAGATATCGTTATCCTCGATGATACGAAGATATTTCAAAGCGCTGATGTATCTTCGTGGTTTCCAACAGACAGCATTAAACTTTCTGTGATCAAAAAGATAAACCGGATTTATTTGGTTTCCTCGTTTTAGCTTCTCGTCGCAACATACATTATAAATATCAAGATATTACTAGATTACCACATGTTTTTCTTATTTCAGATGTTTTGGATGAAAATATTCTCCTGTAAAGAATATATACAACAAAATACTTTTGAAGCTTTGTTGCTGTTTTAAGACTTGCATGCGGCATCAAAAGTTGATCTAATTCATGGACTGGTCAGTTTCATCAACAAACTTTAGAGAACTTCTTTAGTTTTGGGCAAATATAGTTCTTTGTATAAAGTATATAAGTTATAAATTATATTAGTTATAAATTGTCAAAAAGTTTTCATCTGACTCTTGTCAAAAAAATTACTTAAGAGTATTGAATAGGCATCTAAATAAGTCGCATTGAGTAAGAAAGTTTAAGTTAGCCTAATTCTCGATTCTACTTTCTTAAGTTTTTACTACAATTTCTGAGGATTTAAAATAATTGTATCTCCTACACAATATTCAAAATCGATTCGAAAATTTCGAGAAGTATCTTCAAGTAGTTACTACCACGGTTAGCATTTAGCGCTGTTATTATACACTTATTTTTAAATATAATTTAACTTAATAGTAAAGAATTCTTCAATTGAACCACAATTTACTTATATGTAGATCTCGGTCCGTTGTAACCATCACAACTATTTCGTAATTAATAGTTATTGATATTCCAGTTAGAGTTTTGTAGTAAGTATACCTACTAGATATTCAAAAGCATCGATTTGACTTTCAATCTATTTTCAATCGATGAATGCAACAAATTTTGTAGAAAACTCAAAGAAATGCTCGTCGAACGTGACTTTGTCGTGATCTTGTTTGATTTTGTTTTGCTTGGTGGTAGGATCCCTTCTGGGTCCGCCTGGCTAGCGACCACCCTTTATATAAAGTCTGCCGCCAAATGTTACCGCTCCGGCGGTAATGTGTTCCGGCAATATTGTATAAAGAGCCAGTTCCTTCCTAAACCCGTGTGCTTTCATCTTCGACCTCATCGTCATTTACCATCAGGTGAGATTGAGGTCAAACGCGGGTTTAGTTATTTATAAAAAAAAAAAAAAAAAACTTGATACAAGACTTGCTGCCTATACGATAACCGCGTACGTGTGCATTGGTTAACAGAGACCAGCAAATTGATTTATCTTCAGTATCGTATAAGAGGAAAGAATAGATTTTTTATTGTTTGTAGTGAATGTTTGTATTATTGAATCATACCAAATCGTAGTTTACTATACTCAGTGAAATATGACTTCAAAACACATGTAATAAACTTGACTTGAATTTAGACGTCGTCGTATATAACTGACTTGCGTTGGATTTTATTGGAGACTTTTTGGCGTTTTCCTCCTACGAGTACATCTACAGGGTGATTGGTAAAAAAAATTAGATACTGAAGGAGAGCACTCTGTGCTCGATTCTGGTCATAATTATGGTCATAAAATTGTGTATACATACGTCTGATTCAATCGCGGATCGCTGCCAACGCTAATGTAACCCTGCATTGCGTTATCAATTCTTTAACTTTCGGTTAAGTTTACTAAGTTATTATTTTTATTATATTTTTTCTCTTCACGTATAATCTCAAACTAGAATTTTTCTAAAGTTTAGTTTAAGTTTTCTAAAAATCTTAAACCAGCATTTAATAATATTTTAAGGAAAAGGTTTCGATTGATTTAGAACGAATAATTTTAAACTGATTTTTTTTATTATAATTTTGTATTTCTGCTGAATAATATAAGTTGACGCTAAAAAGAAATACATCTTTAAAAAGATAAAAGCACTATACAATTTGATTCCATTTTGTGTACGGATACTAAGCTATTAATATATGAAATATGTTTCGTTATTTATCTGTTTTGTATACATATAAAAAAATTAATAATTTTTACACGAATGATATAAGCGACAAAATTCTATACATTTGATATACTAAAATTTAATACCATTTCTTATGAGTATAGGATATATTGAGATACAAAATTGGTTTCTTGAGTAATATTATCAAAAATATACACACGCCGGCACAATTAGGGAAACACTTAAAATAAGCATGAAATTTGCTATTTTTTTTACTTCTTGTTATTAGTTGTTGGTTTTTATATTAGGTAGTTAAATACAAGTTGAATACACATTAGTTTTTTAATTTTATTTTCTAAAAATCAGAAAAATAAGATAATATAAACATATAACAGACATGTAAGTGATTTATTAAAGTTTTTATGTTACATTTTAGCTGAAGTTTTTGATAAGTTTATAATTCAATTAAGGCAATTTAATAGCGTGTATGACTTCCACGAGCTCTTATGACCGCAAGTATGCGTTCACCCATGCTGTTTATGACATTGTCTATTATTTCTTGAGGTAAGTTGGCCCCTTCTTCCGCTAAGGCCATGTTTAGTTCCTCCACGTTCTTGGTGGTTGGATTTGTTTAGTGCACCCTTCTTCCTAAAATATCCCAGACATGCTCTATGGTATTCATATCCGGGGATCGTACAGCAATTCCAAAAGGTGGATGGAGACTTCTTGAAGATAGTCAAGAACTGCGATGGCGGTGTGGGGGCGAACATTATCATGCATAAAAATGAAATTGTTGCCTATGAATGAAGCAAAAGGCATTCCATGGGATTCTTTTCAGCGACATATCGGGATGCAGTCAGGGATCCATTTTCTACGAAACCTAACTCCGTACGTGCTCCCAAACATAAACAACCCCAGGCTATAACAGGGCCTCCACCATATACTACCGTTTCTGTGAAATCCACTGGGTTGTAGCGTTCTCTTCGGTATCTCCACATCCTCTCCCTTCCTCAATAAATAAACACAAAAGCTGCTTTCGTCTGAGAACAAAACTTGCCCCCACCCATCCGCGTAACCTCAATGATTACGAGCAAATGCGTGTCTGGCTACACGATGGCTTCTGTCCAGTTTTGGTGCTTTGGTTGGTACGTACGACTTTAATCCAACTTCATTCAATCGTCTTCTCACTGTTCGCTCAAATACTCTCACATTACGCACTTCTCCTAAAAAGTAACGAGTCATTACTGCAGTTTCACGTCGATTCCTTAGGGTCTGCATCTTGATGAACCGGTCATCTAAGACGTCCGTTGCTCGTTTTCTGCCTTGTCCTCTCCTCCGCACGTAAGACCCTGTCTGTACCGCTGAACATTGCGATGGATCACAGACACCGATACATTCAGCGCTCTACTGACTGAACGGAAGCTATGACCTTCTTTGATCAAGGTTACAGCTATGCCCACTTGAGCAGAATCCAAATCACTCATTTTCAAAAGAATAAAATGTCTATTAACCGAAAATGGCCCGTAAAATTACCAAAACTCTTCTAAATCCAACTTATCGATATTGCTTTGAAACCACTTAGAAATGAAATATATTTAAAAAAAACATAAAAAAAAATATAAATATTTTGTTCACATGGGTAGGTGATAACTTTTTAAATCAAATTATTACTCAAGAGGGTAGAAATGTTACAATATAAACGACGTTTAAAAATACCCAAAATATTTCAAAGAAAGTGCTATTTTATAACTGTTCCTCTAATTGTGCCGGCGTGTGTATATAGAAATTACATTTGTTACCTTTATATGTATATAAACATATAAAGAGTATTAGGGAATATTATTTCGAAGCTTTTCGAAATTTGTAATATTATGCCAATCACCGAAAAATATATGTCTATTTTTTTGAAACTATAATAACTCTAGAATATTTTTTCATTTAACTATTGTAATTTTTTACCATAATATTAATTAATGTACTCGTATAGTCCTGAAACTATTTAAATAAATAATCCAAAGTGACTCACAAAGAACTTCACTACAAGATTTAGATATAGAAACCATTTTTTACTTCTTATAATCAGTTACTACCAGACAAGACAAAATTCAAACGCTGGCTTCGTCAACAATCAAAGGCATTCAAACAATTCAAAATATTAAAACAACTGCCTTGGAGCAAAATGAAAACGTCAACGGTAGCTTACGTCGTTGAAACAAATCCCTTTGTCGATTCGTTGAAATACACTAAAATACAAAACCCAAAGGCTTGCCGCTTTGAAATATATTCCAACAAGACTCAGTAAGATATTGATGGAAAAGGGAAAACAACTGAAACGGCAATTTGCAATTCAAACGGACACGTATTTAACATCGACAGAATAAAATTAATTCAACGGATTAACAAGTTAACGGAAAATTGATTGCTCAGGGCAAGGGAAATAATATATTTTTGTGAAGGTTCTGCACAGTTCGACTTGGTTTGTGTAAAATTTAGTAAAATGCAGTGCATCAATAATATAAAATTGATTGAATTCGGTAATTTGTATCACAAAAAGCTGGTTATTTAATACTACGAAGTATTTCAGGATTTATCTCGTAATTATTTTTTGTCCTTTAACTAATAGTCAATAGACTATGTTATTTTTAAGATATTTAAGTTTTATGAGATAAGTTTATAAAGGCGGCTAAAAATATGATTTACCTGAAATTTGGTCAATGCTGGATGAGGGCGGCGCGGGACCGAGCTACGCGACGTGAAGAACCTGGGGTGCATTCTCGCTAACCCTTTGATCTTGGACGGAAAGTCCTCGTGTCACTAATAACCTCATCCTGCCTTTCAACTCAGAACAGATCTAATATTTTCAGAGATAGAAATGACTAGAACTTACACGCTTATCATAATGCACAAACTTTACTATTAGTAAATTTTATATCACCTCTCTAAATAGATGATTACAAGTCATAAAAATAATATACGTACCTACGTACGCATGGAAAATATAGAAATATTACATACATACATAACTTCACGCCTGTATCCCGTATGGAGTAGGCAGAACACCAGAGGTAATAAAACCATCTGATGTCAAGTTTGACAAATTTGGAGGCATTATAATAGTGGAGAGAGACTATTGCAGTGACAGGGGGTCAGCCTATCGCCCACAAATAAGCCTCCCATAGCACCTCGGTCCCTTAACTAACTTTTAGAGTATGCCCGGGAAGAGAAGCAGCTGGCACATTCTATGCTTTTCTTTCGCTCCCAGTCCAGCATAGAAATATTAAAAACATAAATAATTGTTCCGCATTACCTACTCAATAAAATTATCGTGGCGTAGGAACATAGTAACCAGTACAAATTACCTAATTTCCACGTACGTAATTAAAATCAAAATATTCATACGGAACCCTTTTAAAACCTGCACTCGTACTTTTTACTTTTGAATTAATCGAATTCGTTTTTTTTTTCCAAAAGTGGTTTACATTCGATGACTCGAAAGTGATTGAGGTCTTTGTGAATTATGAAGTAGAATAATCGAATAAATTTGCTCGAGTTTGAAGAGGAAAACGACTTTAAAGGCTATCAGTTATTCCTTTGTTACATTCACCGTTCCATAGAAATCCATGGAGTAAGTAAATATACAATAAGGATTAGGGCTCACGTCATATAATACCCATTGCCGACATGCATTTTGATAAATTAAAAATTAATGTCTAAAAAATAAGTTCAAAAACTAAAACCCGACTACTAAAAACACGCTGTAAAAAGTAGGAAACAAGTAGGTAATAGTCTCCGCTGGTTATGTTGTACTATGCTAGTTATGTTACGCCGTAGAGATATGTTGAAAGGGTAGCCATGATCGTATGCCATTTTGATTTGATTTTATTATTAAAATGAATCTGTTTAGCTATAAAAGGTGGCATACCATCACGGCTATCCTTTAAACATATCTCTATCGGTATGACGTAATACACTAAAGCGTGTTTTTAGGAGTGAGGTTTTAGTTTTTGTACTTATTGTTTTTACAAGTTTTGGAGTAATAGTGTTTACATATTAGAAATGTGCTAACGAAGTTCTTTTATTTGATATCCCACACGAAACCGCCAAGAACTTTTTTTTTAATTCTTTTCTATAATTATTATTTCACATATTTTATTCTTATCTTATTTATTCGTGTTCTGCATCCATAGCTCAATGCACCTACTATGTAAGCAATTTGGTTGTGGCATGACATTGGCTCTCACAATTAGCTATCTTGTGTTTGTTTTTTTTTCATGTCAGATCAATTTGTACTCTATGTACCTATTTGTAATAATTCGTATAATCCTGACTGAAAAAGAGTGCCAAGAGTTTTTTTCCGCCGGCTTTTTTTGTCTCTTGGTCTACTGTAATATCTTATTCAATAACTATCAACACCTTGTTAAAGCCGAAGTACAAAATTGTGACGTCATTAAGCGGCCATTCGATGGTCTTATGATGAATAAAAAAAAATCATTTCATTGCATTTATTTTGGAGAAATAATTTTAAATATTTGTGCTGTGCTAACACAGCCCTTATATTTGATACCCCACACAAAAACGAAAAGATTTTTTTAGTGCTTCACGTTTAGAGGGCGCTGTAGTCAATTTAACATAACTTTATGTAGCATTGTGATTAGTAGTTTAGAATTTCTGAGGCAACAGATGAACATCCATACCCACATGCACACATACAAACATACATACACGTCAAAATCATAACCCTCCTTTTTGCTTCGCCGTAGTCGGGTAAAATATAGAAACATCTTTTAGGAAATTAAATATATTTAAAATAAATAATCCCCAGACAATCACACCAACTACATGGCATCATAGTAACCGAAGCTTGTTTTATGAGATACCATGTAGCGAACTAGGGGGGAACCTATACATATTTACACTTGACCCAGAATATTTTAATTTTTCTTGTTCCGGGCGGGAATCGAACCCGCAACCACTGGCGTCTGAGGCAGACAGTTTTAGCCCTTCGCCAAAGTGGTCGCCCATTTAAGTAACTGATATTTTATTTAAATAAATTTTATTAAGATAATACGTTTTAAAAAGGAAACTGTTGAACAGACAACAGTAATGTGCATTGCTTCTGAGAGAAGTATTGCTTTATCTAACAGACAGATAGACCAGAAGCAGTGAAAATATAACAAATAAAATTTTAAGAAAAAAACTTGTAAATTGTATACGAAGAAATGCATAGTAAAAGTCATATAAGTTATCTGACTTTTTATGTGTAGTGATTACAACCCACGAGCGAGCAGTTCATGATTGAAAATGTGCTAAAATGTCAGAGGTGAAAACTTTCTTGAATTCTTGCTGTGCTACCTTTGTACTTTTTTTTCCGCCCAAATATCGAGGCCATATTATAACGTACCACCTCAAGGACGATGATGATATAGAAGGGGAACGGAGAGCGTTGTCGGTGAGAGCGAACATGCTGGCCCGCAGGTTTGCACGTTTTTCACTCAACGTGTTCAGTATAGCAACGCGTACAGGAGGCTGTCGAGGCTTCCCCCATACTGTAGCGCATCAGGGATGTTTGCAGAAACGAGAGTAAACTACTTTTAAGCAACGGTGCGCAGCATGTGTGGGTCGCTGGTGCGACGGATGCAGGGGAGTGACAATAGTGTCACTCCCCTGACATTTTTGACATTTTGACATTTACCAGACATTTTTTTTTCTTATTTATTTGTGTAGGTATGTGTGTATAATTGTAATATTGTTTGATTTATTAATGATGTATATTCTTTGTAAATGTGACTTGGTTTTGAAGTTTTTTGTAATATGGATTAAGTTTTCCGAAATAAAGATTTATTATTATTATTGTAATGAAGTATGCTCACTGTGTACTGAATTTTTAATAGAGATTTTATATCTTTATTTCTTGTCAATGAAAGTCATTTTCAACGTTGAACGTTAAGGTGAAATGGATCATATAAGTCGGGACATCTTGTGACTATTGCAACCCGTTCCAAAGCTTCGTGAATAAAAAATAAACTTATACAATAACGTAACTAGGTAGGTACGTCCTGACATAAACCATCAATAGTCGCAATCGCAAAACATTTTTTTTTATTGAAAGCATGTGAGCTTAGTAAATATTAATTAAGAGTAACCTTCAATGATAAATCAAACTGTGGTAGGTGTCTTTCATCAGCTTGCCTCGCACAGAACAGAGCAGGTCGTTAGTGTGTCTAACAACAGTTTGTTTAGGGACAGACGTACCCGCAAATCAAACTGCGATATCAACATCCGACGCCGACGCGCTTTGAATTAGTCGTGTTTGTGTTTCGGACGAGGTTTTATGGTTTCGTCACAGAAAAGGAAGTTAGGAAGTTTAGTAAGAAAGGTTTTGGTATCGAATAAACTTTAACAATGTGATCAGGTTTCTATACATTCCATAGTGAGAACAGCATTGTAGATTAAAATCTACTTTGTATCTTATCTAATATCTCCTCTTTGGTTTAAAATTCCAAATTCAAATTTATGCAGCTATTTACTCATCAATTTTTGTCTCAAAAACCGTATTTTTTTTTCTTTATTTTCTTTTATGTGTTTCTCCTCGTCATTGAGTTTAAAAATTGGAAAATTTAAAATTTCGCGTTATTTACGAATATAAGTTCCACCGTGGCACCAGTGCCGCAAAAACGGCTCGAAAAATCAATTATGTGCATGGCAGTGGTGTCGCTAGAGTAAGCACACTGCGTTTTTGGTTCCAACGAAAACTAAAAAAAATTCAACCTACAAACAATCGCCATTGACGGCCGGGGACCAAAGCAGACAAAGAAGAATAGAAGGTCATTGTGGAAGCGGATCCATCGCAAACTACTGTAGTGTTACCTAAAGTAATAGCCTAAGTAACCTACTATTTTAATGCAGAGGTAAGAGAAAATAAAAAGGGTAAAGTTAAAGTTTATATATTTACAAAAAAAAGAGGTACAAGGTGGTACGAGAAAGCACTATTTCACTTGCAGTCCTTAGATAGTTTTTTATATACACACTGAGATTTTTCCAAAATATGTAGGTGTCCAGAAGTTTCCAGGTTTATCCAGTTATTTGGTACTGTTATATCAGACTTTTAGTATTTTTCTTCAATAGCTCTCCCAAGTACTCTGATCGGTGTTTTATTTTCCAAAAGCCTGGAGACCAGATCGCCACTCCTTTTATAGCCTCGATTTCGTTCGACAGCCGTAAATTAATTTATGTTCGAGAGGCATCCATTCTATAATCGGCCAACGGCTGTCACTTCTCTTATCAAGGAGGTTTTAGTCTCTGGAGCAGCGTTGTGGTATTGTAAAAGTTGAGCTGATACTTCTCCTGCTTCTAAATGTGCAAGTCTCCGAGTTATATAAATTATAGTAATAATTTTAAAATTAATTGAAAAAGAAATGAATATAAAACCTAATAACAGTTTATAAATTATCTGTGCTGAAAAGTGACATAAGATACATGAAAATTTTTAGAGTTGACAGGTAAACAAATAATATTTAGTTTTAATAACATTTTCAATAGAAGAACATTTTCAGATACAAAAATAAAAAGAAACTAAACTCTAATACAATATAACAAAAATAATGCATTATAAAACAGTAAGTAAACAGTATATTACACTAAGTCCGAGTTAGCTGCAGGCTGCGGGGTTAGTGATAAAACTGTTTTAATCTACTTGAAATAAATTGGGAAGATAAGAAAGCTCAAATGCGCGCCGACTGCTGCGTTACATTTCTGAACTGGCTCAATAATAAATAAAATAAAGGGATTTTAAATCGAAATATGAAAAGTGGATACTCTACGACAATAGGAAGCGCAGATTGCAATGGCTAAACCCCGGTGAACCATCCAAATTCTGCCCCAAGAGAAAATTATCTAGAAATAAGTTATTGGTCAGCGTTTGGTGGACTAGTCCCGGTGTGGTGCACTACAGCTTCCTTAAATCTGGCCAGACGATTACTGCAGATATCTACTGAAGTCAGTTCCAAATATTGATGGATAAACTACCCGCTAAATAACAGAGACTGGTCAATCGCACAAGGCCACTGCTGCTTCAGGACAACGCAAGACCACACACTGCAGAACAGACTGCTACCAAATTAAAGAAGCTTTAATTGGAATGTTTAAGACATCCACCGTACTCCCCAGACCTTGCGCCAAGAGACTACTATTTTTTTAGAAATTTGGATAACTTTTTTCGGGGGAAAAAATTCAACTCCGATGAGGCAGCCCTAACCGCCTTCAAAGATTTTATTGATTCCCGTCCTTATTTTTTTTTTAGAAAAGGCATAAATGAACTACCTATGAGATGGCAGAAGTGCATAGATAGCAATGGATCATACTGTTATAAAATAAATAAATTATATTATTAAAAAAATAAACGACTTTTATTCCTCCTACACAAAACGCCAATTTCATATTTAAGGACCTAATAATTTATGTCTAATGTGAAAAATCCAAACCTATCCGTATGATGTTATGTATAGAGTAATTTCCTCCCAAACCCCATGTACTTTGACCCCATCATGGCTTACCATCAAGTGAGATTGATGTTTCAGGGAACGGCGGGCTTAGTAATCGATAAAAAAACACGATCTTAAGTTTTCCTAAAATTCCTCATGAATAAACTTATTCCTTTAACAACTTTTTTACATTTCATGCATTATTCACATCTTTTGTTACGGTTTATAAGTATCTTTATTTCCTAATGCGTCACGAAAGCCACTTTGAAAACATTTCTACTTTATGTGGAGCACTAGTACTTAAAGATAAATTAGGTGGTTCATGCGACAGTCATTAAGTTTATCACAGCGGCCCAGTAGGCTGCGCTATAATCCCGGCAAGTGCGAGCTGAGCCTATCATTCAGCGGCAATTTGCATGTGAATGCTCTAACGCTATCGGTCACTTTGAAACGAGTAGATTCATGGGTTACACTTGATTCTGTTGATGCCACTTTGATTTCGCTTCGCACTAGTTATGTTAATTCCATGAAAGGAACTTTCTGTATTATGCAGTGGTACGAAATGCTTTATAAAGAGTACTAATTAAAAGTGTCTGTGATATAAATTTTCTAAGACAAACAGAAAATAAGCCTCGATAAGCTATGGTCTCTTTATGGTCTCACAACACAGTGGAACTATATATCGAATATACACTCAGATCTCAGCCTGTCCTGCAACGATATTTTCATTAACAGATCCGATTGAGACTCAAATCTACCCAACGCCCAGGGATCAAATTTATTCAATGAGATAAACCCATTAACTTATTTAGGTAAGTGAGTATTGAAAAAAGGCTTTGAAAAGTGGTCTAGAACGACTACCTACGGGTAGCTGTTAAGGCACTGCAGAAAAATTTAAATCCAGTTAAAAGTGTCTGAAAAAAACATATTGTAGACATTTAAGTGATTTATTACAGTTTTTATGTTACATATTAGCTAAAGTTTTTGACAAGTTTATAATTCAATTCCGGAAATTTAATAGTGTGTATGACTTCCTCGAGCTCTGATGACCGCAAGTCTGCGTTCACACATGCTGTTTATGACACTGTCTATTGTTTCTTGAGGTAAATTGGCCTTTTTCCGCAATATTTAGCTTAATCATCATTTTAATAATCCTCTCTATGACTTTTTTTAAGTAAAAACATAACTGTACGGTAATTGAACTTGCAGTAAAATGGAAATTTTACTTTATTGGCATTATTCTTAATTACATACTCCCCATAACTTACTTACGCCCGGCACTCATATAGATAAATGCTTCGTAATCAATTTTAAAATTAATCATTTCATACATTTATTGTACCTCACGTTATCTCCATGTAAAACGAGATTTACGTTTACTTAATTACGCCCGCGGCATCATAGGCGGAAAATTACAAAAAAAATCCGGCTCATATCGAATTACTACGAACAAATATATACGAAAAACCGTTTTTACAAAGTAAATTAAGAAGCCGGGTTTTGTATTTCCAGGTGTTTCCAAGATTTTGAGATGTTAAATTCATTTATTCACTTTTTCTATGAATATTGTAAACGTGAGGAAGGATGGTTTGTATATTTGTTTTACTTTGATGCAAAAATAAAGCCTTGAAATAAACATTCGTAACTTTTAATTCTAAACAATCTTCCATGCTGGACTGGGAGCGAAAGAAAAACTCGAAAAAAGAATGTGCCACCTACTTCTCTTCCCGGGCATACTGTAAAAATTGAGTTAAGGGACGGAGGTTTTTATGGGCGTTCTTGCGGGCGATAGGCTGACTGTCACTGCATTAGGCTCTCTCGATTATATTAATAATACCTCCTTTGTCAAACGTGACATCATATGGTTTTATAGCCTCTGGCGTTCTGCCTACCCCATTAGGGATACAGGCATGAAGTTATGCATGCATGCATGTGCATACATGTAATCCTAAAAAATCACTTTTGTCGGCACTAACGATAGATTAGCGATAGTGAGATGCTCGTATGACTAGATGGTAGCGGAAGTTACAATATTATAGATGGCTCTACTTGACTGATTGTCTTTCGATCCTTGCGACGCCGCTGATATACAGGGTGTCCCAAGACTGTGGGACATCAAGGGAAAGTTAAGTCGTAGATAGGGTATTTTGCTGAAAGAAGACCTTATATCACTTTTAAATATTAGTAATTCTACATTTAAAGATTTTACATGCATTTCTACTTTTTTGACTTCAGCAGTTTCATGTTAGTTTTTAATTTTATTAAAACGATTAATTTGACGTCATTAAAACTTAAGGAACGTAATGTTACGTTATTTTTATTTATTCTTTTAATTGGCAATATTAAAAATGGGGGTGGTTTTTTTTTTATTTTTAGTCGGTTCGATTCCCAGAAGAAGCAAGTATTTCTTAGCAGATCTTTTAATGCAGAATTATTAATATGTAAAAGTAAAATAAAGTCTTGTTTCAGCAAAATACTCCATCTACGATATTTAGGACACTTTCCCTTGATGTCCCATAATTTTTGACGCGCTGTATACAATACAGGGTGACTGGTAGATCACTTTCAAAATTCAAGGACGTGGTAGCTAAAAAATAAAATAAAAAAAAAATTAAGTAAACAATAAAATAAAAATAAATATTTCTTATTTACTGGGTAAATTTAACCGAAAGTTAAATTTAAGTAAGAAAGTTAAGTAATGTAATGGATACTTAGCGGGTGGTGGTGTACGTGTGTCTCTTTATTTATTTATAGGAATTCCGGTGAAACATAAAGTATCTACTTTTATTACATACTTATGATCAGAATCGATTACAGAGTGCTCTTCTTCAATATCTCAAATTTGTCACCAGTATACTGAGAAAGGTTGCAGACAATTGACAGATAGTCGGTTAGGAAGGCTAGGAGCGCGGACGCATCCTAAAGTGATAGTTAATATTAGCCCTGTATTAATAGGACTTAGCGTTGTAATTGTCAAGTAATTAAAGAAACTTAACAACGAATACATATTCTGTGTAATAAGACGGGATTATAACCAATCCCATTACCACAGCCATTACTCAGTAACTGCCTAGTGATTATTCTATCGTGTTATTTAATCCTCAGTGCTCACACTATGTAGGTACTTACTTACAAGTCTAAAAATGCTTTCTTAATTACATAAATTCACTGAAAATATAAATTCAGACATGTACATATTTTCATGTAAGTGCAACCATTTATTGATTTTAATAAAAGAAATTAAAGTTTTGTAAGTTTCATAATCATATTTTTTTTAATAATGTTAATATTATGTGTATTTTTATTTATGTTTATTTCAGAAATACATGTGTGGAATGTTAAAGTGATTTTTTATTGATCTATGACATCAAAGGAAATCTGTTATTGGCTTTTCTATTTATAAAACTATTTGTAAATATTGTTGCTGCGCGTGCAAATATGGCTATGTGAAATTTTTCGATTTTCGGTTTTTATTTTCAATGCACATATAAAAACAAATTTTAGACTAAACTTTATTGAAACAAAGTTGTAAAAAATAACTATGTGATGTTCATACATCCAGTGTGCGTCTAAAATCATTATGTGATTAAATTCACAAAGCGAAAATTTTTAACTAAATTAATTCGACATAGGCCCTAGGTTTTCCACGTCGCTCGGTCCCGCGCCGCCTTCACTCAGCGTATGTCGGTGACTTTGTCCAGATCGTCATCGGGGCCTGCCTACGCTGAGTCTCCCAGTACGTGGCCGCCGCTCGAGTACTTTTCTGCTCCAACGGCCATCTGTTCTGCGAGCTTTGTGCCCTGCCACTTCAGCTATACAATCCTTCTGGCAATGTCGATGACTTTGGTTCCCCTGAGAATCTCCTCATTCCTGATTGGATCCCGCAGAGAAACTCCGAGCATAGCCCTTTCCATTACTCGCTCAGTGACTATACGCATGTTAATAAGGACCATATTTAGTGACCACGTCTCAGTACCGTATATCATCACTGGCAACACACACTGGTCAAAAAACCTTTGTCTTCAGACACTGGGGTATTTGGGACGAGATGATTTTACGGAGTCTCCTGAACGCTGCCAAGCTGAGATGGATTCGACGAGTGACCTCTTTCTCAATAATGCACCTACCTAACTGAATTTTATGTCCTAGGTATAAATAATCGTCGACAACTTCGAGCGTGGTGCCTCCAACTACCACAGGAGCACGTGCAACATGGATGTCCGACATGATCTTCGTCTTATCCATGTTCATTTTAAGACCCACTAACTGCAAGGCTCCAGTGAGGTCATCGAGCATTTTACTCAGGTCCTACAGGGTATCAGCCATGACTACGCTATCATCCGCAAATCGAATTCTGGTAGATAGAAATATAATTCCGTGTGTTGTCGCCAAAATTAACCTTTAAAAGTCAAAGTCAAAAAAGTAAGTCATGGATCAACGGAATGTTGGTAATAAAGAGGATCAATAGCTAATAGGAATACAAAGTTTTATTGTCCTAGGCCAAGTAGTTTTATAGTTATAGTTATTTTTTGTATTTTGTAAAAATTTACATAATGTGAACAAAAAAAAATAAAATTTCCAGGAAAAACTTTAATAAAATGTTATTATTTTTTTTCTTAAATGTTAAGTAAACAAAAATTATCCTAAATAAAAGGCTTTTTATTCCTAATTATCATCGACAAAAAAAATATGTTCTAAAACATATGAAAAGTTTGAATTACAAAATTCGCAATGCAATATTTGAACGAAGCTAGAATAAAAAAAATGTACGTTAACTTCTTGGCCCATTTGCTGAAAAATATCTACAACTAACACAAATTCTAAAATGGTATAACAATGCTACATTACATAAAGTTAAAAGGATAAAAACTGGTATTAAACAGAGCAAGTCAGAAAATTCATAGAAATGGTTTTGGGTAATTGCAAGTAATTCTGAGAATTGATTTGCTATCTCTTTCATATTAAGTCGTTTTTATTCTATCCCGCTCTCCTCACTGCCCTTCTCAACTCGCCGCCCCCGCTCCGTGTCGCCGCACACGCGCGCGCTTTCAGTGCCTTGTTAATAGCTCGGAACTACAGACGCGTTTTTGCCACACTTCCCGTTTGCGTTCGCTCCCGAACGGTCGTGTCTGCGGCCGCTCCCGAGTGTTCGTATTGCGCTGCCCTTGTTCCCTCCCCCGCACTCGTGCGGGTAAGGTGCCAAGTTAAGCTCTTTCGGAAAGTTTCTCTTGTGGAGGCTGTGTGGTGTCGTGGCTAATTCATCTGCCCTTTTCAGGGCGGACCCGACTGCTGCCGGCCGAAGCATCGCTGGTCAGGTGGATACGTAACCGTGACAACTAAGCCTGATCGTCCGCCGTTCACCGGCAATAGGTCCGTACTAGGTCGTTTCCTTTTCAGCGCAGTTTGTGCAGCCATTTGCCGTTCACCGGCACACAGGTTCTTGTTAGGAATAGGCTTCCTCTCAGAATAGTTCAGGTTCCCCGAGTTCGATGGAGTCCTCCGTTGAATCCAGGGATGAGTCCGACATGTTGAAAGAGCTTCAGGCCGATGTAAATCAGATACTCGATCTCCGATTCCAAGAAATCCAGCTCCAAATTCAACAAATAGTCACGCTAGTCGCATCAGCCCGTCAGGTCCAACCCGCGATCCTCCCGGCCACTCAGGCCTCCACCGCGTCTCTCCCGGCCACTCCGCCTTCGCTTAGTTTCCCAACAGATTCTCCGGCGTCTCCAGATCCCTCTGAGTACGTCGTTCCTATTTCAGATTGCATGTCGGTAGACTCCACCGCATGCAAACGGAAAACTACCCCGCCGGGTAGTGATTCCGACTCCGCTCCTTTAATTCCAGAACCTCCTGCTCCGTTCACCGAGGTTCGGAAAAAATCAAAATCAAAGAAGAAGAAGAAAGATGCTTCTTCGACTTTATCCGTTTCAGCTGCTCCAGCCGCTGTTCCTGCTCCGCAAAATGTCGCACCGGCGTCTGCTCCTGCGCCTTTTGTTTCAGCGATCCCGGCATCACAGCCTGCGTCGCAATCAGATTCGGCTCCGCCGAAAGTCAAGTCTCCGCCCCCCGTCTTTCTACGGGACAAGAGCCGCTGGACCGAGGTCTCAGCTCTCTGCGGAACGCACTCCCCGAAGATCCAGTATAGTAAGGCATCCAATGTGGGTGACTCTATTAAGGTCGTAGTCTGCTCAATTTCTGATTTCAGGAATTTCACTCGGCTTCTTGCTGACAAGAAGCTCGAGTACCACACTTACGCCCTCCCTGAGGAGCGTAAGATTCGTGCCGTCCTCAGGAACGTGCCGTTCAAGCTCTCGAACGAACAAATCCAAGAGGACTTGTCTTCTCAAGGCTTCCCCGTCGAATCTGTGCACAAAATGCACAGTCGCCGAGGCAAGCAGTTCCCACTTGCGCTAGTAATCCTAGCGAAGAGCCCGTAAGGGCAGTCCATTTTCAGAGGCATGCCCACCGTGTGCGGTCTCTCCAACATCCGTGTCGAAGTTCCACACAAGCGTGGTTTCCCAGGTCAGTGCCACCGCTGCCAATTGTATGGTCATGCGGCGGCAAACTGTTTTGCTTCCCCTAGGTGCGTCAAGTGCCTAGACCCGCATGGGACTAAGGAGTGCTCTCGCACTCCCGAATCGCCCACCGCTCCGTCCTGCGTCTTGTGCGGCCAGTCAAGCCACACAGCAAACTTTCGCGGCTGCCCCAAGGCACCGCGTGCTGCCAGGGCTACCGTGAAGCCTTTCGAGAACTGGAGAGAGCGATCGCAGCCTAGCTCGGACGCTCCTCCAGTCAGTTCAGTCAGTTAAAAGGCCCCCAAGGCCTCTACTTCTATCGTTTCAGGTCAACGCAGCCGGGTCGCGACTCAATCGCAACCGGCCGCCAAATCGGCTTCCCAGTGCCAGAACGCAAAAGGGTCTCAAGACCGCATGGCGTTCTGGATCCAGCTCACTCCCATCGACGAGATCCTGGCTTTCGGCGCCGCTCTCGACGCCAGCCCAGAGGGTTTCCACGGTGCTCTTCCGGTCCTAACCAAGTTCGCTCCCCTTATTAGGAAACTCCAGCAAGCTCAACGTTTCTAAACGTAGTCCCTCTTTCCAGCATTCCTATCTCAGAGTGAGTCTGATCACTCTAGATAATCTCCTAGTTTCAGCTTTGTCATTTCTGCTAGTCTTAGCTTCTGAATTTCTCGCTTTCAGTTCCTTTTGGTGGCAGCCGTCCGGGTGCCGCTCACTGCGCAGCCTCTCTCTCCAATTGGCTGTCGCTCCGATAAATGATCAAGAACCTGAATCAAGGTAGGTCGTAAAGGGGGATGTTTAGTGGGTATGCTCGGCTTCACTGAGTGAGTCTCCACACTGTCTGGGCATTCTATTTTCCGTTAGCCACTGGGGTTAACAGATTATAGAATGCCCATTCGTCCGTAATAGGATTCATCCTCCTCCCGCTAAAGCTTGCTTTACTGGTTAAAGCTTGTTTTAGGGGGTGCCAAAACTTTCTGTGGCGGAAAAAAAAAAAAAACGCGTTTTTGCCACTCAATACGATACAACTATCATGTAGTGTGTGATGCACCTCCTCGTTATGTTTCATATTATGAGTAATATACTGTCTACTACAAACCAAGAAAGACGTGTTTTATTGCGCTCCTATGACCAACATCGCATGGCGACCCTGCCAGGATTGATTGTCGACCTAATCTTGAACTGGACTTTGATTGTGCTTGTGATTTTGATATTGTTTGACTGGAAAATGCCTCATATCTACACTCCTCGTGAATATGCCGAGATATTTTTCACATATGGCTTGTGTGACGGAAATGCTCGGTTAGCAGCATGTACGTATCGTGAGCGTTATCCGAGTCGCAATCACTATCCCGATTACAGAGTTTTACTTCGGGTGAATAATGTCTACATGAAAGGTCAAATTCCTGGAGTTCGAAATGCCGAGGGAAGACCTAGAAGAGTCGACGAACGTTGAGTGTTAGCCGAAGTGGATGAAGATCCTTCCACTAGTGTCCGCCGTATATCAAGGCGTACTGGTGTTGCAAGAAGTACAGCGCACCGCATTTTAAAATGAATGATTTGCACCCGTATCATGTGCAACGGGTGCAAGCATTGTTACCCGCCGATTTTCCACGGCGAGTGGATTTTTGCCGAGAAATGCTGCGCCGATGCCGACAAGATCCACAGTTTTTCAACTCCATTTTATGGACCGATGAATCTTGTTTTAAAAGGATTGGAGTATTTAATATGCATAAAATGCACCATTGGGAGGTAGATAATCCCCACATAATAAGGGAAGATCGATTCCAACACCAATTTTCAGTAAATTTGTGGGCAGGAATTATTGATGGCAGAGTTATCGGTCCATTTGAACTCCCATCGAGGCTTAACGGGGCTCGTTACTTGGAGTTTTTGAGAATCGAGCTCAATAATTTGTTGGTGGACGTACCACTAGAAGTACGCGAAAGGATGTGGTTGCAGGACGATGGAGCCCCCGCTCATTATTCACGGCAAGTGACTCAATACCTCAACAATACGTTCTCAAATCAATGGATTGGACGCGGAGGTAGCATTGCATGGCCACCACGCTCGCCCGATCTTAATCCATTGGATTTTTTTTGTGGGGCTATTTCAAAGAAGCAGTCTATGAGACGATAACAAATGATGAAAGAGATTTAAGACGAAAGCTGAATCTTGTAGCTGAAAGAGTGAAAAATAATGAACGAGCATTAAGAAATCTCAGAACTAGTTTTATAAGAAGATGTCGAATGTGCATAAGAGCAGGGGGAAGGCACTTCAAACACTTACTTTGAACTAATAGTGGAAGTGTAGAGAGAAAAACGACTTAAATATGAAAAACATAGCAAAAAAAATCTCAAAATTACTTGCAATTACCCAAAACCATTTCTATGAATTTTCTGATTTGCTCTGTTTAATACCAGTTTTTATCCTTTTAACTTTATGTAATGTAGCATTGTTATACCATTTTGGAATCTGTGTTAGTTGTTAATATTTTTCAGCAAATGTGCCAAGAAGTTACCATACATTTTTTTTATTCTAGCTTCGTTCAAATATTGCATTGCGAATTTTGTAATTCAAACTTTTCATATGTTTAAGCACATTTTTTTTTTGTCGACGATAATTAGGAATAAAAAGCCTTTTATTTAGGATAACTTATGTTTATTTAACATTTAAGAAAAAAAATAATAACATTTTATAAAAGTTTTTCCTGGAAATTTTAATCATTATGTAAATTTTTACAAAATACAAAAAATAACTATAACTATAAAACTACTTGGCCTAGGACAATAAAACTTTGTATTCCTATTAGCTATTGATCTCCTCTATTACCAACATTCCGTTGATCCATGACTTACGGGACACCCTGTATACATCGGCTTTATCAAAACGCCACAATCAAGGATTAAAAGTGTACTTTTCTGTTTCAGGAGATATTCAACATCTCTAAATATGTTCAGATACAATCGACATGAGCAAACGCGGGCGTCCTCGGCTGAACTAGTTACGGTGGGTCAAGAGGGAAGCCAATCCATAAAGTGTTTTTCTCTCGTTTATTTGTGAAAAGGTATCAGCATTGATATTCAAGCCACGCTATAAAGAAACAATGGACGTTTAGTTCAATTGTTTCATGCTACGTCAGCCTGTCAAATTGATAGCAGGGTTCCGCATCAAGCTTTGAGCTGTGCATACTAAAATTTCTGCAGAACAAACACCACGCTTGAAAAGTTCAATTATTTATGTAACTATTGGCTTTAAACATATTTCAATATTCTGTAGTTTTTGCCATTTTACTGTATTTTGAAGTTTTGTCATTACTACATTTTTCTCAAAAATAAAGCTGTATTAATCAGAAATAAGTGATTTTTAATGGATAATATTGACGCAGGTGAAACTGTGCGGAGCTCTTGAGATTTATATTCTATTATTTTCTCGAAAATATATTCTCATATTCATTTATTTATAAAACAAGCTTCATCTTACATAGGCAAATAAAAATACTTTATCAAAGCAGGAAAATGCCGGAAGGAAAACTCCACTCATCGTACTTTACAGGAAAATTTTGACTAAACAGAAAAAGCAAGCAAACACTCATATACTCAAAAAAAGGACTGTGCTGTAAATATTTAAAAAAATATATTTTTACTAGGATCGCGCAGTGAAGGAAATTTCCCATTCATTTACTTGTGAAAAAAAAAAACTCTAACTTTACTAATCTACGTAACACTTTACGCATTGCAGTATTTGTTAACAAAACCGAATCGGTTTAGAATAGCCTCACCAACGGTGCAGGTAAGCAGGTTGTGATAGGTCCGAGCAACTCCACTTGCTGGCAGAACCCCTTTGAGCTTACTGTTGCTGATGACACTATGACTGTTTTATTCCATTCTTGTTTAAATACTCTGGTCCCAGTTTGTAATGTTCGTGTTGTGCATCCATAGCTCAATGCACCTAATATGTAAGCAATTTGGTTGTGGCATGACATTGGCTCTCACAATTAGTTTTTTTTCATGCGATGGTCAATTTGTACTGTACCTATTTGTAATAATTCGTATAATTCTGACTGACAAAGAATACCAAGGGTTTTTTTTTCGCCGTCTTTTTTGTCTCTTGGTCTACTGTAACATCTTATTTAATAACTATCAACACCTTGTTAAAGCCGAAGTACAAAATTGTGACGTCATTAAGCGGCCATTTGATGGCCTCATGATGAATAAAACTTTTTGAATTTGAACGATCCTTCTTATATACGTGGTCTGAAAAGTTTCCAACCTAACAATGATACAAGATTTTTTTTCTTAATTTTTTTATTTATTTTTCTACATAGTCTCCTTGTAAGTCTACACACTTCTCCCAGCGATGCTCCCATCTCTGTAACCCGTCCAAATAGTACTCGGCGTTTTTCTCTGCAAAATAATTGTTCACAAAGGTGATTGCCTCCTCATTTGACGAAAATCTTTGTCCTCCGAGCGCAGTTTTTAGATGAGGGAACAAAAAGAAGTCGCTTGGGGCCAGATCTGGTGAGTAAGGCGGATGGTCAAGCAGTTCAAACCGTAACTCGTGGATTTTTGCCATGGCAACCGCTGAGGTGTGAGACGGCGCGTTGTCTTGGTGAAACAGGATTTTCTTTTTCTGCAAATGTGGCCGTTTTTCCGCAATTTGTGCCTTCAGCTCGTCAAGTAATGATGCGTAGTATGCTCCTGTAATGGTTTTTCCTTTTTGAAGATAATCGATTAAGATAACTCCATGACTATCCCAAAAAACAGTCGCCATCACTTTCCCAGCCGAAAAAACAGTTTTTGCTTTTTTTGGAGCTGGTTCCCCCCTTGCAGTCCACTGTTTTGACTGTAGTTTTGTTTCGGGCGTATAATGGTGTATCCAAGTTTCATCTACAGTAATTAATCGGCGCCAAAACTCGGATTTATTGCGCCTAAACTGCGCCAACAGAGCCTTGGAAATGTTCATTCGAACACGTTTTTGTTCTAACGTGAGCAAACGCGGCACCCAACGCGCGGACAGCTTTCTCATGTCTAAATCTTGTTTTAATATGTGACAAACACGTTCTTTGGACATTTTCATAACCTCTACTATCTCTCTCACTTTAATTCGGCGGTCGTCTAACACCATTTCGTGAACTTTAGCAATGTTATCGTCAGTAGTTGCAGTTTTTGGACGTCCCGAACGTTCATCGTCTCCCAAGCTCTTACGGCCACGTTTAAATTCAGCTGCCCAAAATTTCACTGTGGTAAATGATGGTGCAGAGTCCCCATACACAGAGTCCAACTCATTTTTGATTTGCGTAGGCGTATTGCCTTTCAAAAACAAATATTTAATAACAGCTCGATACTCAATTTTTTCCATTTTCACAAAAACACTCACATGTACTCACTCAAACGACTGTCAACTAAAAACTGCGCGTCCAAAATGGCCGAAACTTTGGTGAGTAACCTGTCAAAAGATGCACAACTACATTCACTAGCTTTTGTTGACGAGTGGCGCCATCTTTGCGTTAAGGTCGGAAACTTTTCAGACCACCCTGGTAGTCTGCCGCCCAATACAGACATTCGGTAAATTTTCTTTTTAAATTAAGAGAGAGCACTCTTAAAAGATGTAATATAAAGAAAACGTTTATTTCTTGCACAAGCTGCTGCTCTGAGGCTACAAATAATATTTTTGATAATAATTTAAATGATACTTTGAAAAATAAGTTACACAATAAAATTAATATTTAATATCTTTCTATATTGATTCGATAATTATCCACGCTACATGACGGGATAGATAATTAAATTAAAGAATGACTGCACCGCACATTCAATATAAAGTCTGCCGCCAAATGTTACCGCTCCGGCGGTAATGTGTTCCGGCAATATTGTATAAAGAGCCAGTTCCTTCCTAAACCCGTGTGCTTTCATCTTCGACCTCATCGTCACTTACCATCAGGTGAGATTGAGGTCAAACGCGGATTTAGTAACTTATAAAAAAAAAAAAAAAAAATTTATAAGGCAATATGTGAGCGAAGGAAAAACATACAATTTGGCAGCTGCTTCTCTTCCCGGGCATACTGTTAAAGTCAGTAAAGGGCCAGAGGTTTTATTGGAGGATTTTATCCCTGTCACTGCAATAGTTTCTCTCCATCATTATACTGCCTCTGAATTTGTCAAATGTGACATCAGATGATTTTATAACCTCTGGTGTTCTGCCTACCCCATAAGGGGCGTACATACAGGCGTGAAGTTAGGTAGGCAATATGCGATGTGCTGGTATGTCTTCCCGGACACTTCCCAACCACAACCGCTGTCCTTTTTTCTTGGGAATGGGAATGAACATATAATTTTCCAAATTCTAGGCATTTTTAATTAACAAATAAATATCCAAACATATGTATCTTTTTGTTTATTTTAATGGTATCTACAAATTAGCTAACTATACTTGTGCTATGATTTGATTTTTACAAAAAGCCTTTAATATATCTATCCTTACGGTAAAACCGTCATTTTTAAAAACACCTAAAAATAGATCCCTTTTTATTAAAACACACTTTAATACCATTTTAAATTTTCAATTTTCAATTCGACGTTTCAGTGTCTTTGCAGACCCTGTGGTCACGAGAGTCACACGCATGACAATTGTACGTGGTAAATCCGGTTAAAAAGTGATTTATTTAATAGTATGAATGGCAAAATGTTAAGTCAAATTTAAAACACCGTTTAGAAAATGCCTTTCATCTTATTTTATTGAAAAATGTATATGAGATACCGAGCCACCGTTTTACTGCCCTATTGAGGACATAACCCCCCGGGAGTTAAAGTTAACAAGTCGTCTTACATCCTGAAGTGGATTACTATCGATGCGCGCTGAGTTTATTGCCGGTTCTCCTCAGTGCCAGTAATAAATTTCATTAATGTTCAATCTCGACTAACTGGTTAGTAAGTCAACTTAGAAACTGTGTTAGTGCGGCTATCATGAGACATGATAATTATGCAATGAATTATTTTTATATTAGTCCAAACTTTTTAATATTAGTGCAAATTATAATTTGTACTAATAATAATACAACAGGTTCTTTTAGAGAAAATTTTCGGCATTTACTTCTGAAAGAACCTATTGTATTTGAAATGATACTTATGAATTTTGTGAAAGCCTTTTTTTATCAAAAAAAAAACTGCCTGTTATAACCAGTTTTTTTATGACTTTCATAAATGTTTTCCTTACTTAAATATCTTTAGTCGAGGATGCTATCGAGACTAATGTTGGCGACTGAAGGAGGGCTAACCCTAGTTCTGACTTGGTACCGTCAACGCTGAGTTACTAAGGCCTGAATATAACAATCTGCTACATAACGTATAAAAATGCATTCATTTACGGCATGAACGGAGGTTTGTAGTTATTATCAATAACAAAATACCGGTATTTAAGTATTTTTTCGATGTTATTAATTTTGTATGATTTAAAATAGGGTGGAATGAAAATGATGTGCATGATAATGATATATTAATTTGAGTGAAAATGCATATTTTTTCTTATTTAATCTTTTAAAATTAGTTGTGTTGTTCGTTACACGCATGCACAATAATCAAATTATAGAAGCAAATGTTCGTTTAATATAAATAATACTAAATATGAATTTATACATTTTTGTTTTCATAATTATTTTTGTATTTAAGATAATTTATTAATTATGTGGCGAGTGCAAGATATCGGTTTGCCAGCCCTCTTGGCTTCGGCGCATGGCCTATATAATCAATAATATCGATTGTGCTCTGGAGGAATGGCAGCTTCAAAATCCGAGTGCTTAGTCTCTGAGTCTGCTCACATCCAGCGTTCTTGGGATGAGATAAGTGCTAAAAATGTGTACAGTGGTCTTTTTAGAAATTCGGTGGGCGCAAAGTGTGGTTTATTGAAGACAGTTTCGCAAATAGAATCAGACGCTGGGTTGCACGCACTTCCATCCCCACTATTGAGCACCTTCTGAATAATGATTCTTTGCGGGTGGATGGCTATAGCACGACGAGGGAGGCAAAGTATGCGATAATCTACAAATTTAAATCTCATTCCTGTGATATGCTTCGAACTGCTGTATGCTCGTGTACACATATTGAAAGAGTTAATAAAATAAAATATAGTATTGACTTAAGTTTTCACGATTCATAATTTAAATAAAACTACTTTTTAACCGGATTAATCGCGTATAATTTATATTTTACATTTTAACTCGACGTTTCGGTGTCTTTGCAGACCCCGTGGTCAGTCGCTCGTGACCACAAAAAGTAGTTTTATTTAAAATAAAATATCTGGGGGTTATAATCGACCATCAATTATCTTGGTATCCTCAATTAGAGACTGTTGCTTCTAGAGCTAGAAAAATGATTTATATATTTAAAAGATTACGATATGTTTGTGATAATTAATTCCAGTGCCTAAGATTATTTAGATTACATTTTGTATGTATTCAATTAATGTATAAATGATTGTAATAAAGCTTTTTTTTTATCGTGTCATATTAAATAAGAAAAATGTATACCTAATTTAATTTGTTAATTAATTGTAAAATGTTAATTAAATACTTATAAAAATTTACCATCATTTATTTCTTTAAAAATAAATCCAGGGAAATAAATGTTGTGTTGTTTTTAGTTACCTATGCTAAATTGTGCTAGCATCATTGCGCAACTTGCGATTCACATTTCAATCCGTTAGCGACATCTCGCGGTGGTATTGAACCGTAATAAGCATATAATGCGGTTAATTAACCGTTAATAACGAAAAATGCATATTTGACCGCGTGGTTAAAATCGTTAATAACCAGCTTCGCATCTATACTTGCGACCTTGCGGCCAATCATATTGCATGCACTATGCAAGTACGTGGAGCCGCGGCATAGTTGACGGCTGATATAAAATACTCAGCTGGCACAGATATTTACTTGTTTATTCCTCTAGTAGTAGAAAACGTGTAGTGTTGGGGAGTAGATATTAAGAAGCAATCGGCCCTCAACTTCGGGACAAAGAATGCGATCCTTGGGCCAGGACATTTTTGGGGCAAAAGATTGCCATAGAAATTCAGCGTGGTAATGCAGCGAGCGTTATGGGCAACTTTGCACTGGATACTACCAAGGTCCTTTTGATTAGTTGCCCTCGCCACCAATGTAAATATTATTTTGTAATTTATTTTGTATTGTACATACCTATGTAATTTATTAATGATTTAAATAATAATAATATTTTTGTAATTCATCACATATAATTGTAATCTTTATGGCATTCATTTAAATTTTAGACTTAGAATAATAGCTTTTTGTATTGATAATTTTGTGAGAGATGCTTGTCACCAAATTGACCTTTAAAGGTCAGTATATTCGGTTCTAGCGTCCCCAAAGCTCTTTAATATTAGCTAGAAGTAACGGACCAAATACAAGACTATTGTCCCGATTACTATTGAAAGCTCCATCCAGCCACTCGACTTGAATTGTAATGAGTTCAAGTAGACATTGTAATAGAGTGCTTAGTATTTGAGTACAAAGAAAGCATTTTCGATAAAGACAAATGCAATTTGTAAGGTTGTCGAAGGGCTCGGATTCAAGGCACGCGCGGCGCGTGCTACGGGCAGGCGATATGATTTTTGGGTTAACTAAATTGAAAAGATAAAACGATGATCTGTGTATGACAAGAGATCGAGGGCTGAATGTTAAAATATAAATTGACAATAAAATAAGATAATTTCATTTGAAAGGAATTATCACGTTTTATCGTCCTTTTGTAGTAGACTTTTACGGCACGTTTTTGAAATATACACATAGTTTTATGAACACCTGTTGTAATAATCAACGAATGCAAAGCATTAAAAAAACCGACTACACGTCAAAACTTTGGGTGAGTTGAGAATGTCATCAACGTAAACATTATATTGTCTTAAGTTTTCGCGATTCATACTATTAAATAAAACACTTTTTAACCGGATTTATCGCGTATATTTACATTTTAAATTTTGACTCGACGTTTCGGTGTCTTTGCAGACCCCGTGGTCACGAGCGACTGAGGTGTCAAGCGTTGGATTGATAGATTGAAAAAAGTTATACATCATCATCTCCATCTGTTCCTCAGTCTTCGAGCGTAGCGTTCTGGATTGACACAAAACGAGCTGACAGTATCTTGAGTTACAGGTCGTGCAGCTTGCTGGATGTTAGATTTAATGTTTTTCAGGATAGGGTCCCATGTCGGTGATAGTTTCCAACCATCTTCTCTATTGAAATTAGGGTGTTTTTTAATTTCAATTGCTTCTCTGATCATTCTAGGAATGTAATGCTTCTCTCTAGATAAAATTTTCACAGAGTCAAACCTTAAGTAGTGGTTGGGCTTGTCCATGGAATGCTCACAAACTGCAGACTTTGAAGCTTTGAAGTGTTTACAAGATTGACTGCGGCTGTGGGCTTTCCTACATTGGTCAAACCAAAAGAAACGTATCAACCCGCGTAAAAGAACACATAGCTGATATTAAAAATCG
This sequence comes from Stenoptilia bipunctidactyla, assembly GCA_944452665.1. NCBI lineage: Eukaryota > Metazoa > Arthropoda > Insecta > Lepidoptera > Pterophoridae > Stenoptilia > Stenoptilia bipunctidactyla. Next base: position 25,999,026 of record OX101735.1, read on the forward strand.
AAGAAATTTTACTTATTTTTTTATTTTTTCTTTTTAAGTTTCTTTTATTAATTTTTGTGCTCAGAAGGTTTTGCTATTATTTTAATGTCATTTGTGTGTATCTTTTCTATATTGTGATTGATTTGTACTATTATAGTTACTGTTCAATGTCAATTATGTACGACATATACTCTGTGCTGATTGATTTATTTTCAAACTATTATTGTATACTGAAAGAGGTTATGTTTATGATGTATCTGAAATCATTTTATTATTTTAAGGAATTAATTTTATTAACAATGAGCGTGATAAGCGTATTTGGTATTGAATATGTTATACTGTTTTTACTGAAATGGTATTTTATGGTATCACAGACCCACTTGATTAAGTATGCTGTAAGTTTTAAATCATACTTTTATTATTTATTTATTTCAAATTCAAAAGTGTACAAAATATCTCGCCATCTTAAACTTAAAAACCATATGTATCTGACTCCAAAATGCTTCCATTATATCTACTCTTTCAGACTATGTTTGTGTGATTATATTGCAAGGACTGGGACTAGTACTTTATCAAATTATAATGTTTTATTATTATATTATAGTATTCTATTTAATAATTTTTTACATATTTCTAATTATTTTATTATATATACATTTAATTTACATATATTTAAATATGGCATTGATTTGGATCCCTCATTTATTACCTTTGAACAATTTTGCATATTTTATTATTATATGGTCTTGTACAAATGGTATATGTATATATTGTTTTATCACAGCCATGGTAAGTAGGCAAAAATTTTTCAAGTTAGCCCTTTTCAATGCTGGCTCCTTGCGTACACAACAAGATGACTTTATTGCAGCTATTGAAACCCATAGGCCTGACATACTAGCCATAAATGAGACTTGGATCAGACAGGGTGAAGATGCACTTGCACCTTCAGTACCTGGATATAAACTGCGTCATATTCCTCGGCCCAGTACTATGTGCAATGGCAGGGGTGGCGGTGTGGGCTATTTCATACATAATGAATTGAAGGTTAGAGTATTGTCTCATCCCCCTGGCCCTGTTGAGCAGATGTGGTTGTCCCTATCTTTAAATGGAGTTAAACTTCTAATTGGTACAGCCTATAGACCTCACTGGGTTGATGTTGATATCTTCTTAGATGCCTTAAAAGATTCAATTTTGGCCTTTGCAGATTATAAACAAATTGTCATACTGGGAGATTTCAACATAAATTTGATTGAATTGAATAATACTTCAGCAGGAAAATTGCAGCAATTTCTTAGTTCTGTCCAACTTAATCAAATTATTACTGAGCCTACTCATTTCACCAGCGACAGTGAATCTTTGATTGATATTGTTTGTACAAATGTTTCAGTTCGAGATATTTTAGTTGAAAAGTTATCGCTTCTGGGACATGCTTTTATTTGTTTTAAATTAACTTTAAAAAAAGAAAAACATCAACCATGCACAATAATATATAGGCCTATTAAGGATATAAACTTGGTAATGTTTGAAAAAGACCTAAATGCTTTACCTTTTGAATCCATTTTACATCTAAGCAATGTTGAAGATATGGTTGAAAGATATATTTCTTACACACTTGAAATCTTTAACAAACATGCACCTATCAAAACATTTATTCTCAAACACAAGTCGGTGCCTTGGATTACGCAGACTATTAAACAAATGCTCAAGCTTCGTAATAAGGCATTAAATAGATACAGGAAAACTAAAGAATTAAAGCATTTTGACCATAATAAAGAATTAAAGAAAATGGTATCAGTAGCTATTAGGGTGGAAAAAAAGGCTTTCTTTAACCAAAAGGTAAATTCCTATAAACAAAACTCAAGTGTGCTATGGAAAAATTTAAAGAAAAATATTAGTTTTGAAACAAATAGTACTACTTTACCGGCAACCTTAAATAATCCTGACATGATGAATAACCACTTTTTGGATATTCCTGGCCCCTTGCATGTACCATTATCTCAAATAACATACTATGAATTTCACCGTTATAATGATTCTGTGTTTGAGCTGCGGACAGTGACGGAACTGGAAATTGCTAATATTATTTTGTCGATGAAGTCCAACTGCTTGGGTTGTGATAACATAAACAGGGACATGATCCTTTTGACTCTGCCCCACAATCTTAAAGTTATTACTCACATTATTAATTCCTCGATTACTTCCTCAACTTTTCCCGCACAATGGAAAACATCCATCATAGTTCCTGTTCCTAAAACTAGTAATCCACAGCTTCTTAAGGACATAAGACCCATTAGTTTATTGACTTACATGTCTAAAATATTAGAGAGAGTAGTTTATATACAGTTGAGGAAATATCTCGAGTTGAACAATATTTTACCTGATAGGCAGTCTGGTTTCAGAAGTGGCCGAAGTACAACAACTGCTATGTTGGATATAGTTGACAACATATTGGCTGAGCAGGACCTAGGCCGTGGTACTTTACTTACTCTTTTGGACTTTTCTCGCGCCTTCGATTCAATAAATATACCTCTACTTCTTTCCAAATTGTCTTTTTATGGTCTGAGTTATCAAACAGTGGCTTGGTTCAATAGTTATCTTTCTGCAAGGTTTCAATGTGTGAAGGTTCAAAATCAATTTGGACCACCCTCCTTTTCCGATCGACTTCCTGTTCAGAGGGGCGTTCCACAAGGATCGATTTTGGGACCGTTACTTTTTATAATATACACATCAGACATAATCTCCCAAATACAAAGCTGCAACTTCCACATCTATGCAGATGACACATAGATTTATACCTCTTGTTATCCACAAGATACTGACACCGCTGTTGAATGTCTAAACAAAGATCTTGCGAGACTAGCAGAGTGGGCGGAACGTAATTCTTTGGTGCTCAATCCCAATAAGTCCAAGTTGCTGGTCTTGGGTTCCAAATCGCAGGTCGAAGAAATTAACCGAAGACATCCCAATATTTCTGTTAAAGATCACGCTTTACCGAGAGTAACAGAAGCACGTAATTTAGGCGTCTTATTTGATAGCACATTAAAATTTGAAAAGCACATAGAGGATCTTGTCAAATCTTGTTTTTACCGTTTGAAAGTGCTATATAACATCAGAGATCTACTAAGTACGGATATACGAGTTCTTCTGTGCGAAGCTCTGGTACTATCTAGATTGAATTACGCTGATTCTGTTTACAGCTCTGTGGCTACATATTCATCCAAAAGATTGTTACAAAGGGTTCAAAATGCTTGTTGTCGCTTTTCTTTTAACATCCCTCCGCGTACACATCTCACCTTACTTGAATAATTATAACATCCTCAATATCAATTCACGACGAGAACTTCATTTTGCTGGTCTCGTGCATCACATCATATCAAGTAGGTCGCCCGGTTATCTCTATGACAAGCTGCGATGGTCTTGCTCCGACAATCGTTATAATACTAGGGCCTCTCAGTACTTATTGCAGACTTACAAACACCATACCGCTGCATTTAGGGGCAGTTTCCGATATCGGGCTACTTACTGTTGGAACAACCTACCCCCACCTTTACGACGCCCTATGACAAAAAATACCTTCAATAAAAAATATAAATTGTTTTTAATAAATAAACAGTATGTTCCACAGTAACGAAAGTGGCTCGAAGTTATTTATTTTTTTATTGTAGCGGTTGTGTGTTTGGGAGGTTTGATTTTGTGCTTGATTTGTAATATATGTATTATTTTTGTCAATTATATATGTATAAATTTGTCTTTATATGTTTTGATTTATCACTATATTATATTAATTACTTTATTAATTTTTTACATTTATTATTTAATTTTTCTGAGGACAGTCACCAAATTTTCTGAGGACAGGACACAACTGAAAATCAGCGCTTTTTTGCCATACGCAATAAAGCACATGCTGAGTTGTGTGCCTTTGTTTCAGCAGTATTCTATATTAAATTTTTTATTATTTTTTTTATTTGACAAGCTCTTGTTTATTTTAAGTTTTTTGATATATTTATTTTTTTATACTTTTTTTTTACTATATGTTCTTTTTTTATTATTGTTACTTTTATGTGTAAATACTGCTGTCACAATAAACCGATTTTTACTTTTACTATTTTTACTTTTTACGTAGATTGAGTATACCAAACATAACTTTTATTAGGTGTGACTAGTTCTGACTAGGCGCTGTGAATTTGATATTTGGAGATGAAATATGCCTAAGATTTTTCTCTTTTTGTATTATACCTATTTATAAAATATTCGTTTCAATGAGATTGAAAAATAGCTAAGGAGAAAACAGATTACTTAGCTACATCAATACGGATAATATCAAATGAACTCAAGTGACAAACGCTTATTAGAAGTACCTTTGCCAATTGTAGCTACAAATATTATCGGTCCAACGTTACTATACTGTACTAGCATACCATACCAACAAAATTTGATGGTATGGTATGCCTGATCCATCGTCCGTGTAACAGACACGCGTATGGCAACTGAAGCAGAAAAAACCGGCCAAGTGGCAGTGGGAACCGGACTCGCGAATAGAGGATTCTGTATACTACTAGGTTACCGTTACCTAAGATATGTATGAAATTAAACACTGTATATAAGGCCACACTAGGTTTTTCAGAATCAATATTTAAATAATCAACGAATGCAGATAATTAAAATAACCGACTTCACGTCAAAACTTTGGCTGATTTATTATATCATCAACGTAAACATTCTCCGAAATCATACATATTTTTTATCTAGTAAGTGCGATATGAATCGAGAGCCTGTTGTATAAAAGTACTGTTATACAAAAGTACTGTTATACTCGTATATTTTTTGGTATGTGTATTATATTAGTATTTGTTTTCATCTGCAACTATCCCAGTTAATGATATTAAGGCGGTTACAAACAGAAAGGCATTGAAGTTTTTGAAGTCATTTGATACGGGACCCTGAAGTCAATTCTAGCGTTTCGTTTTAAACGGTAAAGTGAATTATAACAACCTCGACTGTTCACGTAAAGCATTTGTTTTCAATCGCGATAGTGTGCTGTTTCATTCTATCTGAAGCGCAAAATTTAATCCACTTTATGTTTTTATTTCCATTTGCATTCGCACGTACCTGCTACGGGTAATATAATTTTCTATATGCAATGCATTCACCATCCACTTGTTACAGCTTTGCAATTTTCTAATAGCCTGCAAAACAAGTGCTGTGAACTTTACCTTTTTGACATAGTTTATGCACATAAAATAAAAAATACAGTATTTATTTACTGTTGTTTGAAGTTCTTACTTGAATAATATGTTTACTTGAAAACATTATATGTTAGTATTTAAGTTTTAATACCAAATGAATATTTAATACCCAGTTTTTGATCCCATTGGGTATTGCCATCAAAACTCTAAAAGTTGATTTATAAAGGATTCCAATATTAAAATTCAAATTTGATACAAGATTTTTATAATAAACAGCCATCTGGATTCATTAGAATAAATAGATATTAAGCGACAATAATTCTTTGAAAATTAATCATAAATAAATTTCACATTAAAAAATAATTTTAGTAATAATAAGCAAGAACGTTAAGACATTAATGTCACGTACGAGTTAGTTTTGTTGAAAATAAGCACAACATTGTTGTCATAGTTTAAATGTGAAGCTTTAAATGTGCAACATTAACACGACCTTAAAAAAAGACGAAGTTATTATTTATGTTTCAAAAAGTCTACAAAGTAACATTAAATCTAAAAAAATATTTAAATTTGTACACTGCTCGCGAAAAAACGTAAAATTTCTCGTTGAATGTAAAAAAATAACAAAACGCAGCATACGCCACTAATTGAAGTGCAGATTTCAAAAAAGTGCATCTTTAATAAACATAGGTAGAGATGCTACAGCTTTTGAAATGGATTTATCGTTTTCAGTGTCCTTAGTTTCTTACACGAACTATTCTATGGCTCGTTACTATGGCACCTAGGCGATAAAAATAAGTGCTGTACGGTACCAGGGACTTGCTAAACGAGAGGGTTGGAATTAACCTGTCAGAGGCTCTTGTTCTTTCTGTATTTAATTATTGTGATGTAGTGTACGGCCCGAGGCTCTATGAAAAAACTAGTCGTACAATACAAAGAGTCTGCATGCGTCAGGTTTTGCTTCAAAATCCGAAAACGCTCTCACATAACGCCTTTTCTTAATAAAAATTCAATGCTTAAAATAGGGGGCAGAAGGCATCTTCATTTGGCAGGTATAATCCACAAAGTTGTACATTCTGTTAAACCTCAATATCTCTATGACAGAATTAACTGTCTTGGAAACGATCATTTTAGAAACACAAGTAGTAAAAATCTTCAGATCATGGCAACCCACAAACACTACACGGCCAACTTCAAAAATAGTTTTAGGTTTACGGCATCTAAGATTAGGAACAATCTACCGCCACCACTAAAAACCAACATCACATTTATGACTTTTAAAAAACTGCCGAAAAAGATAATATTGAATAAACAAATTACTACCACGGAGCAAATGTATCGAAGATATTAAAAGAAAGACTTCGTTCCATAATATTTTCCTATTTCCTAAGTCGTAATTTTAGTTTTTATTATTTTCTTTCATTTACTTAAAAATGTATACTTTTCACATTTCTCTTAACACATAATACTACTTACTATTAAACTAATGCACACACAAATTTCACAAGAACATACCTTAATCCACAAAAATACATAAACAATACCACATACATTTTTATTTTATACACGAACATCCCACTCGATTGCGCTCTCTATCTTACCTTTTTTTATGTTTACCGCCCAATTTTGGCCCTTTCTGAAAACCAGCGTCATCTAGATACGACTTTCGTCACGGCGTAAGTCTACCTAGTGACACATGCTGAGCACGTGGCCATTTGCCAATTAGTAACTTTCTCTTTGTTACATGTTTGTTAATTGTTATAAGTGTATCATATTTTAAATTACTTTAATCTTAAGTTAATTTTTTTAAGATATACTTAACTTATTGTAACAATATCTTGTAAAATTATTTAATGTATAGTTTGTCATGTGGCTTTTACTCACATTTTACTGTCGGAAATGTCCAACTAGTTTCGAACTCTCTGGAGTCCTTCATCAGGGGTGAGTGCAGTCACTCGCACTGCGGGCCGGGGCGATACGCGCGCGCTCGCTGAGTTCGGGTGGGCGCTCGGGTCCACTCGGGGGCAGCTTCGGGGACTGCGCATGCGCGGCGGTTGGTAAAGGCGGCGGCTGTGTGAACATGTTGGTATGGCATGCTGAGCTTACGGGGGAGGGATGTGCGCTTCTTTGCATGGCGATGTCTATGAACTATGGGCTACCAAGCAGCGGGTACAGCCCAATCTCCATCCCGATTGAAATTATCCCGCCTATTTATTTCAATCGCTTCATGTATCTTGCGCGACACGAAGCTCTTTCACTGACGAGTACCTTGACTTTATCAAAGTGGATGAAATGGGACGGACCAGTGTCTAACACATGGTCGACGACTGCAGATGTCTTCTCACCCAGCTTTTTGACACTGCGTATGTGTTCCGAAAGCCTCGTGTCGATGTTTATTCCCGTTTCTCCTATGTAGCTCTTACCACAGTCACATGGGATCTCATATACGCCTGGTTTACCTAGGGGGTTCATGTCTTTAGGTGATCTTAGAAACTGACGTATTTTTGTATAAGGAAGATTTTTCGACTAAACTTGCGACGTAATAGTTGCCCAATCGAATCCCTTTTCCCCTTAATGAACGGTAGGTATGCAGGCGTTCGTTCTACACTTCTGGGTTTTTGTCGTGCACTCGTGTTTGCCATTCTTACACACCAGCCACTTAGACACTTGCCATTTCTCCAGCTATATCCGTTACTCCCTAGTACTTCTTTTACGAGATTGAGTTCCGTGTTAATACTCTGTGCGTCACAAAAACGTAGAGCTCGGTTTATAAGGGCCCCTGGGACTAAAGATAGGTGAGCTGGAAGGTGGTGAGAGTCAGCCCTTAAGTAATGGTCGGTGTGCGTGGGCTTATGGTGAACTGGGAGTGTAAGGCGACCATTTGTTGTGTTGTAACACCTTTTTTTCTTTACCTTGTGTTTGGTTCGATGGACTGTCACCTTTTGTCAATCAAAACCGAGTGGGTTCGTTGCCTTATCTTTTTTTTGACGTTAACTCTCTAATAGGTGTTGTTACTCTATGCTAAAGGTTATAAAAAGCCGGGTTGACCTAAGAGAGGTCTTTTTATTTCTGCAAATTTTTGAAGAGAGAGGAGTTTCCTCCTGAGCCGGTCAGCTGCCAGATCACCGAGTCAAACATGTAGACTTATTTCACAATTGCTGACTAGTGATAACCGGTGAGCTCGGCGCTGCGTTGGCGAATTGTTTCTCTTGCTACCTCAATCCGCACATTGTCAAACCTCCCATTTGGTAAGTAAAATTAAGTTTTCTTAATAGTGTGATCACCATGTGCCACGTGTGGCCACCACCTAGGTTCTGGTAGTTTTTTTACTTTACCTCAGTGCATAGTTAAAGTTGTGGTTACTCCTGTAGCATTAAAATAATTCAGGATCTTCATGTTGCAGAATTGTATTTTTAAAGTAATTTCCTTCTCAAACTTAAATTTAATTTCTTTTCTTATGCCACATGTATTCTACTTGCTTGGTAATCCTTATTTTGATTCCCCGTCATGTAAGATCCACCCCCTATGTAAAACATTGTTGTTATTTAACCATAAAGTTCCATATTTTGAAATCACTTAAATTAGCCTTGTCATTCTTTTTTATCTTTTCCCTTCAGGACCCCCTACTTTATTAGCAGTGTTTTATTGTTCATTTTACCTTTAATCTTAGCTTGTTTTTGCAATTACTTCAAAGTATTAACATTTCAGTTTCATTGTTTGATAGATTTAAATTACCTTTTCCCTTAAGGAATCTTAGTAAGACCCTACTACTTATAGTTTAGTTTACTAAAACTAAGTTATGTATGCAATTGCCTTATAAGCTTGATTTGCTTTAGTGTGCCTACCTTCTCCCAGTTTAGTTTGTGTTCTTATCGAATATTGTTAATTTTGCGTTTAAAGCTACTATATCTTAATTTGTAGTGTAAGCTCGGAGAGGTTACTTTGTTGTTTGGCCAAGTTTTATACTAGGGTACAGTAAATCTAGGTCTCCCTTGGAAGTGTTAGTTTATTTACCTTTTTACCATTTCATATAATAGAAAGTTTCGAATAGTGTTTAAGCCAACCTGGTGTTGTCAATTCCAGGGAGGTTTCCTGGTGGGAGTACAACCCCAGGTCCTATTAATTCAGCGGACTACAGCTCGGGATCCTGCGGTCATCCTGAACGGGATTGGTCGGCGAGCCGGGTACCCCTTTTGTTTACTTTACCGTCAACAACCGTCCTAAAGGTGGAATCTTTTATTTTTTACTTACAAATACTCTTTACCTTCGCATCATCTCTTACCTACAACTGACGTTACTAGCCATCAAGTAGTAGTACTGAATATAGTTTTAAATTTGTATTTCAACATTAATTGTAACGGTCTTAGACTGATCTTAGTTTTAAGATTGTACTGTGGTTCGGGTGGATTAGCCTGGACCAGCCTTCAGCTTATTTATTTAATCAGACCAACACCTGAGATACCACACCCTGTAAACTCATTGAAATCTCTTTATTTTATATCTTGCTTGTTCTACAATCATTTTTTTTTGTACAATAAACTTTGTAAACAGTAATGCTTAGTATTATTTGATATCCCCCAGTAAAATGAGTTACAGTGTGTCGAACAAGCACATGCAAGAGTGGCAGAGTACCATTCCTCCAGAGTACCTCCTTCTCAACAGTAAACTGTATCCAACATCAAATGACACAACAACCCCTATAAACCGAGCTCTACGTTAGAATTAATACATGTTACTACTGAAGTTACTAATGAAATCGTCGTGGCGCAGTGTTTACTTTGTATATCAAAGGGTATCACAGGTTAAGCAAGGTTCGTCGCGTTTGGTACTTGGATGGATGACCACCCACCATCCATTTCTCATGGCGGCGACTTCCGTGCATTGGAGAGCACGTATAACAGTTGGTCCCAGGTGATGTATACTTGTAAACAAAAGTCGATAGGGTTTGTCAGAAGCGATTTCAGCACACTGAAAATTCTGAGTTCCATCACCCAGCACTGGGCCAGCTTGATGGATTATGGCCTATACCTCCTCTTCACCAAGGGGAGAGACTCATAGCCCTGCAGTGGGCTCGTTAAAAAGAGTTGTAATGATGATGGATGATGACATGTTACTAGCGCTTGACAGTGTGTGACTTGTCTTAGAACGAGTATACACTCAATACCACTTTGGCTGACCATGTTTCTTTTAGAAGATTTTTTTCATGGTCTTTCAAATAAGTATGTAAAGATTAACCGGTTTTCATAGATAACTTCATAAAGAATTGAATATGTAAGCAATCGAAGCTTTAAACTGTGAGCTGTTTTGATCACTGGAGAATATGTTTTATAACGATGCGTGCAGTAGAGCGCTTAAAATAAAGTAATGCAGTAACATAATGCTGCAGTTAGCTTGTCAAAAAGGTTTGTGATAAGTTGTCCAAATATTGTCTTAAGATTTTAAGATAAATTATATTACATAACCGGACTCTAATGGCGCATTTAATATTTAACTCGTCGGTGCCTATACGCAATTAAATCCGGCTCAAATATATTTATTTCAAATACACAAAACTTGATTCATGTTAATATTGTCAACAATAAATGTAAAAACATAGTGTGACATTTCAGGAGAAAAAATACCCATCATAACTACCACATTTACAATCCAAAGTTTGTATGAAATTCAATTGTTTGACTTTCAAATGTTTTTACATTCGGTTGAAATGAAACTGCAGTTCAAACACTGAAGTTAGCTGTTTGTCCATTTTTTTCATGCAGCTAGTCCGAGATTTAGGGATTTTATGGACTTTTTTCTGTGTTGTTAGCAAGTATTATTAGTTTTCTACGCCAGGAAACTACTATGGATGATATGATATACGAGTTTTAACTCTACGATGCAAGCATAGGTACTTATAACAGCTTATTTTGTAGGTACAAATGCAGGCTTATTCATTCATTTATGACATAAGATTTATAATTGCTGATTATTCTATGCACATAACATGAAAAAGGTGTTCACGACTTATGCGTAACGTACCCAAACACCTTATAATATACTTCAAATAAATGTTGCCTTTGAAAAATCCCTTTAAGTATTTGCTTAAAAAATATAATAAAAATCATAGCCTATATGTTGTTAAAACGTGACTTTGAAATTGCTTTTATTTTATTGTAACAATTTTAAATAAATAACATACTGCTAAATTAAGGCAAGACCTATTTGCCAGTTCTTGTGTAATTGTGACACTATTTTCTCCTACACATTTTGTATGAAGACCTATTATGATTTAGAAAAAGCGTTCTATAATAAATTATGTTGTGTATTTCTTATAATAAATCAAAGGAGACGGCTGTACTCAAGGATTCTCATAAAAAGGGTGCTTAGGGAACTCCATCAGTAAGCCGTAGTCATCCCTTCGTGTGTCTGACTGACATACCTTTCAAGGGCTTAACGTATTGTACCTTATAAAGTATAACCAAGTTACTGGCCGCAATAAGAAGATTATTTCGTAATTACGTTATTTTCGACAGTTGGTGATTTTCAATGTGTATGATGGAACCGAAATAAACGTTTATTTGTGCTATCATATAAACAACTGAATAAATGCATACTTCTTTATGAGAAAAACCTTTTAACATGTTTTGAAATTGAATATAGACGAAAAACTTTCCTTCATTATATTTAAAAAGGAAAAACAATTATTTTAGCATTTCAATATTATTATTACCATACATTAATTACATGGCAATAGTTTTACTTTAATATTAAAAAAAATACTTACTTGTTTCTATTTTGTATCACTATCTACCTACATCAACAAGTAATGAAATACGGATTTGGAGGTATTTCATTGTCGACTGTCCATACAGAAGACATCCTTGAGAATATTTTTTCATTTCCTGACGACCCATAAGCGCAGTGGAACGCCGCCGGTTGAGACGCAAGGGTCGCGAGTTCGATTCCCACACCAACAAAAATGTAGATAGGGCATTCATTTTATTTGTCGACGACCAGTTTGCATTATTTTTCTCAAATTTCACCACTTTATCGAGTTGTCAAATGAGCACCCATGAGGATTTCTTAAAACCCATGATGATATACTTACCTTATTACCTATAAGACTTAATAATTAGACCGCAAAAACGATGCTGTTGAACGATGATGCGAATGTTGCATAGGTAATAATCAGAATAATCTTACATAAGTTGCATTTTGTATTCAACTTGAGTAAAAGTTTTCATAATCAGAAAGATGTGAGATAATTCGGTACCTAGGTACCTAACCTACGAGGATTTCTTAAAACCCATGATAGTATACTTACCTATTAAATAAAATAAGTAAATAACGACTTTGCGATTTTTGCTATTAGTAATTAGTCGAAATTAGGTCGCGGTCAATGTCACATCTCACCATTGTTTCTTAATTCTCGGCTTTATCGGTTCTAGTGCGTTTTTAGTGATATCGATTTGTGCAGTTTAAGTGAAAATGTCTCGTTGTTTCAGTGAAATTGAGTACCATGAGATGAGAAATAATAAAACGTGTAGGTAAATGCGTGCATATCACAAAATGGCCGACATTTTGAACAATTTTTATAAATCTTGTTTCCGTGATTGTGTTGTTGTGTGAGAATTTGTGAATTGTGTGAGAAAACCAAAGGTACAGAAAGCAGTCATAGTTCCACAAACAGGTGAGTATTTTTTTACTTTTTCACTTTTCAATTGAGGAATTGATATTTATTTTTGAAAATTAAATGTTGAAATATCGATGAGTAGGTACAAAACAAAACTCGCACGTCGATCACCTCCATATCTGTGATAGTTACCTAAAAGCGCAGCGCTGGTCATCCGTCTCACCCGCTTCGCTCTCGCGTCTCAGTCTCATTCTCATGTTCTATGATAACTCTTATTCAAGTTTAATATAAAACACATTTTATTTGATGCAACATAGCGTATTGTTTATGGTTTAATTATTAAGTGTAATCTAGGTACACGATTATTTATCGCGGACGCAATTGGACGGCGCGGCGCCGACCTGTTACGGCTTTAAGTGTAAGACTTTAGCCATTGCGGATCATGAGGTCGCGGGTTCGAATCCCTAACGGAGCATAAAAAAAATCCGGTTCTGGGCATGTATTTACACTTCCCGTTTGCGTTCGCTCCCGAACGGTCGTGTCTGCGGCCGCTCCCGAGTGTTCGTATTGCGCTGCCCTTGTTTCCTCCCCCGCACTCGTGCAGGTAAGGTCCCAAGTTAAGCTCTTTCGGAAAGTTCTCTCTTGTGGAGGCTGTGTGGTGTCGGGGCTAATTCATCTGCCCTTTTCAGGGCGGACCCGACTGCTGCCGGCCGAAGCATTGCTGGTCAGGTGGATACGTAACCGTGACAACTAAGCCTGATCGTCCGCCGTTCACCGGCAATATGTAGGTCCGTACTAGGTCGCTCTTTTTTTCAGCGCAGTTTGTGCAGCCGTTTCGCCGTTCACCGGCACATAAATTCATCTTAGATATAATTCTTCCAGCCCAGCATTATGTCTCGTCGCAGTCCGTGCAACGATGTCAGATGCGAAAACGATCGCGGTCGTATTCGTAATCTTCTTCAAGATAAGCATTCTCTAAAATGCCAACTTTCCCGTCAACAAACTCTCGAGCAAGAGATGAAGGCTGACCTTCAGGCTCAGATCGATTCCTTGCAAGAGGAATTATCCGCTCGTCCTTCCTCCTCGCAGGTCGCCTCGCAGATCGCCTCCCAGTTCGATAAGTTTTCCAGGGACAAACAAGAACTGGAAAAACAACACGCAGCCACTCAGGCCCAGCTCAGGTCTAACTTCGAAAGCGAGAAGGGTATCCTTATCGCTCAAATCAAGTCCTTGCGTGAGCAAGTGTCCGCTCGTCCTCAGGTCGCCTCCTTTTCTCATGGGTTCCAAACCGATTCTCCGGCGTCTCCAGATCCCTCTGAGTACGTCGATCCTTTTTCAAACTGCATGTCGGTAGACTCCACCGCATGCAAACGGAAAACTACCCCGCCGGGTAGTGATTCCGACTCCGCTCCTTTAGTTCCAGAATCTCCTGCTCCGTTCACCGAGGTTCGCAAAAAGTCCAAGTCAAAGAAGAAGAAGCAAGATGCCTCTTCGACTTTATCTCCATCCGTTTCAGCTGCTCCAGCCGCTGTTACAGCTCCGCAAAATGTCGCACCGGCGTCTGCTCCTGCGCCTTTTGTTTCAGCGATCCCGGCGTCACAGCCTGCGTCGCAATCAGATTCGGCTCCACCGAAAGTCAAGTCTCCGCCCCCCGTCTTTCTACGGGACAAGAGCCGCTGGACCGAGGTCTCAGCTCTCTGCGGTAGGCACGATCCAGTATAGTAAGGCATCCAACGTGGGTGACTCTATTAAGGTCGTTGTCAATTCCATTCCCGATTTCAGGAATCTTACTCGGCTTCTTGCTGATCAAAAGCTCGAGTACCACACTTACGCCCTCCCTGAGGAGCGTAAGATTCGTGCCGTCCTCAGGAACGTGCCGTTCAAGCTCTCGAACGAGCAAATCCAAGAGGACTTGTCTTCTCAAGGCTTCCCCGTCGAATCTGTACACAAAATGCACAGCCGCCGAGGCAGGCAGTTCCCACTTGCGCTAGTGATCCTAGCGAAGAGCCCGCAAGGGCAGTCCATTTTCATAGGCAAGCCCACTGTGTGCGGTCTGTCCAACATCCGCGTCGAAGTTCCACACAAGCGTGGTTTCCCAGGTCAGTGCCACCGCTGCCAACTGTATGGTCATGCAGCGGCAAATTGTTTTGCTTCCCCTAGGTGCGTCAAGTGCCTAGATCCGCATGGGACTAAGGAGTGCTCTCGCACTCCCGAATCGCCCACCGCTCCGTCCTGCGTCTTGTGCGGCCAGTCAGGCCACACAGCAAACTTTCGCGGCTGCCCCAAGGCACCGCGTGCTGCCAGGGCTACCGTGAAGCCCATCGAGAACTGGAGAGAGCGACCGCAGCTTAGCTCGGACGCCCCTCCAGTCAGTTCAATGGCCCCTAAGGCCTTTACTTCTATCGTTCCAGGTCAGCGCAGCCGGGTCGCGACTCAATCGCAACCGGCCGCCACATTGGCTTCCCAGTGCCAGAACGCAAAAGGTTCTCAAAACCGCATGGCGTTCTGGATCCAGCTCGCTCCCATCGACGAGATCCTGGCTTTCGGCGCCGCTCTCGACGCCAGCCCAGAGGGTTTCAACGGTGCTCTTCCGGTCCTAACCAAGTTCGCTCTCCTTATCAGGAAACTCCAGCAAGCTCAACGTTTCTAAACGTAGACCTTCTTTCCAGCATTCCTATCTCAGAGTGAGTCTGATCACTCTAGATAATCTCTTAGTTTCAGCTTTGTCATTTCTGCTAGTCTTAGCTTCTGATATTCTCGCTTTCAGTTCCTTTTGGTGGCAGCCGTCCGGATGCCGCTCACTGCGCAGCCTCTCTCTCCAATTGGCTGTCGCTCCGATGAAGACTAATGGCCTCAATCAAGGTGAGTCAGTAAAGGGGGATGTATAGTGGGTATGCTCGGCTTCACTGAGTGAGTCTCCACACTGTCTGGGCATTCTATTTTCCGTTAGCCACTGGGGTTAACAGCTTATAGAATGCCCATTCGTCCGTAAAAGGATTCATCCTCCTACCGCTAAAGCTTGCTTTACTGGTTAAAGCTTGTTTTAGGGGGTGCCAAAATTTTCTGTGGCGGAAAAACAAAAAAAAAAAGGCATGTATTTATCAATGCATGTTTATTCTACGTTCCCAACTAGTTCTTTAAATAACACAATCATAACTTACTTACCATACCGTGGGGGGCATGTAGTTTGTGTCATTTGTGTGAGTGTATGGGGATTTTATAATTATTATTATTTGTTCTCGCAACAAGTGTGTGCCTGTGTTTCTTGCCTCATAAAAGTTCATGTGTTAATTCGTTTTTCTTTTTTTGACAGTCGAATACAAAATAGAAACAAGTGTTTTTTTTTATATTAAAGTAAAACTTTAATATAAAAAAATGTATGTAAATAATGTATGGTATATCAACCTATTACTTATTGAAGCTAAAGATCGGTTAATATCGATTTGAAATTGAATAGCCTTTTTTATTGCTGCATGTTAGAATGAATTTATCTAATAAAGTCTACGCGATTTCACGACGCGTAGGTACACGATTATTAAGGTCATGATAGTCGACAATGAAACACCTCCAAAGCTGTATTTCATTACTTGTTGGTGTTGGTAGATATCCTTATTATTTTAACCTAGGTATGACACACGTATTCTTTTACTTGTAATACTGGATTCACCTGACCGGCATCCAGGCCCATGGACATCTACTAGAAGTAAACTCGCGCGCCGGGCGGAGGCTGCGCGGTGAGCGCGAAGCGGCCGCGCTCTGGCTTGCCGTGCCGCCGTGGTGATCTGCGTCAGCTGTTCAATACTTTCCTATTATTACAGAAGCGCTGATATTGCATTTTTTTAATCAGATTTAATTCAAAACGTAACAAGTTATGGTTTAGTAATGAAATAGAGCACAAATTACGGGCTCGCATAATTTAAAATAAAATAAAAAAAATATCAAAAAAAATAAAATCATTTTTTTTTGTGTTCCCATATCGTTACTGTAACACGCTTTCATACTGACACCCTGTATATTTCAAACTTAAACGTTTTAAATAGGTTTGTTTTGAAACAAAACTATTGTGTTTCAATGAAAACAAGATTTTGATTAAGATCGCATATTTCATAACTATTCAAATATCAAGTGATAAATTATGAAGTTTCTGTAATTAAAAGTTATATCAGTTACAGTGACAAAGTTTCATCTTAATATTGAAAACTTGTTATATTTACACCTAATTAAAAAACTTATTATATTATACGTTACCTACCTTTCATTGGTATCTCTCTTGACTCCTAGATAGCAGCTCTGCTTCAAGTGTCTATAACGTCCAAATTAAACTTCGGTCAACAAATTGAGTCTATGGCAAAAACGGCTTCCAAAAAATTGGATATCACCTCGAAGGTCCGGCGGTACTTCAGCCCTGAACGGCTGCTCAACTTATACACAGCCCAAGTGAGGTCGTGCATGGAGTACTGTAGTCACCTTTGGGATGGTTCTGCCAAATACCAGCTCGAAGCGCTAGACTATGTTGACCGAAGAGCCCGTAAAATCATAAATAACAACAACCTTACAAATAAAAAATTGCAGACGCTGGAGCATCGTCGTAAGGTTGCTTGTTTGACAGTATTTTATCGGCTACATTTTGGTGAGTGTGCGAGTGCTCTTTTTGACCAAATCGAACCCACCCCTTTTTACCACCGGACTACCAGACGCAGACAGAACTTCCATCCCTATATAGTGGATTTACCAAGAAGACGAACAAAACGCTTCGATAGTTCCTTTTTGGTACGGATTGCCAAGGAGTGGAACAATCTGCCTGCGTCTGTTTTTCCTGACCACTACAGTCCTGGAACTTTTAAGTGTCGAGTGAATAAGTTTCTCGTGGATGGACGTGTAACACCATAGTCTTCATGCGCACTTTCCATCAGGTGGCATGGAAGACAAACGTCCTATCCTTACAATAAAAAAAAAAAAATTCCAGTAATAAGATATTACCGGACTGGCTCGTTATGTCAGAATAATGTTTTTAATAACCTTAATATACATACATACATAACTTCACGCCTGTATCCTTTATGGGGTAGGCAAAACACCAGCGGTTATAAGACCATCTGATGGCACGTTTGACATATTTTGTACCTATTATAATGATGGAGAGAGGCTATTGCAGTGACAGGGGGTCAGCCTATACTGCTCACAAAAATACCAATAAAACTTCTATCCCTTAACTGACTTTTACAGTATGCCCGGGAAGAGAAGCAGCTGGTACAGTCCAGCATGGAAGCCTTAATATTTAATAACGTTTATATTTTATTTAAAAAAAGGATCAACTAGCCCTACTACCCCTGTATAATCTGCCCATCGTAAAAGGCGATTAATCCCTGCGGCCTCCTCTAGGTGGTAGGACAATTTCAGGGTCTAGCGACCACCCCAAATATTAAATCTGCCGCTAAATATGACCGCTCCTGCGGTAATGAGTTCCGGCAATGTTTTATCAAAAGCGAGGTCCATCCTAAACCCAAATGCTGTCAGCTTCGTGAGTCTTTGAAAATTTCCATGGTGCAGTAGTCTAGCCGCTACTACGCCAATCGTGAGGTAGCGGGCTCGATTCCTTACAGAACGAGAGAAAAAAAATTAATCGATCTATGTTTTGTATATTCTAAGTTCGTGACATCAGATCGACAGAAATGGAAAGATAATAGGGAGCCCTTTGCCCAATTTTGAGCTTGTAATAATAATTATATTCTAGATTCCCCCCTAGTTCGCTACATGGTATCTCAGAACACAAGCTATGCTAACTTTGAGGCCATGTAGTTGGTGTGATTGTTTGGGGACAATTTTATTGTGTAGGACCTCTTCTTCACTTGCCATCAGTTCATATTGAGGTCAACCCCGGTTTTTTTTACCAAGAAAATGTAAAATGAAATATGGGTTTTATTTGAGTCTGCATAATATTTGAAAATAAATTTAGAATAACTATTTATTGAAAATAAATGCATAATATTTGAAAATAAGTTTGGTTACACTAGAACCACACTCATCTCCAATTCATGTTTCCTTCAAGAGGCTTAATGGTTCAGATAACTACATAAACCTTTATTTATTGGTTTATTTTTCGGGCTTAAGTCTAATGTTTACATGCTTATATTTTAGTTTAATTTAACTAAGCGTTACAAACAACGTTAAGATGCGCTCCATATTTTTTTATTTTGTGGTTTTATTTGCAACTCATTGCACACATTCGAAATTATGTTTACAAGAATATATTATATTTCAATTTATATATAATTTATTAATACAGAATTATTAGAATGTGTTCATGATTCTCTTAATCGAATCTATTTTTAAGTATATACAAGTAGTTAACATTTCCACTTATCCTTGTATCGAATAAACTACGAGGTCAGAAGTGCTTCAAAACGCTCAGTTAAAATGGAAACATTTTTGTATTGACAAAAAGGGGAATTTCAGTTTATGAACAACTTGTATTACTCGTAATACATATACAGTTTATACGTCATCATCACAACTCTGTGTAATGAGCCCACAGCAGCGCTATGAATCTCGCCTCTGAGGAGGTTTAGGCCGTAATCCACCAAGCTGGCCCAATGCTGGTTGGTGGTGAATTAGATAATATATTTGAACAAAATCTTATAAAAATTGCCTCCTACTAGAACAAATGAAAAAAAAAACTTTTGACATAAACAATATTATAGTTGTGTATAGTGATGACAAATTGAAACCACATTTATGTTCTTCATGTCATTTATATGAAACTAGCTGCTGCCCGCGACGTCGTCTGCGTGAACGCTATGCAGCACCAAACGCCCCTACGATTATAACACTGCTAGCGTGATAATATGTAGCCTATATGTTGACCCGACTTCTTAACTATCTTCATGCTAAATTTGAAGTAAATCCATGCAGTACTTTTTGAGTTTATCCCGGAAAGACAAACAGACAAACAGACAAACAGACAAAAATTCTAAAAACTATATTTTTTGTTTCTGTTTCGATTGTAGATCATACCCCAAGTATTCTTTTAAAAAAATATTCAATGTACAGTTTTGACTTTCCTACCATTTTATTATATTTATATGAAATACATTGAAGTCTACAACGTACTCACGTCAATTTACAATTTCACCACAAATACGATGCGTCCGGGATTAAGCTTGATAGTAAAGATACAATATCAAGCCGAAATATTTGAAACAGTTCATATTTTACCGAGGTGTAATTAGTCATGAAAATAATATTTATGTGTTAGTAAAGCGATAGTTTTAGTTGAAAATCATAAAATATTTTTATCGCAATAAGATTTGCTGAAACGCCTTCTCTTAAAGGCCAATATTTTAATGGAATGGTTGTAGATTACCTTATATTTCAGCCAAAGTATTGACATATAGTCGGTTTTTTAATGCTCTGCATTCTTCGATTATAATCTCTGACTCTGTTAACCATGCCTTCATGGGATACAGCTACATGATACTCCAATAAAATATTGGCTTAGACATAATCGAACGGTACAAGCTAAAGCTAATTAAAGCTTACAATTACATTACTTTTACAGAAACACTAGCAATCTATTAAATAAGTTTGGTATTCGATCACTGCTCAAGTATTATTATTGCTGCGATGTAGTTTCCTGGACAACTCGGACATTGAAACCTTCATAAATTTCGAGAGGTAGGCAGTTGACGCGTTACGGGCATTTTGTTTAAAGTCTTTTGTGTTGAACAAGTAACACATTCTATTGACAATAGATTAAGAGTATTTATAAGAGTTATATACTCACCTGAGTATGATTATTGAAAAGCGAGTAGGGATTATAAGCCTAACCGCTATAGACGATTAGATCAGTGTATGATGAAATTTTCTTGATTGAAATTTGACATAGATTCAGAGTATTTATAAGAGTTACATACTCACCTGAGTATGATTATTGAAAAGCGAGTAGGGATTATAAGCCTAACCGCTATAGACGATTAGATCAGTGTATGATGAAATTTTCTTGATTGAAATTTGACATAGATTAAGAGTATTTATAAGAGTTACATACTCACCTGAGTATGATTATTGAAAAGCGAGTAGGGATTATAAGCCTAACCGCTATAGACGATTAGATCAGTGTATGATGAAATTTTCTTGATTGAAATTTGACATAGATTAAGAGTATTTATAAGAGTTACATACTCACCTGAGTATGATTATTGAAAAGCGAGTAGGGATTATAAGCCTAACCGCTATAGACGATTAGATCAGTGTATGATGAAATTTTCTTGATTGAAATTTGACATAGATTAAGAGTATTTATAAGAGTTACATACTCACCTGAGTATGATTATTGAAAAGCGAGTAGGGATTATAAGCCTAACCGCTATAGACGATTAGATCAGTGTATGATGAAATTTTCTTGATTGAAATTTGACATAGATTAAGAGTATTTATAAGAGTTACATACTCACCTGAGTATGATTATTGAAAAGCGAGTAGGGATTATAAGCCTAACCGCTATAGACGATTAGATCAGTGTATGATGAAATTTTCTTGATTGAAATTTGACTCCGTGACTTTGTTAGTCAAAAACTGATCTTTTTTATATTTTAATTGTGCTTAAAACTAATAAACAGACATATTCAGCATTATTTTTGGCTGCAAAAAAAGTAATGGAATTAAAACCATTGGGTAAATTCTCGGAGTGAAATTCATGTGTACTACAGTTTTATTGTAAGGGGTACTTCATGCGGTACGACTGCGGTAGTTTTAGCTGATACATTGAACACTACACGCATTTTGATGGCTTCATGTGGTATACCATGGATAGGTTGGAAATAATTACATTGGTTCACCAATTAATGAAGTCGTAGTGAAGTGGCTTCTGTTTTTATCATTCGGTGTAGTGAAACGTTCGGTTAAATAAGTTTTGGCACCGTCGTCGTCGATATAAGAATGGGTGACCGCAGATCATTAATTCTTTGCGACGACTATCATGTTTCTCAGTCACGTTAAACAGACGGTCCAGGGTGACGTAAACATATCGATGGCAAAAAGCGAACCTGCTGAAACCCATAACATGTAAAATGCTTAAAAGAGCTCCAGATTTTTACCGTCAATATGAAAAGAGTAGTCGTTAGGATTTTTCAGAAGCTATTTTGGCGTCCTGAGAATTTTTACAGAATGTGATGATGATGGTCAATTAAAAAATATTTATACATCATCATGACAATTCCGTATAATGAGCCCACTGCAGGGCTATGAGTCTCTCCTCTGGGTGACGAGAAGGCTTAGGCCGTATCCACCAAGCTGGCCCAGTGCCGGTTGGTAGATTATTATATTTATACTTATCAAAGACTAATCAATGTAATAGTAGATGAATAGTGTGGACAAAGTGCAGGCATTCTTAGGAAAATGTTAAACAACTTAAGTTTTTAAGTCAAAAGTAGATTATTATATTTATACTTATCAAAGACTAATCAATGTAATAGTAGATGAATAGCGTGGACAAAGTGCAGGCATTCTTAGGAAAATGTTAAACAACTTAAATTTTTAAGTCAACCTTAAGTTTGTGATCTAAGGATTTTTCATTGTTTACAATAGAGCTTCCAGTATCAATATTCTCTTTGTATTTTAATTCCGCTTCAGATTTAGTGCCTTAAAACGGCTTTTAAGAAAAAAACTAAACCTTTTATAAAAAAATAAGCTTTAAAACTCCACATTTATATAGAAAATTACCGTACTTACCTAACTGTACCTATCACAAAGTAATCCATTCATATAAGAGGCGTGATTTTGTAGTATTTTCTCAAGTGACCCTAAATATTTGATTCGCATACGCAGCAAACTTTCTATCATGATAAAAAAAATGATACTTTATGAAGTTGTTACTTTATGAATTGGTTACAAGGCAAATTTAGCTGTGCATGGCCTTGAGAATAACCCTACCGCCCCAGGATAAGCACGTCGTAATATGCGACTCACACGAATGACCTGGTTTGGTAATAGCATCCCGCCAATTATCATATACCTTATACCGAAGTCGGTGTGCTGTCATCCTAGTCTACACTTACCATAAGGCGAGATTGAGGAAAAACGCGGACTTAGTCTTGAATGATCAAGAAAAAAACAACACTTAAGACCGGTACATTTGAGAAACGTTCTTTGAAAGCACCTTTGCCAAGTTTTAGTTTGTTCATTAGAGACAATGATATTATATAAAACAAAAGCAGATATGTTATAAGCACGCGCGTTATGAAGATTCAAATACGAGCCAAATGGTAGGTCTTGTAATTAGTCTGCGTCGAGCGCAATCACAAGCGTGACGCACTTTAGGTTCCTGCGTCCTCACCAAAATAAATATAAAATGCCGTCGTGTGCGTTTCGGAAGTGTACCAATTATAACTCTAAAGTAAACAAAATGGATCTCATACCACATGTTAGTATGTAAAAGTACTTAGATTTTTTAGTATTTGTAAATTATTTTTTCAAACAATGTAATAACTGATGCAGGTGAAGAAAGAGATAGCGATCTAGTTTTGACGCGAGAGCAACGCGAGTGCGATAGATGCGTGCTCTGCGGACATAGACTAATTAGTGCAGAACGAATATTCATAGTGAATAAAATGCCTACAATTAAAGTTCAGTTGTTCTTTATTTTTACTTCGTTTTGATCCCCATTTTCAATCATCGAGTACATCTGATTAAAGTCATAATTGATAAATAATACACAAATATTCGTCTCCATTCCGCACATAAAAATAACCCCGAAATACAAAAACTTTCAAAAAGACAAAAAAGAAATACTTACCTAAATTAAATCTTTTTGAAGGTATATAATTTTCATTGTATTTCTATTTTTGATTTATTATTTCAATATTAAAATTTTCGATACATATTATTTTTTATTATGTCTTACCTATGTAATTACTTTCAACCAAGTGTCCACTCTACGACTGTAAATATTAATCTATGTCACAAGAAAACATTGAAGTGCAATCATTAAAACTATAGCTGTCTCTTTCATTTGCGTGCTTTTTCTTATCTTTTGTTACTTATCAGTGAAACTTGTCAATGCATGCAGTTTTTGATTGCTCGGAACAGTTTAGAACGCAAATTACTATGAACGTAACATATCTATAGTTTATAATATCATTGATTAGAGATCATTTTGTTAAAAAACAATTAGTACCTACCTATTATTAGAGTTAAAGATTATCATAGTTCCAACAAATTGGACGCCTCCGACGGTCGATTCAATTTCAAAGATTGAATTTATTTCCTTATCGGTTCCTTGAAGCCGACTAAATGTATTATACGACTAAATGTATTATATAAAAAACCAAATAATTACACCCCGTAGTGCTTTTATTAGTATTATAGTCTCAAAATTTCAGCAATAATTAAAAAATACTATAAAGTATCCCTTGCTAATTCGACTGTTTATATTCCTCTATGTTTGATTTTTGAAATTTGAAAACGCTGTATGAATGTATGAAAACTGTGTGTGTATGAAACACTAATTTCTTATCATTAACAAAGTATTCACAGCAATTGGACGACCACTTTGGCGATGGGGTATTGTTCAGCTTGACCCACTTATCAACACACTGCAATGTCTCAGTTTTGCAAAATGTATAATATTCAATAGCTTCAATTATTTTTAATTGACAAATGGATTGCGTTGGCTTCATACGGTATACAAGTTGATGTAAATGGCAAAGTAGTTTGTTTGTTGAAATAGTAAGGCACGCTGTTATATCGGATTCCTGTAGTAGAATGACCGTATCTTTGTTGATATCGAATGCAATGTACGTAGAGGCAGGTATAGCATAGGTTGCCATCTTCTTATTTAAACTTACTGGCAGACTTATCAACTTATTAAGCTCATACTTAGTGTTGCTTAGGAGTGGAATTCTTATTTCAAATATAATAAAGTTCTTCGTCATGCGTGCTTGGACTCTTAGTATTTTATATATATCTGTTAATGTATTTGATAAAGCTATTTGCCTCAGGCGCCAGTAGTTGCGGGTTCCATTCCCACACGGAACAAGAAAAAAAATGTTCCGGGTCTAGGCGTTTATATGTATTTTATAGTGTAGGTTCCCCCCTAGTTCGCTACATGGTATCTCATAACACAAGCTTTGCTTACTTTGAGGCCATGTAGTTGGTGTGATTGTCTGGGGATCTTATTTATTTAATTACTGAGCTAATTGCTATGTAGGTATAACTGCAGGAATATCAACAAATTTCTAATATCTTTGGAATTTCTGCCACGTCTGTTTAACCGCTTCGCCTTAATTCAAACTTACGCTTCTCATATAGCATACCTACTGTACTCTGTCTTCGTATTACATCATTTTCTTACCCCAGCAACAGCCAGTTACCACATGGGCACCTAGTGTAAAGACTATTATAAAAGAGCCCCCAACAAAGTCGGTCGTTAAGTTTGTTTTATGGTTCTTGCGGGATCACCGCGTCACCTCGCCCTGCGTCGGCTGCTCGTAAATTAGACTCACTAGTTCTTACACAAATACGTTCCTGTATGTAAAAGCTACAGTAAGAAACTGTCAAACCTTACAATGAAAAAGGTATTTTATGTTGCATAAAGTAATGAAAAAAAGGTATTTGACTACTAACTTTTGCTCTGTACTACTTTATCTTACCATGTTTTTATGTGTTGAATGAATCTGATAGAAAATGACTTCCTATTTTATATTCGGAAGAACTAAAAGAGATAAAACAAACCAAAGCTGTTTGAATAATTTTGAAACAATGTTTTACAAACGGGGAAGCCAAATCAAAGTCAAAAGATCTCACTTGTTCATCTGGTTTTCTGAATTTGATAATTGAAAATATTGGGATAAATCGATGCCAAAAGCGTAATCTTAACATCGCTATACATATAGGCACACTCAAAATTCCCAATTAGGATAATAACCAACAAACCAATTACGAAGCACTAAATGAAAGCTTATAAAATAAAATAGTATGCTTACAATAACGAGAAAAGTAACCTTTTGTTCCAAAAATTAATCCCAGACGTACAATGTTGAGAATCAACAATTGAAATAATAATTTAATTGTGAATATTCCAAATTGTACATGAAGTGTCTTATTACAGTTCCATAATTTTGTTTGTTGGTGAACAATATATATTTCTATTGAAAAGCCCACCAGGGAGGTATTTACTAAATAAAACCTTTATTGTGGGTAAAGCAAACAATGTAGTGCCTACAAAATTGTATTTAGCTCCCAAGTGGATATACCTCTGCGAGAATTGACTGCTAATGTTCATAATAGGAGATAACAGACAATTTAATACAATTGTGTATAAATAAGCAATATAGTGTACAACAATATCATAATGTATAAAACAATAGGTAAAAATAATTGTTGGTATAACTACTACAAAGTAAATTAAAAAGTAGGCCAGAATATTTATTTGAATTGTAATATATAGATAAGGATAAAATATAATCTTAATCCATCCAAAGAGTAGGATTATCAAAGTCTAAAATGTTTTTTCTGTCATACATTTTATGAAATAAGTGCGGTTATACAAAAAAAACATTATATTTTTCACCTTACAATATTTTGATCTTTTTTAATGTTTTTGGAAAGGTTATGGGAGTTTTAAGAGCAGAATATTTCTCCTGTTTTGTTTTTAAATCTGTTTAATTTTTATTCTGCTTGATACCCTCGTTGCCTCTTATTATGATTTATTATTTAAGGCCAATATCTTTTTAAGGACTTATTTCCGGCAAATGTAATACTTAGATACCTACGTTTAGGTTTAGACAAGCAGGGCCGCTCGGAATAACCCTACTGCGACTGGATAAGCGTCACGTAAAACGCGACTAATCTGAGTGACCTTTGCTCATAATTAACCTCTTAAGAGTCCATCTGGCCAACGGTAGCCCTTCAAATAACAACTTCGCTTCGGCGATGATGTGTCCCGGCAGTATTTTATATGAGCCAGTTCTTTGTTAGGCCTGTGTGCTGTGAACCATTATAGAAATAAAAATAAAAGATTAGTAAGTACGGAAAACCTTTAAAAAAATATACAAAAAAATCACAAAATTATGTTTATCTCCAAAACTATACTACTTTACGTATTGGATTGAAAATTAAAAAAAAAACTTCTAAACGTTCTGCTCTTAAATCTTATGGTGGATTATGTAGCGATCACTCTATAGACGTAATATACCTTCAATGTATTTTCTGTACCTAACAAGCAGGTTTGGGCCATAATCCAGCAAACTAGCACTGTGCTATGCAAAATTTTAGTAGCACAGTTATTCATTAATTTTCGGCGGCCGACCATTCTTGTACCAAATGGGCTACACCGTGCTTGACTTGTTTTGTTGAACGATATTGAGAGGAGTGAGTAGGCTACGAGGGCTACTAAACCCAGCTTATTTTGAGTTTGTCTCAGCACCGTTGGAAATTGTTAATTATTAAAAATATCTTTGAAAAAACGTTACTGACGAGTATTTTTAACAAAGAATTCTTCGGTGCTTATACTTCAAATATATGTAAGTGTATCTCAGACTGATGAAATGTTTTTGTTTATTAGTTCATTATTTTGCTTTAAAAATATCCCAAATATACCATGTGCAAACATAAAATTTCTGAAATCACGATTATCTGTTCAAAATGCACAACGCAATTAAATTACATCAAGGAAGTTTGCAACATTCATCTATGAATGAAGCTCAACACAAAACAAAATGAAGTAGTGGAAATTTTCATAACTTATTTACCAGTTTACATGAACTTGTCTTCCTATTCTCTGAGAGTCTTTACAGTAGTGACAATTTATAAGTGCTAGGAATAAGAACATGAACACGCCAAGTCCTGCCGAACAGACGCCTGCACCTGTGAGCATTATGGTGATTTAGGTCACGCGGCGAGTGTTTTCAAGAAATAGAGCCTTCGATGTACGCCTCGTATTTCTCCTTAAAAAAGCCGAGCAACTTTAAAAACTGGTCTTATAGAATACCTACTCCGCTAGGAAACATTTCGAGCGAAGGTGTATAAACGTAGATCATTGATTAATAGGCGACTTAAAGCTAAATTTTTATTGTCTCTTATTTACTTACTTGAATGTTTGTAACTTTTACTTATTTTTTTCTTATTTTGTTATTAACGGCTAAAAAAATAAATCTCCATTAATAAAATAAGTATCTCAGGTTAAGGTTCTATGACTAATATTGGAAACAACCTTTTCTTGCTTTACTTTCTTGGGCTTTCCTAAATTTGGCAAATTTGCTCAGCAGGTACTCCATAATAATATTAAATAAAACCGATAAAACGATAATCTGAAAATCACGTTCAGCAGTTACAGATAATGTTTGCAGCATTGGCATATTGTAATATTTTCTATGCTGACAATGTGTTCACCCCTGAAGCTGTAAGAAAGGCTTGAAAGAGTGATCCATGGGTGAATTAAATTTGTCAGTGAATAATGAAATTGAGTTCTAAAATTTTATTCTTTTTTCTTTAGTTTGGTTTAAAATAAGAACACGAATTTGAAATTCCTAGTAATGAAAAAACAAATTTGACTGGTATTTTTCGATGTTGTAAAACGATATTCCCAACTTTATTATGTATGAAACGCGATAAATTTGTTATAAGTGTGTTTCTTCTATCATGTGACAAAAAGTTCTACATGCAGGCAGATATAAGGTTGCGATGGTATTTCAAGTAAAAGATTAACAAACATCCGAGCACTCTGATAAACTCTCCACAGAAATAAATAAAACGATGGAATCAACTTGCCTCATATTGATTATTAAGACAAATCTAATAAATGTTTCAAAGTTCGTAATCAATCAATTTTGCAAACGCGCCTAAAATGCGTTTAAACACGAGTTTCAATTACTGCTTTATTTACGATATTGTAATCCAAAAACAGCATAGTTAATATTAATATCAATACCACTGTTGCTTGGAATAACAATTCGTAGCAAGTATTTACTCTCTGAATGTTTCCACATCATGAGCAGCGCTCGCTGAACAAGTTATGTTAATGCTGTTTTGATAATCAAATAGACAAAATAACAAACTGCCAGGATAATAACAAAGCTGTTGTTGAAATTTTAATTTTCCATGATTTTAATGAAGAAAAATCTATTCTTGGAATTTCAGATAAACATAAATGGTTTGTCTCTACTTGGATTTATTTATTATAAATAAATTAAATGTCGCAGCTAAAAGATAAAAATAACCAATCTTTAAAAGTTTGTTTGATTTATCTATGCTTGCCATTATGGCAAAACTTTATATAGTTTTATAGTATGGGGTCATAGTATAAGGCTTAAATAAATGTGTGAGTGGGTTTGTTTTTTTTTTTAAATATGATTAACAACATGCATGACAATTGTATACCTCATACAAACACATAAAGCGTTTCTATATCTGCAGCTCATGAGCAAACTGCCTCATCAAATCTAGTATCAGATGCACCTGACCGTGAATAAGACGGGCTTTTTACGTTGTGTGGCAAGGTGGGTTAAGGTTTAGTAAAAATTTGTTAGTTTTGTAACTGTTAAATAATTGATGCATCATACATATTCAGAATTCAATGTTATTTGTTATCAAAGCTAATTACATCGCAGTTATAAAAAGTAATTGCGGTTCAAATTAAACAAGATTTTTTAACCAAATTTTGGGTATCTCGTTTAAGTATATGAACATTAACTTCATGTTTTGGTCTCTTTACAGATAATGAGGCAACAAGTCAATCGCTTTATTCGATCTAATCAATTCAATAATGTCTTTTATTTGTTTTTAAAGTTCGCTCCTCTTTTTTGTTTTCTGCGGTAAAATATATTAATCAAATTCTAGTGTCTACACTATAGCAACTTTTCTTTAGCGTAAAGATTCTAACTTAAATAAAATATATGAAATGTTGAATAGAAAATTAGTAAACCTATTTTTGTCTAAAGTTTTTATTTCATTATCAAGTTTTCATCAGATTTTATCGCGTAGGTATAATTTTATTAAAACTGTCCAAAGTCCATCTCGACCGAGTCCCTAGTATTTTAGGTCGCCAAAATAAGATGCTGCACTGTATTAAACGCACCATGTATAAGTTCTGCATTAGACTAGTCATGTATTACGCAACACTTAGACCACGCAAAACCTTGGCTTGTCCAGGTCGTCCAGAATAATTTCTATTACAGTGCAGCCTACGCACCGTAGTTTGTGCGCTAGCAGACCTACTCGTACAAAGGGACCTTATACATATATAGCTCCCAACTTCTAATGCTCCAAAGCTCAGTTCTCCTGGAATATCTCAAATGGATAGCTCAAGTCCATCTAGCACGTGAAAATATTTTTTTTATTCTTTAGTAAAAAATGCATTCACAATAGTATCAAACAACATAAAAATCATTGCATTAGGCGGAGATCGTACCTGCGATCACGCTCGATAGTATTACCCCGACATAAAACGGCCGTCATCGTTTAAAAATACTTAGTTGCTTCTCAGTTATCATGCATCTAATGTTAGTTCAAGTATAAGTGTTTGAATACTGAGAATTTTGCATATCCATAACAAAACATGCAATATTCAATGGATCGTGTATTCAGTTTATTTAGAAAAAAAATACAATGTTTGCAAATAAAAAAGCAAACGCACGTTTGTGAAATAGAAAAGCAGATAGCGGAAATTCGATTGTCCTCGGCAGCGGTATGTTTTAGTGTGAATTGATGAAAACAATGTAAAACAAAAACTCTTTTGATGGATTTTGGGATGGCAATATTTTGTAGGTTTCAAATAACTAGAAAAAGATTTTTTTTATTTATCACATTTTTCATTTATTTAAGAATAATTGAGCATTTTCAATGCAAAAATTTAAATCATTATCAAAACATTGCAATGCTTCACTTTAACTGGGATTCACAATTTCTGTAAAGAAATTGATCTCGGTTGGTCTTAGCTGCAAAGCTATACCATAAGATGGAGCTACGTTAGCAATATAAAGTAAAAACAAAAATGTGGTAAGTAATTTCGAGGCGTACCGCCAGGCCCCGGTAGCTTAGTGGAAGAGCACTCGTCCGGAAAACGAGAGGTCCCAGGTTCGAATCCTGGTCGGGTAATTTTTATTTATCACATTTTTCATTTATTTAAGAAAAAGAGTTTAACCGGAATTTTAAGGTTAGAACGTTCAAGTTTACACTAACTATTTGGCTACTGTCTCTTTTTGTACGCTGGAGATGCTGCGTCGAAAGGTTAGCTGACATATTGGTCCAAAAATAAAATAGCCGGCCAAAGAAAATTATTGATATACTATAAAAGATCATTTTTTAATGTGACGTTATACCTAACTCCTGAACGCCACTAAATAAAGTTCACATAATTCATTTTCGTCAATACAAAAAGGTAAATAGCATGCGTTATGTTTCTCACGATAATCGAATAACGTAATGTCTCTATGCTTAAATTTATACTAATATCCAACATTTCAAACTCCTTTAGTGACTCAGATGTCAGGCCTAGAGGAAAGTCGTTATTTGTAAAAAGTCGTAGAACAACTGTTGTTGGTATTGATGTAGAGTAGCCTGTAAGATATGATGCGCTAATTAAAATAAAGCCTTTATATGAAATATATAAAATCCTCTCACTTATGATCTCAAGATTGTATTTTCAAATCCAATTTATTATTTAGGAATAGTGACGTCCCGGCTGTAGCTTAGTTTTAAAGATGTTTTTCTTGTTGAATATCTGTAGATAACTGTAATGTAGGTACTTGTTATATTCATTTTAGAAGGTAGTCTTTTTAATCTGTGTCTTTTTCTCTCGGATTACAACTTCTCGAAGCAATACGTGTATAATTTATCTCCTGCTTATTAAGAACCAGATAGGTATTTCTCAGTGGCGACGAGTTACGAATCACGCAGTGCAAGTGAAATAAAGAACGGCAGGACATAAACCAATAAACATGTCTATCGGTAAAATTGGCGAGTTCAATGTACGAACGGATAACTGGAGGTTATATGTGGAGCGCCTAGAACAATATTTCGTTGTCAATGGCATTAAAAGTGATTTACATGTGCCTACGTTGATCACAGTTATTGGTGCTGAAGGCTACAAGCTACTTGTAAATTTGTGTACGCCGGTGAAACCAACGGACAAAAAGTTTAGTGAATTAACCGCCATTTTGGAACAATATTTGCAACCCAAACCAAGCATTTTAGCAGAAAGGTATAAATTTCGGCATCGGAAGCAAAGTACCAGTGAAACAATTGCGCAATATGTGGCAGTGTTAAAAATGATGTCAAAAACATGCGAGTTCGGTTCGTGGTTAGAAGAAAGTTTGCGTGATCAGTTAGTTTGCGGCATTAAATGTGACACAATTCGACAGCGGTTGTTTACGGAGAATAACCTAGACTTCGGGAAGGCGTACAATTTGGCAATGAGCATGGAGGCGGCAGAGAAAGACGCGGCGGCTGTGGAATGTCATGACAGCCAGGGGCGTGCGGTCGAGTGTCAGACGATAGTAAGCGCGCGGCGCGGCAGCGCGGGCGCCGCTATCGGAGCCCCAGGCGGCGGCGGCTGCGGTGACACGCGAGCCTGGCGAGGCGGCGGGCGCGGTCGGAGCCGGCGGGCAGCGCTGGCGGGCAGCGGGCAGGCGCAGCGAGCGCCGCGCGGGCCGCGCTGCCAGGCGTGTGGGGGCGCGCACGACGCCCAGCGGTGTCAGTTCGCAAGCTACGTGTGCAGGGTGTGCAACCGTCGGGGGCATTTAAAAAGGGTTTGCCCGAATCTGACCGGGCAGTACAGCGACGACGTGGTTCAGCAAATGGAAATGGACCCAACGCAGGACGATAGTGATGAGGTAAAGATAGTTGAGTTTAATCAGTTGCAATTATCTAAGTGTAAACCGTTGCTAGTATCAGTAGATGTGCAAGGTCGAACAATGACTATGGAATGCGACACAGGGAGTGCAGTGTCGTGCATTAGTGAACAAATTTATAATGAATTTTATAAAGACTTGGAGTTAGAAAAAAGCGATTTAATATTAAGATACTATACAGGCGAGTTGGTACGGCCAGTGGGGATGATAAAACCATTAGTCCGTTATAGCAACAAAATAAAAAAATTAGAATTGTATGTTATTCGTGACGGTAAAACTGCATTATTAGGCAGACAATGGTTGTTTGAGCTCGGAATACAATTGCCATTGCCAGATTCGAGTAAAGTAATACATTGTAATCAATTCAGTGAGTTTAACTTCGATGAATTCAGTTCCAGATTCTGTAACGTGTTTGCGGCGGACTTGGGGCGATTCACCGGCGGACCGGTGCAGATCAGAGTGCGAAAGGACGCGCGACCGGTGTTCATGCGCGCGCGGCCGCTGGCCTACGCGCTGCGCGAGCCCGTCGGCCGCGCCATCGACCAGCTGGTGCGCGACGGCGTCCTCGCGCCCGTCTACCACTCCGACTGGGCCACGCCGATTGTACCAGTGGTAAAAAAAGACGGAACCATTCGTATTTGCGCCGATTATAAATTAACATTAAATAAGGTTATAGAAGTCGACCGCTATCCACTACCAAAAGTAGAAGATTTGTTAGCCCGCTTGCACGGCGGGGAACGTTTTACAAAAATAGATTTATCGCAAGCGTACGCTCAATTTGAATAAGATGAATCGCGGAAATACACGGTTATAAACACGCACAAGGGGTTGTTCATGTACAAACGTTTAGTTTACGGGTTAGCATCGAGCCCAGGTATTTACCAACGTAGACTTGAGCAATTGTTCGCAGATTTGCCGTACGTCGGGGTGTTCTTAGATGATATCATCATAACCGGGACCGATACAAAGAATCATTTATATAACTTAAACACGGTATTTGAAAGATTAAATTCAAGCGGCCTTCGTGTGAAAAGAGAGAAATGTACATTTTTCGCTGAGTCTGTAAACTACTTAGGCCATGTAATCACAAAAGAAGGGGTGCATACGTGCCCCGATAAAATCAAAGCGATAAAAAACACCCCCGCGCCCTCTAATGTATCTGAATTAAGATCCTTTTTAGGTTTAGTAATGTACTACGCAAAGTTTGTTAGGAACGTTAGCACTATACTTTCACCACTATACAAACTACTCAAAGCAGGTGTTAAGTACGAATGGGGCGCGGATTGTAATAATGCATTTGAAGAGATAAAGCGTATATTGAGTTCTAGTGAAGTCCTAGTGCACTACTCGGGGTCGCTGCCGCTGGTGCTGACGGCGGATGCGAGCAGCGTGGGTGTGGGCGCAGTCATCTCACACGTGACGCCGGCCGGCGAGCGACCCATCGCGTATGCGTCGCGCACGCTCGCGCCCACGGAGAGAGCGTACGCACAGATAGACAGGGAGGCGTTGGCTATCGTTTTTGGAATTAGAAAATTTCATCAATACTTGTACGGCCGTAGTGTACCGTTAGCCTGCATCCTGTCTACCTGCCTGCCTAATAGTTGTGGAAGAGGAGGTACGAAATGAGAACACCAGACTAAGGTCATGTAACAATTTATTCCGGCCGGCTCAGTCGGCTCACAAAATTTAAGTGCGGATAAAAAAATATTTGAGCGTGGGTACTTAATGGAACTCAAATTGATCGCTAGTACATTTATCAAGATCTGCTTTGTTGTGCGATGTACTGCCCTGATGCGCGCCGGGGAAGAGCCCGAGGGTCGGCCGGGGGACGGTTGTGGCGTTGGCCGCAACAGCAGCAACGGCGGCACGGCAACTCAGCAACAGGCCCAAAGCGGTGCACGAAGCGAGCGGGACGGAAGTGCAGTGCGGAAGTGCAGTGCAGGAAATTAAGCAAGCCCCAACTTTGTTCCCTGGAATTCACCAACGACGAACGCGTTAGGAAACCGTCCAGCGTTTCTGGTGAGCAGTCACGGCAAACAGGCACAGTACTATTAATATAGTGTTGCCGTGGCTGTTCACAATCAGATACGGAGAGAAAATACAATTAATGGCTATCAAAATTTATAACTTTTTACCAAATGATTTCAAAACTTTGCCATTGAATAATTTTAAACATACAATTCATGTGTGGTTAGTCGAAAAGTATTTTTATAAATGAATATTTCCAATACAAACATAATGAGAAGAATAATTTTGTAATGTAATGTTAAAATATATATATATCTTAAATTACCTATTTTAAAATTTTATGACTTAAATTATGACATAGTAAATCAATAACTGTATTCAATTATCCTTAATAAAGGTATATGTTGTGTTGTATGTATTTTAAAATGTAATTTAATATTCAACATTTAACTAAAATAATGGTCCACAACTTTTAATGTTAGTAATACTTCAATCTATATTTGAACGTCGAAATGGAAAAATCTCTCACATAAAATATATTTCATTTCATTTTAAATTAAGCTAAAAGATAATTTTATGTTTCTTAAAAAAAAGTGAGGGTAAAATGATAATACGCTAACGGTCAAAATTAACCAAGTACCTAGTTGAAGTAAATGAATAATAAGGTACACAAGGATAGGCAAAAGCATAATTAGGCGATAATTAGGTACAATTAAAATGCGAACGAGACTATTCAAGAACAGAAAATACTTTATCACCACTTACCCAGTCTGGGGACGAATTGCACTCACCAATAAACCGAACTTATTATTTATTAAGTATAATTGCTCGTCCGAGCAATTCCAATTATGCTAAATAGTTGAAAAAACAGATGACGAGAGAACGTTAGGGACGAACACTTAATCGCGTAAAATGAGCGACGAGAATAAGTGGCGTGCGTTCTACTTGACAACGGTCAACTGTCTGCCGGCGCGTGAGTCAGTCTCGCGTTCAGTCTTATTCCAATTCGAAAAAAACACGTAGCTACTTCACACAGCGCGCGCACTCGGTCAACAATAATGTTGCCTTTATAAAATATGCTAAGTTTTAAATTGGAGAATAAATAATAATTTGATTAATAAATAGTGCTTGTAAATATTCTAGTGATTTATTTAATTTAATTATTAATGTACAACGTTACAATACCCCCCGCTCCACGGAAAGGGTTTTACCTAATAAAACCCGCCTTGTAAGAAAGGGCTGCAATGAGCATTCACGTCTACTCATCAACATTCATCTAACTATCATACTTAACCATTCAAAATTAACCTATCACAGAAACGGCGACGATAAAACCACAAAATCGACGCACTCTTGCACAAATAAGTCATCCGTGATATATTGCACGTATGACTTATGCTCATTACAAGATGACAAAACTACGGTAAGGTAAAACGCTGAAATATCACAAAAATTAAAACAAGGGTTACCTATATACGAATATTTTTAACCAACTTCAAGTCCTTAATATGCCACACACCCAAGTCTTTACCAGCCATATCCTCTAAGACGTAAACGAGAGGAGAACGCTTTTCCGAAATACGACATTTCATGAATTTGGGCGCTAACTTTTTGCTAAAGTACTTGTCCTTGTCGCTTAGGAAATAGGTCCGTTTATAAACAAGGTCGCCTACCTCAAATTCGGCCTGTTTTCGTCGCAGATTGTAATGCGCAGTATTCCTTACATGTGCCTGCCATAATGAAGCTTGCACATCATTAAATACGGTGGAAAGGCAACCAAGGTTTTCGGCATAAATATCCCGTGGTAAAAACAATACTTCATCGCCTAGGTCAGTATCGGTGTAGTGGGATCCGCACAAAACAAGCTCTCTACCATAGACGAGAAAGGAGGGAGTGTAACCAGTTGCCTCGTTAACTGAGTTATTAATCGCGAATTGTACCTTGGGAATAAAAGTGTCCCAGGTTCTGTGATCATTCTCAACAAAGGCAGATAGGCTAGTTACAATTGTCTTGTTATAGCGCTCCACAGTATTAATTTGCGGCGTATACCGAGGTGTGAAATAAATGTTAGGGATGTTATATTTTTTAAACAAGGCTTCAGTGTTGGAACTGATAAATTGGCTACCGTTATCGAGAAAAATAGTTTGCGGTACTCCGTGAAATAAAAATATCGATTCTTCTAAAATTTTTATGACTGCATCTGAAGTCGCGCGACGTAAGGGAAAAATATGACAGAATTTAGAGAAACAACAGGTAACGACCAGAATGTAACTATTTTGCTTTCGGGAAACCGGGAGAGGTCCTACAAAATCAATTGAGATCATTTGGAACGGTCGGGAACATTGTTTCGGTCGACCCATTTCTCCCAATGTAGTGTGATTTTGTGCCTTATAAGATAAGCAAACGGAACAAGAGCTTACAAACTTCACGACATCTTGGTGCATTCCTGGCCAGTAGTACGTTAAAGATAGCCTACAGTAGGTCTTAAAAATTCTGAAATGTCCAGCAGTTGGTTCAGAGTGATTTTCTGCTATTATTTTATCACGGTACTCGATAGGCACAACTTCTTTCCATTCGAACTCAGCTAAAAGTTGTGTTTTATTTTTAGATAAACGAAAAAGGGAATTATTTTTTATATTAAAATTTGGAAAAGTTACGGGGGAATTTAAACAACCGTTATAAATTTTCTTGTACCAATCATCTTTTGTATTTAATATAGAATTAGAGAGTGAGATTGCGGCAATAGGAACTGCCCGAGAGAGAGCATCAGGTATAACGTTATCTACTCCGCGACGATGTTTAATTTCGAAATTAAATGAGGACAAACGTACACCCCAACGTGCTAATCTCCCAGATGGGTTTTCTAACGATAGAAACCACTTTAACGCAGAATGGTCAGTATAAACTATAAATTTCTGGCCGTTCTCTAAGTAACACCGCCAGTGTTCGAGAGCAGTCAGCACAGCGAGTGTCTCTCTCTCTCCGTGATGCTGTAGTTTCTTTCGGCACCAGTGAGAGATCTACTCATGTAGGCTATAGGGTGCTCCTTTCCATTTAGTGTCTGCGTCAACATTGCGCCCACTCCGTAATTGCTAGCGTCCGTATGGACTTCGAATGGCTCTAAATAATTTGGACAAGAAAGGACCGGTGCAGAAACTAAACATTCTTTCAAAGCATTGAATGCGGTATCAGCTTCCTGTGTCCAAGTAAAAGGAGGTGCTTTTTTACTGTTAGAAGTCAGCTTATTGAGAGGTCCTGCGACTGTGCTAAAATTCGGAACGAAACGACGATACCAGGTTGCAGTACCGAGAAAGCGTTTCAGTTCCTTTTTATTGGTAGGAGTCGGGAAATTTAAAATCGCTTCTACTTTTTCGGGATCTGTTCGTAATCCATGAGCATCTACCACATAACCGAGGTATTTGAGCTGGCTTCTAAAAAAACAACATTTTTCAAAATTCACAGTTAAATTTGCTTCTTGTAATTTATTTAATACACGCAACAAACGAGATACATGTTCCTCGAACGTGGAACTAATAATAATAATATCGTCTAAGAAAGCAAAAGTTTTAGACTCCATATCTCCGAACAACAAATCAACCAAACGCTGTTGAGTAGCAGGAGCGTTGGTTAGGCCAAAAGCAGTGGTCTTAAAATGAAACGTGCCCCGACCAGGTACGTAAAATGCCGTCTTATTACGGTCTTCGGGAGCAATTGGAATCTGCCAAAATGCTTTAGATAAATCTATGCTAGTTAAATATTTTGCATCCCGGAGATCATCTAAAATTTCTAAAACGTAAGGAAGATTATAGGCGTCTTTCTTAGTAACGGAATTCAGCTTTCTACTATCAAGACAAAACCTAGGTTGTCCGTTCTTTTTGTTAACTAAAAGTACTGGGGACGACCAAGCACTTTCACATGGTTCGATAACATCGAGAGACAACATTTCGTCTACTTGTTCAGTCAGAATCCGTTGTTTTTCGGGAGACATCCTATAATAGCGCTGTCGTATTGGTTGCGCATCGCCAGTATCTATACGATGCGAAATTACATTAGTTCTACCTAAACCCTTTTTTTCGGTAGATATAGATTCAAACTGAGCTCTAACATTATCGGCAATAGATTTTTGGGAATCTAATAAGTTGTCGTAAGAGTGTATACGAGTTTCATCAGTATTGACCTTTATTTCGGAAATAGAATTATGTGACATTTGAATGCAGTTAACAAACTTTGGACAGATCCTGAAAAGTCGCCAGAAATCTACACCTAAAATAATGGAGGTTTCAACTTCGGGGACGACATAAGCTTTAATAATATGGAATTGGTCTTCAAACGTGACGGGTAAATTTACATATCCAATAGGTTTTAATGCTTGACCACCGGCAGCAATCATATTAATGCTTTCGTTCTGGTGCAAAGTGCAATCGATGAAACATCTGTGACTATTATTGCCTAAGATCGTTACTGCAGCGCCAGAATCCAGTAAACCGCAAGCGTCAATATCATTAATTTTAATATTAATATAAGGTCTAGAATCATTGAAAGGTTTAGATTGCAGAATTGTAGCTATTTTGTAAGTAGACGTAAAAGTTTTAATGAATTTAAGCCAAGCTTGCCAATCGCCATCATCAAAACTACTACAATTCTGCAGTTTTAGTTTTTTGAACTGTTTTTATTTTTAATGCAATTGGGGCAATCAGGAGACTTGACATCTTTCAATCCGCATTTAAAACAGAAAACATCACGTGGTGCTGGACATTGACGGATGTGGTGTGTATTAACTTTACATCTATAACAATAAGGTTGATTTTTGTTTACTTCCACTGAATGTACATAGTTATTTTGCTTATTATACTGATTTTGCTTATTATACTGATGATTTCTATTGTAATTATGAGATTTATTAAAATTAAAATTATTATGGTTTGAAAAATTCTGTTTATTATTATCATTACTACTAAATTTATTTTTACTAGACTCCCCCCTAGCATAAGCAAATTCAGGTGCAACCGTTTCTGAAGTTACTTTAGGTGGTTCTTGAAAACGTGAGAGGCGTGCCTGAATATTTTCATAATTTCGGCATAATGACCGCAAGGAATCAATAGAGTCAATATTGGGTGCTGAAGCAAGGGTGCTGGCATAACAAGGCCTGACATTGTGAAGAAGAATCTCGAGCCGATCCGCTTCAGGTAAGGGCTTGGATAAGCGAGAGAGCATTCCGTCCATAATTGACAAAAAAATTGTGATATTTTCACGTTCTCCCTGTGTGCGGGAGCGGATTTCTGAGATAAGCCTATAATCATAATCAGCCTGATCAAAGTCCGCCTTCAATAGGGCTGCTAAATCTGGCCAAGAATTAACCTTATCCTTTACGGAACGGTACCAATGAAGAGCATCGTCCTGGAATATTTCTAAGGCATAATTTAATATTTTAGGTGCTGGTATATTATGGGCTTCAATAAACTCATCTACACGCTGTATAAAAGAACGCACGCAAGTTTTGCCATCGAATTTAAGTTTCTTAATATCAGCAGAACCCCTATCGCAAGTCACCGAAATAACATTTTGCAACTCGGAAACTGGTGTAGTGCTAGAGTAGTCACCAGTGGATGCGGTATTAGAGGAACCTGGTACTGACTTTCCGGCTTGAATAACCGAGATTTTCTTTGAAAAGTTAAGGTAACTTCTTTGAACGTCTTCAAATAAATTTTTGTGTTCGTCGCTAGCCGTTATCCTAGCAAGCCGATTATGTAAGTGATTCAACATATTTTGAGTTCTCATTAATGTAGGAATACTAGGTTCAGGTACGTCGAGATTAGTCTGAACTTTAGTGAGTACTTCTAAACAACCTTTGAGATCCTGCCTGACATCGATCGGAGACTCGAGTATGTGTTCAGATGGAAGATCTGGTGCCAACTTTACGATTTGTTTGCGTAACTCCTCGACAGAAGACGCGGCAGTAGCACCTCTTATCCTAACTTCATATTCGAGCTCCGACTTTTGAAGTGAAAGATATTTAACAGGCAGCATTGTCAAAGAGCGAGAACAACAGTCGACCAGAATGATGAGTGGTGATAAGCGACAATAACAACAAAAAAAACAGAAGCAACAAAAAAAAATGTTTTGCAAACAAAAAAAAACAAAAAAACGCAACAAAAAAATAATTGATTCAAAATATCAGTGTCGATACCACGAAAAATATGTTGCAAATAACACTAATATTTAATAGTGAACTTGGAATGAAAAAAGAATAAAAAACGCAACAACTTAATCGTGCCGTCTACACTGTTCTCCGTACTGTTACAATCAATTTCAATAAGTAATTGGTTCTTCCCTTTTTTTTCTTTTTTTTTTTTTTAAGTAATAAATATATAATTGAATAAAAAGCAAAACAAAAAAAAAACAAACAAAAACCAAAAATACAAAAAAAAACAAGCCACAAACAAACACAAAACACAAAGAAAACAGATATTGAGTTGCACTAAGCGATTTACTACCACGTTATGGCGCCAGTGTACCGTTAGCCTGGGTCCTGTCTACCTGCCTGCCTAATAGTTGTGGAAGAGGAGGTACGAAATGAGAACACCAGACTAAGGTCATGTAACAATTTATTCCGGCCGGCTCAGTCGGCTCACAAAATTTAAGTGCGGATAAAAAAATATTTGAGCGTGGGTACTTAATGGAACTCAAATTGATCGCTAGTACATTTATCAAGATCTGCTTTGTTGTGCGATGTACTGCCCTGATGCGCGCCGGGGAAGAGCCCGAGAGTCGGCCGGGGGACGGTTGTGGCGTTGGCCGCAACAGCAGCAACGGCGGCACGGCAACTCAGCAACAGGCCCAAAGCGGTGCACGAAGCGAGCGGGACGGAAGTGCAGTGCGGAAGTGCAGTGCAGGAAATTAAGCAAGCCCCAACTTTGTTCCCTGGAATTCACCAACGACGAACGCGTTAGGAAACCGTCCAGCGTTTCTGGTGAGCAGTCACGGCAAACAGGCACAGTACTATTAATATAGTGTTGCCGTGGCTGTTCACAATCAGATACGGAGAGAAAATACAATTAATGGCTATCAAAATTTATAACTTTTTACCAAATTTATTTATTTATTTTTATTTATTCATAAGGTACACCAACAGCATAACATATAATAAAATTTACAAGTAAAATTGTTACGGTACTTTTCTTATATGTATACCTATTATAGGCGTACACAACTTTGGTAAGAAAAGGAGTAAACAATTGTAATGAGTTCCCGAATACAATGAGATTAAATTAAATAACAATCATAATTAAAAATAAGAATTAAAAATTAAACTAAGAATAAAAATTAAAGATTTATGAATACAACAATTTCAATAATAAGATTAAAATTAAAAATTAATAACAATAATTACAATGTGATGCAAAATAATAATAATAAATAGAAAAAGTCAAACATTTTACATTTATACTGAAAACTTATAGATTTAGGATTTAAATTGCACAAAAAGTCTATTTTTAAATGCATACAAATTATCATTAAAGATATCCAGCTCAGGTAGTTCAGCAGAAATGAAATTGTATTGAGATAGCATTCTAGAGATTGGGTGATGAAAGCCCATGTTTGAACGACACTTAGGAATGCTGAAGATTTTGGTAATACGGTGTCTTGGGTAATTATATGGTATCGATAAATTTATTTTATTGAGAATGAGAGCACAGGAAATTTTGCCATTTAGTACTTTATGCAGAAAAGTTAAGTCAGCAACAGAACGACGATTTCGCAAAGAGCACATGTTGAAGTGCTGCATTCTTTGCTCATATGGACGTCGATGCGATATGTATGGAGAAAAAAACGCAAGACTTCTTGTAAAGGCCCGTTGAATGCTTTCGAGACGTTGAGAACTGGCATTGTACACAGGGTTCCATGCAACACAAGCAAATTCAAGATGTGAACGAACAAGGCTATTGTATAAAATTAGTTTACTAGAAGCTTTGCAGTTGCGAGTGTTCCTTTTAATAAAGCCTAGAATACGAGAGGCTTTACTAGTAATGTAGCTAACGTGAGAATCAAATTTAAGTTTGCTGTCGATGAGAACTCCAAGATCACGAACCTCACTAACCTTGGCTAGTAACCTACCATCCAACTGATATGATGTCTCGACGTGTTTAATTTTTCTCGTAAATGATATATGAAAACATTTAGAATAGTTTAAGACCATTGAATTAGAAAAGCACCAGTTGCTTACTTTATTTAAATCTGATTGTAGTAAGTGCACGTCATGTGGACTATTAATGGTTCTGTAAATCTTGAAATCATCGGCGAAAAGTGAAATTTGGCTATGTTCTACCTGCGAGACAATGTCATTTATGAACACCAAGAATAAGATAGGGCCTAAGTGGGAACCCTGTGGGACGCCGCTCTTTGCATAGTACGTAGTAGATTCACATCCATTAACTACAACAGCTTGTGGTCTATCATTAAGATACGTTCTAAACCAATTCAATAGAATGCCCCTTACACCGTATGATTTTAGTTTGGACAGTAAGATGCTATGGTTGACTTTGTCGAAT
Organism: Stenoptilia bipunctidactyla; assembly: GCA_944452665.1. Taxonomy (NCBI): domain Eukaryota; kingdom Metazoa; phylum Arthropoda; class Insecta; order Lepidoptera; family Pterophoridae; genus Stenoptilia; species Stenoptilia bipunctidactyla. The sequence continues at coordinate 26,042,161 of OX101735.1, forward strand.
GCACTTGACATATCAGTGTAGATAGCATCCACCTGGCCCCCTCTATCAAGTTCAGCAGCAATTTCAGACACAAAAGGAACAAGATTACTCTCTACAGACCGGCCAGTTCTAAATCCATGTTGGAAGTCGCATAGTGATATATTGACATGTTGATACAAAAATGGATATACTAAGGATTCAAATAGCTTGGCTAAACAGGATAATATAGCTATAGGTCTGTAATTTTTAATGTCGGCTTGATCGCCCTTTTTGAAGACAGGTGCGATACGAGTTTTTTTCCATTCTTCTGGGAAAATGCCAGTTTTTATGAATGATTTCAAAACTTTGCCATTGAATAATTTTAAACATACAATTCATGTGTGGTTAGTCGAAAAGTATTTTTATAAATGAATATTTCCAATACAAACATAATGAGAAGAATAATTTTGTAATGTAATGTTAAAATATATATATATCTTAAATTACCTATTTTAAAATTTTATGACTTAAATTATGACATAGTAAATCAATAACTGTATTCAATTATCCTTAATAAAGGTATATGTTGTGTTGTATGTATTTTAAAATGTAATTTAATATTCAACATTTAACTAAAATAATGGTCCACAACTTTTAATGTTAGTAATACTTCAATCTATATTTGAACGTCGAAATGGAAAAATCTCTCACATAAAATATATTTCATTTCATTTTAAATTAAGCTAAAAGATAATTTTATGTTTCTTAAAAAAAAGTGAGGGTAAAATGATAATACGCTAACGGTCAAAATTAACCAAGTACCTAGTTGAAGTAAATGAATAATAAGGTACACAAGGATAGGCAAAAGCATAATTAGGCGATAATTAGGTACAATTAAAATGCGAACGAGACTATTCAAGCACAGAAAATACTTTATCACCACTTACCCAGTCTGGGGACGAATTGCACTCACCAATAAACCGAACTTATTATTTATTAAGTATAATTGCTCGTCCGAGCAATTCCAATTATGCTAAATAGTTGAAAAAACAGATGACGAGAGAACGTTAGGGACGAACACTTAATCGCGTAAAATGAGCGACGAGAATAAGCGGCGTGCGTTCTACTTGACAACGGTCAACTGTCTGCCGGCGCGTGAGTCAGTCTCGCGTTCAGTCTTATTCCAATTCGAAAAAAACACGTAGCTACTTCACACAGCGCGCGCACTCGGTCAACAATAATGTTGCCTTTATAAAATATGCTAAGTTTTAAATTGGAGAATAAATAATAATTTGATTAATAAATAGTGCTTGTAAATATTCTAGTGATTTATTTAATTTAATTATTAATGTACAACGTTACAGTAGGTTTACTTTAAAAACAGACCACAAACCTTTAACTTACATTTTTGGGAATAAGGTAGGTATTCCAGTTATGGCTGCATCGCGACTACAACGGTGGGCTATTTTATTGTCCGGTTATACCTACGACATTGAATACGTGTCTTCTTCGAAAAACTGCGCAGACGCTTTGTCGAGACTGCCCCAAAAAGTGACGCACACAAAAGATAGCAAGACAGATGACGTTACATATTTAAATTTTGTTGAAATTTTTTTACCTATCACTAATATTGATATTAACAAAGCGACAGCGTTAGACAGCACATTAAGCAGAGTCCTTGGTTATATTCAGTCAGGTTGGCCACCATTTTGTAGAGAAGATTTCTTAAAACCGTTTTTTCAACGGCGTAATGAATTATTATATAGATCGTGGCTGTATTATGTGGGGATACAGAATAGTTGTGCCTTTACCATTACGGGATAGCATTCTAAAACAGTTACATGTCAGTCATATGGGCATTGTAAAGACTAAGTCATTAGCTCGTAGCTACGTTTGGTGGCCTAATATAGATGCGGACGCGGAGGCGGTCTGCCAGCAGTGCGAGACGTGCGCGGCGGAAGCGCCGGCGCCACCACGGGCGCCCCCGCAGCCCTGGCCTTATATTGTTGAACCGTGGAGTAGGATACATATAGACTTTCTCGGTCCCTACCAGGGACAAACGTTTTTGGTATTAATAGATTCCAGTTCAAAGTGGTTGGAAATTTACGAAATGGCACGAACCAATGCGTCGGCGGTCATTAAAACACTGAGGGCTACGTTTGCGCGATTCGGTTTACCGAAAGAAATAGTTTCTGACCAGGGACCGCCCTTCACGAGCACTGAATTCAAACGGTTTCTAGAATTAAATGGTGTATTACAGTCATTTTCACCAATATACCACCCGGCGTCAAACGGAGCGGCCGAAAACGCAGTCAAAATATGTAAGCGGGCTATAAAAAAAGCGACTAGGGACTCCATCGACATCGACACAGCTTTGCAAACGTTTTTGCTAACTTATAGGAACACCGTCCATAGCACGACCGGCGAGAGTCCAGCTATGTTACTGCAAAGACGTCCCCTGAGATCCCGGTTGGACCTGCTGCGCAGTAGGGACGCGCTCGAGGCGAGCGTGGCGCGCGAGCAGCAGCGGCAGGTGCGCGCGGCGGGCGGCACGCCGCGCTCGCTCGCCGCCGGGGACGCCGTGTGGGCGCGGGCCTACGCCGACAAACAAAAATGGGTCAAGGGCACGGTCGTCAGTAACGTCGGGGCGCGCACGTACCTAGTGGATAGCGGTCACGGGAAGTATTTACCTAGACATGTAGACCAATTAAGGCGCAGGTTCCGGCTTTCGAACTGCATGGTTCCGTCGTCGGACTCGGAGGAGGGGCCGCGGAGTGTGGACGCCGTCCCGCGACAACAGTCAGGCGAGAGAAACGTGTGTGAGGAAGAGGGCAATGATATAGCAGGGGAGGATATGGATAATTTACGTAACAGCCGCACAGTCCCTATTGCCGAGCTATCAGAGCCGCAACCGTGTTCACAAACGGTATCGCCTCCGCCGTCACCGCAATCGCCCCAGGTCCGTGAGAAACGTTTACGGAAACCACCCCAAAGGCTCGGATTTGAATTTGATTAAAGAATGTTAAAATGTAAAATCAGTTGTTTGTAAATAGGTATATAATAGTGGGATAATAGTTAAGTAGGTACCTAAGTTAGTTGTAAGTTTTTTTTTAAAGTGTATTATTTAATTAAGTAGTTGTAAGTTTTTTTTTTGGAATATATAAACTGTAAATGTAGCTGTTAGATTAAGGGTGGAGGTGTAATGTAGGTACTTGTTATATTCATTTTAGAAGGTAGTCTTTTTAATCTGTGTCTTTTTCTCTCGGATTACAACTTCTCGAAGCAATACGTGTATAATTTATCTCCTGCTTATTAAGAACCAGATAGGTATTTTTCATGTATAGTTTTTTTTTTTCTACTCGATTTAACATGAGTCTGAGTGATTTTTAAACGGATTTTATACCTTAATTATATTTTGCGTCTAAACTGAATTTTGGTGCCACTTTAGACGGCGTGGTAATTCATAGTCCATCTATTATTTCATCTCCATTAGTCCATCTATTATTTGGTCTTTTACTTTATCACAGTTATAAATGAAAATTGCAAAATTGACCTACATTAAAAATAACAAAATACTAAAAATACTTCCCAAAAATATGACAAAGCTCAATATTTTCATAGTCACAACCCATAAAAACTAAAATCCACATAATATTTTCACATGCAGTTATCAAATACAAACAATAAAAGAAAATGAATAGAGCCCCGTTAGCGACTTAACTGCGGGCACAAAAAGATGCAAACTAAATTAAAAGTGTCGATGGCAGCTCGGAGTCAAAGCCAATCGGAGGCCGCTGTCAGTCGCAGTCCACGGCCGCCTAACTCGATCGCAGCTATTGCTGAATATTTGCGGGCGTTTTGCCTTTTACGTTTTTCATTGTTAGAATATGAGTACGTTCACACGAAACCGTGGGTAGGATTGTTTTGAAATTTGTCCAAAAAATATTTGAAAATGTTAGGTGAGCCATAACTATTGTTTGTTATGCGGCTTTTACACACACTTTGTTGTCGGAGGTAGCGACAATATTTAGTGTGTAAAAGCCGTAATACTAATAGCGAGGCGTAGCCGCGTCTGCACTCATCCCTAAAGAAGGACTCTGTTGTGCGTATAAATAATAAGCTCTCAACTCCAAAGGCTATATATTGAGTCGGCAAATTGCGTATGTTTAGCATTAATTAAGACCGCTCTTGAGCCACTAGAAAAACTAGTCGGTCACCTCCGACAATATCGTGTGATTAAAGGTAACCTATCTATCTTTCGAAACTTTTTGTTCGAATTACAAAACTCCGAAAATGGGTAAACAAAATTTTGGATCCCTGATGTATTTTATTACATAATATTGTAAAAAATAAACTAATTTCACGTAGATTTTATATTCTATAACAATAAATAGCCAATTATCAATATCTTTTTTTCTTTTTACAAGTAACAATAATTTTCTTTTCTCAATGTATAAAGTATCAGCCTTCTTGTATTTGGTAGTCATTAACTTATTTGTTGACCCCTTAACTACGTAGTTTTATTGGATCGACCCTTGCGTGTTATTGACCAGAAGCGTGAAGGTAGAGGAGGCCCTGTAACAAAGCGCAGACATCGGGTGAGTCGAAGCGGCCGGGGCTGGTCGTCAATGCTGTGAAGGTGATCACCCCGCAGCACTCCCGCAGCACTGCCGCAGCACTCCCGCAGCACCATCGCAGCGCCGGAGACGTTTTTAAATTGTGACCATGCAAAATAATGATCTAAAATAACTTTTAGTTAATATAATTAAAACTTTTAACACAGTTAAATAAACTTAATTTACTCCAAATAAATGCCTTATTTATTACATTCCGACAGAAACGGAATGTATGAGGTGTGGGAAAAAAGAGATGTAGGAATTAATTTATGGAATTTGTCTTGTTTTAATGTAGGAAATGTTTTATTGCGAAAATAAAACGTCTTATATTAAAATATTTATCAATATTTTAAGATTTCAAAACGTATAGAATTTGAAAAAAAGGATATTTGATAATCAACGAATGCAGAGCGTTAAAAAAACCGACTTCACGTCAAAATTTTGGCCTACTCCACGTAAACATTCTCTGGATAAAAACTTTGAAATTTTCAATGAAGTACTCAACCAACTTCGATGAAATTTATATGGAACCAACTATGAAGTACCCTCTATCATATGAAACAAGAATTTTCAAAATCGATTCAAATTGTCCGAAATATTGTGTAACAAAGACCCAAAAAAAAAACGAACAGACGAATTGAGAACCTCCTCCTGTTTTGGAAGTCGGTTGAAAATAGGATTATCAGCTATATGTCATGGAGAATAAAATAAACGTTTTCGTGATAATGAAATTCGTACTACAACAATTCGGTATAACCATAGGAAACCTTTATTTCCTGATATCTCGATATCGATGTGACCGCCGCGTCTGAAGCCACGAGATTAAATGCAGTAATAAAGCTACTAATAAATACATTTATTATAATGAATGAACGATGTAAGCGTTAATCATTTGTTAGTTACTTTGATTAATTACACTTTTATGCTATCATCAGCTTCTAAATAAATTAGTAAGACAATGAAGTAAAGCAAGATTGATCGCCCAACGTCTGTCCTTTCAGGGAAGAATTAGTCGCTGGGCTTTTGCTAATTGGATTAAATGAACTTCAGTCACATTTTTCAACAGTTTAATGTATTATTAAATTATTAAAATTCTTTTGCTTTTTTTTAATCTAAAACATTATATTTTACCTAGGATTAAAGTAAGAGTTACTCATAACCTGTATGATAAATACACTTTAAAAATACATAGTATAGGGTAATGTAAGTAAAGGGTAATTAATTTTATATAAGAAATACTGAAAATTTATTTCAATTAACATATAAACATCCACGACTTGATAACAAATAACTGTACTCGTATATTCATGACACGAAAATGGTTGATATACTTACGAGAACGTTACTTACCATTACAAAATTAAGACCAGCAGATAATTGTGGGATATAGCACTACGCCAATTAGCGCTTAAGTTAGAGCATTGCTTTTCCTCCAAATTATTTATACACTCGAGGTCTATGTTATGACAACACACATAATGAGGGCAGTCCTTCGTGGGCAGTTTCCTCTGTGTATAGTATTTGATATAGCAGGTTCTGCAACGATTAACGCGTTTGGTACATAAATCGATGACCAGTACGACTACCGATAATTAATTTCGCACGACGACTTCCGTGTTTCGGAGGGCAGGTTAAGCAGTTGTTCTTATGGGCCATTTATACAGTAGGCGTATGAAAAAAGCGATGTTGATGCCTTATTAATGGCTATTATATCCCATCTTCAATTTCACATTACTTGAATATTACATTTATGCTTGGTGGTAGGATCCCTTCTGGGTCCGCCTGGCTAGCGACCACCCTTTATATAAAGTCTGCCGCCAAATGTTACCGCTCCGGCGGTAATGTGTTCCGGCAATATTGTATAAAGAGCCAGTTCCTTCCTAAACCCTTGTGCTTACATCTTCGAACTCATCGTCACTTACCATCAGGTGAGATTGAGGTCAAACGCGAGTTTAGTCACTTATAAAAAAAAAAAAAAAGATTACATATTCAAGTTTAAGGGCATTTCACATAATTAACTCATGATATTATCTAATAGGCCGCTTATTTACAGGTTTCGAAAAGCAAACAAGGTCGGTATGGAATATCGATCTTACCTTAGACCAAAATCCATTAAGTGACGTAAGAGCGCGTTTCAACTATCCGTCCTGCACTCACTCTGCGCCCTCCCTGCGCCCACTCAACACCCGCCTCGCGAGTCGCGCCCGCCACACGCAATTTGAAATCTATTGATTTGTTAAATAGGATTCAAATTATAAACATTACAAATTGCAACGTGAGTAAGACACGTATAGGTGCGTGTTAGACGTAAACGCACCAATTTTGGTCCTAGTCACGTTTTGACTTTGTTACATAAAACAGACTTGATTATGTCCGTGGTCCAAAATGCCATCGATCAACAAGTAGACCCAGTGCTTTTTGCCTGATCTCATCAGATCCTTTTACAAATTCTCAAAAAATATCGTATATGAGATAAAAATTTAAGTCATCAATTTATCATATTCCTTATTCAAACATTTTGACGGCTAAGTCAACATTTGTTGTTATTATAAAATTAATGACTTGTTTTTTTATAAGAGATCACTTCGATATCGATACAATCATCTAATCTGTTCTTAAAAAACAAGGATAAATATTTGTTTATTGTATGTATCTTAACTGGCCCGGGGCTTCTTATAACGAGCTTTAATTGAAATGTTGCCTTGAAAAAGTTTTCATTGACCCTGATTCAGGTCAGCGGATACTCCACAAGGTGTTTCAGTATGTACCAGACAAAATTAAAGTAAATTGAAGTACTTCAATATATCCATAAGTAAGGTAAAATTTTTACTTCTTTCATTTAGTAAATAATGACTTCGTTCTGTAAAAAGTTATTAGATTGTGGCAGTTCAATAGACAAAAAAGAAATAATTGTACTTCAGAATGATACTATAACTTATTGATCAACAAACAATAATAATAATAATTTATTTATTCATCAAAAATAATGTAGAATACAACATAAAATACAAAGAAAACTCATAAATTATTTGTATATACAAAAAGGATGCACTGAAATCTATAATAGGTCAAGCCTGAGCTATGAATAACAGAAATACACAAAAATAATTGACAAAATATAAAATAAAGCGACACATTGAGAATCTCATAACATTACAAATTCTTACAAACTAGGATCATAAACATTTCTGCTCCTACATTTAATTTGTGTAAGTATTGATGAGAAGATCAATGTTGTCTTAGTATGTATCAGTGTAAAATTAAAGTAAATTTACGCTATGGGAGTTAAAAATTTTCTGTTTATTCATAATCAAGTTTAAGTAAAAAAGTTGTAATTGGTATAATTTTTTTCTACCAACACCATTTTAATGCTCATAATATTGATATTGTCTTTGAAATATTTGTATCTTTTTAAACTCTATATTATTTTCGATTACCTCGCACGTCAGCAAACAATGCTTATAGACTTCCAACGCAGAGACAGGCAATTTACAACTAGCTATACCAGAAGCATAGCTTCTTAAGATTAACACCGCAAACATTCAGCTGCACACCCTGGGATTTATTACTGGTCATAGCGAAAACAAGCCACGCTGGAAACAGCAGGGATTGTAGACTATTTCGAAAAGCGCTTATCGTTATGTACTGAAAGATGTATTGATTAAGTATTGGCCTACGATGTGAGTGGTTTGCGATCCAAGTCCCGATGGGACTAGTTTGGGAACCGCAGTTTTCGAAACTAGCTCGGCTGTTAGGATAGGATGCTTATGTACATACCTATACAGAGTTGATTTTAAGTCACCGGCCAATTTTTTTATACAATAAGTATAATTTATAGAAACGATTTTTTAGAGAAGTTTTTTTTTACAAGGAAATTAATTTATCCGCTAACATTTTAACCAAGACATGATCACTCTAAATTACCATTAAAATAAAGATGACTACGCGCTACTACACACATTTTGTAGTACTACGTCGTAGTATTATCAAGGAAATGTCGCGTCGTAGTAGCTATGTTCATCATAGCTATTTTCACATTTCTACTTTTTTGTACTGAGTGACGCTACGTTATAAAAACAAATATGCAGGTACGTTTATCGTATCAAAGAAACTAACAATTAAATCTAATTGTTGACGAAAAGTCAACCCTGTTTATTCGCAGCTTGTTTCACCAGACACGCTATTTTTTAGAATCCTTCATAGATTATTTGTTTTGTATAAAGATTTTTGCTGTTTTGTCATGGCGAGCAATGGATAATTGATTCTTATTGGACTATTATATGTTATGCTGTTGGTGTACCTTATGAATAAATAAATAAATAAATGAATATTATAATACCTTTTTTTATTTTTAAAGTAAGTAAATACGTTTAATAACTTTGCTGTGCCATACTGAAAAATATATGCCATGGTAATTTGAGAAAATTTGTGCATATACTGAGCAATCACATCGTATTTTGATGGATATAATGTCATTTGTTTCATATTTTTATAATTTTCATCTGTTTTAATCACATATCAAAGGTATAAATTCTCTCAAGCCGGGGAATGATGAATTGTATGAAATGAAAGGAATATCAATTACGTAATTTAATTTCTGATATATCTATATACCAACTGTTTGTTTGTCATATAATCGCCTACATTTCAGGATGAGACCGTCAGTTGAGATTTTTGAGGTGTCCTTAAAGATAGCAAAACTTCTTCAGTGAAAATAACAAAGTGCTATTCTGTTAAAATAAAACACGTTGTTTAAATTCCAATTGGTTTGGTGTTAACAAAAAGAAGCTGTAGATTCTGTATATCATAGTGGTCGAGATCTAATTATTGGCTTATTTTTACGACAAAAACAGCCCTATAGGCCTACAATACTAATTGAAAAATCCTCAATTCTGCCGGCAAATGTTACCACTTCGCTGGTGATGTGTTCCGGTAATATCATTATCCTCTTTTAAGCCCGTGGCTTTCATCGTTGACTTCATCTTTACTTGCCATCAGGCTCACCTGATGGCTCAATCTCAATTGAGGTCAGACACAAGCTTAATCTATAATAATAACAAATACTGTATGTTACCATATCACAATGTTATCCTCTGATTAACATTACTTTTACTCAACTTTTATCAACCGACTTCCAAAAGGAGGAGGTGTATGTTTTTTTGTGTCTTATTTACACGATTTTTTGGACAATTATGAATCGATTTTAAATATTCTAATGATAGAGGATACTTCAGAGGTGGTCCCATATAAATTTCATCGAAATCGGTTGAGTACTTCATGAAAAGTGCGGAGACAATAATAAATAGATAGGGTAAGTCAGGGTGATATATTTATTTGCCGTATTTTTTCAACCGACTTCCAAAACAGGAGGAGGTTCTCAATTCGAACAATCATGAATTGATTTTGAAAATTCTTATTACATACAATAGAAGATACTTCTTAGTTGGTCCTATATAAATTTCATCGAAATCGGTTCATTGAAAATTTTGAAATTTTGAAAAAATATGTACTACATTGGTTGAAAGTTCGCGGCCTGGCCATTAAAAAAAAAAATTTGTTATTTTTTCTGCCGTCATTTTGAACTGTCATTATTCAATTGTCAGCCCGCGAATTTTCAATTTGATATCTTCTTTAAATAAAACTTTACGAACAATATAAATACGTGTGTAGAACAAATTTTCACTAATGGAGAAATTTGAACAACGTGCTGTGATTAAATATTTGTTTAAAAAAAGATTAACACCAAAGGAGATCCATGATGACATGCAAACAACATTAGGGAAATCTGCCCCGTCTTATACCACTGTGGAAAAATGGGTTGCAGAATTTAAACGTGGACGAGAGAACATCGAAGATGACCCTCGCTCCGGCAGGCCAATGACGTCTACGACCGAAGAAAACATCAATAAAGTGTGTGATCTCATATTGAAAGACCGTAGATTGACTATCAGAGAAAATGCAGACACTAAAGGCATCTCATATGAACGAACGCAAAACATCATTGTCCATGAACTCGGCTTTTCTAAGGTTTCGGCTAGGTGGGTCCCCAGATTGCTTTCAGTAGAGCAAAAGCGAATTCGACTCACGATTTCTCGCGACTGTTTGGAGATGTTCGATCCACAAGGTTTTCTTGACAGATTTGTGACAATGGATGAAACCTGGGTTCACCACTATACCCCAGAATCAAAACAACAATCCAAACAATGGAAAAAATCAGGTGAACCAACTCCGAAAAAAGCAAAGGCAATTTTGTCGGCTGGCAAGGTGATGGCATCGGTTTTTTGGGATGCTAAGGGTGTCGTTATGGTGGACTACCTTCCAAAAGGCGAAACAATAAACTCTGCGTACTATAGCACCCTTCTGCGCCGTTTACGCGAAGAAATTAAACAGAAACGCCCAGGATTACTGAGAAAGAAAGTGTTGTTTCACCAGGACAACGCCCGAGTCCACACGTCTGTCGAGTCTATGGCTCAAATTCGTGATTGTGGTTTCGAATTGTTGCCACATCCAGCTTATTCTTCTGATTTGGCACCTTCGGACTTTCATCTGTTTCCAAACCTGAAAAAACACCTCGGTGGGCAGAAATTTTTAACGAATGAAGAGGTCGAAGCCGCTGTTAACCTGTATTTTGAAGACCTTGAGGAATCTTTTTTTAAAACAGGTATGGAAGCTCTGGAAAGTATCCACCCTCGTATGATTTCAGAGAATGTTTATATGGAGAATGTTTTTACTCAGCCAAAGTTTTGACGTGAAGTCAGTATTTTTAATGCTCTGCATTCGTTGATTATTTACGGTAGAATTTTATATAGTTATTACAAAAAGAAATTAAAATCTGTACTTTGTTATTAATCGTTTATTAATAAAATTTGGTTTTACAGACTTTGGTGACAATTTATCGAGTGACATTTTAGAAATTATTAAAAAAAATAAGTAAGTGGCCATCTTATCCAACCCGTCTGCCTAAGATGGCCATAGAAAAGCGTATAAGATGGCTTTTCCCTCTTTCTTTCTCCTTGCCTTGATTTTCTTTGTCTGCAGTGTTTTCTTTTGTTTTTTTTTTCAACATGTGTCATAATTATTTTCCAACGGAGTACAATTTCCATTCAAGACAATAAATACCCTGAATCCAATCTTCGATTTTTTCAGTTTCATAGCAGTTTTAACCACACCTTATACAATTATATTCGTAGTCTTCTCCAGCTGTATCGTCAGATCGTCACTATCCAAATGTATTTCACATTATTATTCAGAAGTTGCTTCGGCGTTCTTGTTATACAAAAAATAAAGTATGGCCATATAAGCCTTAGTGAATATATACCTTAACAGGCAAACAAAAGCACTGACACAGCAAAATAATTATTACGATTCAGATGTCATAATAACAACAAAACATCAAACTACAAGATAAAAGTAAAATTAATACAAAATCGATTATAAAATCACGTTCACAGCGTAGGAACTAACATATTCTAAAAATTTTAGGTTTAACATACATACTTACATAACGTCACGCCTGTATCCCCCATGGGATAGGCCATAAACGCTATCTGATGCCACGTTTGACAAATTTGGAGGTATGATAAAGATGGAGAGAGACTATTGTAGTGACAGGTGGTCAGCCTATCGCCCACAAAAACGACTTTAAGACCTCTTAACATGCCTTAGACATAAAACCAGTAATATAATTGCTTTTTATTTTTTTTCGGTACAACAATCGCGTCGCGTGTGATCTCTTACGGACGTCGAGCGCGTATTGTCGGCACATAGCGCCATATATAGGCAAAAATTGGATTTTTTTGACTGGGTGATATAGCCATCTTAAACGACTAGCCGTATCACCCTGAATCACCCTATGATTTTACTTGCAAAATAAATAAATAAACGCTTTTAAATGAATATGTTTTAATACTAAATTACTTACTATTCGTACTATTGTACGTAATCTAAAATTGAATTTGGTATACGTTTGCTATATTAACATGGGAATTACTAAATGATGTGATTGAAAAAGAATCGTCTAAATGGTTGCCAAATTATACGTTGAACAGATAAAATATTAAGGGATGACTGTAAAACAAGAATGACTTCAAAATCTTTTATCTGGCCACTTGCCGAACCGTTAGTCGTCGGTAACGGTTCGGCTAGTTTTCGGTAGTTAGTCGACTTTTAAAACAATTGAAGGATTTAATTCTACACAAATGTTTTATTTCCATTTAGAATAATTTTATGACAGCTACAATACTCAAATATTTTTGTAGTTTCAGCAATATAGTGGTAAACGTACGTACAGTCGTTTGAATAATTCTGAGTGCGTGTGTCGTCGCAACAACACTTTCTCTTGGATTCAAAAGAGTTTTATTTGTAGCTCTCGCACTTTTATTAGTCTATTTTTGTTATTTACTTTTCTTTTATCTTTGTTTTGTTTCGCAAAATGCTTGCTACTAAGATTAAGGTAGCCAGTTATCATAGCTTGATATGTGGTACTGACTTTTTATTGCAATTTTGATTCCTTATTCAATCATCGTCTCATAAAAACAAATTCCTATTTTGAAGAAATTTACCAATTTAAGCTTCGCAAAACAACAGTTGTAAAAGCAACGGCTATTGTGCGACTCCTAATGAACAAGAGAAAGCACGGCTGAACATGGGCCAGCCACGAATGTAACTATAAATATCGTCACTGAAGTTCCTATAGAGCAAAGATGTTTTCGCCACTAATACTTGTAAGTTTTGGCCACCAAGTGTTGACTTAAAATAGCTCACCTACCACCCTCAGATAAGCTTATTGTAAAAGGCAAGTGATGAAAAAGGGCCAACTCAGTGTCTTGGTGAGAACGCTTCAGGATTCGTCATAACAGCGACGACTCTTCATGTAAAACCAACCACTATCAATGTTCTGGATTTTAGCTATCGTGTTATCGCTTGCATAGTACTGTCAAAAAAAAAAACAAAATCGTAAAAAAGCTATGTTAATTTACTATTTAATGAAATACTAACTACTAAATAAATATCTTGTGTTTAATACCATTCATATATGTATCAAAATTAAATCACACTTAAGTTTATTTCTACCATAGTAAAAGTTAAGTTTAAGTTAGAATTCTGGCGTTGCTCAGATTGTACTTTTTCAGTGTAAATCATAAAATACTAATAACTTTTGTCAAATTGTTTGGTCATTCCGCCTAAAAGGCATGTTGCTAGCAAAATGCATACTAATAATAAATTGCCCGCACTGACACACAAACCGTGTGGCCCCAAAGTAAGTATTTATATAAGCCTGCTTTATATATCGTAGTATACAGAAGAGCTCGCCAGCTTATGGTGCGTACAGATTTGGACGCCTCTCGAGCACAAAATGAGCTGCAGTAGAGCGTCCTCTTGGCCTGCTCTAAGCTATCCTACATTTTCTGTTTTTTGGGTAACATCAAAAAATGCTCGATGTTCAATTTGGACGAGCGTTCGTGCGCACATTCTAATTGCGCGAGCACCGCTCGCGAGAACGAATTGCGCCTCTTGAGTGAGACTTGCTCCTGTGTGCGTGACGCTCATAGCCTGCTCGACGCAATCCGTGAATTGTCGGTTTTTTAGACAACATCAAAGGGACTCCATTGCAAATTGGATAATTACGAGAGCAACTTGAAAATGTGTTTTCTTTTTTTGATAAGTTATCGTAACGATTTTGATGTCAAATGAAAGCAACGGGTATAAAACCAATTCATCCATTTGAATCTTGTAAGTCAGTATACTCGTTTAGGAGATAATTTAAGAATTAATTTTTATCGTGAAATTGCAAACAACCAGAACTTTTAAAGTTTTTGTTTTATCATTTGTAAGCCTTCTCTTTATACAATTCTGTACGCCGCCAACGTCGCTACAGCTTTTTCCTTCAGAGTTTTTTCATGGGTACAATGATTAGCTTTTGCTCATAACTCCGTTGGCGATTAAACATTGTCTATCTAGTATCCATAGCATAAGTTCTTAAGAAAACTTTATTTGGCCTAGATAATGTGGTGTGAATGTTGGAAATATTTATTTATTTTTAATGTACCTAACCAGACACCCATTGATCGAGTCTTCCGTTCCCGTGGGAACTTTCCTTGGTGCACTCCTACCCTTACATCTCCCTAGGAATGTATGTTTCAGCTTCAGCTCTCTGCGCCTAGTAGTTATGGCTGTACGTTGTCTATCAGTCATTAAGGCGATTTTTAATTTAGGTATGTAGGTCTGACGAAGCTCTGATAAAAATGAGAGCTCGGAAGAGGTTTTCGGACTCTATACCTCGTGTGATCTATTAATTTTGAGAAGTGTCGCGGAGAGAGGTATTATCAAATGCAGAGCATTAAAAAACAGATTTCGCTAACATTTATTTATTTATTATTTTGATCTATCAAATAAAACAAGAATAATCAAAATCGATTCAAAATTGACCAATTGATCAAGTAACAAACATACAAATAATTTGATAACCTCTTCCTTTTGGAAGTCGGTTGAAAAGAACTTGTGCGGCGACAGACCGTGCTCGCGACGAAATACGGAAAAAACTTTCTTAGGATGCCCGTATTGAATGCTCAGCTCGTTCGCAATACACGTCCAAATACAGCGAGTGCAGGCATCGTTAGCTGAGTATTACATTACTAGTTCCATTACAGTAATCTGTACGCTACATTAGAAAAGAGTAATGTTCACGGTCCATACAGTCTCTGACCTGTCAAACTAGTTTTTTTTAGGGATGTGAATGTATAAAGATGATATTGCAATTGAAATGCTGCCTGTTTATATCTTCACTATTGGTGCAGACTTGATTTAATTCCTTAAATATCGGGATTTTCATTTCAAGTGGATGATACTGGTAGTCTATTGAGTAACTTGAGAGGGTGAGATAGTAAAATCCTTGCTCTAAGATAACTAAATTATTTGGAATCAACCTAACATGAGCTATTATTTGCACTATATGTTGTTTAATACATTTCGTGAGCTGTCAAAAATCTAACAGGTCAGCTATGAACATTACTCTTTCGCTTCTATATCTTTTCCGACTTGGACTCGAACTTAGGGCCCCTCATGCCACAGACAAACACTTGACCACTGCGCTATGGAGGCCGCCATGAAGGACAGACTTGAAAAGGAATCTACATTCATAATACATTGTGTTGTTTTTTCATTGCTAAGGTCCTAAAAATTATTAACAGATCTGAGGGAACCTAACAAAATTTTGAAGTGTAGAGCTTGTATTTAGCGTGTAGTAATTCGGCTAAAGTTCTATCATGAGTACACAAGTTCAATCTTACACGTCCTAACGGAACGTGGCTCTGGCTTGTGTGCATAAATTAGTGCACTCACTGCATGAGTGGCTGGCCTGATTCGAACCTTATATTGCTTCAGGATGCAAATGTTTGCATAACCTGAACGCGAAGCGATTTTGATTGCACTTTACTGTGTGAAAAATGCGAGCTTAATAGTACAATAAAGTATGCTGTCTTGTAAAAGCTGTAAACATGGAAATGCGTTGGTAAGAAAAATGCTGCTATTTTACTCAGCTTTACACAAGTTGAGCAGTTTTGGTGACAGAAATAGGGCGAACATACTATATTCTTAAGATTATGGAATTTGCATGTGTAGAAAGAAAACGCTTACATAATCGTCAAAAAATTTGTTACTTTGAACTAAATGACAATTAAAAACACCGATTTTTTTACATATATTATTCATGCTAAAAGTAGTATCAATATTTTCATTTAAACATGGATTTTTGAACAATCAAATCTTAGGATCTCTAGAATATGCCGTCTACCAATAATGTTAAATATTAACGAGTCGAAACCCCCCCTGGATAAGCGTGTCGTATAAGTCAACTAATCCGAGTGGCCCCCGCTAGGTGGTAGAACCCCTTCAGGGCCCGCCTGGCTGGCTACCACACTTCATATAAAAACCGCCGCTAAATATCGTAGCCCCATCTTATGAAGAGCCAAGTCTTTCCTTAACTTAATGCCATCTTCGACCCTTCTTCACTTACCTTCAGATGAGGTTGCGGTCAAACGCAGTCGCCAATATAAAAAATCAGAACAACACATGCTTGCAGCATGGCACATTACGGCCCGTTGCACCACTTTGTTTAAATATTAAGAGAGATATATCTCACGAAAATGTTTAAACTAATACCAGAAACGTACCCAGTCGAAGTAAAGTTCGGATAAAAAGTATGATTTATAAGAGAACCATTAAAATAAAATTCAACGTTGTGCAAATGCCGCAGCTGCTGTTCACAAATTGCGAGCGTCGTTTGCTGGCGAATCTCTTGTTTGCTCACGTCATTCGCCGGCAAATATTATAAACAAGTTATGTAATACTTCAGAAGATATTTTATGTATATGTTATCGGCAATCTGTATAATCTGGTATTCTATACAATACCTAGGTAATGCAGTACAGGTAATGTATGTAATCTTATTTATTTTATACTCAGCCTAGGCAATATATACAATACCAAATGCACAGCCAGTAATGTATGAAATAGCAAACGAAAATGTGAAAAAAATGAATATTATTGGGTACTAGGCGTAACTGGGTAGAAGTGTACTCTGATTTAATTTTAATCAATTCAATTTAATCGTTTTTTGCATTAAAAAATTATAAATAATTAGTAAATTAGATTTAAATTATTTGATAGAACATACATTATAGACCCTTTAGGGCATAGCGATTTAAAAGAAGAGAGAGGAGGACATTCTATTTCATTCTTAAAGTTCAATTAGCGTAAATTTTTTTGTAATTGTTTAGGATGCAATCATACCAAATTCATCATACCATTTCCGTACCTGAAGATGTTAACACATTTTGTCTAAAAGTTGCATTATGTTAACATGTGTATTTTTTTAATATTCCGCCAATACAATGTTACATAGAAGAATAAAAACATGCACATTACCGTAAATACTTTTAAAAGTTACAGAATCGGGCCCTAGGTGCGAAGAGGAGCGAAGCGACGAGAAACGATTAGATTAATGACAGTTATAAACTTTTCTAGCAGATAAAAACCAAAAATAAATTAAACATTATAGATGAAATCTAATCGTGTGACAGAATAAAGAGAATGTATGACAAAACTCAGTAATTGGTCGCTGTGTTCTTCTGTAAAAATGAAACTGAGTATACTATGGAACTTAAACATTTAATGTTGTCTATAGAACACTGAGTATTCTGTAAAATATAGATCAAGATCTATTTATTTTACACATTACCGGTAGAACGACAGGTACTCTATACAATCCCTAGGAATTTTATACATTACGGAGGTAAAGTATTGTAACATTGTGGATTGGGGGGAGTGTTCAGTTTGTGCCCGGAGTGAAGATTGCTTAAGTTGTAAGTAACCAGACACTCCTACCAAAACACAGGTCACAAAATAAAGATACTCTGAGCGTAAACACCCTAGACTCACCCTCGATCCTACTTATCCAAAATATAGCGGGGTAGGTCCTACTTAACAGGTCTTGTGATATAAAATAAAAGATGTTAATACTGATAAATATCACAGATTTTATTGTGTAATAGTTCAAGGCGAGTCCTGAGTATCTTTACACAGAGAGCGGTGAGAAAAAAGTTTAACTAGCTCAGGAGAGGGAGTTCACCATACTAAATCACCTCACCGTCTCTGTTATACATAAAAAGAACAATTTATATAGGTACTTTAAATTACCATGAAGCTAAATTAACAAAATAATTAATAAACTAAGGTTAGTGCTTAAGTCTACTTAAAACTAACCGCAAGGATTATCTTTTAAAACAATAATTAAAGAATATTCTATCTCTTAATGTCACTACGATAACTAATATCCAGTTTCAATATCCAATATCCAATATCAATATCCAATATCACCACAGGTACTTTCTTTCTTGATTTTATAGTTGTAAGTAGATAAAAGATTACCTTATAACTCCTCGGTCAACATTTTACTAAAGCAAATCTGCATGTTACCATGAGGATTTCATGCTCTTGTGTTAAATCATGTAACAAACAGCTTCAGCCACATTTAAAAACAATGAAAACTCCACCAGAGTTACTCCTGCAAAGCACCCTGGAAAGAATTATAAACTTGATTACCCGAGATGGTCAGATCTAGGTTATGTTTTTTTTATAGGCTTCAATTTGGAATAATTTAAGAAACGACAATTACCAACATTTGTGATGGAGCCTTAAAAAGATATCTAGCTGAATATTCGTTCAAACTAATAGGATTAACATCAGACGTGAAGATTTGACAATGTGACTTACCATATGGTTTCCAATATGGGCTAAAATTTATTTCTAACACAAACTGCGGCGACTACATATTATACGTATTTCACCTTATTAAATTTAAGGTTTTTTAAATGGGACGATCACAACATCTAGCCAGCAAAGCCGGCCCAAAAAAAAAAGATTTCACATCTTGACAGCAGCGGTGCGTTCCGTCCGTCTTGAAGAAAAAAAATAATGTTGCCAATCTCAAAATTCTAAGGTCGCGAGTTTTAATTTTTTATTACCCACAAAAACTACTACGTTACAATGCCCCCCCTCCAAAGAAAAGGGTCATGAAGTGAACCGATCGCCGTCCCGGCGTTGAAACAATCTACAACCAACCTAAACTGAGAAAAAAAACTAAGTTATAACACAACAATGAATCTAAGTAGATAGGTAGATACCTACAATCTGTGAAATATATCAGTAACAAAACAAAAAAATGTTACACCATGGCCAACATACCATAAGGTATAACTAAAACCCATCACCACAAAACAACAACTCAACAGCTGTTAAAAGAGAAAAAAAACTTGTAAGTAACAAAGTTTACAACCAACTATCAACAAAGTTGTATTAGAAAAATATATATAGGCATAACAGCCACTTAAGTAACAACAAACAGTTGTTAAAAAAACAATACCAAAATTACAACATTAAGTTTAGTAAGTAAACCTACTTACTAAAAAAATATAAATAAATATCCATCTTTCAGTTATCAATCCAAAAAAAAAAACCAACAGGCAGGTCAGATTTTATACAAACTACACATTCCTTACAAGACCGGCCATAGCATAAAGTCATTCAATGAGTCCTTGAGTTGTGTCAGTCTTATCACCATTCATTCACATTCATTCATCATCGGGTTGAACATACATCATCTTCTAGAGCGCTCTTTGCAAAATTAGTAACTAACATAACCATTCATTCCTTACATTCATCTCTTTCAGAATTACTGTCTTTGTGTTAACACAGCAAAATCTGTGCAACACTAAACAATAACAAAAACATACTACTTCAGTATAAAAGTTGTAAAGCCAACTTTACACCAGAACTAACAATGGACATCGAATTGAATTTGCCTTTAGCTATTACTTAAAAACAATATAACTTCAGTATAACTGACAGTTATAACAAAATATTGCCGAAACAACAAAAATGTGTCAGGTGAGTAATAGAGAAATACCACCTATATGACAACAAAATAACTGCAGATTGGACTCAATACTGACAGTAACCAAAATCTGTACCAAGTGAGTAGTAGAGAAATACCACTTGTACAACAAAAAATATATTTATCTGCAGATTTATCTGACAGATAAAAAATACACTAACATTTAGTGAAAAAAAAAATTTCACAAAAAGAAAATATATCTACCAAAATGGTTATATAAAAATGTATAAACACAAAAAAAATAAGGACTACCAATGGTGAAGTTTCAATAAAACACAAAACATATTAAACCTTTAGGTCCTTCACGTGCCACCTTGGATCAGTTAAACCATTAAATTTAATATTCCACCTGACAATATTTCTATCCCCAGAACACTCAACAATAGTCGGGGCCAGTGGTACCTGAACATCTGCACTGACAGATGGTACAGCTGAAGTGTCTATAGACAAATAAGGTTTTAATTTATCATTAAGAGACAAAATCTTCTTCTGCAACGCTGGGCTACTAGAAGACAACCTATTTATTCGCCAATACAAGTGACTGCATAAACCCTTGAACCGTGAACTCGAACTTTTATCACTGTCAAACAAATTGGATAGTTCAAGCAGCTTACTTTCAATCATTGGAAGCTCTTCCTCAACATCGACCTTGTTATCCAATACATATATGTCATCTGGCGAACATTCCTTAGACAAAACTCTAAGTTGCTTCCTCAGCCCTTCTACAGTTGTGCTTGGTGTCTCAGAACGAATAAGAACTTCATAAATGAGTTCTTCCTTATTTAAAGCATGAAAATTAATTGATTTTAAGTTCGCCATGGTGATATTTTAACAAGAAAACCTTAATAATATTAAATACTATGTTAGTATTATAATGAAATACAAAATATATCTGTAAATATCAGCTAATGTAAAAATATATGGTAACATCAATGTAAATTACCTGAAAAAAATTTGTTTACGTAACAAACAATAAAAACAGAACAGTATTTGACAATAAAATGTTCAATAAACAAAGTAAAGTGTGTTGTTGTACACAAATTAAATGAATTTTAATTTGGAACTGCAAAGTTGTAACATTGACAAAAAGAGATATATTATTTTCAATAAAACAACACACAAAAATGTAAATTGGACGCAATAACAATTATTACACCCTTAAACAATAAAAATTTAAAGATTGGGCGCCATTTGTAACGTTGTGGATTGGGGGGAGTGTTCAGTTTGTGCCCGGAGTGAAGATTGCTTAAGTTGTAAGTAACCAGACACTCCTACCAAAACACAGGTCACAAAATAAAGATACTCTGAGCGTAAACACCCTAGACTCACCCTCGATCCTACTTATCCAAAATATAGCGGGGTAGGTCCTACTTAACAGGTCTTGTGATATAAAATAAAAGATGTTAATACTGATAAATATCACAGATTTTATTGTGTAATAGTTCAAGGCGAGTCCTGAGTATCTTTACACAGAGAGCGGTGAGAAAAAAGTTTAACTAGCTCAGGAGAGGGAGTTCACCATACTAAATCACCTCACCGTCTCTGTTATACATAAAAAGAACAATTTATATAGGTACTTTAAATTACCATGAAGCTAAATTAACAAAATAATTAATAAACTAAGGTTAGTGCTTAAGTCTACTTAAAACTAACCGCAAGGATTATCTTTTAAAACAATAATTAAAGAATATTCTATCTCTTAATGTCACTACGATAACTAATATCCAGTTTCAATATCCAATATCCAATATCAATATCCAATATCACCACAGGTACTTTCTTTCTTGATTTTATAGTTGTAAGTAGATAAAAGATTACCTTATAACTCCTCGGTCAACATTTTACTAAAGCAAATCTGCATGTTACCATGAGGATTTCATGCTCTTGTGTTAAATCATGTAACAAACAGCTTCAGCCACATTTAAAAACAATGAAAACTCCACCAGAGTTACTCCTGCAAAGCACCCTGGAAAGAATTATAAACTTGATTACCCGAGATGGTCAGATCTAGGTTATGTTTTTTTTATAGGCTTCAATTTGGAATAATTTAAGAAACGACAATTACCAACATTTGTGATGGAGCCTTAAAAAGATATCTAGCTGAATATTCGTTCAAACTAATAGGATTAACATCAGACGTGAAGATTTGACAATGTGACTTACCATATGGTTTCCAATATGGGCTAAAATTTATTTCTAACACAAACTGCGGCGACTACATATTATACGTATTTCACCTTATTAAATTTAAGGTTTTTTAAATGGGACGATCACAACATCTAGCCAGCAAAGCCGGCCCAAAAAAAAAAGATTTCACATCTTGACAGCAGCGGTGCGTTCCGTCCGTCTTGAAGAAAAAAAATAATGTTGCCAATCTCAAAATTCTAAGGTCGCGAGTTTTAATTTTTTATTACCCACAAAAACTACTACGTTACAGTATTAAATGGATAATTATATAGATTATATTTCAAACATTGCCTGAACGTCCCAGGTCTTCTATACATTTCCTAGATATAGTATAAAATACGTCAATTATACAAATTGCCAGTAATATAAACAATTTCGTTACCTATTAATAGGGTTTTTTTTTTTCGTGCCTTTTTATTTGAATCAAATGGTAAGTTTATATTGTGCTGTTATGGATCAAAAGTTTATTTAATGTTTAGAAAATCCATAACGACTTCAAACAAGTTTATCATCAAGATCATCATGAACAGCCAGGAGTGTTTTGATAGATATGCTAATTCGATTGAAGACGGTATAAGGAGTGATGTTAAAACATTTTGATCATACGTGAATAGCCGTAAAAATAAACCAGGTTTCTTAATACCATGAGTCATGACCTAAGTAATTTAGTCCCTAATAATCCTGAAGGTATCTGTAATTTTATTAAAGCCTTGAAAAAACCTGATTGGTCAAACCGCCCAGACCTCAGTGAATAGCTAACGTTGAAAAACACTTAAAATAATGAGATATTGTCAAAAGAGCTGGTCTTGATCGAATCACACCTTTCTTTTTCAAAAACTGCACCAAAAGTATATTTACACCTATCACTTTGCTCTTTAATAAAAGTTTAAGAGAAGGAACAGTTCCAGCTATTTGGAAAATGGCTAATATTATAACTCCAATCAAAACAAAAACTCTTATTTTTCTATTTAAAACCTTAATAAGAAGCCAACTAGAGTATGGGTCTGTTATATGGAATCCGTTTTATTTTAAATACTTTGATAACTTAGAAACTGTACAACAAAATTCCTTCGCACCATCTGCTACAAATCCTGTCACACTAAAATATCATATGAACTATCTTTAAAAAAGATTTCACACATTTCCTTAACACAAAGAATAATATTAGCATATCAAGTATATCTACACAATATTTGTCATAACCAATTTGTGTACTTGACCCAATCAATAGAATAATGAAAACTCATTATGAAATGTTCTGCAATATTATTGATTTATTTAATTTAAAAAAGTGTGAATACAAAAGATGCCTGAATGCTCATTTTGTTAACAGTAGCTAAATTGTAGTACCTAAACTTTAAACAAATGTATTGCTTTTGTATTTTTTTCTGTCCAATTCTATGTTTGTTTTCTATTTTCCATTCGATTGTTTTTACTTATTAAATAACATATGTGGATAATGGTGCTGGTTATATAGTTACCACTGTTTTGTATTAATTTTTATATGATAAATCTATCACTCTATAATTGTTTTTTAACCCAAATAAAATAAAATAAAAATAAAATAAAGCCTGTAGACGTCCACTGCTGGACATAGGCCTCCCCAAAGTTCTCTAAGTCGCCCACTTCCAGCGTTTACCAGTGACCTTGACCAGATCGTTGGTCAATCCAAGATTTTTTTTTATTAACACCCACTAAAACCAGCTCTAGTAGGAGGAGGATGAATCCTGTTACAGACGAAAGGAAATTCTAAAGCGCTGCTAGTGGCTAACAGGTATAGAGTACCCAGACAGTGTGGGGACCACAAGAGCGGCCACGAGACTCCTCAGAACGCCTGAGTATACCCATTAATATCCCCCTTTTATGATCTGCCTTGGCGTAGGCCACTGATCATAATCGGAGCGACAGCCAATCGGTAGATAGAGGCTGCGCAGTGGGGGTACTCTGGCCCTCATGGATGAGCTGAAAGCTAAAATGACGAGGCTAACACGAAGATATTATCTAGAAAGACAAGACCCACTCTAAGATAGGAAAACTTAAAGAAAGGGACTATGTTTAGAAACGTTGAACTTCTGGAGTTTCCTGAGATCAAGTTTCGTAATAGTTAAAATTAAGGCCCTTAGATCATCCGAGCTCAAAACGAAAGAGAGCCAGAGAGGCGAACATTATGTGAGGTTTTTCCCTCTATAACACTTTTTTGTTCGCTTCTCTTACACAGTTGCATCAATAGGGAGTTTCAATTATAAATTTAAAAAAGGAACAGTTTATTTATTCACATCAGTTGAGACTCATGCCTAATTATTATGTCAAAAATTGTAAAAGAACATATTAAAAAAAATATATAGGTTTCTGTTTTCAATAATTTTATGTTGCTTATTTATAATATATTTTAATATGCCAGTAAAACTATATTAATAAATAGAAATAACGATAACACCGACATTTGAAAAAATGAAAAACGTTTGGAAACCCAGTTGAAAATGAATTCATTTTACCGCTTGTAAAAGTGGAATTAATTCACTTTTCATGAAAATAAAAAAAATATTCAGTGAGTCCTTTTGTATTTAATAGAATAAAACCCGCTGTTAATATTTTTCACTCGTAATACGAGTATTAAGTCATAAAGTGCACTGCATTTGCATTTAATGAAACGTAATAAAAAATATGAAGATAAAATTTAAATGACAAAAATATAATATCGAGATGAACCAGGTCAATGCTTGTTATTAAATTCTATTCTCATTTGTGTTTATTCAAATCCCTTTGAAACTTGATATGCTAGGTTAGTTTCAAGTCAAGTATTAATCTTGAAGACTCTGGAACAAGGGAAATCGGTGTCATAACTTTAGGTAAGGCCGTTCGAAAAAAAATGTCAATACAATAGTTAAAAAAATATATTTATTTTATTTATATTTTACCAAGTGTTCAATACTTGCTTGATATTGAGAATCATGAGGGTAGTTTTGAATATTGCCGTCCACTCATCGAATACGCTGGCTGCGCTCTTAGCGA
This sequence comes from Stenoptilia bipunctidactyla, assembly GCA_944452665.1. Taxonomy (NCBI): domain Eukaryota; kingdom Metazoa; phylum Arthropoda; class Insecta; order Lepidoptera; family Pterophoridae; genus Stenoptilia; species Stenoptilia bipunctidactyla. The sequence continues at coordinate 26,067,385 of OX101735.1, forward strand.
TGCTAAGTAGTAATGCCTGAGGCCTCGACGCGTCAAGCTTTGGTCTGGTGATCATGACGCACAACGCTGCGGTATGCGCCGCAACGAAGCGTCACAACGCAGCATTTAGCGTCCCTGTGGAGAGGTGATCACTTGATTTTGCCGCAGCTACCAAAATTCCATATTGACTCAGTGACGAACACCCGTGACGCACACCGAACACAGCAGCGTTGAACCGTTAATGACGCCGCGCTGTGCGGCAGTACACCTCCCCACTTCACCGCGCTTGCCCCTCGCCACTGATGCATACTGCGACGGAACAAGAGAACACATACATAACTTCACGCCTGTATCCCGTATGGGTTAGACAGAACACCAGAGGTAATAAAACCATCTGATGTCACGTTTGACAAATTAGGAGGCATTATAATAGTGAAGAGAGACTATTGCAGTGACAGGGGGTCAGCCTATCGCCCACAAAAAAGCCTCCCATAACACCTCGGTCCCTTAACTGACTTTTACAGTATGCCCGGGAAGAGAAGCAGCTGGCACATTCTATGTTTTTACAGGAGAACACTCGACGTTTTTCATATGTTTGAGTGTCCGGCAACGCATACTGCATACCGCAGCGTTGTGCGTCATGATCACCAGACCAAAGCTTTAGATAGATGCAACCTATGCTATGCTGTTCGTCCTGAAGTGTTCTACAAATTAAGACAAGTTACCCGTAGTGCTTACAAAAAACTCTTTTACTGTGCTGTGTGGCACGTTTCCAGCCATTAGTGTAGGAGTTTAGAAGACATTCTTCTATCTCCAAAAATCATCCCTGCTGAGAATCTGCAGTGGCCGCTTGCTGACTGACCGCCTTGAGGCGTTGCTGTGTATGGAGGTGAGTGGATGCTCATTCTTTACTGTCCTTGTGATTCTCTGCAAGTCCCCATTGACATCTAAAGATGTAACATTAAATGTAATTGTCTGCGTCAAACACCTAAAACGCAGTGATCCGCTTAATCGAAGGAAAATCTCGTTGCTGTGTGCTAGGTATATAAACCTATAATTATTTAGGTCTATACCCCACACCAATTTTTGTTTCTAGTCTATATAAACGATCTACCCTATATGGTAGGCAATAATCAATAGATTGTATTTTTGCAGATTGACACATCATTAATTTTTAAAATGATTAGACAGAAAATCAACTACGACGATGTGAACAATGCTCTCGCAAATGTTGTTCAGTGGTTCATTGTAAATAATCTAGCTTCCAATAATAAAAAAAACTAAATGTATAAAATTCTCTGCACAAAATGTAAAACAAGTTGAGTCTGATCTGCGGTTTAATGGGAACAGGTTGAATCTAGTAGACAACTCTGTTTTTCTTGGAATAACCTTAGATTCTAAATTGCAATGGGGCGCCCATATCTCACAACTAGCGAGTAGACTTATTTCTGCAGCGTTCGCGGTAAAGAAAATTCGCTCATTAACTGATGTTAATACGGCGAAGCTGGTATATCCTAATTTCAACCGTGAAGACGGTTTCCATCTTTCTACTACATGGAATCCAGTGGTCCAGTTGTGCAAAAGTCCATCTCAATACAAAAAGAATGTACCAGTCGATACTGTGAGTTTTGCGTGTCGAAAACAAAATCGAGTTTTAACTTTAAGTGAAAACAGTGACAATAGTAGTGGTAACCAAAGATCGAAACGCAAAATAAAGCGGGTAGACAGATTTGTTTGCCCGTGAATAAAAACACGCTTACCCGCATCTTCAGTTCCGTCGTGATCATGGCGCTTGTAACAGTGCCAAAATATCAAGAACTCAAAATAAATCAAAAACATGGTAAATATCCCGTTTCTAAAGTTAATTTAAATGTTAATGACCATGCCAGTTTAAAAACTTATATCAACAACTAGTTAAAGCCGAACTATGTGATGACTGATTTCATCAAGTATTTTGTGAATTATCCCAAAAATAAAAATCTAGTCCCAGGGGATATTAAAATTGATCCCTGCATGGCTCCGCTATGTAATTGAGCAGGACTCGAGAGAGCTATTACGAAACACAAAGTCTTTATGTTTTATTTATATTTATTATTTATAAAGAAATTATTCGTACATTCATACATACATGATTTTTGAGATACGAGTGAAAACCTGAATAAGAAACTTCATCTCCCCTATTACCTCAGCACACCCCCTACACCTGACAACTTTTAATAGGTCAATCAAAACTGCACATAGAATACGTGAGACAATTTTCAAAAATACACGAATTATTTCCACCGATTTAAAAAAATTACTCTGACTGGGAGCAAAATCTGAAAATAGGAACCCTGAACCCCTACACCTTCATCATAGACCCCACCATCGAGGGCTTTTAATATTTTGATTTCGACTTCATAAGATATAATTATGCCCATTTTCAAGACTACATAAATTAGGGCTGCATCGTGAGGATGCCAGTTGTAAATCTCGAGTTGAAATCTCGCACATCGCAAATTTCAACACATTGTAACTCGTGAAGTATTGGTCGTAGAGTAATAGTATATTATGTAACAAGTGAGCGAAGTTGCTAATTACAGTCGAGGCTGTGATTTGAGCCCGAGCCGCAGGCGAGGGCTTAATAATGAGCCGAGACTGTAATTAGCAACGCTCACGAGTTACATACGACGTTTTTCAACACACTTGTGAGTAAAAGACAGACATACGTGGTCATAAAATAACAAACACACTTGATAACAAAGCTGTGAATTGTTATTGAAAAATGGCGCCGAACCTCGCGCATGCGCGTAGGTTTTTTTTCCGTCAAATGTGTCAATGTCTGTATAGCATATACAGCCTATTTTAAGTGAAAATGTTTAATTTGGAGTGGTAAATGCAAATATTGTAATATTTTATGACAAATGATTGTAAATTGTGAATAATTTGTTTAATATACAAATTTATTTTACTAATATAAGGCGCAAATATTTAAAAATGTATATGGATTTGAAGTGGTATAAAACCTCTTTGTTGTTTCTGAAAATATTTAGTGTATAACCCGGACCAATAAAATATGCTCTGTTTTCTCGCATGTTATTTGCACAAAGGTACAATTCAACTTTGTAGGATTCATTATATTATGCACTAGGGTATAATATATTATGCACGCGTGACTTATAGCCCAGTTTATAGTTCTAAATTCAATAGAATAACGCTCACTTTACGAGCAAGTGTGTTGAAAAAACTAATACGACTAAATCAATAGGAAATTTTATGAATAAAATTTGGTCAGAAGCAACTATTACGCTATTTGCACTGATTTTCGAGATATGAGCAAAAACCTGAAAATAGGGACCTCAATCCCCCCTAGACCGACAGCACACCCCCCACCCTTGAGGACTTTCAATATGTTAATCTGGACTGCACGAGGTATACGTGTGCCAATTTTCAAAACTACACAAATTATTTCCCCTGTTTGCCTATTTTCGGCTTAATTTGACTGGGCTATTAGATTTTTTTTTGGATTCTGTGTCTTAAAAAAATGAATCCTTACAGAATCACTTCGTTGGCACAGACATAAGATGTGAAAACCATATTATGAGTAATTTAACATCTTAAATGGACTGAAATTTACGTGTATAAAATAGTATCATTATGTGATTATCTGCATATACAAATATGGGTGAAAATTTAAGTAAAGTTAAATATTTCTTAGTTATCTATTCTATATCTAATTATTTAATATGGTCGGCAAATAGTTAATAATTAAGAAGTTTTATTATCAAAAATAAATGAAAAATGTGATAAATAAAAATTACCCGACCAGGATTCCAACCTGGGACCTCTCGTTTGCCGGACGAGTGCTCTTCCACTGAGCTACCGGGGCCTGGCGGTACGCCTCGAAATTACTTACCACATTTTTTGTTTTTACGTTATATTGCTAACGTAGCTCCATCTAATGGTATAGCTTTGCAGGTAAGACCACCCGAGACCAATTTCTTTACAGAAATTTTGAATCCCAGTTAAAGTGAAGCATTGCAATGGTTTAATAATGTTTTTAAGTTTTTGCATTTAAAATGCTTAAAAACTCAATTATATACATATAATAAAACAATAAAAAAACGTGTCTGTACATTTAATATTTTTACGAAAAAAATTATCTAGGGTTATAAAGAAATGAAAAAAGAGTAAGAATCTGAAAAAAAAAATTTGTCTGTTTGTTTGTTTGTAAGTTTGTCTGTTTGCACACGCTAATCTCTGAAACCGCTGGACGGATTTGAATTAAACTTTTTTTGATGTATAGCTGTGAAGCCGGGGCAACATATAGGGTATATTTTATTTCGGTTACTGGAACACCTGATGCAGAACCCTTAAGGGATCATCAAAACCGTAAGAAATATAGATATGATGCCTTTACAAAAGTTGTCCAGGATGATGAGCAGATTCTGCAGACATAAAAAAATCTAGGATCTAAAAAATTGTAATAGATTTTTAAAAGTTATGCCTAAAACCTACTAGAATATGGTGGAGATGTTCGGCATACAGATCAGAAGTACTCATAGCTCAGTTGCGCGTAGACCGACCATGAGTCTAAGGTCGTGGGTTCGGTCTTGCTCGCGTAATTTTTTTTATTTTGTATAAATCTTTACCATACATCTATCTTTACACACATATGTATATATAAAACAGTAAACAATAACGTGTGAACATACAATATTTTTACAAAAAAAATATGTAAGGTTATTAAGAAATGAAAAAAAAAGTAATAATTTGAAAGAAAAAAATGTCTTTTTGTGTCTGTCTGTTTGTTGTTATATTCTGCTGACATCTGTTGCTGACATATAAAAATCGAGATTTTGGAAAATTAGTGATTAATAATTAATTTGTTGAAGTCAACATAGTGATTTAGTGTTTCTTCTCACCGATAGATGGCGATATTGCTCATTAAAACTCGATATGGTTTCGTTATGGTGAAAGTGTATGATACCTTATTGAGTTGTTGAAACAGAAAGCAATTGAATAAATTTATTAGTATTAATCCTAACGATAGATGGCAAGGCAAATGCCAATGGCACTATCCCTTATTCCATCTTTACATTATATTAAAAGAGTAATAATAAAAACGTGTCTGAATATTTAATATTCTCTCTTCTGATAAAAAAATTGGTCTCTTTGTATGTTTGTTTGTAAGTTTGTCTGTATGCAAATCAAATTCAGTCCTACCGATAGATGGTGATATCCCATATTAAAACTCGATATGGTTTCGATTCGGTGAGGTGATATTACCTTATTAATATCACCTCCTTAATTTATTCCGAATTGTAATGTGTCCTACAAATAACAATAAATCTAAATCCTTCACTATGTGCAAAGTTGGTGGTGTGGTGGGGGTGGGGATGGGGACTAGGAACTGTCAAATCTATTTCATTCAAATTTACCTATTCTTACCTTATTTTTTATGGAAAATATGCCAATTCTCAATAAGTGATTATTATGAAACCCAACAAACTTACGAGATAGCTCGAGTAGGAACCCACGTGGAAGGAATTATGCAAATATTGAGAGTTTATCGAATTTTAAGTTCCTCATAATTTAGTGTTGACCGTGGTGATAATATTTATTTATTTATTATTTATTTATTTACACTTCAGTTTTTACAGGTAAAGTAAAAAAAAAAGAACACTTACATTAAACATAAAAACTTGGCGGTCTTATCGCTGAGGAGCGATTTCTACCAGACAACCATGTACCAACCATAATACTTAGTTTGCATGTATGTTTGTGCATTAGTTTATTACAGTCCTCAATATTTGGTAAATGAAATACCTACCTACATAGTTAAACATAAAATAATGGAATATTATATTTCGTTGCTTCATTCTTCAGATATATTCATTTACCAAGTAGTCCCTTTGACTCACACGGTAGCACGCACGAATTTAAGAGTTATGAAATGACTAAAAAGGTCAAAACACGTGTTTTCGATCGTTTTAGTTAAAATTTTTCACACCAGTCTGGATCCATAGGATGCGCCTCTGTCGAGCTCATTCCTTTTTCGTGCGCGGTAGCAAGTACACCTGTCATAAAAATGCCGAAGAAGACGGCCGAAGAAAAGAAGAATATTATAAACGCAAGCTTAGAAGGTTGGAGCGGAAAAAATCATAGACGAGTGATTTCATACAGACAATATTCAAGAAAAGCATCTAATGTCTCCAGGATCTTAACCTAGCGTTAACGCGAAGAATAAAACACCCGGATGTGTAAATTGACACGGAGGTGGTACCCGGATGTTGATTTGATAAATCGACACGGAGGTATTCAAATACAACGATATTCAAGGAAACTGTTTAATATCTTCAGGAACTTTAACTAGCGTTAACACGAAGGATAAAATACCCAGGATGTTGATTTTTTAAATCGACACGGAGGTAGTACCCAGGATGTTGATTTTATAAATCGACACGGAGGTCAAATAAAAACTAATACGCATGCATGCATGCATAACGTCACGCCTGTATCCCTTATGGGGTAGGCAGAACACCAGAGGTTACAAGACCATCTGATGTCACTTTTGACAAATTTGGAGGTATTATAAAGATGGAGAGACTATTGTAGTGATAGGTGGTCCGCCTATCGCCCACAAAAACGCCTTTAAAACCCAATAATTCAAGCGGAAATACAAACGCTTCCAATTTAAATCTTAACGGTTCTGGTAGTTCCCGTTAACAAAGGCCCTAAACATGGCGAATGTATTCACCAAGATTTAGCTCAAAGATGGCTGCCGTTATTGCGCAAAGGGCTACCCAGAGAGGTTTAAGATCAACCAGATTATTGAAAACCCTTAGTCTGAAACCAAAAATTTGAAGGTAAGCACTTGGGCTCGGAACAACAAGCCATAAGCCAAGCTATGACTATTCTTTGGTTGGATATTAAAGTAAACACAATAAAATTCCTAGTGGAGAATTGCAGAGTTCTGTCTGATTTACATTTTTTTTTTGAAACTGAAACAAGAACGAAACTGCCATGAAGGTCTAGATTTGTTAACATATTGGAAAATGAAGAAAGGGATAAAAAAGCATGTTGACATGCTTAAAATATCCACATGTCAAGCGAACCCACGCCCGCGGTTTCAAGGTAACTGGACCGAATATCGGCTCGCAACTACGGAACAGTATTATTGTCAGCGCTACGCCCCCGAACTCGGTGGACGATATCAACGAGACAATAATCCCTAGCCCATCGTTAACGCAGGTACATGGCTTTATAGCGATAAGGCCGCCTATTGTACCTATCAAAACTGTTTTTGTTCTAATGTATTCTTTTCCTTTTATTATTTTGTAAGTGTGCAATGAAGTATAAATAAATAAATCAATAAAATGGCATATTTTTATAATTCTGGTACAGCTATTACCTATGACTCTGTTGGTTTAAAGTGGATCTCCAAAGGCGTCTCATTACCAAAAATCTGTCAGGTTATACAAATCGTAACTCCTATAAACAATTTTGCTCCTAAATAAAATCAGGCTTTCGAGATAGGCTCTCTCCATAGATAAATCAATTAATCTAGGAGCAATAGTCTCCTGCTCTTCTCAGTCTGATCAGTTTGTTCCGAATATATTTTTTGCACCAAAATCAAATGGAGACAAAAGATTAATTTTAAATCTTATACAAATTTTATAAATTCCTTAATAACAAATCACATTTTAAAAGAACATTTTAGAACCTCCCTGAGCATAGTGACAAAAAAGTCCTTTTTAGCTTGCATTAATTTCAGAGAATCTTATCTTTTAGTTCCTATATTAAAGGAACATCGTAAATAATTACGATTTCAGTTTTTACCACAAACTTATGAATTCGAGGACTTCAACTCGGATCTGTCAAATGAATACCTACAGTGTTTACGAGGTCTCTTAAAGATTTTTGGAAAAGTTATAACAAAGTCGCATATCAACATATTAAAATTAACTCAAAGTGAATTGCAAATATTAGTAAAGATAATTAATACTGCTCCGTGGAAATATAACCAGTGATTTTGCAAGAAAAAAGTGAAATACGAAGTAAACAATTTGTCATAAATAACAACACGTATAAAAACATATATCGAATCAACCAGTTTCAATCAGTGTTCACTATCTCACATCTGTGTTGCCATCCTAAATTCAGTTTTAAAAAGTAAGGAACAAATTTTAAAAAGTAAGGTGTTGCACCATCAGAGAATTAGCACAATTCACACCATTAACTTCAGCTTGTCCAACGGTTAAATATTAGTGATTATACTACCACTCAAACTTTCGAAAGGATAGATACAAAGCTCTCAAAAATAGCAATAATAACGATACAAAAATACAAATACATAGTAAGATTTTAGAAGATTTACAGTGGTGGGAAAAACATGTGAAAGACATCTTGTCATAGAAATATTTAGCGAATATTTGCGTCACAGCCTGATAGGGGGGGGGGTTATTTGTAAAGATAATCATGCAAATGGAAACTGGAAAAATAGTGAGACATGTTTTCAGCTTTTAATGGGTTACAGTGTTTTGCAAAGGATAAACACGTTTGCGCTGTATGTAGGTACTATCTATATTAATTTAATGGGAGGAATTCGATTTCCTCATTTAAATGCATTAGCTAAAAGTATTTGGTAATAGTTTGAGAAAATGAATATTTGACTATTTGCTCCGTATATCAACTCGGGAAAAAATACAGCACTACCCAATTATGCGTATCAAAGTTTTCAGTCAACCTCAAGTAAATCTGTTTGCTTCTCGCACCAATGTTAAATGCTCACAATAGGTTTCTTGGTAACGAGATCTTGAAGCTACGGTTATAGACGCGTTTACTCTCTCTCCAAATTGCTTTAAATTAAAACATTCAAGCCGTTTTGAAATTTTTGCATTTAATAATGCTCAATTATTCTTAAATAGGTAACGGGAAAAATAAATTAAAAAAAAAAAAAAAGACCCGATCAGTACACGAACCTGGGACCTCTCGCTTGCCGAACGAGTGCTCTTTTACTGAGCTAACGATTTTGAAAAGAAATTATTTATCTTTCCAGAACGAACCAACGAGGCTTCCCGGCTCGGTTTCATTAAGAGAAGACGGTCACCACAGTACCTAGTCGTGGTCTCGTCGCTTTCTAACAAAACTTAAGCTCAGTACAACGTAGCATGGTACAACGTATCGGTACTAGAATTATTGTCACAATAACAGTGGAGATATCTTTAATCGTTCGATTTCACTGAATTTTATCATTTTTTAAGGAACAATTAAAGTAAAACTAATAAAGACAGTTAATAGATATAGTAAATAGTCATAGGTTGGCCTTATTATTAGGAAACAATATAGGATCACATGAACTAATTAATCTATTACCTTAGGTTAAGGCCATTACCAACATAACACAATTACACTTGGTTTAAGATTAAGATCTTCAAGTCGTTTTAAGATTATATTTCAAAATGGTATCCCAATAGTTATTTAACTCTTGAGCAAAGTACACACACAGTAACTGGTATTTTTACTGGCTTTTAGGCCACTAGCACACCGTGTGCAATTTTTCTTATAATTTTTGCAAATGAAATCAAAATAGGGAATTTGGATTTGATTATAATTTCAGCTACTGCTAGTAACCAACTCTAGTTTTGCCATATTTCCATGAACATGCCATTCCTGTATATGCCCTGCATTAGCTTTAGAAAATTAGTTATTTGTAACGAGTTAACTTAGGCCAGAGCGTGTAGATTGCCTTATAGTCAAACCAAAGCGACCTTACAAAACAACGATCTCACCGTCTATCAGTCGCTGGATAAAGCACGTCATGGGGTCTAGCGGCGCGGGCGTGGCGGCGGCGTGCGGCCTTCAGCGCTCACAGCACGCGGCACGCGCAGCAACCTCCGCGGCCAGAGCGCGTGGCGGCCTATCGCTGCTAGCCATTCGCAGCACGGCCTGCAGGACCGCTCAGTCTCAAACATTCGCTAACTTTTATAACCGCCCCATGGTCGATCAATAAAAGTAATTTTGGAAGGGCAGTTTTTCAATCAAATGTAGAAGTAAACTCCTTTGTTGATCCTTAATTATTAATTTACTTTAAGTAATTTTATTCAGTATGCATGTAAATAAAATGTTTCAAAGTTATACATTTACATTGAGTTGATTAAATAACTGTTGAATATTAGTTAATGAATTTTTATAAAGCAAAACTTTACCTTATGCTCTGAACATCTACTTGGTAAATGAATATATCTGAAGAATGAAGCAACGAAATATAATAGAAGATCAAACGAACTTCTTAAGTGAAGTTCGATCGATATTATATGAGTTGCTTCATTCGAAGATATATTAAGGTCCCACCCGCCCTGTCAATGTAGTAAACTATTGCCCTTAAAGTTTTGCCATAACTATAAAATGAAGAACTCTAAAATAATGAGCTCGACAGAGGCGCATCCTATGGATCCAGACTGGTGTGAAAAATTTTAACTAAAACGATCGAAAACACGTGTTTTGACCTTTTTAGTCATTTCATAACTCTTAAATTCGTGCGTGCTACCGTGTGAGTCAAAGGGACTACTTGGTAAATGAATATATCTTCGAATGAAGCAACTCATATAATATCGATCGAACTTCACTTAAGAAGTTCGTTTGATCTTCTATAATATCGTTAAGGTTTACTTTATTTCGTGATCTTGGAAGTCAGAAACCATAGATTTCTTCGGAATAAAAAGTAGCATTTGTGTTGACACAGGACTTTATGAACTACCATACAAAATCACATTAAAATTGGCTAAGCCGTTAAACCGTGAAAAACAGCCAAACATATAGGTAGATACATATTATACACTGATAATGGCTGGATGGATGGATTTTTGATACTCTTTCAGGCTTAAATTATCGAATGAATTTTTATGAAACTTTACAAAAATTAAGTCGCGGGCACAGTCTATATAATACCTACCTACCTATAAACCTACCCTTATACATACCTCCGTTACTTTTTCTATTTTATTTTTTGTAGGTCTTTTTCACAAATTCTAGGTGAAACTGCAGATCACAGGTTTGTTGGAACAGTTTTTAAAATAACTGTCTGTTTAAATAACTCGATGTTGACGAAATTTAGAAAAGTGTAAGTTTGAACTTCAAGGAGGATAATATAATATTATTTATCCAACTTATTTATCCGATAACCAGTATTCACGCGGACGAAGTCGCGGGCAACAGCTAGTTCTTAAATAAATGAAAAATGTTATAAATAAAATTTCGAGGCGTACCGCCAGGCCCCGGTAGCTCAGTGGAAGAGCACTCGTCCGACAAACGAGAGGTCCCAGGTTCAAATCCTGGTCGGGTAATTTTTATTTATGAAATTTTTCATTTATTTAAGAATAGTTGAGCATTTTAATGCAAAAACTTAAAAACATAATTAAGTTTTATTATCAGTTTAGGTTTATCCTCGAATGAATTGTAACAACTACATAAAAATCTTCCTGTAATTAAAGTAATTTTTACCAATGTTAAACATTTAATAATCCGGCAAGCTTCATAATTTAATTTGTGTTGTTTTCAATATTTTCTGACCCCAAAACACACTTTCAAGTATCATTTAGACACAAAAATATATTCTCCAGGTTCAATGGCATCCTAATAAATGACTCTCGAATAAATGAGAACTCGGGTAATGGCCTCAAAGCCCAAGGGGACTAACTTTTGACGTTCATACACTTTAAACAACTTTATGACTTGAATGTTCTCTGAACAACTCTCGAGATTCTTTCTTTTAGAAAATTATATTCCAGAATATAAAGTTATCGAATCATTCACTTTCAAATACGAATGAAAACGTTCGCACGATGTAAATCAAAATAACTTTTCATATTTTTCTTAGAAGAGTTTTATTTATTTAATAATTAAAGACCACAGAAAACGGAAAACAGGGAAGACAAATGAGACATGAGGGCAAAAATTACTTAATTTTTTTTGTTTACTAACAATCTAGTTATTGTTTACTTTCAACGTCAACCTTTTTTGACGATAAAGTTTTAAATGGGCTGAAAAATAAATGAAAATTGTCGCCATCTACGGTGTGCTTGTAAATTCTGAATATATGAGCGCTGAGTCTATTTAACTTTTGGTTGGTTCAGCTTAGATATATTATGTTTTTCTATACTTTGCTTTGATAAGTGTATGCCTGGGTGCATATTTACGTGTAGATTAACTTATCTGTTTCATCGTGTAATAAATAGTTTCAGTTTGAGGAATAAAACCCGGATTGTCTGGAAGACATTGATAGAAGCTGGATCAAGAAAATCAATTTATGGTCATGTCCTTTATGTAGAACAGTTAAAAAGTGAGGAAAACCGAGATCATTACAAAGGTGAACTTATAGTTGTTCAGTCCGGCGCGGCGTTCCACTAGCCGTGAGTTGTGACATTCAGTATGGGTATGATTAATGAGAATTTTATTAAAATGAAGACTTTATTCAAATAGCCATTGTGAATTTAGAATATAAGCAAGCTTGGATATCGAAGTAAAGCTACACGGCTACTTCGAATTCATTTTTTTTTATTCCACTTCCAGGCAATTTTTAACCTATTCATCTGTGTATTGAAGGCAACTCAAAATGAAAGTATTGATTTCCTCTCAATTCAGCTAATGGCATAGAACTGTATCGGATGGAAAATAAAACTGCACTTTACTCAATTCGTTTCTTATTCGAGCTTTTACTGCATAAGGTCTCCATTCGTTACCGGTAAGCAGCTTTTCGAGAAGCCTCAGGATTCATTCCTTGTGCGCTTTCACGTTATGTTTTGTTACCGTAAGTATACGTTAAACTGTAATTTGAGTTTTGTTATTCGCTCTTTTGAAAATTGTACAACGTTTTCCTTTTACTTTTGTTGCAATAGAAATAAAGCTGTATCGTTAAGTTTAAGGACTCGTAAACTTCGAGACGTGTTATTATTTTCAATATTACTTTCACATAAAATTGGTAAGTCCAAATTGAATGTAATGATAAACTTTTGTCACGGTTATTAAAAATGTGCCAGATTATTTTCTGAACCTGACTTAATACGGTGCCGTACCCAAAATATATAACCGGAATCTGTTACTAAAACTTTGCTGTTACGAAAGCACCCGTCTGCTGCCAGCGGGGCTATTCGCGCAACTAAAATAAGAGCGCTGTGTCCGACGACGAGCTCGTCGACGAGATGGCAAAGATTTCGTCGTTAAGTTCACAGATTTTGCACTAAGGAGAATACCAAAACTTAAAGATAATTGTCAAACAGTTCGACGAATAAAAGTTATTACTCACGCACGCCGTCATCAGCGACGAGCGCTGGTGTCGTGTTATGATATGAGTGAATACCAATTATGTCGTTGTTGCATCGATGAACTTGACGCTATTGTATAGGATAATATAAACCACAAGATAAACCACAAGAACGAGATGACGGTTGTTTATAATTTTTTTATGTCACATCATATACTTAAATACAGTTTTCTTCTTATTTTCAACGGACTTCAAAAAAAAAGGAGGTTCTCAATGCGTCTGTATGTTTTTTTATGTTTGTTAACTCAGTACTTTTGACTGGGTGAACCGATTGAGTACTTCATGATTTTTTTTTAAATGTGTTTGAATTTGGAGATCGTTTACCTTGAGAACCTTATAATTCAGCCAAAGCTTTGACGTGAAGTCGGTTTTAATGCTCTGCATTCATTGATTATTATTTGACAGTGTGATACGAAGCATTGTATTAGAGTACGACTCGCATTGACCGGTTATTTTTCATTATTTAACCATAACTTTAAATAAAATTCATTAAACCGAATTTTGAATGCATTATAAACTCACAGAATAGGTTCTGCGTAGTCCAGGGACCAAAATCTGTTTTCCGTTCCGGTACGGAGTAAATATTTGCGCTATGCAGGTATTTGATTTAGATCAACCGGAGGAGGTCCCTTCGTGCTTAGCTAAGCAAGTGGAAACGACGATTACGGAAATCAAATCAAATCAGCTTGTGGGAAGTAAACGTGAATTTGCTTGCAATTAAAGACATGCTTAATTTACACTTCAGAAATAAATGTTTAAACATTATTATTTGTAAATAATGAACATTGGGAGTATTTCAATATTTTATTTTTGTAGGTAGCTCGGAGTAAAGTTTGACTTGCCTATGTTTGCGCCGCTTCCGCTAAGATTAGTCTTTTACCCCTGAATAATCGTGTCATAAAAGGCGACTAGTCTCTGTCAATCATTAAAACACCTCCGACTTTGTCAAACGTGACATCAGATGGTTTTATAGCCTCAGGTGTTCTGCCTGCCACATAAGGGATACAGGCGTGAAGTTATGTATGTTTGTATGTAAGAGGCGACTATTTAAAATTTATTTATACTTTATTGCACACAATTATAACAGGAAAACTTATAAAATAACAAAGAACGTATAGATAGGCATAATAGGTGGCCTTATCGCTGCAAAGCGATCTCTTACAGACAACCTTAACTAGTCTGAGTTGCCTCCGTTGGTAGGTCCCCTTGAGAAGTCACCTAGCGACACACTTTTTACAATTCAAATCTGCCGCCAAATATTGCCGCCACCACTATGTACTCCAGCAGTGCACAATGACGAGCGAGTGCCTTCGTCAGCCCGTGTGTTGTCATATTCAACCTTATCTCAATTACCGTGAGGTCAGGGTTAGGGCAAACGCAAATTTGTTACCGATAAAAAGAACCTGAACAAGGAAAAGCTTGAACTTGTATATTTCTGTTTATATTATCTGAAACGAGTTCGGTTAGTAACATTATTAGTAACTAGGTTGTCATAGTTCACTTGACTCGTACGTACAAAAAAGCTAACAAATAATACAGTATTTAATACTCGTACTTTAATGCTTTAAACGATATTTTTGTAACGCTGTAAAAAAAGTTTTAAGCTTTAAAATAGACAAAAAATTTTGCCATCTTTGGCATGAAATTTTGCGAGTCACCTTAAATTTAGAATACAGCTCGTAGGTGCATTAAAATATCTCGCAGAGACTTCTAAATCTGTTCAAAATTTGCTATTCAAACCACGATTCGGGTGCTCATAACTCGGGATTAATAAAATATACTTAAATAATGTATTTTTAAACGTTTGTTATTCAAGATAAAGACCCCGAGGGAGGGCCTGTTATCCAAAACCAGTAACTTATATTGGACTATCAGACAGATCAGTTTAGGAATCTGTACTCTTCTGCTGATTTATTTGACTCATTTATCGCTGAGTTAGATCTTTCGTGGGTTGCTGAATTATGGATTAAAATTACTGATACCCATTTAATGAATAAACATTTAGGTTTTCAATTTACATTATTCAAAAACAATTAAAAATCTCTGAGTTATTGTTTTTGATAAGAATAATAAGACTCGTTATACAGGGTGACTAGTGACAAATTTTAGATATTGAAGGAGAGCACTCTGTACTCGATTCTGGTCATAATTATGGAATAAAAGTAGGAACTTAACTTTTCACTAGAATTCCATACAAATAAATAAAGTTTTGTTACTGTTATGTACTTTACTTACGCCTAAGTCAATAGCGGTACGTGACCTCGCACGCGGATCGTTGTCAACGTTAGTGTAACCATGCATTGCGTAATCAATTCTTTAACTTTCGGTTAAATTTACTCAGTAAATAATTAATATTTATTTTTTATTATATTTTTCTTTTAATGTATGATCTCAAACTATCATTTCCTCGGCTTTCAAAAGTGATTCACCAGTCACACTGTAAAATTATGCCGTGTAGTGTAGTAATCGAATAGCCAGCTGAATTGTATAAGGTTGCGGGTTTTATCTTCACTTTATTACTTTTTGTTTGATTTGCAGATAGCTGGCGTGGAGTTTGGTGATCATTTATGTATCAAAACAAATCCATTTGTGGAAATATGAAACTTTATTTGATATACATTTTTTAAGAAATTCTTTCAAATTTTTCTTCTACTTCAAATTGAAGAGCTAAGCTCTCTTGTAAGTGGAATAATTTTCATTCAATTCAATCGTTTATTGCATTCCACAATGGTAAATTAGATTTAAATTATTTGATAGTACATTATGGACCCTGTTGGGCATAGCAATTCGAAAGAGGAGAGAGGAGGACATTCTATTTCATATTTAAAGTTCATGTGTTTAATTTTTTGAAATTGAAGTATACTATGTTTATTATTAAATTAAATGTTAATACTATATTAACTTAATTAAATTAAATTAAATATTATTCTCTCTTCTGCAAGATACTTGGCTTTCTGTCAAAACACGTCTTTTACTTTCTCTTTTCTTTCATTAAAGTAGTTGTGTCTTGGTCTCTTCTCTCCCTTCGACCTTCTATGATGTTCTTAATAAGGCGGTCGTGTGGTCAGAATCTTCTCTCTTCTATTTTCGATGGTTTTGAATAAAACATTTATGGAATTAGCAATTACACATATAAAAGATTATTTTAATAAATATTTAAAAAAAACATTTTCTTAGGGTGATATAGCATGGTGGCTGTTTCATAAGTCATAATATGAGTTATTGGGACAGGCGAGACTGATCATAAGTGTATCATTGTTGGAATTGAGACAGGCCGTTTAACCAGCCTTCAATTATCAATGGTTTGACAGATTGATAAGGTAATCAAATACAGACCAATACGGATCTATTGCTTACTCAATGATTGTATTTGTATCAAATATAGATTTTGAAATCAATTATGAAGGATCAAAACTTCTTAAAGAGGAATGATAGAAATGTGTAAGTGTTTATATTTATTTTTGTTTATGTGTTTTATTATAAATAATAATATAAGTTCATAGTTTTTGGGAAACAAACTATAACTAACGGATTGTATATTCGTTGTTATTTTTAAACTTTCGTCATCTACATCAAAGCATTGATGTTATCTCTAACATTTTGTTTAGTACAAGTAAATTAGTAAACAGAATCAAGTAAGCGGATTCTTTTATTAGGAAAGTCAAGATAAATTATATTTAAATACTCCAAAATTATCAAAATAATACACGAATGCAAAACATAAGAAAACCTATATTCTCATGTTTACACCAAAACTTTGGCACGAACGACAACAATGAGCGTAACTTTGATAAAACATCCTAGTTAATACTAAATCAATTAATAAAATCAATAATCTGTAATCACCAATCTCTAAGCATATTTTAGGATATGAAATGAGAACTATCAGAATCGATTTAAAATCGACAAAATAATAGAAAAAAATCTTTGGTGGTCTTAGATTCGATTTCCCAACGCGTCAGTGAAAAATTAAAATTTGGATAATTATTAATATCCTTCTGTGGGATAGGCTTATTGTGCAAATACGTAGGGACATACTTATTTTCAAAAAAAAAACATATTTGTACGAAACAAAAATGCTTTATTTTTAATGATATAAAAATCCAAAATTCAAAAAGTTTTATTCATCATAAGGCCATCGAATGTCCGCTTAATGACGTCATAATTTTGTACTTCGGCTTTAACAAGGTGTTGATAGTTATTAAATAAGATATTACAGTAGACCAAGAGACAAAAAAAGCCCGCGGAAAAAAACTCTTGGCACCAATTTTTCAGTCAGAATTATAGGAATTAATACAAATAGGTATAATATATAGGTAAAATAGTTCTAAATCAAACTATGAACAATAATTTTTATAATGTTAAATGTGTGTGTATTCAAATATTTAGATTTAATACAGCTTAAGTAATTACCATTACGGTGATCGGAATACCCACGTAAAGGACATTTTACAAATACAATTGTAATTGTTTTGTCTTCTTTTCTTGTATTTACAAGTATTTAAAAAAATTATATTCTGCAATTCTTGCCCTTTTCCATGAATAATAATGTTACTTAAGTGAGCTCTTCAAAAAAGGCTACAGACGTAAAAGGATAATGGGGGTATCGGTCACTCCAGTAAGGCTAATGTATCAAAATCTACGGCCGGCCGCAAATCAGTGATATTTTTGCTACCAATAAAGAGTTATTTTGATGTTTTTGAACGT
The DNA here is from genome assembly GCA_944452665.1 of Stenoptilia bipunctidactyla. Lineage (NCBI taxonomy): Eukaryota > Metazoa > Arthropoda > Insecta > Lepidoptera > Pterophoridae > Stenoptilia > Stenoptilia bipunctidactyla. The sequence continues at coordinate 26,085,374 of OX101735.1, forward strand.
GTGGGGTGATGAATCACCCCTCTATCCTTCCCGAAGGCTATAATACTCACTATATCACACACTAGTTCCACAAAAGCTCGTTACGTAAGTCCACCGTGGTCGTGTTAGCACATAAAATTGATGTGTCAATACCATATCTGTATCATACGAGATGACAGAATTTATGAAAGTATCAATAACAGTTTTAGTTCTCCATCTAATAGATATCGAAAACTACCCTCCAGTCGTATTATCAGACGATGAATACCTGTTTACTGCGAGCCTGTGTACAGCGTCGATACTAAACCGGTCATTTATTGTTTTATTGGAATCATTTGTCTCCTTAACGATTGACTGGAATGCTGTCGGTTAACTACATTTTATTGGGCTTAGATCGCGAATCAATCTAAATCAATTAATTATTTATTATATGATGATAGTCTTTATCCTTTAGGATAATGGAATTGTTGTACCTACAAGTCGGCAATACTGCTTCTTGGTTAAAGAATATTGGTCACCTTCCATACATTCAAAAACCTGTCACTTAAATTCTTTTATTGACCCCGTCTTGTATTCGTTGGTGCTTCAAACGGTTGTTTATTGTATTAAGTATCTAAATATATTATCAATATTTTTGAATTCGATGCAGAAATAAAATTATTTCATAAAATAAATACATAGCCCTACCCGTCAATGTCAGACTTCAATTCAGAAAACTTATAAAACTAACAATTGTGTTAGTGTCGCAGCCGGATAGTATCAAATATCAGGATATTAGCTTAATCCTTGCGTAATAATAAGCCTACTGCAATGTAAAAATAATTAACATAATAAACAAGGCACAAAAAGGACTGCAGGAAAATATATATCAATCAAATCTGACGATGAGGTCTGATTGATCTATGTGAGTGACAGAACCCGCATCTCATATCTTATAGCTACGTTCAGCTTTAATGTTTAATTACAATGAAAAAAGTATGTAAGTATTTACTAACATAATAGTATTTTTTTACATGATCTTTGCTCTAATATCATTTTTAGTTTCGGCCCTTCATAGGGTTAATTTCTGTTAAACTTAAAACAATAGATTGGCTGCGTTCAAAAACAATATTTCTCGAAAATATTTAAAAATTATTTTCTTTTTTTCCATGGACTGTCTGATCACGGTTTTCATTGCTTTAAAATCAGTGAAAAATCTAAGTTTTTTTGCGATATATTTGAAACTAAGACGCGTCTTTCGGCTATCAATCACTTCAATCAGTTGACAGGTCATAATTCGCCTGCCTTCTTTATTGCAAGTTATTTTTGACTTAAGTATTGTGTTACATTATGTTCCATTAATGACATTTTAGATAAAACAAAATGTCACATGTCAATTATAGTAGTCGTGAATTATTTGTGGTGAATTATTAACTTTTTAATTTATTAAAACAGAGTTAAAAAGAAATAAGTACAAGGTATTCGAACAGATTGTCTTATTAACTGAATTAGAAAAGTCAAAAGTATTTACCTTCTGGAAAAATATATCATGTATGAGAAAAATTTATACGCTGACAAGTGTAAATTAAGGTCATTTAGTCCATGAATTTAATGTGCCCTGTTTCATTGAAAAGCTCTGCGCTGCTCTTCAACTGTTTAAGCACAGTATGAATAAAAAGAACTACTACTTTTTATTAAAGGTGCATTGATACTAAATTAAAAGTACGATTTAATTTTCAAAAATCAGAATTGCTTGATTGATGGTATTGTGTTATTGACAATAAAGAACCTTATTATTCTATTCATTATAGCTATTCATTACGTTGAAATAAAATATACTTTATAAAAAAGTGTGTGGGTGCGTACTTGAGAGATTTATTTTAAACTGTTATCATATTAACACTAACATCCACCTGATTTTACCTGCAAACAAATAGTTACAAAGCAACCGTAGTGAACACAAACACCGCCGGGTCGGGGCTGAGAGCTTAATCTTCCAAAGACATCCTTAACCTCGTTACGCAGAAGACAAATTCAAGGTATATGTAAAATACAGTTACAAGGGAAAATGTACGACAGCACTTACCCGCCACCCTACAGGTTATGTTTTCTTTGCCAATTTATTCGTAATTTACGAGAAAATGTACGTAATATGAGACGAAGTTAATTTGTTTTGGAAAATAGTACTTGCGTTACTAATATGTGATGTAATCTGATTTGACGAATTAAACGTATGAGAGTTGTTTTGTCTATCAAGACCTTTAAATTTATTTTTGTCGGATCCGGTCGTTATTACGAACATTAAACGACACACAACGCCTGATTGGATGGCGTGCGCAGAGTCTAGGCGAGTGTTTTTATAACAATAAGGTTTTAAAAAGAGGTGTTTGCATTGTTATAATTTAGTTGATTATTAACAAGTGAAGTGAATGTGAGCCTAGCCTAGGAACTGTGCCTTTACTATGTTTGATAAGTAAATTGTAAGTTGTAGATTTAATACTGTGCTCCTATAACATCTCTTGGCACACTACGAGTGGACGCGGCTGAAATTATAAGGACTCGATATGTTTATATACAGGGTGACTGGTGGGTCACTTTTGAAATTCAAGGACCTGATAGTTTGAGATCATACATGAAGAGAAAAAATATAATAAATATTAATTATTTACTGAATAAATTGAAGCGAAAGTTAAAGAATTGATTACGCACCGCATGGTTTCGCTAGCGTTGGCAGCGATCCGCGTGCTAGGCCACATTGATTGCCGCTATTGACTCATTTGTATGTAAAGTAAACAGTAACATAGTAGTATTTATTTATAGGGCATCCTAGTGAAACATTTAGTACCTACTTTATTTACATAATTATGATCAGAATAGAGTACAGAGTGCTGTCCTTCAGTATCTAAAATTTGTCACCTGTATAAATAAATTACTCAAAGTAAGCTTTTTTTAGCTTGTGTTATGGAGAACACCAAAGAACATTATACTCGAGGGAAGATATCACACAATAGAACTAGTGGTACTTATTCTAGTGTACATTCAGAGCCGAATTAGTGTAGAAAGAAAACAATTGACAAAAGGGTCGCTATTATGTAACATAAGTAAATTTATATTTTACTAGTAAAAGCAAACTGCTTAAACATACAAGAAAGTGTTATTTGTACTTATAAGACACGATCAATAGATCAATTCAATTTGAGTGACAAATATTGTTCCTATTTGTGTTACTGTTTATATGATTATAATTGATTCAATAAGGTGATACAAGAGACCTTGTGATGATTAAATTGTAAGACCTTATATTATATTGAAACATAATGTTATGTATTATAAATTACCGCGAAATTTGAGATATAATGTACTGAATTTGATGCCGTAAATAACTTTATAGCTCATACTAATAATTGAAACATGAAGGTCTATGAGAATTTATGGATGTCTCCTAAGATTTTAAATAACAAAGATTAAGTTTGGATAAAAATAAGTACAATTACTAGACCTAATCCTGCAGTAACTTATCTCCTCAACCGTTAAGCTTAAAACAATTAATTTATAAATCCTTATTTACATCGCTAAACACATAGATTTTGTTTTGGCGTAAAAAGAAAAAAATCAAAAAGTTTTATTCATCTTAGGAATTTCACAAAACACTTGATGAAGTCAGTCATCACATACTTCGGCTTTAACTAGTAGACCACGAGACAAAAAAAGCCGGCGGAAAAAAACTCTTGGCACTCTTTTTCAGTCAGAATTATCAAATTAATACAAATAGGTACAGTACAAATTGACCGTGACATGAAAAAAAACAAACACAAGACAGCTAATTGTGAGAGCCAATGTCATGCCACAACCAAATTGCTTACATAGCAGATGCAATTAGCTATGGATGCACAATACGAACATGACAAACTGGGACCAGAGTATTTGAACAAGAATGGAATAAAATAGTCATAGTATCATTAGCAAAACGACCTGGCACCGCTAGCAGCACCCGTTCACGAGTTAACGCAAGCACCAGCCATCACCCTCCTCAACCATATTTTAGGGAAGAGGGTGACCCGATACCCGACGCTACCACTAGCCATGCCGCCTGAGGGAGCATGACGTTCTTGCTGATGTCTTGACAAGTAAATAAGTGAGTGGGACAGTCAACAGTATGTCATACATGTACTGCACAGCCAAGCCGTAAACAAAATTATTAAGTAATTAGGAACTTTTAGAAATATCCTGTTGTGCTCCCATGTAATCCCATGCCTTTTTATCATCTAAGTAATCTTTAGTTTTATACTAAGCTTTTCGAGATAGAGTGTTTTTAATGATTGATTTAAATTTATTGAATGGCAGGGATTGAATTGACTTCGGAATTTTGTTATATATACGTATTGACATTCCAATAAATGATTTGCTGCTTTTAGCCAGCCTTAATTTAGGAAACGCTAACTTATGGTCGTTCCTAGTCCTTACAGAGTAATTTGTATCATGATTATCTTTCCTAGTTTTAAATTTATTACTATTCTTATAAATATACATAATGTTTTCATAAATATATTGTGATGCAAGGGTCAAGATACCAATGTCTTTAAACTTTTCTCGAAGAGATTCTCTGTTTCCAAGTTTATACATTCCACGAATAGCCCTTTTCTGCAGTGTAAATATCGTGTCAATATCTGCGGCATTGCCCCAAAGTAGGATGCCATAGGACATTATACTATGAAAGTAACTAAAATATACGTATGTATAAAGTATGTTTTTCTCCTTAAAATACGATTAATAATCAGAAAAATATACAAAACCAGCTTTTGCCCGCGACTTCATACGTGCATAAACATCTACATACAAATTATAGTAAAAGGTCCTATACTTGCCGTTCCCGTGGGAATTTCGGGAGTTCCTTCTTTAGTGCCCACTAAGGAATGTTTGTTCTAAATTTTAACTCTATGTCTAGTAGTTCAAGCTGTACAGTACGTTATCCATCAGCCACCCAATCACTCAGTCAGAACTTTGTAATAAGTAAATACGGTGGTGTGAGATAATCTCGCAGCATTCCCATGAATATCGTTTACTCGTAAAAATAGTTTCTACTATTTCAAGGCTTTGCTCTGCCTGAAACGTTTGCTTCATACACCCAGCAATCGGCATGATAAAAAAAAGTCATACAGCCTTCCATACTCAACAAAATTCATGTTTATATTGTAGGGCAAGTTTCATATAGATCCAATTTATACTGTCGACATAATATCATAATCTTCCAATCTATGTTTTTTAAAGCTAGATAAATAAAATCCTTAAGAAACGTCGACGAGTAAATAACGCGTCATGAACAGTGATGTAATCTTCTCTGTGGTTTGATCAATAGCTTCATTTCCACAGTGCACCTTCGAGGCAAATTATAGCAATATCTCAGTGAGTGAAATTTTTACATTTAACTTCTGAAAAGTAAACAAATTGGCATTTAAAGACTTTTTTGTGACGTTAATAAATGTCACTGTGCGTTGGCTTGACTAATCTGAGTTTTGTAGGAAAACTGACTAATTAGAAAAAACTGTTTGAAACATATGAACAGATTTTAAGCTCTGACTCTTTTAATTGTTAAAAAAGGATTTTATTTTAACCGTGTTTTTTTGTGTTTTATCATACCAATTTAAAATAAAACACGATTGTTAACCAAAAAAACTAATTTAAGTTGTTGGTAGTTGTTCTGACTTTAAAGCAGCGTCTTAAATTTAACTTTGTTTATGCAAGAGTTTCATGATCCTTAGTGGTTTTTAGTGTCCTGTGATTAAAACTATTTTATATATCAACTGTTATCTGAACAATAGAGATAAAAACTTTGTTTATTTGTTAGATTGAATGCATTTATCTCTTAAATTGTCTGTTAAATTTAAATATGTTTATTCAGGCTCAAAAACCGACCTAGCTATGAAAGATTACTACTTAAATAAAATAAAAACCACACAATAGTCGCTTTTTCATAAAGGTATGTTTAAAATGGAGCAACATAAGGCATTGTTCACACCAAAAGAGTTGTGAGCATGCTCGCAGTGTGAACATGAATTCAGTCTTTAGTCAGCGTTCTCACCATGCTGGTAATAAGTATTCTACACAAAAACAGGACTCAGTATAAAACGATGATAGTATTAATTTACAAAGGTACTAATGGTGCGCTTGATTCCAATACGCTATTAGGGTGTTACCATCGACGGACGAATGGAACAGTCGACATGATTCGATAGTTTTTACTACGCCAAAAAATCCGATCGACGTCGGTCGGTTGGTGAGGTAACACCCGTTTGATCGGCGATGCCAAAGCCAATCTGCGTCTACTGAGCATAGAAGCGTAGAACAATATCTGGCTATCGAAAGTCAGCGACAACAAACTGCGTAGTGACATAATGTCGATTCCGCCTTACGAGTAATCAATCAATCAATCAATATATATAAAACTGTTCCGTTACTGACTGAGTGACTGAGGTACTGAGTGACTGAGTGACTGAGTGACTGACAGACAAGGTACAGCCGTAACTACTGGGCGTAGAAAGCTGAAATTTGGAACATAAATTTTTTAGGAGATGTAGGGGTGCACTAAGGAAGGAATTCCCAAAATTCCCACGGGAACGGGAAATATAGGACTTTTTAGTTTGTATGAAAAATCTTATTCCTTGAGTGCACCGATGTGAAACTTGGTGTAAAGGTTTTTTAATATGTGTCTGGTTGTGTTATGAAAGGAATTCCCGAAATTCCCACGGGAACGGGAAATATATGATATTTTAGTTTGTATGAAAAAATCCCATCCCTTGAGTGCACGGATGTGATACTTGATATAAAGGTTCCTCAATAAGTGTCTGTTTGTATTATGGAAGGAATTCCCGAAATTCCCACGGGAAGGGGTTAGAATTTTTAGTTTGTATGAAAAATTTTATTCCTTGAGTGTAAGGATGTGATACTTGGCATGAAGGCTCTTCAAAGAGTGACTGTTTGTATAACGAAAAAAAATCCTAAAATTCCCACGGGCATGGGAAATATATGATTTTTAGTTTTTGTGAAAAAAACTTATTCCTTGAGTGCATGGGTGTGATACTTGGTATAAAGGTTCTTTGCAGTGGGTGTCTGGTTGTATAGTTTCTGAAATTAGTAGTTAAGCGCATACGAAGTTGCGGGATAAAGCTAGTTAATTATAATGCTTACATGGAAAATCGAAAAACTGCATAAAACACAAGGTATAGGCAGTTTTTACTTTTGCTTAATTCACGAAACAACTCTTATACGCGTACCCTTAGCATCTATCTCATCGCCTGGCGATTCACAATTATATTAAAAAGCGACCTTAAATAAATTAATAAAAAAAAAACATTGGCTCCTTCAAACATGATGCTTTATGAATGCTCAGTGAGCTTTCATTTTAACTGATAAGTTTTGTTTTACATAAATCGAATTAGTGTCAATCAGTGGGTAGCTAGGTTGTTCAAGGTTGTCTACGCCTATACTTATTGGAGCGAAGCTAGCCAAAAACTGAACGAAAATGAAAATATTATTTAAAGATATTAAATATTTGTACGCCACTAAAGCATGAAATTTACTGATGTGTAAATAGATAATTAATGATGTTTCATTAGTTTTATAATTTATTATTAACTCCACGTCATTCCAGTTTAAAACTTATATATAAGGCTAAAAAAATTACAGACCGACAAGGCTTTTTGGGGTTTGGATGATGACATCAGAGGAGCGTGAGCGTGAAATAAGTGTTACCATTCAGTATAATTTCCCTCTTATCAGGGAAAAATATGAATCCATAAGCTTTAAGTTTTTTTCATGTTTGAAAACTGTAATTATTTCATTTTATGTACTACAAAAAGGCAAGTCGTGTAAACTTTGAGAAAAACGTAAGCGGTACAAAAACACAGGGTTGAAGATATAAATAGAAGATTAAGCAAGAAAATACAAGTATTAAAAATAGAGTAACATGAAAATAATATGTATAATGTTTTTATGATAAATTGTGTTCCTCGTCTTCCTCGTCACCACTACTTTCTTTATTAGGTTTCTACTCGTATCTATGCTCGTATTTTGAAAGGTTTGTAAAAAATCTGCATAACGTTCTTTACTTTTCAACCGAGTTTCAAAAAAGGAGGAGTTTCTCAATTCGTCTGAATGTTTTTTTTGTGTGTTCGTTACACGATATTTCGGACAATTATGAGTTGATTTTGAAAATTGTTATTTCATATAATAGAGGATTCTTCATAGTTAGTCCCACATCAATTTAATCGAAATCGATTAGGTACTTCCTTGAAAATTTGAAACTTTTGAAAAAATAATTATGATTTCGGAGAATGTTTACGTTGATGATATTCTCAACTCAGCCAAAGTTTTGACGTGAAGTCGGTTTTTTTAATGCTCTGCATTCGTGGATTATTTACTCTTAAAAAGTGAAGAATTTATCATTCCACTTTATTCAAACTCTAAGATATCTGTGATTTAACGAATGAACGAATACATATACATACATACATTGCAATGAGAGTTTTTCTGACAGCTCATTAAAAAAACAAAACTGTACAAAATTGGTACAAAAGGCTTCAATAGATGGCGCTTTACAAAAGGCGAAGGCGAAGAATTTATTCCACACTGCGTTTTTAAAAGTAAAATAAATTAATTGATGTCTGTACCAGAAATTGAACGTATGATAACCATAGATGGTAGATACCACTTACCTACATTATAGTATACAGATTTAACTCCTTCGGCTTTTTAAAAGTGCCATCTATAGAGGTTTTTTAAACTAATTTTTATGAGCTGTCAGAAAACTCCCCATTCATTGCATACAAGAGGCATTTCCTTTTGCAATGACATTTTCAATGATATCATCTATGACTTAAAAACGTCAATTGAAAAAGGTGAGATCGCACCCACCTCTATGATATGTTTGTTTCTTGATTTCATTTGTGTTTTTCAGTTTCGATTGCTTTCATAAATAAATACTATATTATTATATATTGGGATTAATGTATTCAGTCTACATGGCAAGAGCTTAGCTAAGAGATTTCGCCGAGGAGTAATACCGAATAATGATCGCAGGTTATGTTTTACGTCAAAACTATTTCATGATATCATCGCATGATTTTGAGACCCATAATAGGCCTGCAGGTTAGAGATCGCAAAAACATGATGGACAACTTGCAGAACACAGCGTTAGATTTTGGGTATAATATTCAATAAAAATCTAAAGTTAAACAAAAAATGAAAAGTGAAAATCAAAATGACTTTATTTCAATTAATATGGTATAAAAATATTTAATATTTACTCTGTGATTTCGAATTCATAAATTCATTGGATTAATAGAAGTTGGTAACTCATTGCACGTTTTGAAGTATTAAATGAATATCATGAATAAATAATTATATAGTTCAAAAAGATTCTCATACAATAACACAAAAATATGTTTATAAAACACTACTATACAAGCCACTGATAATATCTTGTTTATTACTGTAGGGTTTCTTGGGTCAACTGTACCCAAAGCTTTGAGGTGGTATTTCGTAAACCCCAAAAGCACAGTACAGATATCTACAGTAATTCAACTTAATACAAATGGATGAAACGCGAGCTATACCTACGCGGCTCGATCTCGGCATGCGGCCAGACGCGAGTGTCTGCATACCAAAACAATTGTTGATTGAGCTTTACGTTAATAAGCGGATTGTTTATACTTTAAAATGTAATAATACATCTTTTCGTGGATCACAATCGAGGTGCAAGTATTTTTTGGTCGCTAATTTAAAGCACCGATTTGTTATTCAAACGTAAACATGGTTTTTTAACACAAAACGTCTTTTTGTTGAACACTTCCTATTCAATTTACAAAGTGCTTTATTTTAATTATATAAAGAAAGTATATTTGCAGTCACAAAACAAAATGGAAGTAAACACTAAGTAGGCAAATGTTATTTAAACGCTGATGGCGGGCAGCCCTATCACATGTGAACAGACCGCGGCGCGCTGAAGGCATTTATTTCAAAGATGCGGTCGAGTTGAATTGCTGTATATATCTGTACTGTACCCGAAGTGGCTACAGTACGACATGCATGATCGAATTTAGGCTGCTTCAGATTAAGCTGGTGCTCAGAATTGGAATACCTGAACACCTTAAGGATTATTCCTGACTTAATGGAAACTATCTGAGCCATGGATGAAAGCTTTAGGGCGAAGTGTGTTCTAAAAGATATGCCAAAACCAAATCCGTACAAAAACATTTTAGAAAATGAGATTCAACTGCACATTTTTACGAAAAATAGACTTACCTCTGGACGGGTTAATTTTGTCCATGTTCAATTCCCGCCAGTTTAAAACTTTTCTCAGCGCATAATTGTTATTACTCGTTGATGTGTCAGCTATTGGGCAAGTAAATGTATGCCATTCTTGTTAATCGATCTTATTAACCCAGTTTTCAAACTTGTTATGGAAAAGTTAATGAGATGTGCTACAATTGGTTTTATAAGCTTGATAATATTTTCAACATTGCTTGTTAATCCATCTTTAATTATAATTTAATTAATGAAGTATACAGTTAAAATAAGTCTGCATTGACCATACGTGACTAATGTTACCAGTGCAATCAGCAAGTTTTGGTCGAAAACGTATTATTATAATTAATCGCGATCACGCTCATTTTGAAGCATTTAAAAACAAAGCTGAGCTTTGCTGTACCTGCCAATTTGGTGCGCCGGATACGGCCACGGAAGAAGGCAGCTTGGACTCCGATGATGATTTGAGCACCGATACGCGACTGAAGCTGCTAATATACTCTTTTAAAGAGGTTTTGTAACAATTAAATAAAACACTTTTTAACCTGATTTATCGCGTATATTTACATTTTAAATTTTGACTCGACGTTTCGGTGTCTTTGAAGACCCCGTGGTCACGAACGACTGAGGTGTCAGGCGTCGGATTGATAGATTGAAAAAGTTATACATCATCATCTCCATCTGTTTCTCAGTCTTCGAGCGTAGCGTTCTGGATTGACACAAAACGAGCTGACAGTATCTTGAGTTTCAGGTCGTGCAGCTTGCTGGATGTTAGATTTAATGTTTTTAAGGATAGGGTCCCATGTCGGTGATAGTTTCCAACCATCTTCTTTATTTAAATTAGGGTGTTTTTTAATTTCAATCGCTTCTCTGATCATTCAAAGAATGTAATGCTTCTGTCTAGATAAAATTTTCACAGAGTCAAACCTTAAGTGGTTGGGCTTGTCCATGGAATGCTCACAAACTGCAGACTTTGAAGCTCTTCGATTTTTAATATCAGCTATGTGTTCTTTTACGCGGGTTGATACGTTTCTTTTGGTTTGACCAATGTAGGAAAGCCCACAGCCAAAAAGAACACATACTGATACACTCAAGATACTGTCAGCTCGTTTTGTGTCAATCCAGAACGCTACGCTCGAAGACTGAGAAACAGATGGAGATGATGATGTATAACTTTTTCAATCTATCAATCCGACGCTTGACACCTCAGTCGCTCGTGACCACGGGGCCTGCAAAGACACCGAAACGTCGAGTCAAAATTTAAAATGTAAATATACGCGATAAATCCGGTTAAAAAGTGTTTTATTTAATAGTATGACTCGCGAAAACTTAAGACAATATTAGGTTTTATAACATTTTGACCAACATAATGTTTTAAAGTTTTTGCATTTAAAATGCTCAATTATTCTTAAATAAATGAAAAATGTGATAAATAAAAATTACCTGACCAGAATTCAGATTTTATTTATCACATTTTTCATTTATTTAAGAATAATTGAGCATTTTAAATGCAAAAACTTAAAAACATTGCAATGCTTCACTTTAACTGGGATTCACAATTTCTGTAAAGAAAAAAAAATGGTCTCGGGTGGTCTTAGCTGCAAAGATGGAGCTACGTTAGCAATATAACGTAAAAACAAAAATGTGGTAAGTAATTTCGAGGCATACCGCCAGGCCCCGGTAGCTCAGTGGAAGAGCACTCGTCCGGCAAACGAGAGGTACCAGGTTCGAATCCTGGTGGGGTAATTTTTATTTATCACATTTGTCATTTATTTTGACCAACAGCCTGACAAAGAACTGAAGGTGACTATAATCGCAAGAGTCAAACTGTAATTAACTGGGCATGACGACCATTTAAATGAAATAATGTCTTGCGAGTACATACATATAACATATCACTATCTAAGATACCCTCTCATAGCTTAACATACTACTACTGGTAACGGTGACTGGGAACGGTGAGGGGTACCGCACAAGCCAATATTTGTGGCGTAAATATGTTTGTTTGCGTTGTTCTGTGTGTATTTTGTATGCTTTCTATTTATTAACAAAAGAGTACTTTAATAACAAAGGTTCAGAGTTTACTTTAGGGTGATGTGGTGCTATGTAACAAATAATAATGAAATACCTTAAATTAAGTTTGGTGTGTTTTGACTTCTACTATTTTACATACATATTCAACAACGCAAATGCATGTACTTCGCGAATAAAAAAATGCATTCAGTCGCGCGTATGTATGTCTGTAAGAAAATAGATTTCACAATATCGATATCGTTCTTAAAAATCGATTTCATTGGCGGCATCGGTGTCATTGCTGCAGTTTGTATTTCCAGCAACAAATATCACTGTGACGTCACAAAAAGTCGGCACGCGTTCAAAGTCAAAGTCAAAAGAATCTTTATTTCGTAAGTATTTAAATACGTTTGAAATAAGTCACAATTTACAAATTGAACTGAATCTACCACCACTTCGGAAAGTCGATCTGTTGAGAAGAAGTGGCAAGAAACTCAACAGCAATCATCTTTTAAAAATGCACAATAATAATAACAATAACAATTTACAATCTTCTTGCATCCGGATATCTTATAATAAAACTTTATACTTATCCTTAAATCTATCGAAGGGTTATCTTAAATATTATTGAATTTTATTATAAAAGCGTACACATTGACCCATGAACGAGTTGGTGATCTTCTGGAGTCTACTATTATATTTACGTTGTCAATGTAGATGCATGTATGTGTGTTCAATATTATGTCAAAGTATTCGAATATTATAGGAGAAAACTTCTGAAGTTGCAACATTAAGTACGTAATCTGGATTACTCATTATTAACAGTGTAGCGACCATTAGCTATATCTAGTGATGATAAATAGCAACGACGACGACGACACGATGCTTGACCTTAGATCACGCTATCAACTAATTTCATAGCTTATTATTCTTATAATTTCATAGTTTATACGACTTCCTGACATCAACCGTCGGGCCGTGGGCCGCGGCCTGCCATGCCTTATCTGGGAATGGGGAATGAACACCTTTTTTATTGCACAAGAAAATTCACTCAGTATTAGCACAGGAAAAAAAATATTTGGGTATATGTATATTTCCAAGCTTTTAGATCAAGCCTAAGCCCAATCAAACAAAAATCAGTAAAAGCTTGAAAATTATTATATTAGCTACAAGGAAACACAACACAGAAAATGTTACGATTGTAACAGAAAAAGATAACCGATTTCAAAGAATACACTGACAACCAAACCGACTTGGCTTCGAAACTTACACAACTAACTAATAGAGTAACAAAAGCAAGTTTGACATATTCCTAAGTTGGCTAGTCTTTGTACTACTCCGCCGAACTGCCCCGACTTGAAATGAAGTTTAATTATTGTGCGGAGTCGTGTGTATTCAAGTAAAAACAAGTTGTGCTCACTGAGTTACTAACATGTCTTGCCTGTTTGTTCAATCGCTAGAAATAACCAACATTAAAGCAACTATAATTGTTTAGGTTACGCGAGTTTGAGCAAATCAAATCAGTTATTAAATTTTTGTATCTATCTAGCCATAAGTCAACTGTTAATAGTCTTAGCGCAAATTGAAAAGATATTGATTGTTTATGTTTTATAGTCATGTTGGACTGGGAGCGAAAGGAAGACGTAGAATGTGCCAGCTGCTTCTCTTCCCGGGCATACTGTAAAAGTCAGACAGAGGTTTTAAAGGCGTTTTTGTGGGCGATAGGCTGACACCCTGTCACTGCAATGGTCTCTTTCCATCTTTATAATACCTCCAAATTTGTCAAACGTGACATGAGATGGTCTTGTAACCTCTGGAGTTCTGCCTACCCCATAAGAGATACAGGCGTGACGTTATGTATGTATGTATGTTGATTGTTTATTTGTAGGTACAGTACATTGAAGTAAGTAAACATTGAACATAAATATGATGCAATAATCACAAAAAAATTATAAAGTTGGCGTCCTGAGTACGTTCCAAAATAATAGATTGGCATCTAACAAATAAAAAAAACAAATAAAAGTAGTAGGATTCTATATAAGGAAAAACAGAATAATTTTTTATAAATTATGGAAGACAAGCGTCCCATCCATAATTTATAAAAAAAAAAAATGAATTTTACAAAACAGTTCCGAACGTATTTGTTAGAAGTACACAGAGTTGTTGGAAATGACTTTACATTTTTAATATAATTACAAAGACAACAAAAACTATATTATATTAATTATGAGGATTAGTGTAATAAGTTTTGAAACACGTAAATTTTGGATTCCCCGCACACTACTCACATAAATATCCAGTTTATTTAGGTAAGTCCTATTGGTGCAAACTCGACAAAGCTTTTTTGGTTCAGCTTTTTATTCTTTCAGGAGTATTTTGATCAACGAATGAGGTAGGAGACTGAGAAGGAGGCTGAGTAGGAAACAAGAGAGGACAAAGAGTACCAACGTCATCTGATAGACCTTGTAAACTCACAATTAACTCTTTCCTGAATTTTAGAAATCTCATCTTAGATTTTGGGTTCTGAAGACAAAAACAGCTTGTAATTGTTTTATACCAACGCAAATCGTCTTTTGACTCACTAATCGAACCAAAGAACCGAGGACTCACTGAAGCTGCCAGTACTAAATATCAGAACATATTCTTCACCTGAACGACTTGAAATATTTTTACCACAACCATAATCTCTAGTGACACTCTTCAATATTTACCTATCTTTGAAAATTACGAAAAGGGAGTGCTACATTATTGCAGTTCAATAACTAATGAAAGTATTTGGCCTTAAATAGATGTCGAAATAATCAACGAATGCAGAGCATTAAAAAAACCGACTTCACGTCAAAACTTTGGCTTTTAAACATTCCTGGAAATCATACATATTTTTTCAAAAGTTTGAAATTTGCAATGAAGTACCCAACCGATTTCGATGAAATATAAATAGGTCCAACTATGAAGTATCCTCTATCATATGAAATAACAATTTTTAAAATCGATTCATAATTGTCCGAAGTATCGTGTAACAAAGACACAAAAAAAAACATACAGACGAATTGAGAACCTCCTCTTTTTTGGAAGTCGGTTGAAAACATTAAATATAGGGATAGCAACAAATATGATAATAAATACGGTTTGTTGCTATTATCTGCTGTCAGTATAATTGCTTTGTGCCAATCTTCGAGTAATCTCGTATACGAGCTAACTCGTAGCGTTGGCATCATAGACGTTGACGTATTCAACCGTTGCCAACTACGACTAAAATCGTATTGTACTGTTTTTATGGTGGGAACCAGATAATGTTGATAATATTATGTCGGCATTCAATGTGTTAATGTAACTTCACATGTCTACATTAACCGGACTACTACATAAAATGTATAGCAACGGCAAGAAATCTCTCATTGAAATAAATGCAATTTTGTGATGTGTCTCTAATAGGCTTGCTTATTGAAAAATCTCAAAGTTGAAACGCATGATTTATTTTATCAGTTTCAATTGTCATCACTACAATTTAACTATGAATGTGGTTTAACTTTTCACTCATATTTTATTAAATTTTTTTCTTTAAAAGCAACATTTACTTTTAAGTTCATGAATTTGCTCATAACAAGAATATGCTATATTTTGGCAAAACGCTAATTAAGGCATACCTAACATAATACGACCCTCTTTAGAATGCCCTATTTGACCTAATTAGCCCACTTTGAAGTTTTGGGTACCTATTTAGGTCAACGTTGCACCGAAAATGAAGATAACCAATATTAACTAGCGACAATTAAAGAAAGGATATTTTAAACCAAAATTTCATCTCCTTTATAAACTTTTAAATTCAGTTTGTAATACACACAGGGCTCACTAAAAGTTTTGCACTTCTGGCTAATCGGAACTGTTTCAATTTCAAATTTTATATTTTTTAAACGACTTACAACCTTCTAAGTAAAAAGAAGTTGGTGGGAAATCATTTGTCAATTGTATTCACCACACACCAAAATTCTACGTACCTACGCTTCAAAAATGGAATTAAGTCGAAAAGATTTGAGAGCGATGATTTTTAATGATTTTAAAAGCTCTGCCTGTTCTGCCAAAGTACTGTGCCGTTCATGGAAGAGAAGCACCTTGTTTGAGCACCGTGAGGTTTTTTTTACATGACGTATTTCGTGAAGGGCAGCCTTCAACTGCGCATACGAAAATAATGTGGCTACTCTAAAGCGGCTAATTGAAGAAAACTCGCGGATTACCTGTGAGACAATTCGGGGAAATTTCGAAAACATTGTTGTCGCGTGGAATGGTGCTCACAGATGCTACTGAAGTACGACCACGGACATTCTAATTCTGTTTCTGACATTGTCACAGAAGAAAAGAACTGGTCAACAAAAGTGGGGCAAGCGAAAAACGTTGGTCAAAAAATAATCGCGTTTTGTTTTAACTACGGGTCCCATTAGCATTATTCTACTTGAAGATCAAAAGAGTGTAAATGGCGAATGTTGTTCTACCTTTCATTTACCCAGGGTGTTAGAAAAAGTTCACGTAAGATGACCACAAAGCCGCGCTCTCCTACATAATGACAACGCTTCTTCACACTCGGCCAACAAAACAAACTCATTAAAATTAACTTAATAAACGGAATATTTACCATGTTTTTCATTTATTTTCATCATGGCGCTTGCAACAGTGCCGAAATATCGAGAAATCAAAATAAATGAAAAACATGGTATCCCGTTTCAAAAGTTAATTTTAATGTTAATGACCATGTTTAAAAACTTATACATTAGTATAAACATGTATAAAACAAAGTTTACCTAGCACCCTGTGATTGCAGTATTTTCGTCAAAATCAAAAATTCGACGAGATGTTTCACTTTAACAACCCCTAATGATAGCGTTCAATCAGCACATAGAAAATATGCCTTCAGATTTGTGGTCCTCCTGTTTTGAAAAATAGTTCGATCGCATAACAAAAAATTACAATAGGAAAATATTTTGAAAAGCAATTAACATAAAAAACTTTTACCTACGTAATAACGAGTATATTATGGTTATTTTTTTTTTTAAATGTACTGAAAAATATTTTTAAATATCTTCCATGCTGAACTAGGAGCGAAAGAAAAACATAGAATATGCCAGCTGCTTCTCTTCCCGGGCATACTGTAAAAGTCATTTGAGGGACGGAGGTTTCATTGACATTTCTGTGCGCGACAGGCTGACCCCCAATAATATCTCTCCATCATTATAATGCCTCCGAATTTTTCAAACGTGACATCAGATGGTTTTAGAGCCTCTGATGTTCTACCTACCCCATAAGCGACACAGGCGTGAAGTTATGTATGTATTTATGTATTTTTAAAACCTAACTTTTTGTAATTTAAGTTTTGTACAATTGTCCTGCAAGCTTCTCTGTGCAGTCTTTATGATACAATATTATTGTTTACCTTTAATTGCTAAACGAATTCACGGTTTAATGGTAGTTTAGTTAGATGTTCATCTTTTATATGAATCCCTTGAATTTAAATTACCTAAAATATTGTAAATAGCTCAATTAAAGTAAAAAGTAATTATAAATCAGGAATATCTAATGAATGAAAAAACCACATAGAGGTAACGAACATTACGGACAAAGTCATTATCCTGTGATCTGATACTTAGCAAAAAGCTTTAGTTAATTAAATATACGGAGTCCGTAAAAAGGACGAAGGGTCGCCAGCTAAGATATATAATATTTGAAAATCTGTTTCGCTTTGACGTCGGAGATCCGAAGAGATAATTTTGAGAAACAAGATTTGTTTTCATACCAAATAACAGATAAACATTCAAAAATGGAGTTTATTGCTTATTTCACAACAACTGTGATTGAGGTCATAAATCTCTATCCCGAGTTCTAGTTTCTTGTTCACACACTGAAAGTTGCATATTTAATGCACAATCATTTGAATGGTCAGTATTAAAATTTGAATCAACACATTCTAGAGAGGTGGGAAATTTCTTGATATGATTTGGATATCAGCGCCATGTGACAATTACTGTGTAGTCAATTAAACACAGGGAATTACTTATTATGTTATACCTGAACATTTTGTGCGACGGAAATGGGTGACGACATTTTTTGTACCTGAAAGGTAAAATCTAGACATTTTCTGACTCGCAAACTGATATCAATTTGAAGAACTGTTTTTCAAATAACAGATGACCTATTATGGAAGGAATACAAATTCTATTATTCTATATTCGTAAAAAACATAGGCACCGAGTGTAAGACATATGTAAAGTAAAATAGAAAACAGATTTATTTCGCACAGTTATACACATCATCAAATTTTATTTGCAGTTTAATGTAATTGTACCTCTCATGTGCAGTGCAGTGACAAATTAATATCCCAATCAGCTTATGCTTTGTAGCTTGCGACAAGATTTTCAGCGCGAGGTGATATAATAATAATAATAATATCTTTATTTAAAATAAACAGTTTCACATTTGTACACAAGAAATACACACAATTTAGATATAGGATATGAAAATAATAATAATAATTTACAAATAAGTTTTAGTAGGTATACAAATTGTGCACTAAATTGCCAGGGGTTCTCAAACTAGGCTTAAGGTGCCTGTGACTTGAGAAACCAATAGTAGGTAATATTTACATGAGATTATTTTAATATTGTTTACAGGTGAGTATATTAACAAGTACCTAATGCTTACATATAATACTCTAAGCAGTATTATATGTTATATAATACTGCTTAGAGATTCACAATATGTGAATTAATTAAAAATAAAGGCAGAATGTGACATGACATTTTGATTAAGATATACTGTGGATATTATCGATCTGATCACGGTAATTAATTTAAATCTATATATTTGAAACCAAACGGAATCAGTATTCAGCTAAGTACATTATTAATAGCTTTTGTCATGATTTCGTCCAATATATTTAAACGAGTTTAATCATTCATAAGTAACGTTGCAAACAATATGCTTTCAGTATAATTCACTAGCTGGTAAATTTTAAATGAAAACCACGGGCCATTATTTTAAATGATTTCCCGAGTGGAACTGCTTTAGTTATGAATTAATTTATTTTTCAATTAAACTCGTCTCTGGGTAACTATTTCATATCGGCATCATAAAACTAGTAACAAGTAGTTTTATATAGCCCGACTGTCGCAGGTTATTTCAGAAGTTGACTTTTTTAATGAAATTGCTCCTTGCTAGTTCGAATTGCACCCGCCAATCAATTTTTTACAGGTAAAGTAGGCACAGCCCTACGTGAGATCACTAGGTTTTGGAAGAAGGAATTCTTTGTTTATCTACCAGCCTCAAAAATATGAGTATTTTTGTAAAAGTTATATGTACGTCATGTACGAAATAACATTATCATCTTCAATAAAAGAAAATCTATTAAATCTAAAAATAGAGATCACGGAATAAAAATATAATTATTATTAAATATATAAATGAAATATATGTTACAAAATATCGTTGAATCTGTTGTAACGATTTTCTTCCAGGAATATAAAACTTCTGTTTGTTTTTAATTTATTTACATTCACATCCAGTTTTAAAAGAATTTAAGTTTCACCGAACTCTACAAAACTTTTAACAATTCTTAAACAAATTTCTACAACTGTTAAGTTCTGTTTTTAAAGCCACGTCCGTAACTCTGTTTTCCGAAAAACTGCATCAAACTTGTGTATTGAACACAGAAACTTCACACTTCCACAAAATAGACCAAACAAATTTAAAATGCATCCGGAAACTCTTGGACTGGTTTGAGTTCTTCAAACTTTCTGCAACTTTCAATACAAGGTAGAGAAATCGAAAACGTAAAGTTCACTTGATCCGTGTCATGTTTTTGAGACATATTTTCGTTGTTATTGTCTCTTTACTTGCATCAAATAAAAAAAATTGTTGAGTTCTATTTAAAAAATAAGGTCAAACTACATTATTTTATACATAACACTTGCTTAAACATATAAGTAAGAGACAATATTGAAAGCAAAGAGTAATGGTCGTGAAATAACCCGATCAAAACGCACGTGGGATTAACTACGAGAGACTCTTCGTTCATTATAAGAATCAAAGAAATGCAAATAATACAGTTCAAATGTAATTTTTTTGTAAAAGCACAAGTAAACGTATTTTCACTATTGAAAAATTTACAAGAGAAGTGTTTCTGATGATAAATACAAACATTTGTTAAACTATAACCTTTAAATAAAACTACTTTTTAACCGGATTAATCGCGTATAATTTATATTTTACATTTTAACTCCGAGATAGAGAAGAGTTTTTTAATTTCACGATTCTATTTAAATTTAAATTATGAATCGTGAAAACTTAAGACTAAACTATAACATTCATGTGTACCCTTACGCTCTCCTTCAAGATTAATTTAAACTGGAGATTCAATTTGAGTTGTTCGCTATTTGCAAACCCTATTATATAAGAGTCGATGGTGGGATCTGCTAAGCCGATTTTCCACTTCGTGGACCACCTTTAGGGCAAGTGCTTTTGCAAGAATGAATATAAGATGGTGCTGTCACATCGCAGTTGGGATTATCCGTAGGCTTTGAAATTTTTTCTTGATTTTAATGGATTTCGAGCAGATTTTAGGATTATGCGTTTTTGCTAAAACTGGGATTTAAGTGCTTAATGTCTTTTTAGTTTGGGGATTTGGCTTTCTTACGTAGCTTTGTTGAGTTGGAAAATGTTGGATCAATTTAATGATCACTTAATAGATATTTTTTCTTGTCGATGTCTTTTTAAACTTATTTTGTTATTTTAACTGATAAATTGAAGAGATTCTTAACTCTGATGACATAATAATATATCGACTGCTAATAATATAAGCGTTATTTTTAAAGAGAAGGTCCACACTGGTTCTCTATTTAACTGTTAGACAAAGTTAGTCAAGTTCAATATACCTGAAGATTATAGTTTTACTCACAATTTATTGTTGGAGGCGAGGCGAGGCGCAGCTGCATCTGCACTCACCCCTGATGAAGGACTCCATAAGATTTCGAAACTATTCGGACACCAGACACCAGACAACAGTAAATTGTGAGTAAAAGCCGCATAAACTATAATAAATATGACTCACAAACATTTTCAAATTTAATACCTGAAGATATTTGTTAGTGTTCAATGTTGAATTTAATTAAGAAAAAGTAATTGAATATTCCATGTTTAAAGCATAGCGTTATTCCTTTCAACAACCTAGGTCTTTAAAACTAGTGTTGCAGTTCAAAATGACCTTTAAGCTGCTAGCTGAAGACAGAATTTTCCTTGTCAATGACAGATACGCAGCATATTGAGATACATCACAATTAATTTGTGGTTTCAGATGAAACCGCTTCCGCTAGACAATTAGAGGAGCTTTATGTGTCGAACTGAGATCAGATGTAGCTTACCGATGCAGATAAGTAATATTGCATTTCTGTCATAAAATTCCATTGAATGTTTATGTGTTACTGGCCACTGATACAGTAAATAACATGATTTACAAGATAATACACGGTGAGTGGTGCCAAATTTAAGATACTGAAGGAAAGCACTCTGTAGTCGATTCTGGTCATTATTATGTAATAAAAGTTAGTACTTAAACTTTCACTAAAATTTCCTATACATAAATAAAGATTAGGCCTCCGTGCTTCGGAGGGCACGTTAAACAGTCGGTCCCGGTTGCTGTATACTTGTATACAGTAGTCGTTAGGGTTTGTCAGAAGCCGTATCGGCACCCTGAAAATTCTGACATCCACCACCCAGCACTGGGCCAGCTTGGTGGATTATGGCCTTAACCTCCTCATCACCCGGGGGAGAGACTCATACCCTGCAGTGGGCTCATTACAAAGAGTTGTGATGATGATGATGATGATGAAATAAAGATTCGTTACTATTTACTTTACTTACATCTTAGTCAATCGCGGTACATGACCTGGAACGCGGATCGCTGCCAACGATATTGTAACCACGCATTGCGTAATCAATTCTTTAACTGGTTATGTTTACTCAGTAAATAATAATTATTTATTTTTAATTATATTTTTTCTCTTGCGTATGATCTCAAACTATCACGTTTTTTCGGGGACTGAAAACTGCTCGCGTCCGCAAGGTTTAGCCCTCGATGCCTTGTACGTGGTCCCTGGGTGGTGTTAAACGGGCAGTAAAATCTGGTGGTAGGCTTCGGCCGTGGCTTGTAACCATGACAAAACCACTAGACAAAACCATGCCGCCAAGTAACCTAGTTGCGTTCCGGCATGATGTCTAGTGTAGCCATTGAGGAGGATAGGTCTGAGTAATCGTGCTGCACCGGAGAACTGTTTTCAACTCGTAGGATAATGACTCACCGGGTGACTCGTTTTGGAGGGTAGCAGGATCCGAAGCACGGTGCACCGCTGGCCGACCGCAGGTAGTAGGGGGCCCAAGTAGCATGCCAGCCCCATGCAAAAGGCTGCCCCGCCACCTCGCGAAAAATCCCGGGAGGCTCCATCGTGCCGGCTAGCGACCGGTTTGAGAGGACCCGATGGCGAACTCGGGGGGTTCGGGCGTCCCCGCAGTCTCCAAGTGAGTGAGTGAGTTTCTCAAAGGTGCGTTACCCCTATCGAGTTGCTTGGTTCTCCTCCCTATTCACTCCACTCCAAAACTAATGAAAGGTCCAAAGAAGAGTAAGGTAACACAGCGGTTGCACTTCCTCTCGTTTAAAGTGCACTTCTGTAACATCCGAGGAGTGCACTCCAATCTCAATGATGTC
The DNA here is from genome assembly GCA_944452665.1 of Stenoptilia bipunctidactyla. NCBI lineage: Eukaryota > Metazoa > Arthropoda > Insecta > Lepidoptera > Pterophoridae > Stenoptilia > Stenoptilia bipunctidactyla. The sequence continues at coordinate 26,108,391 of OX101735.1, forward strand.
CACCACCACCTCGAGACGGAGAGACCCCACCTACTCTTCCTAACGGAGACGCAGATCTGTGATCCGTCAGACTCGGCATACCTTTGTACCCAGGTTACATCCTGGAGTCCAAATTCCACCCGCACGCCGGGGTGTGCATGTATGCCAGTGACAAGATCTGTTGTCAGCGTCTCCGTTACTTAGAAGTGCCGGACCTTTTAGTTATGTGGGTTCACATAGACACCGGCCTAGACCAAATGGTATATGCTAGTATTTACCGGTCACGCAGCGGAGATCGGGAGACAACAAGGCTTATGGACTATCTCAGCAGTACAGCGGACAAGGTTCAGCAACGTTTTCCCACAGCGCAGTTGGTGTTCTTGGGGAATTTTAACGCACACCACGGACAGTGGTTATACCCGTTTCAGGACACTGACCATGCTGATAGAGAGGCTTTTAAGTTTTCGCTCACTCATGGCCTCTCTCAGCTTGTTGACGAGCCTACGCGCATCCCAGACGTTGCTGGCCACACTGCTTACTGCCTGGACCTTCTGCTGACAACCGATCCCGACAGATATTCGGTGTCCGTCACTGCACCCTTAGGGACATCCGATCACTGTCTGGTGAAATCTGTATCGCAGTACTCGCCACCTGACACCCGACCAAGTGGTTCTAGGCGAGTATGGCGTTACAAGTTGGCAGATTGGGATGAAATGCGACATTTCTTCGCATCTTATCCGTGGCGGCAAGCTTGTTTTACATCAACCGATCCATCGTGCTGCGCTGATGCAGTCTCAAGTGTGATAGCTCAAGCAATGGAGTTCTTCATTCCCTACGCTGATCTATCCCTTGAAACCAAAGCTCGCCCATGGTTTAGTGCTGAATGCTTTTCCGCTGAAAAGCGTAAGTGAGAAGCGTACAAAGCCTGGGCAACCGCTCGCGGAAGCAAAGCCGTGGATTCGCATGCACACAAGAAGAGGTACAATGCTGCCGCCAAGTCCTGCAAGAAGGTGATCAAAAGAGCTCGTTTCACCCACATAGGCTGTATTGGAGACAGAATAGCGTCATACCCCTCGGGAAGCAAAGCTTTCTGGTCCCTCGCCAAGTCGGTCGAAACGAACTTTTGTCGCCCATCGCTGCCGCCACTGCGGAAACCTGACGGTTCTCTGGCCCACACCGCTAAGGAAAAGGCAGATTTATTTGCCAGTATCTTTGCGGAAAATTCTCGTCTAGATAGCCAAGGAAAAATCCCACCCCAATTACCTCAATTCGGTCCTACAATGGGTACCGTTCATATTCGCCAAAAGGAGGTTCTTAAATGCTTGCTGCACCTAGACGAAAATAAGGCTAGCGGTCCAGATGGTATTCCTGCAGTGGTGTTGAAACGCTGCGCAGCTGAATTGTCTCCTGTTTTGACGCGTCTCTATAGACTTTCTTTGGAATCCGGTAAAGTCCCAAAATCCTGGAAGCTGGCTAACGTAAAACCAGTACCGAAGAAGGGAAGCCGTGCTGATCCTGTCAACTATCGACCAATCTCAATCACTTCCATACTTTGCAAAGTCATGGAACGTGTATTGAACAATCGACTCCTGGCATACCTCGAGACCAACGAGCTCCTAAGCGATAGCCAATATGGTTTCCGCAGTGGACGCTCGACCGGCGATCTTCTCGTGTATGCCACACACTTATGGAGTGAGGCCTTGGAGGGTCATGGTGAAGCAATAGCTGTTTTATTAGACATATCCAAGGCCTTTGACAGGGTCTGGCATGATGGTCTCTTAAGCAAGCTTCCAGCATATGGCATACCGACCGGGCTCTGCGACTGGATATCTAATTTTTTGAGGGAACGGTCGATTCGAGTAGTCTTAGACGGCTACTCCTCTGACCTAATGGCGATTAATGCCGGGGTACCTCAGGGATCTGTTCTCTCTGCAACTTTATTCTTGCTGCACATTAATGACCTCCTAACACCAGGCATTATTGGATATGCTGATGACAGCACTGTTGTTGAGAGATATATATCCAATGCGCGAACGAGCGCCCATGAAATCCAGGTTTTGAGAAAGTCTATGATTGAGTGCGTTGATTCGACATTGCGGAATGTGTCCGATTGGGGCGAATCTAACCTGGTCAAATTCAACGCCCCCAAAACACAAGCGTGTCTATTTTCCGCAAAAAAGACCACCTTTACTTTTACGCCCACTTTCCAGAATGTATCTGTTCCCATCACCGACCAACTAGGGCTTTTGGGCGTCACTATAACGTCCAAATTAAACTTCGGTCAACAAATTGAGTCTGTGGCAAAAACGGCTTCAAAAAAATTGGGTATCATCTCGAAGGTCCGGCGGTACTTCAGCCCTGAACGGCTGCTCAACTTATACACAGCCCAAGTGAGGTCGTGCATGGAGTACTGTAGTCACGTTTGGGATGGTTCTGCCAAATAACAGCTCGAAGCGCTAGACTCTGTTGACCGAAGAGCCCGTAAAATCATAAATAACAACAACCTTACAAATAAAAAATTGCAGACGCTGGAGCATCGTCGTAAGGTTGCTTGTTTGACAGTATTTTATCGGCTACATTTTGGTGAGTGTGCGAGTGCTCTTTTTGACCAAATTGAACCTACCCCTTTTTACCACCGGACTACCAGACGCAGACAGAACTTCCATCCCTATATAGTGGATTTACCAAGAAGTCGAACAAAACGCTTCGATAGTTCCTTTTTGGTACGGATTGCCAAGGAGTGGAACAATCTGCCTGCGTCTGTTTTTCCTGACCACTACAGTCCTGGAACTTTTAAGTGTCGAGTGAATAGGTTTCTCGTGGATGGACGTGTAACACCATAGTCTTCATGCGCGCTTTCCATCAGGTGGCATGGAAGACAAACGTCCTATCCTTACAATATAAAAAAAAAAAAAAACGTCCTCGAATTTCAAAAGTAACTCACTAGTCACCCTATATACAACGTGTAACAAAATGGAGAGATAAAACTTAAGGGTTAGCTTCTATACCATACGTAAAATATACAGTAAAAGATTTAGCATGATCAGCGCTGGTATAGACTTTCATACAAATCTATTTAATTATTTTACAACAAAATATTTGGACAACCCTAGTCAACTTAATAAGCTAAAAAATAATCCCCTTAATAAGTGTGTTGTAAAAGGCGACTAATTTATAACCTCTTGTTGGTGATAGAACAGGTAAAAATAGAAGGAGGGCGTATGCCAACCTGACCTGATCCGGTCGAGTGAAGGCCTTGGGCGGTGGATACGGGGGTATCCGCCGCTCGCTTCCAAAGGTCTTCGATGGCAGCGGCGTGCTACGTGTTTCGAGCATACCGCTGAGCGAGAGAGGCACCAGTGGGTTCGCGGAAGAATGCGTAAGCGTCCTCGTGCTTCCGCCAACAGGTGCGTGACGAAACACCTTGGGGTTTTAGTCGGTAAGAGTCCGACATTACCTGGTCGCTCCCCCAGGTGACAGATATCCATGAGGATTTCCCCAAATAAAAAAAAAAGATAAAGCCCCAGCCAGACTATTGAAAACACGTTGAAAACCAATGCTTCCAACCAAGGTTAAGGAAGGTTAAGTTGTTGACAACCGATTCCGAGTCATCTACACTGTTACAAACGGTGGTTGCCAACAAGGAGACAAACTAGAACACAAGCCAAGGTCACGCCAGCCCACGCCCCAAATGGTCAGTGCGCTTTGATCTCTCGCGTTGGCAACATTTTCGCGATGGCAGTTTTGTATGCAATTGAGGATATAAAGAAGGAAAGGTTGAAACGTTACATAGTAAAATATACAACAACAAGCGTACACACTGTCCTAAACACAGACAAACATCTACACGGATAACCCAAATGCATGTTCTTTGCGTGTCCGAACCTCGACCAAGCGTCAAGGTTGGTCGCCTCTGGATTTAATCCGCGCGTATGTATGTCTGTTAGAAAATCGAGTCCACAATATCAATATCGTTCTTAATAATCGATTTCATCAGCGGCATCGTTTTTTTTTTTTTCCTCCCAAAGAATGACACCATACTGTGGCGCCCCAAAGGGCGACCACAGATAGGGAGAGGGTGAATACTCCTAGTACGCACTGGGCCCTGCACGGGAATAAATCCCCGCCGACAGTAGCAACCGCTCGCCGACGGAATGCCACCGTATACCCAGCCAGTGTAAGACTTCTACTCACTAAACACCCCCTTCTCCGATTTTTTTTTTGATTTTACTATTTAAAAATATTACTAATAATGTTTAATTGTTTTCCTCTAAAGATATTGAAGTGAATTTGTATTAAAATACTGCTATAAGAGCAAAACATTTTATTTACGACTTATATTCCATCCAGTATAGTATAAAAGTCACAAGCGCTCAGCTATGAAAAATGTGAGCAAAAAACACCAAAATATTTATTGATAGCGACTAAACTTTATAGCTTTGTTTGTTCATCTGCTCGTAACTAAATGTTATAACGAGGAAAAAGCAAAAGAAATCATCCACTTAACTACGCATTGATCGAGTCGCAAGTGCCATTTCGTGAATGACAGTTGTGTACCGAGTTGGAAGTGCCTACGGATTTATCGAAAAAGTTTTCTTTTCTTCTGATCCCTTTTTGGATCTTCTATTGAGATAGCAATATTATGAAAACAAAGCTATGGATGACAACTATGTTCTGCCTCCGTAGCGCAGTTAATGAATAACATGCCTAGACTTGCTTCATGACAAATGTTCGTTTAATATTTTATGAATCTGGCCATTTTTCAAATTAGTTAAAGAATTTTTAAATCAAAGAAGACGTTGCGAAAATATAAGATTAAAATTAAATTCATGACCACACATAGCTTAACTCGGTTGGGGTATCGCTTTATATTGTTGCTGCCTTTGCATTAATATATTCACTAAATTTATTAGCAAAAATCGTGTAAGCTCGGATCTTAGATTTTCTCTTAGACTGATGCCAACATTCAGAACAAAATCTGTTGATTAATTACAAAAAATACTTCAAATATACAGATAGACCGACGCTTTCTTTTATACTCAGAGATTATGTGATAAACAAAGAAACTTGCTCCTTACTCATTTATTTCTGTGTACGCCTATTTCTTATTCTTAATACGTGTGAACAAATATATGTCTTAAATATATTTACCGAGTAACCAATTTCAATTGCACAAGTTCATAATGTAATAATTTTGTAAGTACCATTACTACTTTCCAAATGACAAAGTTGTTTAGAGTAAAGTCTTAGTTACATTACTAAAGTCTTTGAGAAAATATCGAATTCTTCTAATGAAATTGAGAAATGACACACATAATTAATTGCATAAGATCCACAATGGTACTACGGTATTTTCGTATTGTTAAGGGTGTATGTTTGCGTCGTTAGTGCTATCGACCTGCTAAGCTTTGCTGTATTCTGAATATAATGTAATTGTATTATTTTTAATTATCTTTCAGTATACACGTAAAACAGATATAGTTTAATACAATTCATACTACACATTGCCGGTCGGTTCAAATGGCGATCATATCACACTTTTACGATCGGACTTCCAAACGTAGACAGAACTTCCATCCGTATGTGGTAGATATTCCAAAAAGTCGAACTAAGCGCTTTGACAGTTTCTTTTTGATACGGGACGTCTTGATACATTTGGGATGAACTGCCTGCTTCTATTTTCCCCGATCAGTATGCGTCGAGTGAATAGGTTTCTCGTGGATGGACGTGTACATATCACCTTAGTCATCATGTCCACTTACCATCAGGTGTCATGGACGACAAACGTCACATCCTTGTTTATAAAAAAAACAAGGATGTTTTTAATTGATTGAATCAGGCGTTACTTTGCGGAAATCCATGACAACTACTATAAAAAGTTATTTTGCTAATTCCGCGACTTGTACTTGAACTAGTGATGCAGGATTTTCATGCGTAAGTTCACCGCCCTCCCTCCCTCAAGCAAGAAGCAAGACATACAATGAACACACACCTTGAAACCCTTAAGCTGGCTTTTGGCGATACTAATTTAGTTCGGTGGTGGTCGTTGCGCCCTGAGGATGCTTCTGGTTGGAGCGAAACACGTGTCGGTGATAGCTTGTGGTGTGGGTTTCCAGGTGTGTGTTCATTGCATGTCTTGCTTCTTGCTTGAGGGAGGGAGGGCGGTGAACTTACGCATGAAAATCCTGCATCACTAGTGCAAGTACAAGTCGCGGATTTAGCAAAATAACTTTTTATAGTAGAGAAGGATGTTTTTTTTTAAAGACTTAGTAAAACAATGAAAATACAAACGCAAAGAGACTGGTGTGAGAGTTCCTCCAATCCGAGATTCCGTCCTATACAAACAGTTAACCGCAAATATTAATTTTAATTTGACTCTATTTTTGACGTTACTGTCACCTATGCGAGATTGAAACCTACCGGCTTACTGACTTGCTAGTAATTTCAAGCTGAGTTTTATAAATCTTTAAGAAGCAGCTGTTTTTTTTTGTTAAATTATGATATTATATGATTTTCTATCCTATTGCTGAGGTGAATGTGAGTTATATGAAATAAACACTTAAATAATAATTAAAATTTTATTTCAATTTCAATACATTCATATATCAATTAAATTTAATTTTGTGCAAAAGAATAGATTTAATCTAAAGATTTAAAGACTAGACTTTTTAATTACAAACTACTGTACAAGTTTTACATACATTAATATTAATAAATTCAGTACTTTTTACCGTTTTACTTTTCACGCTTATGTAAATAAAAGTTTTAAGATAATACAAAATAATAAAAACTCTGAAGACCAATTCTTTGAAGTCGAGTTTGTCAATAAACTGAAGAAGGATTTAATATCGCGTTGCACCGGAGTGACCGAGTCCACGACGTACGCAGGAAACACGGTAGTGCTTGTAGTCACTTCTTTATGACAAGGCAACGATTCAGACGGTATTTTTAAGACGTTTTTCTTTTCAACTTTGGTAACAAACTCATATTGATTAGCTTTTATTGCTTGTGAGGCAACAATCTTGTTGGAAACGTTTTTCTCATTTAGAGTTTCAACTGTCATGCTTGAGTGTATCACTTCTTGATTGTATTCTTTGCTTTCGTCTGGTATCTTGTTGTAAGCGGAACTGACGATGACTGGGTCAAATTTGCAAGTGACGTTTTGTAATGAGCTTTTAGTTTTTTCACTTCTTGTCTCGTTTTTGAAAGTAAACATCCATTTCAGCCGGCAGTCGCACACAAAGTCATTATCTGTAACAAAATATAATTATCAAAATCATTGCCCGAAACAAAATTCTTCCATGCTGGACTGTAAAAGTCAGTTAAGGGACAGAGGTTTTTTTGGCGTTTTGTGGCCGAATAGGTCACCCTTGTCACTGCAATAGTCTCTCTCCATCATTATTAAACCTCTAAAATCAAACGTGACATAAGATGTTTTCATAGCCTCTGTTGTTCTACCTAACCCATAAGAGATACAGGCGTGAAGTTATGTATGTGTGTGTATGCCCTAAATAATTAAAAACCTTTTTAAATCGAAATACGACAAATAACTTATCCTATTTGTTATTGTTGATTTAGCCCACATTTGATTTTAATCTCATCTAATAGTAAGTGCAGATGAGCTCGAAAACGACAGCACGCGGGTGAAGCAACTGGCTCTATTCAAAATATTTTATTTTATTTTTTGGCGGCAGATTTTATAAAAAGTGTGGTCAGTAACCAGGCGGAACCTGAAGGAGTCTTACCACCAATCTATATTAGTAAGCTATAACTTTTTTTTCCACAGGTTCACAAAAAAAAAGCATGAAAAATGTTGAAACCAAAATCTTAATGTATAATTCAAAAAAGCACTACCTATCTAAAAGGTAAATCTTAGACTGAAAATGAAAGTTATGTAACTCATATAATTATATACTTATTTTTATTTTATTCTCTACAGAAACTCCTTTTGATGGGTAGATTTTGGAATATTACGAGCTTGTGGCTAAACGGTTATTATACTTTATTTATTTGCGTAATTAAGATTTCAATAAAATATGAAATATAGTTCGTATCATAGCCTTTGAAACAAAAGTCGGCTTATTTCAGCAAAAACATTAAACTCACCTTAAAAGCTACAGACAGAACTGTTTTGATACACTGTTTTTAAAGTTTAATCGCAAAAAAGTTTAAGATACTTAATATATAATATAAGATAATGTAACCGAACGCAATTCTGTAAACATAGTCTTTAACATTAACAAAGTTTTAATTAAGAACTATGAAAAAGCTGAACTTTGAAATTCGTAAACAATGAGATGAAGCACAAAATTAAGCGCCTTAGGCGCTACCTAGTTTCCACCCCTTTAAATAATGTCTACGATGGAAATCTTTTGTTTTGTAATATCGTGTATTTTTTATATGAAGCATGTCCTTTTCTATGCTGGCGTTTTTAGCCATAATAGTAGTGAGTTCTAACACACTTATTTCAATTACAAATTAAATCATTCACAAAAAAGCTCATTTCAATATTATTGTACCAAGATAGTAAATAAATACGTCAACTTAGCTTATTTGAAATAGGGTGGTAAATAACGATTACGAGGTTAACTTTAGTTAGAAAAGTTTACAATTGTAATAATTGAAATGGTATATAATTAGCTTACCTTCCAACAGTAAACTACTGTTTGATGGTTTCAAGTTATCTAAAATTGGTTTGATATTATCCAGCGATAAAGCATGAAGTTCATTTGATCGCAAGTCTAATGAACTTAAGCCACGGACACCCTCGAACAAACGAGGGGGCAGAGCGACTAATCTATTGTCATCAAGGGATAGCTTTCTCAGTTGCGAGAGTCCATCAAACGCCCTTTCCGAAATAAACTTTAAATTGTTCTTTCCCAGTAGCAGCTCCTGCAGATTCCACAGCTCCGCAAACGTAAACTCAGTCAAATTGTGGATGTGGTTTTTTCTCAAATCCAATTTTCGCAAGTTGGCCAATCCATCAAAAGTATGCCGGTTCAATTGAAATATGTTGTTTTTGTTCAAGTCTAGTTCTAGCAGATTGAACGTGTACTGGAAGGCTCCATCTCGAATCGAAGAAATGTTGTTTTTGGTGAAAACTATTTTCTGTAACTTTGGCAGATCGTAAAACGTTTCTGTGCCAATCTCTACAATCATATTTTCCTCAAAATTTATAATAGTTATGTTCGGTAGATGAGAAAAGGCGTACGGTTGAAGTGAAACTATCTGGTTTTGAGAGAGCGTGGCTTCTTTGAGGTTGGTTAAATTTGCAAATGCGTAAGACATCACTTCGAAAATATCTCCGTACTTGATGTTTATTGAAGAAAGTTTAGGTAAGTACTGTAGCGCTTCTGTAGGCACGTAATTTAACGCTCCGTCGACTCGAACGTTAAATGATAAAGTTTGCAAAGTTGGTTGAGATGCGAAGCTTTGCCAGATCAGGTCGTCGTGAGGTATACCACCGTTGAACACCCAACATTCTGCTTTTGTCGCATTCTGTGGTTCTCTTGTGTTTTCACAATAACAGTGCACTTTGGAGTTTCTGTCTGTTATGTCACAAATGTTCTTTTGAAAGCCGCCTGACTTTTCTTTTGGACGTCTCTTGATGTTGTCTCGAGCCTGCACGTTGCTTGAGAACTCGTTCACCAGCGCGAAAGTGATGGCGACGTGAAGCAAGCGCGAAAGCCGCGGCCTCATAGCGCGGCCCTGGAACAAACAAAATTAATGTTTATAATTATAGCAAAACCTCTTATTTAACACTAACAGTTTTGTGTGATGAAGCTGCGTAGTTTCTGTTTTTTTAGAATAAGGGTACAATGTACCTCTTCTTTTATTCTTATAAATAATGATCTTAAATAAATCAGTATCTATCGGAGCTAGACTACATGACTATCTATATAAAAAACGACTCTGTTGTAAAATTTCTTCAATTCCTACAGCTATTTATAATTATATATTTTTTTCTAATTTTATTATAATTAACCATTTAATTCTAATACATTCGTTCAGAATTCAACAAGCGACTTCAAATACAATACAAGGTGAAAAATGCCTTTAAATATGAACCGACTCCGATGATTGACTTCGATATTATACAGGCTTGATCCCAAGTGGGGTCCCGCAGTAAGGACTTTGCTCATTTTAATTAGTATCACCAAGCCGTTGACCCTGTGTTTAGTAAGATATTGTTTTTTTTTTATTCATTCATAAAGCTTCATAACAACTTCAATCTAAATGTTATAGATTGATTGATGTAAACAAGAAAGTTCTTATAAGAATTTTAGAAGTAAGTAAACAAAATATTTAGTAAACAAATTCATAAATTACGGTTTTATAAAATTCTTTACTTACTATTTGACGGTATCAATCTTAAATTAAATGTAAGGACGTTTTAGCTGGGTTTAATCGCATTCAAATTATTTTTAGATTGTAGCTCGATGATTTTACTATCAAAACTGTCAACTTAATCCAGTTCACCTACTAACTCGGAACTAAGTACGATGTCTGTTAAAACACTGAGACGTTAAGATGAAGTAAATATATTTAAATTTAACGTGATACACTCCAATCACAAAGTTTCACTTCATATAGTTAAACGTGGGAACCTATGATTTTGAAACTTGATTTTAGTTTGTTTTAATAATCTAGATGACATATAATGAATCGTAATGTTTATATCTTCCTTTTTATTATAATAATTTAATAATTTACTATCACTATTATTATGTTATAACTATCAACCGACGTAAGTCGAGAAAGGGAATCAACCTAAGAAACAGATAACTATCAACATTGTAGTATTTTATGAAATTTTATCATTTAATTTAGCCCGTATTTTTTATTTCTAATTTCTTGTAATTCACTTTAATTTAATTAATCCTTTTGACACAGAAATTTTACTTTATAGGTAATTATTTCGTTTTTTTTGTATACTGTCTCTTATCTTTGAATGCTTGATGTGTCTACCTTAAACAGACTTTTACGTTTAATAAATATAAGTAGATATAAGAAACAATGTAAATTTCGCTAGTGGACCTTATAAATATAAATAAATACTGATGCTGAAACGTTTTCTTAATACTTTCATTTCCTATATTTGATTGGCGATGTGTGGAGATATTAGCAGATATTAAGCTTAATTGATATTTTTAGCCAATAAGCCTTCATGATGAAAGCCAGAAAGCACCCCATTAGTTGAATAGCTTTTTTCGGATTTTTTGTAGATGAACTCATTTAAATAATTTACTAACTTTACTCGTCTTTTGACTTTAAGTAGATATAATTAAGAGTAATTAAGTGAGAGTTTGAAACCACTGCACTGCTGGAATCAACAAGTGATATTAAGTTCAAATTATAATACCTGCTATTTGTCACGAGACAATTGGCTTCTTTCATTATATTTTTCGTAAAAGGTCTAAGTACAGAACGCTGCAGATCAAGTGTTCTAAATCTGTCATTTTTTTTTTAAATTTAATCTGAACTCTATGCCTTCGACATTAAGTTAAAAATTGGTTGGGGAAATTTGACAGGTTTGTAATGCTTGACCTTCTGCCTTCTGTACATTTGTCACCTTTTTAAACTTTGAATTCAAATAGAGAATTCACTACTTAAGAGTAATTTTAAGTGATTTTCTACGAAGAACAAGTATAAAAGAGTCAACTTTATACAAAGAATGGCAAACATTCTTTGTAAATACTGTAGAAATCGTGGATATTTTTTTGTGTTAGCTGTAAATATTTTAATAAGTTTAAGGAGGTTATAAATAATTTCAAATAATCTCTATTTAAAACATCTCTCACAAACACTCTAAGCGTTCATGTGGTTCAAGCGTTAATAATATTATTTCCGATATAGATCCCATTTAAGTAATATTCGATGTTGAAATTGAAGCAATTAAGGAAGTAGTTAAGTTCAACGGAGTCTTCGAGAGCTGCATGCCTTTGGGCACGTTACGTCACTAATATCTTCACGCTCTCAAATTTGGAATGAAATGGATAAGTGAAACATATTCATGCCTTGTCATTATTGGCGTAGTTTTTGTGCTCGATATTTTTCAGATACATTGATCAATATTTTTTTGATAAATCCCACATCAGAATCAAATTTTCTACCAACCATTGGATATTGTATTTTTTTGAATATTTTTCAACCGACTTCCAAAAGATTCCAGGAGGTTCTCAATTCGTGTGTATGTTCTTTTTTATTTTGTGTCTTTGTTATACGATTTTGAATTTTTTTTCATATGATACAGGATACTTTAGGGGTGGTCCAGTATAAATTTCATCGAAATCGACTGAGTACTTTTTGAAAAATTTGAAACTTTCGAAAATAATATATTTCTGAATTGAATTGAATTGTACATTGATGACCTATTACTTCAGCTAAAAAAACTAGGATTTTAATATGTTAGTGAAGTCAGTTTTTTAATGCTTGGCATTCATTGACTTACTTTGAGTTACGTATATTAACTATTATAATTAACTTTTATAAAAACATTTTTATGCCTTTCATCGTCATCGTTGTGCTCATGAGTCTCATCTCATCCATTTCGGCACCCTGGAAACTAGCTTTTAGGTTTATGACCTCAACCCCTAGTCATCAAGGGGAGAGACTCAAAAAAAAATACAAATACAAAATATAATAAAACTAAGTGATTATTTGTTTGCACGCGTTTTTTTCTGATTTGTACTAAACTCGCTTAGCCCATTTGAAATTTATTTCAAAAATCGTTGTTGGCTATAAATCAAGAAATTTCGAGGAGATCAAAAGATATAAGAGCCAAAACGCTCGAAACAAATCATATTTAGCAAAAATGAGTTAATAATGTTAAAATACTAGTCTAAATATATGGAGTTAAACGTGTTAATTATTAAATCATTTTTTTTACAGATTATTGCAGTTTAGGTACATACAGCACCTCATGTTCTTAATTTATTCAGACTTAGGTCTTATACCAAGCTTTTAGATTCTGAAAGTTGGGTTTTTCTGAAGTTGGAAAGTTTTACCTGAATCCATTAAACATAATCTGAATTTGCCATCCTTTATGCAAAATAAAGCTATCCTTGCCTCTAATGATATGTAAAATTTTGGTTTAGCAAAGTAAGGTTGTGAAAAAGTATTTTCGTTTTTGCTTTTACGCTCTTATCTTACTTTTTACTAATATTATATGTTTGGATGGATGTCTGGATGTATGGATGTTTGTTCCTCAAACACGGCAGAAGGGCTAAGCGGATTTGGACGAAAAGCGAGATCCCATGTCCGGCCATCGCCTTGTACTTATTATGAAATAATAAACAACAGACAAATAAATATACTATACATATAAAAATAGTCTCTCTCCATCTTTATAATACCTCCAAATTTGTCAAACGTGACATCAGATGGTCTTATAAACTCTGGTGTTCTGTTAACCCCATAAGGGATACAGGCGTGACGTTATGTATGTATGTATGTATAAATATACTACATTTTGTACAATATACAAAATACGTCTCAAAATACTTCAATTAAAACAGTATTTTTCTTTTACATATCAATTATTTAAAAAAATATTTGGCAATACTCATCGAAACTACAACAATTTAGTTCTAATCTTTGACTCATTAAAGTCTATGGACTAATTGATTTAAACATTATCTTTTTATTTTGTTATATTTTTAATTAATAATAATAATAAAATCCCCAGACAATCACACCAACTGCATGACCCCAAGCTAAGCAGAGCTTGTGATATGGGATACCATGTAGCGAATTAGGGGAGAACCTAGAATATAAATACATATATGGATAAACGCCGAGATCCGGAACATTTTTTTTCTTGTTCCGTGCGGGAATCGAAGGCAGAAAGTGTTACCTCATCGCCAATGTGGTCATCCCTAAATTGGTTGAAGCGAAATATTGTTAAATAAACAATAAATGCTTTAGATTTAAGTTGCAAACATTTATTATTGATATAAACGTTAATGTAACCTAGCTAATTAAAAGTGATTTGAAGAAGTTCTGTGCTTTTGTAATGCTTGTATTACTTTTGCTTCCAAATTCTTTCGCCTATATTTTCCTGTTATATAAGGTGAAGTTACCTGATAATTATGCCTTTATAATTCTATGATAGTATCATTCACTGATTGCAAACATTCAACTACGGGGCGCGTCACATTTTAAAACTAATTATCCGGTCCATAACAAAATACATAAATATTTTTAAAGAAAGTAAGAATGTTTATTTATCTGAAGGCGCATTGGTATGTAATTATTATAATTTAATAAAAATGCGCTTTTGTATATCCTTCAGCTATCAAACTTAAAGTGACATTTCAACCTGTATTGAGAAAAATATGAAGGAGATAGATTTTGCGGGTCATTTTACATGATTAATTTATTTTGTGCATAAAAAGTTGGTTGAAATGTCTAGAAATGTTAATGATATCTTCTAGAAATAACTATGAAGTTTTAATTTATGTATGGTAAGAGGTCATGGCCGTAGCTTTATACATTTACGGATCTCGCCTTTGGCAAAGTGATAGTGTACAATCTGGAATAGCACATAGGTTACTTTTTATTTTGACATTCTCGCGGGATTATACATAAAATGCGCGGGTGAAACCGCGAGAAATAGCTGGTACTCTAGGTTTAAGATGAAACATGAAAAAGGTGAGACACATCAATATCAAAATATTTTGGCGGATTCACTGTCTATTTGGTGAGTGGTTAATAATTTTAATTTTATTTTATGTAAACCAACGTGTGAATGTAACTTAATAAAGCTTTTGCAATAATAGTGCGATTATAGTATATTATACTGCTTCGAAATTCAATTTACGAGACCTTTCCCTCACCTCGCATGCGACGCCCAATTTGGTTATGTCATGAAGCTATTTCCTTTATATTATGAGCATTTAATATATTTTGGCTTCTCTCGATATGTATGTAGGTATTTTAATAGAAATACCGTAACGGTTTTGTACTAACCATACTAGCTAATAATGCGATGTAATTATAATATTGTTAATAAACTATAACGCGCTACGGTGCTTTGGACATTTGGAAAGGATGAGTGAAAGTAGATTTAAGAGGTGTACAAAGCACAAATGTGTGATGATCGCGAAAGAGGTCGCCCTTGGCGAACTTGTGCCGACCAAATTGGCGACGTACTTAAAATGGGCCTAGTTATGTATGTATCTGGCGAATCTGGCGATCATGTATGAAAATATTAAGTAACGTGGAGGAAGCGAAAGAGGTATATATGGATCGTAGCAAATGGCGTTCTCTAGTATCTACCTACCCCAAGGGGAGACAGGCCTGAAGTTATGAATGTATGTGCTAACAATTACATACAAAAAGATATTCAACTGTTTAAGTTATCAAAAATCTATCACAACAAAAACAAGTTTACCATTTTATTCTGCTAATAAAAGTGACTGAAAAATGTGTAACTGTCCTAATACACATCGTACGTGATGCGATTCTCAAACGCGTGATATCTTTCAAATAACATTACTTTTACTATTATCAGATATATTTCCTTGGCGATCACATCTGCTGTGGGAGCAGAGCTATGTTCCTCTCACGTACCGTGGCATGTTACTATTTTTATGTAAAATATTTTCAGTTCTCTTACTTAGTTGTTAATTTTTATTCTTCTGTAAAAATAAATGTTCATTCGGCAAATGGCTACTTTTCTACGATTGTTGTAATTTATAGTTGTCTTATGTTTTCATGATTCATTAAAATAAATGAAATACGTTTTCAAGCCAAATTTATTGCGTATAACTGACGGTGTTATAGCATTTGGCAGTATTTATTTGAATATATTTACCACCATCATGCATGTTTTCTTACCACTGTGACTCGTTTATCAAAGGGCGGAAGTTATTTCAAGACAACTCAACATAAACCTATCAAACAGTTTCCTGATAATCAAACATAGCGAGAAGAACTTAAAATACTGCAACCTGTAATGCAAACGTGTAGTAGGTACTTTAAAAGTTATAAAAACCTCGCCTTTTTCGCTACTACAAATTGAACTGTTCAAATAACTAAGTGGATGTCAACATACAAGGGGACAAAAACAAACTTTCAAGGAAATTTTATTCAACCTTGAGCTTTGGGTTGACAATGGCATACCCAATTTCTGTCCCAAAACATCCCTTGGCACAAAATAGGCTAAAAATAAAACAATAAAACAAACCCATCGATATTTTGTACCAGTTATTGTTAATCGTGTTATATCTCAACAAATGTGAGTTATTGCCCAAATAAAAAGAAGGTGTACACCATTTCTTAGTAACATAGTCGTTACCTGCAAGTCCCAGATACAATGTGAGTTGAAAAATCGTAATATTCTTGGTTACATACTTGCGATGTTATAGTCGTAAAACTTAATATGACTGGTAGCAAGCCCTTTCTTTATCTTTCGCTTCCCAGACTTCAATACATTGTATTCTTAGTTTTTCAAACTAATTATGTCTAACAAATAGACTTAATATATTTTGCTCAAACATTTCTGAATGGTTGTAAAACAAATACACAAATACCTGAACTAATTAGGAGATGGAAAATTCCGATTCACGAAATAATAACTGCGTGGTCACGTTTATATTTAGGGCTGTCTGCAGTATTTAAATAGCAACACTTTAGGTAAAGTGGTTGGGTAACAGTTTATGACGTTGTTTAGATGACATTTCATTCCATTTCCGTTTTATCGCCGAGTAAATGTTTTAGTTTTGTGAATATGTGGATATGGAAATGAGGTACAAACTTCTTGCTAGTTTGAAAATATTATAATACTGGGAAGGTAAAAAAGGCACATTTTCATTTACCTAAGTCAAGCGTCAGTAATGGTAAAATATCTTTAGGCATAGTATAAAAAACTAGCTTTGTGATATTTGCATAAGTCCATTAACTCCTGGATAATCATGTTGAAAAGGCTATTAATCTGATCAACCTAGCTAATAACTACCCTTCTTTTTACTAAACTACGGCGAAGCAAAAATAAATTTTGACCTGTAGGTATGTATGTATGTGGGTATGGATGTTCATCTGTTCCCTCACAATGTCTTAACTAGTAATCATAATTGGACAAATGAGGTGTCCTTGGAAGTGTCTTGATTGTCCGCTGGTTATAAGCTACATGACGTCACGTCAAATTAACTACAGCGCCCTCTAGGGGACTTAAAGTAAAGAACTAAAAAAATCTCTACGGTTTTTTTGTGGGGTATCAAACGAAAGAGCTTTTTTATAGCACACTTCAAATGTGTAAACACTATTAAGTACTCCAAAAAATGTGAAATAATAATTAAAGTAAAAAAATATAATTCTTTCTTGTTTCGTGGGAGTATCAAATGAAAGAGCGTTGTTAGCACAGTTTAAATATGTAAACGCTATTACTCCAAAACAAATGAAAAAAAAAAATTTAAAAACTAAAACCCGACTACTAAAACACGCTCTAAAAAGTAGGAAATAAGTAGTAGTCTCCGCTAAAATATTTATGTATTTTTATACGTCATACGGATAGAGATGTTTACAGGATAGCCGTGGTTGCATGAGGACCATCCTTGGTGGTGCCTTTCAATTAAATTTAAAGACATGTTGCTTAATGTTTTTACAAAAAATTAATCATGACACAATGTTTTCTTATAATTCTATAGTAAGTATTCGCATTGAAATAGCCCAAAATAATATTTAATAAAATTGTTTAAATTCATAGATGAGTAACAAAACTTACTAAATAATTATTTGACTCCAAAATAAGTCTGTAGTACGAAGACCACAGAGCGCAACTAGGGGATAACGTAGTATACAAACTCCGACCCGAGAAAGTTTATCAAAGTTCGTTTCTCAAACGGGTTGGCTGGGAGCGGAACACCACAGAGTAAAACTGGACCAAAGCAAAGCATGGGTCGATTGGTTAAAGTAAAAATAACATGGATTTAGGTAGATAAGCACAGTTCTGTTACTTTTTAATACCTCTCCCTACATATTAGATTCCTATTACTTTAAATAACTAACATAATAAAAATAAATATAAAATAAAAATTAATCAATAGCTTATATTTAATAGTGCTTTATAAAATGAAATGCTGAGACTCATTCAGAAAATCTTTAATAACCAACTACTTGAAGTGGTATGTTTGGTAAAATTGCTTGGCTCCTTACCAACCGCGTAAATACTTAACAGGTAGTTGCACCATATTTGCTTTACGGGGATAATGGAAACACAGGAACTTATGACTTTACATAATGTTGTTGGTTTTCTCGGAAACATAAGAAAGTCTTGGATGAGGCATCATTAAGTTCTTATCTTGAATACTTCATCCAAGTTTGTAGGAAGGGTGAGTCTTACCACTCAGCCAACTAGCTCAGGATGGCGTTGGTGCAACGGCGAAGGTGGAGCGCGCGCGAATTACCTCGAAGAAACATTTTCACAACAATATATTTTCTGCTGTGACTTTTATGCAAAAAGTTGATTTTAACAAAATGCGATATTATTCGTGCCATGCAACGTAAATAAATACTTATAAATGTATATCAATTATTTTGAAATTTATTCCAGGGCATAACTTAAATAAACAAAGCTCTATGAATAACCTTTGCAAGTAAAGCCATAATTATTTGCACATCTGAAATAGGCTTCCACTTCTATTTCTGTTTTGCATTAACACATCTTTACTTTTTCATAAATTAGCTAACAGCTTCGACGAATATCTTTGTAATATTTTTCTGATCTCAAGCAATCCATAAATGTTTTTATAACTCATAAAAGTAATAAAGCACACAATGGCCACTTGTCACAGTTTTTGATATCATGTTTATAGCACAATATAATAAAAGCCAGCGTCTGACAATAGAAACATCATGGGAGTTGGCAGCCCCCGGGGGCGCGCTGCCAAACTGTGGCAACTAAAGAATTGCAAGAACTCGCTGATTGGTTCGTTTCACGCTTGCCGCACTTTATGCAAAGATTTTCATGACTTTGTTTTTACAGGATTCGATTATTGTTCAGAATAAAGATTCTGGATTTCACAAAAATTTTAACGTTTTTGCTGCCTTTGACGTATACAGGGTTG
Organism: Stenoptilia bipunctidactyla; assembly: GCA_944452665.1. Classification (NCBI taxonomy): domain Eukaryota; kingdom Metazoa; phylum Arthropoda; class Insecta; order Lepidoptera; family Pterophoridae; genus Stenoptilia; species Stenoptilia bipunctidactyla. The sequence continues at coordinate 26,127,437 of OX101735.1, forward strand.
TTTTTTAGTCACAGCCCAAATATTTCTTACACAATAAGTATCATTTAATGAAACCATTTTTACAAAGCATTTATCTATTTTTTAACAAGGAAATTAATATAGCCACTGCGAATAAATACCATATAAATAAAGACGACTACGCGCTACTACAAAACATATTGTATTACTACTTCGTAGCATTATCAATGTTATGCTACGTCGTAGTAGCTATGTTCATCAACAGCGGTTATTTGTAAAAAAGTTAACAGTTCATCGTATCAAATAAAATAACATCAATATTTGGTTAGTGACTAAAGAAGTCCCTCTATATTCAATATATCGACACGTAGTGAAGTATAAAGAGTAGTTACATACAGTTTTATTATCTTTGTCAGTGAGGATGCCAAAGGTACTTGAAATTTTTACAATTTTTGGGTTTAGAATTTAAGATCTAATATATTATCTGGGAACCCAAATATGGCATAACTAAATAGTCGGGGAAAGGCTGTTCCTAAGGACGTAGTTTCTTTAACCTCATAAATTCTAGACGGCCTAACTGTATTAGCAGATTTTATAAAGCTCTATCATTCTTATGCATGCCTACGTATCTTGCATTATACAATAAGATTTATGTTAATCCAATTTTAACTCTGTGGTTAGACTCTGTTTCTTCAACTTAAAGCGTAAGAGGTAAACTTGCTTAAGTTTTTCCAAAACTCACAAAGGAACACCTAAATAAAATAAGTTTGTGCTCTTTGTTTTGGATTACAAATGCGAATAAGTAATAATGGTTTTGTGTCATAGATCTTTTGATAAATACAAGACGGTGTCATTTACAAAATATCCTCTTAAAATGTTTATTTCAAGAGCTAAAGTAATCAATAATGATTTTATATCATATTCTAAAGATAGCCAACCCTGGGCGTAGTTTACGGAATAAAAGCTACTCATTACCCTGGGTAGAGGAGGAAAAAAGTAAACCTTTATTTTATAATCTAGCTTAACGATTGAAAAATATAACATAAACAGATACACTTCTTCATAAACTCCCACGTTTTGACTACGAAAATAAAACTTAAAAACATCATTACTCTAAATAAAAGCAGCAATCAACATAGCATTTCTCAAAAACATTCTAGCTCACAGAAACAAAAGTGGCGTTACAGAATCTAGGATAGCATTTCAGGATGGGTTTGAAAAGCTGTGAAAAGGGAATTCACGGTTGTAGTGGAGGGGCGACTTGACACGAGTGACTCGCTGTTGACGCGAGGCTGCACTCGCGCCAGTAGCGCTGCAATGTGGATGTTTTCATTTGCGTGGCATCTGTGGAATCTGTTCAGATTTGGATGTTTGAGATTAAATGTACAAGCTCATTCTAATTTTGCTCATGAAAGATGAGTGCACTTGTGCAACATTGAAGTTTTCATCTTATCTGCTTTATCAAATAAGTGCCGTTTATGTTTGAGAACAAATGTGAAAAAGCGCAGATGATAATCTGTGGGTTTTTAGCCCTTATTATGCATTTTTGTGTTTCTGTAAAATTTTTCGTATACAAAACATTTTACGGTCACAATCGAAGCAAATGTAAAACTTTAATCGTATTTACAAAAGAAAACTGGATTCAGGAAAATTTAGGCGGCCTTATCTAGAGCAAGTGTAATCTCTTCCAGGCACACTTTATTTTACAAATGGGGCGTAAGTGGTAGGGTTAATATTATTATTTTATATATGACGACCGGCTGGTGTAGCGTTAACATAAATTGCCTTCTATGCCAGAGGTCCTGGGTTCGAATACCGGCGGCGACGGATATTTGTGTGATGAACACAGATATTAGTCGTCAAGTCATGGATGTTTATATATTATTTAAGTTTATTCTAATAAATAATATGTATTTATTCAATATGTATGTTTATATATTTCTTAAGTATATCAGTTATCTAGTATCCATAACACAAGTTCTTTAAGAAACTTAATTTGGGCTAGATAATGTTGTGTGAGTGTCAGAAATATTTCTTTATTTATTTATATAATAAAAATATAATAATAATGAATTTTGAAGTTTTACTTCGTGTATTTAACTTGAGCTATTTGTAGTTTTTCAAATACTCTTCTCGCTATTAGTTTCTATTCATAACTTACAAAAGAGCTTGGGAAGGGTGTATGTACAGCTTTAAAATATAATGTATGTACGTTAAGACTAAAGAGTACGTTCCGAATTTCGTTTTTTTTTTTTTAAATTGTTTATTTAAGGTCGCTTTTTAACAACAACGGTCATTAGCGACCACAATAGGTTGAAATTACAAACTCAAAATAAAGTTAAAGAAGGTTAGTAAACATTGAAAAGGCTACAAAGCTACACGTGTTCCATAATAGCAGCGGGCCTATAAAAACGAAACAAAATCGTGCGTGTCCAATTCTTTTTCGACGGTACACATTGCTCAAGTGTGAATGATAGTCCAATAAATTCACGGAAAAAAGGCAACAAGAAGAGTCGTTAGGTTTTCGCTTGAAATATGCTTGTCGTTTATTAAAAATAAAAGAAACGAGTTGCAAACGTGACTTGCCGCGTGGAACAGCCTTATGAAACTATCGCCGAGTTTCAGCTGGATAAATCCTAAAAACTTAGCTCATATTGCACACTTGCTATGGCTACGGTAGTTTGATAATTTCTAAAGAAATCCGTTTGAAATGTAAATTGATTTCTTTTGTAAGGGATTGAAGAGTTTTTGCCAGCGTGCATTTTAAGTAATCCTTATCGCCCATGGATAGGTTAAGGTTTATTTAGGTTTTTTTAGGAACATTATTTTTCCTCCATCTTTATTGATGGGAAATAATAATGAAGATTAACATATTTAACATCTCTGCAATGTCTACTTATAAAAAGTACCTGGACTGGTACTGATTATTACGTTATATTAGTGATAAAAGTTTAATTGAATTTTACATTGCTTAAACACTTTTATATAAATAAGAAAAAAAAAAACACTTAAGAAATAGTGTTTTTAGTTACATCGTATTTTCCATTTATATAAAACTTGATTTATTATCATTTAATTTTTTATTTATACAAGGATTGTTTTACATGACTTAAAAAATAGCTACTTTTAGGCATTGAATTCACATGAAGGATTTTAATAACTTGTTGTTTGTTAATATTGTCAGTTTTATAAAACACCTCTGTCTCACACACCGCTGTAATTGTAAATCAGCGTCGTCTTTTTTGTTCATAGGCTCTATAGTGAAATATCTTTGCGAAATTTGAATTGTATACATTATCTTTATGATTAAGTTAGTTCTTTTATTCTTCCATGATTACTGCAATGTCCATAATTTGTGTCAGATATTCTAAGACGAGCGGTTAGTTGAAGCGAAAGAAAATAATAATAAAATCACAGATTGTAATTAAGTCTCAGTTTTAATAGTACTGTGGCTACTTTTACCCAATACTTTAATAGACTTTAACTAAATGCATACTACATACTTTTAAAGCTAGTAGCGCTTTTTTCAAAGGAATTTAAAAGCATTAATCGAATATATAATGGCATGTCCCTTATTTAAAGTGTTAATGTATTTGAAGTGGTTTCATCTACTATAAAGTACACCAAACAGTCACACCAGGGAACTAAGGGCACACGCCAGGGATCCCCTTACAAGGTTTCTCCTCTAGATTAATCTATAAAGCTTGTTTCCCGATGTTGTGTCCTTGTTCAAACTTAACTGTTTCCGCAACGCAAACACAGCGAGACTCAGGCCGCAGATTGTGTTAAGGAGATTGAAGTATTAGAATCTTAATATTGTCTTAAGTTTTCGCGATTCATACTATTAAATAAAACACTTTTTAACCGGATTTATCGCGTTTGCATACTAAATCGCTCGTGACCACGGGGTCTGCAAAGACACCGAAACGTCGAGTCAAAAAATTTAAAATGTAAATATACGCGATAAATACGGTTAAAAAGTGTTTTATTTATTAGAATCTTACTAATATTATGAATGTGAAAGTTTGGATATATGGATGTTTGTTCCTCAATCACGGAAGAACGGCTGAACGGATTTGTATAAAATTTGGCATAGTGATAGTGTACATTCTGGAATAGCACATAGGCTACTGTTTATTCTGAAATCCCCGCAGGATTTGAAATTGAGCTGGAAACCGCGCGCAACAGCTAGTTAAGAAATAATAATTGTATCTACGTAAATCTTGTTCTAATTGTTGAACTGATTTCATGAAATAAAATAAAATGTCATCATAGACTTCAGCTTCAGCGTCTGTAATAAAAAAAACTGCATACTGTTATCTTTATGCAAGCTATGGTTCTGGGCTTTTTTCGACTACCTAACTAAGTCACGAAAGTGTTATCGTCTAAGCTTGAATTCAATGTTATATTCTCTGGTGTTCATCTAAATGTCAAATCAAATAATAATTTTATGCATGAAAGAGCCTTGGATTGACTAGTGTAGATGCGTTAAATAAATTCAGTGTTAATCAATAACACACTTCTAAATAAAATCTTATTTGAATTACTTTAAAGGTTTTATACATAACATAGAAATAATGTATGTAACTTAATAATTCATAACTTTTGCTCTTCTCTTTTGCATAATGTTACTTATAATACTAAATGTAAGAGGTGCGATGATGTAAATTAACAAAAAAATAAATATTTGATGCAGTTTATGTGGCCATAAGCCATCGACCATCAGAAAGATCCTGAACGCTTGATTTTCAGTACCAGCCTTTCATAAGAGAAAAAATGCTTCTGATTTAGAATCCATTGTCTTCGTCGCAATTGTTTTCGGGAAGCCAGCCGGCGCGTGTCGGAGTGTCCCCGCACTTGAGCATCTTGTAGCTATTTTTACTTGAGATCTTTTTACAAAACTGGAACACCCTTGAGTCGACATCGACAAAGAATCGCCGGGAATCGCCAGTCACATCAGAAATCGAGGTTGCCAGATTGTGGATATTACTGTCATAACGATGTCAAACTGTTGAAAGTTCATTTTTATTGAGTTCAAGAGAAGTATGAAGTAGAATTTTATTTTATTTTCGTCTATTACTATTGATCATGAGAAGATTTGGACAAGTTCTTTTAAGAAAATATAGTACTTATTTCTTTTTATTAAAAGTTTAACGAGAAAAATAAGAATTTTCTCTGGTTTTGGATGCATATTTAACAGATGTACTTGAACAAACAAACTGTTTCATTGGCACAAATCAGGAAATAATTTACTCATAAGTTCAGTCAATCGCATTTAATATCAAAATGACTGCTGAACATTGATCTCTCACGGTGACTTCAATGCTTTTAAGGGCTCGCCAGGCAGTGGGTTCCGGGTACTGTAAAGGACATAGGTACTTGTAAACCGTAGTCTTTAGGTTTTATAGAAGCTATTTCGGGGTACTGATAATTCTGAAAACCTGTCCCCCAGGGTAGAGACTCACGGTCCATCTATCTGCGAATCTAACACTTTTCTTTTCAATATTTTTAAAATATTGATTTGATTTTTAACAGATTTTCTTTTCAATATTGTTAAAAAATATTTTAATTAAATTTCCTTATTGCTTTCTATAAATGGCAGTCTAATAAATTGATTAATTTACAGTACATAAATATGAAAAACCTCAGCAAAATCCTGGAATAATTTAACATAGAACATAAACTTACAAGTAATAAGCAAGTAACTTAACTTTCCTCTTAATTTTAAAACATATGTGATCGTAATAATATGATCGTCCGTCCTATTAAAGATCATGCTAGTGCGCAGCTGCTAGTAAATAAAACAGGCAAAGACATGCGTAACAACAACGCTTGATGACTATTTAAGATTTTTTTTAAATATTGTAAGGATAGGACGTTTGTCTTATATGCCACCTGATGGAAAGTGCGCATGAAGACTATAGTTACACGTCCATCCACGAGAAACCTATTCACTCGACATTTAAGAGTTCCAGGACTGAGTGGTCAGGAAAAACAGACGCAGGCAGATTGTTCCACACCTTGGCAATCCGAGCCAAAAAGGAACTATCGAAGCGTTTTATTCGACTTCTTGGTAAATCCACTACATAGGGGTGGAAGTTCCGTCTGTCTAGTCCGGTAGTAAAAAGGAGTGGGTTCAATTTGGTCAAAAAGAGCACTCGCATACTTACCAAAATGTAACCGATAAAATACTGTCAAACAAGCAACTTTACGACGATACTCCATTGTCTGCAATTTTTTATTTGTAAGGTTCTTGTTATTTATGAGTTTACGGGATCTTTGGTCAACAGAGTCTAGCGCTTCGAGCTGGTATTTGGCAGAACCATCCCAAAGGTGACTACAGCGCGACCTGCGACCTCACTTGGGCTGTGTATAAGTTGAGCAGCCGTTCAGGGCTGGAGTATCGCCGTACCTTCGAGATGATACCCAAGTTTTTGGAAGCCGTTTGAGCCTTCCTCACTTTGTTGTCCGAAGTTTAATTTGTACGTTATAGTAACACCCAAAAGCCCTAGATGGTCGGTGATGGGAACAGATACATTTTGGAAAGTGGGCGTAAAAGTAAAGGTGCTCTTTTTTGCGGAGAATAGACACGCTTAAGTTTTGGAGGCGTTGAATTTGACCAGGTTGGATTCGCCCCAATCGGACACATTCCGCAAGGTCGAATCAACGCGCTCAATCATAGACTCTCTCAAAACCTGGATATCATGGGAGCTCGTTCGTGCATTGGATATATATCTCTCAACAACAGTGCTGTCATCAGCATATCCAATAATACTATATTTATTTATTTACACTTTATTGTATGCCTTACAAAAAATACAAAAAATTCAAACACATTAAAAACTGTACAAGTTATGAGTTATTAGTAAGTTAAATTATGAGAATTTCTATTCTTTTCTAAATAATTATAAATATTAAAAAACAGTAAGTAAGGTTTTTTTAGCTGTTAATGTAGAATTAAGTTTTACTATGTTTAACATCAACCGTTTCATTTTGATTCCCAAAGGTGCAATAACAACTATTATAGATTCACAAATACCTTATAATTTATTTGACAGCGAAATAATGACTATATAAGCTAATTCATTAGTAAAGTGCGCACGGTAACGAGTAACATTTATATAACTTAAGGATTTCAAAAAATATGTGTTTGAACATCTCACTGCTATTTTCTAAGATTAGTTTGTAATTACAAACAAACAAAAAGCTGTTTCGCTTTATTGTGTTAGCATAGATTGCCTTCGACGATGTCACAATTTCTCCATTCTTCTATTTCACCCGTTGCACCTCGGACAAATCGCTCACATCGCGTAGATGTCGCTCTCGTCTACTCGATGACCTACAAAAGGGCCTGTAATTTCCACATGCATGACCGGTGACAAAAGCTACGTACGACAAAGATGCGAGTTCAGGGGATGTTCCCATCCGCTCGAAATCCGCTCGAAAACGAAGCAATTTTATAGGTTTATATATAGACTTCTTTCAAAGCTAACTTTTATATAATAATGAAAATATGCTGTGCACAAAATAGATAGCATTACTTTTGCTCACCCTAGAATTTCCAGATAAAATAAAATTTCAGTAAGAACTTTGCTATAAAATGTAAAAAAATCGCATAGAAAAACGAAAAAGCTTTGATAATTTGCATAATCTGTATGAAGCGTTTAATAAACTATCCCAACCATAATATTGAAGCTAAATGTCGATCACAGCGTCTATAGAGCTAACATGCGTAAATGTGTTACGTCAACCGTACCCTACCCGCGTCCTATGACCTTTCTTTAATTAATTTGTTATAAAATGTACAAATATTTTATGTAAGAAATACCGTCTAGTAGGTTCTGTAAATGGAATATTTGTTTGTGGAACCGAAGTTCCTTGGCGTTATTTTCATAATATGATTGATCTCGTGTTTGACCTTAATCGCACCTAAAATTAAGTACGATGAAGTGAAAGATGGGAAAAGCGACGCATAAAAAAGCACTGCTAGATATTTATGCAATTATAGTTTTTTTATAACGTCTCTATAAGGACTTTATGAAGCAAAGCCTTAAATAAAAGAGTTTTAAACTGGAATTATCGCGAATAAATAATATTTTACATTTTAACTTGACGACGACGTTGTCTTTACAGATTCCGTGGTAAAGCAAAGACAGACAAGGCAAAGTAAAGCCTTTTTTGTTATTACAAATAAATGAATTAAAATTTAAATTAACCCTTCAAATTTCTTTATTCAAAACGGAACAATAACTCATATCTACAGTTCATTGTGACACAGACACAGAAAATAAGCTGCAGCTACTTTGTCTCTCGTTCTCAATTACCTGTCCTACGGAATATCTGATCGAGGTGTTCCATGGAGGCATGGAGGCATCTGTCTATTGAAGTGAACGAATAATTATGTATTTCAACTATGAGATTATTTTATCTGCAAAGCGCAACTGGGCACTATGGCATACCGATCAATTATTTTGAAGACACAAAAAGTAAATTCAGGACAATGAACTATCCAGTGTCACCTTTTGTCCAGGGGTCGAAACTACCAAATTTTGAGAATCAGTCAAGTATTCACGAAATTTTCTTAAGAAGAAAATAGTAAGTACAAAAAGACAACACAACTTTTCAACAGGACATTTTCATCAGGATATTGCATAAGCTGTTAATTGTTCATGCTTTTTAAAACAAACACTTTGACTTAAGCCAATGCTTGACTATATTATATACAATCATATCAAATATTTTAAACTGCTTTATACAGGATTCATTTGTAGTCACCGGCCATTTTTTTTACACAATAAGAATCATTTATACAAAATATTTTTGCAAAAAAAGTATTAATTTTTAAACAAGGATATTAATATATCCGCTAACATATTATGCACTCTTGGCCACTCTAAATAACCATTAAAATAAAGATGACTACGCGTTATTACAACACATCTTGTAGTACTACGTCGTAGTATTTTCAAAGAAATACGGCGCCGTAGTAGCAATGTTCATCAACAGCAATTATTTTTTAAAAAGTTTGTGGTTCCATATTTCAACTTTGTGTACTGAGCGACGCTAAAATAAATATTGAGGTATTTTTATGTCGTATCAAAGAAACTAACATTAAAATTTGGCTGGTGACGAAACATCAACCCTGTATGTCACGTTTGGTAAAATAAAGCATGTTTTATAAATATTCCAGGTAGGTACTACGGATAGGTTTAGTAGTGTTCGTTACTTTTCCACGTTAAAACTTTTGAATTGATTGAGCAAAATTAACTTTTGTAGGTAACCTATAGAATTTATTGTTGTTGTAATTTTATTTGTAATAAATATATTTTTAATTAAATAAAAAAAATGAAGATATTTCCATACGCCAAACGTACATTTGAATCTATCATTTCAAAAGCTATTTCAAACTTTTTAACTATATTTTTGATCAGTAGTTTATAATGCACATATGGCAGTGAAAACAGCGATCACAGTGATACCGAACAACGCGATCTCTGCGCAACGATACCCGAACATTAAACATTCAATGTAAAATGGAAATTAAGCAATACAAAACGTGTTCACTGGAGCTTCAACGCAGTTGTAATGAAACTAGTTGTGCTTTGCGGCGTGATATGAGACTACTTTATCGACTCATTAAACAATATAGAATGCATTGCGTTTATTAAATTTTAATTTTAATTTAAAGAATAATTTTTTTTTTTGCACTAATACAAAAAACTATTTGTAGAATGAAATTTTAGTTTTGTGTTCGTGTTACTTATGTGTATCATAGAGATAATTTTATTCCTGAAATAACAATAAAATTTTAAGAGATTTTTCCACTTTGATGAGCCCATTGCAGGGCCTTGAATCTATCCCCTAGGTGAAGAAAAGGTTTGGACCATCAACTAGCACCGTGTTCAAGTGAGAGTGAATAAAAATTTTAAGTATGTTACTACACCAAATGATAGTGAGCAAATTAGGTATAACCTCGTATAAAATACATACCAAAAACGGTAATAGGGCAGCTAATCAAACTTGAATGTTTTACATACTTACCTGGTATATAATTGAGAACTTTTCTGAACAACTAAACACAAGCTTTCAATATTATATTATTTTCTAAAGCATTTCAGAGTACTCGAGCTTGAAACAATTGTAGAATTAAATACGTTTTCCTTATTATTGTTATACAAACTACGGAAATCCTTTAAGCAAACATATCAGTACATAATATAAATCTACTCAATAAAGTGTATATAAGAGAGGGAGCTAAACATAAGTCCAGCGCACTTTATGTGTCAGTGGAGTTCGTAGTATTATATTGGACAGTCAGCATAATGAGGCACTTTCTAAGAATAAAAATTGGAAGAACTGTATGACATTAAAAATACACAATACGATTCCGATAGTATTATGTTTTAGTCGTTAGCGTTTAAATAATATCATAATATCATCTTCGTTACGACGGTACAATATATCTAATTTTTGACTTTACAAGGGTAAAATGATACTATTCAAGATGGCTCACATCATCTCAAATATCTGAGCACGTAGGAAGCTGAACTTATTTTACGATCGACATTTTTGAGTTCGTTTTTCCAATTTGGAAAACTGTCAATTTGCAGTCCTAGAAATTGAACAGTGTCGATCGAGGAATCCTTTTGGATACTAAATGAAGTATCTAGTTGTTCGTGTATTAGTTCGAAAAAAGTAAAGAATTCGTTTTTCGGTCATTTTATTGATAAGCCATTCACTATCTAAGAACAGTCTAGTTGTTATTTTATGAATTATTAATTCTCTATTAAAGTCTTATTTTGCCAGTTCATGTTGGTGAAGATGGAAGATAAAAGACGCAGAAAAAGCTGCACATATCTGTTTGTGTTTCAAAACTCTTTTTTTAAATCGTACCCATGTTGTATAAGTTCATATTTAAAATAATATTTACGTATTATTTTTCTTTTGAATCGTACGCCCTTAGTGATCTTCTCTACTCAATTTCGACAGCTCCAGGCTTGCTTAACATGGGTGCTATGCACAAATTCGAATCGGAATTATTTAACTTAAGCTACAGTTGTTTACTAAATTTACTAAATTTTGTTGCTAGCTGTACTCCTGCTGTAGTCCTGCAACCCGTTCATACCTGTGTTACCTGTAGTGAGGACGGGCTGCTGACCCACTTGCGGCGCCGAGGGATGCCAAGTTAAATACGAGTTTGTTGCGGGAATTTAGCAGCTTACCCTAGCAGCGACCAAATTTGTATCTCCACCTATTTAGTTTTTTAATTAATATTCACGGCGGATAAAATTAAAGGAGTTTTAATTATGTTGGACTTTTTATACTTAAATTTTGGATTAAATCGTAGTCACAGTCAATAGTAAATAATAAAAATAATCAAAATTTGTTATGGTTTGCCATCGCAAATGCGGTTGAATATTACGAATGGTTCATTTACTATTAATAGAATTTCAACGAGTCAAGCTTATATCAAGAGCTTGTTACAAAATATTCCCACACTCTACGTACACAAAATACGCCATACATAAAATTTAAATAATAATTTAATTAATATCAAACTTATCAAGGCTAAAGCATAGATACTTTTTTACAATATCTCAACCTTCTATATACATACACAAAACTTTATGAAAAGCATCATGTGTTTTATACTCAAAAAAAATTCCATAATACTTTTAGAAAGCCCACGGTAGGGCCGGGCCATGCGTTAACTATAACACAAATTTAGGTTTTTCGTATCTTAAGTAGTGAAATGTATTGGAAATACAAAATTAGGAAATATTGAATTGCAGGAACATTTCAACGAAATTTAATGTTTCGTTATTTTTAAAGCAAAATTTATTTTTTACAAAATTTTCTTCCACTTTGTTTACAGCTATCATGGTCCACGACGGCTCCATGATTCTTTCAAAGCACTTTTAATGATTGAACAAAGGTAAACTATAAATCTATATCTAAATTTATTTTGAATATTAACTCTGTATTTTGGTAGATACAAAGTGACTGAGATGGCATGCCTTTGGCATATAATCTGTTATCTTCTCTGACTGTTTCTCAGGCTACAAGCATCTTCAATCTACAACATGTGTTGATTGTTAGAAGTAAGCTAGTGCTGCCGGAGCATGTAATTATCCTATCTTTGATATCGTCTAACATGCTAGTTAGTTCTAGTTAATGGATATTAAGTCGATGAGAAAAAAGAAGGGCAATAAAAGAATTAACTTTCTATCTAGGTTAAACATTAGGGTTAAACACTTGTCGAAAGTAAAAATTGTGGTTTGAATTCCTAGGAACAAAATTTATTTATTCTTGTCTTTAAATTTTAAATTAAATATGACTGTTAAATGTCTTTTGCAGTTATTTAATAAAAGGTATATAAAAAAAAAAAGATAAAGATTAATTTTTAGTCAAACTTACATTAACCCTAAATTTTAAAGAAGTTTATGGCTATACATTACATTAAAATTCTAAGACGATTTAAAGTTACACTCGTAAACCTTTGCAATTCTGATAATGCAGAATTATTCATTTCTCTGAACTATGGTTTTCATTAGGTACCTCTTTGTAATAAATCTATAAATTGAACAAAACAACTAATATCATACTATCAGATTCCCGCGAGTTTTCCCACGGGAAATCCATATAGGAGAGCCTATTACAATACCTGGATAAAATCATAGGATATAGAATGCCTTCGTATTTAATTTAGTTTAATCCGTTCAATAGTAAATATTCAATAATAACTGTTGTTGCGTGAAATTGTTATAAACGTAAATATTCTGAGCAGTTTTTACGTCTGAACGAATATTAAAATGTTTTATTTGTTTGTTTGTATGAATGCGTTTATCTCAGAAAACGCAAGGTCTAAATTTGGTATAAAAAGAGGAAGCTCTAAATTTTCAATGAAATCAAATATTGGAAGGGTAAAATCGTGCACTGATATAAGTTTATTAAATATTAAAGTATATAATAATATTTATAATATTTTAGTATATTATGATCTAAAACTTTGCAATTTATTTTATTTTTAACCTACAAAAAAACTGTCGGCTCTATGCTAATATAAATTAAATAGAAATGTTTAAATTTAAGCATTGCCGTGCAAATCTCGTTGACTCGAACCTGATCTTTCTCGTAGAGACAAGAATGTCGCGTCGCGTCGCACGACACGAGCGTTTGGAGCTCCTAGCTATTTATCAAAGTGGGTTACGTTACGGTGCAAAGAGCGGAATGTTAAATTTTGTTACCTTAAATGCGCTCTTAAGCTCGTGAACTTAAGAGCGCATCTACAATGCATTTAGTTAACACTGGAATAATTTGATTATAATAAGAGTAATTGATTAAATGATTTATAGAAAGATGATAAAGGTTAAAATTTTTAAGGGTTCCGTACCAAAAGGGCATATATAGGGCTATACTAAGACTTGTCTGTCCGTCTGTCACTAGGCTGTATCTCATGAAACGTAATAGTAGGACAGTTGAAATTTTCACAGATGATGTAGATATTTCTATTGCCGTTGCATCAACAAATACTAAAATTCAGAATAAAACATGTAAGGGGGCTGCTATACAATAGACACAAATACGTGTGCGCAGTTTCCTAGCGCGCCTTCTTGATGGCGAAATAATAATACCATAAACCATAAAATTGTTAATAACTACACCTTTTGTAAATACCATATTTTGGCTATAAAATGATTTGATTTGAAAATTACTCACATACATAACTTCGTCCACAAAAAAACCTCTAATAAAACCTCTGTCACTTAACTGACTTTTACAGTATGCCTGGGAAGAGAAGCGGCAGGTACATTCTGTGTTTTTCTTTCGCTTCCAGTCCAGCGAGAAATTACTTTTTATTGCTTTTCAAACACTTTGTCAGTTTTGAATACAGTAGTAAAGTTTTCTCATACATACATACATAACGTCACGCATGTATTCCTTATGGGCTAGGCAGAACACCAGAGGTTACAAGACCATCTGATGTCACGTTTGACAAATTTGGAGGTATTATAAAGATGGAGAGAGACTATTGTAGTGACAGAGGTCAGCCTATCGCCCACAAAAACGCCTTTAAAACCTCTGTCCTCAAGTTTTCTCATTAGGTATATTATACGCACGGTTGGCAAGGGTTTCTTAGGGGACAGTACGGAACCCTTCGTGTGCAAGTCTAATTCGCACTTAGCTGGTTTTTTATCTAAGTTTCAAGCAGTTCAGTTCTTTTAGAGCTCTGATTAGATCTGTCAGTTCCAACTTGCACTAGAAGAGAGTTTCCCTGCAGCGAGAGGTTCTGGGTTACTTCCCAGCCAGGCCGTATTAGAAAACATACTCTTCTTAACTATTTCGAGTCTGTACGTATAACAGAATTTATGTGTATTAGCTGTGGAGTGTGGCATTTAAAAAACAAGCTACGCTTTCTTTAAAGGCACATAGTTGCTTTGCCAGTTTTTGTTATATTTATTTATACTTAACCTTAAATATATAAAAATGAAGTTAATAATGGTTGTAACACTTTGATTAATATCGCTGATATTAAAAATATTTACCATGCAGCATTCCTACTCACCCACTGACTTAAAGAAACCGAAAATAACTATTAAAGTTATATTTAACGATGTAAATGACATCGGCATTCAAGAATCCTGAGAAAAATTTCCGATAGTAGATTTTTATGCCACCATAACCGTATAGGATCAGTTTTGAATGCGAAGTGGTTGTTTGATTTTCGTATAGTGTAAATTTTCATAAAAAGCGATGTCGTTTCACTACCAAATGAATGAAACCCTATTTTAACCGGCGTTCATGCGTTCATACGTTATGTAAGCTAAGGGCCAAAACTTTGATTTACAAATAACAACGGTTACATCCGCGCGCGGACAAACTACAATATTTTGGAACTCTACCAAATAAAAGTTATGCCATTTTTATTTAGTTTAAGTTGCCTACCTACTTGATCTTTTTTGGCAGTAGAAATTTTGTATTAAAATACCAAATGAATTTTTAAACCGAGTTACATTTAACACACTATTTTTGTTTATGATACCTCTACTTTTTAGGAAGTTTTTAGGCTATATCGATGAACAATAAAAGGCTAAAAAGTTCAAGGAGAGTAAAATTAGGCGCTAATGTTAGTTGACTAACATGTTATATTCACACCTTGTATTGGTCTGAAGCGTAATCTATTAATGAAACAAATTGAATTTTTAATTCACAATTAACCTGAATAACCTAAATTATAACTACACTATTATTTACTATTTGGTAATTACTACTTAATTCAGGGCTTAAGTATTTTTTAAATATTTTTCCAAGGTTTTACTCTCATTTAAAATTTTTAACCATTCACTATCTTCAGTGAATAAATCTGTGATATACCTCGAATCGCAAGTGACTAAAAGGTAAAATTTGAAACATACGTTCTAAATAGTTCCGCTGCATTTGGTTTAGATCTAAACACGTAGGTACTAAAAGTTAATAACATAAAGTTAATGTATGAATATTAACATTTTATTAAGTTACTATAAAAATATAATTATTGCATGAAACTGTAAATCAATACCTACAAAAAGTTCATTCTTTAGAACAGAGTCTAGAGTACTTATTAGAAATTAGAATTTTTTAATAAGCACGCAAAAAGTTTTATTTACGATATTTCTTACTTTTAGGTCTTTGATACCTTTTCAAAACGAAATTACCTATAAAAGCGTTTTTTTTATTTTTCATAACTAATTAAGAAAATTAAAAAAATATATATCAATAACATGGAAAAGCTCAACGTTATACCGACCTATTTATATTTTTTTAAACCAAAAACTTATCATACACATCAACACAAACTTATTCAAAACTCACCTTTGTATTTATTCCCAAAAGTCAACACACGTCAAATTCAAATTCACAAACTTTAAACGCGAAGTTCATCAATTCGTATGAAACCCGGTTTCTCTTGCACCATGGCACACACCCTCTCAATACCAAAGCCGGAGCGCTACTGACGGTGGAATCACAATGTTCCGTAGAATTCCTAACACGGGTGCTTGATGTGTACGCCGAGCCAGCTCAATGAGCTTTCCTGTATAATACACGGAATTAGTACAGGAGTAAGTAACGCTTTTGAATGAAGGAGAAGCATTGAATTTTAAATTCAGAATATGCAGCTTTATTCAAAATTAGATTTTCACGTGTTCAATTATTTTACTTAAGAATGCTACTACGGGATATGTGAAGGAATTGCGTTACGAAACCAAATGTGCCAGTTTCGAGAGAAAACATTTCTGAATTTACTACACAATATTCTATTTTTAAGTTTACACAAATATTGCCAGGTCAAATCATATTCTTCGATGACCTATAAAAGGGTCTGAAACCTATAGCGTGGTTGGTTAAAGTTAAATAGTTTTTGACACCACACCTTTTTCAAATGGAAGGAATATTGTAAAAAAATTATTTTCAGCGCAGATATTCCTACGAAAGTACCCTTAAGCGAATTAGTAAAACCTTTGCTAAGAGCTAAATTTTTTGTTTAAAGTCTTCATTTAAAAAGGGGGGTCAGACTTAAATTGTGACCTAATAGTTGTCAACATAATCTTTCTCTTCGTGAATAGTTTAGTGTAACCTTACCGCCGTAGAAAGCCATTTACCCAAGTGATCCCAGCTTGGTGGTGGGATCCCGTCAGGGCCCGAGCAGCTAGCGACCACCCTTCTTTAAAAATCTACCGCCAAATATAACCTCATCGTCACCTAAAATCAGGTGAGATTGAGGTCAAACGCGGGCTTAGTCTTTAATAAAAAGACCTGTTATTACTACATTGGTTGAAAAGTTCGCGGCCTGGCCATTAAAAAAAAAACTTTTGTTATTTTTTCTGCCGTCATTTTGAACTGTCATTATTCAATTGTCAGCCCGCTAATTTTCAATTTGATATCTTGTTTAAATAAAATTTTACGAACAATATAAATACGTGTGTAGAACAAATTTTCACTAATGGAGAAATTTGAACAACGTGCTGTGATTAAATATTTGTTTAAAAAAAGATTAACACCAAAGGAGATCCATGATGACATGCAAACAACATTAGGGGAATCTGCCCCGTCTTATACCACTGTGAAAAAATGGGTTGCAGAATTTAAACGTGGATGAGAGAACATCGAAGATGACCCTCGCTCCGGCAGGCCAATGACGTCTACGACCGAAGAAAACATCAATAAAGTGTGTGATCTCATATTGAAAGACCGTAGATTGACTATCAGAGAAATTGCAGACACTATAGGCATCTCATATGAACGAACGCAAAACATCATTGTCCATGAACTCGGCTTTTCTAAGGTTTCGGCTAGGTGGGTCCCCAGATTGCTTTCAGTAGAGCAAAAGCGAATTCGACTCACGATTTCTCGCGACTGTTTTGGAGATGTTCGAGGCTGATCCACAAGGTTTTCTTGACAGATTTGTGACAATGGATGAAACCTGGGTTCACCACTATACCCCAGAATCAAAACAACAATCCAAACAATGGAAAAAATCAGGTGAACCAACTCCGAAAAAAGCAAAGGCAATTCTGTCGGCTGGCAAGGTGATGGCATCGGTTTTTTGGGATGCTAAGGGTGTCATTATGGTGGACTACCTTCCAAAAGGCGAAACAATAAACTCTGCGTACAAAAATTAAACAGGAACGCCCAGGATTACTGAGAAAGAAAGTGTTGTTTCACCAGGACAACGCCCGAGTCCACACGTCTGTCGAATCTATGGCTCAAATTCGTGATTGTGGTTTCGAATTGTTGCCACATCCAGCTTATTCTCCTGATTTGGCACCTTCGGACTTTCATCTGTTTCCAAACCTGAAAAAACACCTCGGTGGGCAGAAATTTTTAACGAATGAAGAGGTCGAAGCCGCTGTTAACCTGTATTTTGAAGACCTTGAGGAATCTTTTTTTAAAACAGGTATGGAAGCTCTGGAAAGCAGATGGAAGAAGTGCATAGAGCTAAATGGAGATAACGTCGAAAAATAAAAATATTTTTGTATGTACTTTATTCTGTTTTCTTGACTAGGCCGCGAACTTTTCAATCCACCCACTAGGGCTATAAAACCATCTGATGTCACGTTTGACAAATTTGGAGGTATTATTATGATGGAGACAGACTATTGCAGTGACAGGGGGTTAGCCTATCGCCTGCAAAAACGCCAATAAAACCTCCGTCCCTTAACTGACTTTTACAGTTTGCCCGGGAAGAGAAGCAGCTGGCACATTCTATGTTTTTCTTTCGCTCCTCGTCTAGCGTGGAAGACCTGTTATTATAAGTGTTTATTACCAGATTTACCGATTTACCAAACTTTCAAGAACACGCTATATTTAATCCGCTTTCCAAAGGGTTAAACAGCATGTTTCTGCTAGTTTTAAAATGATCTTGTTTCTCAAAATTCCCCAAAAGTATATAGTAGGTAAGTTAAGAATATTTCTTTGAAAATTATTTCATACATTTGTCGTATTAGAGTTAATAACGATTCAATACGCTTTTCTTTTGGAAGCGCTCATATCACAAACTGTCACTGCCACAGTCTCACTCGGCTACTGGCATCATCTGTATATTTTTGCGCGTTTCGTTTCTTTCGTGACTACGTGAATGTACTCGTATTCTTCGTGTTTTTCTTTGCTTTCCTCTGTTTTTATTAACAACCCTCGCTGTGCTTTTGAATTTCATTTAATAAAACATGACAGTAATTATGTATCTTTATTCATTCTTTCACAGTAAAATATTTTTTTTTTAGATGATATTGAACAATAATTTATTCAGATACGGCAATCAAATATATGGTTTTATTCAGTGGTTGAAATAATACTGCCAGAAAAGTTTAGATTATGCAGTCATAGCCTAGGCAGAACTTAAAAGGGTCGCAAGTTTATCTTATGGCGCCGTTAGTTTTATGCGATAGTACTATGACCTTTATAAAAGTAAGTTAATGAACCAAAAAATCGTAAGCTCGGCTTCGCTGTCGTTCTCATTTTAGAGAACTAAAAAAAATCTCTTATACAGGCTATCGTAAAGCGGTTGGATTAGAAGCCCTTGTTTTCGATTAAAATACATCGTAATTATAAAAAAACCAATATAATTTTCTTGAGTTTTACGATTTAGTATTCAATAAGTTTTTAATCAAATTTTCCGTAAAGTCAAAGTTTAAAAAAAATTGTTGACAACAGCTTTTGTGCAAAGAGATGTTCCCTTACAAACGCATGAGAATATATTCCTAGAGCAGTAGTAATTGCGTCAATTTGAGATGTTTGAAATAATGTGACAGTTTCTTTATTTGCCTCCGTGACTTGGAAAATATCCGGCTTATATGCGAGTAGTTGGGGAGTCTATTTTCCATGCATGACAAACGTGTAGTTCTTAGATATTTTTTTATGATTTATAATAAACAATTTATTGTACACCAACATGGTTACAGAGGAAAAATTACATTAAATGATGACATTAAAATACATTTGATTAGTAAGTATTTAAGCATTTTATTCGCTATCTGGCTCTTAAATGAGAAGCGGAAAACATGGTACTAAATAGCACTGTGTAAAAATTAAAACCACAATTATTTATCTTAACTGTATAGTATAGTAATATTTGCATTAGATAGGGTATAAATTATGCAAAAATCCCTTGGGGATCAAAAGTTAGTAAGGTAAAACCACGCGCGTCTCTTAATTGATATTATAAAACGTAAATAAGCGATAAAAATCTGTAAAACAAGTAAGCGATTTAAGTTTAGCGGCACTTTAACGAAAACAGCTTCCAATATTTGCAAGCAGGGATTTTTTATCTAAAAATGTTCAGCACACCCCTCTCCTTTTAATTTTGCCAACAATGTATGCAAAATTTTATGCAAAATGAAGTGGAGCAGCGTTCATTTTAGATTACATTAGGTAACGTCTACATACATTACTGTCCGTAACTGTCTCCAAGCTTACGTGGGGTGCGGGTAACTGTGTCAATAATGCGTGGCGCCGTATTGCCGATGTAAGTTAGATGTGACGTGTAAAGTTGGCAATTAGACAGCTTACGTAAGGCAATGTATGATGTAGAATAGAAAACATCTTTGATTCAAATTAATATTGTTTATTTTTAATATTGGCGCCGTTGTCATTATTGTTGCCGTAATATTTGGCGGCAGATTTCTTATGAAGGTTGTTTGCTAGCTGGGTGAACGTGGGGTGAACCCTGCAGGAGTCCTATCACCAAGTGGGCTCACTCGAATAACTCGCCTCTTCACTTCGATTAGTAAAATTTTATACACTGAATGTCATAAGGAATTTTAACATTATTGAAATGTAGACTGAAATTCATAAGGCGAAGACTTAGCCTAATACATTACTAAGTAACTAGAAAAGTGCTGCATTCCAGCCAATTCTGCAAGTTATCAACAAATTCCTCGCTACATTTTATTTGAGGAAACATCAGTCCATCTCTGTGATCGAGTGAACTTTTGAATAGAATTAATCTGGTTTGCAACACTATAGACTAATCACGAGACCTCCGAGCTATAATGGTTTCTATCAAAGAAGTAAGTAAAAATATCGATTTGGAGAGTTTTTCATTGAAAAGGTAGCAAACAAAAAAAGGCGAACTACACCCGAGCGTAACAGCGTACTACAGCTTGTTTGATTATAAAAAAAATAATGGAATATATAAAAGTAGAAGCATTCATAGGAGAATTCCTCATAAAAAATAAATTATTTAAGATCGAGAAGTTAAATGGAGCGTTATTAGAGAAAGACCGTCTTTTAGCAATGGGAAAGGATGTGGTCGATACAATTAGTTGTTGAATCAACAGCAAGAAAATAATTGAAATATTAAATTAGGCGTTGTCCTGCGAACATGCATCCGAACGTGGCTTGACGCAATACGACGTTATGAGAACCAAACTTCAACAGGGTTATTCTCTTAAACATCAGTGTCTAGTTCATCGATGCTTCAGCGACGGGTGACATAGTGGTATTCGCATAACTCAGCCCCAGTGCTCGCCGCTGATGACGGCGTGAGTAATCTTTCGTATCGTTTCGGATTGTTGTATTTTTCGTTGTACGAGATTAACGGTTTAGGAGTATGGACAGACAGCATGTAAACAAATTATGATATTAATTGTTAAAAAAGTGTTTTTACTTAATACAATTGCCATTTAATTAAAAATGATTTAATACACAATTTAACCAATGTTGGCTTTATATAAATATAAATGTACTCGTATATTTTTAAAATACCTTTTAAATTCAATTAAATTAATTACTCTGGAATGAACAAATTTGGCTTTGTAGAATATTAATATTGTCACGCCTGTATCTAGCAGATAGTGCATTGGAAATTTAATTACTTTTAATATCCTTTTGCATAATACTCAATTGAAAAAAAGATTATTTCAATAGGTTCTTAGTAAATAAATTTTCAGTTCATTTTTATATGCACACTTTCCATCAGGTGGCATGGAAGACAAACGTCCTATCCCTATAATATAGCATTAGTAAGAGATAAAGCTTAACTATGATGAAAAAAAGATAAACATTTATGTTGGTTAGTAACAGAAATATACCCGAACACATGAAACATTTTGTCTCTAAAGAAATACCCACTCATTACCAGAGTGGTTTAAATTATTTAGGCCATATACGGAACAACATTAAATTTTTGTTAAATCAAATAATAGGTTAATTTCATTAGGGTGGTTAATCCATAGGAAGTTATTTATATTAAAATAAAACTTTTAAAATATATGCAGCGATTGCTTAAGTAAGACACAGGGGTTAATTTCCCCTTCGTCTTAGTTTCCCTTAAAAGATAAGGGAACTCGGTGAATTATTAAGTGGGATTTTGATTTCATTCCACGTTTATTGTATATAAATTTTTTTAAGAATTTTTAATATGAAACTTTCCCTTTAAATTTTAGAATGCCGTAAGGAATTACGAAAGAAAGGTTAATTGTGCCTTGCTGACGATGTTGATTTTTTATACCCTTATGCCAACACTAAGGCATAAATTAGTTTCACTTAAATTAAAAATACATTTAACTACGTACCTACTTCGAAGCTGATTTACAATTTCCTTGTGGTGGTCATACAAATACTTTTGTTGAGATAACATTAATTAGGATCATTGATTGAATGAAGGGCAGGTTTCACACAATCATAGAATAAAAGACATGATAAATATTATAATTTCTCAAAACGTTATTTCATTTAAGTACAATCAATAATTTTAAAATGAATGCTTTGTTTAAAGAAACTTTTTGTTTTGCTATTATACATACATAACTTCACGCCTGCATTCCTTACAGGGTAAGCAGAACACCATAAATAAATAAATATAATAAAATCAACAGACAATCACACCAAATACAGGCCCCAAAGTAAGCATAGCTTGTGTTATGGGATACCATGTAGCGAACTAGGGGGAACCTAGAATTTAAATACATAAATAGATAAAAACCCACACACAAAACATTTGTTTTTCTTGTTCCGTGTGGGAATCGAATCCGCACGTAACAACATGTTTACAAGACATATTACCCCATCGCCAAAGTGGTCGTCAAAAATCGTCAAAAGTATTGTAATGATGGAGAGTGACTGACTATTGCAGTGACATTGCAGCTAGCACCCACAAAAAAAAACCTCTGACAAAACTCCCTTATTTGATTTTTACAGTAATCCCGGGAAGAGAAGCATCTGGCACATTCTATGTTTTTCCTTTGCTCTCAGACCAGCATGGGAGATTATATTATTAAATTTTCATAATAAGATTTTACGATAGCTTTCCTGTAGTTACTGCACTGATAAAGCTGGTAAAAGATTCTTGTCTTATCATTGAAATGTATTTAATTTTGGCACTTAGTTGTTTAAATAATAATGGGTTTATTTTCTTAAATAATAGTGATTTTCAGTTTAGTTTAAAAATTTTGAAACTATTAAATGGTTTCAATCGAAAAATATACATCTGCGTTATTTTTAATTGTTCTTATTTGTTTTATCTAATTTATAATAACATATAATATGCAAAAAATACTCATATCTACAAACAAAATCATTTATACCCAAAGGTTTGGTTTCGAAAACAACTCTTAATAGTACTCGTAGAAGAGTTCAGTTGAAGTACAACAATATGTAGTATACAAATTAGTTACCTACTATGCGAACTAATACAAATATCTACTTATAACAATACACAAAAAAAAAATTGTTTAATCTTTATTCTACGTAATATTTTATACGTTATATTTTTGAGTGGATTTAATAATAGTATACGTGTTTTTTCTATTTGTTCTACAAAAAGTCCTAATATAATAACTTTTCTTTCAATATTCTTAGAATTCTAATTCTTATTCTGAGACAAGGAAGGATGGGATTCTATACATATATCACCTAAGTATTGACAATTTTAATTTAAAGAAGCATGTATTTTCAGTTATTGCACCGCTCGCTTTGCTCGTTCGCTTTGCTCGTTCGCTTTGCTAGCACCCGTGTGGCCTGCATGAAACCTAACTGATTCTCCTTGCTACGCTAGTAGTCGCACCTAACAGTACGACAACATTTTTTGGGGTATGTCTCATTTTCTCGTCACTTTATAGGTAAGCCGTTAAACATTGAATTAATATAGACCAACATCTATTTATTTTACATACTGCCAGTAGAACGGCACGTAGGTACTCTATACAATCCCTAGGAGTTGTATATATTAGGTGCCTAGGGAAAGTATGTAATGTACAATAATATTTCATACATGGTCCATGTACATTGCCGAGGTATCGTATAGAATAACTGAATCATATAGATTGTCAGCCTTGTATCTATTATTGAACAGAAATATGTTATGGATTTCAATATTGTGTAAATATGAAAGATAATTAAAACATATGAAATTTTTGAACTTGAACTTTATGATCAAGATATTTTGTGTTGATATTTTACTTTGATGTACGATTTTAAGTCAGCAACCGACAAAGAGCCCATGTTCGTTCACAGTACAATCAAGGCAAATTACCAAGAACAACACACGCTACTCTATGTACCGATGAATAAAGTCAGTCGTACTTAACTGATTAAATACCGGCGAAGTAGTTGTTACTGCCGAATTAATTGTGTTGTTTTCTTTGTGTGCCGCCATTTGCAATTCAAATACGGCGGTCCCATGGAGGACTTTATACTGTGGAGTGTCTTTGTTGTTAATCCGAAAGGATGAATAATTTAATTACGAAAATAGTTTATTCGGGAAATTGTTGCAGGTCTCAGTAATGTGTTTTGTTGAAAAGGGAAAGATGGCGCTGGTTACTTTGAACTGTTTGACCGAAGTAGTCGCTGGGCAGAATAAGTAATTAATTCTGTTTGATCCTTGCCTATAGATGTTCTACCTGGGTTTGTCGCAGAAATTGAAACTATTCTGAATCCTCTCTTGTTCTTAGTTATTAATGATTTAAATCTGTTCAAGTATGAATGAAATGTAGTTACAATAATATTTCATTTCTTCTACTACTTTCTTTTAAATGCAAAATGAAAAGTAAAAAGAATATTATTTTTTTATTTTTTGATAGCCATACTAGTAATTGAAAAAGTTTGGAAATTACAAATAGTTTGTAAAATATTCGAAGTTTTAGAATTCCATTCAATTTATTATTATTTGTGTATGTAATTAAAAAAAAAAACATTTTTTTTTCTTGTAGTTTCAAACGCTTTAAGCTTTGGCATCAATTTTATATCGATTTAACACTTATTTAGTTTGTTAATTGAGCAATGGGCTGCAGATAGTTCTTTAAAAAAGGTTGTTGATGATTATGAAAACGTTTGTTATTAAATAAAATCGTGTCAAAATTATCCCAATACCTACTTGGATTCTATTGTCAAGTGTAGTAAACTTTATACAATGCGCACCAATATAAAAAACCCTGAATCTTGACACATCTAGACCTTTATTTTAACTATTTATTATTTATACTGGGTTGCCTGGCAGAAATCGCGCTTCGGCGATAAGGCCGCCCTTTGTATGTTAATTGTGACTGTTATTTTAATTTTATCTGTGTAACTATGTTGGTGGACAATAAAGAGTTTTTATTATTTTATTATTATTATTATACCGAGGATAGCTCAAAAGTTCCTCTAGTCAGTTAGTAGCACTTCATTTCGTCCCGTACCTTTATTTATTTATTTGGACCCTTTATTATTTTTACTATACATACATACATAACTTCACGCCTGTATCCCATATGGGGTAGGCAGAACACCTAAAGCTATAAATTTAATAAGTAATCATCTGAAGTCACGTTTGTCAAATTTGGAGGTATAATAATGATAGAGAGAGACTTTTACAGTGACAGGGGGTCAGCCTATCGCCCACAATAACGCCAATAAAACATCTATCTCCTAACTGACTTTAACAGTATGCTCGGAAAGAGAATTAACTGATCTTTATAATGCAAAATTCAAATCTAAACTTAACTTTTGTAAACTTGTAATACTTAAAACTAGCCTTCATACTATTTTTATCTCTTATATCGCTTATCTCTCCTAAAAGAAAATCTACTTAATAAGTTTGAAGTTCAGCACGAGCAAGTTCTCGCTTAAACTCAACTCAGTTCATAAGACAGCTTAATGTAGAAGACTTTCGGTTCGATATACAGCAGCGACTAATTAACCTCTGTGAGCTTATATTTTTTATTATAAACTTTTTAGTTTTCCTTCTTTAAATAGTACCAAGGGGACATTATGCTTATCTAGGTATTTACTACAGTTCCATATCTATGTAACTTCTTGTCAATGAACTATGTTTTTACTTTTAGTGGAATGGGAGTTAAAATGGGGATTGAAATGAAACAGTAGGGATGATTTGTATTCAATTAGGAATGCAATTGATTTCAAAAATAATTAAATTTAGTTTTTACTAACGTGAAAGGAAAATTTTCATTTTTTTCAACCGAATTTCATCGAAATTGGTTGAGTACTTCATTGAAAATTTCAAATTTTGAAAGAATATGTTTTAACTCACCCAAAGTTTTGACGTGAAGTCGGTTTTTTAATGCTCTGCATTCGTTGATTATTTTAAACTCTGTTTAAATAATTTAACTTTAACTAATTGTAAATTGTTTATAATATTTAGACTTACTATTTATAGAATTGTTTTAAATATTATAAAAAAAAAAAAAACCCCAGACAATCACACCAACTATATGGCCCCAAAGTAAGCATAGCTTGTGTTATGGGATACCATATAGCGAACTAGGGGGGAACCTAGAATATAAATACATAAATAGATAAACATCCAGACACGGAACATTTTTTTTTTCTTGTTCCGTGCGGGGATCGAACCCGCAACCACTGGCGTCTGAGGCAGATAGGTTTACCCCATCGCCAAAGTGGTCGTCAAATATAAATTAAATTATATATTCTGGAGTTACGGAGTTTCATGACATTTATTCCTTTTACCTCCTAAATAAATAAATAATAAATAAATATTAAGGACACATACGAGTATTATAATGTGGACTTCTTATAAATAAAAGTGCCACAGTGATAAATCCTTTAAACATGTAAGTATATCACATCCTTTTAGTCCACGTCGGAAACTTTCAGACCCATGTCTGATGACATCATAAAGCTGTGGACAAAAGTATTTTTGGAGGTGTTAATTCATTGCTTATTGTTTTTTTACTAAAAAATATGGATCTTTTAGCATTATTTTCTACTGTTTATTACTAAAACTAAAACTAAAGACCATTTAACACTCTGTTCCCAACAACAATGAACCAACAATATCGACCAACAGAATTTTAAATTCAAATTTGTCAAAATTACCGAATTGGAATATTTGAAACAATAAATAGAACATTAAATGAGCTGAAATAAAACGATTAAACAGTGTAATGATGATTAAGTATTTTGTTTCACATAAATCTAAGTGTTTGTAAACAGCTATCATTTTGCTGTCAGATGATAAATTACTAAAGGTATTATCATGGTGTAAACAAGTTGAGTTTAATGCTGGTAGAAGCAAATTATTTAGAACTATGTAAATTTAATTTAATCCTTGAATTGTTATATCTTTTATATTTATATAGGAATATATATATTCAGTAAGGTCTTTTTTGTGGATTTGACTTAGCCCGAATCCTACCTCATCCAGCTCTGCATAGAATACAAAAAATAATTGACCGCATTCTTGTCTGCAAAATTGTTACATTATTTCCAGAGGCAGCTAATTAAGTTAATAATAGCAGCTTCATATAAGTGGTTCCACATTCCGCGTTAAAAGAAAGTAAAAAATATATATGTGTTTTCTTCATCTTAATTGTTTATGCCTAATTCCACTTTTTTTTTAAATCACTAAACAATCACACCAACTACACGGCCCCAAATTAAGCAGAGCTTGTGATATGGGATAACATGTAGCGGACAAGGGGAGAACCTAGAATATAAATACATAAATAGATGAACAGCCAGACACGGAACGTCTGAGGCAGACAGTGTTACTTCACCGCCGAAGTGGTCGTCAATTATTTGAATGATAATATTAACGAAAAACAAGAAAAATAATCGAAATAATAAAGGTTTCTTAATTTTACTAATGCAATGACATCACAATGGTTTTGAACTATGTTTCATAATCAAATTTCTTTTTATCATCACCGCTGTAAGACCATGAGTCTCTCACATGAGTAAAGAGATGTTTTAGCTCGTAAATCAATAAACTGACCCAGTGCTGCTGGATGCTAGAATAGATAATAAGCGCGCTGAGTTAAGCTTTTAACGAATCCTAACATTGTATACAAGTGTACAGTATCTGTGTATTATAGCGACGGCCTAATGTGTACTCTCAAGCACGGAAGTCATCGTCATGAATTGATTGTCAGCAATCTCTCATTCTACTAATCGAGTCGTATGTTGGCTAATCGAATTAAATCGAATGATATGCAAAGGAGCCACATGCCACGATAGTTTCAAATTACGGACTACGAGTTCTGTCTGGTAGATTGAACGTTACAAAAATATACTTACTAATATCTGCTTATAGTACGTTCATTTCGCAGACTGTGGGAAAACAATCAACTATTCAATAGTTAACACAAGTTTCGTTTTCCAGTGTTTCCATTTATTGGAACTAAGGCTCTTCTGTTCATCTTCCTCCATTTTTTATGCAGCTGTACTTATATTTCACGTAGTTAGCCACTTGTTTCACGAGTTTCGTTCGTATGATCCAGCGGTAAGGTTCAATCTTGTTGGCTAGCAAAGTGCGAGTAAACTTAAAAATGTGTCGTGAATACTTTTCAAAAGGAAATTTGTTTTTTCTTGTCGCTTCACATGCCACCATATATAAAGCCTAGAGCGTTGTTGTCTGATTGAACGATGTTTTATAAGCATTTTATGAGATTTTATCTACTTTTGAGATTGAATTCCGAGTCGAAATGAAAGTTTTTGAAAGAATCCATTTCGAAATTTGGAGCGCAGTCAAGCGTCGATTTGTTTTGCCGGTTCAATGATATTTTAGGAATAGTTCGAAATATAAAGTAATTTTCTGTTTATAATCTACAAAGAAGTTTGTTCATGCATAAATGGCTCTGAAAGGCTTTTGCTTTTAGTCAATCAATAAATAGGTATCAATTGTAACTATGAAATTACTTGAATTATTATTGCTTATTCTATATAAAATCAAACGACATATTCTTTGAATAAAATAAATATAAATCCTAATGTCTGTCTTTTGTTTATTTTAACTGCGGGCGTCTTAGCCTGGATAGTTTTGTAATTAATTTGACTTTTTAATGTAATTGTTTCAAAAAGTCCGAGGTCATAAGCCAAGTACCTAATATTAAGTGACTAAAGCAGACACGAAATCAAGCCAAAAAAGGTTCTTATTGTGCCATCTGCGAGCGGACAACCACTTCAGAAAATTGAGACTCCTCGGTCACAAACATGAAATACAGTTAAACACATTTATGTTTTCTTAAAAGCTTACATTTATATGGCGTCTCTGTAATTTTTGACTTATTATCTTTTTTTATATCTTGGTATCCCTATAAATTCGTTATAATTTTTAGGAGAAATTAAATGTTGAAAATGATATTACCTCACTACTATATTTTTTTACATAGTTGACAAAGTTTTCAACCAGTTCAATAGAATAGTTTTCAAAGAGCCAGTTCCTTCCTAAACCCGTGTGCTTTCATCTTCGACCTCATCGTCACTTACCATCAGGTGAGATTGAGGTCAAACGCGGGTTTAGCCACTTATAAAAAAAAAAAAAACCGACTTCCAAAAGGAGGAGGATCTCAATTCGTATGTTTTTTTTGTGTCTTTCGAATCGTTTTCAGTTTCTTAAAGCTCTACATTCGTTGATTATCTTTGAATCATGTTTGTTCTGAACAAGTCAATTGTGATTGGTGAACTGATTTGGAAGATAACGATTTAATAATTGTTGGACATAAAATAGTAGAAGTAGTAGTTGGCCTAGTCTTAAAATATGCTCATAAAATAAATGTTATTGTTACTGGATACTGGATATAATACTTCAATATTTTTTTATACAGACATACTAAAATCAACAAACAAACATGTAAAAGCACACAAAAATATTTGTATAAGGCGCAGATCAAACCTGCGACCACTGACTGACTGATGCAAGCGTGCTAACCCATTACCACAGCTGTCATCGAATGTCAATGGAGAGCTTATTTTTTGTCAGTCAAATATAAAAATATCGCTAGGACCTGCTAGTAAACAAGGAAATTCGGTTTCGTGACTACTTGAAACAAGTTTTGCACGTGCCGATTCAACAGCTGAAGACTATTAATTAATTCACTGCCCTTTGATTTATCAATTAATTTACCAATAGGAATACCTATAAATATTTCAAAGTTTTTCCTTCCTTTGGAACTTTCGGAAAGAAAATTTCCCTTTGTGACAAAAAAAATTTACTTAGATATCGGTATATCTAAAAAAATACCAAGTTACATGTTTGGTATCATGCGTAGTGGGTGTGATTGTCTGGGGATTTAATTGTAAGTGTTTGTAACTTCAAGTTTCCACGAGTTCTAACATCACAAATGTCCATCATGCGATAAGGTTTGTAACATTAGTATAATAAATTCTGGTTTTGATGAATAAACGAATAAATTGAGAAAATAAAAACACAATGTGTTTTTGTGCGGATTCCATCACCAACCACTTGCTTAGGCATAATCACGATGGCTGAAAATCACATGTTTGTTACTGGTTAATTTTTATTGAAATGTTTTTAAAGAGTTAACCTAAACCTGTGTGCTGACTTCTTATATTTAAATCAAACGTAGTGTAAGGCTGCGTTTCCACTGACATGGGGCTGTAAGGAACGGAGAAGAGAAGAGCGGTGAAAAGTGGTGAGTGTTTCCACTGAAGTGTAGCAGCGGAGTAGAGTGGAACGAAGCCGAACATACTTTTGGAATTGCGCATTTTTGCGCTCAGTACGATGATACCCACTATGATGCACTTCACGCGAGTGAAGCGGCAGGGCGTTATACACCCACCGCCGCACCCGGCCGATCAGCTCTCCCGTTCGTCCACTACATAACCTAGCTGTCCTCCGCTATGCATCGCCTGGCTGTATTTTATAAATATCTATTCATTTCTGCGTCACTCCGCTTGTGCTGTTTCCATTGAGGCGTAGATTTCGAGCAAAGTTATTGGTCTATTCACCCAGCTTTAAGCTGCGAACTGGACGACAGCAGGTGCGGGAGCGACCGTGGCGCGGGCGGCCCCAACAAATCCCACGTTATGAAAGACATAAGTCGTCTTTATCTGATAGAATATTGAAAATTGTTAGGTGATGAGACTAATTAAGGTGAAGATATGCACATATACCAAGATTCCGACCCGCTAATACTTCAAAAGGGAAATCTTCACATGCCATTTGTATTAAAGCTAAAAAAGTGGCGTCTCTCCGCCCACTCATCGCACCCGACGCGCGACGGAACTAATCGTATCCAGTGAGATTAATGAAATACGGTGCGCTTCAGTAGCAGAGCACGGTGATGTCTTGATTAGATATTGTCATTAATCTATGGGTATTGACACCCTTTGAAAATACGAGAATATATTTATTTGTTAATTTACACTTCAGTATACAGTACAGACAGTAAATGAGAAAAAATAACAGTATGTTGAATAAGTTCTACTAGGCGGTTTTATCGCTGACGAGCGATTTCTTACAGACAACCATGATTGTGGAAACAACATAAAAAAAGTGTTAACAAATTCTTAATAATAAAATTAAAAACCACAGAAAACATATACATTATTCATGTAATTTAATATAACATTATTGTTCTAATAAGGAAAATAAAAACACATTTTCCAACTACAATGTAGCAACAACTGAACTGAAAACTTTGTACAAAAACAGTTCATTGAAGTTTATTTTTCTAGACTTTTGACTATACCTACTCTTCAAAACAAAAACAGTACGTAAGACATAACCGAACCAAAATATAAAAAATGTTGTCGCTAATTCGAGCGAAATCTTTTCCCAATTAAGCGTCCCTTACATTTTAAAGTCCCATTAAATCCTAGTCAAAATAAACTTAAAAATAAATCCTCATTGTTATCAAGGGTTGTCACACAAAAGAACCTAATACTCGACAGCCACATCGCTAATTGCTACACATCACGGCGTTGCATATCTCTATTATAATAAAGCTAGTTAATAAATAAACATGTCAAGTTGATTACCTTTCGGTTCATAAATCTCATTGTGTTGAGCGCCTGGCCGCGGTCGGTGATAATGCGTCGGCAGTCGCGAGCGTTGTCGATGCGGTCCCACCGCAGCGCCCCGGCGCCGGCGAGACCCGATGACAATGTGTGTGGAGTATTAACAAAGGATGCGTATTTGTGGACGTTACATTTTGGTTGATTGCATTGTGGAGTAAGGATTTGTGGAGTTGTGGTGTTTTTATTCTTTTTTTTTCATTTAAAAACTTTGGTCAACCTGCAATGTAGGTTTTAGTCTACGAACGAACAAAAATTGCAGATTATTCAAGTTATAAAAAAAAACTTGTTACTAAAATTCATTACGCTTCAATGCAAAGAAGTTAAATATAAACGTTTCTCAACTTACATGAATTTAAAAATGTATGTTATGTTTGTACAGTCACTGCTTTGGAAATGAAAAAGAATGTGTAATGTAATGGTTTATTAATTTGTAACTCCACTCATTTGTTGTTCTTTACCAAAACGATGTCGTATGTTCCCAGCGGGTGCTAAACGATAATATCCACATTTTGTACAATAAAGCCCCCTGTCCTTGCGACCCCTGCAATCCTTATTTTCGATACATTGGTTTTAAAAGTCTTTTCAATTTAATTATATGTCCACGAATCATTCACAATAATTAGTTGCGTTTTCATTTAGATAGCCTAGTTACTCTACTGAACGTAATATTGCCTTCTACAGGTAGTAGAGATCACGGATGTGAATCCTAGAAGAGCTGATTTTTTGTGCAATTTACACCTATTTACTCTCAAGTTATTTGTCATTCATCAGTGTATTTTCTAAATTTAAATAATTATTTGGTTAATTAGTATTTCTATGATAGGTGAAGGTACAGTGACCTATTCATTTGTTCTGGGAAAGTTTTTATTCGAGCTGAAAAATGTATTTCGAACATTTTCCGTTTGACCTCAATCTCACTTGACTGCATGTGCCATTAACGCGTAAATCGGAATTCACGGATCGAAGCAGTATCTCTTGTTGAAACTTTGCGAGTCCATTATCATCTGGGCAAATTTATAATATCAGGCTGCAGATTTTTACGAGTTAAATAAACAACAGGCTTGATTATGATGTTCAAAATTAGTAATCATGTAGACGGACATTTTTTCCTTGAATAACGAAGGCTTATCTGAAAAAGACGCTGACTCGGGCGTTTCGTAATAAACATATTATTAAGAAGACCATTCACTACAGAAGTATGTACACTTACAAATTAATTTGAATTTTCCCTTTAAAAAATTCACCCTCAAAGCCTAATATAAAAGAGCGCTTACGCGAGCAAAATTGATGTTTTCCTCTTAAATGAAACGAAAACGGTTTTTTTATCCGCACAAAACGGTAATCTCTGCACCTTTGGAAGCAATCTTAAAACTCTTGACCGATTTAAATGAACCATTCATCTCACAGATTGGGTTTTCGGGAAGTGTGCGGCAGCTTTGATTGCGTGGAAACTTGTTAAATTCCGTTTTTTGTGATTGAGCAAGGTTTTTGATAATTGGTTCGGACAAGATGCAGATAATTTAGTGGCGTATTTTCATGACAATGAGTTTAAATTAAACAGTATCTCTAATTTGAGGCCTCTTTTATGTAAAATTAGGGGACTTCATACTCAACAGTTGTTAACAAAAACTGATTTTGAAGCCTTTAAGTTCGATATACCCAGTCGACGTCGATAGATAGCTTTTACTAGGCAGAAAAACCGTTCGATTGCTGGGGTTACCCTAAGAGAGACATACATACATACATACATAACCTCACGCCTGTCTCCCTTTGGGGTAGGCAGAGACAAGGGAACACCAATTGCTTCGATCCATACATACCTCTTTCGCTTCCTCCACGTTCATTAATCTTTTCATACATGATCGCCGGTTACGGGTACTTTTAACTAGGCCCTTTTTAAGAACGTCGCCAATTTGATCGGCGTACGTTCGCCTAGGGCGGCCCCTTCCGACAGCACCATCCATTCTTGCTCTGTACACCTCTTTCGTAAATCTACTTTCACTCATCCTTTCCAAATGTCCAAACCACCGTAGCATACCCTTTTCAATCTTAGTCACTACATCTTCTTTCAATCCGCATCTCTTTCTTATTTCACTATTGCGCACCCTATCACTCAATTTCACTCCACACATGCTTCTCAACGCTCTCATCTCCACAGCATTAATCTTGCTTTCATGTCTCTTCTGCCACACCCAAGATTCACTTCCATACATAAGCGTTGGCGCCAAAACTCCCTCAAGTACGGCAAGACGAGCCTTATTTGGTATAAGAGAGACCCTAAGAGAGACTTAAAATTAAAGTGTTATTATATGGATTGGGCTCATTGTATTCATAATGGACCTTACGACGTGTAACTGAAAGTCTTTGTACTTTTTGTCAAACTGTAGGTAATCTAATATATAAAATTCTCGTGTCACAGTTTTCGTTGCCATACTCCTCCGAAACGGCTTGACCGATTTTGATGAAATTTTTTGTGCTTATCCGGTATCTATGAGAATCGGCCAACATCTATTTTTTTTTTATTTATATGGCAAAACAACGTTTTCCGGGTCAGCTAGTAAAATATAATAAACATAAATATTTGTGACACTTACACATTACACAACATTATCTAACCCAAATTAAGTTTCTTTATTAATTAAGAACTTGTGTTATGGATACTAGGTAACTGTTATACTAAAAAATAATAATAATAATTCCTGATCCCCGACCGACTGGTCAAATTGTCGGGTCTTTCCGCCGAAAGGCGTGTAGCTGTAAGCATACATAATAATAATAATAAAAGGAGAAAATCAAAAAACATAAACATATAAATAATAATAATAAATAAAATCCCCAGACAATCACACCAACTACATGGCCCCAAAGTAAGCATAGCTTGTGTAATGGGATACTGTAACAATACAGACTTCGTTTAAGCTGATTGTTGCATCACAAATATAAGTAATATCATAAGAAATTAATTAAAGACTGTGAACCATTACTTCTTTATTAGTAGCTTAATATGTCTAGTTAAAACTTCTTTATCTTCGGGATAGGTTATAAAACGGTAATTTGACCAAGAAATGGTAGGGTATACGCTATAAAAGGTGTGTTTTTTCTATATAGGACGGAGATGGTTTGATACATTAGACCACAGGAGAAGCCATCAATGCTTGATAGTATCGTATTTAAATTTATAGTATTTAAATGTTTGCAAGTATACTTAGTTGCGGAAATTAGCTAGTATTTGGTATTAAGAAAATTCTTTGAAAGAGAACGCGGAGAACGTGATGAGCATGATGTCCGAGGTGCCCGCGGCAACCGCGGCGAACACGACGTCCGAGGCGCCCATAGCGACCGCGGCGAACGGAACGAACGAGACGTCCACGGCGTCCGAGGCGAACGGAAGGATAGGTTTAGTATAAATAAGGGTGGATTCAGGATTTGGGGTCAGTGGATTTTCAGGACGGCACCGTTGAGGAGAGTTGGATTTTCAGCATCGGTGAGTGAGTAGCGTCTAATATTTTAATATGTTTTCTAATATTTATTTGTTTGTTACAGATGGATTAATAAAGGTTTAGCATTCAGTTCAAATTGAACATGCAAACCACCGTAAATGTAAATGTCATAACAGAATGAATTTAGCATTTTGTTGTTGCTTTGAATTAGGGATTGACATAGTCCGGGGCCTTAGGAACGGAAACTAACTGTGACAACGAAGTTCCTATTAAAACTCATCCGTTTGAGTTCCCCAAGATGTGGCTCTTTTGGGGCATGGGTACTATGATTAGTGACCCTTGGGTTATTATGAGTGGCTACTTGTGAGATCTACCACACGCAGTGGAGTAATGAACATTGGCGGGGTCTAGACAGTGATTCTCTCCAATGTAATTTGCTTCCTGTGGTCCCTTTTTATCTATATATGTATTTATTCACATGACATAAGTAGGGAATCCTGTGGCCCCTCTTATCTCCCAACCCTCTCGGTTGCTGTGGGGGCCTAACGCCAAATCAACGGCACAACACCAGGTGATAGTGTTAGGTTTCTTTAAGAGGTAACCCGAACCTCGCATCGTATAGTTTAAATTCAGCTTAGTTTAGGAACTTAACATTGTACTTAGTTAAGTTACATCACACATAACACGTTTAATAATAAATGTGAGACAAGATCACTAGTTTTACAAACATTGAGTTTATACTTAGGGATTTAGGGAAATATGTGTAGGGTAGGGTGTAGGTTCGTCATTGTTTACTTAAATACGACATTTAAATAATCTATAAATCTAATAAAGGTAGTTTACCTCAAGTTAGATCTCATCTAGTGAAAAGGATTCTAGCTGAGTCTTGATAATATTAAACTATAATCAAAGTTTTGATTTATTGTTATTTGGTTCGTACGTAAAATGAGTACAAGAATTATCAAGTATACTTTTAGCAATTGAATGGGTCATACTGGGACGAATGCTCCTTCTCAACCCCTGTCTTGGTCGCTCGAAATCAGACATGTTGATCGACAGGGTCACTGACTGTTCATTTTGTTATCCTATATTGATAACTTGAATCATAATTTATCAAAACTTATTGGAAAATATATCCATAAAGAATGACAAGTGTCTAATTGATTAAGCTAGAAAACTTAAAGCTACGGATATGAATGAATATATCTGTTGATCTAATTTGATCTTAAACTATCATTATTGGCTAATAATTACTTAGTCCAAAGCTATGTAAATAAATCAAAGTAATTTACTTTGTAGAATGTGTTTCTACTTGAATAGAGAAATATTCTATTTATAATTTATACCTACTTGAAATAATAAGTAGAGTTTAACCTAACAAAAGTCTATTAAGACTGATTATTGATATGAACTCAAGGAATTAGCTGGTCAGACCCCATCCAAGCAAGGATTGATTTGGAGAAGCTTTTATAAAGTCGTAAGACAAGAAAGCCTTAAAACTCTTAGTAATCTATTTACAAATTATGATATCATTATCCAAATGAATCAGTGTTGTATCAGACCTCCCGGTAGGGGTATAGGTAGGAAAACTAATATTTAGGTAGGAAAACGATTAACTAGATAAGATAATTATTACTTATTTAAATTCTATATTAATTTTAATCAATTGACTTTTATTTAACGTTTTAGTAAAACTAGGTAGGAAAACTATTACTTATCTTATAAAATTATATATTTTCAATCAATAAACGGTTTAACTAATATCTCAGTGAAATTAGGTAGATGTTTAAGAATAAAGTAATATTCAGCTACTAGACGATTACGATCACGATCACAAATCAATGGCCAAAGATACTAGGATTAAATTTTAAAGGTTAGTTTAGTAAAGACCAAGTTCCGTTTGTGGAGATATATGCAAGGTTAGGGAAGTTGTAGAAATAGAGAGAGAAGTTATAAGAGGTAGAGACGGCAATAGATAAAATAAAAAGAAGAGAGAGGGGGGTTGTTACAATACCATATAGCGAACTAGGGGGGAACCTAGAATATAAATACATAAATAGATAAATAAAAATAGATAAATAATAAAAATAGAAACACCCAGACGCGGAACAATTTTTTTTTCTTTTCAAAGTGGTCGTAAAAAATATATAAACACTAGCTGTGTCGCGCGGTTTTAATCGGTTTTAATTCGGAATCCCGCGGCAATATTGGGATAAAAATAGTCCAGACTGTATACTATCACTAAGCCAAATTTCATAAAAATCTATTGAGCCGTTTTGCCGTGATTGAGGAACAAACATCCATACATCCAAATTTTCACATTTATAATATTAGTAAGATACATATTTTTTTATTAGCATATACACTTAAATAAACATTAAAAACATCTATGACTTGACAATTAATATCTGTATACATCTCACAAATATCCGAAGTCTTCGCCGGGAATTGAATCCAGGACCTCTGGCATAGAAGGTCATGTATGTTACCACTACACTAGCTAGTTCATCATAACCGTCTGAATTCACCACATCGGCTTTTATTTTTATTTTTCTTATAATATTTTATAATTCAACTCTCTGAACATAAGTGTTTGGTTTCCAATTGAACACTACAAAAACTACTCATGTCATTATTATTGCGTGCTAATGTCCTTCAGTAGTTAAACATGTGAAGACGCGTAGTGTTGTCAGTAAGTTTCCATCGCGAGAGTTACAGGAACTGACGGAGCTCGAGGCATACGCTGTGAAGCAGAACGGAATTTAAATTTCCGACGCGGAGACGCGAACCAACTACATAACATTAAATTTTAGTTTAATGATATTATGCAACAATGGAAATAGTTATTATGAAAGGTTATTTAATAATTGAATTCACTTAATTCCTTTGTTTATGAAATGCGATGTAGAGCAATGGTCGGCGAACCGCAATTTATATGGACGACATTTTATTCTACCGAACGAAATTATATCAGTTGATAATATTTTTCATGCATTATTTCTCTAAACAATATAAATATTATTCTTTTAATATGAATTAAATAGTATAGTTTTTATTTTTAGATAACGAGATTTGTTGTGTTGAATTTTATTATTTAAACTCTTATCTTAAATAATAAAGTCCTATTATTGCATGGTGTTCCGGAAAATACAAAAGAAGACCCAGTATCATCTGCTGTCCAACAGATTCAGTCCAAACTGAAGCTTGATGCCATATCGAACTCCAGCATAAGCCGCTGCCATCGCTTAGGTAGTATGAGGGAAGGTAAGCCAAGGCCACTTCTTATTAAATTTCGAAACATGGATGACAGGGAGAACGTGTGGTCCAAGAAAACCTTGCTGAAGGGTACTGGTGTGACATTGTCTGAATTCCTTACTAAGCTCCGACATCAGGCTTTTGTTGCGGCCCGACAGCGATTCGGTGTATCTAGGAGCTGGACCCGTTCTGGATACGTGTTTGTATTGGGCCCCGATGGTGTCCGACACAGGATTGTCGTGGAAGCGGACGTGCAGCGTATTCCCGAACTTGAAGCGTCATCTTCAACTGTTTTGCCGCCGCAAGGTGCGAGACAGGTAGCGGAGAAAGCGACAGTCAACACTAGGAAGAGGACGGTCAAAAAATAGTTTGTGCGCAAGTATCAATCTTTATAAGTGTATGTATCTAAACAATTTACGTAAATACTGCGCCATATTACTTTCATTCAATCTACATATCAATCAATCCGTGCCTGTATGTGTTTGTGTAGTCAGCTGTGACCGGTGACGGTTGTGACTTTGACGTTTAGATTAGTGTTAGTCAATCTGTTGACGTAAGCGTTGGTGTACAGACTCTCCAAGACTTTAAATTAAAATTCTTTGACTGTTTTTTTTTTTTTTGCTTTTGATGTTTTTTTTTGTATTGTTTTGCTTATGTTATGTTTACCTAGTTTTTATTTCGTGCTGGTGGCATGCATTGAAATTAATTGTTTTTTTTGTTTGTTTTAGTTTGAATTTAGTTTAGTTTTTAGATATATCCTTATATTTTATATATATTTATTATACCTAAGGTTTTTATAGATAGATGAATACTTCATTTAATAACAAGAATGATGATTTGTTTCCTGACTTCGCTTCATGTTCTTCCACAGACTTAGACAGCTCCGGTAGTTTTCACAGTACTTCAGTTCCTCTTTATTCCCAAATAGAGTCTGAATTCTCAGGATTTCTGAATAACTTTAATATCCTACACCTTAATGCCCAGAGTATCCCTGCTCACTATTCCGATATGCTGGCATCCTTCGACTATAAGGGAATTCATGCCATTCTTATCTCTGAATCCTGGCTGAAACCCTGTCTCCCAACAACTTCATACTCTCTGCCTGGTTTTAATTTATTACGCAATGATCGTCTTGGGCGTCCAGGTGGTGGAGTAGCAATTTACCTACGTTCACATTTCCCATACAAAGTTGTGAGTGCTTCAGCACACTCGTCTGTTAATAGCGACGAAGCTGAATATCTTTTTATAGAGGTATCGCTAAGGTTTACTAAGGTTCTACTCGGTGCTATTTACAACCCTCCATCAACCCGCAACTATTTTGCTTCGTTGGAACATAAACTTGAACAATTAGTACCATTATACGAACACACGATAATCATAAATAAATAAATAAATAAAATTTGTTTATTTCCCAAAATACATATACAGAGTTTTATAACATCAACAATTGTACAACAGTATGGGGGACAGGAGCCCAAACTAGGTTAACCTGTAATATGGGTCTCCTGCTCTCCACTCGTCTCATTAAACATTATATAGGTATATAATCTAAGTGCAATCCAGAGAAACATTTAACAATATTTATCTTTAAAAAGTTATTGTAATTGTATGTGTGTGTGTGTGAGGGTGTATGTGTAGATGTGTGGTTGTGTTAGTGATAGGGGTTTAAGAGCTACTTTTGAATGGTAAAAAGATCTTCTGTTTTTTCATAATCGAGGTTTGAAAGCCATGTGGTAACGATCTTTTTACATTCATATTTAGTTTTGGGGTAAATGTTGCTATCCTTATTTATTAAATTATATAACCTAGGACCAACACGACATATAAATCTATCACAGAAAGTTGTATTTGCCCTGAACTCATCACAAACCATGTGCGATCTTCGTTTGTCAGCATTTTTATGGTTTTTATCATATTTTGTGAGTTTGTGCAATCTCAATATGACACTCAGAACAAAAAGTTGCCTAACAGTTAGAACCTCCGCATCTTTATATAATTGTGAGGTGGGGTATGACATGGGTTTGAAGAGACTAATTTTAAGTATAAGGCGTTGTGCTCTTTCGAGTTTTATTAAATGACTTTTTGGACTGCCTCCCCAGACCGATACACCATAACACAGGATGGACTGTGCTAGAGCAAAATAAACACAACGCAAAACCTCTCTATCAGCAGCATGTCTTAAATTTTTAAAAACATAAATAAGCTTTCGCATCCTTTTAGAGAGAGTTTCAATATGCTTTCCAAAAGATAGATTATTATCAATTATGATCCCTAAATATTTAATGTCATTAGCTCTTTCAAGTGCTGGGCAGTTACAGGCATCCTGAGCATTACAATTATGTGCTCTAAGCTTGAAGTCCAAAGCACTATCTGAGGCAAAATTTCTAATGGAGAACATTATGTATTTCGTTTTGTCGGCATTAAGTGTTAAAGTATTAGATGCCAGCCAAGAGCAGGCAGTATCAAAACCTAATTGGGCTACGTTGAAAACATCTTTCCACGTGTCGCCATAGAAAGTCAGTGCCGTATCGTCTGCATATGAGGTAATTTTGCAGTTTTGTAGTTGCATGTCACAAAGCTCGTTTAAATAACAAAGAAACAACGTTGGACCAAGGATGCTTCCTTGGGGAACGCCGAAAGTTACTGCAATTTCGTCACTTACTACACCGTTATCCATTTTTACCCGCTGTGTCCTGTTTGTCAGGTAGTTCTCAAAAAGTTGCAACGGATTTCCACGAACGCCAAGGCTATCCAGCTTCTTAATTAGCTTAGGGAGAGAGACTGTGTCAAATGCTTTGGCCAGATCGAGGAAAATCGTGAGGCACTTCTTACTGTCATCAAGTTGCCTAACGATCAAGTCTACCAGAGAAAGTATAGCATCATCCGTTGATTTTTCTTTCCTAAAACCGAATTGGTTGTCCGAGAGAATGTTTTTACTTTCTAAAAATTTAACAAGTCGACCATTTAGGACTTTTTCAAAGATCTTGGATAATGATGGCAATATAGAAATGGGGCGGTAATTTGTAACACAGTCTCTCTTCCCGGCTTTATAGATGGGGGTAACAACTGACTTTTTTAGAGCATCAGGGAAAACTCCCTCATTTATACAACGATTTAAAATGTGCGTAACAGGGGGAACAATGCAATCCTTTAACAACTTCAATACTTCACCTGTTATCCCATCCCACCCCGCTGAACAATTTGGTTTAAGACCCATAATAATTTTCTCTACTTCCTCCGCGCTGGATTCCAATAAGACAAACGAATCTGAAATAGATCTCTCCGGGAGATTCTGAACTGGTGCATTGCATGTTGGAATTTTGCTAGCTAAATATGCTCCTACATTTGCAAAATAGTTATTAACCAAGTTAGCGGATTTATTGGCCGAGATGTCTAGGGTCAACAACTCCTGAGTATTGTCTTTTGGTTTTTTAGTATTTATGATGTTATTTATTGTTGTCCAAAGTTTTTTACTGTTTCTTTTATTCTCTGAAAGTTGTCCTTTTTCATATAAGCGTTTACATTTCTTTAATATATTATTACAATAATTTCTATATCTTTTGTAAGTAGTTCTTAAAATCTGATTTTCACTGTCCTCTTTAAGTTTTGCATGTAGCCGATCTCTATTTCTCATACACTTGAGTAACCCGATTGTAATCCACGGTTTAAATGTTAATTTATTTCTAGGTAATTTAATAGTAATTGTATTGTTTATTATTGATTTCTGTATTATATTTATCAAAGTATTCATTGCAGTATTAATGTTTTCAATTTTATAGATCTCATCAAAGGTTACATTCTTAATTTCATCTAATAGTTTGTCATAATTTATTTTATTTATTGTCCTTTCTCTTGAAATAGACTCAATTGATTTTAGTTCTAGACTAAAGAAAGTTGCACTATGATCTGTAACCGTTGTTTGTAGGACAAATGCTGATAATGGTAGTTTTGTCTTAACAATAACGTGATCTAGGCAATTTTTGTTTCTAGTTGGTATATCAAATGCCGGAAGCAGCCCAAAGAAAGCTAGAGTTTCAAGGTAAGTTGTTGTCATTGCGCTTGAATCCCGGATGTTAATGTTCATGTCACCGATCATAATGACATTTTTAAAAGTTTTTAAACTGGCCATTAAGTTTGTAAGTGAGGACATAAAGTTATCTATATTTGTGTAACACGGTGGCCTATATATAGCTACGACTGCTGTTTCATTTCCTATTTTAATAACTAAGCAATTTGCATCTTGAAAATTTGGCTCTTCAATTTTAAATTTTAGGTGATTTTTTATTAAAACAACAACTCCATCATTTTGGTTATGTTGTTTAGTTGTTCGGTAGCTTACATAGCCATCCAGCTGCGGTAAGTTAGTTACATAAGAAAGTAACTAACTTACCTGAAATCATGGGCGATTTTAATACCTGACTGCTAAAAAGTAACAATCGTGCGCTTAAGCTTCGGTCAGTTATAAATTCGTACAATCTTAATATTTTACCTACATCAGCCACGCATCCTTCCCCTAATTCTGAACCATCCCTTCTGGATTTAATGATTGTCTCCTCTCTTAACCATGTTCAAAAATATGGAAAACTTGACGCTGATGCATTTTCTTTTCATGATCTCCTTTTCCTATCTTATAAGATCCGTCCCCCTAAATCTAAGCCGAGAACTCTTCTGCAAAGAAATTTTGGTGGTATAAATGTAAATCACTTACTTGATGATGCTGACAAACTGGAT
Source organism: Stenoptilia bipunctidactyla (assembly GCA_944452665.1). Classification (NCBI taxonomy): domain Eukaryota; kingdom Metazoa; phylum Arthropoda; class Insecta; order Lepidoptera; family Pterophoridae; genus Stenoptilia; species Stenoptilia bipunctidactyla. Next base: position 26,170,576 of record OX101735.1, read on the forward strand.
TGGCACGGTGTGTTAAATGCTGAAACTGTTGATTCCCAGGTGGAGTTGTTTAATCATTTGCTGACGGAGCTTTACGACCGCCATGTCCCAGTACGACCAGTCAAAATGAAGCATCTCCCTGCTCCATGGCTCACTGATGACATAAAGTCCCTCATGACGAAGCGCAATCGTGCACGTTTACGTTTTAAGAAAGAGCCTACTGAAACGAACTGTGATAGATATCGGCAACTTCGAAATCGCTGTAACACGGTGTGTTGGGACGCACAACGACGCTATATCCATAACTCTGTAACAAATCAAAACCCAGCTAAAGTCTGGAAGTTTCTAAAAACTTTAGGAGTCGGCAAAAATAAAAATCATAACCTCCCAAATTCTATCGATATTAACTCTTTGAATACTCACTTTTCTGCTTCTTGTCACATTGATGAACATGCTAAATCTAGCACATTACACCATATTTCTTCTTTGCCTGCTCCTTCTTACGAACCTTTTTCCTTCCGTCCATTTACTGAATGTGATGTTAAGAGAGCTATTACATCGATCACTTCAAATTTGGTGGGCTGTGACGGTATCAGTCGAAAGATGATAATTATCCTACTTGACTTCCTAGTTCCTATCATCACAAATATCTTTAATAAATCCATTATCACGAATTCCTTTCCCACCCAATGGAAAGACGCACAGGTAATACCTCTCCCTAAAAAATCCTCACCCCAGTCCTTTTCCGATTTCCGTCCTATTTCTGTTTTACCTTTTTTGTCCAAAGTCCTGGAGCGTCTCATAAATAACCAAATTTCTTCCTTTGTTAATAAAAATAACATTTTGAGTCCTTACCAGTCAGGCTTTCGAACTGGACACAGCACCGTAACATCTTTAGTAAAAATATCCGATGACATACGTAAGGCTAAAGAAAATTCTCACCTTACCATACTGACTTTGTTAGACTTCAGTAACGCCTTTAACAATGTGGACTTTGATATTTTGTTACAAATGATGAGTTCTCTTAACATATCTCCATCAGTAATTGGCTTTTTTCAAACATACCTTAGAGGACGCCGGCAACGTATTGTCATGGATGATGCTCGTTCAACTTGGGCTCAGCTCGAAACCGGTGTCCCGCAAGGTGGCGTGTTGTCTCCTCTTCTCTTTTCAATTTTCATAAACTCGATTTCTTTCAACATATCTTCTTCCTACCACATGTATGCAGACGATTTACAGATTTATACCCACTGCACTCCAGAAAATCTGCCCGCTGCGATAGAGCGAATAAATTTTGATCTCTCACAAATTTCTCAGTGGAGTAAATCACATGGTCTAACTGTAAATCCAACAAAATCGCATGCTATAATTATTGGCAGTTCTTATATGATTAGTCGCATAAACTTAAATATGGTTGATCCATTATTTTTTAATGGTGTGGGTATTAGCTACAGTGACAAAGTCACAAACTTAGGTATAATATTTGATAAAACTTTATCTTGGAAACCTCAAGTTGAGGCAGTGAGCAGGAAGATGTTTGGCATCAATAGCTCCCTTAAACGTTTGCGCAATTTTTTGCCTATATCAACCAAAATTTCTTTAGCACATTCCTCTCCGTTCTCGATTATGCCGATGCCAGCTACCTTGAACTAACAGAAGAACTTTTAAATAAACTTGAGCGACTCCAAAATCTTTGTATACGTTTCATATTCGGCTTACGTAAATATGATCATATCTCCGAATTCCGCACTAAGCTCGAGTGGCTCCCTATTCGCCTTCGCCGGGATACTCATACTCTTTCTTTACTGTACCGTGTGCTGTTTAATCCTGTGGTTCCGAGCTATCTCGTAGATCTATTTTGTTTCCGACATGAAAATCACAACAGACAATTACGGTCCACAGAAAATTTGATGCTGAGCACTCCAATACATAAATCGCACTGCTTTAATCAATCCTTTTCCGTGAGAGCAGTGTCCTTATGGAATAAACTACCATACGAGGTAAAATCAGCCCCTTCACTAAATTCATTTAAATTTAAATTGAAGAAATATTATCTCTCTTTGCTCAAAAATTAGAAGAAGTATTCTTATAAATGTGTATTATTATTAGCTTGTAGGATCAAGATTTGTATTTAAACCTAGGTATTTATTTAATTATATATTTTATGTGTATGTATAATATCTATATATATATAGATATATATAGATGTTATTATATTATATATAAATATGTATTATATTATTTTTATTTGTAGTATGTTAATTGTTAAAATGTAGTTGAACTTGTGCTTTATTAGTACCTACTGATCTGTCTAGTTTTTATCTTTACTCAAATACAAGGTTGTCTGGTAGAGATCGCTTTGCAGCGATAAGGCCGCCTGTTGCGCCTATCTGTATATTTTTCATTGTATTTTTTTTTCCCTTTTGTGTGTGCAATAAAGTATAAATAAATAAATAAATATCTAGTTGGCAATTTTTTGGGAGCCGTAATTTTAGAGGCTCAATGCAGCAGAGATGTTTGATATCAGTACGCATTAACGATGAAGTTGTCAGTTTTATTTCAAGCAAAGGAGTTAAAAAATAATACATACATACATAACGTCACGCCTGTATCCCTTATGGGGTATGCAGAACACTTGAGGTTACAAGACCATCTGAAGTCACGTCTGACAAATTTGGAGGCATTATAAAGATGGAAAGAGACTATTGTAGTGACAGGGGGTCAGGCTATCGCCCACAAAAACGCCTTTAAAACCTCTGTCCCTTAACTGACTTTTACAGTATGCCCGGGAAGAGAAGGAGCTGGCACATTCTACGTTTTTCTTTCGCTACCAGTCCAGCATGGAATCAACAAAAAATAATAATAAATAATAAAAATAAATATGTTGCATATTTTATCTAACTGTTTAGTATAATATTGCTCCCAAACGGCGAAAACGCGTTTCGTGCCCCCTCCGGAATTTATATTATGAGTTTTTTTATAACTGTAACTTAACTTGCTTTTGGCTTCAATCTCACTGGATGGTAAATGAAGTAGATGTGGAAGATGACAGCTCACGGATATAGGTAGAAACTGGTTGTTCATTCAGGCCCCCGCAGGGTGCACCGACGAGCTGGTCAAGGTTGCCGGTTAACGCGGCTGGCTGAGGGCGGCAGGGTGGGGCAATCTTGAGGGAGGCCTATGTCCAACAGTGGGCGATTACAGGCTGCTGATAATGATCATGGTTCTTTATAGATGTAGTTCTTTTAAATTTAAAAATTTAAATATTTCTGACACTCACACAACATTATCTAGCCCAAATTAAGTTTCTTAAAGAACTTGTGTTATGGATACTAGATAACTGATATACTTAAGAAATATATACACATACATATTGAAGAAATACATATTTTTTATTAGAATAAAATTTAAATAAACATATAAACATCCATGACTTGACGACTAATATGTGTGTTCATCACACAAATATCCGCCGCCGCCGGGATTCGAACCCAGGACCTCTGGCATAGAAGGCAATGTATGTTACCGCTACACCAGCCGGTCGTCAATTTCTTTTTTTTTTATTGTTTATTAATAAGTTACAAAAAAAATCTTATTTCTAATAACACAGTCCCACAAAACTGTTTAAACAGTTTGACTGTGGGATCCAGAGTCTCATTATAACTAATACTTCTTATAATTAACTACATTTATTACTTATAATTTATTACTTTAAAAGCTAGATCAAAGTAGACAGTAAATACTTTTTCAATTTAATTTTGAGTTTCTTCTTAACTGTTTCTTGTCGTATGTCATCTGGCAGACTATTTAAAAGATATGGTAATCGTTTATTTAAAGTTCTGTCGCCATAATAGTTAATAACTTTGGGTATTTCATATTTGCCGGATGACACAGACCTACTACCTTGGTCATGTGATACCATTTTTAGTAGATGATCTTGTCTTTTATGGTTATTTATAGCGAGTAGATATTTATGTTTTAAGCTAATAGGTAGTATGTTACAAATTTTAAATAATTTTCTATAATCTCCTTTACAGTTAGCTTTAGTTTTTTTATTTACTAATAACTTTAGGGATCTGACCTGTAAGGACTCAAGTTTGTCAATATATGTTTTAAATGTAAGACCATAACTGTCAAGGGCGTAACTCAGTATACTATCAACTAGGGAGAAATATAAACATTTTAAAATCGAGGAAGGAACTTTAAAGCTTAAGTGATAAAATTTACCTAGTAATATTCTTAATTTATCATAGATATAGTCTATGTGGTGGGACCAAGAGAAGTTATTATCGACTTTTAAACCAAGGTAAGTAACACAATTAACTTTTTCTATAGGTTTGCATTGACAATCAACAAAGTGATTATGAAGGCAACTGAAATTATGAGTAAATAAACTAGGGCACGGTTCAGCAGGACGGAGGTAAGGTGAGTGTAGGACTAGCAGTTTAGTTTTTTCTGTATTTAACACAATGCCGTTGTCGTGAGACCATTTGACCACCGCATCAACATCTCTCTGGACCATACGACACGTTTCTTCCAGGTCTGTACCTGCACGCAGTGTGCAGAGATCATCTGCAAACATATGAGCTGTGCAGTACTGTAGTACACTACATAAGCTGTTGACGTGTAGTAAGTAGCAAATGGGTCCACACGTGGATCCTTCCGGTACTCCGTATTTCAACCCCGTCGTCTCGCTAAACGTATCCCCGACCCTGACAGAGAAGTGGCGCGATGTGAGGTAATCACGAAACCATTGGTTTAGTGGTTGGCCCACACCGCATTCGATCATTGCATTTAATAAGGTGTTTTTATCTAAGGTTTGAAAGGCTTTTTTAAAATCGTAAAATATTGCAACCACTAATTTCTTTTCATTTAGGTAACTATTTATTTCGTTAGTAAAATTTGAAAGTAGAGTATTAGTGCTCTTGCCTTTTTGGAAGCCATGTTGGCATTGATTTACGACTTGATTTGACTGTATAAAATTGCTAAGTTGGTCAGTTATGCATTTTTCAATAATTTTGTCCGGGCTGGATAGTACAGCTATGGGCCGGTAGTTACTATAAACGTTACGCTCACCTTTTTTATGAATGGGTCGAATTATTGCCTCTTTCAGTTTATATGGAACTGTGTGATGCTTTACAGACAGATTAATCATATTAGCCATAACTGGGCTTACTTTGTTAATTAAGAACTTCAAGTCAGACATTCGCACGAGATCACTTCCAGGTGCTTTATTTTTATTCATTTTTGATATAACACGCTTTACCTTATAAGTGCTGACTGGTTGCCATCTCATGCTGACGTCCGACTGCTTGACGTAGCTACTTCTTTCTAAAAATTGTTTTGAACATAAGTGTTTGACCTGATCTACTTCCCTTACGAAGCTTTCCGCAAACTTATCACAGATATCTTTTACACTACCTTGATTTTTCATATTACTAATTATTATTTTATCTAAGGATTGTTTTTTACTACCTAGTAGACTATTTATCTTATCCCATATTTTTTTAATATTCTTATTACAGTTTATTATACTTTGTTTATCATATTTGGTCTTACATTTAAGTATTGTTTTGGTACATTTATTCCTATATCTAGTGTAGTCTAATCTTTTTATCATATTTTTTGGTTCATTACACCATATTGTATATAATCTATCTCTTTCTAAAATCATATTTTTTAAATTATCGTTTATCCATACCTTATTATTTCTATCGCTATAATTTATTTTAATATTTTTTATCTTATAACATTCATTATATATTTTTATGAATATACTAGAAAAGGCCTCATATAATCGAACTGGACATTCTATGCCAAGTAATTCCTCAAAGTTAACTTTGAGTAATTTTTCTTTTACTAGCTTGTTGTCAAGAACACGCCGAGTTTCGAATATTGGCACACTATTATTACTCTTACATAGCTTAGAATTCCACTGTATAGACGCCGCGACGTAATAATGATCAGACACTTTATGTTTAATGACAGCTGAGCTGATTAATGAGGACGGCGCTCTTATAAATATGTGATCTAAACACGATTCAACAATACTATTTTTAACTATTTCCCTTCTAGTGACATCATTTATGCATTTATAAAAACCATATTCGGCCATTAAACTTTCATACGCTATTACATTTTTGTTACGGCAATCTAACAAGTTTATATTAATGTCCCCACAAAGTATTGCTTTTGAATGTTTTGGCAAGTTATTTAATAAGTTACGTAGTTCAATTATGAAGTCTTTTATCCTATCTTGGTTAAAAAATCTAGGTGGTCGGTAAATTGATATAAGATAAATTAGTTCTTTGTTTAAGCTAAGTGTTGTAGAAACGCATTCGGCCGAAGTCATGCTGCTGGCATTCACGATCGCAGCCGTCTCGCTTACACTCGCGGAAAGATGCGCCCGCGAATACACCAACACACCTCCGCCCGAGCGTCCTTGCCGAACTCGTTGAATGACCTCAAAGCCTGGGATTTTATAAAATGAAAGTAGGGAGTAATCTATGTTTGGTTCTGTTATCACTATAATATCCAAATTGCATATTTCACTATTTATTGACAACAAAAATTCGCTAAAGTTCTTCTTAATTGAGCGTATGTTGACGTGTAACATACTCAAGTCTTTATAGTTATGTACCTGTTTAAACCACGAACTTATATCATTTACACATGTGTAATCTATGGGTTCACCAATAATGTTGTTAAGGTCCGAGAATGTTGAGTTTCATATAGACTAATTAAGGAAATGTACTTAATTGTGGTAGAATTATTTTGATTTAATAAGGGCACTGATGTCACTTTCACACCTTACACATATCACTTTTTCTCCTTCAGACTTCTTGATCAAGATTTTACCATTAGAAATCCAGATATATTTAAATCGCCCGAGTAGTTGTTTTTTTGCATTCCAGAGTAGGGTGCGCGTAGATTTCGTCAGGTCCTCGTTTATGTAAAGTTTGCTCTTCGAAGTTCCGTTAGTTATCATGTCACTTGTTGTATCAGATAGTTTACGACGTTGGGCTAGCCAGCTATCCCTGGCTCCAGTACCGGTGGTCTTAAAGCCCACGATGATGGATGAGGGCTTGCTGCCGTCCTTAATGGGCCGCGTTCTTCTTGCCCAATCAATATCCGAGCCACTCACATTTAGAACCTTCCCTATTTTTTCAACTAAATCCAAGATATTCTCGCCGGGTAGTTGTTCAACGCCCACGATCTCAAGGTTATGTTTACGAGATACCTGTTCAAATTCTTGTATCTTTTGTTCTAGAGCTATGTTTTGTTTCTCAAGGAAGACACATTTGTTGTTTACACTTGTCATAGCCTTTTCTAATCTATTTATTTTATCTTTAGACTGCTCGTGTTCCATTATTAATGTGTCATATTTATCAGACAATAAACTAAGACTTAGCTTAATGGAATTTAATTGACTACTTAGTCCTGGGATAGCGCCCACTTTCTTTTGTATATCCTTAAGTATTTTAGCGTAGTCTTCCTCCTGCTCCTCTTCCTCCGATCCTTCATCTTCACAATTATTGCAATAAATGCGATTTATGCCGTTTTTTAAAACTGCCGACAATCCCTTTACACAGCTTCGGTGAAAAGTACCTTGGCATTGGCCTTGGCAAACAAAATGTGACCCTTTCTTAGCCAATGTTTTTTTGCACTTTTGACACTCCATATTAACACTGCGAGTATTTCTTAAATATGTTGATAATCTTGTAAATAGTAAGTCGATCGTGCGAGCGCTTTATGCACGTGCTAGTTACGTGACGAACGGATCGAGACTTTACATTTATATTTCTTTATTTGAGTGTTGCGGTGATATTTCCCCGGAGTCTTTATATGGGAGTGGTTGCTAGCTAGGTGTCCTACCACCAAGCTTAGGTCGTACGTATAAGTCACGCTCTACGATATGCTCACCAGGGGTTAGGTAGGGTTAGTTTAAGTCGTCCCTTAACTACTTGTATGTTATGTTGGTGGCTAAGATTTAATTTAAAATGTATATACGAGCCACTTGTGTACGTGGCAAAACAGTTTACTGTGACCTACATTTTGATTTATTAAATTTTATATGAAATTCATCTGCAGGGATTTCCCCGTATTCGATTTGTTTGGCATATAATCCCTAGTACTATATTGACAGTCTCGCTCGTATTGCGACATGATATATTTAAGGACATTTATTTTTAACGAGCGACCTTCGAGCAAGGAAACGTCCTTGTCTATAGTTCCCTTTATGTTTTTCATGTAAGTAGATCTCGACAATTAATTGTGGGACATGCATTTTTGATCAACAAATATTACTTACTACAGAATACAAATTCACCAAACCTTGTGTACTGCAAAGACCGTTTTGTTTAATTAATGAACACCTAGTACAGTCCATTTTCTAGTCAGAGTGTCCAAAGTAAGGTATCTATCTCTTGTTGAGTTGTAGCCACGCTGTCTTCATGTGCAAATCAGCTGTTGATTGAAAGGCAAATACCACTTTTTTGGAGGGTAGCTTAATAAATGGTAGACGTTTTTTAATGTTCTGCTGCTTTATTTATTGTTAAAAATAGTAATTCTGATTAAATATTTCAAATAATACCTTAAATGTGTCAATAGTCACTAAATCTACCAGTTTATAATCCTTTCACTTCACTGCACAGCACTAAATACACTCTTAATTCAACTATAAATATGGAGGCTGTGAAAGAATCATTTAGCCAACTGCAAGCTTCATTCACCAGTAGAATGGCCAATTTTGAAGACCAAATGGGCAAGTGTGCAAGTACTCCTCCTAATCTAGCACAAGAATTTGCTGAATTCAAATCCTTTAAATTCAATACTTTAAGTCTCCTCCAGCGACAGTTGGATTACTTAAGTAAGGAATGTGATCGCCTGGAAATGCAGGGGCGTAGAAAAATCCTATTGATCCATGGACTACCCGAATCTAAGACGGAGGACACACATTCGCTGGCTGCCCAGGTATTTATAAATAGAATGAAGATTGACACTTTCTCCAACTCTGATATAAAGCGTAGTCATCGCTTGGGTAACATCAGGGAGGGCAAATCAAGGCCTTTGCTCGTCGAATTTCGCGAACTTGTCGTGCGGGATAGCATATGGTCCAGTAAAACTTCTCTCAAAAAATCTGGTATTACGCTATCCGAGTTCCTTACTAAAATGCGACACGACACCTTTATTGCGGCCAGAACACGCTTTGGCATTGCGAAGTGCTGGACTCGAGGTGGCTGCGTGTATGTCCTGGGGCCTAACGACATCAAGCACCAAGTTTGTACAGCAGCGGATTTGCATTCTATACCGGATCCCGCAACAATCACATCAGCTGATTCTGCACCATCACCGCCGTCCAAGCAACAGGCCTAGCCAAGTGTGGCATCTAAAAGGCGCGTTGCGAAGAAGCCATGATGATACTTTCTTTAACTTGCTTGCATTTTGAGGGTTGTTAATTTTCTTTATTACATAATTTTTGTATTGACTGTTCGACAATGACTATTTATGTTTTGCATGTCACTGTCACTTACATTTAGTCAAACGTCAGCCTGTTCAATCAACAATCTGTCAAAGTTATTCTGGCTTCGTTCTAAAATTTTATTTTTAATATTTTAATCGAGTGTATTTTTTTTTTGTTTTTGTTTATTCTGGTAGGTAACGTAATGCGTTTTGTTTTGTTTTAAACTTGAACTTTATAAATATTATTACTGTATATCACATATCTATCTTATTATATATAATATGACTTCTTCAGACGATTCTGATAACTCTGACTCTTTAGATTTTCTGTCTTGTTCTTCAGATGGATTGAACAGTTCTGGTAGTTATAACAGTACCCTTCTTCCTATATCGAAGCAACTTGATTCACTATTCTCAGGCTATCTGAAAAATTTTAATGTTGTTCACATAAATGCCCAAAGTATTCCGGCACACTATCCTGATTTGCTGGCATCCTTTGAATGTAATAAAGTTCACGCAATTCTTGTGTCCGAAACTTGGTTTAAACCATGTCTTCCATCACTCTCCTATTCCCTACCTGGGTTCAATCTGCTTCGCAATGACCGCGTAAATCGCACTGGAGGTGGAGTTGCAATCTATCTTCGATCACACATACCGTATAAAATATTAAAGACTTCGAATTCAACGCCAAATTCAAATGCTGCTGAGTATATGTTTATCGAGGCTTCATTAGCACACACCAAGCTCCTCTTAGGAGTATTATATAGTCCACATTGTACCGTCAACTATTTCGAAACCCTTTTTTTTTTTTTTTATAGGATAGGACGTTTGTCTTCCATGCCACCTGATGGAAAGTGCGCATACTTGAAAGCATACTCGATGAAATGGCACCGGTGTACGAACACACGGTGGTTATGGGTGATTTTAACACATGTTTGATAAAAAATGACACACGTGCTTCCAAACTAACGTCCATTATTAAGAGTTGCAACCTGAATTTACTTCCATCTGGCGCCACTCATTATTTCCCCGATTCTGTTCCTTCTCTCTTAGATCTTAAGATTGTGTCCTCCCTAGATCACGTTGCCACACATGGACAAGTCGAAGCAGAGGCTTTTTCGTATCACAATCTGATCTACTTGTCCTACAAGTTAAAAATTCCTAAAATTAAGCCAAAAACACTTCTGCAACGAAATTTTGGTAGCATTAACTTTAACAACCTACTTAAAGACGCGCGTGAGGTTGACTGGTCTGCGGTTATAGATACTGATGACGTTGACGAACAGATTTCCATTTTTAACTCCTTGCTGATTCAGCTATATGACCGTCACGCCCCAGTTCGACCAGTTAAAATCAAACATCTTCCAGCTCCATGGCTCACCGAAGAAATTAAAGCTGTTATGAGAAAAAGAAATAGGGCACGAGTTAAGTATAGAAAATTGCCTAATACAGAAAACCTTGAGAGATATCGCCAACTTCGCAATCGCTGCAGTACTATGTGTAGGGATGCACAACGACGCCATATCCATAGCTCAGTCACAAATGGGAATCCCGCTAAAGTGTGGAATTTCCTAAAAACTTTAGGTGTGGGCAAAAACAAAAGTAATTTTCCAAAAGATACCTTCGACATTCATCAGATGAATCTCCATTTCTCTACATCAAGCTCACTCGAAGCTTCAATTAAATCCAAGACGATTAAACAAGTTTCTTCTTTGCCTACACCTACGTATGAATCGTTCACTTTTAGTCAATTCACTGAATGTGGTGTTAAGAAAGCAATTGAATCCATTGCCTCTAATGCTATCGGAACGGATTACGTTAGTCGGAAAATGATTTTAATTCTCCTTGATTTCCTTCTCCCTTTAATCACTATTATTCTTAATAATTCAATAAGTTCTAAAAAGTTTCCAACTTTATGGAAGGATGCCGAGGTTATTCCGTTGCCAAAAACCAAAACTCCTGCTTCTTTCAAAGATATCCGACCCATTTCTATTCTCCCTTTCATGTCTAAAACTCTCGAGCGTCTTGTCCAACAACAACTTAGCGAATTTCTCCACAAAAACAATATACTCAATCCATATCAATCAGGTTTTCGACCCGGACATAGTACCGTCACTGCATTGGTCAACATTACTGATAGTATTAGAATGGGCATGGAAAATAAACAACTTACCATCCTGATATTACTTGATTTTAGTAACGCCTTCAATACCGTAGATTTTGATATTCTCCTACAACTCCTCAGCTCTCTTAACATATCTCCATCAGTGGTTGACTGGTTTCAAAGTTACTTGTACGGTCGCCGGCAGCGCATAATCCTGGATGGTTCCACCTCAACCTGGGCTGATATCAAAGCTGGCGTCCCGCAAGGTGGCGTGTTGTCCCCTCTACTGTTTTCGATTTTTATCAATACTATATCTCGTGATTTAACTTCTTCCTACCATATGTACGCAGATGACTTGCAAATTTTCTCTCAATCTAGGCTGGAAGATTTAGCAAAGTCCATTGACGTAGTTAACAGCGACTTGTCTAGAATACTCGATTGGAGCAAAAGTCACGGTCTAATTGTCAACCCGGCCAAAACACAAGGCATTATTATTGGTAGCACAACAATGATTAACAGAATTGAACTGACTAATCTTCCAAATTTAACTTTCGACGGTGTCAAAATACAACTCCGGGAGACTGTTAAAAACCTCGGTGTCATTTTCGACCGCACTTTTAGCTGGAAGCCACAAATTGATGAAGTGAGCAGGAAGATGTTTGCCGCTACAAATTCTCTAAAACGCTTGCGCAATCTATTGCCTTTGCCTACCAAAATTTCCATTGCCCATTCTCTCTTTCTCCCATTACTTGATTATGCGGATGCGTGCTATTTGGATATCACTGTTGACCAACTTAATAAACTTGAGCGCCTCCAAAATCTCTGCATACGGTTTATATATGGTTTGCGGAAATATGATCATATCTCTGAGTATCGCACTAAGCTCAAGTGGCTTCCAATTCGCTTTCGCCGGAATATTCACGTTCTTTGTCTACTGTACCGAATACTGTTCAATCCTACTGTCCCTAGCTATTTTCAAAATTACTTTAGCTATCGTCATGAGCAACATAGTCGTGATTTACGATCTTCTGACAATTTAATGCTCAGTACACCGGCTCATTCAACCGATCTTTTCGGCGATGCATTTAAAATTCGCGCAGTATCCTTATGGAATCAGTTACCACTTTGTATTAAGTCAGCTAAGACCATCGTCACATTTAAAAAGCTTTTAAAAAAACACTACTTATCCTTAACTGAAGAAGTCAATGTGTAGTATATGTATGTATATCTTGTATTCGTATGTATGTATGTTTATATACCTATAAATTAAGAATGTCTAAATGTCTTTAACAAAATATAGTCGACATGTTTTTGGTTTTTATTTGTTATTTTTTTTTTTAGTTCTTTTTTTTGTAAGTAAACCCCATTTGTTATAATTTACTTTATCATGTTATTTTGGTTGCCTGGTAGAGATCGCTTTCTAGCGATAAGGCCGCCGATTGTGTTTTCTTTTTTTTTATTGTCCTTTATTTTCTATTTTGTGTTTGTACAATGAAGAGTAAATAAATAAATAAATAAATAAATAAATACCATGCCGATTACAGCGCAGATAATTGCCGGCTCTGACTTACTCTCGCCCTGGTTCAACAGAACTTTGAGAGTATGATAATGTGTCTAGGTTAAGTAAGGAGATATAATGATAATAAAATAAAATATGTATGATTTGAAATAACATTGAAAATTAAAATAAAGGACTTGAGGTATAAATTTTTTTAAACAAACAATATCGACTTGAGTTTTTGAAAATATTTATTTGTCTATTTAAGCCGCCATTAAACAAATACGATGCTAATGCCGACAGTTGCAAACCGCCGATTAAAATTTTACACTTTTTTGTCGTTGCATTTGCAGTTTGCACCAAAGTTTCGTTGACAACGGTAACGAAAGCGAACAAATATTTTCATATTATAAAAAAAAAACAATTTAAAAACAACTGAACCTCCAGAACTAGCCTGAACTTAAGTTTCATTTTAGTATTACCGTGTTAATTCATAATGTATTCCTTTAAGGTTGAGCCAATCTCATTGATCATGCGTTTTTGATAAAAAGTTAGTTTATTCACAAATAAAAAAAAAACTCATTTCTTAAAACATATCATTCACATATCTCATATCATAAACATATGCACCCTCACACGTTCCCCACACGTGCTGGGTGCGGGTTTGATTCCCGCAGAGTGAAACATGATTGTATGATCTGTTGATGATTGTCATAAGGCCTGAATTTTTGTCTAAGTATTTATCGTTAACATTTAAGAAAAAATAAAACATACGTATTGATGTTTCATGCGTTATTTGTTGCATCTAAAATCTTCATATAGTTTCCGCCCAGCTGTTCCATAAACAAAAGGAATGGGTCACCTGGTGGAAACTTACCATGAAAACACCAGCTTTATACGCCCATCCACGAGAATAGTTAAAAAAATTCCCCAAATTTGGATCAGTCTACGAATATTATTAAAATGTTTTGTAAAAATGGTTGGCCTACATGCAAAAGTAAAGTCTCTGATATAGTCAAACCATATTGGTGTTACAGTGATGACATACATATTGAACATGATTTAGTATTTAAAAACAATGCCATTTTTGTTCCTAAAAATATTAGACTGGACATCATGAAAATAATACATCAAAAGTAGGAATTGATTTTCTTGAATTTAAAAAACAAAAATATCTGTTAATAGAGGATTACCATTCTAATTTTATTGAATTTATTACAGTTACAAGTACAAGTGCTAAGCCAGTCATAACAGTCTCAAAATCAGTCTTCAGTCGTCATGGTATTCCTGTTGAGTTGTTATCAGACTATGGTCCGCCATTCACTTCAGTTGAATTTAAATCTTTTATTTTTGATTGGGGAATAATGCATAATATTGTCTTAAGTTTTCACGATTCATAATTTAAATAAAACTACTTTTTAACCGGATTCATCTCGTATAATTTATATTTTACATTTTAACTCGACGTTTCGGTGTCTTTGCAGACCCCGTGGTCACGAGCGACTGATGTGTCAGGCGTCAGATTGATAGTGGAAAAAGTTATACATCATCTCCATCTATTTCTCAGTCTTCGAGCGTAGCGTTCAGGGTTGACACAAAATGAGCTGACAGTGTCTCGAGTTTCAGGTCGTGCTGCTTGCTGGATGTTTGACTTAATATCTTTGAGAATAGGGTCCCATGCTGGTGATAGTTTAGATGAATTTGGATGTGACAAAACTTATCCCAGCTTATGCAAAACCTCCAAAACTATATGGGCTACCTAAAGTGCACAAGACTGATGTACCACTTAGACCTATTGTGAGCCAAATTGACACCCCAACTTACAGGCTTGCCCAACATATAGCAGGTGTACTCTCACAGCTGAGAGGTAAAACAAGTGCATATGTAAAGGATTCTTACCAATTTGTTAGTGATTTAAAACATCTCAAGATTGCTAACAATGAAACTATGGATAGTTTTGATGTCAAGTCTTTGTTTACATCATTACCTGTCAAAGACTGCATTGAAATAGTAAAGAAAAAGCTAACTGATTCAGATTTGCCTGTTGAATATGCAGAATTATCAGAAGTTTGCCTGACATCTGGCTATTTTATGTGGAATAATGAATTCTACCTACAAATTGATGGTGTCCCCTGTAGTTGCTGACATCTACATGGAAGATTTCGAGGAGCGTGCTCTCCACCTGGCACCATTCGTGCTGAAGATCTACAAGAGGTACGTTGACGATACTTACACTATTTTACCTCAACACAAAGTAACTGCATTTCTTAACCACCTTAATTCCTTTAACAATAAAATACAATTTACTATGGAATTAGAACAGGATAATAAGTTAGCCTTCCTTGATGTTTTAATTACTCGGAATCCAAATGGTACACTCGGTCATACTGTTTATAGGAAACCCACTCATACTGACCGATATTTAAATGGGAGTTCCCACCACCACCCGAGCCAATTACTCGCCGTAGGCTCCTCTTTGTTTCAGAGAGCACATGGAATCTGCGATCCCCAGCACATTGATGATGAACTGAAACATGTTGTCAAAGTGCTTCGTCAAAACGGCCTCAAACCACCTCGTCGCCGTCGCAGTGACCACGTGAAGCCGCAGACAGTCGAACGAAGACCTGCATTTTTACCTTTTGTGAAGGGAGTTACCGATAAAATTTCAAAAATGCTTAGACGCGCTTCCATCAAAACAATATTTAAACCAAACTCAAAAATTAGTCAACATCTTCGCCCAGTTAAATACAAAATCCCTTTACAAGACCCAGGTGTATACAAGATTGACTGCGGCTGTGGGCTTTCCTACATTGGTCAAACTAAAAGAAGTGTATCAACCCGCGTTAAAGAACACATAGCTGACATTAAAAACCGAAGAGTAACCAAGTCTGCAGTTTGTGAGCATTCCATAGACAAGCCCAACCACTACTTAAGGTTTGACTCTGTGAAATTTCTATCTAGGGAGACACATTATATACCTAGAATGATCAGAGAAGCCATTGAAATTAGAAAGCACCCTAATTTCAACAGAGAAGATGGTTGGAAACTATCACCAGCATGGGACCCTATTCTCAAAGATATTAAGTCAAACATCCAGCAAGCAGCACGACCTGAAACTCGAGACACTGTCAGTTCATTTTGTGTTAACCCTGAACGCTACGCTCGAAGACTGAGAAATAGATGGAGATGATGTATAACTTTTTCCACTATCAATCTGACGCCTGACACCTCAGTCGCTCGTGACCACGGGGTCTGCAAAGACACCGAAACGTCGAGTTAAAATGTAAAATATAAATTATACGCGATTAATCCGGTTAAAAAGTAGTTTTATTTAAATAATGCATAATACACCAAGTCCACATTTACCTCGCTCTAATGGACTAGTAGAGTCTGGAGTAAAAATCTGTAAAAAAAATACTTACCAAGTGTGAGGAGTCAGGATCAGATCCATATCTAGCCTTGCTGGAATATAGAAACACCTAGAGGTGATATAGCTTCACCTTCACATCTTTTAATGTCGCGTACCTTAAGAACACAGTTGCCAATAGTTACACAGAAACTTAAACCTAAAGTGGTACATTTTACAGATTATTATAAAGCAAAAGATATTTGCTGAATTTCCAGAATTAACTACTACACCTACTTATAAAGATGTTCACTATAAGCAAGTGTATAAGTATAGTTAAGTTTTAAATAAGGGGGATGTTGTTATATCAAAATTAGTCACCTGACACTGTCAATGTCGTAAGTAGTTTTCAATGTCTTGACAACTGTCATACGGACTATCTTCTATCTATGTGCCAGCGTTTGGACCCAATACAGATCTTATTTAAATTACGTCGTATCAACCTAAAATATAGTTAGTAACTTCCACAACATATTTTTTTAAAGTTACGAGCGCAGCAAGCGTACCTCGACTTACAGAGCGAATAGGACACCGATAATATCTTGAATGTAATCGCTCAAACAACGTACCTATCTTGTCATACGTTTTTAGCACTGAAAGTTTGATTACATAGGCTAGGTTTGTTTTGTGCCAAATAAGCGTAAAGTACCGTTATTGCTTATGAGATCTTACCTTTTAAAGCCATTTTAACGGAAGTTCCGTTGTATATAGCTTATTTTTTTAAATAATGTAACAGCCAAAATGACGTATGATGACCATTTTTTTATTAAAAATCTAATTTGTAATGAAAACTTTTTTATTTCCCCAAAAAGTTTTACTATTCTGTAGCCGATAAATAAAGCTTTATATGATTACTAGTTATCAAATATCTATAAACAAAAGGTTTTACGGTACAATTGTTTCAAGATGACGGTAGGTAAATTTCAGTTGTTTTTCGGCTCTCCTATGAAGTAGTTATTTTTACGTTACGCTTCTCTGATTCTCTGATTCTTAACGAGCGCCCATGAAATCCAGGTTTTGAGAGAGTCTATGATTGAGCGCGTTGATTCGGCCTTGCAGAATGTGTCCGATTGGGGCGAATCTAACCTGGTCAAATTCAACGCCTCCAAAACACAAGCGTGTCTATTCTCCGCAAAAAAGAGCACCTTTCCTTTTACGCCCACTTTCCAGAATGTATCTGTTCCCATCACCGACCTCACCGAACTAGGGCTTTTGGGCGTCACTATAACGACCAAATTAAATTTCGGTCAATAAATTGAGTCTATGGCAAAAATGGCTTCCAAAAAATTGGGTATCATCTCGAAGGTCCGGCGGTACTTCAGCCCTGAACGGCTGCTCAACTTATACATAGCCCAAGTGAGGTCGTGCACTGTAGTCACCTTTGGGATGGTTCTGCCAAATACCAGCTCGAAGCGCTAGACTCTGTTGACCAAAGAGCCCGTAAACTCATAAATAACAACAATCTTACAAATAAAAAATTGCAGACGCTGGAGCATCGTCGTAGGGTTGCTTGTTTGGCAGTATTTTATCGGCTACATTTTGATGAGTGTGCGAGTGCTCTTTTTGACCAAATTGAACCCACCCCTTTTTACCACTGGACTACCAGACGCAGACAGAACTTCCATCCCTATATAGTGGATTTACCAAGAAGTCGAACAAAACGCTTCGATAGTTCCTTTTTGGTACGGATTGCCAAGGAGTGGAACAATCTGTCTGCGTCTGTTTTTCCTGACCACTACAGTCCTGGAACTTTTAAGTCTCGAGTGAATAAGTTTCTCGTGGATGGACTTGTAACACCATAGTCTTCATGCGCACTTTCCATCAGGTGGCATGGAGGACAAATAAAAAAAAAAGATTATGAATCGAAAAACTTAAGACAATATTATTAAAAAAAAACTGGTTTCACTCATATTTTCAAGTTCTTATTATAACTTCGAAAGATATACCATATACCGATATAGCTACCATATTTATCCGAATTTAGTTTTTTGAAACTCTCATTTTTTTTAAAACCACTACATGGATCAAATGAAATATACGTGGATATAAATGATTTCTACGAAACACATACAACCATCAAAACCCATTTAAAATTGATGAACTATTCGCGTCAAAAACAAACAGATTAACTTCTAGTGCATAATAAAAGTATCTATAAATCAAATAATATTTTGACTTTGAATTTGGAAAAAAGGAACGAGTATCTTCAGTTTTAGAAATCGGTAAAAATCGAACAGGTGAACCTGAGCAGAACGGCAGTAGTAACTGCGTTAAAGCTTCGATCAGGACACGTTCCCCTAAAATAGTTTTATGCATTTATAACCTTAACGTGGAACACCAATTGTGAAGAATGTGTGTCAAAAGAGGATGTTTTTCATTTAATTTGTGAATGTATCCGTAACGAAGCGTTGAAATATCAGCTGTTACATGAGTGTAATACAGACCTTAGATTGATTGGAAAGTGTACCTTACCATTATCATCACCTGAATCCAAGGAATGTGAAATATTATTACAATAGTTTTGTTAAATACTATTTGGTTTGTAAACTTTGATTTATGGAGTGTTGTAGATTGTACATTAGAATGTCAACCGACTTCCAAAAAAGGAGGAGGTTCTCAATTGGTCTATATGTTTTTTTTTGTGTCTTTGTTACACGATATTTCAGACAATTATGAATCGATTTTAAAACGTCTTAATTCATATGATAGAAGTGACTTTATAGTTGGGCTGATATAAATTTCATCTAAATCGGTTGAGTACTTCATGGAAAATTTCAAATTTTTGAAACAATATGTATGATTTCGGAGAATGTTTACGTGCATGACACTATTAGTTGGCGAAAGTTGTGACGCGAAGTCGCTTTTTTAATGCTCTGCATTCGTTGATTATATGTTAACTTTTTTCTTAAATTAATTGAGCGTCATATTCAGCTGTGAATAAAGAAAAAAGATCGGTTGAAATCAGATTTGTTCACTATTCATTCAATAAAGATACCTACACTATGGGTGCATTAGACCATTAATCGGTGTGAATTCTCGAAATGATTCGGTAAGATATTACGCACAGGCTACGTTCCGATCACATTGCATTTGTCTGCATGATGCAATAAACCAAATCCCCTGATTGCAGCTAGTATCTGGTGCAGAGTATTTTCTTAGAACAGTAGGATGTAGCCGAAATGTAGGATGGAGATGCTAATAACTCATCATCAAGCTTCAAGCATCATCACCATTTAATCTGCATTTTCTAGATGAACTATTTTGGGCGATGCGGTGTGGAGGGCAGACGTGTAGGTGTTCTGATGTATGCTATTTCCGAGAGATTGAGTATAAAATAAAGCAAAAATGTGCCATTCTAAAAAAAGTGCACCGTTTTTTCCACTCCGCTCTGCTTCATGACTCCGCGCTGCTCCACTTCAGTGGACATTCTCACCACTTTTCTCCGCTCTTCCGCGCACCTCTCAGTCCAGCTCCGCGTTAGTGAAGACGCAGCCTAAAATTTACAACTAATATGTGAATAATTAAAAACGTGATAAAATGAAAAATATAAAATTAATATTTAAATTAAATAAGTTTTACATTTTAAGAGAAATCAATAGGTAGCTCATAAAACATTTAAAAAAAATGATAGAAAATTATTTATTTTTAAATCGTAGATATTCCTGCGAAACCTATTCCTGTTGATGACCTGTTGAAGATGAACTGGAAAAATAGCGTTGCTAAAAAACTAAATAATAATAAAACTAAATAAAGGTTGTCTGGAAGAAATTGCTTATTAGTGATAAGACCACCTTTTGCACCATATTTCTGCTTTTGTTTTACTTTGTTTTTTTTTCTGTGGTGTACAATAAAGAATAAATAAATAAATAAAATCGATAAACAAAATGACGTGCGGAAATTATTACAGTAAAACCTGAAACGAAACCTAAATAAGCCGGATTTAATATTTGGTAAACAGTGAAACAGTGAGCGTTTATTAATAGTCAGGTTTAAAATCGGTTGAATTATTCAACCATTAAGCTTTAATGAAAACTGAATTGCATAATAAGTTTCTGCTCGAAGGATAAGCCTGATAATTGAATACGGATTACGAGGTACTACATTGCCTGTTTACAATGCCGCAAGCTGCGAGCTGGCTACAGGTACTGCTTTTGTTTCATTTCGTTGTACAAGGCGTCGTTTTATGGATATTTAACGGGCATTTATCCACTGCTTGGCTGTAGATGTATTGTAGAATCACTGAAAATTAGGTCATAGCTACATACAGTCCTACGGATCCTACAAAGAATGAGCATATTATCTATTCGTCAAAAGTGCTTGATAAAAGTAGATCACGATAAGATTAAATTGTAACATAAGAATTTTACACGTTTAGTATACTCGTAGTATCTCAGCTAATTCTTTTTACAAATAAATTGACACTCAAATAAAGCACGTTATAACCATTTATCGCCTATATTTATATATTAAATTTTAACTCGACGTTTCGGTGTCTTTACAGACCTTGTAGTCAAGTGTCGGATTAATAGATGGAAAAATGTGTCAAACAAACATTACATTCAAATACAATAAAATTTTTAAACAAGGGATTAAATTACGCACCGGTTCCATCAAAAATACCAACAGAGGAGATTATCTGCAAAGTAGAAGACTGTCTCTATCAGAATAAAATCTTTAAAGAAGACGCCGCAAGTATTCGTCGAGATATTTCTGGCGTTTTGAGGCGATGTAAATTGCCGAAACTGACTCTTGCTAGGGAAGAACGACTTGCATTAAAAAACTAACGCAACAATGAAGAGTTAAATGTCCTTCGTGCACATGAAGAATTACGAAAAAAAAAAACCTAATAAAACTACCTAAAAAACATTAAATCTAACATCCAGCAAGCTGCACGACCTGACATTCAAGATACTGTCAGCTGATTTTGTGTCAATCTAGAACGCTACGCTCGAAGACTGAGAAACGGAGACGATGATGTATCACTTTTTCCATCTATCAATCCGACGCTTGACACCTCAGTCGCTGCAAAGACATCGAAACGTCGAGTTAAAATTTAAAATATAAATATACGCGATAAATCCGGTTAAAAAGTGTTTTATTGAATAATATGAATCGCGAAAACTTAAGACAATATTAAATTGACACTAAACTTGTTATCGAGTCTTGCTTTACAGGCCTTTTCTTGGCCGTAATAAAAAGTAAGTAGTGAGTGAGTAAGGTGCTCGAGTAGCGACCACGTAGGTACTGAGAGACGCAGCGCATACATACAGATACCTCAATTAGTTCGTCTGACAATTTGTCAATGTCGCCGATAAACGCACTTATATTCAATATGTATAAGAAATTTTGCTATAATTATTTGAAATTATTAAATCTTTGATAAGGATACCACTAAAACTCGACTAACATATTTTAAGAATAACCATAAGAATTTATTTATTTGCTAGAATGTGGTTCTACAAGTTCTTAATAGGTCTATTCCGTCTGAGCATGCAAACATATTTTACAAAAAAAAAATTATACCTTCAATGAAATTATTTTGATTTGATATTGTCATTTACACATCAGAATGCTAAATGCGCTCTGTATTCTGATGCGCTTGCAACTCAAGCGTATCTTATCTCGTTTAAGTAATGAATGCACTAGTAGTACACGACAAGCACCAATACGAATATAACGAAATAAGATTCAACATGATTTGACACAGCTATTTTATTTAATATTATCCCTTTAATTTTTGAAAGAAACTTGGTTTAGTGATCGAACTAATAAAATATGTCAGTATTTGCTATGTTCTAGATAAGAGGGTAGGGGGACAACTAGCCAGGGCTTTTTGTTCAATATTTAAGGGTTGGTAACTCAGTGGTAGCTCACTTGGGGCTGTACGTGTCAAAAGTGGCACGTGGTTTACCCTCTTGATAACGTTGGACTTTCTACTCATAAACATTTTTAGGAGTTGGGCTATCAAATGTATAAATATTTTGTCAAACCCCACTAGAAGTTTCTGAGATGAGCAAAAAAGCAACCCTGAAGTTTAAAATTATATTAGTATAATTTTACCAACCAAAGTAATTTTTATTTAAATTTCGAACATTACAAAAAAGAAATAACAGAAGCTTCAGATGTATTTTTTTCGGTGATCAAAAATAGTGGTATAATTAACTGAAAACAATATTTGTTCTACTATACTAATGTTTACATTCAACGGGCGCAGTATCACGCCCTCTCTTGGCGACCTAAACAAACTTTACATCAAGCTGACATCGCCCCAAAATATCGGTTTGTCTGTGAGATTTACAAATAGAACCCTTCGTGTCTTTGATGTTCCATGTTTGTATTTACGTATAAACCAGTAACCTTTGATTTTGGATTTCAACAGGAGCTTAAGCACATTATCAAACAGTAATATTTGATAGCCGCAAACTAAAATAATTATCTATTTATTGATAAAGGATATCTACGCATGATTGCAGACCATGTACATTATTTACTGACTAATTATTAATTTTATTTGTTGCATTTGTGTTTATTTGTAGTTAATAAAATCATAAGCTAAGTTAAATAAATAACTAAACATTTAGTTAAAGCCAACCATTAAATAATAATAATAATAAATAATAATATTTCCGACACTCACACAACATTTTCTAGCCCAAATTAAGTTACTTAAAGAACTTGTGTTACGGATACTAGTTAACTGATATACTTAAGAAATATATAAACATACATATTTAATAAATACATATTTTTTATTAGAAAATAAACTTAAATAAAAATATAAACGTCCATGACTTGACGACTAATATCTGTGTTCAGCACACAAATATCCATCGCCGCCGGGATTCGAACCCAGGACCTCTGGCATAGAAGGCAATGTACGTTACCCCTACACCAGCCGGTCGTCAAATAAAAGTTTGCAACAATACAAACCAAGCCTATGTAGCCCCAAGCTAAGCAAAGTTGCCAAGTCTCGCTCTCAGTACTTCATCAGAGAAAATATAAAATATATTTATAAGTAAAAACAAATGTAAATAATTAAATATATCAAAAACATTTTCTTACCTTATAAAAAAACCTAATCTTTTAGCATGGTGGAGACTTGTCTCCATTAAAACTTAACATCTTGATGTAAAGTTCTAATAAAACAAGGAATTTGAATCTTTTTGAGACAAACCGTCGTCATCAAATTTGAGTTTTTTTCGACACTTTGTTTTAAGGGTCTTCTGTGTTCGCAATGTCATCACTGCTACGAGCCCACGTTGAAGCTACAAAAATTGTGACGTTTCCATCACGCTACGGACTACGGTCCGTAGGGCATGCATATTCATGTGCTCGTACGAATTCTATTTCTACTTGTAAGAATTTGATTTCAATATATATGGTGGGTTTCAGTATTCAACCATCGAATGGTAGGTTAAAGAATAGTTAGTAGTACTTTAAAAGACAAGACAGTGATTAACGCAATGCCTTGTAGCTCATTCTAATTATTCAATAGCTAATTCGGAGGCAAAACGAACAGTTTCCTTGATATTGAAACGGGGCATAGACCTCTCTCGGTCATTGAAATACTTACTACTACTTTAAAATACTTCTTTGAATAATCCGCTCAAGATTCTTCTCTGCAAAAATATAAATCTACAATTTGCATATTATAGAAACGCTCCAATGTATCATTGAAATCCACTAAGAGCTACACGTTCATATCCCATTTACAACTCTTTAAGATGCAGCGTTTTTACGTTTTTTTGAACAAAAATATACCCAGTAATGTGTACATGTTGCGGATGAAAAAATATTTACATAATTACCAAATAACCAACCGCTGTTTGAAGATAGAAATATGACTAATGAAAATTGGTTTGATAAAAAAAGTAACAAACATAACACTAATTTACCATTTCAAACGAATATTGCTTCGGAATTCCATAATGGCTACATGTAGGAGTTACATAATAACATAAAACGGACTTCCTCTAACCGATGAGTTATGCATTTTTTTTAAATAGTACTTAATTGACCTTGACCTTGTCAATTGACCTTGGTGAATGACCTTGACCGGATGGTAGAAACATTTAACACAATGTTATTGGCCCTATATGACAAGCACGCGCCTGTTAAAACAGTCAAAGCCAAACAAAACTATACACAGCCTTGGATTACAAACACTGTAAGACATATGATCAACTTACGTAATCAAGCGCATGAAAACTTTCGTAGGACTAAAAGTGAATCACATAAAAAATACTACAAAGACTTGAAACAATTGGTAAAACGTAGTATTTTTAATGAAAAGAGGGCTTATTTTGACCAGTACCTTACGAAAAACATCACAAACAGCAAGGAATTCTGGAACAACCTGAAAAGAAAGGTTTTGATAGACCCGAGCAAAAATGAATGCCTTCCGGATTGCTTCGATGACCCTAATAAAATAAATTTACATTTTGTCAAGGTACCAGGACCCAGCACGGTCCCTGCCTCAGAGCTTACCTACTTTCAATGCAACAAATTTGGCCACTCTGAGTTCAAACTTCGTTCAGTGTCGGAAACTGAAATCTTGAAATATATACTCGCTATCAAATCTAATGCTGCTGGCATTGATGGAATAAGCAGGGAAATGATATTGTTGACTTTGCCTCGTACCCTGCAAATTATCACAGAGATAATAAACAGGTCGATTTTGTCTAGCACACTACCCAGTCAGTGGAAGGTAGCATTGGTTACGCCATTGCCAAAAACCGCAAACCCAAGTGAGTTGAAAGATGTGAGACCAATAAGCATGCTGCCTTTTAACTCAAAGGTCCTAGAAAAAGCAGTTCATTGTCAGCTTATTAGCTATATTGAAGAAAACGACATATTGCCGAAATATCAGTCTGGCTTTCGTAGGGGGCGTGGTACTGTTACAGCGCTCTTGGATGTTACCGACAACATACTTACTGAACAAGATGTCGGAAAAGGCACCATTTTAACTCTTCTGGACTATACGCGAGCTTTTGACTGCCTTAACATTCCACTTTTGCTGTCCAAACTCACCTAATATGGACTAAGTAAAGAATGTGTAGAGTGGTTTAGCAGTTACTTGACTGGGCGTGTTCAAGCTGTAAAATTGTTGAGAAATGATGGCTCTCATTTGATGTCAGATTTGAAACCTATTGCTCGTGGCGTACCTCAAGGTTCTATTCTGGGGCCGCTTCTATTTATTATATACAGTGCTGACCTTGTCAAAGAAATAAAATTCTGCAAGTATCACTGTTATGCGGATGATGTTCAACTTTACATCTCTGAGACACCCGGTAAAATTGTAGCTGCCACGGAAAGGATGAATCAGGATTTGATAAGAATAGCCGATTGGTCAGCAAGAAATGCCTTGGTTATTAACCCGACCAAATCGAAATTCATGGTTTTCGGCTCAAAATCACAAATATATACAATAATGCAAAATAAACCTGATGTGCGCATTGATAATAAATGTATTGAACATGCTAATGAAGCTAGAAATTTGGGCATTATGCTAGACGGTGAGTTGCGATTTAATACACACATTCTTTCGATAGTTTGAAACTGTTTTTACAGACTAAAAATTCTATATAAAATACGTAGTTTTCTAGGGGAACAAACACCCATCTCACTGTGTGAGTCCTTGGTGCTGTCTAGACTAAATTATGGAGACCTTATATATGGAAGTCGTCTTCTGTCAGTCCATCAGCGCATGATACAGAGAGTGCAAAATGCCTGCTGCAGGTTTTGTTTTACAATTGCTCCTCGTAGCCACATCACACCACATCTAAATAGGGCATCTATTCTTAATATGAAATCGCGCAGGCAGTTGCACCTGGCATGTCTTATGTTTGACATAATCAAATTGAGGAGACCCGAATATCTACACGAAAAGCTTACTTTTTTTGTGTCTCGCGGACTGTGTGGCATGCGGAATGCACGCTTACCGTTGAAGAACCAAAAGCACAGAACAGTAGCGTTTGAGGGCAGTTTCCGTCATCAGGCAACAAAGTGCTGGAACGATACTCCCCCGCCTCTTAGAGAACTCCCAACTAAAACCACATTCAAAAAACATTTTAAATTATATATTTTAAATAGACAGAAACTTTTATAATAGTTATTGCATCGATTTTTAAGCCTTTCTTCTTCTTTACTGTTTTTGTTCTCGGCGAACCCGTGCTTTTGCATTTGCTTTTTATATTATTATAAATCGAATTATTATATTTTTAACGATTGAACTATTATATTATTATAAATTGAATTATTATTTATTTATTATTAATATTTTTTTTGAATTATCATTTTATTTTAAATTTAATCATTATATTATTATAAATTATATAATTGATTCACAATATTGTTTTAGTTACTTACTTATATTATTAATTAGGTATGACATATTAGGTAGGTAGTGTAGGTATTAAGTATACTTAATTGAAATTGAAATCACTACGACTAATCTCACCTCATTGTTTTTTTTTTTCTCTTTTAATATTAATTTTAATTAAAAACCTTATTTCACTCAACACGTACCCTTAAGGTAATAGCTGAAAATCAATGATTTGCTCACGTGAGCAAATATGAACATTGAGCTATGACCTTTTGCAATATTACACACACTAGTTAATATGAAACGTTACTTATGTTGATATATATATTTTTTTTAAGATTCCTTAAATTATTGTCTTAGTAATTATTGTATAAGTGTTTTAAATGTCTTGTTTTTTTAGAGGAATTATTGTTTGTTTATAATGCATGCTGTTTTGTTTTTTTAACTTAAATTGTAATTTTTGTGTGTATTAATGCAATAAACTGATTCTATTCTATTCTATTCTAATTATTTTTGAAAAATTATCCAGTCACACGTAATTTCGCTTGCTCAAGTCGACGAAACTATCAGGGCGGGAAATACGCACCGTGCTACAAGAGGCCCTTAAGACTAAAATATCTTTTACTTAACAGCAGGGCTAGCATGGGACTATCGATATAGACTTGAATCGACAAGATAAATATTATTGTGGTAAATTGTCCTATCATGTTAGCTCACATGCGTACCATAATAGATAGAATTACTCGATTTAATTCCATTATTAAGCCCATAGAACCAAAGAAGCCAAATTAAGAAAATATACACACTCTTAGTGCCATATTCTAAGAAAGTATCGATATAAGGGCCCAATTTATCGTTGTCGATGCTTGCTTGTTGGCCCCGCAGATGAACTGGCATATTTATATACACTTTTTCCAATATTTGATTCCTGATTACCACTTTCTAAGCCCATTCTATGAATTTATTTTATTTAATTTTGAAAACATAATATTATATGTGTGCATCGCTCATCGTCGGCTCTGCGCCTATCCAGCGCGCTTGCCCAGCACTCGCTGCACACATGTCCAGTCAAGTGCCATACACATCAAATTACAACGCATGTAAGAAGCGTGTTGAACCAAGGTAAGGCGAGCGCCGAGCGTTAGAATGCGGCCTAACTGCAGCTGGTTTTTCTTTAAGAAAATGTATTTCTGTCCACTGATCATGTTCAAATTAATCCTACATTAATTCCTCCTCTTGTTATCAATTACTGTCTCATTCCAAATTGAGCTCATTTCAATAAATCCAATACTGAAACTCTTCTCCGCATCTGAAAGACGCCCTAAGAAACCTTTTATTCCCTTCGTGCACTTAGAAACTTTTTATTGTGAAAAGTAAAAGGTATTTATTTGTCATAAAACTCAATTTTGTCTTCTATTATTCTAGTAAAGTGCCAATATTAGTTGTAAAACATATAAGGCGCTAAGGTTTTGTCTTAAAACCGACCCATTAGGCGAAGTGTCCCAAAATTAATTATATTCGAAACTCCGCAGCTAAGTTCGCACAAAAGGCCAATTTGTACAATTGTGAACAAAAGCGTCGATGGCTCCCAAGTGCTTGTTTGTTATCCATTATCTTTACGTTTAATGAAAGAAAAATGTTTCTTTAAGCCGATTTGAAAATCATTCTTGCTAGAATTCTAAGCAGTGACAATTTATGTTTGTGTTTTTTCCGTATTTCAGTATCACTCTTGTTGTGTTTGTTTATCCTCTTATGAGCACAAATAGCAGAATAAGTAGATAGATCCACTATAATTATAATAACACAATCTTTTTTTTATTAAATAAATAATCTTGAATAGAAATTGTTGTGTGTATCTCATATTTAGGTTAAAATGGATTAGTAAAATTAAGTAGGTACTTACCTACATTGATTTTAAAATAAATTGATTTTATCTGCAGATATTTATGAAGCCTATTTTAAAAATTTTATAACCGAGTCTAGTGAGACGCATTCTTTTAACAGGGACTAGCTATACATATTTTTTTCTGCGAAAGAAAAATTTGGCACCCACTACGCAAGCTTAGTAGGAGGTGGATAAATCCTTTTATGGACGAAAGGGTATTCTAAAGTGTTGTGTCCAAGGCTAGCCCAGTTCCGTAATTTTCATTAGTTTACAGACAAGCATTTCATATCGGCCGGTAAATGATTATATAAAACATACGGACATAGCAAAACAATTTCTGTTACATATTTCAGTTTTGATATAACCGACATAAGGTCGCATATTGCATAGAAATTGCGACATTGCACAGATATTGAAATCGTTTGAAAAATCGATAAACAAATAATGGTAAATGCTATGTAAATTTGGAGCAACCACATTTCTGACAGTAATAATTATGAAGATTGTATTTAAGTTATTTCTTGGCATATTTCATATTTACGTGGTAATTTGAAAAACTATTTTTTTAGACCTGTTTTCGAAAAAAAAGCACGGTGTCAAAAATCACGTTTTTGAGTAACCAAAGTATAGATAAGAAATTTATTATTTCAGACATAATCCATCTTTGTTATTAACAATGATCCCAATAGAACTAGTGTTAATAATAATATAGCAAATTCGACAAATAATTAGTATAAAAAAATAAAAACATTTCATAAAATAAAATACCTTCTAAAATACATCCAATAATAAATACAAAACTATCAAATAAATAAAATTCATTACTACGTTATTTAAAATTAATGTCATATAAAAAAATGAAATAAATAATTTGAAAATGAAAATGAAAATGAAAACTTTTTTATTCGTAGTAGGTAATTTTATACACTTTACGAACGTCAAATGCTGGATGAGGGCGGCGCGGGTCCGGACGACATGAAGAATCCAGGGGAAGGCCTCCGTCGAGAAGTGTGCGTCTCTCAGCTTATAAAGATAATGATCGCCCATTATCCACCAATGTCTTGGTGATGTCTACTACTACTTCTTCTTCGGCTTTAAAAAACGAAATGAAAGTAGAACCCTAGGTAGACCGAGAGGAAAAAAGCCGGCGGAAAAAAAACTCTCGGCACTCTTTTGTAAAAAGTGCTTATTATAGGTACAATTTGGCAGAAATACAGCTCTGCTATGACATGAAAAAACAAACAGAAGACAGCTATTCGTGCTTGCCAATATCATGTCGCAGCCAAGCTGCTTACATAGTGATTAATGTTCAATATTTGGAAATAACCTGTGGAGACATCAATCCCACGCTCTTTTGTCATCTAAATAATCTTGGAGTTTATAGTAGCCTTTTTTGCATAATGTTTCTTTGATAGTTCTTTTAAATTTATTAAACGTTAGAGATTGAATTGACTGTGGTATTTTATTATAAATGCGTATTGACATTCCCATAAATGATTTGGTGCTTTTAGCCAGCCTTAATTTGGGAAACGCTAATTTATGGTCGTTCCTTGTCATTACAGAATAATTTTTATCATGCTTATCTTTCATAGTTTTAAATTTACTACTATTCTTATAAATATACATAATGTTTTCATATATATATTGTGATGCAAAGGTCAAGATACCAATCTCTTTAAACTTTTCTCTTAGAGATTCTCTACTTCCAAGTTTATACATTCCACGAATAGCCCTTTTCTGCAGTGTAAATATCGTGTCAATGTCTGCGGCATTGCCCCAAAGTAGGATGCCGTAGGACATTATACTATGAAAATAACTAAAATAAACCAGCTTCGCCTACTATTTAATACCTACTTAATAAATTTTATGCAATGCAATTCGGATTGTCCATCGATTTATGAGAGGAGAATATAGTCGGTCTATGCTGTTAGTGCTGGCGCGCGTTTTAGTCACTAGAGTGCAGCCGTTGCGAGAATGCGTTCCTGACAGCTCCTTATGTCCACTGAATAAAGTTTATTTCCGATTCGAAAGGGTAAAAAAGCTATGATTTTGACAGCTGTCAGGAACGCAAACTTCCACCGGTCGCACTATAGGGATGCGCTACGCTTGCATATTATTGCCTGAAACCCGTCATAATGATATGAATTTTCACATATAAAAATTTCAGATCCACTCGTTTTGTCATTTTGTCGTAGTGTGCGTTGAAAGTTAATGCAATTTTTCAAATACGTTGCCTTAGCTTTTAAAACTTTCATACCTACTTACCTCTATAACGGCATGAAAACGACTTTTTTATTTAAATCTTCTCAAAGTCAGAGTCCAAAAATTATTTATTTCGTACGTATTTACGAACACTTGAAATATATAAAATTATTTATAAATTGAACTGACTTCCACCACTTCGGTAAGTCGATCTGGTGAGAAGAAATGGCAAGAAACTCAACAGAAATCATCTTTTAAAAATCTACAATAACATTTTACAGCCAGGGAATCCTATATTCTTGCATCTGGATACATTATAGTTGTTATAGTTGTCTTTTTGCACAATACTTGTTTTACCGTATACTTAAAGCTATCGAAGAGTAAATCTTATCTATTTTTGTATAAAAGCGCACAGCATTGACCCATGAACGATTTGGTGACTTTATGGAGTTATATCCGGCAAATAGGTACTAGGTAGACATGTAGACATACATATAGAGGAAAAGATAATGGTAAGACGTAGCGATAGAGGTGAGAGAAAAGAGAGAACGCGGATGAAGATGGAACACAAAAAATGCTTTCGTTTATATTATATTACACTTATTATTTTTTTTCGATGGTACAAGTAAAAAAATGATTTTCTAATGGTAAGAAGCAATTGATGAGAATCTAAAAAAATATTGTATTTTGAAGCAAATTATAATGATTATCATTTGCTTTAAAATACATTAGTTTTTATTATTAAAAAAAACGGATGTTTAATAGTAGCAAGGCTTCCACCTAGCAACATTCGAATGTTAATACAAAGTTGTATAGCTTTACTAAGCCGTCGGTACACAGGTAAACTACTATAATTCAAACGAATTGCATGCAGTTAATAAAAACAAACCTCGTCCTAGTTCGTACACGGCTCCTGCCTGACCTATATCATATTCATCGAAAACAATAGCGGGAATTACCGAACGAAACGCAATACATCTCTTTTCTCGAAACAGCGCTTTCAGTTCGAATCGAATGCCAGTTGCAACTTGAATTTGCAATTCAGATTCGCAATTTCGTGTTCTGCACTTAATAACTCGAGGCAAACATAAAATCAATGGTCTATCTAATTTTCATATTGAACTCTGCTATGAAAGTTGGTTGCGAATTTTGAAATCGAGGGCATGTGCAGTGAGTGTTTTATTGGTTGATAATCGCGTGTTTAATTGGTATATTTACTGCGGACTCTATTGCATAGAGACAGACATGTGGCCAAGATTTTAGAGGTAGGGATAAACTGGACTACGAAAAATGATTATTTTATTTAAAGATATACATTTATACATAACTTCACGCCTGTATCCCTTATGGGGTAGGCAGAACACCAGATGCTATCAAACCATCTAATGTCACATTTGACGAATTTGGAGGTATTATAATGATGGATAGAGACTATTACAATGACAGGGGGTCAGCATATTTTTTTAATCATATATATAGGTTTTGTAAAAAAGGTCTGGCTAGTCTCAACAGAGAATATTTTATACTTTGCAGCATTATTCTAATGTATCATCTATAAATATTAGAAACGTTATAAAACAAATCAATCCGCTTTTTATATGTTTCCAAATAAAGTGTAAGTTCAAAGAAAATAAAAAAAAACGAAATAAATATATACTTTTATAAAAAAAGTTTACAGGAAAAGTGCGGCAAAACTGTTTCGCCTTCCAATTAAATTTAAGTCTCTTTGAACAAGTCTTCAAAGCGTCAACATTTATATTTATCTTTTCACATTAATGGATAAACTGATTAATATTAAACCCCTTTATTTTGTGTTCTGAGATTTATATTAAACTCGTTTTATGTTCGATCACAATATGATCTTGTTCGTTGTTTACTACCATTGTTTCCATTTGTTTCAAGCGTTTATTGAAAATACGTATCCTAGTTCTATTTATTGATGTTTCTCCGATACGCCATGTTAAAGTTATGTCCATACTTCAGGAGAAAAGTTTTTATGGGAGTTGGCCTATGGTCAAGTTTGCAGTCTTATATGCATGATAGTGTTGGTTATAATAGTCACCAACAAGTCGCCCCACCACCGCGACTGTGCAACAGTAATGTATACTACACACGACTACTGTAAGTCGCACAACAACTTAAATTACGTGATTTTAAATCAGAATCTTCAACCTTGCAGAGGTTATCTTAGTAATAATCAACGAATGCAGAGCATTAAAAAAACCAACTTCACGTCAAAACTTTGACTGAGTTGAGAAATATTCTCCGCAATCATACATATTTATTCAAAAGTTTGAAATTTTCAATGAAGTATTAACCGATTTCGATGAAATTTATATGGAACCAATTATGAAGTATCCTCTATCATATGAAACAACAATTTTCAAAATCGATTCATAATTTTCCGATATATCGTTTACAACACAAAAAAAAATATACAGACGAATTGAGAACCTCTTCCTTTTTTGGAAGTCGGTTGAAAATCAGCATATTTATCTTAAATATATACAAAGGCAATTAAAAAAATAGATACTTTTTACATTATCTAGCCCAAAATGAGTAACTTTAACTAGATAACGGAGAAATGTAGTATTTTATTACATTATGAACTCCATATTTGGTGATGGAATGGCCACAAGCGTCTGAAATTCTAGTTTAAATTAATAACTGGCACAAAGAATTACACAACGTTTTTTAAGATATTGAATAGTGATCTCAAATCCCTATAAAATACAATACCTGCTCCAAACCGATACTATATATCTAAACAATCTACATGTGTATACGTATTAACATAACATAGTTCTTGCATAAATTCAAAATTATTTTATATAGAAACACGACAGCTCCTATATTTAGTTATTGATGTGGAAAATCGCACTCTTATTCAGAGAAAGGAAATCCCCACCTTAGATCAACAACGATACAAACGCAACTTAAGCTGTAAATTACATCAGTAAACAGTGAAAAGATATTCGTGACAGCGTCTGTTACCGCTCCTTTCCATTTCCGCCGGAAACGCCTCCATTTTCGGCGGCAAAATCGTTGGTAACTTTAGATAAAAGTTTATTATATTATTGTTTGTTTCTATAAACAAAATTGTAAAAGAAAACGTTACCAAATAAAGTGGAGTAGCATGGAAAGTTAGTGATGCCGGCGGCAATTTAATATGTCTTCCTGCGTCATAAAGATAAAGCGGTTTCGTTTTGAAAATATTAAAGGCAGAAAAACGTACCTGGAGTACTTTCTGGGTTTATTTATATATTTAGGTTATATCAAAAGTAAATACGCTTTCCAATATAAATGTTAAACTTGTTTTTCTTGTAATAAAAATAACAAAATAACAAAAAATATCATATAAAATTCATAAATAAAGTTATCGTTATCAAATACCTAAAAACTATAATTTATACCTATTCATGAAATACCTAAACGAGAGCGTTATAACTGCTTCTAGGAGTTATGTATAGCAGACCAAATATCAATTACTTCTCGGCTTTAGAACATACCCTGGAGGATTTGGTACCGTTGTATGATCACACCATCTTAATGGGCGACATCAACACCTGTTTGCTGAAAATAGATCTCCGATCTACAAAACTTCGCTCATTAAGGGGGGATTTCACCGATTTCCTTTCGATCCGAGATTGCGAAATCTCAGATCTGATCAGAACAAGATTAGAAGCTAGTTTTGATCGCGATTTACGTGTCACGGATTTCATGGGCTTCGTTGTATTCTCGTTTCATAAAACTTAGTTTAGCTGTAACACCTATGACTAGGTATGAACGAAAGAATGATGCGTTCAAAGTGTTGCAATAAAAAAAACCTTCTCAAATGACGAAATAAGAAAGTCAGATCATGATATTTTTTAATTATTAGTTCTAGATGTACAAAATTTATATATACAAATGTTTCGCTTATAACGATATTTATTTAAAAAAAAAACTGAAATATATGTAATATCATTAATAGTAAGCACAGAGGACATTACGTATACTAAAGTAGAGTAATCACTAAGCTTATCGAAACCCTGCCATCTTAAATTTTACACTTATTTAAATTTATTAATTTTACACGAAATCTGGTTACAAAATATTTATCATCAAGAGTGTCGAAGTGTTCTTCTCTCTCGCGTATCCATCTGGAGCGACGAACAACAAAATCATCCTCATCAAAATCTTCGCCAAAAGCTAGTGCCAAGGCTCTTTTCATTTTAGTTCTAACAAACTTTAACTTTATAAATAAATCATTAAAATATAAACAATTCTCCCTTCCCTTTTAATCCATAAACAAATACGGAGAAATATAAATTTAATATAACTTCGGAAAAATGGCTTTTTATAAACAAATAGTTTCATATGACACATTGACAATGACAGCAGGTAGCTCGTAAACGCGTTTTAACACGCTAAACGGCGAATATCGGACGTTTAGGCACTAATCCAGATTTAAGCTAATCTAAGATTTTTTTATGTCGATGAAAACGAAACTTGAAGGCGGAACTCGTTTTAATATGTAATCTGAGTTTAACTCGAATTGATCGCGTTTTATGACATCGGTAAAATTGGGGCTAATACGGTCAACCAACTTCAGTATTGTCCCGTCTTACGCCACTCATTATTATCCTCATAGTTCTCCCTCTCTTATTGACTTAACTATTGTCTCCTCTTTAGATCATGTGTCCCTTTTTGGTCAGTTAGACGCAGACGCTTTCTCTTATCACAACTTATTATTTCTCTCATACAAAATTCGTCCACCCACAGCAAAGCTGAGAATCCCTCTGCAGCGTAATTTTAATGGCATAAATTAAGGAGAACTTCTTGACGACGCTAATCATATTGATTGGTCAGACGCTGTCGGTCTACTACTAATAAGTTGTCGGTCTACTGAGATGGCACTCTCTGATTGGTGTAATATTAAAGCCGGTGTGCCGCAAGGTGGCGTGTTGTCTCCTCTCCTGTTATTCTATTCAATACGATTACTCTCAATATTTCTTCTTCTTACCATCTGTATGCGGACGATCTTCAAATTTATACACAAACCAGCCTTGAGAACTAGCCCAGCGCTATTCTACAACATAACGCTGACTTAAAACAGACATCGGATTGGAGTGATAATCATGGCCTCACAGTCAACCCCCTTAAATCTCAATCTATCATATAGCGAGACTGTTAAAAACTTAGGCATCATCATCGATCGCACGTTGTCTTGGCAACCACGAATTACTGAGCTGAGCAGGAAGATGTTTAACGCGGCGAATTCGCTCAAGCGTCTTCATAATTTCCTTCCTATTGCTACTAAAATTATGCTTGCAAAATCTTTCTTACTTCTTATTATTACTTCTTCTTATAATTTTAATTTTCTTATTCTTACTGCAAATACGACCACCATATCTGAATTCCGCACTAATCTCAAGTGGCTTCCCATTCGGCTTCGTCGGAATACTCAGATACTTTCACTAGTCTAGCGTATTCTGTACGACGAAGCGATACCAGTGTATGTAAGAGACCGCTTTACCTATCGGTTTACCAATCACGACCGTGACTTGCGCTCTTCATTCCTTGCGACGCCATTGCATATCTCCACATTTTTAGATAAGTCATTTTTTATTCGTGCGGTGTCACTTTGGAATGAATTGCCGATTGAAATCCGTTTAGCTTGCACACCACAGATTTTTAAACGAATGATTAAACAACACTTCCAGGCGAAACACTGTTAATCTTAAAACTGAATCTATATGTATTATAATCTATATATATATATATAAAAATGAATTGCTCTTCGTTAGTCTCACTAAAAGTCGAGAACGGCTGAACGGATTTATCTTATCTTAGACT
Organism: Stenoptilia bipunctidactyla; assembly: GCA_944452665.1. Lineage (NCBI taxonomy): Eukaryota > Metazoa > Arthropoda > Insecta > Lepidoptera > Pterophoridae > Stenoptilia > Stenoptilia bipunctidactyla. The sequence goes on from OX101735.1 coordinate 26,207,274, forward strand.
TCAAATGTTCGTGAAGGTCTAGAGAAGATTTAAAAGGTGAGGAAAAATCGAATAATTTCCGGGAAAAGCCTAAAAACAGCCCTTTCCTATTTCCCATATAAACTTTTTCTAAATAAAATGTAGAGTCAATTTGAACTTTATTGCTATTCAATAAAGCTCATATTAAATTATTATCACTCACTGTTGTCTAAGCAATTTAGGTGTGTTACTAACGTCAAAGAGTCAATTTGCAATTTATTACCGCTGCATAAAGTACAAATTCAATCATATCTATCAAAATAGTCTTCGCGTGCGCTTTGCAGGATCTAGTGTCGCTTTACGAAAATAAGCAAAAGTGAATCGCGAACGCGATAAAAAATATAATAAACCATTAGTAGTACTGATTTTCAATTAACCGTTCGATTGACAACAGTGACACCAGAATAAGTTGCTTTATAAAAAGTTTGAAAAACCCCCCATTGTCTACTTTCGTTAGACACACTCTGTGTGTTTATAATATATTTCTTAAGTTTATCATACGTTATCTGGGATCCATAGCACAATAATTTTAGAAACCTAATATCGGCTAGTTTTTTTTTTTGGTTGTTTGGGTTTGTTTGATGCCACTTTGATTTCCTGCAATTTCTGGTATCCACTAACCAGCACTAGGCCAGCTTGGTGAATCACGAAAAGACTTTGCAGCGGCTCAGCAGTGGTGCAAAGGGTTGTGATGATGATCAGCAATTATGTGTATGCTATATTATTTAGTTTATTCTATTATACAACGATGGAAGCGTAGTCAGCGTCACTAAAGATCCTTGTGATTATTAAGTATCAAAGTTATGAGAAAGCAGGTCCCTGAGGTACCCGTCATTATGTCAAAATCATGTGAGATTAATAGGCATTTTACACCAAAAGTTTTAAATGTTCTATGAAATTATTAGAAAGTAAAATATACAAACTTTTAAATTTAGATTTTCACTTACGTTTCACTCACTGGTTTTGTTCAGATATTTTATTCATTAAAACAATATCAATTACTGTTCACGTTGATAAAATATAAAATCCTGCTCAGCTTTATTTATTCATTCAAATCAAATTTAAATTCAACATCCGTTATGAGAGAAAACATCTTATTCAGAACGACTAAGTTGTACTTGATGTTATGCCACGTTTTTTCGTAAACAAGACAAAGTCTGAATACGTCAAATATTTTATATGGAAATGGCGCGGCGCTGCTGCCGGCGTCATCCGTCGAAGATAGACGGAGAGCCGGATAATTGCTTCCTTATTTCTATATCCCGCATTCTACGCGTAAAGCTGCATTCACCTTGGTGTGTTCATATTTTTATTTTTAATATGAGACTTGTTTAAAGTTTTCATCATGCCGTCTGTCGATTTTGATGAAATAAACCTCACTGTAGTATTTTCTAACAAAGGAAACAAGCATCATCAAATCGATTAACGATGAAATAAATCTGTAACAAACAATCCGATAATCATACAAAAAAATACACCATCATTATTAGCATTAAAAACAATATTTTTAATGAATGAATGATACGGGTATAATAACAAAGTACAAAGTTAGCAGTTCCAGGTTAAAAACAATTTAATCTGTTTCTCGCGACACGCATTAACACTGACATTTATTGAATTTTAAACAGGCTAACTTCAAAACTAATCAAGTTTAAAGGAGTAGATGTGAAACAAACTACCGAGTTGCTATCTTGACGTGGCTGAGGTCAGGTTAAAAAACTTAAATATCGTGTTTAAGACGACCATAAATTGGGACCTCTACATTTTATTGGAAAACACTTGTATAAAATGTACAACTTTTTCTTGTTGAAATTCACGTCAATAACCTAGTGGAAGACATCCATCACTTCCCAATTCACTTTCAATCTGAGATTCTATTACAATAGGACGCTGTGGGTAATACGATCAGCATGTTACATGGCGAATTATTGTTATGTCGTAACACTTGTTCCCCAAGTAGGTCAGTCGTGGTCTCCTATGTTAATAATCGTCGCGAGGTACATTATGCATTGGCAGTTTAAAAATGACCGGCCAACTGTGAATCAGATTTGCGCTTGTAAGGTACTGTCCACTAAGATATTATTACCGACCGTATTTAGAAAATAAAACCATTACAATTTTCGTTTAAAAAAAACGACTCAGAAACGAAATAAAATATTGCCCTATTTAATACGCATTCTGGGAAACCTTCGTAGTGCGTTAAGAAACTCTTAAATAAATATATAACTTCACACCTGTATCCTTTATGGGGTAGGCAGAATACCAGAGACTATTAAACCTATTTGATGTTACGTTTGACAAAATTTGGAGGTATTATAATGACGTGGAAATCCCATTGCAGAGAGAGGAAAATACGTATGTCTCTGTTATATAGAACCCTCCTTAAATATATATTTTGTCCCGTTTCTTAGTATTTGTTGTTTCAGTGGCAGCAGAGTTCACATCATTTGTGTAAAGTTCAACGGTGACTATAATGGTTCATGGGACGTAGCCTGGCGACAGATCGACAGCTGGACAGCGAAGTAACCGAATCTCGTTTTAGTTTTTCTGTACGTACAATAACAATAATATACATACGAAACTAAATTGAAGATTAATTAATAATATTATTTCTGTATAATTAAATTAGCCAAAGTGAAAAGAACGTGCCTCTCAAATATAATATAGTATTATTATGTACTCATTAACATCCCTTTTTGAATAAATACAAAAGCACTTAACGTGGTCTGTAATTTAGGTAATGCAGCGTTCAGGAGTACCGACTACAACAATTCTAAACTCAAGTTGATAAACAACATGAAAACAAATATAAGTTTCACATTCGGTGGTAGTTTGTGATGAGCTGCTCTAATAACGAGAGTATCATTATTATTTTCCACTTATACTTTATAACCGTGATAGAAAAAAATGCAGACAATTTTATAAATCAAAAAATTTAAACCTAGATTGTTAAATTATAAAAAAAAACTAACTACATACAACAATCCCACAGTTTAGAAAATGAATCAGCCAGTCTCTTCGTTTGCTACATGAACTTGTTAAATAAATATAGTCCTAAAGCTACGAGTACGTAGGGTTGGTTAAATCAGCTAGATCCCTGGATGAATCACCGGCCCAATTTTTTTATTCAATAAGTATTATTTATAGAAACGATTTTTGTAAAAAAGGTATATAGTGTTTTTTAAAAGGAAATTAATATATTCGTTATCATATTAAGCAAAGCATTAAACTAAAGACGACTACGCACCACTACAAAACATCTTGTAGTCCTAGGCTGTAATAATATCAATGAAATGCCGCGTCGTGGTAGCTGTTCATTAAGAGCGACTTTTTGGGAAAGAGTTTGTGGTGCCATATTTTATGTTTTTGTACTGAGCGATACTAAAATAAATATGCAGATACGATAATATCATATCAAAGAAAATAAAATTTAATTTTGGCGGTGATTAAAAATAGCCAAACAATGTTATTTGCTATGTATAACCCAGGCACGATGATATGACTTCACTAATGGTATATGGTAACTTTTTACAGTTTCAATTTTAAAAGAATAGGAAACTAATTTAAGTACGGCATTGAAAATCAAAGCATTTTATTATATTTCAATAGTTTGGCCATAGCACCATTTTAACGTTTGGTACCGCCAATAACAATAACAACTTTAAATGAGTGATAGACAATAATTTGTCAATTGATCACAAAAGGCTGCCGGCTTGTGAGAGTCCTGCGCATATCTGCTGTGTTTATATTGTTTCCTGCAAACTCAGAAGTAGCTTCAAGTGAACTTTAGTTTAACATTTATGTAACTGAATTGTTGTGATGCTTGATAGATTTCATGATTTACATGGGTATTTCGATGAATAACTTTAAAACCATCAAACATACCAGCAAGTGTTGTTTTTTGATTATTTTAGTTAGTGGTTGTTAGTTCGTTACAATTGACACGCTAGTCGTGTTCTTGAGTTTGAGAATTGCTCAATTATAGATGAGAGAAAAAAAAAACTACAATTCAAGATACATATAATAATTTAATGACACCCCCGACGTGTCCTTACAAGAGTGGCGGGGAAAAGGTTAAGTTAAGTTAAGATTTAAATATTGGGCGTGAGTCTAACTTGTTCACTGACCGTTTGCTTAAGAGGTATTTTAAACACTGTCACTGTCCTGTTGTTTTGCTCGAGGTGGTCCTGCAGGTCAGGGTAGTGCTCCAGCGGTAGTCAGATGTTCAGACGGCAAGGCGGCAGAGATCCCGTCCGAGTGAGGTGTAGAATCTGAATTCTTTCCGGTGGTAATCAGTCCCGACAATAAAGGGTAGCGGTGGTCCCTGTAATTTTCCATAAAACCATATGTTGTAGATTATCTGGGATTGATAAATCTGCCTGCGACATGGTGCTCCCAAAGCGCACACACAGCAAGTAGGAACAGAGATTAGTGCTTGCATTACATAATCAACCAGTGATGAGGCATTTACTTTACCAACAAGAGATTACAGTAGTTCTATGAAAGCGGATGCGTGGTATTAACAGAAAAGAATTATATTTTATGTAACTGTAATTTGCAAATTGTTTTAAACTAATAAACATAAAGATTTGTAGCGAATAACTGCATTATTAGGTATGAAATGAAAATGGAAAATGGAATGAAAAGTAATGGTAATTTAATTATAGTAGGTACCTTGCAATTTCTATTTTATCAGCTATTACAGACAACTTAATTACTAGTAGAAATTCCTTTGCAACACTTACCCAAAACTGGGGATAAATCACACACTAATAATTATTAACTTTATTTAGTAAAATCCACTTAGTTAACCTTAGAATTTGTAAATCAATATATGACAATTAGCAGAGGTAAGCAAACGTGCAATCACCACGCTTCTCGCTCGGTCGTCGTTGTGACTCGTGCGTGTCGCGTATAGTCTCGCGAGCAAACCGGTTTGGCCCATAGGCTAAGATCTTGTGATCTACATGTAGGTATTGGAATAGGCTCTCAGGTGCGAGAATTGATTTTATTTTTTATATGTTATTTATAATAAAGATTGTAAATTAAGTCTAGGATTTTTATGAACCGTTACATACCCCCCTTTTTAGGTAGGATTTTTCTTGAAAATCCTCTTAAAGAAAGGATTAAATTGTTTTACTTAGACAATTTGAAATCTTTTACGTGCCAGGCTCCTAAATTATTTCCAGCCATATCCTCCAGATCGTACACAAGACTTGAACGTTTAGCTACAATACGACATTTTATAAATTTAGGTGCCAATTTTTTTGAAAATCGATTGTCTTTATCGCTCTGATAAAATGTACGTTTCCAAATTATGTCACCAACGTTGAATTCCACATTTTTACGTCGAAGGTTGTAATTCGTTGAATTTCTAGAGTGTGATTTAATTAGGGATAGTTGTACCTTGTCGAAAATTTTGCTGAGGTTGCCAAGATTTTCAGCATACTCATCACGGGGTGTGAAAACAATATCACTGCCAATGTCCGAATCAATATAGTGTGAACCACAGCTGATTAGTTCGCGACCATATACCAAAAACGAAGGCGTAAACCCAGTTACTTCGTTTACCGCACTATTCAAGGCAAACTGAATTTTTGGTATTAGGGTATCCCAAGATCTATGGTCGTTTTCTATAAAAGTAGATACAGCTGTGATTATGGTCTAATTGTACCGTTCGACAGAGTTTACTTGAGGGGTATATAGGGGAATATAGAAAACGTTAGGTATATTGTAGGCAGCAAAAAGATTTTTCATGGTATTACTAATGAATTGACGGCCATTGTCCATTATGATTGTACTAGGGATACCGTGTATTAGAAAAACATTTTCTTCCAGTACTTTGCTCATTATTTCTGCAGTTGCGCGACGGATTGGAAACATTAAACAATATTTAGAAAAGCAGCAATTTACAACTAACAAGAAGGTATTTTGTTTTCGTGTAATGGGCAAGGGTCCAACTAAGTCAATACTAAGCATTTGAAATGGACGGCAGCAATCTTTTGGTCTGCCCATTGTACCCAAGGTAGTATGATTAGGATGTTTGTACGAAAGGCAGACATCACAACCAGTAACAAATCTACAAACATCTTGATGTAGACCAGGCCAGAAATAATTTAGTGAGAGACGTTTATATGTTTTAAAAATACCAAAATGACCAGAAGTAACATCGCAGTGGTTTTTAGCCATGACATCTTGTCGAAGCTCTAGAGGTATTACTTCCTTCCATTCAAATTCTCGAGTGAGGGGATTAAGAGATTTTGTGTACCTAAATAACTTGCCATCAGTTATTCTGTAGTGAAGAAATGAGTTAGGGGAATTTAAGCAACCATTGTATATGTTCATATACCAAGTATCGTTTGTTACATAAAAAGGTTTAGAAGGGTTTGTCTGTTGGTTAGTCGAGTCAATAGCATCTATAGGAACAGAACGAGATAAACTATCTGCGACGACATTATGTGTACCCTTGCGGTGTTTGATTTCAAAATTGAACGCAGATAGACGAACACCCCAACGGGCTAATCTACCGGTAGGATTGTTAATGTTAAGAAACCATTTAAGCGAAGAGTGATCAGTAAAGACTGTGAATTTGAGGCCGTTCTCTAAGTAGCAACGCCAATGTTCTATCGCAGTCAGTACAGATAATGCTTCGCGTTCAGTTGCGCTATAGTTCCGTTCTTGCTTACTTAAAGATTTGCTCATGTACGCAATCACTTTTTCCTCTCCCTCCAGGGTTTGAGTTAAAATCGCACCTATTCCATAATCACTAGCATCTGTATGGACTTCGAAAGGTTTGGAGTAGTCGGGGCAAGATAGTATAGGAGATGAAGCTAAGCATTTTTTTAAACTTTTGAAAGCCTCGTCAGCTTCTTTAGACCAAGTGAAGGGGGGTGCATTTTTGCCTTGTGAAGTAAGTTTATTAAGAGGAGAAGCTAATTGGCTAAAATTTGGAATAAACCTACGGTACCAGGAAGCAGTACCAATGAAACGTCTCACTTCTTTACGGCTAGATGGGGTAGGATAATTAAATATACAGTCAACCTTTTCAGGATCAGCATGTAGTCCGTTAACATCAACTATGTAGCCCAAATATTTGAGTTGATGTCTGAAAAATTTACTTTTTTCAAGATTTATAGTTAAGTTAGCCATTTTTAGTTTTTCCAGGACTTTAGTAAGGAGATTAATATGCTGCTCGTAGGTTTCAGAGACGATAATCACGTCATCGACGTAGGCAAACACTTTATGCTCAAATTCTGGACCATAAAATAGAAAATCAACCAACCTCTGTTGTGTGGCTGGTGCATTTGTTAATCCAAATGGCATAGCTTTAAATTGGAACGTTCCGCGACCAGGAATATAAAAAGCAGTCTTACTTCTGTCCTCTTCGCGGATGACAATTTGCCAAAATGATTTTGACAAATCGATGCTGCTGAGGTATTTAGCGTCCCGGAGGTTGTCAAGTATTTCCGTAATGTACGGCAAACTGTATGCGTCTTTCTTAGTTACTAAGTTGAGTTTTCGACTGTCAAGACAGAACCGCATTTCCCCATTCTTTTTCGGTGTTAAAAGAACAGGAGTAGACCAAGGACTTTCACAAGGCTCAACTACGTCATCCTTTAACATGTCATCAAGTTGTTCAATCAAGATTTTTTGTTTTTCAGGTGACATTCGGTAATACCTCTGGCGTATGGGGGCAGCATCCCCAGTGTCTATTGAATGTGTAATTAGTGACGTACGGCCCAAACCCTTTTTTTCGTATGAAATATCATTGAATTCAGAAATAAGGCTATCAGCAGTGTCCCTTTCGTCCTCTGATAGATGGTTATAAGAGCATATCTTAGGTTTATTTACAGAGCTAGTATGTAAATTAGTTTCAGGGTAATCTTGTAAAAAACTTACAGCATCTAAATGTTTAGGGAAAAGATCAAAAATTCTCCAAAAATCAATGCCTAGTATAAGTGAGTTTTTGACATCAGGCACTACATACGCATCTATGTTATGAGTTATATTTTGGAAATGAATTGGCAGCTTGATGAGACCTATCGAGTTTAATTGTTCACCACCAGCTGTAACAAAGTGCGTATTACTAGTATCAAGCAGCTGAAATCCCATGGAAAGTAGTTTTTCATGAGATCCATTACCTAAAACCGTAACGCAAGAGCCAGTATCTAGTAGGCCAGTGAGACTATAGTCTAGAACATTTACAGTAACATAAGGCCGAGTTCTTTCCAAATAGGGTTTATTATTATTATAGATTGAAGCGACAGTACTAAATGTTAGGAACTTGTTAATAAAAAGCAACCATTCTTTCCACTCTTTAGAACGATCACTCCAATCTTTTTTTATTAGTTTTTTGGAGTTGTATTTTTATTTTCTTTAGGATGGCAGTCGGGACAGTTAGGATAGATAACATCTTTTTTACCACACTTAAAACATATAAGAAATCTAGGTTGTGAACATTTTCTGAGTGAGTGAGTGTTTGATCTACATCTGGGACAGTAATTTGGTTTATATGAGCTTATGTGCATAGCGGCAACTTCACTCTCAATAGATTGGCAGTTATCAATTGAGTTAATAGGATTAGGTTTTTTGTTTATATAACTAGTTCCAAATGAATTCGAATTAGTGTAGGTATTTTGTTTGTAGTAATTATTTTTATTTTTTTCATTATATTTATTATGAGTAACATATTCGTTTTTATGTTTATATGCATATTCAGGAGCAACGGTATTGTTAGTGACTTTTGGTGGTTCTTGAAAATGAGAATATTTAGATGTCACGGCTTCGTAATTACGGCAAACAGCTTTAAGTTGATCAATAGTAGTGATCGGAGGAGATGCAGCCAATGTGCTAGCATAACATGGACGGATGTTGTGTGTTAGTATATCTAACTTATCATCTTCCGACATAGGTTTGCTTAAACGAGAAAACAGGCCGTGCATATTAGTTAGGTAAACTACAATGTTTTCTTGCTCACCTTGTGTGCGAGAACGGATTTCAGCAGCTAGTTGATAGTCATAGTCTTTGCTGCTGAAGTCCTCTTTTAGTAAAGCACACAAATCTGACCACGATTTCACCTTATCTTTGTTACAACGGTACCAGTTTAGTGCATCATCAACAAATATTTCAAAAGCAAGTGATAATATTTTGTCGTATGAAATACCTCTAGACAGCACAAACTCTTCAACTTTTTGAATAAATGCGTGTACACAATTCTGACCAGAATTCTGATCGCATGAAACAGATATAGTAGGAAAATCTGGAGCGCTGGTAGAAGGTTCAGAAGTAGCTGTAGGTTGAGTAGTTTGACGAAGTGAATTTAGGATTTTAAATTGATCCATGAGACTTGATTTACAAACTTTATAAGTGTCATTAATTTCTTTCGAGTTAACTATTCGATTAAGTCTATGGTAGATGTGGTGAACCAAGGTCTCAGTCCTAAGGAATAGGTTTTTATCAAACAGTTTATCAAGATTCGCTATATTATTCTGTGATTTAAGAAGTGACTCTTTAACCGCTTTTAAATCCTCAATAGGCTCTAAGTGAGATTCGAGCACATCCTCACATGGCAAAAGTTGTGATAATTTTATTATCTCTTTTCTAAGATCTTGCACAGTTTCACCAGTACCACCGCGCAATTCTACTTCATACTGTAGTTCTGATTTTTGAAGTGAAAGGTATTTAATAGGATATGCCATAGTGAATCCCACCTTGTTAGGTATGTGTTGCAAGGTAGTACGTACTAGTTCTAAACTCTTAACAACACGGAGTAATAATTATAAAGCGTGAGATAAAAAAATGTATTACGCTCAGCCACGCACAGATTTAGCAGATTAAAACAATAATTTAGTAGGTAGGTCTTGTTTTAAAAAGAACTGTAGGGTAGGTAACAATATTTAAAAAAAAATATGTGGGTAAGCGTATCACAGAAAAATAAAATTTGACTATTTGTTTAAATAGTTATATGATCAAAAATCAACCTTAAAGACTATGTAAGTAACAAGCCAACACCAAAGAAAGATTATTAAACGCCAAAACACAAATTAAGCAAACGGCCGTGAAAATATACCTATAGTTGGGCGCCAATGACACGCTAGTCGTGTTCTTGAGTTTGAGAATTGCTCAATTATAGATGAGAGAAAAAAAAAACTACAATTCAAGATACATATAATAATTTAATGACACCCCCGACGTGTCCTTACAAGAGTGGCGGGGAAAAGGTTAAGTTAAGTTAAGATTTAAATATTGGGCGTGAGTCTAACTTGTTCACTGACCGTTTGCTTAAGAGGTATTTTAAACACTGTCACTGTCCTGTTGTTTTGCTCGAGGTGGTCCTGCAGGTCAGGGTAGTGCTCCAGCGGTAGTCAGATGTTCAGACGGCAAGGCGGCAGAGATCCCGTCCGAGTGAGGTGTAGAATCTGAATTCTTTCCGGTGGTAATCAGTCCCGACAATAAAGGGTAGCGGTGGTCCCTGTAATTTTCCATAAAACCATATGTTGTAGATTATCTGGGATTGATAAATCTGCCTGCGACATGGTGCTCCCAAAGCGCACACACAGCAAGTAGGAACAGAGATTAGTGCTTGCATTACATAATCAACCAGTGATGAGGCATTTGCTTTACCAACAAGAGATTACAGTAGTTCTATGAAAGCGGATGCGTGGTATTAACAGAAAAGAATTATATTTTATGTAACTGTAATTTGCAAATTGTTTTAAACTAATAAACATAAAGATTTGTAGCGAATAACTGCATTATTAGGTATGAAATGAAAATGGAAAATGGAATGAAAAGTAATGGTAATTTAATTATAGTAGGTACCTTGCAATTTCTATTTTATCAGCTATTACAGACAACTTAATTACTAGTAGAAATTCCTTTGCAACACTTACCCAAAACTGGGGATAAATCACACACTAATAATTATTAACTTTATTTAGTAAAATCCACTTAGTTAACCTTAGAATTTGTAAATCAATATATGACAATTAGCAGAGGTAAGCAAACGTGCAATCACCACGGTTCTCGCTCGGTCGTCGTTGTGACTCGTGCGTGTCGCGTATAGTCTCGCGAGCAAACCGGTTTGGCCCATAGGCTAAGATCTTGTGATCTACATGTAGGTATTGGAATAGGCTCTCAGGTGCGAGAATTGATTTTATTTTTTATATGTTATTTATAATAGATGATTAAACGAACTTCTAAGTGAAGTTCTATCGCTATTATATGAGTCGCTTCATTCGAAGATATTATATAACAGGTAGTCCTTTTTAGGTACTAGGTAACTTCGCACAATTTAAAGTATCATAAAAAAAACACTGTGGTGGGGCGCCGCGTGGCATGATCCACCCGGTTCGCGCCAAGCCCTCATTCTTTAGAGACCCTAAACGAAACTTTTAAATGGGTTCTGGGGTGGGTGGGTACGTCATATCTTCGAATGAAGCGACTCATATAATAGCGATAGAACTTCACTTAGAAGTTCGTTTAATCATCTATTATATTTCGTCGCTTCATTCTTCAGATATTATATAACAGGTAGATTTTCAGAGATAGAAAGTTTTGTTTAGGTATATACTTGGAATTGAAATAAGTAAAGATATAAATATGTAATTACATATTTTATTATTATAGTACTTAATAATTAGTATTATTACATAATGAGCTTCAAATAATCTTACTTTATTTGAGTTGCTAGAAATTATAATCAGCTTAAATTAATGAAACTTAGTGATAGTCTATTTATAGACACATAATTTTTAATGTAGTAATTTACTTAATATCAAAATACGTAATATTCAATAACTATTTTTAATATTAGGTTAAGTATTGTTCATGTCTCGATTAAGTATCGACAAAGCAAAGTTATTTTGTTGATCATCTAAAGGCCGATGGTAAAACTTTGCGAACACCTGTGAGTTTTGTGTCCACCCGGCCGTTTTTCGAATGACATCGACACTGAGACCGGCCGCGCGCGCGGCTGAGGTTGACGCGTGTCGTGTGCTGTGCGCACCAAAGACGCTCATGTCAATGCCGCTCGTGGCGAGCGTTTGCTTAATCCATCGATCTTAGCATCTGACTTGATGCAGTTCTGTGGGGAGCTTTGAATGTTACGAAGAGATTCCCGGAGTTTAAACCTCAGATATTTTTTTTGTAATAAAATATATTCTTTTAAAGTTGATACTGGGCATATGTTGATATTGCTTTGAAAGTTTGGGAGAGATAATAAGGGCTGTTCACGATTTGCAGCGGAAGTCTTGATTATATCTGTTATAATAATATTTACTTTATCAGATTGAAAAACAATATTTTCTAATTTAATTAAAGACAATGTCTGTACTCTTTGACCGGTACATAAAGCTAATAATGTAACGAGTTTTTTTGTAATATTTTCTAATGATGAATTAATATTTGGATACCTAGAAGACAGTTGATTTAGTACTAAATTTGGATCCCAAGTAAATGAATATTTAGGCTTAATAGGTTTAGTTTTATAGGCTCCTTTTAAGAGGCGTTTAACACTACTATTATCACTTATCTCTTCTCCTAATAAAAGAGATAATGCAGATTGATGTGTATTTAATGAACCGTAAGAACATCCCTTATTAAATTGCTCGTTTAAGAATCAAAGAACTAATGGAATGGATTTTTCGAAACTATTAATTCATAACCACACTTCTTGAAACCATAACTTCAATGAGACGTTGTACTGGCGAACAGTAGTGTCTGCGAGCGAGGCGAGCATCAACGTAAGAGCCTCTGGTGGGCAGCCGCGCCGGCTGAACGACGCCCGGAGAGCCTCGCGGCACCCAGGGTAAGGCTGGAGTGCAGTGGGTGCTGACTCCATGGCTGGGAAGGCCAGAAGGGGAATACAAGTACCCCTTCGGCTTTATCATCAATGATTTTTTGTATACATTTTAATACAAGAGAAAAGAGAGGAAATGCATAAAAATCCAAGTCAGCCCAGCTTATTGTAAATGCATCAACTGCGACTGCATCAGGTTCAGGCTTCCAGGTGACAAATAATTAACATTTGGCATTAGCTCGACTTGAGAACAAGTCGATCTTAATGGGCCCGAAACTATTTACAATAAGTTGGAAAGCGCTATCCGAGAGGGCCCATTTCTGAACTCGAAATCTGCTCGATTTTCTTTGGTGTTAACATAAGAAGCAAATATCCATAAATTGCGTTTTTCACACCATTGCCAAATTTCTCTACTTAAAATATTCAAATGTGGGAACTTAATACCTCCCATCCTATTAATGTAGCTAACGGCGGTAGTATTGTCAATACGTAATAATATTGCACAATCTTTTCCTTCACTAGCTATACTTTTGAGACCTAACAAAACCGCGAGTAATTCTAAAAAGTTCATGTAATTTTCTTTTTCACTGTTCGTCCATGAACCACTATATTTATAATTTTTGCATACTGCTCCCCAGCCTGTCCTAGATGTGTCGGTGTAAATTTCTGACTTATAATTTTGAGTAATGATTGGACAAGAAATAATATTAATATTATTTTTCCACCACCATAAATCTTTTAGTAATATCTTATTAAGATTCATTTTCGCCTCATAGTTTTCTCCGAACTTATTTAAGGCTAAAAACTTTTGTCTCTCGTAATATTTTTGTATATAAGAATCTATATTTTGTGGCTGGACAGGCTGCGATCAATACACCTATAAGTTTAGCGAAATTTCGTAACGAACAAGTTTTAAGATTAATGTACCTATTTATTAACTGTGCAATGTTATGCCGCTTATCGCCAGGTAACGTAATAGACATCTGTTCTGTGTTGAACATAAAACCTAAGAATTTGATTGACTTTTTTGGTACAATGTGACTTTTATCGAAATTTACAATAAAACCTAGACAATGTAATAACTTCAAAGTTTCTCTTACATTAATCATGCATTCTTCATATGTATCTCCTAAATAGGTAGTAGACTTAAAAAACCTTGTTTTCTCAAATGACTCATTACTTCACGCATAATTTTTGTAAATACCCACGGAGCTACCGATAATCCATACGGCATTGCTGTGAACTCGTAAGTGATCGGCTCAGACGAATCATTTTCTTGGAATTCGAATCGTAGGTACTTTCTGTCACTAACAAAAAACGGTATAAGTAGATATGATTCTTTCATATCTATGTTGGCTAAGTATCCATTACGAGGAATTAATTTCGAGGCTGTTTTATAAGATTCCATTTTAAAATATACTTTTGTTACGAACTTGTTTAAAGATTTTAAATTTAGTATAAACCTTTTTTCTCCGTTAGGTTTTGGAGCAAAAATATATTTGAAATAAATTGATCATTTGAAGGAGAACAAGGTTTTATAGCCCCTAAGTCTAATAATTTATTTATAGCTATTTTCATGTCTCTTTTTTCACATGATGACAAATTATTGTTAGGAATAGAATACTGAAATTTGAGTATCAAATGGTATTCTAAATCCATAATTTATCCACTTCAATATAACTTCGTTTTTAGTTACTTTTGTCCAACAATCATAAAATAAATTAATTCGACCTGCATGTACCTTGATTAATGTTGGGTCGGAGCACGCGTCCTGGACGAAGTCTGCGGCTGGAACTTGGCATTGAACGCAGAGTTCGATTGAGGGCGCCGCTGTGTTTGAGCTGCTATCGGTTTCCTCTGACCTCCCCGCCCCCCCCCTGAACGACGAGTAACGAGGAGGTCCTGTCCAGTTTCCCTGCTGAGACGACCGGTTGACCGTTGATATTTGAGAGGAGACTGTTTTGGCTGGGCCTTTTTTAATTAGGGCTCCCTACCTTTCAATGGCTTTACTTGCCTTTATTTTTTCCGGCAACGAACTTCCGAATAAAGTTTCGTCTCTTTCGGAGTCTTGTATAACATGTTTAAAGTTTGTATCCAAATTAGGTAAAATCAGTTTTACCCTATCTTTGGTGAACATAAAGTGGAGGTCTGATAATAGGCAGCATCCATCACTTACGTGACGGAGGGCCTTCATTTTGTTTTCTTCCTTCTCAGGGAGGACGTCCATCTCTCGATTTATGGCGGTAATACCGTACCCCAGCTGTTGCTGAAAGTTTTGATTTTTTTTTTTGTCACGTGCTCGTGCTATGTCAGTTATGGCTGCTGAGATTTCAGCATTTAATTTTGGGGCTTGCAAGTTTTTGCAGTTTTTGGGTACCGTATTTTCTATGGTTAATTTATCTTTGTCTTCTTTGTACAGTCCTTTTCTTAGTAAAGGTGTCCATAAATTTGAGAGCGTATCGTGTATTTTAGCGCCAAATTCGGGTGTATCGGAATTTGCAGCTCCAGGTGCAGTAAGCAGCTCTGGATACAGATCGGGATTAGGTTCGCCCGATATGCCTGGTGCGTCTTGTGATATTGACGGCTCCGGATTAGGGAGCGTCTCTGCAGATAGCTCTTGATCCACAGTGAATGACGCGGCAGTCTTCTGGTTATTCAGGTTTACATCATCCAGTGGTAGCGGTAGCTCATACCTTGGAGACGACATGTTTATGTTTTAACAAACATATAATTCATATTAATATAACGCCCATAACGTATTACAGACAACGAGATAAATCTCCTTGAGATTACCCGCATTTTCTGTAATCGTATTGAAAACAAAAGGTGATCGATAAGATCAGATAAAATTTAATGAAGTTTACATCATTACGATATTGAGCAGTTAACGTGATATATCTATTATAGATTACACGCATTTTCTGCTCTGATGTTTAAATAACATTTTTAAACCGAATAAGTAGGTCTTACGTTGTAAGATTTCTTCTTCATTCTTCATTCATTCATAATTCGCTGTTTCCGTTTTTTATTTATTTTTTGTTCCAACTTTTCTTTATATTATAATGTTGAAACTGTTCTTCTGCTGTACGTTTAGGCATTTTGTAAAAACTTAAGTAAATGATTAAAGTAAATGACGTATGCTTGTTACCACGCACGAAAAAAGAATGAGGGCTTGGCGCGAACCGGGTGGATCATGCCACGCGGCGCCCCACCACAGTGTTTTTTTTATGATACTTTAAATTGTGCGAAGTTACCTAGTACCTAAAAAGGACTACCTGTTATATAATATCTGAAGAATGAAGCGACGAAATATAATAAAGATTGTAAATTAAGTCTAGGATTTTTATGAACCGTTACACAATCGTAATGTAAAATTAGCAGCCTTTTTATCATATATGAAAAACAATAAAAACAACAATACAACAATAATAAAAAACCACTATAGTGCCTAGTAAACCCAAAAAACCTCAAGCACATAAGCGCCGCCAGGCAAAGAAGCTTGCATTCAAAACTTTTGCATAAAAAATAATATTGATGTGCCTGATATATACTTACTTTCATATACATATTACTTTCTAATCTGTGAATTTAATTTCTTAGTTCCACGAGGACGCCGGCTAAGCCAAACAGCAAATCAATTACGGCAAACAAATTCATTTATTAGCATATAGAGAGAGTTTTCAAACGACGATCGATTATATAATTGGTTTTTATCACAACCAAAAGAGGTATTCTCAACGATTTAAACATAATATTGACAGATTAGATAGGAAATCGACTATCAAAAGTAATTACTCATTGATGATGAATTTCAATAAAATAATAGCTATCGGACTTGTAATAAGCTAATAAGCAGGGTGTAACTGTTAAAATTATTGAAACGTAATTTTAATTTGTTTTTTTTTTTTATGAGAAGTTTGTTTTAGGTATTATTTACAAAATTTAAGCTTAGATTTTAAGATACAGAGTGACTGGTGTGTGACAAATTATTTTTATGACAAAAGAGTTCATGAATGCTTCACGCCTTGACGACCGTTCGTGAAGCCTACCTACATATTCTGTATTGAGAGCACCGTGGGTACGTCCTAACCAGTGAAACCATGCGTTGCGTGGTGAATTTTTTAACTTTCGGTTATGTTTACCCACTAAACTAATATTTATTTTTTATTTCATTTTTTCTCTTCATGTATGATCTCAAACTATCACTTCCTTGAATTTCGAAAGTGACCCACCAGGCACCCTGTATAAATGGTATTTGCGTCTGCGTCTGGTGGTAAAAAGGAGTGGGTTAAATTTGTTCAAAAAAGCACTTGTGTACTCAGCCAATTATATTATGTAATATATAATGCACTAAAGTTTGCAATTTTTTTTTGTAATTTTGCTATTGCCAATAAATGTCCGAACTCTTCGGTCGACAAAAGCCAGCGCTTCTAGGTGATATTTGGCTGAACCATCTCAAAAGTGGTTGCAGTACTCCATACGAAATGCACCTGTATGTCCTGTGTAGTTTTCAGTTCTAGAACTGTATTTTTCACTTTTAGAATCCATAAGTATAATTATGCTATATATATTTTTGATACATGATTGGTTTTTATAAAAAATTATTTTATTTTTCATTTATAATACACACCATTGTCTCATTCTAGAAAAAAAAACGTGTCCAGTTATAATTGGCATTTTTTTGTTTCTTTATTTAAATTCTTTTGTAACAATGAAAAAATTAAAATGTATGAAGAAAGAGCACGAACATAATGTAGTTATTCTTATTGTACTTGAAACAGCAAACGGAAGATTTCGTGTTGTTAACTGTTCATGACCTACCACGTCAAAACGTATTTGCTAAACCTGACATGTCGCAACCCAAACTCTTGCCTGGCAGCTTTGGCATTAAATAGGGGCATATTTGAATTAGTCGTGCAAAATAACTCTTTAGGAATTAGGAAAGGTAATATGATGGCCTTCATGGCCCAGTTGATACATCGGCTGTGGCGTGAAACGTTCTGGCTCGGGTCTGGGTGATTGCTAGGGTACCGTAGCGCGGGACCGTTAGGCGGCTATACGAAGTAGCCTATGAAGTAATATATGAAGTAGTCTCATCATAAAATAAAATATAAATTATATTTAGTTTTGTAATTGTTTTTTCCTTAATTATAAGGAAAAACAATTGCGTAGATTAAAAATATTTTCTGACGGACAACCCGTGTCACTTTCTAGTATTTTATTTTTTATCTTTCAAATGGAATTCTTACATTTGCCGTAAGGTTGGTTTGCGCTTATAAACTCTTTATTTACTTCCATGCTGGGCTGGGAGCGAAAGAAAAACATAGAATGTGCCAGCTGCTTCTCTTCCCGGGCAAACTGTAAAAGTCAGTTAAGGGACGGAGGATTTATTGGCGATTTTGCGGGCGACAGGCTGACCCCCTGTCACTGCTATAGTCTCTTTCCATCATTATAATTCCTCCTTTGTCAAACGTGACATCAGATGGTTTTTATAGCCTCTGGTGTTCTGCCTACCCCATTAGGGATACAGGCGTGAAGTTATGTATGTATGTATGTATTTACAAACTACAGGCGCACACAAATCTTACGGCACCTCCTTGTTCAGCTAAGTGGTCTCTTTGATACAAGCTTATATTGAAGAAAAACATACCTTGGGGCCACAGATGTGGACTGTCAGTTCGGGCAATACAATATTATTATTAACTAGCTGTTGCACGCGGTTTTACCCGCAAAATTTCGATTCCCGCGGGATTTTCGGGATAAAAAGTAGCCTATACGGATTCGAAAGAATCCCTCTAAGTAATGGTAAAATAAATTTTGAAATCGGTCCAGTAGTTTTTGAGCCTATTCAATACAAACACACAAAAATACAAAGGTTTCCTCTTTATAATATTAGTATAGATTAATGTAAGTTAAACTAGAAATATTTTGTAAAAATATAAAGCACTCAGAAATATCTACACGAAAAATTATCTTAAAGTGGGGATTAATAAGAATAAAGTAATATATAGTATTTGTATATCAATAAAAATCAAGTAAGAAATTTGGGTAAATTTGTAACAGATACTTACTTAGTAGTATTTTTATACGGCTTGGTTATTTTATTTAAGAAAATACTATGACAATTAAATCTTATAACCTTGGATACCATGTGCTACAGATTTTTACAGAAGTTTTTGTTCACGTTTATTATCAGAATACTATAAGCAGAGCAACACTTGCGAGCTATATGACCGGAGTAAACTACATATACACATTTCCCCCTGTAGTCCGATTGGCAACACCGCGGCTCCGCTACTCATCAACAAGTTCGAGCGCGGTACGCTCCGTACGAATTAGTTACTTTTCTATTAGATGAGAAAACTTGCAAGACTCTGTAACATGAGCAACGGAATCTAGGGTTGGCGCTTTTTGAATTATTCTTTGTGAAGTAAGGTTACAGTTTGCTGATATTTGTTTTGTTCTAAACTTTGACCTTAGATATTTTTTCTCACCAAAAGACATATTTGTTATAAAGCCTTATAATAACCTTATCTACCGTAAATGACATCATCATAAGTGACATCAAAAAAATAGTCTAAGTGGGAATAAGTGATAATACAGACCTTAGGTTCAATTTACTGTTTTCATTGCACGTTTTAGAGAAATCAAATTAATTAAATAATTTTACTTAATTATGGCACAACTTTTTTGAACAAATTGATAATAGGGTTTTTTTGTGCTTAGAAAATACTGTAAAAAATAATTTCCCTATTTTAATTGGTATTGAAAGATCTAAGTAAAAAATAAGCGTAATATTTAAAATAGAAGCTGTGCAAAACAAATGCAAAAAATAAAAGTAAATATAAAAGCATGTTTGACAACAGCCCTACCAGCTAAGGATATTAGTTACTGAAGAGTCAACAAAACCAAACAAACTAGTTGAAGTCCGAGCGCGAGTCTTATCGAATTCATTCCGAGCATTAGCTCCGCCGGAACTCGCACACTTTCTACAAAGAACTGTTGTGAAGCCGTCCATTACTTTGTCGCCCAGTTTTTTTCAAACATAAATTAGATTTTCATTTCTCATATTAGTTAATATCTTTGAGATAAGTTTTAATAGAGACTTTATGCTAATTGCGTATTTGACTTTCTCCGGTAAACAATGGATGAGGGTGGGGCGGGACCGAGGGGCGCGAAGAACCTTGGGAAGGTCCTTGTCCAGCCGGGGGCGTCTCCAGGCTGATGATGATGATGATGATTGGTATTATGATGAAATAAAATGTCTATTTATAATCTGGTCAAAGATAGGGTAATAATTTAATAAAGTGACGTTTATGGTTGCATTGACATGTATTGTGGCAGTTTTTTCTGAAATGATAAAAATATAAAAACTCATTATAAATTATATTACTCACATTAAGGATTTGTGAAAGTATATTAACGAAATAGGTGTAGAGAGCACGAATGGACGGATTTGTTGGATGGGGTCATTCTATGTGAACGTATGCCGATCAAATTAGAGAAGTACTTAGAAAGGAACTAATTAAAAGTACCTGTAACCGGCGATCATGCATCAAACGATTAATGAACGTGGAGGAAGCTAAAGAGGTATGCCTGGATCGTAGCAATTGGCGTTGCAATGTTTAGCGTCGGCCTATCCTAGAGGGAGGGAAGTTATGTTATGTACACACATTATATTAATTATTTACATATATCACATCATTAATACTTATGTGTTTACTTAGAAACTAGATTTATTCGCATTATAAAAAATATCGAAGTTAAAGTAATTCGTTAGGAATAGATTCTAGAGACAGGAGTTCAGATAGAACCAAAGGGCTCTCTTGTTTCTTACGAATCAACAATTCAAACACTCTTAGTGATAGAACCTTGCTGGCAAATACAATGGCATGTATTTTGCAGGCTATTATATTTTCGTGTTTCAATAAAACTTTATACGAATTCTACGGTTCGGAAATGCTAGCCATTCCATTCTACTAACAGCTAATGACCGCTTTCAATTTTCAAACTATAATGAGTATCAAACAGACAGAACTTCAAATGTGGGCTTAACTGTGGGATCATATCGACGATAGCCATTGAGAATGTTGCTGCATAAGTATAATAGATGATTGTTATCGTCGATACATGTTATAGCTTAACAAACACAACGAGCAATATTGCAGCATAGGAGTAGCTGGCTGGTAAAAGAGAAGTGGGTATTCTGTTTTGACATTTATAATATTTGTATTAGATCTGGGTGTTTTTCTATATATTGTATATACGAGTGTATTTTATTGAAGTTTTGTGTTTTCAAACACATGGTATCATTCACATTATATAATAAATCACGCTCTGCTTGAGGATATCGCACATGACATTCAACATGGTAGTAACTCAAAAATTGCTAATTCGAGTTAATCGATTTGAAGTTTCAAAATATCATAACTGACTTACAGTATGCTCGGGAAGAGAAGCAGCTGGCACATTCTATGCTTTTCATTTGCTCCCAGTCCAGCATGGAAGGAATAGTACCACCGAAGTATAAAAGTATAAGAATAGTAAAAGAGCATCATAAGACCTGTACTGATGTACGGAAGTGACTTTTGGTCTATTAAACAGCGCCGTTTAAAGACCGCACAAGTGGCTGGAATGAAGATGCGTCGGTGGATTTCAAGACGAGGCTAGAAAGGATCCGCAATGAATATGTTCGAGGCAGCCTCGGTGTTGGTGCTGAATTCGTTGTGGCGTTGTGGTTACTGTAAATTTTATAATTTAATCAGGCTACATAGCAATATTTTGAAATATTAATCGATAAGAAAATGAAGACCTTTTATAGAAAAGGACACGTCCAACCGTGCGAAATGAAATGAGAAGACCCCACCATATGTTGGGGCATTGATTTCAGCGTCTTCATGTTCGTAGGGATCTTTTGTAGGTACTTAGAACTATCTTTGGAATTACTTTCAGTATTATTTAATAGCCAAAAACTATAATTTTAGACCTGGTTTCTCGTCTCATTGTGTACAAAATGGATAAGATAGAACTGCAATTTCAAATAAATTTTATAATTTTATCAGGCTACATAGCAATATTTTGAAATAATAACTGTCATCATCGGTAAATTTTGACTGGCAATACATTATTAACACATTATTTAGGGGTAATATAGTATCAAGTAGAAATGATACATAATCAATTCTTAAAACTA
The DNA here is from genome assembly GCA_944452665.1 of Stenoptilia bipunctidactyla. Taxonomy (NCBI): domain Eukaryota; kingdom Metazoa; phylum Arthropoda; class Insecta; order Lepidoptera; family Pterophoridae; genus Stenoptilia; species Stenoptilia bipunctidactyla. The sequence goes on from OX101735.1 coordinate 26,229,284, forward strand.
TTGAAAATAAACACGCAATACCGTAGTAACTCAAAGTAAAGCATCATTTTGTACACATTATTGTCAAGCAATACCATAATAAATCTAAAATAATACTGTTTTAACTACTTACGTAACTCGTTACACTTAAACTTTTGCGATGTATGTTTTTTTAACGACAAAGTTAACTTGCATCGACGGTAAACATGGAACGGTTATCATCTATATTTGTTACTGCATGACTTGGCAACGGAGAGGGAAGCGTAAGCAAGATAGACCTTTTTACCTACCTACAGATGACATAAAAATATGACGATTTTAACAATTTGTAGAGAAAAAGATGCTAATTATGGTGCCATAAATAACTCAAAACCTCAAAATTTTGAGTTACGTCTATATTGATTATCATGTGCGATATATGTATATAGCACAAATTTGTTAATACTTTTAACGATCCACGAAAAAAAAAAAGTTCAAAATTTTCACTTTTTTGCTCTAGCCCACATAAGATCTGGTTAGAATAGTCCTGCCACCCCGGTTTAGCTTGTCAAAAAGGGCGACTAATTCGAATGACCCCGTTTGGACGTCTCTTCAGGGTGAGTGCGACAAAACACCGCCTTTCAAATAAATGTTGCCGCCAAATACAATCGCTCTGACGGAAATGTGTTTCGGCAATGTTAAATGAAGAGCTATTACTTCCCTAAACCTGCTAACAATGCTTTTGAGATGCCTGTGCTCGAATAGAGGAATATGAAATTCTTAAAGACCTAAAAATGAGCATGAAATTGACCAAAGATGGTTGTTTAAGGATTTTTTGATAGAGTTTCTGTAAGGGTAAAATTATTTTTAAATTCAACTTGATATTTCAGAGATTTGCTCGTTTACCAATTTACTAATAAATGTCATAGCCATGATATACCAAATACATAAAGTAAAAATGATTGTATAGCGATAAAGGTTTAAAAGGTTTTCCATTTTCCTTCGACGACACGCCGCATGAAATTATTTATATTTTTATAAATTATATTTTCGCCGCCATAATTTTCGCTTGCAGGCCAAAAGCAACGCTCTACCAAACGAACATAAGATCAGACCTGTAGCGCAGTGCGATAGGAAGTTCACCAAAACTGTATAAACGTTCTTATGTTTTATTTATTTATTTATTTATTTACACATGTTTTGCTAGATTGGCGTCTGTTATGGAAAACAGCTTAGATTAGTTAAAGGCATAAATTTAGTCCTGGCTTTTAAGCCCAAACTATAAAAATAATCAAAGGATTAAATATATAAATGTTAATTCTTTTAATAAATATTGCGTAAGTTTTGTTGTGTAATGGGTAAATTATATAATCGGTATACGTACATCAGACACTCATTATTAAAAATCAACAAGTACATTTTTTATATTAATATGTTAGCATGAAACCTACGGCAAAAATATTTAAAATCAGTCTAATATATAAAATTCTCGTGTCACAGTTTTCGTTGCCATACTCCTCCGAAACGGCTTGACCGATTTTGATGAAATTTTTTGTGCTTATACGGTATCTATGAGAATCGGCCAACATATATTTTTTTTTTTATTTATATGGCAAAACAAAGTTTGCCGGGTCAGCTAGTTAACTATAAATAAATACAATATAATGGGAAAATTTATGAGCTCTGCAAGCACCTTGAGCGATTGCTCTCTTATTGATTATGAAACTATAACTTTAATACCTATAGTAGAACCGCCTATTAGGATTGCCTTAATAGAGCCTACAAAGCGGCGTGTAAGTAAGTGCGCGTATAACAGTAGCGGTTGGGTTCCCGCCGTATTTCGGGTTTAGCGGTGCAGTATTCCCGCATTGTGCGCGCCGAATATTATACCGAAATAGCTAGGTTTTGTTGAGGTTTCTGGATTAAGTAAAGCTGGCTGGAGTTAAGTTTGAATCACGATATGCCTGAGAACATTCATAAGGGTATTAGATTGGTAGAAGTAAATGCATAATAATATCTTTATGACCACAATGAAGAATATGGTAATTAAATATGTGGATTTGAGAGCAGCTATTACCGTTTTGAGATAGACCTGGCTAGTAATACTCAATGTTAACTTTGAATAGTATTCGAAATCTTGCACCAGGTTATATTTAAAACCAAAAATGAGTTATGCAGTAAAATAAAGAAAAGTGCCGGTTTTAGTATGAAAGTAGGTGAATGGGTATTTTTTGATATGCGTGAAAAATCGTTGCAAAACCAAAGTTAAGTGATGACAACAAAACCTGTAATATGTTAAACATAATAATAATCGCCTTCCCAAATATATGTCTTGAAACATTTAAGCAGCCTGTAGACGTCCACTGCTGGACATAGGCCGCCCCCAAGGTTTTATTTCAGCTTTGTCGAATGGAAATCTGCTTGAATATTGTAAAATACTTAATAATAATTATTATGTAATACGGTTTCTTCAGATAAATAATAACAGCTTTTCATACACGGTTTTTGATTAATTTATTATTGACTAATCCCGTAGTGAACTCAATCTTATTCTTCTGATAAGGGATAGGTACTGAGGACAAAGATGAAAGCACACATAGGTTTAGGAAAGATCTCGCTCTTCTTAAATAAACCTTGAATATTATAACAGAGATTATTAAAGCAGAGATAATAATATAAAAAGTATGCATGAGTTAGTAGGTAACAGTCAAGTCTAAACTATTACAAGCATGTAACCGTTTAGAAGTTTCCCTGCAAGTTATCACTGACAAGGTTAGATTTATTATTAGTCTTCGGCGCACGATGGAAGTTATAAACGGTAAGATATGCTTCAAAGCTTCAACTCGCGTGCAGTGTGCTCTCAACTATTGTGGCAAAGGTACTTCCCCAGTACTTGCAGATTGTTTTAATAGTTAAGATGTGCTCTGAGATAAACTTGCTCAACCCAATTTGAGGCTTTAGTTATATGAGAGATGTTAAATCATACTACTACAATAGCTTGGAGCAATTACTGTTTGAATCTTAGCTTGATTGCTATACGCGTACATAATTTATTTTATATTAAATATATATACATATATAAATCATTTATTTCAGGTAATTGACACCCATCACAATTTGAAATTTGCAAACATATAGTATCACACACATAAACTGATAAAAATAAAATCTGAATAAAACTAAAATAAAATAAAATCACAAAAATCCAATCTAATTAAATAAAATAAATAAATCCTGGTGAAAATATTTTTTCAAATTACCTTAAGAAATATCAACAATAACAATGGAGTACCACGGAGATGGATTGGTTGTTCAATAATATACGACCACTTTAGCGATGGGGTAAACCTATCTGCCTCAGACACCAGTGGTTGCGGGTTCGATTCCCGCGCGGAACAAGAAAAAAAATGTTCCAGATCTGGGCGTTTATCAAATATATGTAGTTTATATTCTAGGTTCCCCCAAGTTCGCTACATGGTATCTCACGGTCGAGGCCATGCAGTTGGTGCGATTGTATGGGGATCATATTTATTTATTTATTATATACGAGCTCTTGCCCGCAACCTCGTACGCGCATAACTTACCTAATTACCTGTACGATTTACCTATTAGTTAAGTGGACTGTAGGGCGCAGTAGGAAACTTCAAGATAACAATGTAGAGCTAAATTTAACGTGACGTTATCCGGTTAGAATCGACATTAATTTTTCAGTTAAAGTATTCGATTAAAGCTTAATTTTTCAACGGTCAGAAAAAGTTATCAAATTAAAAAAGTATTGCTTGATGGCTTTAAACTCGTCCTAAGCTTATTTTAATTCTATGTAATTCAATGAAATAAACCTAAAACAACATAATTCCCCAGAATAATACTTTATGCGTCAGATAACTTTTATCTGACTATTGAGATATAAGGCCTTAAATTAATTGTATTTGTCAGAGAACTCTTAAGATATGAAATATGATTTACCCCCTTGATACACATTAAAAGAAAGCCATGTTTATTATTTTAATTTTTAATCTCCAAAAACACAAACGCAAGTAGCCCTGGCCTAATTGCCGTATTTTTTCAAAGTGACTTCCTTGGCAACTGCCAGGCAATTTAACAACAAAAAGTGACTTCACAGCTCCGTCTTATGAAAAACAATGAAGGAATAATCAATCTTAGTTAACATTATTGTTCAACAAATTCGTCTGGATCCAATGACAGCCGAAACATTGTCACCCTTAATAAATCAAATTGCCAAACGAAGGGAGGCGAGGATGAGGCGACGATTATTAAAGAGAGCAGATAAGTGGCGGAAAAGATTAGACAGTTATTGGTCAAATATTTTTTTACAATTTTCAATCGTGAAGAATTCCTTCTGTATTTTTATCTGTTTTAAAAAACATTTCTTATTTTTTGTGTATAATGTACACTATTTAAGACTAAGCTTTATGAGTTTTCCGCGTTTATATTAAAAATGAAATAGTGGGTATTTATTATCTCAAAAAATGTGTGTTGAAACTTATTTTAAAACTATCACGCAGCTCTTCCATCGCTTTCACGTTTCATAAATTTCTTTCCTAGGCCCGCGTGCTTCCATCTTCTACCTCGTCTTCGCTTACCATCAGTTTAGATTCAGGTCAAACGTGGGCTTAGTCTATTTAAACAGTTTTGTCAGTGACCAGATCCGCATACATCTCCTGATGGTGAAAGCCCGTGATGACAGCACACGGGATAAGGAAGAACTGGTCATAATTTTTTCTCGAAACACGATGGAACATTTTTTTTTTTCAAATCTGTCTAAAGGTTTCCGGGATTAGCGCGATTAGCTCAAACAAATTTGATTCCTTTAATGTAACCCTTGTCGCTTCGGGAGTAACATTGATTAATTTGAAAAGTTATAAAAGTTCATAAGAACCGAAAGTGTATTAGATTGATGAACAGACACAATGATGTCCTATGTATTTACCATGCTAATAATTTAAATCAACGGACATATGTTTTGGAATAACTAAAAGGTGAGTCAAGAATCCTTTTCTATGGTGACTATTATAAAAAAATATTCATAACTTAACGAACACAAGTAAATTGTTAAACACATTAACGTTTTAATAAACTTTACTATAAAAAAGACAAATTGCCATTATAAAACTGCAGGTTAGAAAACACAGCAGCAGAAATGCTGTTAAAAATGATCTAGCAAATTGCTCACCCGCAAAGAAATTAGCCACACGACATCGTAACTCATACAAATGTATAGGTTGGGGAACACAACGTTTTACTAAAATGTAATTTCATATGTACGGAGCTAGATTTATACGGCGACGCGGACAATTTATGGGTAAACAAACGCGGTTACAGTTTTTGTAAACAGTTTTCACTTTAGACTTAGATATGGTTTAGATATGAGTATGGTTAAATGCTTGTGGTTCGAGTGTTTACTTGTTTTAGGAACTCTTATGGGGCTTTCTGATTGGTCTTTATATTTGAAGTCAGCCTAGAGATGACAAATTTTCAGACAAAATTCTGCCTCTAAAAAGAGGACGTTGTGCCATATTTTTTTATTACAACTGAATCATGAGCATTTGGCCTATGAGATGATAAGAAACATGTTAACAATTTTTTTAAAAAATTATCACGTATAATTTCTCAATTATATAACATTTTACGTTAAAATTGAACAATGTTATCGATTATAAATTATGAACACCGAAGACAGTGGCATATCAGGCCAATAGCCATCCTTAATCATATGCTGCCGGACCAAAGATAAAGTTGCAAAAGCCCATTGCTCCAGTTATTCCACTATGCAACTCTCGGAACTCCAAAACTCTTCTTTTAATTCTGAAAACAACAAGCACTATCTCTTAATGAGCAAGAGTGTTCTGCAGCATGTCTCACATCATTGCTGCACTATTGCAAGTCCTCTGTATATTCTCTTTGTTGACCTCTAACGAAAAACAAAAAAAAAGAGAAGAAGTGATATTTTTTGACGAAATTGTGATGATTTCAAGGAAATACATAAAAGCTTACATTAAGAACGACTTGTTGTATTGTAATGGATTAAAGAAGAAACATGTAAATAACAACGTATTAGCCTGAAATGTCTTAATAAAGCCAAAGTCACTGACATAGCCAGAGGGATGGCCGTTGGGGCAGAAAAGTTCTCGAGTAGCGGCCACGTACTGGGAGATGCAGCGTAGGCAGGACGGCGGGGCAAGATTGACCGACGACCTGGTCAAAGTCGCCAGTAAACGCTGGATGAGGGCGTCGCGGGACCGAGTGACATGGGAAAAAGCTTGTGGTAGGTCTATGTCCAGCAGTGGATGTTACTGGCTGATGATGATGATAATGTACCTTAAATATGAAATTTATAATGAGCGAAATTAATAATTTTATACATTGAAATTCGATATTTCGGTATTTCTTCAAACGTAAAATTGAAAATATGTATTAGTGATTTAATATGGTAAAATGCTGTTGATGTTACTCTTGTTTTATATCATTAATCTGAAATAACGATACCACAAAAATAAATAATAATTATTACGTTTTCAAAATTACGCACAAATACCTATGTTATATTTTATTATTTAAGAAAAATATGTTGAGAACCGCAATATTTCAGAAGGTACATTGTAACCATAAAAATGACAGAAAACTGATGTATACGTACGTTCTAAAATTATTTAATAGTACCTAAGGAGTTTGTTTTAAAATAATCCTTTTCTCAATAGAAATAAGTCCACCTTGGGGAGTTAAAACTGAATATTTATCATATTTGGAATGACTGTCAAACAGTATCATATTTTATGGAAAATTCAAAAACGTTGGTATATAAAAAGCCCAAAAAGCCCAGTCATTATTTGTGAGGGAAAGCGTGTTTGACCACAACCTATCTCGGCTATTACAAGTGCAGCGATGAGGTTGAAGGTAACAGCGCTCGGGTTCATGGTGGACCTGGCTCTTCATGAAATATGGCTGTATGTTTTGTCTGGAATTTCCAAGGGTTTGCCATTTGGAGAAATCGCCTTTTACAAATTCCCACAAGGTGATAAATGTTGTGAAAACATAAATGAAGTCAAACGTAAACTTAAAAACACTAAAATATTAAAGTTACTTGTAGTGAATAGTTTTGTTTGCATGTTTTAACAATGTTGCTATGAAGTTATAACAATTAACATTATATATTAAATGAGATTATAATGTATCATTATGATCATAAGCTTTTCACTAACTGAACAATAATGTTGTCTTAATTTTTCAGGATCAATAATTTAAATGAAAACACTTTTTCAACCGGATTTATCGCGTATAATTTATACTTTAACTCGACGTTTCGAGCGTTTTGAGTGGTTACGAGCGGCTGAGATTTCAGGCGTCTGGTTGAAAGGTGAAAAAAGGCATCATCTCCATCTGATGTATAGCAGATCTATGAATGGTTTTGTTGTGAGGGGTCCTGTATTGGAGTCTCAGCCATGCTAGTTTAGTAAACGAACCTGTCTGAAGCTAGATCAGGTCTCGGTGTATCCTAGGAAAGCTGTTAGTTCCACTGCAGTTTCTCCATATCAAAGCTTACCACATGATTTGTGTGTTAGTTTGTGTAATTTATAAGTAAATGAAATATTTAATACTCATATTCCATATTAGTATTATAACATTTGGACCCCACGATACAAGTTTATATAGTGCGGGGACCGCTAGTCAATATTGAAGCAGCCGACTGCCTTCATGATCAACGTGTTTTACCTCAATGTTTCTTTTTACTTTAATTAATGTCGTAGTAGTCATTTTATATTGAATGTTTAATAACTTAATTTTCTTCAAATTTAACTTTCATTGTGGTTTATATAATTTGATTTTTTTCTCTAATTAAGCATTGCAATATTTAATATTAAGCTGTTTGTTGGCAAATAAAATATATATGAATATTTGAATTTGAATTTACAAAAAAGTTAATTTAATATAATCAAATATATTTAAATCCCACAAGCAGAAGACATTGTTTATCTGTCACTTTTATTTTTCTTTTCCTGTCAGAGAGTCGACGAGAAATGAATAACGCTATTACCAGCCCTGATGTTGTAATCTCGAGCCTAACGCCCGCAGGCTGTACGCCACTATGGAGGGAAAAAATAAAGATATTAGGACGAAAATGGAGGACTATAAATAAAAACAAGTAGCTAACACAATGCCTTCAGGTTCCTGTTGAGCGAGCATGCCATAAGATACAGCTTAATGTTTGATTTTATTATTTTGTTTGAAAAGATTTTCAAATATTTTATTTAAGTAGTAATTTTTTATAGAATTAGGTTGGTTAAGTGGTTGACGATATTAAGTTCAATTTCGTATCGGATTGGTTTAATGAACAAACTTTTCTAAAAATGTGATAAAAGCTTCAATGGGCTTAGTTCCTTAGTTCTTAGTTTGGTTAGTTCCGATGAAGTGCATTTGTTTAATTGATTTAAGTATGTGTGTCTATTTATCATATGTTCCTATTTTTGGAAGTCATTAACTAAAACTTACTTTTTACATATTTTTTTAAAAATCTGATTACAGTATAGTATTTAGTAACTTTGATGGCATATTGAAACTTAAACCCGTTAGGAACAATGCTTGCGTTTACAAATGGGGTTATCTCTTGGCCCCGCTTACAAAAAAATATGTTTCAAATAGAAAAGCTATTTTACATTTTCTTCTTACAATCTGCATACAACAAAGAGAAATAAGTGTCTAGATTAAATTACAAAACGTTTAATTTGATTTATGCTTTTGCATTGTTTATAATAATAAATTTGTAGCTTTCCAAAAGGATGTATTCATAATGTATGTGTTCACTATTTAAGAAATAACAGTATTCAAAATCAATTCCTTCTTAAGATATTATTGAACCGATAGTCGTTTCTAGACACAATCTTCTGAATTCCGAAAATACGAATCTGAACTCCTTTCTCAAAACCTTCATATAAAACTGACTGTTCTACTTAACTAAAAATGATTTCCAACTCTGTCCCCAGCTCACGTATCGCAAGCATGCATGACATTTGACTATCGTAAGAAGCGGCGGCTGCAGCGTCACCCGCTCGATACGGATTGAGCGAGCTCCAGCCACCGACATGTTATCAGTTAAGCCCGTTGTGGAGATAATACAGCAAATTGTATCAGGTGAATGATGTGATATGAGCTGTATTCGATAATGCGTTTTGTAAGATAAAGCAATGCTCACTGAGCCACAGGACTGGATTGGACTGGATTGGATAAACCTTTATGTCGTTGAAAGTTACATTTTCATAAATAAAACACAATAGAAGCAGCCCATTAAAAATATTATTGTTATTAAAATAAATGGAATATTTTGTATTTTTATTGATGTGTTATTTAACAAAAAAAAAGGAATTTCATGTATAGTTTCTATAAAATAACTATTATGCAAATAAAATTTATTTTATCGTTACATAAATGATTTAGTAATACATTATAGATTTAAAAATTCATTTTATTTTACCATGGTGTCTGTTAAGATACCTACTTAACGTTGAAGCAAAGTTTAGAATGAAATTAAACGCAATAAAAACAAAGTTTAAACTTATTTCATATAATTCTACGTCTTTTCTGAAAATTAAACTCCACAAATGTTTTGAATGCAGCAAAATAGCAGTTAATGTAACTCAGGCCACAACACCAACTATACGCAGCCAAAGTAAGCACATAAGCTTCTGTTACGGAGACCGCACAGCACAAATCTTACATTGAACGTTATTCACAGAATTCACAGGTTCATGAATGCAACTACACAAAGTTGTCGAGACACAAAGTATAACTACGTACCCGGCACCCGGCAGTAACTCGCACTCAAAGCCTTCTTGATTTCGGAGCGGCGGCAGGACGTGACAATCACACCCAGTATTACAGCTGTGATATTCAAATGTTGACGATTTGATAACTTTTGATTCTATTTTAGGTTTACGAAGAATTATGATATTTATGAATTGGGTTTATATTTCTATGAAATACTGAGCACTAAAGATTTCATCTAGAAGTACAAGATGTTTTCGTTTTTGTTTTTGATATTTTAATTTTACAACAATTGCATATTAATTCATCATCATCATCACAACTCTTTGTAATAAGCCCACTGCAGGGCATGAGTCTCTCCCCTGGGTGACGAGGAGGTATAGGCCATAATCCACCAAGCTGGCCCAGTGCTGGGTGGTGGATGCCAGAATTTTCAGGGCGCCCAAATGGCTTCTGACAAACCCTAACGACTACTGTATACAAGTATACAGCACCCGGGACCGACTGCCTAACGTGCCCTACGAAGCACGGAAGTCGTCGTGAGAAATTAATGGTCGGCGGTCACCCATCCAAGTACCGACCCCGCCGAACGTTGCTTAACCTGTAATATCGTATGATACACACAGTACCCACGGCGCCACGACGAATAAACTTAATACTAATTAGATGTAGTATTAAGTTTATTCATGGTCAGTACTAATAATAATATGTTTGTGTGAATTGTCATGATAGTATTAATACATTTATTGTTGCTGCCATTGATATACAGGGTTGTTTTATAGTCAACGACTAAATTTTTTTACACAATAAGTATCATTTATAGAAATGGTTTTTGCAAAGGTACGTATTTTTTTACAAGGAAATTAATGTAGGTATTCATTTACATTCTAAGCCAATCATGATCACTCTAAAATAAAGACGACTACGCGATATTACAAAACATCTTTTCGTATTAAAAATTAAATGCCGCTTCGTAGTAGTTGTGTTCGTCAACAGAGACTATTTGTAAAAGAGTTTATGGTGCCATATCTTAATTTTTGTTTCTAAAATAAATAAAGTATGTTTATATCGTATCAAAGAAAATAACATTGTACCTATGCAGTTGACTTTACGACATCACTCTTAGCAAATAGACCACTTGATTGCATAATATTCTTTTCTATTTTTTATTGTACAATGAAGTCAAAAATCAACGTAAAAGTGTATATTAATATAAAAACTCACAAATATCGTTTAAGAATTCTCAAAAGGTATTCATTCGGTATTGAATCACATTTTCATATATTACAAACATTGTTTGAGCCTTAGTTTTAGTCAGCGTAGAAGCCAACGTAATAAAAATGTTTACTCAATATTCCCCAGTCAATGTTTTCTGCAAAGTTTTTCTTGTTTACGCAAAGAGCAGCGAGGCGAATAAGATATATTGTGTTGCAAGAACTTCTTTTTACCTTATTTAGAGTTAACAGGTTTCGGCATCAACTTAACTACGAGTATTTAGGCTAAGCCGTTTGTAGAAAAATATGTTTTGAACTTGTCTAGTTTGCTCATTATGAAATATCTTTTATATGCAACAGTGAATAAGTTTGAAAATAGAGTAGCTTTTGGAAATGATTTTCTCTTAATTTTCTACTGCTGAAATCATTGCAGTGTTAAGATTTATAAGCAAATTGTACATAATGCGCTTAAACTTAATTTCAATTCAATACAACTCTTTTCTCTTGTTGGTGATTTTAATAAGGGCAACTAAGCATGTGATTCACTTGATGCTTACTTAAATAACATGCAAGCCAAAATAAATTATTGATTATACAAATACTAGGACAGAGTCTGGTAAGATCCCTGTATCTATTGCCAAAAAATTTATCTTTCAATTATGAACGGAGATAGACTGGTTGGCAGTAGAAATGAAGTGGACTGTTGTATCTACGAGTAAATAGTTTATATCCTACCATATGTGACGTTCTATCGATATAATCAAGTAATCTGATATAATCCCACAAAATTTACACAGAACTACGTTGATATCTACACTAAAATAAACTCCACAATTTATGGTTGACATAATTTAGTAAAATAACTCACAGGCAGTGTTACAACTAAAGCCATAAAATACTGAAAAAAGTTAAAATACTACTCCTTTTGTTCCAGCGCACTTTGCCAAAGCCATCTTTGTCATCGTTGGTGTTAAAATATTTTTTTTGGTACCAAACGCCTTTTGAATTTGCTTGATATACGGCCTTCCCGATTTGAATGGAGCTGGAACTGCGCCAGGGCAGCCTTCGGTGTTCCGCGGACGAAAGGGCGAAATTCTCATATAGACCTGTATTTTTAATTTTTATCAAAGAGAAATACATTCACATTGATACGAGTACATTGATTCTTACTACCAAAACATTAGAAGAATGATTGAATTAACTTTATTAAATTTTGACATACATAGGTTTGAAATTTTGCAAACCTGTAAACGGAAACAATAATATGAATTGGACATAATAATAAAAAATAATTATTATTTAAGTAAAATAATAACGTAAAAGTAATTTCTAAACGTAACTAGATAATATAATTGAATATACATAAAGATAACTTTATTTCGTTGAGACATAAAGTAGAAAACATGCTTAGACTTATCCAGAACAGTTTTTATATTTTTTTTTTTGTTAAACAAGCTATAGTGCAAGTGTAAGAGATGTAGCAGTCAAACAATATGTGAGATGTTTTTAGTCGATTGTATCTAAGAGTTGATCATTCGAGATAATGTCGTTTCAAGCAAGAATTGGACCCCACGTCACGTTAAGCCCGTTTTCTTTTGTCAAGTGTGGTGTCTAAATTGAAGCTTATTTTTTTTTCAATTTTATAAAACCATTGAATACACATATAAAAAACTAATTAAAATGAAAGTATCCATAATGATATAAAGTTTTTTCGTGGTAGTTTTACCCAGTAGACATAGTGTATTTTGGTGAATGAGAAAAATATTCATAGAACATTTTTACAGACACTAACGTGCTTTCTGTTTTCGTTTTCATTGTTTGATATATACTTTTATAATTTTTATGGTCTAACGTAAGAAAAGTCTGTATTTTTGTTTTAAACTGTATCAGACATAGGTGAAGGTATGATGTTTACATACCTAGTTACCAGGTTTCGTTCCAGGCTGCCTAGTTTGTCACAGAGTGTTGCAAGCCGTGACAAGGTTGTCATACCTACAAAATTATGTTAGTGGAACAGATACAAATTTCAACTTTGCCTGACTTGACCAAAAAGACCTGATTTACCCCAATCAATAAAGTCGTACTGTATTTTACGACATTTCTCTCAAGAAGTAAAGTTTTTAATTATGAACTGAGCTATCTTAATGAATAATTTGAATATTCATAACTTACAGTACCTATACTTGCTTATACTTCTAAACTTGAACAATTACTTACACCCATAGTTAAAATAAATAAATGTTGACTCTGACATGAGAAGAAAAAAGAAGTCAAGTATAAAGTGGATTTTTGTCGCTAATTAAGAATTTTATAAATTGTTAAAATGATAAACAAAAAAAATTATAGGACGTCAAAGTTCAAGAATACATTGCGAATAAAAGGTCAGATGGAGAACCTCTATGACCCTCCTAAGATCATAATAACATAGCAAGTATACCCACGCAGTGCGGGCTGCTATATTGCTACTGCTACACATGCTCGAAAAAAGCGTGCTTAAAAACTTGCTATGTAGTATGCTCAATACGAGCATGCTTAGGAGCAGTTAACATTTTCTAGCAATAAGCATGCTAGTTTTAAGTAGGCTTGTATATTTAAATATTAACGACTGATCGGTTCTAGCATGCTCAATAGGCAAACCTGTTTAGACTCGCTTAAAGCACATACCCGTTCACCCGCGCCGCCGGTAGCATGCTCAAAAATCGCAAGCCTGTCGATTCACGAGCATGCCCGAACTGAACATGCTTATTTTGAGCACATATGCTCATATGCTGACACATATGCTCCATTCAAGCAAGTGCTCAATTAAAGCAAGCTAGCGTGCTTAAAATGAGCATATGTAACAGTAGCTTATTTATTAGTGCTCGCGCGGCTACGGTCCACTATTTCATGACGTCCCGCTAGGAGCCTACACACATGGGGCTGAGCCGCAGACCTTGCGACGGACAATATTATTACCTTACGTGCCACATTATATAGTTGATATAAGAAAACACTCAATGTTTATGAAAAATTTCGGAGTACTAATTTCAAGTGGATAACAATAAGGACTTGTGCAAATAGCAGAGCCACATTCTAAAGTCATTCTGGCTACGAATTATATATTTGTAGGCCGAAGGAAAAATAAAAACAGAAAAAGTAATGACTGACTACATATTATGTGTTCCCGACCCAAATGTCACATTACATTACTCAAACATGGCGAATATTAATATTTTTTTGTAATTTAATATTAACTATTTTAGGGACATGAAAGCAACTTTAGCAATGTTTTTTAAAACTTTGAGTATTAATAAAAAACATTATAACCTATTTACTGTCTTATTCAAAAATATATTTCGTTATAAAGTTCAAGGACTAATTTTGTATTTGCTTATTTTAATTATTTTTATTAAATTCGTAATAAGTAAAGTAAGATCCAACTAACTCACTTAAAAGGTGCTCATGGAAACTTCATTGGTTTTATTTTAAGTTAATTATTTAAAATGTTAGGTTTACTAATGACCTTATAAATAAATAACCTGAACACGGTCTGCTCGCACCTTTACACTTAGCAAAGTGATAGCACTTAGTCAATATAAATTATAAAATGAGCGCCGCAGCCGCGCGCCTCGTGAGAGCCAGCGGAGTCCACGGTGGCGCGCGGCAAAGCTAGGCGGAATACAATATGAGATGTGTAGAGTGTGCAAATCGTAGTAATTTCTTTGAATTTTTTATTTATAAACAGTGAAAAATTATACGTAATGTTATTTTCCCACAGCTCAAGTTCATATTATGTGGAACTAGGGATAAATTAATATTAAATTCATGTTTTACTGCTTCCATTCACACCCATCTTTATTTTACTAACAGTATAATACAGAAAAAAAATAAATGAGTAAGAACATCGGAAATTCGTATTTTCAAGTTCACTTATTAATGTTTCATAAACACAAAGTTTCTGAAGCCTAATGTTAGTAAATGACACCGTTAATATGGAAAAAGGATGTAAAAGTATGTGCTACACAGAACCGAGCAATTGCAATGTATTGTTTTCAGTCAATTTTTAATTGTAAATTATTAACTTATAAAATTTAGGTTAGAAATAAGTGAAGTGTAACTTGTTAGATACAATAACTCATCACAATTTTTGACCCCGATTCGCAAACCATAAAACTCCAGTTTCTTTGACAATTCTATACGAGGTCATTTATTCGGATGAAATATTTTACGAGTGGATATTTCAATACGCTGTAGAAATTGCTGACATTTCTGTTTGCGTTCCCATATATCTGATGAATAAACATGAAAACCAGTGGTCTTTATACATCGGCTGCCAGTAACACGCGAAGCCTGACGGATAGAATACTACAAGTAATGTATTCGGGGCAAATACTGGGTTATGAAAGCCCATGACACGGAATTGCTTGACAAAATTCTTACTTAGGTTTGCATTTATTTTTCTTATGTGTGTGTTATTCGTAAGTGGACCTTTGGTCAGTATTAGAAGTAAACGTTGGTCATTTGTTTATGGTTCCCTTCGTTAACATATGAAATTAAGGCATTCTGATTTATTCAAATGGTTCAATACTCGTCACTTACCATCCACTATCGCTGATGCTATGTAAATGGTTTATTGGTAATGTAAATGGGGTATTTGCAATTATTTAGTGATATTTATGATTTACTAAATTTTATAAACTATACAGGGCGATGAGGGAGGCCTATGTTTGGGGGAGGCCTTTGTCCAGCACTGGACGTCTACTGGCTGTGGATGATGAAAAGACAAAATGTAGAAGTTTCAAACATTTTCAAAACATGTCATTTCTTTCAACTAAAAATTCAACTGTTGGAAAAGCCTGATTATGAACATGGTTGGACATTTTTTATTAATTACACACATCAACAATCATTTATAATTAATAATGTTGATAACCAATTGAGTTATATTTATATGAGAGCAAATAATTGTGGTCTAAAAACACAAAATGTTTGACTACCTCCAAAGTATTTCATAAACAACGAATCATTTCAAAAGCTTGCTTCATTGAATATTCTTTTATTTAGCTTCAAGTCTCAAAATCCGTAACATCAACAATTGTTATCTGTCAAGCTGGAACAATGAGCGATCAAGACAATAGTTTAGTCAGACATCCAATTCGGCATTAGTTCCCGACTCCGGCGATTGTCCCAGTAATTGTGCTTCACTGCCGGGAGCTCGCGATGTCAGCTATTCCCGTAATTACACTTAGATTCCGGCAACACGGGAATTTCATAAGAACTGTAGATATCGTATCAATAAATATTATATAAATTAACTTTTAGCATTTATTAATCCTCATTCTTTTTTTCGCGATAATTGTATTATAGCGTTGGTGTATCATGCGTTGCGAGGTCGACCTTGCTAGTAAGATACCCACTGTAAAATTAATATTTGTATAATCTACAAATATTTGTCATAGATAAAGACGTTTTCTGGTTTCGATATCAGATTTCGGGCTAAGTAGCTCGCGGGTTATACCATTGACGATACCGTGCATGAGGTTAACCTTGGGGTTTCAAGTCGGTTAAAGTCCGACATAACCCAGGCACTGTCCTTGGGCTCCTGGGTATACACGAGGATAAATAAAAAAGGTGTCGCTAATGGTGGTGCTGCATAATATTCAGCAATCTTATTGATAAAACAATCGATAAATCCGTTACAACGAATATGTTTATTTGAAATAAATGTACATAATGTAAACTACATTAAAATAAAAGTGTATGTATAACATTTAGTACATTAATATGCCAATAAGTATAAAATGTAATAAAGTCTTAGTCACATGAAAGATAAAAAACGTCTTTACTGTTTTCAAACTACGCCAAACAATATTTGACGGTCTCTACAAACTAGATTTGCCTATTTCACAGACCACGAAACAAAGCTATTTATTAGTATAAACTATGAGCAAAATTAGACAGTAAGAAATACAATCTCATGGTCTCTTTTTAGTGCATATTTAAACAAAAGCAGTGTCAATTACAAAACCCAGAAACTCTTCGCCTAGGTCTCGCAATTCATATTCCTTTATGATTTTTATCATTTCTGTGCTTACACCCGTGGCGTTGACATTTCCTTAATTACGTCGTAATTCGGAAGGTCCCCACGTCAATCAAGAAGCGTCGAGATAACTCCTTGTCAAGTTGTTCCGCCAGGGTCTAATTACGAGCAGGACTGTCACGCGGGCGACAGCATGTTTAGCTTCTTTTTAAGATTAAATTTAAGGTGTTTGCGTAATTAAATGATAAATTGTTTGAATTTTGATGTTTGTTTGGGCGAGATTTTTCTTTTTAGATTTTGTGTCATATTTTAAAATCACATAAGTTGTTTTTTTTAAATATTATTGTAATACCTATAAGTCATTTAAAAAAATCGAACAAGGTGTCCTACATTCATTTTAGACCATTACATAATTACTTCAATACTATTTAGGTATTATCTATCCATAAAATAATTCATCACTACAAAACTTGCATCCCAAAGAGTTTTGAAAATCACCTTAGAAAGTTTATTTGTTGGTAACTTGAAATATTCGAAACGGCACCGTAATCTAAGTTTTCTCTCAATCTCATACAATAAGAGGATAGACATCCTTTCACATTCATAATAACATTATTATCCGTTAACCCAAACCACAACAGTCCTCGATATTAGGTCCCTTTATTCAGCTGACCTTCGTAATTTTATTTCATAACCGTAAACTCGATGCCCTAAACTTATATCGGTCGTGAAATGTATTTTGGTAGTGTGGAATTTAGGACAAGGAAAAGTTATTTATATTTTTACTGGGTTCAATGAGGACTTTTCAGATATGAATTTCAAAAATCGGAGAATATTTAAATACTAAATACTCAAGTCTTGAGTATGAAAAATGGACTGTGTTATTTTTATGTATTTCTCCGTATACCTATGAATTCTTTTTTTCAATTTCTTACCGACTTCTCGTCAAAACTTTGGCTGAGTTATAATGTCATTCACGTAAATATTCTCCGAAATCATACATATTTATCCAAAAACTTGAAATTTTCAACAAAGTACTAAACCGAATATACATACAAATTGAAAACCTTCTCCTTTTTTGGCAGTCGGTTGAAAATAATACTGAAATGGAAACAGGCAGCGCACATAGCCCGCAGAGCAGAGGACCGTTGGGGCAGAGCTGTTAATTATAATGATATTGAGGTTTTTAAATATTTGCAATTTGAGTATAATTTGATATAAGCATCGATAAACATGATGCTATTTTTCAATTTTTTTACGTAAAAGTCGTCAATCTGTTTTTTTTTATTATTTTCAAATTATTAACAAATGAAATATGAAATACACAATGTCACGACCCTTAGTATATCATATAATGCTTTTTCTGAGCTAAAAAGTAGTTCACTGAAAACAACTAAACTCACTAACTAAACTTTAAAATTAAAAATTCTTTCTGAAAGAATCGATAAACGAAAGATCAAAAACATAATATTTTTAGTTGTTAAACAAACACAACATTAATTTCAAAATATGATTGAACACATGAACACCAGGTTTAATTACGACAAAACGGAAGCTAAGTATATAAAAATACCTATTCAGTTAAATTTACAAGTTCAAACATATTTGAACTCCAGTCTCAAATACTATAGGACACAAAAAAGCTTACATTTATTGTATACAAGCTGTTTCCCACGGCTCAGTCCGCCAAAGCACTGATCCTGTGAGATAATAAAGTTAAAAGTATCCAGTTTAAGTTTAGTTTACATTCGGCAACTTTATTTTATCATAATTTGCTCAGCCGACCTTGAGTAAAAGAGACTTCGAGTATTTTGAGTAATGGACTAAAATATCCATGGTGGATTTTCGATGATTTTTATTTTACTAAAGGTTGTTAATAAATCAATAAGGTTATATTTTTTTTCTTATTATAACTTACAGTTCTATTTTCCATACTTTACATAAGCCCAAGGCTTACACTACCGTTTGATTAACTATTAATGTTGTTGCTGTCTCATCGTTCCTTATAAGTAACACAACTATTTATTTTAACACGGAATATAATACAGTTATTGGTCAAACAAATATGGAGAGTGGAAGATCCTTGAATTACAAAAAAGGAGTTCTGATATTAATAAAATTAAGGAACTCGTTAATAAAATATTGAATCAATGTACAGTCACCTCTAATAATATGTATACATTTTCATTGGAATTTGAACCTTATCAAAACCGAATAATTTGCGAAGTGTGTACATATTAATGCATGTGACTGTACATAGAAGTACAAGGGACAGAGGTATTATTGGAGGTTTTTTTTTTGTGGACGATAAGCTGTTTGCAATAGTCTCTGTCTATCATTATACGCCTCTAAATTTGTCAAACGTGACATCAGATGGTTTTATAACCTCTGGTGTTCTGCCTACTCTATAAGGGATATAGGCGTGAAGTTATGTATGTATAATGTGTGTTTGTATGTAGAAATACAAATTTAGATGAAATATATTATATCAGAATAAAATATTAATCGACAAAATATGGCTTGAAAGCAAACCTCTGTGCATTTAGTTATATGCTACTATCACCCAATTGACATTAAACAAATATTAATTTGTCTCATAGAGTCAAATGCACTCTCACAATCACAAAAAAAAACAAAAGTCTAGGTTTTAATTTCTCATAATTATATATAATAGACAATAATGTTCTCTGTTGGCATATCTTGTTGAATGAATTAATAAAAAATGTATTAATGCAACTTAAAACAACTGTAACTGAAATTGTTATTACAATTATTTGTTGACCAAAGTGTAATAATTTTATGTCTTAAATGTATAAGCAGGTTGAGCACTCTAGTTTACAGGACCCATGCCCTTTTTGTAAGTAGTGACAAAAATTTATTTTTGTATCTATCAGTTTTACGTTTGATATTTTCCACTGCTACCAGATTTCGATAATACTAGGTATAGAAGCTATTGTTACATAATGATATCTAAACCGAGAATACTTTAGGTTGGCTTTTATGCTAATCAAGTATAACTTATACATTTTTTTTCTATTTTCTACCTTATTTACATTTATATACGATTGTAGCCTGAAAAAATTGCCATATGAATATCATACAAGTTTGAATCAAATCAAACTTGGATAACTTGCGAATAAGATTCCAAATCCTTTTTAAGCTAACAAACTTTGTGAAAGGCTGCGTGAAAGCTTCCCGTTCAGAAATTTTCTTAAGCTTCTCTCAAACAAATATGTAATATAATTTATTATTATCTTATACTCTACAGATTGCGTTTGATTTTGATACTCTTATTCCAGTCCATTTGACACGAAAGCAAACGGATTTACGGATTGAAGATTCCATTCGGGAAAAAATACGACACTTTTACATTTGAATGAACAATACTTTCTTTCAGATTTGTGAATATACTTTCCTAAATATTGAGACGCTATTTGGGCTCGATGAGACTTTATTATGAAAGAATCAAACAGAAATCAAAAACTGCTGTTCATCCGTGAAATTGTAGAAGTTATTTGCAAAATATTTGATACGAATGAAAGGGAACTTTTATGTCTAAAATTATATCAACAATTTGATGAAGCATGTATTCATTACGCATATGGATTGCTTTTAGCCGTTCGTTGTATTTTCCATCCTTTTAAAATATTATGTTTCAGAACTGGTTTCAAATAATTGGAAAATCTTTGTTTTATTTTTGATCATTTAAAGTTAATTTGTTGTTTACAAGGTCATAAATTATTGTTTTGTAATAATATTTTTTTATATAAATTAGAAGTGATTAAATGAAACGGCGTGTGATGAAATATATGTTGTTAAGAAAAATCTATTTAAAATATAATGTGTTCGATTTTAATAAATGACTTTCTTAAATCTTTTTTTGAGAAATAAACTGCAATGAAATAAACTCAATCTAATAAGCTTTAATTTACATTAACGTAAAGAAGAAAAAAAATTGAAATATTGAAAATTAATAAAAATTTTCTATGTTTTAACATCTTTACAATATGTCCATCTCATTGATCAACGAAGATATAATTTTTCGCAACCAATTTTATACAAAAACTACATTAATCCAAAATCAAAAATAATTAGTAACTATAAAATAAATAAATTTTTTAATAAGTTTGTTAATTGGCTACTAAAAAAAATAATTAACATACCATTGCAACATGTAACAAATCCATCGAGATCCCATCAAGTAGCAACCATAGTTTTCAAACCTCAGCCTTCACAAAGCACTGAACACACTGTACACATGGACAGTACAGTACACTCAAACCCGATCACTTAATCCTACTTCCAAACAGCATCGGCCGCATGAAACTGACGGGTAGGAAATTACGTCCTTTGAATTATCACCCGCGTCACCCTCGCTCGATAGATGAGCATTCATACCCATTGAAAGGATCATCCAATCGTGTGAACTGCAACTTTCACTCAATGCATAGCTGAGTTTTCAATGTATGGATGGAATTTCGTAATTACATGTTCAGGTTAGATAGCTGAACTGTTTATGAGTTGTGTTTAGTCTAGTCAATTTTAGGGAAATTTTGGGATATTTAATTTTGTTCATGCGGTAAGTGGTTAGATAAATAAATAAGTGGAATAATTTTACTTTTATTTGTCACGACGTCAGTGATTTTTGTGTTTCAATTAAACAGTACCTATTTATGTATTTACATTCCAGATTCCCCCCTAGTTCCCTACATTATATCCCATATCACAAGCTTTGTTTAGGGCGATTGTGTGATTATCTGGTGATTTAATTCATTGATAATATTAACCCACTTTTTTATGTATATTTCAATATTCATAGATTAATGCATTTAATAATACTTATAAAAAATGCATTAAAATATAAAATTCTAGGTAGATGTCGTATAAAAATAGACTTTAATTTGTCAAAAATCATATTATCATCGTTCTATTACAAAATGCAATTTGAAGGCAAGAGTTATTCGAACTGTTTCTCAAATAAAATACATTAACATTACAACGAATAAAAAAAGACTAGGCCATGTTTATTTTCATTATTGTGTTTGAAGAAGCTGGCATGCATTTATACGTATTTTTTACCATAGAAAGAAATTTAATAAGTATTCTAGGTATGCATAGATATTCAAAAACTTCTCAAAAGCTAAATAGGTTACTCGTGGATGGACGTGTAGGATGAAATGGGGTAATACCGGTCACGAGGTGATACCGGTCAGCACTCTAACTCATAAAATCAAGTAGGTATTTGCGCGCTCACATAGGCATATGGAGTGCTGGCCATACCTAGCAAGCCGACATTGACCGACGACGCTGAGGTTCCATCGCGCATCGACGAAGAACGCACGTAATTTTTTTTCTCGTCAAATCGTTATAATTTTTCGATCTTGGTAATAAAAATCTGAGATATTTTCACTGTATTTTTATGATTGGGTAATTTAAATATTATGTAGCTTGCATTATATGCATATCAAATTCATTATCATAACATATAGTTCACATATATAGTTTTTAAGAAACAAACAAACAATTTTTTGTAAAAAAATGTTATTCAGGAAAAACGATGTTGGGTTATATCGGTCAAATGATAGAGATTCTCGCATTGTTTCTGCAACAACTATATCAGTGCAAGTCTCCAATAAAAAAATCCAAAAAGAACAGAACAAAACAAAGAAGTAAACAAGAAGGAAGGGGGGCCTTTTCTAGCATTGGGGAGGCCTATGTCCAGCAGGGGGCGTAATATTAGGCTAGACCGGCATAGGCGAAGTCCGACCAGAATTACCCATCAATGCATGAAATACTGGTCAAAGATAGATTTTTTTTATTTTTTATTTGCACCAAAAGTAATTAAACTAGTGATGTCAAGAAAATTGCCAATTGAATAGAAATATTAATGTTTGTGTTTCAAATTATTTTGGTGAACAAATGTTGATTACTATTGGATGTATGATCATGTTGCCTTAAGTGACTGGACCCTGTTCTCCCCTACCACCTCAGTCTTCATGTTCACTTACCATCAGGTGTCATGGAAGGCAAACGTCCCAACCATATTTTATAAAAAAAAGCTTACATAAGAAATAAACAATTGACGGCTTTGCAAAGTTATCCATCGGGGGACGTTGAAGCGCAGGCGGCGTGAGGCTTCGCGCGTTTTCATTACATCGCCGGCTTTACATATTACTCTCCTCTATGGGCATTACTCTCAACCAGCGGATAGCTCCATTAAAACGCACGCCCCGCGCAACGCCCCGCCAACCTTAAACGTGCCCTCATTCAGGCTGCGGCATGTGAGTCCTTGGTTCGAGACCCTGCCGACCAGTTCAGGAAACAAGCATTTCTAAACTTGCTTGTGTCTAAGTGTACCGATACCCCCAAATTGAATAATATATCTTTGTAAATAGTTAGGTATTTAAGTATTGTATTATATCTTTATGTAGGTACTAATATTAATATGTCTGTCATTGGTGGTGGTACTGAGTTGTCTTATTGTTTTAGGTAACTCAATGTCCGGTCTTCGTTGCGCCTCACTTGATGTTTCATACATATTTGACCATTACTTCTAATACCGTGTCTGTCTCATCACATGATACTGGCAGTAATAGCCCGTCACTTAGTATCGATAGCTGGTTGCCACTCAACCCAAAGAATGGATTAGAATTTCGTGGTCTGCATAACGAAAGCTTGTGTACAAACTTACCTTGGTGTCTCAACTATGTGTCAGTTTGGGTTATAAAATTACCTAAAAATATATATATTGCTTCCATGCTGGACTGGGAGCGAAAGAAAAACCTATAATATACCAGCTGCTTCTTTACCCGGGCATACTGTAAAAGTCAGTTAAGGGGCAGATGTTTTATTGACGTTTTTGTGGGCAATAGGCTGGCTCCCTGTCACTGCAATAGTTTTTTTCCATCATAATAATACCTCCAAATTTTTTCAAAAGTGACATTAAATGGTTTTATAGCCTATCGTGTTCTGCCTACCCCATGAAGGATACAGGCTTCGCGTTATTTATGTATGTATGTACAAAAAAACTTTTTTATTCAAATCTAAAAGGATTCATATAGGAAGCCGATTAAATATTTTAAAGGAACTTATTACGCTGTTTATACCTCAAAAGATTTAGTAAAGCTGTACTATTTATGGAATAAACTGCTGAATATAGGTAACGTTACCCGGAGCATCTAATCTTCTCGCTAGATCCTCGTGGCGGAACAGAAATAGGAACAGCACTCGGTTCTGTTTGTTCAAATTACAGTACTCAGGTTAAACGCTAATTAGTGGATTGAAAAGTTCGCGGCCTAGTCAAGAAAACAGAATAAAGTACATACAAAAATATTTTTATTTTTCGACGTAATCTCCATTTAGCTCTATGCACTTCTTCCATCTGCTTTCCAGAGCTTCCATACCTGTTTTAAAAAAAGATTCCTCAAGGTCTTCAAAATACAGGTTAACAGCGGCTTCGACCTTTTCCGAGGTGTTTTTTCAGGTTTGGAAACAGATGAAAGTCCGAAGGTGCCAAATCAGGAGAATAAGCTGGATGTGGCAACAATTCGAAACCACAATCACGAATTTGAGCCATAGACTCGACAGACGTGTAGACTCGGGCGTTGTCCTGGTGAAACAACACTTTCTTTCTCAGTAATCCTGGGCGTTTCTGTTTAATTTCTTCACGTAAACGGCGCAGAAGGGTGCTATAGTACGCAGAGTTTATTGTTTCGCCTTTTGGAAGGTAGTCCACCATAATGACACCCTTAGCATCCCAAAAAACCGATGCCATCACCTTGCCAGCCGACAGAATTGCCTTTGCTTTTTTCGGAGTTGGTTCACCTGATTTTTTCCATTGTTTGGATTGTTGTTTTGATTTTGGGGTATAGTGGTGAACCCAGGTTTCATCCATTGTCACAAATCTGTCAAGAAAACCTTGTGGATCAGCCTCGAACATCTCCAAACAGTCGCGAGAAATCGTGAGTCGAATTCGCTTTTGCTCTACTGAAAGCAATCTGGGGCAACCTAGCCGAAACCTTAGAAAAGCCGAGTTCATGGACAATGATGTTTTGCGTTCGTTAGTAGTATGTTATTGGGCATTCTAACTCACTTCATTCGGTCGCGGACACGCGACCTCACTCGTAAGTTAGCATGCCCAATAACATAAAACAAATATATTAAAGTAACAAGAAACATTAACCAGCAGCGCATGATTTCACGTCAGTAATTTATTAAAATACGAATGACACAGATACATCCGAAATTATTTTCCGATCAGACCTATTATTAATTTACGCATGATACATTACGTTAAATAAGAATAAATAAAATATAACACTCACCGAAACCGCGCAGTTCGCCGAGCTCCTTACATAACTAATTAACTTTACAATCACTTCAATTAGCTTCATGGTAACTTGTCAGCAGTCCGTAATCATGGGCCAGTTTGACGAATGCCCTTAGACAGCGTTAGCACTATAGGTAAACCTTAAAACCGTGCGGGTGAGCAGTGTGCCTTGAGAAAACGCTCAGATTTAAGTGGAATATTGCAAACAATGTTGGCTGATGACCGTCCATCGAACACAGTTCATTTCATTAGAACTTGTAGGTGAGCAGCTTGCCTCGAGAGATCACACAGAACTAACTCAGTGGAATATTCTGTACCAGCTTGGCTCATGACCCTCCATCCGATATAGTTCACTCGCCAGAACTTAATGGATGAGCAGCTTGCCTCGAGATGTCACACAGAAAATCCACTTCGTAATGTCTGTACCTTTGTACGGCTAATGATCCTCCACCCATCATAGTTCACGAGATAGAATAATGTATGCGCACAGCTCGCCTTGATTGTTATACAAAATTCTACCTACTATCTGAACCATCTTGACTCGTGCCTTTCCACATAGTTAAAATGTAAAACCGATAGCACATACTGTTAGGTTACAACCACAATTACGAACACCGAAAGTAATTATCATGAATTACTTGAACTAGGCTCAACAACTACTGTGATCGACAATGACTGAACAAATAATACGAGTAATTAGGTGGATTAAATTAACAGCCTAAACACATGACTAGGGATGTACCGCTACTGGGAATATTGCCCAAGATTTATATGTATATTTAAGTACTAGCTGTTGCGCGCGGTTTTACCCGCGCAATTTCGATTCCCGCGGGATTTTCGGGATAAAAAGTAGCCTATACGGATTCGGAAGAATCCCTCTAAGTAATGGTAAAAGAAATTTTGAAATCAGTCCAGTAGTTTTTGAGCCTATTCAATACAAACATACAAAAATACAAAGGCTTCCTCTTTATAATATTAGTATAGATATATTCGTAAATCGTATTCGTTAAATTTTGATTACCTATTCAGAAAGGGCTATGAATTCTAAACAATTTAAGGTATATCATCAATATACCTTAAATTCATTGTAGGGAAAATTCTCGCGGCACATCACTACGCATAACGTTCGTACATCGTCATCGGTTTTCGCCGCGTCGCTTGGCCGTATTGTTTTAGGTACTTATAAGCATTTTTTATGTTGCAATCACGGGTTGCAATGAACTAAAGGTTGAGCACTAAGACTGCTATAACAAACATAACATAGCATTACTTATTATGTGAAGATCGATAGTTTAATATGATTTAGTAAATATGAATAAAAACATCTATTAATTCAAAGCTAAAGACTGAATACTTCCATTGTAGGTTAAAAAAATTAAAGTACTCTAAAGCTGAAATCTAGTTTTTATTTTTTCTTGTTTATTAATCAAATGTTTCTTGTTTGTGCTATCAATAAATAGGTACCTACATAATAATATGTAATTTAAAAATGAGAATGCGATTAATATTTAGTTTTATAATTATTATTATAGCTTGCACTGTGCATATGGATTTGTCAATGTTGTCAAGTGTGCAAAATACATGAACAAAACATCGTCAAACTAGGTCACCGACGCATCCGGTAATGAAATATAATATTTTAGCAAGTAAATACTTATACCATGGGTTTACTTTTTAAAATAAAATAATCGTACAATGTGAACAAACATTTGCGAAGAAAATTAAATAACCAGTAAATAGAAACTTATTTGGAAAATTAAATGACGTCTGAGGAAAGTCAACTTTGAAGCTAAGGTGCATTTTTCTGTTATTCATTTAACACGAAATATTGAGAAGTTATTTTAGCTTACCTATTTTCAGCGAGGAATTCAATAATTTTAATAATGCGTGGTGAAATGAGTTATTATGTAATTATTTAATTACATAAAACACGTTACCTATTAAATAAATAATAATAATAAATAATTCTAACAATCACACATTTCTAACATTTATTATTATTATTTATAAAAATCACAGATTTTTATTAAAAGATAAGAAATTGACGTTAAAAACTTAAAGAAAATATAATTGTTTGAGATTTAAAAAATGATATTTAAAATATTGAAATACATCATAGATATATTTACATTTCAACATAACTTAGTAATATTCTATAAAATAATAAAATTAGAATCAACTGGACCACTTATGGAAATTCTTTCACCATTGTAATGCTATATATATATTTTTTTTTTGCTATATATTTTTTCTTGATATTAATATGGGATCGAAACTTGCACTGAAGGAACCGCATCCAAAAGCAAATACAAAATATAAACTTTAATTTTAAAATTAGTAGTTTTAAGCATATACGATTTTGAAAAAAGTAATTAGGACCCTATAATAAAAAATAAAAAAAAAATGTCCTACTGAGATTCGAACCCGGGTCCCTGGTATGACACCCGAGTACAATTACCATTGAGCTAATTCCATTTTTCTATACATGACTAAATTGTGATATGTATTGTGTATGAGCTATTCAATTGACGTCATGACTATCTTATGCCTATAAAACGCAATTTTAGGGTAAAGGCGAAAATTCATAGGGCTGCCTCAAGCTGATATCGCCTAGGCTCGTAAATATCCCTAACATAATTTTAGTAGTATTATTTTATTTAACAAGTTTTTTATTTATAATTTTTTAAGAGTAAGGTAACACAATTATTGAATAAGTGTCAATGTTTCATATGGCACTACTTTTTTAGGATAACTTAATATTATATCAAAAAGAGGTATTTTTACCATTAATAAAATTACAAATTATATTTATATTATATATAAAAAATATGCCTACATTTTAACCGAATTTATATGTAATGCAGCTTTTTATTTATGTAAATATTCATTTTGTAATAAATAAATTATTTATTTAAAATTGTCTGGAAATTCAGGTATCGCTTCTGTAGGTGGTTCATAAAGTATTATTAAAATAATTTTTAACAGCATATCATATTCGTATTGTTAAAATTTAGAATTCCTAAACGTTTGTGCCAACCCTGACACAAATTACAGAATCAACAATAATTTTACCTTAAATTCGGTAACTGGTCAGTTAGAGCATCATTGTTTCCAAGTGATTAGAGCTGAGGAAGTAGCTCCAGCCAGTGACATCAAGAAGTGAGCCGAAGCACATTTAGCAGCAAATCCAAATTTAGTGAGTTACTTCATTTGTCTCTTGTAATCATGTGAGTATGTGAAGTTAATTTATTCGATATTTAGTTTCCAAACAGCACACTTATCAGTTTTATTAATCAAACGATGCACTTAGCCAACGAAAGTACCTAATACTAAAATTAAGTAACAATTTTATTTTACAGGTCTGACTCTGAGTACGAGGTACCCCGGGCTGCCAGCAGCAAAGTCAAATCTAAACAGCGGCAGTCTGTTATGTAAGTTAATTTCTTTAACAATTACTTAACGTATTATTTTAATATTGACATTATTACTTTTTATTCAGCTGAAAGTTTAAAGATAATTAAAATTTGTTATTTAAATAATTAATTTAATTCACTTTAAAGTTATTGGATGAAATAAGTTGTTTTTTTATTCGTTTTGCTAATGATTTTTATTTCAACTTTACAGATATGATTCTGAATTTGAGGCTCTAGCCAAGGCGGACTCAAAACAAAAGAGGAAAGCTCCAATAAGGTAAGTTTTTAAACTCTTAATCTTCAAACATGAGTCTCTTATCCATCTGATAGCAATGCTTTCCATGTCCCTGGATATCATGGATGGTGTTAGTGATTTGATGTGACCAGCCAGTGATTGTTGTGATCTGTTTTTTATTCATTTCTTTAGTTAGTGTATACCTGTATATGTGTTAATCATTTTTTATCTTTACAGATCTGATTCCGACACTGAGTCCACTGTTCAAGCGAAGCTTAATGTTTCGGATACAAAACGAAAAAGGAAAGCTTCATTAGGGTAAGGGTTTTTTTGTTAACTTAAGTTTTATAAGTGACGACTGCTGTAGTCTAGGAGTAAAGCAAAGTGGTCTCGGATTCACAGATCCCGGGTTCGAGTCCTGGTAGGGACGAATATTTGTGCGATGAACGTGTTTAGTCGTTCTCATGTCATGGAAGTTATAATGTTTATTTAAGTATATTTCTCATATTAACATACATAATAAGTAATATATTTCTTAAGTATATTTATCCATTATTTAGTATCCATGAGACAAGTTCTCAATTAAACTTAATTAAGGCTAGATAGTGTGGTGTGAGTGTTGAAAACATTTATTTTATTTTTTTATAAGTTAGGTTAAAAAAATATTTTCCAGCGAGAAAAACACATTATTAATTATTCAAGTTCATTGTTTAAAGTAGTAATTTCGATTTCAGATCTAATACGGCGAAAAAGAGAAACGGCAAAAAGGATTTTGATGTGTTCGGGCTGCTCTCAAACGAGGAAGCGGTGTTAGCGAGCGAGAGCGCATCGCGACAGAGCGGCGGCTCCCAGCGCCTCACGAGCTCCATCAGCAGCAGGGTCGCGAACGGGTCGGTGGTGCGCAGCACGAGCTTGGACGGCGACAGCTACGTCGAAGTCCGCGTGTACTCGGCGCGAGAGGCCATCGACACTCGTCCAGAGCTGCGCTACACGAAGGCCCTCGTCACCCTGAAGCTGCAACTCGACAGTGAGCAGCCCGAGTGGGAGCAACTACAGCGCTTTCTCAGAACAGCCAAGACGAGATACTTCGCGGAGAAAAAACCCATATTTTACGCAGAAAAAAAATAATATTTCATAAAAATAATTATTAATTAAACTTGACATGTTTTACTGTGTAATTTTTTTTATTCTTAGTTGTTCATAGTAGTTTAATATTAGATTACGAGTGCATACTTTTTTATTTACCTTGGTATTCAATATTGTGTTTAAAGTTTAGTTTAGCCGCAATAATTAAATCATACTTTAATTTTTTTTAACAATACCCAAGGTATTCAAAAAAGTATAACGACTTAGATACATACATACCTACCAATATTTTATTTGAGAGTTTTAGGTTCGATTCCCAGTTACCTGGTAGGATCGATCTTTACTAAACTTGATTGGGTCTGATCGTTATAAAGAACTTTTAATTTCTGTATAGCGGTCATAGCACAAACTATATTATAGGATTACATTGAGTAGTTTATTTGTAGGATTTTAAATTAATATTAGCATATACCTAAATACATACATAGCATACCGGTTCACAAGTAATTAATAAACATAATAGGCATTTGAATTATACTTGCAGGTACAGTAATTATCTTAGGATGCCTTTCTGTGATACTTGTTCCACTCAAGTGGACAATAGACGATGGATAGGTCACTTGCGAAGCACGGCGCATAAGGACAGGTGCGCGGCGTCGTGCGCGCTAGATGGCGTCGTTGAGGTTTCGTCAGCGTTTCGCGGTCGCTTTGCCTCTTACCGTATTCCTGCTGACGAGCAATTTGAGCACTCTTTGCCTGATTCATTTTTAACTTATATTCACCCGAAAGTTTTTAAACTTTTCGAACTTTCTTTAAAGAAACATATAAGTGTAAAAGTCAATTTAGAATATTTTGCTCGCTTCCTCTTATACAAAAACGATATGCAAGATACCAAATCATTTGCTACAAAAAACATCGTAATACATCAAAATACTAATTTTGATAATGTATTCCAATCTCTTTTGAATAGCATAAAAAAGAAAATTGAAGAGTTTCAGGAACGAGACAGCGGCTGGACATTCTTGAGTAATATGTACTTGGAAGTAAATATTAATAAATATGATCCATTGAATGGATCTGGCTCGTCTTTTATTGACTTGCCGTCAGTAATAAAAAGGAAAAAAGCATGTCTCAACATAAAAAATAAAGACAATTATTGTTTTTTGTGGAGTATCGTTGCTGCTATACATCCCGCTAGCAGAAACGGTGAGCGAACTACATCTTATCCACACTTCACATCCATATTGAACATCGAAGGCATATCGTTCCCTATTACTTTTGATAACATCTCTAAATTTGAGATTAACAATCCCAATATAAGCGTTAATGTATACACGTTAAAAAACAGTACGGTAGTTGGTCCCATATATAGATCTGAATTTAAATCCAAATCTAGGACCAGAGTCAATTTACTATGGCTTGAAAATAATACTAAATCTCATTTCGTGTTAATAAAAAATTTGTCGCGTCTTGTGAGATCTCAAATCACAAAACACCACGGTAAATTATATTTTTGTGACGATTGTTTACTTTTTTTCTCGAGTCAAAATTCTATAGACAACCATATTTGTAGTGGCGTTTGCACTATTTTGCCCGACAAAGGATCAATTCTTCAGTTCAAGAACTTTGATCGAAAACAAGATGTTCCGTTTGTAGTATACGCAGACTTTGAAACAATACTGGCTCCTTTTCATAAATGCGAACCTGATCCAAGTTCTAGCTACACAGTATCTCGCCAACAACATATTCCAGCAGCATTTGCTTATCACGTTGTTTGCTCATTCGATTCAAATTTAAACCGTTTTGTACAATATAGAGGCGTGGATTGCGTAGATGTGTTTCTTAAACAGTTATACGAGGATGTCAAAAACATTTACCTAGTGCTGAATAGTGAAGTAAAAATGATTTTTACTGAACATGATGCCGAGACCTATGCACAAGCATCCGTTTGTCATATATGCGATCGAGTAATATTGTTTGACAAAGTTAGAGATCACTGTCACCTAACAGGTCGATATCGTGGAGCAGCCCATCAATATTGTAACCTACGATATAGTGTACCTAAGCTCGTTCCTGTCTTCTTCCACAACTTGGCGGGATATGATTGCCATTTGTTTATAAAACAGCTGGCAGAGACCGATGGACCCATTAAAGTGATACCAAAAAATAAAGAAAATTATATATCGTTCACTAAGTTTTTAAAGCTTTCAGATGGAAAATTTGCTCAAATAAGATTTGTAGACTCTTTTAAATTTTTAGGAACGAGCTTAGAAAAACTAGCGAACGGACTTGGTACAACGGATTTTGTTCATTTAAAAAAATACTTTCCAATTAAAAACGAATTCGATTTACTTACTCGGAAAGGCGTATATCCATATGACTATATCAAAAGTTTTAATTCATTTTCAGAGAAACATCTTCCCTATAAAAATAGCTTTTATAACTCTTTAACAGATGAAGAAATCAGTGATTCAGATTATGCTCATGCTAAAATTGTTTGGAATACGTTTAATATAAAAAATATGGGAGAATACACCGACCTGTATCTTAAAACAGACGTGTTACTTCTGACTGATGTATTTGAAAACTTCCGAATGGTTTGTAAATTAAACTATAGCCTAGATCCTGCATTCTATTTAACAGCACCAAGTCTATCGTTTGATGCTATGTTACTAAAAACTGGTATTCAATTAGAACTATTAACGGACTTAGAAATAATACGAATGATTCAAAAAGGTATTCGTGGTGGTATATGCTTATGTCCCACAAGACATGCGCAAGCAAACAATAAATACTTGCATAATTATGACCGAAATAAGCCGGAGTCATTTTTAGTTTACATCGATTGTAATAACTTATACGGTTATAGCATGTGTCAGTCATTGCCAGTATCCGATTTTAAACTATTAGAAAGAGACGAATTTGATTTGTTAGATGTAATGAGTATTCCTGATGATGCGGATTTTGGATACATTCTTGAAGTGGATTTGTTATATCCAGAGTATTTACACGATTTACACAATGATTATCCGTTTTGTGCTGAAAAGTTCATACCTCCTGGAGGTAAAACTACTAAACTTATTCCAAATTTATATCCAAAATATAATTATGTTATTCATTATGTACATTTAAAAACTTGTATAAGTAATGGACTGATATTATCTCATATACATCGAGTTTTATCATTCAAACAGAGCTCGTTTTTAGGAGAGTATATAAAATTAAATACAGAGTTAAGAAAAAGAGCCACAACTGCTTTCCAGCAAGATTTATTTAAATTATTAAATAATTCAGTATTTGGAAAAACTTTAGAGGATAATGAACGTAGAGTAGATGTTAAATTAGTCAATAAATGGCACGATGAAACCAATAAGACAAAAAAGTTTATTTGTGCAAACAATTTAATCGCTAGGCCAAATTTTCATAGTGCCACGGTATATTCAGAAAACTTAGTAGCAATCCAGATGAAACCAGAGAAGATAATTTTAGACAAACCGATATACATTGGATTCGCTGTCTTAGAATTATCTAAAACCCATATGTATAAATTTCACTATAATGTTATGAAACCCTTTTATCAAAGAAATATTCAGTTGTGCTATACTGATACAGATAGTTTTGTTTATAAAATTAACACTAAAGACTTTTACAACGATTTGAGAAATCATTTTCTTGATTACTTTGATACTAGTAACTATAATATAAGTAATTCATTTGGTTTACCCTTGATAAACAAAAAAGTCCCCGGCTTATTTAAAGATGAGATGAGTGGACAAATCATGACAGAGTTTGTAGGCCTTCGTTCTAAATTATATTGTGTTGAAACTGAGTCTCAGACCATAAAAAAGGCTAAAGGAATAAAAAAAAGTGTGATCAAAGATTTGACTTCATCAGATTACAAAAATGTATTGACGAACGATGAAGTAATTCGTAAGAAGAATATTCTGTTTCGATGTATCAAACATGAAATTTTCACACAAACTGTGAACAAAATTGCTCTTTCAAATAATGATGATAAACGTTTTATACATTCAAACAAAATATTTACAAAAGCATGGGGTCACTATAAGATTAATATAATTTAAGAAATTTTATTATAAAACTATATTGTCATTATTAAAGTATATTTTATGTAAAACATTTTGTTATTTTCCGTAACCTAACTTTTTTAGAAATTTAAAAACATGTCAAGTTTAACATTCATAATTTAATTTTAAATATTGTAGAATAGTCTTTATTTGTTAGAGTAACTTTCTAAGATTTTATTGTTATTATTAGATAATAAATAAAAACATGATTGATTTACTAATTCATTTGTTCGTTTTATTTATTATCTAGCCATACCTCTATATCACCTAAACCTAACCAAAAGATTCAACAACCACGTTTTCAAAACGTGTTGTAGGTATTCAGGTTATTTTCTTTGCATGACTACATGAAAATTAAATATCGAAACTATAATATAAACATAGTGTTGATGTTAGTTATTTTTCATTTGCGCAAATTGTAACATGATCACTTTAAGCCAGCATATATAATATTCTTAATAGGCGGATATTTAATGCGCGTGCTGCGGAATATGCTGACTTATACTTGATATTTTTGAGGTCTAATCAATTTCGTAATAATAAGTAACGTATTGCGCTGTCTAGCATTTGCAAGCTTTGCAAATTGCATTTTATGTTTTTATCCCTAAAATTGTTCATTAATTTATTACCATTGCATACGTGAAGACCGGTGGATAAAAAATTGTAAGTATAACAAGCATAGCAAACTTATAGAATTTTTTAAATTCAATTTCTTCATAAACATTATCACTTTTTCAGACAATGCAAGACATCGAAGATACAAGCCTCACATTGTCCCAACTGACCTATGATCCCTGGGAGGGGTTGACTCAAGCCTTAGAAAGGAACCAGCCGGAAGAGCCTCAATTGTCAAGGGAAAAGAAGGCGAAGCGAAAGGTTGAGCTTGCAAAAAAGAAGCCTCGTAAAGTTGGCCGTGTAAAATCCTACGTTATTAACAGAGAACAAGCAAAGGGATTACGTCTTATACAAATAAGAGTGTGTGATCTGTCAAGTGAACTTCCATGTTCAACCCTGGTATCAGACGAGTGCAGTGAAGACAACGTGATGCTTAGTGCGCAGTATGTAGTGACTGACCCGGTAGATGAAATAATGGACTTGACCGAGACTATAGTAAGAAAAATTTCAAAAAAACTGTGCGGTGATAGTTTTTAGTTAAGTTTAAGTTTGATAAGTTATCTACTAAAAATTGTAAAATATAAATAAAGTTTTTATTGTAAAAAGATAGCTTTGTTTTATTTTAAATCTTATGGGGCTTAAAGTTAAGTGACATTGTAATTAAAAATACTTCATAGTTATTTTAAAATAGTTTATTCAATTTTTATCTATAGTACAAACAGCATTTCTTAAACACCATTTTTTAATACATATAGTATTTTTTAAAGCACAATATTTTGAATGACTTATACAATTAAAATCAAGGCTATTTTCATTACAATATTGATTATGTAGAGTTACGAAATTAGGACAACCTTGTTCCTCTACATTTGTAACCAGACAATTTTCACATAATTCTTTAATCCATTTTACCTTTTCATTCCCTTTAACAAATATTTTTTTCTCTTCTAAAAATGGCTTAATTATCCGTTTAAATTCTCGATAGTCAATGTGACCCTCACTCCAGTAAATGCCTCTATGCTTTTCAATCCAGGCTATTTGTTGCTTTTCTTGGTAAGTTAACTTTGTATATGAATATGGAGGTTTTACTAAGAATACTTGAGTGCATTCTCCAACAGCCAAAGCCAATTCTTTGACAATAAAGTTGTTTTTATAATCTTTAAAACCTTGAAGGTCAATAAATAATTTATTCATGTTATCTTTTTAACAATATTACTGAGAGGCTTGTATTCAACAACACAGTCGTTGAGTATGAGACAGTATGCTGACGTTTGGTCTGGTATATCGCTATTACTTTCGATTTCTACACGTATATTGACTACTGGTCCTGTCTTTAAATTATCATTCTGTCTAGAACAATCAATCACAAATAAAGGTGCCTTTTCTTTGAATTCTAACGGGCTTAATAGAGGTTCTGTTCGACGTCCGTAATACGACTGTTGAAATTTTGCATATTGCTCGTATAATAAAGCGTAACGATGATCTAAGAAATTTACGTCAAGACTTTCATAAGGATAGTATGTTGAATTAAGATAGACTTTTACATCTCGCAAATTACAATGATCGAATTGTGACATATCACTGGAAGAACTATTTTTCCTATTCGTTTGCAATCCTATAATAACAAATCTTGGTTTCTCAATTTGAGAAGATGTCTTAACACACCATGTATGCTTCGTAGTCATCGGTAATAATGGATACTCGTACAAATCCCAATTTCTAAATGCTAATTGAATGGATCGATCTTTTTCCAAAAGTTTAATTAGATTGAGTCTTTCTCTATCCGATACTTTAACATGAGGAACCCGCCATACAATTTTACGGATCTCTATGTCGTCCACGATTTCGCCAGTGCTTAATTTAATAGCGTTTAAGTTCGTATTACTTCGAAGGAGAATTAATTCATGTTTACAATTTATTATCACTCTATTATAATCTTCAGCAAAACCGAGAATATTTTTAAGTGGTATGGATGCTGAGAATTGACCACCTTGGATATTTTTTGTACCGTGAATGTCCCAACCCCAAGCTTTTGACATTTTGGATTCACTCTCATTCATTGACACCAAAGACTTAATTGTAGTTGATATACCAGCATTTTTAACTTTATCTATTTCCACTCCATTAAGTTCATACCGAATATCTTGAAAAAGGTAAAGTAATGGGTTGTTAGTAAATTGAACAGAAGTAATTTTTGCTTTAGTTTCTCGGTTTATGACATTCACAGTACCCTCCAAGTACAGTGTACTTGCTGATGGTAAAATATATAAATCTTGTTGATTGATTGGTATGCGGATTTCATCATTTCTATTGAAACTTATTACATATGGTTTATACGAATGATATTCGATAGCGTCGATGGAGTCATCATGTCCAGGCGGACTTGTTATATCCAATATACTCATTTTAATAATCCAATTAATTTAAGAAACTTTTTATTTTCACTTGTTAATTTTTTGGTCCTTTTAGGTGTGCTTTTGCTTACTCCAAGATGAGTACTAACTTTTGGGGTAGACGAAGTAATGTATTTATTGAAAACTAACATTTTTTTCGAAGGTGTAAATACATTTGCACTTCTTCACTGCGTAAGTTAACCAACTGATTATTGATGTCTAAAATTCTAATATTTATACAACTTATGTTCTTATTATTCACAGGAAAATAAATAACGTTTCTAGGTATTTCTATTATTCTGTATCCTGGCGGCACATTCGGTGCAAATTCATGTATAATATGGCTCGATGTCCCATTAATATATGATCCACTCACTAAGTCACATTCAATTCTTATTACAGTCGTTGATAAAATATTAACGGGTAGCAATGATTCATGAACTTTATTTGCTGCTA
Source organism: Stenoptilia bipunctidactyla (assembly GCA_944452665.1). NCBI lineage: Eukaryota > Metazoa > Arthropoda > Insecta > Lepidoptera > Pterophoridae > Stenoptilia > Stenoptilia bipunctidactyla. Next base: position 26,266,867 of record OX101735.1, read on the forward strand.
AGGTCTGCTTACCAAATCCTAATAAATCTCCTAGAGAATTTTTTTTATCGAAATGAATATCTTTAGTGCACATTATAGAAGTTTTTAAAGTATTATTATTGCAATTTAATAGAAGAGTTGCATTTTTTATTTTCATGTTTAAATAGTCATATATATCTTGCAGTTCATATGCACCTTCAGGTATGTCTATTACATCGTTATTGCCATAGTAAAATTTATTGTTTCGACTGTCAATATTGGGTATAGAATTAAATGTGGAAAGGTACAAAAGCGCGCACTCATATTCACCCTCTAGTTGTAAAGTAGGAGAATAAAACGTTGACAGTGAAGACGTGTTCCCAGTTATAGACAGTGTGAATGTCATTTTTATAATGATTGAAATAAAAGTATTTGTGTTATTTTATATTTTTATTCCAAAAATTTCTTAAAAAATTTATACATAATTGACCACAATTTACAGTATTAAAGTCTTGATACTTAGTATAATTGTAAAAAATATTACTATTATTTAAATACCTCACCACCTCAAACGGAGGTTTTAGATCACCATAACTATCAAAATATTCACAGTAAGAGTTTAGTTTTACATAAGCCACCCAATGAGTTCCTTTATTACAGGAGTTATCTAAATTAACAATACCACACTCGATACGTTTTACTCTCTTAGGCATTTTGTCTTTCATGTATACACCACGAAAATATGGTATATCGTTAGTAAACTTAATAATATCATAATTAGTAAGAGCGTGATTGGGTAGCCTTTTATTCAGTTTTTTGATTTATTTATAAATATCCCAGTACCTTTTTTATAAGGCTTAATATATAGACCTTTACCCAGCGCAATAGATTCCATAGTTTTGTTATGTCTTTCAACCTCATTTAAATTCTGTTTCGCATTTTTGTATTCATTAACCGTTTTTGCGATACCAGCCGCTCCGCCTGCTAATGCTCCTAGCGCTGACAGTCCTGCAAAAATTGGTATCAGAGGCAAGACACCGCCAGTTTTCGGAAGTGGTATGACACGTGGTAGGTGTATTGATTGTTTGTTTGCTAACAGCCTTTTCGCTGCTAAATACGCAACTTTTATTGCATTCTTCGTATCATTAGGCTTCAACTTTTTTAATTGGGTTTTGATTTTTGATGTTAATGTTTTAAACTTTTTAACTCCAGCACCAGTCTTAACTTTGGCCTTCATAATTTTACTTACAAGCCATGAAGCTATTTTTTCACTGTTTCTAGCATCTTTAGAGCGAAGTCTTTGTTTAGCCATATCTATTAACTGTAAATCTGCTTTATTTCGATTATCAAAATCACTATGTTTCGAATATTCTATGTCGTGTTTCATACAAGCTTCGTCTAACTTATTGACTCCTTTGTCACCTCTCAAAAGTCGCTTTTGCAATTTGGTTCCAGGTCCACAATAGTTATATCCAGGTAAATGTAGTTCAATCGGCAAATGATCGATTAACTTGTTTACAAGACCTTCTCCTTGCATTGCTTATATTGAAATGGATTCGAGGGCTTACACTATTTTCTTTTTATCAATCCATGAATTTTCTTGTTCACTAAGCCCTAACCATTTAACAAAAAGATTACTTCCCTTCTTCTTTAAAATTTTTTCAATAAGATAGATACTAGGACAGTTTGTTTTTTGTAATTCTTGTTCATAAAATGTGCCCAAAACTGGCTGCTTTCGTAAATCCTCTATGTAGTATGTCACAGGTGTAGTGGCATTTACTTTAATTACTTTAAATAGTTCAGTTGACCAATTAGGTGTGTAGCCCTTGTCAAAAGAACTTTTATATTTACTTATTCGAACAAAATCACCCACATTTATTTTTTGCTTTCTTGATTTGATTGCCTTTTTTTGAATTTTTTCAATATAACTCAAGATTATCATTTCGTTTGCATGGTTTACATCCACAGGTTTATGTTGCGTAGTTCTATGTTTTTTGTTATTGTAAGAGTTTAATATACTTTCTATAGGATTACCAACCCACTTATAGCTGCCTTTTAAATTAAAATGTTTGTACAAGTTTGTTTTAAGAGTTCTTATTAATCTTTCAACTATAGATGCTTTTTTTGTAGAGTATGTAGAGTAGTGATTTATTTTAAATTTATTCATCAATTTTTTGAATTCTTCGTTATAGAACTCTGTTCCCATGTCTGTTTGTAAATTAATAGGGCGTCTTTTAGAGGTAATAATCATTTTATGGAATGCTTCTGCTATTTCAGACTTGGTTTTCGTTTTGACTGGAACGGCCCAAGCGAATTTTGAAAAACAATCCATTATGATTAGTATAAATTTGTATCCTTTATTATATTTTTTCAATGCCTTGATATCAATAAGATCAGCTTGCCATAAATCATCAATTCCTCTTAAAATAACACTTCTGCGAATGAAGTTTTTCCTCGCAGGTTTGTGTATTTCGTTTACTACTTGTTCTTTACTCATTTTGGCTGATTATGCAGTGCTTTGATGTTATCAATTTGTTCTTTATTATAATAGTTTGTATGTAAATGGTTTAAAGAGTTAATAATATCCCTTTTTATACTAGCAATTTGATTCTGTAATTCATTTTTACTGCAACAAGTAAGCAAAATTTTATCTACATATTCCTTATTAACTGCTTCATCTGGATTCGATGGAGTTTTGACACCTTTTAAAACTGTTGACTTCAGATCAAATTCGCCGCTGTTTGTCTTTTTCAAGGTATTTTCAGAAAAAAATAAAAACTCCGATAAACGCATTCGTTTATGTACATGATGACCGAATTTATCAATATTCATTTTAAAGAACCTTAATTAAGTATGGTTAAATGTAGAATGAAACGAAATATACATAAGTAAGTATATTTATTATATAACACCACATTCTCGCAATTCTTCAGTTATTGAGATAATTTCATTGTCCAATCCTGAGTTGCCCGCATTTTTAGACGCGACTAGTATTTTCAGTCTCTCAACTAATTCGTTTGGATCATTCCAATATACAAGATCTACATTTTTCTTCCACTTCTTTAACATGGGCAAACCTTTCCCATGAGCGATGTTCGTAGTTTGTTCGTTTAACTTGAAGAGTGGTTTTATCACTTCCATATATTTTATCCCCTTATTACTTTTAATAGGTTTGTTCGGATCATAATCTCGTCGATGCGCATTTGTATCTACTAGCATAAGCTTATAATTTTTCATGTCTTCTGCAGTTACGAATTTTAGATCAGGTGTTTTCTTTAGCAATAGCTCTGTTAACCCTTGCGTCCTTTTGTACTTTCTTCCTGCTATTTGAAACCAATTTTCATCAGTTTTAAAAGTACCTGTTCCCATTAGAAGTTTTCCACGTTCATTTCTAACACCAAACGGAATGTCTTCTATCACTTCTGAAGAAAGTGACCAAGAAGAAATATCGGACGGGCTATTGGGATAGGATTCAACAGTGTTGAAAGAATCGTCCTTACTAATTTCATTATCTGTTATAATCTCATCCCTTGGCTCAAATATTTCATTACTGACTTTAAAACTATAATTTCTTTCATCATCTTGCGTTTTCAATGCCTCATTGGAAGTATGTATGGTTTTATCAACCATTTTATTTAACGGATTAATTATCGGTTTAAAAACAGATTCAAAAACTTGTTCATTGGATGATTCCATATCACGCATTTTTCGTAATTTCTTTTTCACAGCTTCAGCTGCATTTATAATTTGTTGTTTTAAGTTGCTATTCATTTTAAATATAACGTCTTAAAAATTGTATCAACAAATGAGAAATGACAAAAACTAAATAACTTGTTAAGTTATATAGGTAAGAACATTATTCAAATTCTACAAACGTATCAAATTTATTTCGATAACAACCTTTATTTTTTTCACAGTCTTTGTTTATAACCACGTAGCTGTATGGGTCTTTCCATATTTTAGAGCACATTTCACGAAACTCCTGCCAGGTCATATCGGTATTAACATGTTCAACGTATACGTGTTTCATATTTATGTCATCTTGTTTAAACAGAACTATCAAATTTGCATTATCTCTTACAAGTTGTTTAGGGATTTTTGTATAAGTCTGATTTATATAAAAACAATCAATATTTTTATGTCTGCCCATAGCAAAGTAGTCACGCATGTTGTTTTGATTCTCACAAGCTACATCATCAAATATTATTATAGAATCAGTTTCTGCCTCTTGCGGACTAAGTACTTCTTCATTACCATGATATTTTCGATAACTTATATCGGGTACATGTTCATAAACATTTTCGAGGAAAATATACTTAGGTTGTTCAAGTGTTTTTGAATATACATATACATTTTTATAACATAACGCGTCTTCGTGTAGAAGTAACCCAACAACTAAATTTGTTTTTCCACAATTAGAGGGACCGCATACCAAACAGCGGATTGTATTTGGAAACAAAAGGCCATGGCGGGAAATAATGGGTTTGGAATCAACACAAATTTTTTCAAGCTGTAGTGATGTTGGTTGTTTCACGAATTTCATTTTATTACAGTTTACCCATACGAAAGTCACAAACAAAATGAAATTATTCTAGTGTATCTGACGTTTTATTACATTTCTAACGAATAAGGTTTCTGAATTACGAATGAAGTTGCCAGTCTGCAACCGAATGAAATTAATAAGACATTTTATTCCTTTCATGTTATTGGGCATTCTAACTTACGAGTGAGGTCGCGTGTCCGCGACCGAATGAAGTGAGTTAGAATGCCCAATAACATACTACTTTCGTTCATATGAGATGCCTATAGTGTCTGAAATTTCTCTGATAGTCAATCTACGGTCTTTCAATATGAGATCACACACTTTTTTGATGTTTTCTTCGGTCGTAGACGTCATTGGCCTGCCGGAGCGAGGGTCATCTTCGATGTTCTCTCGTCCACGTTTAAATTCTGCAACCCATTTTTTCACAGTGGTATAAGACGGGGCAGATTCCCCTTATGTTGTTTGCATGTCATCATGGATCTCCTTTGATGTTAATCTTTTTTTAAACAAATATTTAATCACAGCACGTTGTTCAAATTTCTCCATTAGTGAAAATTTGTTCTACACACGTATTTATATTGTTCGTAAAATTTTATTTAAACAAGATATCAAATTGAAAATTCGCGGGCTGACAATTGAATAATGACAGTTCAAAATGACGGCAGAAAAAATAACAAAAGTTTTTTTTTTAATGGCCAGGCCGCGAACTTTTCAACCAATGTAGTAATTTACGTAATTCAATTAGGAAACTGTTTGATATTTAATTTGTTTTCTTTTTATGGTGTGATATTTAAAAATCATAATATACAAATAAACCCTAACTATCAATAACATTTCAGTCGGTACAGAAGGCAGATCAAGCGTTCCAAAAGTGTAAAAACATTGTAATTAAATCGGAACTCTATGCCTTCGACATTAAATAAAAAATGGGTTGGGGAAAATTTACAGGTTTGTAAGGCTTTATCTACTGCCTTCTGCCTTCTGTACTCAACTGACTAGGAAACGAAATTTTTGCACCAATATCGGAATTTTTTATTTAGATTTTAAAAGATCTTGTGGAATAAAGTCTTAGTTTTCATAATTCTTAATTAATATTTTCGTGCAGCTACTGTTTCTAAGGAATACGCATTTTTTTACAATCTTAGAAGTAATGGCTTCAAGGGCAGAATCATAAGGGTTAATTTATTTATTTATAGTTTTGGTAAACGGATACGCATAGCAGCCAGTTAATTTTTTTTGGAATTAACAAATCCACAACACGTTAAAAGGTTTTAATTGGATACTAATCTATATACAGGGTGACTGGTGGGTCACTTTTGAAATCGAGGACATGATAGTTTGAGATCATACATGAAGAGAAAAAATAAAACAAAAAATAATGTTAATCAGATATTTACTGAGTAAACTTAATTGAAGGTTAAAGAATTCATCACGCAACGCATGGTTACTTAAGTGTAATACCACTTAGCGGGTGGTGGTGTGCGTGTTGACTGAGGCGGCGTGTAGGGACAAGTCTAGCAATGTCTCTTTATTTATTTATAGGGAATCCGGGTGAAAAATTAAGTACCTACTTTTGCTGCATAGTTATGATTAGATTCGAGTACAGCGTGCTCTCCTTCAATATCTAAAAAGAGGATCTCAGTCGTAGGCTTTTCGGTTAACAAAAAACATACAAAAAATGTATGTTAAAAAATTCATATAATTATTCTGTTTTGCATAAAAAAAACTTTTATTATTTTTTGATTTTTTTGATTATTTCACATGAATATTCAAACATTTTTACACATTTTTTTATTCTTAAAGTAATAAAAATTTAGTTATAAAAATTAAAAATTTTGGATTCGACATTTTTATTTTGGCATTACAGCAGTATAAACATTCTCAAAATTGACAAAACTCCAACCGTCATTCGTTTCGTTTCTTTCCGCGCGTTACGAGTGCTTCCATTCTATTTTTCTGCGTTTCTTGTGATTTTATACTAATTTGGCTTTCCAATTCGGACTTTCGATTTTCATCTGATACTTTTGCTTTCATACCGGACACCGATAAAGACGATGGATCGTTGTGTGAACTGTGGTATTGCTACTGGTGTATATGGTGTTGGGTACCTTAGAGTAAGACATAATAATATTGCATGCTGTTGTACAGCATAGTGTGTTGAACTATTTTATATAAAACATCTACATATTGCAATACCATGCTATGAAGCAATAAATTATTTGAATTTGAATTTGAGTAATATCTCACTGTGCAATATCAATTAACAGGATGTGTACAAATTGTATATTTTCCTTCTTTAAAGTTATCAAACAGTTCATAAACACATCTTTCATCAAACTGATGAAAGGCCCAGGCATGTAGGGGGAAGTGGGTTTCTCCTTTGTCACCAGTCACCCTGTATAATTATTATGGATGCAGAGCATTCAACAAACGACTTCACGTTAAAACTTTGGCTGAAGTATGAGGTCATCAAATGTAAATATTCTACGGATTCAAACATATTGTTTTTTTCAAAAATTTAAAATTCTTTTATACGTTCACAATCGATTTCGATGAAAATAATTAAATGATTTATATACCTCGAAAATATCTTATGAAATAAGAATATTTAACATCGATACATAATTATCCAGAAAATCATTTAAAAATATCCCAAAATAAACATACTCACGAATTGAGAATTAGTTTTGGAAGTCGGTTGAAAACTGTGACAAAGCTATTCGACAGTTCAGTCGAATCCGATGGCTCGTTGTCCAGTCAAACCAACTTATGCGGCCCCTGCATTTGGACATGATTGAAAACCTATTTATTTAATTTAGGTTATACAATAATCAACGAATGCAGAGTATTAAAAAGCCGACTTCACGTCATAACTTTGGCTGAGTTATAATGTCATCAACGTAGACATTCTATAAAATCGTACATATTCTTTCAAAAAATTGAAATTTTCAATGAAGAATTCAACCGATTTCGATGAAATCGGTTTCTTCTATTATAAGAATTTTTAAAATCTATTCATATTTTTTCAAAATATCGTGTAACAAAGACACAAAAAAAAAACATACAGACGAATGGAAAACCTCCTCCTTTTTTGTAAGTCAGTTGAAAACTACATTGCATCTCTAGTGTAATGAAGTAACTAACTGAATAAAAGGTCGTTATGTTGATTTTTTTATGCTCTGCATTCGTTGGTTATTACAATTAAAGTAATAAGATAATGTTGGTACACTTCAGAAAAAATTGTCTTCACTCCAAAATGTGGATCGTTTTTTCATAAAATTAAGGAGAAAATATAGCGTCATCTTAGCTCAATACACCGTTGCCACAGCTAGATCAGTCAGTGATCAGGTGAAAAATATCTTCTACCTTCCCTCACGAATCCTATACGAATTTATAAAAACGTTCCAATCCAAACGCAAGACAGACTTATTCTGAGATTTAAGGAAAATAATAATATATATTTTTTTTTACTAAAACCCGACTAATAAAAAGTACGAAACAAGCAAATAGTCTCTGCTAAAATATTTATGTATTTTTATACGTCAGACTGAGGGTGTTACCAAAACTATCGTCGGTTGACGACGATCGGATTGTTTGACCTAGTAAAATTATCAATCGACGTCGACTGTTCCATCCGTCCGCAGATCGTCGGCGTCCATCGAAAGTCGATCGAATGGTGTTGCCTGGCTGAAAATTGTTATTATGTATTTTTAAAAGATTGCTGTTGAGTTTTGACTTTCCGAAGTGGTGGTACATTCAGTTCAATTTGTAAATAGTTTGACTATTTCAAGTGTACTTAAATACCTACGAAATTAAGATGTTTTTGATTTTGACTTTGAGTTTGTGTGGTAACACCCTCGAATCATATGATATGCCCAAAATTGAATATTAATTATGATAATGAACCTATTGATAATGTAGAATCCACAAAGTTCTTAGGTTTGAACATTGACAAATGGTGCAATTGGACAGCACATCTGACAATTTTAAGAAATAAACTTGAAAAATATTGGTGTTTTGAAACGAATCAGAGATGTTTCAGGAATAAAAACAGCCCTCCTATCCTGTCATGGGTATGTCTCATCCATTTTAAGATACGGTATTATAATGTGGGGAAATTCTGTAGATGTTATTATTATTTTTCGAGCTTTTGACTGTCCCATGCATGTTTATTTTGATATAGGTATGTTTGTTCGAACAAACTCAGACTACTTTAAAACCAATGGAGAAATGTTAAATTTAAGAGGGAGGCATAAAAGTAAACTTTATATACCCGCTCAGAAATTGGAGCTACACCTTAAAAATGTATTTTGTATGGCAATACGTCTTCACAATAAGCTACCAAACAACTTGTAAACGATGACATTGCGCAACTTAAAGAAAGTGCTGTTTGTTTACTTGCTTGACAAAACATATGACAGTGTCAAAGAATTTTTGACATAACATTTAAATATACTAATCATTTTTACTTTCAATGCAATTATAAGTACCTAAGTAAAGATATTTTTATTCAAAAAAGACGATAAGTCTCTCCCCTTTTACGGCAAAGAGGGTCTGATAAAGCAGGGTACTCGGGCTTAAGCCAAGAGTATCTGCTGGTGTTTTTAAATGGTAAATGATGATAAAAATAATATTTATATTTATTTATAGTTTTATAATTATTATTTTGACATTATTTTACTGTAATGTCAAAATAAACTGAAATGAAAATTGAAGAATTCATTACGCAACGCAAAAAAAGTAAGCGTAATGCAATAGATACGTAGTGGGTGGTAGTGTGCGTGTGGCGGGAACACTGCTGTGTGCGTGTTAACTGAGGCAACTAAAACCAAATTGTGAAAATATGATAAAAAAAATATGATAATAGGTCAGTCAAAGCCGTTAGATTATAAAAATCTTGTTAAAGCTGACTTTGTCATAAGCTTTGAGTGCTACACCATCTACATATTCTACGCCATATATTTTAAAAATCATATCTTTAATCATATAAAGATCTATCTCTTATACCAGAGTCGCAACACCCTAGCATTATGTATCGGTTGACTAACTTGTCTTACTCAACGTAAATCCTTGAGTTGGTTTGAATTAGTCTCTTAAGCAGTGGAGCCTCTAACCTTACTGATGTGTCGCACCGGCGATAGCGCGGCTCATGAGTGGGTTTGAACTGTGGTTTGAACACTATGTACAGTCACGTGCAATAAGATGCAACTTCGCAACTTATTCGGTTGTGATAAGGTACAAATTCCAATGAGAAGTATACATCTTATTAGACTTGACTGATGATTTGATACATTGTACAAATGGATTGTGTCATATAAGATTTACAACGGATAATCAATGTTTTTGTAAATAGTAAATGTTCGCACTGAGCAGATGATCAATTCGACCTTTGGGTATCCCAATTAAACAAATATTAATAGGTAAATTAACATTGTATTATCATGCATTATTTGATTTCAAAGTTAAACCGTAAATTGAAACCGGTTGTCGTAAGAATCAAGCATCAATTTTCTTTCAAGCTTTAAAATTGCACTTTTAAAAGAAATAAGTTAAAATGGCAGTTATAATAAAATTTAATATCCGAGCTACCATTTACTTTAGCAGTTTGCTCTAGCAGAGAGGTCAATCGTTTAGCGCTCTGGGAATTCATAATAGAGGCAGCTTGTCTATCTGTGCTGGACGGTCGACGGTCAGGCGATATTTAACCAATTGATCTCTGTGCAAGCGTCTGTAATTGCTCGCCAGTGTAAAGCTCGGCATTGTAATGCAACTGTTCCAATAATAGTGGCCTGCAGCTACGAATGTTCCTTTGACAATCGTTGGCTTTGTTACGTATAAGTCAAAGTTACATTGCTTTGATTCCGCGTCGTTGCTTTTTACTGAAGTGGTTGCATCTTGCAAACACGCTTAGCTGTTGGAAAGGAGGAAAAGTGTTTTGCAGTGTTTACGTTTATAGATAATTTTTGGGTTACTTATAAAAAATATTCTAAATTGTTTCTGTGCAGCGATGTTATTTAAATCTATAGTAATAACTATTACTATGTAATTACTTTTTTCAAAGTCAAAGAATCTCTGCAACTTAGAAGATGGGGCTACCAAAGTGGACGACCTCAACTTTGAAGGTGGTGAATTTTACTTAGGCATGAAAAACCAACCTCAATTTGGTCCTTTATAAAACCTTGGGGGCCTCTGACAGTGCGAGACTCCCCTAAAACGAGTACATCAACTCATTAAACATCACATTCGATGACTGTAGTCCTTTTAGGACAAGTTAGTTCATAAATTGAACCCTGATGGTTTATGTGTGTCCAGATCTGGGCAGCTAAAATGTTGTTTTATAATACAGAAATCAAAGTAAAGCAAAACATAATAGTGCTACATAACTTGGATCCTTTGTTGAACAGATGTCGAATGTGACGTTCATTCGTCGTTACCTATTGAGAGAAGATGTGGTAGTGGCTAAGTGGCAACTGTGTGAATCATTCGACGAAACAGGTTCAACAACGTTTGGCGCGTTTGATAAGGAAGAGCGACCGCCGAGCCTTAACTTCTTAAAACTGCCTGCTTAGGAAGCCACTTTCAGTAATCGGTGCCGGATGTTGCATACGGTATACATTTCGACATCCTAAAAATTCAGATATTCATCAAACAGCACTAAGTCACCTAGGCGGTTTATGGCTTGAAGCTTCTTGTGATCCATAGGGAGAGACTTTTGTGATTATGAATCATATTTAAAAAGGGCCAAAGTTTTAGCTGAACACATTCAAAAGTCGAGTAAAAATGATTTCAGTTCTATTTATTTGACACCCACCAGATGCTTTGACGACTTTTTGATTAAGTGGTTTTATTATATAAGTTGTGGAATTTCACTATCATTATAAGATGTTGATACAAAATTGCGTATCAACTAAAATTCGTCACAACATTAAAATTTCGTGACGATTTGCCTCCTAAGATCGCATGACAAACGTGAGAATAATAATAAATAATAATAAATAAATAATAATAATAAATAATAATAATAAATAAAAAACCTTTATTTCTTGTCACGCATTTTTTGTCAGTATTTAGGTGTTGGTATTTTCAAAGTATCCTTTGAAATTAAATTTCGCCCGTCCGCGTCCTAGTGATATAAAATGCCTCAGTTTCTAAAAGGTGAACTCGGCTAATGGAGACTTGAAAGCGCAAACTGAAAAAGTTATGTCCATTTACGATGGCGCGGGTTTTTTGCTCCCCAATATCTTCAGCCTTAATTTGTTCTCTGAGACTTTTGAGGTCTAAAATTAGGTTTAGCTTTTTAAGCCGAAGAAAACAAATTTGTGATGAAAGTTTTTGTGTTATAAGCTCAGATGAAAATAAATACTTTGTTAATAGAAGCAGAAGTGAAGCTTCTTTACAAAATATATTTTTTCACTTACCTATGTTACTAGCTAGTTATCAATGAAAAGAGTTTTATAATGGGCTATTCATGAAAATTTCCAGAAAACATCATTGCTGGGGTGGTAATATGCGTAGCCGTTACCCGATTGATTTCTGAACAGGGTCAGGCTAATATTCGGAATTCCTTTAAATAAGTCAAATTAATAAATACTAATAATATTTAAAAATAATAATTCACTTCTTCTGCTTCTTTATTAGCTTGATGGATGTACCCAAAAGTGTTTATTAAATAAACGTTGGTGGATCAATTAATAAATGGTAGTTTTGTTTTTATTTTGGCATTCCTTCATAATTCTGTTATATGTGTAGCTGTGGAACAACTAATCAATTATTCAAATTACCGTTAAATTTCCATTAAAAACAAAACCTTACGCCTACAAATTCAGGTATAATTTTAAAATAAGCCTTTATATCAACTCGAAAACACGGCACAAGTCAAGATCCAAAAATCTAATTTACTTATTTCTTTTGCAGCTTTAAACTGTACGGCGGATATCCTCGCGACGGCTGCGATAAAATGATTTCGCTTCTGAAGCAAGATACGTCTCAATGCTGCGGGTCGCGGGGGGAGCACCGCGCGGGGGGCGGGGGGCGCGGGCCGCGTGTGCCGACTGCCGGCGGACCGAGCGGAAAAATTCTATTTAAAACTAATATCCTGAGATATTGAAATCTTTAAGCATTTTCATTCTGCAAGCTATTCTAAAGGGGAAATATGAAATACGTATTCCTGCATCAACATTTATGAATGTTCGTTTTGCACGCACTCAGCGATTCTAAAGTGGAATGACGCCGTTGTGATTTTTTTTTGGTGATTATAAACAAGTCTTACATTCCATGAAATTTTGTTGTTTTCTTGTAAGTATAGCTTTAACGCACAAAATGTATTGGGTCAAATTTTATAATTACACTAGGAAGTAAATTAAGCGTTTATAAACATATTAATACTGTTGATAACAAATAGATGGACTAAAACTGTGATAACTGTCACTCAGCATAATATGCTGCAGCGGCTAAGACACAGCAAAACTGATTTATGTTTTTATTTCATTGTATTTTTAAACATGTGGTCGTAACTGATGCGCTAATCACGTCTTTATTTTAATAAACAAGATAAGTTTTCTTCCGCATATTTTTTTAATGCTTAATAATCCCCCATCTTATATTTTTACATGAAACCGGGGCCACACATCAGCCTCTGTAACCGTATTTCACGTGTACCTTGAATTTATCTTCGCAATAATACAATTAACTGAGACTTTGATGTAAAGGCGCCAGCTGTCGATGTATGTATTTATTTATGATTATTTCTGAGCAAATAAGAACGCTCGACACGGCTTCATAATGTAATCAATTTATTCGAATCACTACCACTCATACAATATTGCGTAGTTCTGATTTCATACATTTGCGAAGAAAATATTTTACTAGTATTTTCATTGTTTTAATATACAGGGATGTTTTTTTCTTTGATAAGATATAAACGTACCTGCATATTTATTTTAGTATCACTCAAAGCAAAAAAAAATATATGGCACATTTTTTTTACAAATTGTCGGTGTTGATTAAAGTAGCTGCTACGACGCGGCCTTTCATTGATAATACTACGACGTAGTACTACAAGATGTTTAGTAGTAGCGCGTAGCCGTCTTTTTCAAATGGTATTCATGAATTTTTAAGAGTAATGTTACGACCGGCTGGTGTAGCGGTAACATACATTGCCTTCTATGCCAGAGGTCCTGGATTCGAATCCCGGCAGCGGCGGATATTTATGCGATGATCACAGATATTAGTCGTCAAGTCATGGATGTTTATATGTTTATTTAAGTTAATGCTAATAAAAAATATGTATTTATTCAATATGTATGTTTATAAATAAATAAAAAAAAAACAATAAATAAATAAAATAAATATATTTCTTAAGTGTATCAGTTATCTAGTATCCATAACACAAGTTCTTTAAGAAACGTAATTTGGGCTAGATAATGATGTGTGAGTGTCAGAAATATTTCAAAAAAAGAATATATCAATTTCTTTGTTAATACCGTTTTTTTCGTTTTTATAAATGATACTCATTTTTTTTTAAATATTGGCTGGGGACTAAAAAACAACCCTGGATACATACGATTTCACAGTTGCCTTGATGAACAGCTATTAGGACTAATTATAACGCTCTCTTACAGGTTCTATTATGCACATAGGTTGAAACATTAATATTAAATTCAGAACAAAAAATAAAATAAAATTGAGGTAATATTACCCAAGTTTACTTATAATTATACAAATATTTATATTTATTTATACAAATATTTTTCATAACATATTTTTTTAAATAAACAGTACAGTACACATAAATTTTTCACATACATTTAATTAAAGACTTTACAGCTCTCTTGACTCCATATGAAATCAAATTCTAATTTATTTTTAATTAGACACAAACATTTCGGTGCGGCTCAAATTATGAAATTATTGTAGCATCTCAATTTACGTAACATGAGGACATGTAACTGCTCAAACGTACGGTAATGAGTATAAATCTTTCAAACAAAGATTAATTGAATTATTTTTACCGGGAACGACCCGTGCGAAGCCTTTCTAATAATTTATGTTTACTTTTTAAGATCATCTAGAAAAAATCTTGATTGTAGTCAAAATCTGATAAATTCCTTTTTATTAAAACTGCCAATTGTTTTTCTATTTAGAACTGGCAGAGGAAATAATAGGAAATAAAGGTTACTTGACAAAGTTAGACTGTTATTATTAAATCTGGATATGTGCGAAGTCTGGTTATTTCTATTATTCGCTGATTTACTAAGACTGATATAGACTTAGATTTTAGAACACCTATTGATTAGTGCTTTAGTCGCATTATTATAAAGTTTCGACCGAATTGACTGGATGATAAGGAGACTGTTCTTGAATAAAATTAAAAAAAAATATCTCGACTTATATTATTTATATCTGAGATTGTAGTGTCGATCCCCATTGCAAAATAGATGTTTGTATATGTCATTATTTACGCACGTTGGAATGTTGAGAGTACCTACGATAAAATATGAGATATTTCGGATCGTAGTCAACGTGGCCTGAGGAGAAGAATATAAAACCATATAACTTTGTGTACTATCATGATTTTATATAATCTAGCTAGCGCACCAGTATTGAATAGCATATATGTAGATAATGTAACCTAGCCTTAGTATGTAAATTTAAGAAAACCTGTGTACTGTGTTTATATTATTTGGCATGAATAAATAAATATTATTATTATTATTTTCAACATTTAAATTTTTTTTTTTTAGAAACGGGATATTTAATATGTTTTCATCTATTTGAGTTCTCGATATTTCGGCACTGCTGCAAGCGCCGTGATCACGATGGCACTGAAGATGCGGGTAAGTGATTCACGGGCAAACGGCAAAATAAAAACCTGGTAAATAATTACGTTTCTAAAGTTAATTTAAATTACAAAACCAGCGCTAGACAAAATAAAGCATTATCGAACCCGCGTTTGTCTCATTCTCGCTTAGGGAAAGTGACGTCGAATTAAGCCGAAGATGATATACACGGGTCTAAGGAAGTCATAGTACACTCACACACACATACAACTGGAAATGTTAATTCAATTAGTTTTTGATTAATTTAATGAAGCGTCCATCTAAAATCATAAACTTATTTGCAGCTTTACACGGTTTTAGTTGTGTAACTTTTGATCTTAATACTATATTTATTATGATATTTGTTGATTAAATAAATAGTCCAAAGAGTTAAGTCACCAAATGTAAGTTGACCTAAAATATTTTGGCTGTTTACCTTTCGTACTAAAACTAGTCAACAAAATGCTCACACAATATCAAGTCTCGGTATAATGGTACAATTTAATAAATAAATAAACATCATTAAAACGCACTTCACACTAAATTATAGTAGGTACCTATCCTCGAGAAACTAAATTTGAACGAATTTTATGCAAGCATAGCCAGAGGCATAACTGGCAGCAAATAAAGGTACAACTGCAAAACAAACTCCTGACCACCTATTTTACTCGTAATTACTTGGCACCGCGATTCTGGAGCAACATTTCATTTATCAAATTCACTATACTCTAATAACTGATAGCATGGCACTTCGAAACAAACGAATACTAATCAATCAAAAACCTCCTTCACAACAAGGTACAGTTAGCAGAAAAAATATTTACCAATATATTTTCTTGTTATTCAGGAATGTAATAGATGTATAGGAAACCGGGTCAAAGCCGTATAGCTAAGGGTCTGGGCATGAAGCTCATACTTTTTAAACGCAAAGGTATTAGACCAACATATATCAGTCAGACTCATTCGCTTCCATAACAATCATCATATTTTTGAAAAAAAATAAATTGGACAACTAACGAATAGCAAATAACGACTTTTTCCGGTTTTGCCCCGACCCATGGGTAATACCGTATACTATATACGATAATGCCCCGGATTTTACCATGTAACATTGCATCTTGTGCAAAAGAAGTCATCCAACTCCTGTGTATCACATTGGGCCCATGAAGGCTGAACAGACAGGTTTACCCCATCGCCAAGTGGTCGATTTGGATGTTGATGAGATCGAGTCTCGACCAACTCTTTGCGCTGTGATAGTTGTCTTGAATGACACTTTGAAAGTTGAAGGTTTTTAGTTAACGAGCAGCGCTGATAAAAATATGATAATAATTAGACTTATCTATACGAATCAAAATCGTATATACCCGTTTTACCCCATACGGTTGTGCCCCAACACGGGTGTAGAACAAAAACATCATTCACTAACACGTAGTCAATACAAAACAGCCGGTACAAAAAATGCATTTAAGAACAAATTCATCACCTATAACATAGTTGATTAGTGACTTACCTGTAATATAGCGTATGTTCGAATGTTTATATGATGATCCACGACCTTACAGCTGTAGGCGCCCAAATAGGTTATTGTTACCGACTATGCGGACAGCCATGAAATCTAGAAACTGTACATCAATGGCCGTAAAAATCTATAATAAATTACCTAATGACATAAAAAATCTTGTATGTAATAAATTTAAATATAGACTTAAGATGTGGCTAGTCCAAAATTGTTTTTATGAGTTGAATGAATATTTTAATCACAAAAGTTGACATTTAATCCTAAATTGACATGAAATAGTATGTTATATGTACCTATATATTAAGCAATTAATTAGATAATAATATTATAATAAATTTACTTAAACTTTGTTAGAGTAAAATTTTTGTATGCCCTAAACGGGTGAATGTGTCCGCACTGAAACTAATTATAAGAACTGTACCTATTTACCACATTCTGACAAATAAATATTTTCTTTCTTCTTTCTTTCTATGTACACTTCACAATCACTGCTTGATACGATTCACCAAAATACGATCAACTTTACCGAAAAACAATAAAGTTCCATAAATCCAAATTGCGCCAGTCTACAACGACAAGTGTTTGTTTGCAAATAACACTGCTTGGTATCGTCGATCACAGCGTGCTTGCTTCGCAAGAAATAAAAAACACTATCTCTAAGTGTAATAAAAAGTAAGTGCAAAGTAACCTCTTTAATCTGCTGACGGTACCAAGGCATTAATCAAGTGCTGTCGAAACGAGACGATTCTAGTTTAGTCTGCAAATGGATGTGAACTGTGGACACTGTCAGCGTCTGTCGGACTACTTCAGCAAACTGTTCTACTTGTAGTACATTAAGTTCGTGTCGTTCTTTTGGAGTGTTTTACTTTTAGTATCTGAAGGAAATATCAATTTGGAACGTTTTGCTTAATTAAATTAATACTTGTGTTTGTTTTGCTTATTTTTTTCTTTTGAGTTAACAGGCCATATTTCAATTACACAATCCTCAAATACCTAGTGCATTGTATAAGGGTTGACTGATCCTCCACCATTATACGCTGAACATGCACGTGTAGTTTTCCAGTCTCATTCAACCTTTTCCATATGTTAAATACTTGCTTGATATTGAGAATCATGAGGCCAGTTTTGAATATTGCCGTCCGCTCATCGACTACGCTGGCCGCGCTCTTAGCGATGCTAAGTAGTATTGCCTGAGGCCTCGCGCGTAAGACAGATGCAACCTATGCTCAGCTGTTTGTCCTTAAGTGTTCTATGAATTAAGACAAGTTACCCCTAGTGACGACCGGCTGGTGTAGCGGTAACATGCATTGCCTTCTATGCCAGAGGTCCTGGTTCAAATCCCGGCGGCGGCGGATATTTGTGTGATGAACACGGATATTAGTCGTCAAGTCATGGATGTTTATATGTTTATTTAAGTTTATTCTAATAAAAATATGTATTTATCAATATATATGTTTATATATTTATTAAGTACTTATATCAGTTATCTAGTATCCATATCACAAGTTCTTTAAGAAACTTAATTTGGGCTAGATAATGATGTGCGAGTGTCTGGATTTAAATCTTTGCGAGTGTCAGAAAAAAAGGTGCTTGCAAATAACTCTTATATTGTGCTGTATGGTCTGGAACGTTTCCATTAGTGTAGCAGTGCGGAAGACGTTCTTCTATCTCCCAAAATCGTCCCTGCTGAGAATCTGCGGTGCCCACTTGCTGACTGACCATGCTGAGGCGTTGCTGTGTATGGAGGTGAGTAGATGCTTATTCTTTGCTGACCTTGTGCTTCTCTGCAAATCCCCATCAACATCTAATAATATCACATTAAATGTTATTGTCTGCGCCAAACACCTAAAACGCAGTGGTCCGCTAAATCGAAGAAAAATAATAAACGTAATATATCTCGTAGCTCTCTGCTAGGTATATAAACGTTTAATCATTTAGGCCTATACTCCACGCCATGTGAATTAGGAAGTACTCAATACCAAATGGATAATATGGAAGTTTCTTCTTCTTCTTTTGTGCAGTTTTTTGTCTATTCGAGTTCACGAAATATGATCTGATTTTTGTTCCCAGTCGCTTGGATCAGATCAGGTTCAGTGTGGATTTTGATTACCTATTTTGGTATCTAAAAGGAGTCCTTATTTTAGACGTCTCCACTAATAAGGTGCTGATTTGACCCTTACAGTCTCGCTTTAATCTTGATCCTGTCCCCTTTTGTCGGTTAAAGAGTTGAAAATATTCTGTTGAAATAACTTCTCAGACTTTGTCTTCATATAACTCCTGAGAAATGTAGAAATACTAAAAAAAAAATGCTGGCGCTCAGCGGCCAGAATACTTGCTGCTACCACATATCTCTGCTGTTTTACCTTTTTATCGAAATAAGGCTACCATGTGAGAATATGAATAATTATAATTTTTAACCAATCACACCAAAACTTGTGCACTTCTGTTGTTGATGGTAAATAAAGTGGATTTGACTCCAATTAATCTCACCGGATGTACCACCGAAACTACAATTGCCTAAACAACTTATTAAGCCGTTTGTTAGAATAGCAAAGTTGTCCCGATATATGATTTTTCGATGCTTCATTCATAGAACACGAATATCAACCTTTAATCGTAAAATAACAGAATAATAAACTCAAAAATATCTGAAACAAATCTTAAGCTATCATTAACAACACATTAGGACGTTTAAATAAAATACTCTTGAATCTACACTTTCCACCTCCATACGCGTTAAATATCAAACCAGGGACAAAGTTGCACATCATAACCCGAACAAAGGTACAAAAGGCGTCGACAGGCAGACACAGAGGTCGCTACAATAGAAATAAATAAACATTAAGTGACGCGCGGCGCGGCGCGGCACGGCCGCTTTAATTGGTGGACAGGCGATGACGTTTTTACGAACTCTCTTTTGATCGTTGTCCATTTTAGATTTGCAAACGTGTATAAAATATAAATGGAGTTTCATAGAATTCTAGCTACTCTAACTTTGTATAGCAGTACAGAGTAGAGAGTGTGATAGAGTATCTCTCCATTGAATCTCTTGTTCGGAATGAATTTTTACGGCTTCTTCAACAACGTTTATCACATTTTATACAATGTACACAAATCCATAAATGACAATACACCTATATATTTTATCCATTGGTAAAAATTTAAGAAAATCTAACCAGCTTTTTTGTTAGACATACACATTTACGGCTACAATATTTTGTTTCCTTTCCAATGTTAAAATTTTGTTTAGCTATTTAATTTATGTTGCAGCAAAAAGGCAGGCAAGGCAATGTGCTGTCGATAAAACTGTTTCCCGCAGCATTGGAAGACAACCTCAATTTTAACGATTCGTCGTAGTTAATAACTCCTCGTCTTGACTTTATTGTAAAATTATTAAAGGGGCATTAAAAAATTACCACAAAAAATCTAGAGGTCGCTAATTTCCATCGCATAGTTCGTAGTTTGCTTATGTTATTAAAAGTATGAACAAAGGATAACCATTTACCTGTTATTATGGTCTAATAATTATCTGCTGAATTCAATTTGAGATATCTGACAAATTTTCTAAAACTACGCTTTATAAACTTACTCACTTTATATTATAACTTCACAATTAAACTAAATTGTGAGCTAATTAGCAGAGAACGAAGCAAACTATTTTTGTTGCGATGAAAAACCATCCATGATGTAAAACCTTTGAACGTTCAGCCAGTGCATTTTCACCACGCTTCCTTTAAAAAAACAAGTAGTGCATCGAAAATTACAAACTACATCAGCATATTAACATCCTAAACAATTAATTAACTGTTACTCTGTAAAGCTACGGATACACGACGACACCTGACACTTGACACTCAGTGTATACACCGAGTGTCCGTGTGTGTCATGTGCCGCGACACTCGGTTGCAGCTCTAGGGGCGCTCTAGCTTGGTGTCGCTCTAGCTGCCGTGTAGACGCGACGTGCGCAGTGTCTGAGACCAGTGTCGCGGTTTTCGGTCGTGCGCGAAACTTTTAGCTAGAGCAACATGACGGCGGCACGCGCGTGCATTTTAAATTTGTAATATCTTCGGAAATATTCACTTAAATTACATGCTGTAAAAAGCATATTGATCTATAATAAATGCACAATTTATTAAAGGTACTTAATTGGATAAGAATGAATGCTGTATTGTTTAAAATCACTTCGTAAATAACCATTTTTTAGTAAAGGATAAATATGGTTATGGTGGGTTATCCCTAAGAGATAGACATATACCATCGCGAACTTTTTGGTTGAACTTTTTAAGGTGGACAATACTGTAGTACATCATTTTGGTCTATCTCGTAGGGTTCAGCCAGCGTTTGCAATATAAGCGCAAAAGAACGTGCTTATTTACGACATCACATTAGAAACATCTAATATCAGTGTTTCTCTACTATATTATGCATGTATTATACATAATAACCTTCCTTAAGAATCAGTCTATCCATTAAAAAAAACCGCATCAAAATCCGTTGCATAATTTTAAAGATCTAAGCATACATAGGTACAGATACCTACGGGTGCAATTGATAACCTCCTTTTTAAAAGTCGGTTAATAAGAACGCATTTATTCAGCGGGCGTGCCATTTCTTTTGAAATTTGAAAATGGAATACATTTTTTGCAACTGATGTCATATTTTAAATAAAATGTGCCTTTTCATAAATGCAAACGATATTTTGACCAGGTTCGATTCCCGGTTATGTAAAATTAATAGTAGATATTCATTTCTTAATTTTAACTAAGTCCGTAAGTATCGATTCATGGCGATGGAGTATCTGACACTGAATTGCGCATCGCTCCGTGTAGACGGCCAATACACTTCGACCGCGACACTCGATCTCAGAACTAGTGTCGACACTAAAAATTGCTCACCGTGTGGACGCGTCTGACACTTGTGTCGACACAAGTGTCGGTGTCGATGTCACCGTGTATCGGTACCTTAACATCAAGATCACAATCCTTTTAATATGGCAACATCAAACATCCTTGTAAGGTTCCTAAGGTTGATCCCAAGACACTTATAGAACGGTCTACCTGCGCAACTTTTGATTTCTTAATATTTTTGTTGCTTTGTCTTTATATCTTGGTTTGCCTTTATTTCCTTATATCAAATGCAGACAGAACATTTTTCAAATTCAACTGGCTCAGTCTTTCATAGCAATAAAAAAACTGGCAGTATCAGTAGTGCGTCCAAAGAAACTTATTACTTATTATATCACTTATAGTATAGATCTTTCTCTGGCAAAATCAGATAGCTCGATATACTTAAACAACATGAAGACAAAAGTAATCTCCCGTAATCCACAATAACTTATTGTTTTTCGATGGCGGCGCACCCTCGATGAATCCAACCCATAACAAAGGCGGGCGGAGTTTACGAGCGCCCAAAAATATTAAGATTTGTATTTATGATAATGACCTACCAAATATGGAGATGGGTAGCATTGTGTATGGGTCGAAAATTTGTGAAGAAAACCTTTGAGTAATTTAAAAACAACATCAGACAAAGCAATATCATTTAAACATAATATTAAACTTGCTTAAACTTTTAATCTTCACTTCCAAATCCTAAAATTAAACAATGAAGAAATAAAATTACAATATTATAAAGAATATCGCTTATAGGTATCAGATAACGATATAAAGAATCAAATTAAATTTCAAAAAATTTTCAATAAAACAAAAAATAGAAATAAACAAAGGTATATTGGGCTGCTTTATGTGTAGATCTAGGTTATCATCAACATACCTATCTATTTTAATTAAAATCTTTAAAAAATAAACATAATGCGATACTTGGGCTTCAAACAGAAGAAAGATGAAAGTTTGTATAAAAAAATTAACCGCTCATTCTAATTCCAAGCGAAACAGTCGCGGGCAACAACTACTTATGTTTTATCAAAGATCTTATAGAGTCAGAAACTATGTAATTGTAACCGTGCTAAGCTGTCAGCTGTTAAACAAACAATTTACAGCGATCTACGTAACTTACCTTATTATTAGATGCAATCGCATGGTATTTCCATATACTTTTTAATTCCTCATACCGGCAATCTCATAAATCTTTTCACCAACTTTTCAAACAAAACCCATGTTCAAACAATATATTTGCGAACAATTTAAAATAATGCAGTGATTCACAAATACTGTAGCAACAATTGCAGCTCCTAAGCAAGTTTCCCACTTATCTGGGCAATGAACAGAAATAATTGAAACAAGTAACTTCGCTCCGTGAGCAGCGCGCGTGCATAGACATTTATCTATCTAGGCGGTAAAGGTGCGAACACATGCAGCTATTTGCTTGATTTACGTTGTTTGTTCGGAAATTAGTAAAGGCTAGTTCAAGTTGTGCCGGGGATAAACAACCAGTGTCAGTAAGAGGTTTACGTAATGCTGCAGTACGGCTTTTATAATACTTTTTACGACTTTTTTTATTTGAGACTCTTAATAATGGGTGATGAGGTAAACAGGTTAATCACGTTAGACGTAATTTAAAAGAGAAAATATTGCAGTATACTCTGGAGGCAATAGAGATTAGGGCGAGTCGCGACCTGGCGATAAGTAAATCAAAGCATCTTAGTTAGGTACTTTCATTGACAATTTTTTATTTTATATTTTTCCTTTCGTTTACCTATTTGAATACAGTACGAACTTTGGTCCTTTGTAAAGTGATTAATATACATTGTCTTCTATGTCAGACGACCTGGCTTCAAATCTCGGTGGCAGAGGATGTTTTCGTGATGATGATTATGAAAGTTTTGACAGTATAGAAATATACAGAAAATAATATACATGAATAAGTATATACACGATCTCTAATTAAAAACTAAAATATTCAACAGATGGTCTACATTTGAAAAAAATTCTAAACCTTCTTATTTCCTTTCAGATATTCAACCACGAACTATTTTAATGGTATTTAAATGACTTATGTCTAACGTTGTCTCTCCATTGCAAACACGCCGTTAGGTTCCGTGCGATTAGTTTTGAATCCTGGACTGGGCCAACTCGCGCCTGCGGTAGCCAGCTATCCCGTGGCATTAATTAAGTTAGTTTAAAATTAGTGCATGAAATATAACGTTGGAAAAGTCCACTTCTATTTGTTTTACTTCTAGTTTACTAATGACTGAACTCATCTGTGACCTCAGTCGAATGGTACAACGTTTGACTGAATATTTAGTTTGTGAGAAAAATAATTGAATTGGTACTAAGGAAAACTATTAAGTTATGTAAAATACTCTTCGTATTAAAATAGGTTTTCAAGTCTGAACCTTGAGATCTGCGGTAAGTATATTAGCTACACGCAAGATTATTAGGTATAACTGGATAATAATTCAAATAAATGTTTTCTTTAAGTTGACTTAATTCTTTGGAAGGTCAACGACTATGGCTGTTATAAAATAAAAAATCGATTAGGTATGTCTGGTTTACTGCCCTTCAAAGTGTTAACCTGCGGTCAAACCTTGCTCCAGTACAGTACTTCTGATGTTGTTTGATAAGTGAAGGTGAGGTCAAACATGAAATTGTATCAGGGAGGATTCTGCTGTATGAACTGGCTATTTGATGATTATTGAACGAAAATATCATTTGATGGTCTTTTAGCCAGTGCTCCGTTACACACAAAATATCTAAATTCAATTTGTAAATCCTTACCCAGCATACCTTCAATATTTTGGTGGGCTACATTTAATACATTTTTACTACATTTTAATTTTGCAGCTGGGGCATATGTGCTACTAACATTTTGATTATAGCTAGAAGTCTTATTATCTATTGTCGTCGCCTCTAGTTTAAATTAACTAGAGTAGTCGTGGGGGGCGCTCGGCTAAGGCTGAGCGCAATCTGCCGGGGCTCGCGGGTAATGCCAATGGCGGTACCGTGAGCTCCATCCATGGCAGATGAGGTACACCTTGAGGTTTTTAGTGGGTAGGTCTGGCCTTCTGCCGGATCATCCCCACATACCCCGTCGCTCCCCCTTGGGCGGTCGGGGACGTAATAGCACGTTTTCCTCAAGTAAAAAAAAAAAGGGTGGCACTTATTTACGCAAATGCATTAACAACGTTGACGTAGGTTTCAGTTTGTTTCTTATCTGTATAGTTTGTTGATATATATTTTCTTTTCAACAACCTTCCTTGATTACATAACTATACATTTTTATCGAATAATTTATTACCTTATTAAAATTATGACTCGTTATCAAAATAAATCGGTTCTTCTCTCGATCTACGATACGATACTGGTTTAACGTAATACTCATATTTTTGGTAAGTTTATTGGTGCTTACGGTAAGCAGTGAAGTTCGCACGCGTGCGTGCGTTGTTTCGTAGGAGTACGGAGCATCAAATGTACGAGAGTCACGAACTGTTTGTGTATTGTAGTTAGATGGCAGTGTAAAACTAAACTAAGCAATCATGTCTATAAGAAGTAGGTTACGCATAAATAAAGCTACATTATGGACAAAAAGTTGAAGTCAAAATATGATTTATACCGCTATTGGCTCTATGAATCATACATTGGCTATACCTTACCTTATTCATCACATTATTTGTAGCTTGAAGTAAATCTACTACCGCTTTAGAAAGTAAATCTGATGAGATAAAAATATAATCAAAACAATAAGGAGGGCAACGCAGAGGCAACAATTTTTTAAATTCCTGTAAAAATTTCTGACGATAATTTTAATTTTTTCTTTATTGATTTTGTTGATAATATGACCCAAATTATTGCCCAGTGTCGTTTTTGTCTTTAAGAGTAACATTTTTATTATCAAATCTTGATAAAAATCTAACAAAGCTATACAATTCTAATAGACCTTTTTGTGTTTAGTTTGGACAAAAGTAAAGAAGTTTAACAAAATTTAATTTCTTAATATATGTTTTGAAAATGTAAGAAAATTATGAAAAAACCATTCTAAACTTGTGTTACACACTCTGACTGACAGTTGTTAGTTCTTCCTTGTTATAAGTTGTTTTTTTAATTAAGATGAGGTTGGTTTATTGTAGGTGTATTACTGCAGTTTTTGGTCCCGCAAGGACCGCCGCCGCCCGGCCCTAAGGCTGGGTTTCCATTGACGCGGAGCTAGGTGGAGCGGTGCTTTAATAGACCAATCACTATGCCTGAAATCTCCGCTCCACTGCAATGGAAACAGCACGAGTGGAGTAGAGCAGAGTTGTACGGATATTCATAAAAATACAGTGAGAGGATGAGTACAGCGGGGCAGTGCTGAGCGGAGAACAGTGGAGTGGTGCGGTGCGGTGGGCAAAAATAAAAAAGACATCAATTGTCACTGTTGAATTAGTCTAGTTACTGACATACTTAGTAGCGTATTCATAGTTTGTACAGACGGGAGCACATCAAGCGTTAAAAATCTGTCAAAAAAAATTCTTGAATCTGAACTCTATTCCCTCGACATTAAGTTAAAATTGGTTGGGGAAATTTGACAGGTAATGTAACGCCTGATCTGCTGCATTATGTACTTAATTTAGTTTTATATCATAGGGAACATGCATCCAAGTCTAAGTTTTCATCTAAAATGCAATTAAAATAATTAGATATCTTACTGAGCGCAAAAATGTGCAATCCCAAAAGTATGCTCCATTCCACTCCCCTCTGCTCCGCTCTGCTCCATTCCGCTTCAATGGAAACACTCAACATTTTTCACCGCTCCTCTCCGCCCAGTTCCACGTCGTTAGTTGAAACGCAGCCTAACGAGATCGTGGCGAGACCGGGAGTCACGTGACGAAGGGACGCCTCTGTGTATTCAATCGATTACTTAATATATTGATCTAGATCATTCGTTGATTGAATCAGGCGTTACTTCCTTCAATCGTCCACAGCTACTAAAACAAAGTTATCTTACTAATTTCGCTACAATAAAGTGATGCCGGATTTTTGTGCGTTTATGAATCTCTTCCACAGAAACAAGCAGTGCAATAAACAATACACAACCAAACACTACTTGGTATAAGCCAGCTAACAAGGACTAACCTGTAACCTGCGTCTACCAGCAATTTTCGATTTACGGCCGTTTTTTAAAGAGCTAACAAAAACTCAACTAGCATGAGTTTAAATCTACTTGTAGATTGTAATTGCCTGCCCAACTTTAACTACACAATTGTGATAAAAACCAAACTACATTACATTACATAGTCAACGAATGCTGAGCATTAAAAATCTGACTTCACTTCAAAACTTTGGCTGAAGTATAAGGTCGACAAGTTTATTTTCATGAAGTACTCTATCGATTTCGATGAAATTTATATGGGACCAAATGGGAAGTATCCTCTATCATATGAAAATTTATAAAAATCGGTTCAGCCAGTCAATAATTAAGAGGTTACAAACATTAAAAAAATATACAGACGAATCCTCCTCCTTTTCCTCCCTTTTCTTGAAGTCGTTTGAAAAGTGATTTTTGGGACGATACACTGATAGACATTTATTTATAGGGGGTCTCAAGGTAGAGAAACAGGTTATTAAAACAGGTGGTTATTTAGAAGACTGAAGTTCTCTGTAGAAGTCTGCTACTAAAAGAACCGTGTCCTTACCGACATCTATTTTAGTATAATTCAGTAATCATAACTTAGGCGAGGTCCAGTGACTATAACAATAAGTAAGTTACTTACTATATTATAGTTACTATATTATAGTAAGTAACTTACTTATTGTTATAGTCACATATTATGAGTTACTTTTAAGTTGAGTTATATTATAAGTATAAATAAAAATAACATTGGCAGAAACATTCGTGGTGAGAATATAATTAAATCAATAAAAAAAATCAGTTAATTAATAGTTGAGAAATTAAGTAAGTACCTATTTATTAAAATACTACTACTTATTCAATTTCAATACGTTTATTTTTGAACTAATGTTTGCAAGACAATCTCAATAATACTACTAATGAACAGAAAAATAAGCCTTATAAAATTCTATAACCCACTTGATTTACAAATTGAATTTGATCCGAAAATTTTCACAGCCCTTCTATCTACATCAATGCTGAATTTCCTGTTCGATTTATAATATAATCTGAGTGCCATTTGGTAACACAGTACACAGTATGTTGCTGGGTTCTCTTTCCATCCTGTTTGCAAAGAGGGACGATCCCTCTTCCGGGGCAGTTCTTTTTGTGGTTGTAGGCTATATTTTTTTTATTTGTTCAAGAAGGAAGGGGAAAATATCAAAGATAATAAAAAATACTTTGATCATCTTCTTTTTACATACGGCACGCTGTATTCATTCATTTAAATTTGTCCGTGTGTCAACGTTGAGTTTATTTTTAAAAAAACAACACTTTATACGTATGTCCTTTATAACATATGAGACAACATATAATAATATAACAATAACTCAGCGTTTTTAAATTTTATTGTGTTTTCTGAATCCCACCTCGTCGTGATTCCGAAAAATATAATACGATCACTTTCTCATTTGATGTCTGGTTACATAAAGATTTCGGGAGAATATATTGCCATAATTAATATATGCCATAATTAGTTGCAGATTCTAAATAATACATATTTGGCTTTGTGTTGTTTTAACTGTTTAAGAGCCAAATATGTATTATTTAGAACCACTGTTACAATAGAGAGGTACCGTAAACTTTTACAAAAAGCTGTGCACCTCAACCAATTATTAAACCGAGTATATTAGTTATTTGAATTAATTGGTTATCAATAAGCAATGAACGGGTTAGGAGTTCCGCGGGTAACACCGCACGAAACGGCAAATCTATACTGATTATATATACCTATATTTGTTCTGTCTTTACTTTATAATTGACGACCTCTTTGGCGATGGGGTAACACTATCTGCCTCAGACGCCAGTGCAGTGGTCGCTGGTTTGATTCCCGCACGGAACATTTATATGTACTTATATTCTGTTTTCCCCCTAGTTCGCTACATGGTATCCCATATCACAAGCTCTGCTTAGTTAGGCGCCATGTAGTAGGTGTGGTTGTCTGGGGATTTTATTTATTAATATTTAATACTTTTATTATATGGAGAATCTTTTTTTTGTTTGTTTTTAATTGATTGACTCTAAAACTACTATACGCGGGTCTTTTTATCTCTCACTCCAGTATCCAGAGGTAAAATTTTATATTTTATCCAAAATTTCCTTCGAGATCAAAGTACTCGTTACTTAAGAGAACGTCAAAATGAACAGATGGTTTATGTTAATTGAATTATACTTGTAAACATAATAAATATACGCTTGCGAAGGGGTGTATTTTTACTCTTGTCGCTTTTTTAGTCTGCCGTGCCCTATCCCAAGGGAATATAAGAATAAAAAGAAAGTTGCTCGAGGTCGGGTACAACTAACACATCTATCTGGATAGTAAACGTCCATCTGTGTATGGACATAACTACATGCATGTATGCAATTTTGTCAATCTGCGTAGTAGGTACCTTTATCAACAGGAGTACAGGATAGGCAGATCAACTGGCGCGGACATTTATTATCTATATGTATTTATCCTTAAGTAAGCAAGGCACTCGTGATTCTCCAGAAATGTTCCGTACCTATTCATGGTTGTTCGTGAACAGTGACTACAACCATCATAAGATTGATTGCCCCTTTATCGTAATATAATAAAGTATATTTTTAATTGTCATTTGTAAATTGTGTTAGTTGTGACAGTAAAATAGTTTTTGGTTTTATAAAAAATTGCAATAAATAGAAACAACATCCGTTCATTATTTTTGTATCCAAACACCGCCTTTTTTATAAACATAGATGGGACTGTTGAAACAAATCATTTACTTAAGGATATTCAGCACACAGGAGGACAGACATTCAGTAGTATCCGTCAATTCAAATGGCATATTTCAACTCTATACGGACACCGACTTACCGTAATGACTTCTCTATTCGACAGCGTTTACTTAGAACCCTTGAGACAGCTTCTATTTTACGTTGCACAACCAATATTGTAAGAATATTTATGGGAACACCGAGCAATAGCAAGGCAGCATTATTTATTTACACATTTGAAAGCCGCCACGAGTCTGGGGGCTCTTAGCAACAGTTTAGAATTACTTCTTATCCGACCCTGCATCCAATATTTATGGTTAAACAGTCCCACACCGCTGTTATCTTAGTGCATGCATGCGTGTTTTAAGGAAGGCATTTATTATAAGTTATGATGGAATTCCGTGTATAGTTTCTTTTTGTGTGTTGTGTACAGAAAAGTGCAGTATGTCTTGTTTTTTTACTTGGGAGTCAAATTTCAATACCACTGTGGGAATACCATCTGGACCGCTAGCCTTATTCTCGTCTAGGTGCAGCAAGCATTTAATAACCTCCTTTTGGTGAATATGAACGGTACCCATTGTAGGACCGAACTGAGGCAATTGTGGTGGGATTTTTCCATGGCTATCTTGACGAGAATTTTCTGCAAAGATAAATAAATCTAAATAAAATAATGATTAGAATCCCTTAAATTCATTAAGTTAAGTTTAAATAAATCAAATAAAATCCCCAGACAATCACACCAACTACATGCCCCAAACTAAACAGATCTTGTGAAATGGTATACCATGTAGCAAACTAGGGGGAACCTAGAATATAAATATAACATACATATAGATAAACGCCCAGACTCAGAACATTTTTTTTGTTTTTCCATGCGGGAATCGAACCCGCGACCACTGACCGTCTGAGGCAGACAGTGTTACCCATCGCCAAAGTGGCCGTTAAATGACCGGAATGAGTCATACTACGAAATACAAAATAATTCACAAAAATTTAATAACTTGCAAAAATAAGACAACCACTGATTCAGTATGTGTAATTAACTAAGTTTAAAAGCTATCACACAGCGTGCTTAGAATAGCAATGTCCAAATAAACAGCTCACAGAGAATGTGACGTCTGGTCTCAGACGAGCGCCTCGGTTGTGGCAGTCTATTTCTACACTATATGCAACCCGGGCAATGGCAGGTTAAGTCTCGTTACTAGTCAAATTTATTACTTATTTCATAGCTTGACGTCCATTGAAACGGAATATTCACTATTTTAGGCATTTAACTATCTCTCTATCACTTAGGTACAAGTTGTGCATGTAAATATCTTAGATATAAAATGATTGAATAGACAAAGCAGCGTTTAAAGTAAACATCTACCATATTTATGCGATTGCTTTGTCTTAAAAAATACATTATTTACTTCTAGCAATTCAAAGAATTTTGTAATGTAATATATTTAGTACGTTACAAAAGATCGTAATTGATCTCCAAAGCTCACTCAGTCTCGCCAATCCGACTTCTCAAAAATATTTTCACCTTAATTGAAAACAAAAACAATTGAAGTGATGCGAACAGGCCCACGGCGAACACAAAATAAATTACATGTCTGAAAGCTCAAACTGTTAACGATTTTTTATCCAATTTTACCCACAGGATTTTGAATAAATAAATTTTACATTTCAGTCAATTCAATGTTTGAGAGTCGTTATTTTGGTTAAGTATAGCTACGGAAATGTTCAGGAATTAATGGCAGCGGTCGGCGGGGTATTGATAATTTTA
Source organism: Stenoptilia bipunctidactyla (assembly GCA_944452665.1). Taxonomy (NCBI): domain Eukaryota; kingdom Metazoa; phylum Arthropoda; class Insecta; order Lepidoptera; family Pterophoridae; genus Stenoptilia; species Stenoptilia bipunctidactyla. The sequence goes on from OX101735.1 coordinate 26,298,255, forward strand.
TGCCAATTAAGCAATTAAGCATCTTAATTATATCCCGAACATTCTACTTAGCCTTTTGTGAAGGAGTGTTGAATGGAGTTCTGTAATACTATGTTAATGGATGATTAAGTGTATAATATGAGGTGATGCCGTCTATATTTAAAACCGATTATAGACGTGTATTATTTGTTTAATGACTCGTTAATAACAAAGCTTGCCAGTTTAAAAATATTGTTTCACTGTATCGAGTAATGCATTTACATATACTGTTTTTTTCACCTGAACTTACTTTGTATTCATTTTTATGCTAAATAGGTATATGAAAAGGTGAAACATTCAAAACAATAAATAATAATTGAAACAATTTTCGCAAATTACTAGTTTTACAGTAAGCATAGATTTCACTATGGACATTAAATAAAGATAAAAAACCCATGAGCATACTCCACAAAACAGACATATTTTGTCCGCCAATAGGAATGAAACCCGCAGCCATCGGTTATCAGTCGGCAGTTTTATTACTGTGGCACCTTGGCCACGATAACGTTGCAACGGTTCTAACAAATTAAAAAAACGCCTTTATAAAATGAGAACTGTCGGTCTTCAGAGCCAGAAGTTTTAATAAGGATATTTAACTTTAGGGAGATACCTTTTTTTGAAGATAAAATAAGTGTCTCATTCGTTAAAAGAGTTTCGGGAAACTTTCTCTCTAAAGTTTGACATTATCGTTAATGCGTTTTATAAATAAATAAGATTTTTTTTAAATATGAGACTGAACTGCGACTGAAAATAATTGAAAATAATGTATTTATGTAAAGTTGAACATTTATAATTGAATGAGAGATATTTAATAAGTCCTTTAGTAAAATGATCAAAAATCGAATCCAAATATAGTATTTGTGTGAACTTTGTATTTCAATCAACTGAAAACTAAACATAAAATCGTAACAGACTGTACAAATAAAAAAATAAGCTAAGTGAACGAAATCCTTCAAATTATCAGATGTGTGTACAACGATAAACCGTTACTAGATCTGGTCTTGTCTATTTTTAAAAGGATTATAAAAGAAAAATTCGGGGTATAAGAGCTTTTAAATGAATGGATTATTTATTAGTGCATATGGAGAGAATCTGTAAATTGAAAGTATGTGTTTTTTTTTAATGAGCTCCTTATATTGGTTTCAGTCCCCATTGGGCCACTGCGTGGCCTCTATTAGATTGGCTGTCGCTCAGACGACAATCCTTGGCCACAAAAAAGGCACGATCAGCGAAAGGGGATGTTTAATGGGTAAACTCAGATTAACTGAGGAGTCTTATTATGACTGTCATATAACACAGTCTCCATACAGTCAGGGAATACATCTATGGCTACTTACCTTCGGGCTGTTTGGTGCCAAAGCTATCCTTGGCGGAATAGAAACAACAGTCAGGCCAGTTAGGGAAACTGTTGTTTCCAATAATTAGTGTCTCAGCACGGGCGAGACTGTCAGAGTTGTACTAGGGAATGATTAAATGTCAAATGTATGCAAACGCGTCTGTCATGGGTGAATCCTTTATTGAGACTAAAAAATATAATATACAGTTGATGCATGCTAAGTAAAACTGCTTAAATTGCAATTAATGTACGAATGGCTCGTACATACTGCCACTGTCAAAATTAACAAAAAATACAAAATTGAAATGCTAATAAAAGTACAGATGAGTATAAAAAAATACTTTAAACCTTAGTACCTACTGTTTGAATTAAAATTATATTGTACACAAAATAAGATATAACTGCTGAATAAAAGAGTCTTAAAAGACATAAAAAAAAGGTTAAAATATAAAAATATAGCAAAATCTTATAAAATTCTTAAGTATAGACCGTAATGTTTATGTACTTATTGTCCCAAATGGAATACTTTAAAACAAATACTTCACTGCACTGCACTTTATTGTTTATGGTTCACGTAAATTGTCAAAATGCACTGTTCTGCTAAATGTGGGCGAGGTGGCCCTGTCGACGCCGCCGCCGCTCTCGTCGCTCGCTGCGGCCGCGCCGCCGCGTGCCCCGCGCCGCAGCCTGCATCGCCGCCATCGACCTCGCACTTTGTATACCATATAACCAGTTATCACTAGTATGATAAGGAATAATGTAGTGTACATGGCTATGTTGTGCGAATCTTTATCTTGAATCTGCTCTATGTCTTGCGATTTAAGTAGATTAATGTCTTCTTCCAGTTTTGTATACATTTTATTATGATTTTCTAAGTTATTTAATATAGTGTCAGATACAGATGAGTTTATAATGTCATTGAGTGGTGATCGACCTTGCAATGGGTAGTATGGGTCATCTAATTTTGTTCGTAATTGTATCCGATTTTCATAATTATACTGAGGGTGAATTGAAAATGTGTCACCTTTTATCATGCACCCAGGTGTCACTTCAATTACTCCGTTGCCTTGTAGTAGCTTCGTCGTAAAATCACCGGTACATAAAATGCGCACGGTGCATTCCTGGCAACACGAGAACAGCCAGGCGCCGGCGCCACCTGCGCTGTGCCGATGTAACCTGATCCACGTGTCGGTACAAGGTTTGATTGTAGCCCGACAGTAGCGTTCATTGCTGTTATAATTTAATTGATTATTACAGAGTGACTTCTCAATGTTTATATTATATATAGGATGGTTTGCATGACATAACATTCTATATTCATTAAAGTTTAAGCACGCCTGAATGTCTTCGTTTGTCAGTGGTATAAAAATGTCCTTTTTCATGTTAAATGCAATGTAGGTAGATGCCGGGATGTTGTATACAGATTTTTCTTTATTTATCCATGGTAGAGATATTATTTTGTCAAGCTCGAAATTATCTCTATACAACAGTGGTATTTTCACCTCCATTATAAGAAACTTCGGTGTAATTCTTGCATGTATTCTTAGAAGACGGTATAAGTCTCTGACGTCATCGACAGGGATTGTTAATTCTTCGTGAATCCTACTTGCTATTAAATTAAGTTGATTTTGAAGTTGACTGGGTGATAAGAGATGAGTGTCAATTTTTCCCTGATAGATGTCAGTAACGGTGTCAATTAAAGTTTCTTGTATTCTTCTTAAATTTGTCAGAATAATGTTTGCGGAAAATGCTGTAGCTATGATGTCAAAGTTTTGTATGATACGGTTAAGTGTGTTTATTTGCTGTGATACATTTTTCAGGTGTTCGCTGATGTATGAAAATTGTTTTGTCATTATTGCTTCATTTCTCTTCAAAATATTATTTTCCGCCTCTAATATCGAAGTTTGATTTTTCAATAATTTAAATAAATGATTTTCGTTGTTTTGTATAGTTTCAATGTCCTTTTCGTACTGCTCAGCAAATGTATCATCCAATACGCCAAAAAGATAATGAGTAATTCGTCCAATGCCATTAAACAATGCTCGTTTAGATCGGGTAGGTTTATTTGATAATGTCATAATGTCATTGTAATGGTCCAGCTCTGTCAATTCATGCTCGATTTGGTTTATTATAGGCGTATATTTTTTCTCATTTAAACTTAGCTCTTTGAGATGCGTTATGTAAATTCGCATATTGTCAATACTTTGCCAGTAAGTTGTCATATTGTAATATAATATGGTTTTCCAATCTTCTTGAATAATACTTAGATCAGCTATTTTGTCAAAATATAGAGTGGTATTTTTAGGTAAAGGGGTTATGGTTGTTTCTTGATATGAGGGGGTTATTAGTCCAAATAATAAAAGTAAAGTTAGTACGACATAGTTTGGTCTTTTGTAGGTATTTCTTTTTCGTCTTGTGGGTTTGACTTCTTTTTCATCATTTGCTGGTATTTGTGTCTGGTTATCCACTGGCAATGGTGTCAACTTCACGATCGGCCTTTTGGTATAACCGTTTGATGTTTTCAAGGTCACAACTCTAACATGACCGTCCCGACCGGGATGTAATTCATGAACTTTGGCTAGAGCCCACTTTGATGGAGGTAAGTTGTCTTCCTTTACAAGGACAATGTCATTTATTTTTAAGTTTTCAGTGGGGTGGTTCCACTTATGTCTAGCTTGCAGTTGTTGTAAGTATTCTGTGGACCATTTCCGCCAGAAACTCTGATACATTTTTTCAGTGAGTTGCCATTTAGATGTCAACTTCATGTTGTTTTCGTTCAAGGTCGCAGGCTGTGATAATAAAGGACCACCAATAAGGAAGTGTCCCGGTGTAAGGTACCCATCCTCTATATTTTCTGTCAATCTAAACAACGGCCGCGAGTTAAGGCATGCCTCTATTTGTGTCAATAAGGTGTAAAATTCCTCATATGTCAATTTTTGCTCTCCTATGACGCGCTTAAGATGGTTTTTGGTACTTTTTACCGCAGCCTCCCATAGGCCACCTGCACTAGGCCACAGGGGTGCGTTGAAATGCCACGTAATTTGCATGTTACTCATCTCGTCTAAAAAGTCGCTATTGTTTATAGCTTGCATGTACTCTTTTCTTAATAACCTCGCGGCACCTACAAAATTGGTACCATTGTCAGTGTAAACATGCTCTGGAGTGCCTCTTCTGGAGCACATACGCTTAAATGCTGCTAAAAAGGTTGGAGTTGATAAGTCCGACACCAATTCTAAATGAATGGCCTTGGTACTAAAACACACGAAAACTGCTATATACCCTTTTGTCAATTTAATTCCTCTGCCTTTGTTGGCTTTTATGTCAACAAACCCGGTAAAATCTATCCCGGTATTTGTGAATGGCCTCGACGGAGTCACTCTGGATCGAGGTAAGCTGGCCATAAGCTGATTGTGCCTGTGTGAACTGAATCTTCTACAAACAACACATTCTCTGATTTCTTTCTTTACAACTCTCATTCCACCAACTATCCAATAATTAGTACGTATGTATGCTAATGTCAATGATGGTCCGCCATGTAAGGTCGCTCTATGTGCTTCGTTTATAAGGAGTTTTGTCAAAACGGAGTCATGTGGAATCAGTATAGGATGTTTTGAATCATAAGATAAATCTGCATACTGCAGTCTTCCGCCAACTCTTAAAATGTCATGTTGATCAAGAAATGGGTTTAAGTTTAAGATATTGCTTTTCATGCTAATTTTTGCCTTCTGTTTTAATTTTGAAATATCTTCATTAAAATACTTTAATTGTACCGCCTTGATAAAAGAACGCCGAGCTTGTTTACTCTCTGTAGTAGTAATGTAGTTAAATTTCTTAATGGCGTCTTTATCACTAACTCGTAAGTTTGTTATGAAACGCGACACCCAACATAATACTCTTACGGCGCGTGTCAAAGTGCTGTATTTATTTAATAGCTCATTCAGCACAGGTGTTTTAATTAATTGTAGTACATTTGTCTGCTTACATCGTTTGATTTCTAATTGAGGTTCTTCTATTGATGGATTTTGAATCATGAAATTGTCATTTTTAAGCCATGCAGGGCCTTCCCACCAAAGTTGATGGTTTTTAAGTTGTAGTGATGTTAATCCTCGCGAAGCGCAGTCTGCAGCATTATCTTCGGAACGCGTATGATTCCAGCAAGACGCAGGCATTATGTCATATATAGCCTTCACTCTGTTGGCGACAAATGCTTTCCAACGTGTCACATCTCCTCGAATCCAACCCAAAGCTATCATCGAATCAGTCCATCCGTAAACTTGTACTTCGTTGTTTTTGAGTGAAAGCTTGATTTTATTAATTAATTTTGTCAGTAAAAGTGTTGCGCAAAGCTCTAATCTAGGTAATGTCACAGTTTTGTTTACAGGTGATAATTTGGTTTTAGCTGCAATTAAGGCTACTGTTGTCTGTCCTATGTCATTCTTAGTTTTCAGGTAAACAACGCATGCGTAAGCCTTTTCTGAGGAGTCTGCAAATCCGTGTAGCTCGAAGGTTTTTTCTGTGCAACCGAGCCACCTGGGTATTTTTAATAAATCAACGTTCTTCATGTCATTCAATATGTCAATTATGTCATTTTGTAAATCAGTGGGTATTTTGTCATCCCAGCTTATTCCAGTTAACCATACACGTTGAAATAATAACTTCGCCTTAACGGTCAATGGAGAAAGCCAACCAAGGGGGTCGTATATTTTTGAAATTTGAGATAGCAAATCTCTTTTTGTCAACCCTTGTGTGTCAATATTAAGATCGATCTTGTTTTTAAACTGAAAACAATCTTTGTCTGCGTCCCATCGTAACCCTAAGGTTTTTGTTGAATTTTCATATCTAAAATCGATAAATGCGGGGTCGATTTGTTCTTTAGTTAGGTCTTTTAATAATTCCGGGGTGTTACTGCACCACTGTCGTAAATTAAAGCCTGCTTTTTGAAACATTTTTATTAATTGCTTTGTCACTTGCTTTGCTTCTAGAATTGTATTGCTTCCTGATAACAAATTGTCAACGTATAAACTATTTTCTACTATTTTTGCTGCCTGTGGAAAATTTGCTGCTTCATCACATGCTAACTGCTTCATGGTTCTCATTGCAAGATAGGGAGCTGCCTTCATTCCATATGTAAGTGTGCAAAGTTGGTATTCACGTAAAATTTCATCCCTGCTGTTTCTCCATACGATCTTTTGTAAGTTTTGGTCATCAATATGCAGTAAAAACATACGGTACATTTTTTCGCAGTCTGCTGAGTACACATATTTGAATGAACGCCACTGAATGAGTAATTCTTGGATGTCCTGCTGTAGTTTAGGACCCGATTCCATCAGATCGTTAAGGCTGTAGCCACTCGATGTTTTCGAGGAAGCGTTAAATACCACCCTTAATTTAGTGGTTGTGGAATCTAGTTTTTGTACGCCATGGTGTGGTAAATAACAACTTAGTTGATTTGAATAGGATGTGCATTCCTTCATATGACCCAGTTCTAGGTATTCCTTCATGAATTGGCTGTAATTACTATGTAATAAATTGTTTCTGTTAAATTTTTGTTCAAGCGACTTAAATTGGGCTACAGCTTTATTCTTAGATTGACCAAGGTGTTCTTTGAAATTAGGTTTCATTGGCAATCGCACTTCATATTTACCGTTTGGTAACCTTTTTGTTGTAGACCGGTAATAATCCTCACAGTATTGGTCACTCTCTGTCAAATGATTACTGTCATTTTCATGGATGTCCTCCATGTCCCAAAATCTGCAAATGTCATCATGATCATGCATAACAACATGACAGTTTAATGTTCTGGTCAAATTTCCAGATAAAATCCACCCCAGCTTCGTTTGTTGTGCAATGGGTTGGTGTGGAAGGCCTCTGCGTAAGCCGTCCATTAAAATGTCAGAGTAAACTTTTGCGTCGAATAAAATATCAATTTGATGAGATAAATTATAATCAGGATCTGCTAGCTGAATATCTTGTAGGTGCACAAAGTTTTTCTTTTCGAAAGAGTTACTTGGAAGGTTATTGATAACCTTTGTCATGATTAAAGCATCCGTCTTAAATTCATAATCTTCGTAAAGCGATTTGCAATTAAGTTCAACTTTTCCTCTAATTTTATTTGATAAGGTTCCTATACCAGAAATTGATGCATTAAACTGCTGCCGGGGCAATGTCAAGCGTTGGACCGCATTTTCTGTGATAAGAGTGGACTGCGACCCTTGATCCAGTAGTCCTCTCATCGTTAAGTATGTACCATCCCTTGCCCTAACTTGTAACTTTACCGTTGTCAATAAAATCTCGTCATCAAAATTTTGCACGTGGCTAACATTTCTCGGTAACTGTTGCTGTTGCCGTGGCAAAGTGTGGGAAAAGTGGTTTGCCGCAAATAGGTCATGTATCAAAGTGTTATGTGCTTGATTGCAGATTTTGCATCGTTTGGTTGAATTACAAACGTTTTGTTCATGTACATAAAGACAATTATTGCACACTTTATTCTTCGCTAAAACGTCTTGTTTCTCACGGAGTGTCATGTTTTCAAACTTCTTACACTGGAATAATGCATGACTGAAACTGCATGCAATGCATTTTGATAAAGTCGCACCGGTGTAATATGCACGATTGTTGTTTGGTTTGGAAATATTATGATTATAACCTTTAGTGTATTCTTTTTTCATGATATAATTTGAAGTTGATGGTTTTTGATAGTTAGATTTTATGTTTGATGATTCTGTTTTCCTGCTGATTGGTTCGAGTGCTGTAAACTTCATCTCTAAAAATGACATAACTTCTTCGAATGCTGGTAATTCTCTAGGTGACTGTCGTGCCTCTTGAAAGTCACGCAGAGTGTCAATGTCAAACTTCTTTGTAATTAGGTGCACAAGTAGCGGACCCCATGTAGATGTGTCAACACCTAAATTTCTTACTGCATTGATACATTCTGTACTGGTGTCATGTAGTCTTTTTAATTCTAACGAAGATTGTTTTTGGATAGTTGGTTGATTCAGAAAGATTTCGATCTGTTTTGTAAATAGTAACTGTGTGTTGTTGTAACGTTGATTGATTATGTTCCAGGCCGTATCATAATTTTCCGAAGAAATATTCAAATGCTGAATCAGCTTTTCAGCCTCCCCTCTGAGTTTACCCTTTAAATGCTGCATCTTTTGTGATTTAGATAAGTTATTGTTGTTATGGATAGACTCTCGGTAAAGGTCAAGAAAAGTAGGCCATTGAGTATAGTTTCCCGAAAAGATAGGTATGTCAAGCTGCGGTGTTGTATTTTGTAAATGAGTAGAAGACATCAATTTTTTATTCAAGGACCTTTTTATATCTCTGAACATGGACTCGTAATGTGAAAACTGCTTTTCATAAATGTCATCTGAACCTTCTAAAACGTTGTCAATTTGCCAATGTATGCTGTCAATATTGTTCCAACGAAATTGTAAATTTCGAAGTTCATCTTCAATTTCCCACTTGTCAGATGTGTCACTAATTTGGCAGTTAGATACCATTCTTTCGAAGGCACGAAAATTTGTTTTCTGCTGGCGAATCAAATCTAACACTTTTTGGTCCGGCTGTGTGCCGCGATAAAGTTTTCTGCTTCTTTCTTCAGTGTTAGAAAACCGCGCGATCATGTCCCTAGTACTGTCATAAAATTCTTTTAACTGCATGTACATATTTTTTACAAAATATTCGTGTGATCTGTCAGAATACGACTGCAATTGGTCATGATTGAAATTAAAGTCGTCGTATAATTTGTCAAGGGATTCTAACTTTTTTGTCAAATATTCTGGAGTCTTTCTCCCTGCAGAATCCTTTTTAAAATTAGCATTTATTTTTTCGATAGACTCGATGATCTGTTTTTGACGGGATATTATAGCCTCCATTGTCAATTGAAATAATATGAAACGATCTTACTTGAAAGTTGTAAGCCGTAGCGTAGCTGCCAAACTCAGGAGCCTTGTGTAGTTTGAAGAAAAGCTAGTGTCACCAGAAATCCCTCTGTAGGGGACCTCCTTGTAGTATGTCAGGGTTGCACTGTCAGAAGTCTTCGATGAATTTTCACGAAGATATGCAAATTGTCAATGTGATTTTTACTTCAATATCACTTTGTATGCACTGTCAATAACTTTGCTGAATGTCAAAAAAATATGCAAATATAATATTACTGTACTTATGTTGTCAATTTTTGTCAAAAAAAAAAAATTATTTCACTTTACAATTTATTTATTGTCACTTAAATGCACTGTCAATAAACCTCACTATATGTCACTAAATTTATTTATTTATCACTGTTATTACTGTCACTGAACTCCGATTATATTGTCACTGCAATCCAAAAATGCGCGAGGTGCAGAAATGCTCGAAGGACCAATGTCTCAGCACGGGCGAGACTGTCAGAGTTGTACTAGGGAATGATTAAATGTCAAATGTATGCAAACGCGTCTGTCATGGGTGAATCCTTTATTGAGACTAAAAAATATAATATACAGTTGATGCATGCTAAGTAAAACTGCTTAAATTGCAATTAATGTACGAATGGCTCGTACAATTAGGCTTGGGTTTTTCAAATTCAAATTCATTTATTGCTCAATGTATAATAAAAAATAGTTGTTTACAATTTATAATTAATGTCCCACATACAAAACTGGTAATCAGCATGCAATATTATTTTAATGAAAGAAGAAAGTAATCAATAAATTTAAATGATAAGTTATATAAATTGAATTAATTAAATTAGAAAAAATATTCTTTTAGATTTAAAAAAAACCTTGCAATTCAGGTTATTACCAATTTACGATTTACATTGAAAATATTCGTTAAGTAAGTAAAAACATTTTTCTTTTAACCACCTTGACAATTCGGTTTTCAATTTATTTGTCGACAATAATTTAAATCGGCTCGGTAAAGCAAACCTAGATGTGCACACCATGGTACCTCTTGTTGCGCTCGTTCCAGAACAGAAGCTTATATGTATAAATGATTACAATCACATGATTGATGCATAATTGAAGATAATTAATAACAACCAAAAAAAAGATAATTATCTCCAATAATCCAAATTTGATGGAGCCAAAACTGACTGCATTGCATAATGACACGGTCATTTCCAATTTTCTACTTTATCTTCATCTTTTAACGCGTCGTAGATATCAAGAGTATGCGATTGCAATTTAGAATCCCCCTATAATTGACAGAAAGATGCTTTAGAAGCACGTCGGAAAAAATCTTTTGCATTATTTAATATCGCCTCCACCCCGCCTTCCAAACGTAATATGAATAAAATATAAGTGAGTGCTTTTACAATCTTAAGCTATCATTTACAAATTTGCATTATAAATTGAATTTTTATTTGAATATATGTTAACAAAACTTAAGAAATAAATTAGTAAAATTCAAAATTCAAAAAGTTTTATTCATCTTAGGTATTTCACAAAACACTTGATGAAGTCAGTCATCACATACTTCGGCTTTAACTAGTTGTAAAATAAGATATTACATTAGAACAAGAGACAAAAAAAGTCGGCGGAAAAAAACTCGTGGCACTCTTTTTCAGTCAGACTTATCAAATTAATACAAACAGGTACAGTACAAATTGACAGTGACATGAAAAAAAACAAACACAAGACAGCTAATTGTGAGAGCCAATTCCTACAACCAAATTGCTTACATAACAGGTGCAAAGGAATATGGATGCACAATACGAACATGAAAAACTGGGACCAGAGTATTTGAGCAAGAATGGAATAAAATAGTCATAGTATCATTAGCAAACAGACCTGGCACCGCTAGTAGCACCCATTCACGAGTATAACGCAAGCACCAGCCATCACCCTCCTCAACCATATTTTGGGGAAGAGAGTGACCCGATACCCGACGCTACCACTAACCATGCCGCCTGAGGGAGCATGACGTTCTTGCTGTTGTCTTGACAAGAAAATAAGTGAGTGGGACAGTCACCAGTATGTCATATGTATACTGAATAGCCAAGCCGTAAACAAAATTATTAAGTAATTAGAAACTTTTAGAAATATCCTGTTGTGCTTAATTCCATGCCTTTTTATCATCTAAGTCATCTTTACTTTTATAATAAGCTTTTCGCTATAGAGTATCTTTAATGATTGATTTAAATTTATTGAATGGCAGCAATTGAATTGACTTCGGAATTTTGTTATATATACGTATTGACATTACAATAAATGATTCGCTGCTTTTAGCCAGCCTTAATTTAGGAAACGCTAACTTATGGTCGTTCCTAGTCCTTACAGAGTAATTTGTATCATGATTATCTTTCCTAGTTTTAAATTCATTACTATTCTTATAAATATAAATAATGTTTTCATAAATATATTGTGATGCAAGGGTCAAGATACCAATCTCTTTAAACTTTTCTCGAAGAGATTCTCGTTTCCAAGTTTATACATTCCAAGAATAGCCCTTTTCTGCAGTGTAAATATCGTGTCAATATCACATATAGTAATATAATAAGGGCAAAAATCTAAATCATTGAAATCTTTAACAAAATTCAATTGTCAAGCATTATAATTTACTATCAAGAAACAACTTTTGAAGTGCTTTTTTAAATCATAGCAAAATGATTTCAACATAATCGATTTGTATAAACAATCTGCTAAAATGTTTGATATATACTGATAATAATTATGACATAACCATAAGTAAACACACGCATATAAATTATTTAAAGTACTATGTAAACATGATAACGATTCCTGAATGGGTACCAAAGATGTGTCAATTTCAATAAATTTAAAAAAATGTCATAATATTAAACAAGAACTAGAAGCTCAACACAATCTTGAGTGCTTTTATATATCAGTAGCGTTGTTTCACGTGAGAAGTGAAGTAAATGCTTCGTTATTTTCAGAGTGGCACCTGGAGCATCGATGTGGAAGAACGTCTACTAAATTCAAATTTAATATGTACTGGCGATAAGGCAAATGAACTTTATGAAGCGTGTTCTATTCATAGATATCACCGTCTCAATTATTTCCACGCAAAAGAGCTTTGCAGTGTTTTGGTCGGCAACGTCATGTCTACAATGCATAATGAGATCTAAAATCAGATATACTGATTCCGGACCCTGGTAAAAACTGTTATTACAAAATATTGATAATTGTTTGTTCTAATACAATAAATACTACAACAAAATACATATCCATAATTTAACTATAGATTTTTTTAAGGCAAACAGAAATTCTATCAATAAAATTATCTAATGGATTTATCAAAAATTAACGAATGCAGAGCATTAAAAAACCGACTTCACACCCGAAACTTTGGCTGAAGTCAATGTATATATGGAAATATTTTCCGAACTCATACATATTTTTTTAAATTTCTTTATCAGAACTAGACTAAATTGAAATACGAACACATGGGAAGCGACCATTTTTTCATAAAAAAATAATCATCAAACTCGATTCACCCAGTCAAAAGAAATGAGGTTACTAACATAAAAAAAGACATACAAATGAATTGGGAACCTCCTTCGTTTTTTGAATTCGGTTGAAAATCAAACAAAGCGCTTCGACAGAACCTTTCTGACACCTACGGGTTCTTCCAAGGTATGTCCTTTCCGGGTCTGTTGTTACTTACCACTTTCGTGCCGACGCGTACCATTAAATTTTAGTCCTCATATTCAATTTATGTGCCTCACTTTCACAACCAACCGCCTGGTGTTGTAAGAGGATAAATTTCCTATAAATATAAAGTAAAAAAAATCTAAAGCGTAAGAGATCTTTTTCCACAGTCTTCAGAACTCCGTTGAAAATATTGACAAAGCTTTTATTATTATGATGAAAACCCATACTTTATAAAAAAAATCCAGTTTTTTACAGTTTTTTTATGAATGTTATTCTAAATTGTATAGTTTAACCAACCTTGGACAGGCTGTCGGGTTTTGTTTGACTGCCTAAACAAACTTCAGAAACTGAATGCGACCTTCAATATTGGTTCTCTGTGGTTAACGAATAAAACCCTATGTTTATTTTGTGTCTTTGAACTTCGTTGTTTGTGTTTGCGATTTGTGCGAGCGATACAGAGACTGATAAAGTTTTATTAAAATAGGTTAATATTGACATTTATTCAAGGTACAAGGCAGAAAAAGATGACGCTTCCAAATTTTCTTAGACGGTTCATTGTCTTGGGTCATTTGTATTGCAGTTCGAGTCAATGCGGAAGGAACATGATTGCTTATATGAATGGCTTTCGAATTCATTTTAGGGTTTACATGATAATTTAGTAAATTAATTTTGTTGTTTTTTAGACCTGTAATCGTCATAACTAATTTTTAAAAGGCAATTTTAAAATAAATATTTATATTAATATTGTTGTGCAGTTTTGTCACTGTTAAGTTTATCTTTTGGATTACCTATATCACAATGGAACTTTCAAAAATTGTCTTACCTAATTTATTCCTAAAAGTATATTAACATCATAAAAGATTATTCGGGATTACAAAAGTTAGAATCCGGTGTCTCATAAGATTAAAAATAATGCAGTTACTAAACTCGGCAATATCCAAAAAGTACTCTTAAAAGTTATAAGTAAAGCAATTTATTTCGCCACACGGCGGCGCTGCCGGCAAGTTTTAATGACGTGAGCATTAAAACGAGATACCATTACGAATATAAGAAACATTACCGGATTATACACGAGGATACGCTGCTGTTCTTGTTTTCAAATAAATAAAAACACGTGAGAACGAAATACATATATTATTCAATTTTTTGTTGTTTTTACAATTATAAAATCTACAAACAAGTGGCAAACTCGCCTGATGTATAAATTAAACTAAGGTATTGTTGATAAACTATGCGTTACTTCCTTCAAAATACAACCACTGTTATGTATTAGTGAGGTCATACTTAAAACAATTTAAATACAACAAGCCACTGCAGGGCTACCATGCAGCCATCGATAAAGACTCGAATTGACAAGATAAATATTATTTTGTTATTTTATCCTATTATGTAGGTAACCTTATGCGCACTGTTATAGATAGAATACCATGATTAAGACCATAGAACCATAGATGTCACATTCTTAATAAATTACATACACTAAGTACCATATTCTAAGAAAATATCGATAAGAGGTTCGATTTTTCGTTATCGACGGTCGCGTGCTAGCCCCGCTGGATAGCTTTCGGAAAAATATACCTACTGAAACCTGTATCTCTGTGGCTCAATGTAATAAAAATTTATAAATTCGCCGATGAACTTGTTTTCTTTTCACAAATTTCATTCTTTGATTTCGATATGGTCAAAGATTTATCGTAGAAGCTATCGATGTAAGTCGTTTATCTTTGGAACTGACGGCCGTGGTCGAATGTACGACGACGCTACGAAAGGACTGACTTAAAAAACTGTTCTATACTGAGTTGGGTTTGGGCATAAGTGTAAAAGGATATTATAAACTTATATAATATATATATAGTTAACCGTGGCGGCATAGTTGGTATCGTAGTTTTGTAGATTAACATGCAAACACCTAAAACAGTTTTTTAAAACAATACATATAAACATATATTATTCAATTTAATATATACGTTTATGACTGAAAATTCCGCCTCTAGCGTTGAAAATAAATAGGCATTTGCAGTAAAGTAATATTATTAAAATTTTGTTCATTTTTTTAAATATTTACTACCATAATTAGTCAAAAATGGTTTTCGTTCTTCTCGTGTATGTATACTTAAAACCCGCTTTAAAAATGGTACATACCTGTATATCGCTGCAGTGAATTTTGTCGTAGTAATAATTGATGGAAGTAATTTTAATGCAATTTCAAACTCCATTTTCCCGTTACCCGGAGCACGACTCTGCATGTTTAATGACATTTTCATCAGTCATTTACATGGAAATAAAAATATTGATTTAATATTATTTTTTTCGTTCCATTACTTTTAAAAATGGAAGATTTACACATTTGCATGCATTGAAAGGTTTTACCAGCAAAATATAAATACCTAGAAATAACATAAACTAAAATATTTATATTGTGGATGTTATACATTAATGTGCCCAGTACCAACGAAGAAAACTCATATAATTTTAAGTCAATTAATGTCTACAATATGAAGATAATTTTTATGAAAACCAAAAAATAAGAATTTACGGTTTTATAAACAATTTTTCTGATGTAATTCGTACTGCTTGCTTAAAGCATGATGGACAACAAAGCTGAAATTAGTGCATCTGGATTTAAAAAGTTAATATCTCCTACGTCTGCAATGATATTTGGCAGCACTCCTAGTGTGAACAGTAAGTCACTTGCCATGCGGATCCTTTGGAGTTTCCATACTAAATGATCATCGTTTCAAATAACCTAATCACTTCTTTAACATCGAAGGGCGATAGAGCTCATTAAGTTTTGACCGACTTTCATCCATGATAGGTTTTACAGTATCAGAGTTTCCCAGCTGCTGAAGTTTTAAACGGCGATTTAGATAAGTTAGTTGGAAAAGAGGTTTTTGCAAATTTCTTCTACTGCATATATCTGGCGTCAAAGTTACAGGAACAAAAGACTATTTAGAGCGGTTATTCATTACATCTGATTCTCATTCGATCTGAATCCAAGATATGTCGGTTCAGCAGCGCAGCCGTACATCTATTTCTATAAAAGTGTCCGCACCACATGCGGAATCCGTCATACGTTATTTCATACAATATTTTTAGACTCTTATGTTTTCGGATTCGGTTCATATAAGAATCGGATGTTACTAATTTTCCAGTTTTCATGAAATTATTTTATTACACCAGAAAAACTATACTTTATTTCACACTGCCATATTTAAAAGAAAAAAAATGCAGTACACATAATTAAAAAATAATTGGACCCTGGTAGTTAAATAACTGGAACGCTCATATTCCTGTGTTTGATTCCCAGTAGGTACCCCAGTTTGGAAAACTGGAAAACGAACTTTTCTTTGCTTGTGGTGTGGGTTACAGTTTTCCAAGTATGTGTTCATTGCATTTCTTGCTTCTTGTTTGAGGGAGGGAGGGCGGTGAATCAACGCACGAAAATCCTGCATCACTAGTGCAAGTACAAGTCGCGGAATTAGCAAGGTAACTTTGTTAAAGTAGTTGTCATGGATTTCCGAAAGTAACGCCTGGTTCAATCAATTATATCGTGTGTATGTTTTTGTTGTACATCTGTTTTTTGGGACAATCTATACTTATAATAAATCTGTAGAGAGGTCAATTCTGTACATGAAATATTTTTTCAAAATAACTATCAGGGGGTGATTAGTGATCGATACTGATGCCAAAAATGCAATCAGTAAAATTTTTGTCTGTCTGTCTGTCTGTATGTTCCTTATAGAAACTAAAACTACTAGACGGATTTTAACGAAACTTGGTAAAATTATTCTTCATACTCCTGGGCAGGTTATAGTATACTTATTATCACGCTACAATCAATAGGAACAGAGCAGTGACGGGAAATGTTAGGAAAACGGGAGAAATTACTTCATTTTTTAAGCTTCCGTCGCGTGTGCAGCCTTAATGGTTAAAGCTACATAGAAATCATGTACGACAGAAATATTCTTCATAAAATTATATAAAAAATATCCCACAACAGTATATTTCTATATTTTATGGTTGACTTACAATAACACGTGTAAATCCCGATAGCTTAGCAGTTCGGAGCTTTCTGATTATATTTGTTTACTCTTACGTTTATAATACTCTCACTCATCCCTAATTAAAAAAAATAACATTATTACCTATTCAATAAAAAAAAAATCATAGAAATCGGTATAGAAACACCAAACTTATACATGAAATACCCTAATAACCCATCGCCAGGCCTGGCTCACTCCGCGCGGTACATCCGTTATTTACCAACAGCGAAGCGCTCCGCCGCGCCGGCGCATTTCGAATGGGTCGTGTATCACGCGCGCGCCCGTCGCGTCGGGACGTTGTAGATAACTACCTACCTAATACCACTCACAGTAATTCTATGATCGAGGTCGCAAATAGTATTAAAAAATGGACATAAAAAGAAACAAATATTCAATTAGATTATGTTTAGATTTGATTATGTTCAATGTAGCAAACAAAACATAGGTAGTATTACTAATTATTCGTCGTAACTTTTTTTCATTTCGTACTTTCGGTAAGTTGAAACAATATTTTTTACAAAGGTAGAATAACAGTAATACCTACATCGGTAGATACTTAATTACAAATAAGGAGATTAATTATTCTTCACTAGGCAGCAACCCTAACAGCGTAAGAAAAGATAAGAGGCATGCGATAGAAAAAGATAAAACTTCTAGGTATATAAATTTGCAGGTACGTAATACTGTGCGAGCTGAATTCCACCGTATCGCGTCGTAGCAAGACTCGAATTTATTTAGATCTTCTTGCGGAGTAATTCTTCTGTACCAACGGTACTATTACTTATTCTGTGCCATCGCGCGTGAATACTGAATGATATAAGGATTATTTTTGCGTAACGGTTGCCGCGGCCGCGCTCGACGCGGCTCGCGGCCGCGGCAGTAGGGTATAAAAAGGCGGGAGGCGAGCGCAAGCTTTATAATTCATTCAATATTTGGCTGTTGATGCGTTCAGAGCGTTCGACTTTATTGACAGGCAATAATTGATATTATAAACCGTGCTTATCAACGCGACTTTTAGTCTTTAAATAGTTTATTTGAATTTCTTTCGTTGTTATTTTATAAAATAGGTAGGTATTAAATGTTTTAGTTGTGTTTAAATATTCGCCATTCGGTCAAATTCAAAATTTTGGCTAATTTATGTTCTAAGTGAAGAAGGTATAGGTAGATAGTATTGCACAGGCGTTTCAGCTTTATTTTCATTTCTTTTTCTGTTGTAAGTTGTACATATTTCTGGGTATAATTCTATTTGGATATCTCAAATTTTAACAGGTTGCGGTGCAGGAGAAACCGTCTTTATTCCCAGACTTCCCATAATACAAAATCATTTTCCATTCCAATTTAAAAGAACGCAATTCCCAGTATCGGTGTGTTTTGCAATGACAATTAATAAGGCTCAAGGGCAGATTTTTCGTGTTGCTGGAGTAGATATCGGTGTCAGTTGTTTCTCGCATGGTCAGTTATACGTCGCTCTTTCCCGGGTTAGCAGTTCTAGAAATCTTCATGTTTACAACGTGCCGGACGGGTCAACTTTCAATATAGTTTACTCGGAAGCTTTGCGCTGAAGTATTTTCGTTCCATAGATACTTAAGCCTCATGTGAAAGTGATCTAAGCAATTAATTGTCAAATATTATAAAATGTCAATCCTTATCCTTACTAATATTATAAATATGAAAGCGTGGATATTTGTTCAGCTTTCACGCAAAAACTACTCGACGAATCATGTGAAGTACTAGAAGTAACATAGGATACTTTTTATCCCGAAATTTTCGCGAGCGGAGCCGCGGGCACAGCTAGTTATGAATAAATGTTGAATATTTTTATTTCATATAATAAAGAATACTTTAAAGATGGTCTCACTAAAATTTCATCAAAAACGATTGTGTAATTATGGGATTTTTTTTTAATTTTTGAGTCGGAGCCTATTTATATATACTTCAGCCAAAGTTTAGACGTGAAGTCGGCTTTTTTAATACACTGCATTCCTTGATTATATAAATACATATAAATATGAGTTTTCATACACCATATTTTCAAATTTCTTTAGCTTAAGATCGTCTTACAGAAAAAATAAAAAAATAGATAAGTTACATACTAAATTAAATAATGAAAAGATAAATTATACTAATTTGCACACATTCCTCATTTTAATATAGTAAACTATCACTACAACGATCATTTTGCATGGCCATTGTTTTTGACATAATTGAATTATGTTTCCAAAATTGACTGCACAAATAGATTATCCAAAACAGATTTTCTGGAAACTCCAAATTTTTCTCATCAACTCGAAGAACCATTATTTTAGTTTGCTGAAGTTTTTTTGTTGTAGTGGTTCCGGGATAAGATAGGATTTAATGCAGTATGGAATACTTCTGTTGCTAGAGAAAATAATAGCTAGCGAAATCAATCCAGCCATTTCAGAGTTGAGTTGATATGTGAATGATATGTACACTACTAATAATAGCCGTATCCCCCGTATCCGACGTTTTTCATTTGCATTAAATAATTTGTAGCAACGTTTTGATGCTATACATTATTTTCAAATACGTTTTATTTTATAACTGACTTTCATAATCCTAATATATAAAACATTTCCGTTACTGTTTGGGTGACTGACAGACAACGTACAGCAATAACACCTGGGCGTAGAGAGCTGAAATTTGGAACATTACTTTTGGTGTGTTGTAGAGGTCTACTAAGGAAGGAATTTCCGAAATTCCCACTTGAAAGGAAAATATGGGACCTTTTAGTTGTATGAAAAATCTTATTCTTAAAATGAATCAATGTGAAACTTGGTGAAAAGGTTCTTCAATGGGTGACTGGTTACGTATGGATGGAATTTCCGTAATTCCCAACGGTACGGAAATTACAGGACTTTTTAGTTTATGCGCGTACGAAGTCGCGACCATGCGCTCGTTTTCATGTAATAACTTTTATTTATTTATTTATTTATTTATTTATTTATTTATTTATTTATTTATTTATTTATTTATTTATTTATTTATTTATTTATTTATTTATTTATTTATTTATTTATTTATTTATTTATTTATTTATTTATTTATTTATTTATTTATTTATTTATTTATTTATTATGAAAACCAACAGCGTTTACAAATAATAATTTACATAAAGCAGTTTACTTAAAATAAAGCTAATAACAGGTTTTCCTTTCAAACAATTATAAGTAAGTGGATACAAAATGTTGACCGCCGAACATTAGAATTAAAAAAGATGAGTTAGGGTGTAACTAAGAAAAATAATGAAAAATAAGGTAGTCATTTACGATATTTTAGTAAAATAAGCAACTTTTTATTATTGATACGCTTCATAAATATAGCTTAAAATAGATGTCATTAAAATATTATAGATAAGTAAATGCCTGAGGTATAAGGATAGTAGGTAGTTATTTAGATAAAGTAAGTACAATTAATATAATGTTGTTTTCATCTTTATAATTTATTATAATCTAATTATATATATAGTGGTATGCTACATTAATATATACATATAATGTTTAAGTTCTATTTTTGAACTAAAACCTTTAGTAATTCAGATTTAAATCTATTTTTGCTGCATGAAAATAAGTCTACGTGGTTAAATTTTGTATTATATGTGTTAGTTATGCGAGAGATAACTGTGTTTTTAGAGTAGTTTGTTGTATGTGTTTGCTCTTGTAATAGTGATGTGTGTCGAGTGCGGTAGTTCGGTGTACGGTAAAAAATCTTGGAAACCAAATCAGGGCAGTCAATGTGGCTATTAATCAAGTCGAATAGTAAAGACATGTCCATAATCGTGCGTCTTTCATCCAGTTTCAGTAATCCATGCTTCCTGCAAGCATCCAAGTAAGAGGCCGGTTGAATGCGCCTGCGATAATTAAGATGTTTGATGAATTTTCTTTGTATTCTTTCTAAGCGGTCCTTATAGATAATATACTGAGGATTCCATATAGGGCTAGCATACTCCAGAATACTTCTCACGTATGCATAATATACGACCTTTATTGCGTCCAAACTGTTAAAAGCTTTGCATGTACGTAAGACAAACCCGAGATTTTGAAAAGCCTTTTTCGCGACATGGTCTATGTGATCAGATAGCATCATTTTTCGATCAAAGTGCACTCCCAGGTCACGAATAGTTTCAGTTCTTGTAATAGGAACTCCATTAAAACAATAGTTGTAAGCAATGGGTTGGGACTTACGCGTGAAACTTACAGTCACACATTTACGGATGTTCACGGTGATATTATTTTCATTGTAATAACCGAAGAGGCAGTCAAGATCTCTCTGTAAAAATTGGCAGTCCTGCATCGAACTTACTTTACAGAAGATCTTTTTATCATCTGCGTACATGAGATAGTTTGAGTTTGAGAAACAGGTTCCTATATCATACAGATAAGCGTTATATAACAAGGGGCCCAAATGTGACCCTTGGGGCACCCCAGTTTGTACCTTGATAAAGTCGGACCTGTATCCACCCAAAACTACTGCTTGGGAACGGTTCGATAGGTATGACTGCATCCAGCGAAGCAAGTCTCCATGGATTCCTAGTTTTTGCAACTTGCGTAAAAGGATGACGTGATCCACACGATCGAATGCTTTCTCAAAATCGGTGTAGACCACGTCAACCTGCCCGCCTCGAGCCATACTAGCCAGTACGTAACTGGAGAAACATGCCAAGTTAGTTATGGTGGAACGCGCTTTCAAAAAACCATGTTGTTTCTCGGGAAGTGACCTAGCGATGAGAGGATAAATTTCGCTGTACACGACAAGCTCGAAAACCTTAGCTACTGTATTGAGCATTGAAACACCCCTGTAATTCTCAATCTCCGTCCTCAAGCCCTTCTTATATATGGGAATATTATATGCGCTTTTCCATCTATGAGGAAAGATACCTTGTCTTAAAGAATTATTAAAAATTATAGTGATGGGCACCGCTAACGTTTCACAGCATGTAGACCAAAAAATTGGAGGAATACCATCGTCCCCTACTCCTTTTTTGTGATTTAAGTTTTTAAGTAAATTCTTAACAGTATCTGGTGTGGTTTGTATCAACGAGATGTAATCGGAACACATTGTAGTATCGTCTGACAGATTAACTCTGTCATGTTCAGATGGTGTACCGAAGGCATTCTTGAAAAACGAATTGAAACCATCACATATGTCCTTGCCCTCAGAGAGTGTTACGTTGCCTAGAGTTAAAGACCTGGGAAAGGCAGATTTACCCTTTAGCGCTTTGACATAGCTCCAGAACATTTTGGGGTCATTCTTAATATTATCTTCACATTTTGAAGTAAAGTTATTAAAGCAACGTTTCTGAACGTTGCGCACCCTTGCTCGCAAAAGAGAAAATTCCTCATAGTCTAGAGGGTTTCTATACTTCTTCCAACGACGATGAACCTTGCTTTTTTCTTTAATAATGTTTATCAGTGCAGGTGTAAACCATTTAGGATATGAACGATTAGATTGTTTTTTATATAAAGGAATATGCTCATCTATCAAGGTATTTAAAATATTGTAAAGGACATCTACAGATTCATCGACCGTCTTATCTCTGAAGAGTGTGTACCAATCATGCTTAGACAAACAGTCGTTGATCATAATGTAATTACCCTTAAAAAAATTCCGCCTAGTTGAGGATTGCTCAATTAAAGGCTGTAAATTTAACTCGCACATCTCTATAATTATTGATGGATGTGCGCGATCCTCTGGAAGAAGTGGTGATGGGCACCGTCGTAAAGCTAACGTGATATTTGAGAAGGCAAGGTCCAATGTATTGTTGGCATAGTTTTTAAAGAAATTATATTGGGTTAAGCCCATGAAGCTAAGTTCATCTAACAGTTTAATACCAGCATTTTGCTGCTCTAGGGAACCTTTTTTTAAAAATACAGGCTCACCGCTATCCCAAGATACACTAGGCAAATTAAAATCACCCATCAACAAATAATACGAATTAGGATATAAGTCATATACGTATTTTAAATAACATGTTACTTTACTAATACTGGATAACATTTTACGTGGGTCCGGAGGAACATAAACAACACATAACATCAGATCAGAGCTCGAGTCGCGAGCACGCCCAGGCACCGACACCCATAGCAGCTCGGCGCCACCCGCGCTAGCGGCGGCGCTATCGCCATCGTGGGGCCGTATTTCGATGCGCGAGGCGCCGAGCGTCCGTCGTGTAAGAATCATGACACCCCCTCCGATAGTTTTACTTGAAGAGGCTAAATCACGGTCTAATCGAAATACGTCGTACCTTTCGTCACAAAATTCCGCATCAAAAATTCCTCCGTGTAGCCAAGTCTCTGTAATCATTATAATGTCGTAATTACTGCACAGGATATTTTGTCGAAGCTCCAGGCACTTTGTTCGAAGCCCACGGACATTCTGATAATTGATAACTAATCCATTATCGAACATTTAAAAAGAGAAAACCACAAATATTTAACAGAAGTCTCCTACATATTAATATACTCAAGCATTGGATGTAAAAAATAAAAAGACACTTCAAACAACTTAATTCGATTAATAGATTCAAAACTCTTAGATTTGTCAGGACGTAATGGTTCATAACAGCATAAACATAAGGCCTCGAATACAAAAATGTCATAACATAGTTTAACTTTATCATAGATTTAACACTGATCTATGAAGTATTGAAGTAATATCATTAAACGTCCGGGATTTACATTACCTATGACACCCTAGTTAGTAAAATAAACAAAGTGTACAGAATCCTGATATATCTACATATTACTATAATTAGGCACAAGCTATCATCATACAGCTCCGGATACAGCGGCACACGTGTCACACTTGATTCGATGTAATAATTGCGAGGCTTATTCGGCAATCTATCTCATCGAATTGCTAAATTATCAGGGCGTGTTCTCATTTCTATTATGTGTAAGATTAATAATCCTGCTAAGTGGGATCGCTTTGTTTCTCTCACTAAGTAATTATTTTCCACGTTTAGTTGCTGGTATGAATAAATATTATACCTTGTAGTTTCCAAGAACTGATACATATTAAGTTCTGTAGCAGCTCCCAAAATGTAGATGCTACGCTTCGAAACTGGAACTCGACTCGTTTTACTTTTGATGTTCAGACAACTCTTTATAACTTATTAATATATGAAAGATAATGGTTACTAAGTGAAACTGAAAGATAACTGAATAGGTATATCTTTTATTTCGCATAATAGTTAATTTTACAAGTTAACACTTATGTTACCGTTAATATAATGCACAGATGGCACAGTTAACTTAGATGACAATTAGTTCCACTGTTTATGCGAAGCGCTAGTGTCGCGCTTACATTAACTTCCCAAGACCTTTGCTCAACGTATCGATATGAAACTTCCGGCAAAGTCAAAACAAAACCCAACAATTCTATTACTAAAACGTGTCGTACGTAAAGTATTATTTAGGATGGTACGTATTCTTTTTACACTTAGCTTAATTTATAAGTTAAAATAACTAAATAATTATACAAATTTCGTATTTAGTTATATCTTGCTTTATTAACGCGACGATGTTTTGATGGTTTTAACAGACCTGTGCTGACGAGCGACTGATAAAACCCAAAATTTAAGCGTAAGGCTACTACTGACCTTTGTTAACATAATTGACTTAAAAAAGATTGACTTAAAAAACCGACTCCACCTCAAAACTTTGGCTGATGTATAAGGTCGATAAGCTTACCAAACTCACTTGTAAAATAATAAGGAAGCTCTGATTGGTTGAATAAATAATAAAAAATAAATGCACTGGAAGGACTTGTCGGAACGGTTAGGTAGGAAGAGAAGCGCAGCGAGGAGGAGCAGTTAGTTTGCATATAGTAATATACGTGCGCGAGCCGAGAGATCGAATCGAGAGGTGCCGCGGCAGCGGCCGGTGAAGCGCCATAAGCAATTAGCGTAGATAAGCGAAATTTTGTTATTATTTATCTTCTTGGCCAATCAGCGAGCAGTTAAAAAAAGTCCGTATTTTAAAAAAGCGTAAATTTAAAAGCTCTTCT
Source organism: Stenoptilia bipunctidactyla (assembly GCA_944452665.1). Taxonomy (NCBI): domain Eukaryota; kingdom Metazoa; phylum Arthropoda; class Insecta; order Lepidoptera; family Pterophoridae; genus Stenoptilia; species Stenoptilia bipunctidactyla. The sequence continues at coordinate 26,323,271 of OX101735.1, forward strand.
GTGATTGGTCGAACCATTTAGAATCTTACTAATGAATATCCGTAAGTTTATAAATTTACCACGAGACGTCGTAAATTGATAAATTTGCGAAAATGAGAGCGTAAAATAATTTAATCTATATCTCGTTTAGGATATTACGAAAGTTTATAAATTTACGTGGAAATTTGTAAACTTACGGTGCTTATTATTTTCCAGTAACATACAGGGTCTTTTTTATGAAGATCAAAATATTTTAGGAGAAGGTTAAAAATGATGTGTGGATTCAATTTATGACAAAAATATATCTTTTTTTAAATTGAAATTTTACAATTCTTTTAAGTGACCCAATTTTTGTGGCTTTTGAAGAATCGGGGCTTAATATATTTCTTAATAGAAATAGTTGGAAAAACGCTTTTATTTCTTGCTATTTAGTCGTAAATAACAGATTAAACTAAAATGTTGTTAACTTATGAGAAATCAAAAATATCAAATTACCTAACAAAAACTTTTTTTTTTTCATAAATTGGATCTACATATCATTCTTAACCTTCTCCTAAAATATTTCGATGATCATAAAAAAGACCCTGCATATACATTTTTTTAATTGAAACTTTCCAAAAAGTAGGTACTCAATCGATTTCGATGAAATTTATACAAATTTAGACGACCACTTTGGCGTTGGGGTAAACCTATCTGCCTCAGACGCCAGTGGTTGCGGGTTCGATCCCCGCACGGAACAAGAAAAAAAAAAATGATCCGTGTCTGGGTGTTTATCTATTTATGTATTTATATTCTAGGTTCCCCCCTAGTTCGCTACATGGTATCCTATAACACAAGCTATGCTTACTTTGGGGCCATGTAGTTGGTGTGATTGTCTGGGGATTTTTTATTTTTATTTTAATTTCATGACATTTATACGGGACCAACTACGACTTATCTTCTATCATATAAAACATATATATATAAGAATTTTAAAAATCGATTCATAATTGTACAAAATATCGTTTAATAAAGACACAAAACAGAACGTACACACGAATTGAGGACCTCCTTTTGGAAGTCGGTTGAAAACAGAGTTAACTTAATAATTAGTTAATACTTCCAATCCAATAATATTGAATTTACCCGCATACTGCAAACAGTTGAGACACTGCTATATCAAGCTGGGTTAGCATATTACGCGGTAAATTACCTACTCTTTAATGTTCTCATGGGAACTGCAAAAACGAAGGATAAATGACTAAGGTCAACAAGTTGAAGGGTCTGTGGGGCCCACGACAGAGGTTTTAATATTATATCGTATATTTTGATATCAGATTTACATCGGATTCATGTCATGTAAGCTTATTTTCTTTAAGATGACTTAAACGAGGTAGAATAAGGTACGAATACAAAAAATGTTCACTGCGATTAATTTATTTTATAGATATTTTTGTTATATTAGATATTTCGGCACTATTGCAAGTGCCATAGCACTAAAGACGTTGCGGACGGTGGTGATCTTAAAATAAATGTAGAACTTAGTAAATATTGCGTTTCGTAAGTTAATTCAAATGAGTATGCATTGTAGTTTCAAAACTTACTCTTTCTTAGGATATATTAGCTTGGTGGTAGGATCCCTTCTGGGTCCGCCTGGCTAGCGACCACCCTTTATATAAAGTCTGCCGCCAAATGTTACCGCTCCGGCGGTAATGTGTTCCGGCAATATTGTATAAAGAGCCAGTTCCTTCCTAAACCCGTGTGCTTTCAACTTCGACCTCATCGTCACTTACCATCAGGTGAGATTGAGGTCAAACGCGGGTTTAGTCACTTATAAAAAAAAAAATATATACGAGTTGTTATAACTAAGTTAATCAGCGACACCGCTACTTATTTCTTCAGTATTTTTTCCAGTAGTGACAGACATGTTCTATTGGTTCTTGGAACGTCACAGTCAGGACGTTACATGCGAATTAGTTACTTTCATTAGATGAGAAAACTTCGCACGTTCCGTAGCACGCGCTCGTTAGGGTTGTCACTGCTTAAAATAAAAGTTTTAATATTTAGTTCATAAGTTGCTGATATTTTATGCATCTTTATGTATTTTTTGTGGCATATTAATGTTACTTGTATTACCCTGAAATGTACTCAAGTAAGCTTGTACAAAGATAACAGCATCCAGAAGCTTATTTGTCGGCAGGGAAGAAGAATAGACAAAATTATTATTTTTATTTATTAATGTTATAATTGATATAATAACGATGATGATAATGAATATGATGAAATTAAATGTATAATGAGGATAAAGATAATAAAAGAGCAACTCGAATACCTTTAAAAAAAACCCTGTCGGGCACTTGTCTCGAGTCAGTCTAGAATTTCGTAGATAACTTTGATGTCGACATTGGTTTATCATCAGCAGAGAGGTCGGTTTCAATATTATGACGACAAAGATACCCAATATAAAAGATAGATAGCTAGCAAGTCTCTGCTTCAAAATTTTATCTCTATAATGTCTTTAAGCATTATATTTAAATAAAAGCTGTGACATATATTTTTTGCTTCAACCTTATTAAATCAAGCCAAAGTAGACAGCCCTATTCACAGGGCTTGTTAGCCAGCAAATCAAACAAACTAATTAAAGTCAGCAAAAGTGCTTCACCGAATTCACTTTAATTGTAGGTGTGAATCAAACTTTTTTCATAAAAATAAACTATGACAATAGAAGGTTTACTTTAAAAAAAGCCGTTGATCTACTAACATTACAAGCTTAAAATTGACAGTCTACATTTTAGAAACCATACTTATAAATAACAATACTATTTTTTGTCAAAGAAACATATCATCTATACTAATATTATAAAGATGAAACCTTTGTATTTTTGTGTGTTTGTATTGAATAGGCTCAATCATTACTGGACTGATTTCAAAATTTCTTTTACCATTACTTAGAGGGATTCTTCCGAATCCGTAGAGGCTACTTTTTATCCCGAAAATGCCGCGGGAATCGAAATTGCGCGGGTAAAACCGCGCGCAACAGCTAGTGCTTAATAAATTAAGTGCAAATCGCACACACATGATTTTATCGCTCTAATCGAACTCCTTCGCTGATATTAAAATAAAAAATATACAATAGCAGTTTTTCTCCACACTGCCCAAATAGTTTGCCAGTTTCTGTCTCTCCTGCCCTGCGGGGCTATTCACGTAACTATAGCAACAGCGCTGTGCTAAGCGATGAGCTCGTCGACGAAGTGTAAGTTCTTACTCACGCCGTTATCGGCAGCGAGCACTGGAGTCGAGTTGTGTGCTATGTGAACCCCAATTATGTCATTCGTCGCTGATGCATCTATGAACTGGACGATGTAATCCCCAACCAACGAGTCAGATTGTCGGATCCTTTCCGCCTGAAAAGAATGTCCACGGTCAAGACAAGACTTGTAAAGACAGCAAAACATCGAGTTCAACAGAAGGTAGCAGATCAAGCGTTACTTTACCTGTCAAATTTCACCAATTTCAACTTAATGTCGAGGGCATAGAGTTCAGATTTAAGTACAATTTCTTGATAGATTTGTAGCGCTTGATTAGCTGCCTTCTGTACATCGACATGTGAATTATAAATTCGTAAAAAAATCGTATAGCACGTTGCAAAAAAAAAAGTCGCGGATTAAAAAAAAATCATAATTTAATATTAAGAGTCTCTATTTTAAAATATAAGATACTTTAGTAAGAAAACGATAGACCATAAATAATGTTAAGCACTAAGATTAGCGCCGTCCTGCAGCGACGAGGTTCGCCCGCGGCGGCACTTCCACGTGCTAAATAAATTCAGGTTTGACAGTATATTACATAAGTAATATAACATAATGTTTCCTCTGTAAAAAAACTGTGAACAATATATAGGTACCTTTTATATTTGAAATCAAATCAAAAATAATTAAATGTAGGGCTAAGCTCAAGACCGAGCGGGATGGCGAAGCACTGTGAAAGCCCTCTGCTCTATCTAGGGGAAAAAAATAAAATAAATAAATAAAATCCCCAGACAATCACACTTCGCTTCTCCTTCGACTTCTCCGCTTAAGTGCCATCGATTCCCAAAACTGCTAGGTATCCTATTTTGGAATCGTTATTAGCCCGGTTAGGTAACTTTGGTTTCGAAGGCAGCACAGCTTAAACGTTATAAATCGCTCTGGACATCAAAGTATTCTTAAAGATAGCAAATATTTTCGGTTATACGTTTTTTGTTGAAATTAATATGAAGTGTCTCAAAACATTTAAAAAACGACTGAGAAAAAAGAAATCGTGACTAAATAATAAAAAGTGTAATATAACAAATTATTAAAAAAACACTGAAAACTAGATCTAATGAATCACAAGTCAGATATGCAAGATGCCTCGGTCAAGCTGTAGCCTCTTCATAGGCCGTATATCCCGATACTGCCGCCGGTGACACGGTAATGGCGGGCGTAAATCCAGCGCCGGCAGCGACGCGACGGACCGGCCAATGAGTGGTCTCCTTTGTTTATGAACTGCATTATGGAATATCTAATGTGAACGTTGACCACCGAGTTAAGCCACGTTTGTCTTTGTTTAAATTTAATTTACATTGTTAAATGAAACGTTACTTGTGTGTTCTCCATAGAAGATAATTATATAAAAAGTTTACTTTTGAGTAAGTGTGTAAGTTTGAGTATTTATTTATACATGGTAGTTTGTTCTTATTTCATGAATAAAAAACCTGACTTCCAAAGACTTTCAATAGCAACCAAAAGTAACAAGGGTCAATAAATTTCTTCGAGGTCAGGAACTACGCAAGTGAAACCGTACAATACTGCCAGTTACATTCTTATGCAAACATAATGAAAATGAACCTTAACAATAAGTAGTCAAGTCATACTTTCAATGTGTACTTCTAAAGACGGAACTCGTTGAACAATACTTTCTTACGGTGAAAAACTTTACTGAAACAGTTGGTAGCAAGTTTTCTCCGGCTTATGGAAGTTAATAATAAAACTTAATAGCTTTGTTCATTAGCACGGATTAGGTACCGTATTCAATGAAATATACTCACTCTGTTAACCAAGGCTTGTTAAGGTTCATATTGCTGCAACGATTACGTCAAGAAATATTCACAAACATAATTTAAGAAAAAGATGACAAATAACGAATATAATTTAAGACACTCTTTTCAGGTCTTATGTCTTTTTTTATAATACAGGGTTGATTTGTAGTCACCGACCAAATTTTTTTAATAATAATAATAATAATAATAATAAATTCTTTATTTGCCAGTATAAGCGTTACAACAGATGTTACAAAATTTTTAGCTCGATCATATACTGCTTTAAATATAGCGTGCAAAACAGTTTCATTTCATAAATTTACACATTAACAAATTATACTTTTTAACTAACCTACTATTAAAAAGAAAATCTAATACATTATATTAACATAAAAATGGGCAATATGTCAAGATAATACAATAGTCATTAAAAAATAATCAGTTCACAAAATAAAGCCACAGATCTTTAAAATAATAAAAATGAACTAATTTCAGTTTATTAATTACATACAATTAAAAAAAGAACTAATGATTTTGTAAAAATAAATAAAGGAAAATGTCATAAGGAAAAAATATAGAATATTTCCTAGTCAAATCTAAAAATTAAAATATCAAAGTCAAATAAAAAAAAATTAAATAATATAAATGTATTCTATTAATTGTTCATAGTTCATTCAAATTTAAATATTCATTTACACTATAAAACATTCTATTTAATAAAATTTTAAATAGTTCATTTTTAAATTTATTCATGGGTAGGTCCTTTAGACTTATAGGTAACTTATTATAAATTCGGATCGCCATACAGTGGACATTATTGCTATACAACGACAGTTTTTGAGTAGGTATGTACAGTTTGTCTTTGTGTCTACCGCGTCTGCCGATCACTTCATTGTTGGTTCCGAATAATTGTTTATTTCTTTTGACAAAACAACAAATTTCGAATATGTACAGTGACGGAAGCGGCAAGATATTTAATTTAGCAAATAGGGGTCTACAACTATCTAAAAAATCAGCTCCACAAATCGATCTTACACACTTTTTTTGCGCAATAAAAGCTTTATGAGCCTCGACTGAATTGCCCCATAGAATTTTACACAATAAGTATCATTTATAGAAATATTTTTTTCAAAACAAAAGTATTTATTTTTTTACAAGGAAATTAATATATCCGCTAACATATTAAGCAAAGCGTGGTCACTATAAATTACCATTAAAATACAGATGACTACGCGCTACTACAAAACATCTTGGAGTACTACATCGTAGTATTAACAATTAAATGCCGCGTCGTAGTAGCTGTATTCATCAATAGCGACTATTTTAAAAAAAAGTTTGTGGTTCCATACTTCTACTTTTTTGTGACGCTAAAAAATGCAGATACATTTGTATCAAAGAAACTTACGTTTAAATTTAGCTGGTGACTAAAACTCAACCCTGTATATGGATGCGACTTTTGTCTTCCATGACATCTGATGTTAAGTGGACATGAAAACTAAAGTGATACAAGTCCATCCTCGAGAGACCTATTCACTCGACGCTTAAAAGTACTAGGACTTTACTGTTCAGGGAACTACTTCAAGAACTTTTTAGTTTGTCTACTTCCAGAAGGCTTATAAACCAGCGATCAGAGGAGCCGATAAACCTCCATCATCATTATCACAACTCCATGTGTGACTGTGGGTGACGAGAAGGACTAAAACCTTACAAAACAACGATAAAAAGCGGCTAGGTGCGAGTCGGACGAGGTAACTTTTGTCGATGTTTTACTAATATTTACGTATAAAAAAGTAGGTACCTACTTACTAGATCTCGTTCAAACTAATTTTCGGTGGAAGTTTGAACGGTAATGTACAAGTACCCTGATGTACATCATATTTGTTTTAGTGTTATCATTATTTGTAGAAGTTACAGGGGGGACACATTTTATTTTACCCCTGTCTCTGGCGGTAACTCAGTTAAATCAAATTCAGTTAAGAATAAAATTATATAGGAAACCTTAATATCATTTTTAATGACCTATCGATAAATTGTACGATCCACACGTATGAGTTTCATGAAAAAAAAAATAGTTTCAGATTCAAGTACGCGGAGCCTCCAAAATATTAATTATATTATTTTCTATATTTTTGTAAAATCTTAAAGCAGTTCACAGAATACATCAACTTACAAATGGTCTATCAAATAGTTCTTAAAACTTAGTAGAAACATGGATGTGCCATACAGGCGGACAGACAGACAGATATAACGAATCTATAAGGGTTCCGTTTTTGCCATTTAGCTAAGGAACCCTAAAATCCAAATTCTCTTTATTTTCTTAAAAACATAGATATTGATAATAGTCGGGTAATAACTCAAACGCTTTTTTCGTTTCAGGTAGTCATATCAAAGTCATATGACAAAATAGTGGGATTTTTTTAATTTCACAGAGCATTAAAAAACCGATTTCACGTCAAAACTTTAATGTCATCCACGTAAACATACTCCGAAATCATACATATTTTTTCAAAAATTTAAAATTTTCAACGAAGTACTCAACCGATTTCGATGAAATTTATATTGGTCCCATACACTATGAAAGTACCTTCTATCACATAAAACAAGAATTTTCAAAATAGATTCATAATCGTGTAACAAAGACACAAAAAAAAACATACAGACTAATTGAGAACTTCCTCCTTTTTTGGAAGTCTGTTGAAAAAAATGACATAATAACATAATATTGATGGATGGACATAATATTATATCGTTTTGAGTTTTAGAACGTACCTTATTGATTTTTCATGATACGACAAGCGAACTTATCATTGTCAAATCTAAGTTCTTCCCGCCTTTAAGCTTTTTGAACCGAACATGATATATTTGTCCTAATTTAGGCCGGAGCTGGAACTGCGCCAGAGCATTCGCTGACAACGCAGTTTCATACCCGCACTGACAGCCAATAAAAAACATTAAAATGTGGTGCGGGTGCAGCTTGACCCTTTTATAGAACTTTGTTGTACCACTAACTGTTTTGCCGCATTTTGTTTGCTGCATTAATTTTATCACTATCCAAAATAAATCTAGGTCATAGTAAAAACAACAAACTATATTCCAAGCTAAATCTTACTTTATAGGAAGTGTCGCGGGGCTTGAATAAAAATATCGCTGTGTACGACCGGCTGGTGTAGCGGTAACATACATTGCCTTCTATGCCAGAGGTCCTGGGTTAAAATCCCGGCGTGGCGGATATTTGTGTGATGAACACAGATATTAGCCGTCAAGTCATGGATATTTTTATGTTTATTTAAGTTTATTCTAATATAAAATATGTATTTATTCAATATCTATGTTTATATATTTCTTAAGTATATCAGTTATCTAGTATCCATAACACAAGTTCTTTAAGAAACTTAATTTGGGCTAGATAATGTTGTGTGAGTGTCAGAAATATTTATATAATTTATTTATTTTTATCAAAAGCTTAGCAAGGAACGTATCAGTTCCTTGTTGAGTTCATCAAAAACATAAGTCTTAGTGATGATATTTGTCGGCAGTTTTTAAATGAGGGGTTTTTGCTAGACTAAATGACCTTTGAAAGTTCCTACGAAAGGAATCACTCGAATAGATTACCCAATAAGACTGCTTTCCAGGGGCGTTAGAGCTACTCGTGTTCTCAGCTGCCCCTGCACGACCTGTTGGTTAGTTTTACTTTACTTTCCTTTATACATACATAGTTGTGATTATCAAAAAAAAATCCATTATAAAGTTTAATGCTTTTATTATTAAAAATTGGTAATAAAAACTTTTTAACTAGTTTAGTAAAACTACTCTGTAGTCTGATGCTGGAGTCATTAAAAATACTGCAACGCAATCTGTCTCAAATAATAGATTAAAAAGTGTTTTGCGGGGTCTAGATTTATGACAGTGGCTAGACAGCTAATTAGCGAAGCTTTAAGCTCGCGAAGAAACTTTTATAACTTATTGTACGTGCTGTTTATGTTTGCCAGCGTCGTTTTTAGAACATGTTTCAAATAAAGATTTTAATGTGTTTTTACATATTTAGGTAAACGTCTTGATATATTGCGTTTAAGTCTGATAAATAGTAATGTGCAAAATTTAATTTAAAACTAAAACTAACTTAATTTAACCTTTTGGGCGACTAATTTCCTTTACCATCTATTATGATATAAATATCTATATAGATATATTAATATCGGTAAAGGAGGATTTAGGTAACCTAAGGCTAAATAATCACCGCCGCTTATAGACGCAAGAATTTCTAGCGGAACCGAAGAATCGACGGACAGGGGTCATACATTACATGATGAGACGCCGTGCTTGTAGTTCTATAGATTTAGTTTAATCTCGACCATAGCAAAGGTATTTTTTTTTTAAGGCATTTATCGACTGGGTTATAAAATTACAAAAACTTGGTTTCTATAAGATTATAATAAAATAAAGTATAAAATAAAACTACCTATAATCTAAATATACAGGGTTAATTTTAATAAGCGCATCACCTCAATGTTGAGATTGATCAAATGTTGTTGGGATTGATGTGGAGGGGCTACCCGCAAGAGGTGATGCGTTAATTAAAATAAACCCTGTGTACCTACTTTAAATCATAATTTATCAAGTCTGATACAGTTATGTATGGTAGTGAATCTTGGGTGTGGCAGAAGAGACATGAAAGTAGGATTAATGCTGTGGAGATGAGAGCGTTGAGAAGCATGTGTGGAGTGAAATTGAGTGATAGGGTGCACAACAGTGAAATAAGAAAGAGATGCGGATTGAAAGAAGATCTAGTGACTAAGATTGAAAAGGGTATGCTACGGTGGTTTGGACATTTGGAAAGGATGAGTGAAAGAAGATTTACGAAAGAGGTGTACAGAGCAAGAATGGATGGTGTTGTTGGAAGGGGCCGGCTGTAACGTTGTGGATTGGGGGGAGTGTTCAGTTTGTGCCCGGAGTGAAGATTGCTTAAGTTGTAAGTAACCAGACACTCCTACCAAAACACAGGTCACAAAATAAAGATACTCTGAGCGTAAACACCCTAGACTCACCCTCGATCCTACTTATCCAAGATATAGCGGGGTAGGTCCTACTTAACAGGTCTTGTGATATAAAATAAAAGATGTTAATACTGATAAATATCACAGATTTTATTGTGTAATAGTTCAAGGCGAGTCCTGAGTATCTTTACACAGAGAGCGGTGAGAAAAAAGTTTAACTAGCTCAGGAGAGGGAGTTCACCATACTAAATCACCTCACCGTCTCTGTTATACATAAAAAGAACAATTTATATAGGTACTTTAAATTACCATGAAGCTAAATTAACAAAATAATTAATAAACTAAGGTTAGTGCTTAAGTCTACTTAAAACTAACCGCAAGGATTATCTTTTAAAACAATAATTAAAGAATATTCTATCTCTTAATGTCACTACAATAACTAATATCCAGTTTCAATATCCAATATCCAATATCAATATCCAATATCACCACAGGTACTTTCTTTCTTGATTTTATAGTTGTAAGTAGATAAAAGATTACCTTATAACTCCTCGGTCAACATTTTACTAAAGCAAATCTGCATGTTACCATGAGGATTTCATGCTCTTGTGTTAAATCATGTAACAAACAGCTTCAGCCACATTTAAAAACAATGAAAACTCCACCAGAGTTACTCCTGCAAAGCACCCTGGAAAGAATTATAAACTTGATTACCCGAGATGGTCAGATCTAGGTTATGTTTTTTTTTATAGGCTTCAATTTGGAATAATTTAAGAAACGACAATTACCAACATTTGTGATGGAGCCTTAAAAAGATATCTAGCTGAATATTCGTTCAAACTAATAGGATTAACATCAGACGTGAAGATTTGACAATGTGACTTACCATATGGTTTCCAATATGGGCTAAAATTTATTTCTAACACAAACTGCGGCGACTACATATTATACGTATTTCACCTTATTAAATTAAAGGTTTATTAGGTGGGACGATCACAACATCTAGCCAGCAAAGCCGGCCCAAAAAAAAGATTTCACATCTTGACAGCAGCGGTGCGTTCCGTCCGTCTTGAAGAAAAAAAATAATGTTGCCAATCTCAAAATTCTAAGGTCGCGAGTTTTAATTTTTTATAACCCACAAAAACTACTACGTTACAATGCCCCCCCTCCAAAGAAAAGGGTCATGAAGTGAACCGATCGCCGTCCCGGCGTTGAAACAATCTACAACCAACCTAAACTGAGAAAAAAACTAAGTTATAACACAACAATGAATCTAAGTAGATAGGTAGATACCTACAATCTGTGAAATATATCAGTAACAAAACAAAAAAAATGTTACACCTATGGCCAACATACCATAAGGTATAACTAAAACCCATCACCACAAAACAACAACTCAACAGCTGTTAAAAGAGAAAAAAAAACTTGTAAGTAACAAGGTTTACAGCCAACTATCAACAAAGTTGTATTAGAAAAATATATATAGGCATAACAGCCACTTAAGTAACAACAACAGTTGTTAAAAAAACAATACCAAAATTACAACATTAAGTTTAGTAAGTAAACCTACTTACTAAAAAATATAAATAAATATCCATCTTTCAGTTATCAATCCAAAAAAAAAAAAACCAACAGGCAGGTCAGATTTTATACAAACTACACATTCCTTACAAGACCGGCCATAGCATAAAGTCATTCAATGAGTCCTTGAGTTGTGTCAGTCTTATCACCATTCATTCACATTCATTCATCATCGGGTTGAACATACATCATCTTCTAGAGCGCTCTTTGCAAAATTAGTAACTAACATAACCATTCATTCCTTACATTCATCTCTTTCAGAATTACTGTCTTTGTGTTAACACAGCAAAATCTGTGCAACACTAAACAATAACAAAAACATACTACTTCAGTATAAAAGTTGTAAAGCCAACTTTACACCAGAACTAACAATGGACATCGAATTGAATTTGCCTTTAGCTATTACTTAAAAACAATATAACTTCAGTATAACTGACAGTTATAACAAAATATTGCCGAAACAACAAAAATGTGTCAGGTGAGTAATAGAGAAATACCACCTATATGACAACAAAATAACTGCAGATTGAACTCAATACTGACAGTAACCAAAATCTGTACCAAGTGAGTAGTAGAGAAATACCACTTGTACAACAAAAAATATATTTATCTGCAGATTTATCTGACAGATAAAAAATACACTAACATTTAGTGAAAAAAATTTCACAAAAAGAAAATATATCTACCAAAATGGTTATATAAAAATGTATAAACACAAAAAAATAAGGACTACCAATGGTGAAGTTTCAATAAAACACAAAACATATTAAACCTTTAGGTCCTTCACGTGCCATGAACCAATAGGATGACCTTGGATCAGTTAAACCATTAAATTTAATATTCCACCTGACAATATTTCTATCCCCAGAACACTCAACAATAGTCGGGGCCAGTGGTACCTGAACATCTGCACTGACAGATGGTACAGCTGAAGTGTCTATAGACAAATAAGGTTTTAATTTATCATTAAGAGACAAAATCTTCTTCTGCAACGCTGGGCTACTAGAAGACAACCTATTTATTCGCCAATACAAGTGACTGCATAAACCCTTGAACCGTGAACTCGAACTTTTATCACTGTCAAACAAATTGGATAGTTCAAGCAGCTTACTTTCAATCATTGGAAGCTCTTCCTCAACATCGACCTTGTCATCCAATACATATATGTCATCTGGAGAACATTCCTTAGACAAAACTCTAAGTTGCTTCCTCAGCCCTTCTACAGTTGTGCTTGGTGTCTCAGAACGAATAAGAACTTCATAAATGAGTTCTTCCTTATTTAAAGCATGAAAATTAATTGATTTTAAGTTCGCCATGGTGATATTTTAACAAGAAAACCTTAATAATATTAAATACTATGTTAGTATTATAATTAAATACAAAATATATCTGTAAATATCAGCTAATGTAAGAATATATGGTAACATCAATGTAAATTACCTGAAAAAAAGTTTGTTTGTAACAAACAATAAAAACAGAACAGTATTTGACAATAAAATGTTCAATAAACAAAGTAAAGTGTGTTGTTGTACACAAATTAAATGAATTTTAATTTGGAACTGCAAAGTTGTAACATTGACAAAAAGAGATATATTATTTTCAATAAAACAACACACAAAAATGTAAATTGGACGCAATAACAATTATTACACCCTTAAACAATAAAAATTTAAAGATTGGGCGCCATTTGTAACGTTGTGGATTGGGGGGAGTGTTCAGTTTGTGCCCGGAGTGAAGATTGCTTAAGTTGTAAGTAACCAGACACTCCTACCAAAACACAGGTCACAAAATAAAGATACTCTGAGCGTAAACACCCTAGACTCACCCTCGATCCTACTTATCCAAGATATAGCGGGGTAGGTCCTACTTAACAGGTCTTGTGATATAAAATAAAAGATGTTAATACTGATAAATATCACAGATTTTATTGTGTAATAGTTCAAGGCGAGTCCTGAGTATCTTTACACAGAGAGCGGTGAGAAAAAAGTTTAACTAGCTCAGGAGAGGGAGTTCACCATACTAAATCACCTCACCGTCTCTGTTATACATAAAAAGAACAATTTATATAGGTACTTTAAATTACCATGAAGCTAAATTAACAAAATAATTAATAAACTAAGGTTAGTGCTTAAGTCTACTTAAAACTAACCGCAAGGATTATCTTTTAAAACAATAATTAAAGAATATTCTATCTCTTAATGTCACTACAATAACTAATATCCAGTTTCAATATCCAATATCCAATATCAATATCCAATATCACCACAGGTACTTTCTTTCTTGATTTTATAGTTGTAAGTAGATAAAAGATTACCTTATAACTCCTCGGTCAACATTTTACTAAAGCAAATCTGCATGTTACCATGAGGATTTCATGCTCTTGTGTTAAATCATGTAACAAACAGCTTCAGCCACATTTAAAAACAATGAAAACTCCACCAGAGTTACTCCTGCAAAGCACCCTGGAAAGAATTATAAACTTGATTACCCGAGATGGTCAGATCTAGGTTATGTTTTTTTTTATAGGCTTCAATTTGGAATAATTTAAGAAACGACAATTACCAACATTTGTGATGGAGCCTTAAAAAGATATCTAGCTGAATATTCGTTCAAACTAATAGGATTAACATCAGACGTGAAGATTTGACAATGTGACTTACCATATGGTTTCCAATATGGGCTAAAATTTATTTCTAACACAAACTGCGGCGACTACATATTATACGTATTTCACCTTATTAAATTAAAGGTTTATTAGGTGGGACGATCACAACATCTAGCCAGCAAAGCCGGCCCAAAAAAAAGATTTCACATCTTGACAGCAGCGGTGCGTTCCGTCCGTCTTGAAGAAAAAAAATAATGTTGCCAATCTCAAAATTCTAAGGTCGCGAGTTTTAATTTTTTATAACCCACAAAAACTACTACGTTACAATGCCCCCCCTCCAAAGAAAAGGGTCATGAAGTGAACCGATCGCCGTCCCGGCGTTGAAACAATCTACAACCAACCTAAACTGAGAAAAAAACTAAGTTATAACACAACAATGAATCTAAGTAGATAGGTAGATACCTACAATCTGTGAAATATATCAGTAACAAAACAAAAAAAATGTTACACCTATGGCCAACATACCATAAGGTATAACTAAAACCCATCACCACAAAACAACAACTCAACAGCTGTTAAAAGAGAAAAAAAAACTTGTAAGTAACAAGGTTTACAGCCAACTATCAACAAAGTTGTATTAGAAAAATATATATAGGCATAACAGCCACTTAAGTAACAACAACAGTTGTTAAAAAAACAATACCAAAATTACAACATTAAGTTTAGTAAGTAAACCTACTTACTAAAAAATATAAATAAATATCCATCTTTCAGTTATCAATCCAAAAAAAAAAAAACCAACAGGCAGGTCAGATTTTATACAAACTACACATTCCTTACAAGACCGGCCATAGCATAAAGTCATTCAATGAGTCCTTGAGTTGTGTCAGTCTTATCACCATTCATTCACATTCATTCATCATCGGGTTGAACATACATCATCTTCTAGAGCGCTCTTTGCAAAATTAGTAACTAACATAACCATTCATTCCTTACATTCATCTCTTTCAGAATTACTGTCTTTGTGTTAACACAGCAAAATCTGTGCAACACTAAACAATAACAAAAACATACTACTTCAGTATAAAAGTTGTAAAGCCAACTTTACACCAGAACTAACAATGGACATCGAATTGAATTTGCCTTTAGCTATTACTTAAAAACAATATAACTTCAGTATAACTGACAGTTATAACAAAATATTGCCGAAACAACAAAAATGTGTCAGGTGAGTAATAGAGAAATACCACCTATATGACAACAAAATAACTGCAGATTGAACTCAATACTGACAGTAACCAAAATCTGTACCAAGTGAGTAGTAGAGAAATACCACTTGTACAACAAAAAATATATTTATCTGCAGATTTATCTGACAGATAAAAAATACACTAACATTTAGTGAAAAAAATTTCACAAAAAGAAAATATATCTACCAAAATGGTTATATAAAAATGTATAAACACAAAAAAATAAGGACTACCAATGGTGAAGTTTCAATAAAACACAAAACATATTAAACCTTTAGGTCCTTCACGTGCCATGAACCAATAGGATGACCTTGGATCAGTTAAACCATTAAATTTAATATTCCACCTGACAATATTTCTATCCCCAGAACACTCAACAATAGTCGGGGCCAGTGGTACCTGAACATCTGCACTGACAGATGGTACAGCTGAAGTGTCTATAGACAAATAAGGTTTTAATTTATCATTAAGAGACAAAATCTTCTTCTGCAACGCTGGGCTACTAGAAGACAACCTATTTATTCGCCAATACAAGTGACTGCATAAACCCTTGAACCGTGAACTCGAACTTTTATCACTGTCAAACAAATTGGATAGTTCAAGCAGCTTACTTTCAATCATTGGAAGCTCTTCCTCAACATCGACCTTGTCATCCAATACATATATGTCATCTGGAGAACATTCCTTAGACAAAACTCTAAGTTGCTTCCTCAGCCCTTCTACAGTTGTGCTTGGTGTCTCAGAACGAATAAGAACTTCATAAATGAGTTCTTCCTTATTTAAAGCATGAAAATTAATTGATTTTAAGTTCGCCATGGTGATATTTTAACAAGAAAACCTTAATAATATTAAATACTATGTTAGTATTATAATTAAATACAAAATATATCTGTAAATATCAGCTAATGTAAGAATATATGGTAACATCAATGTAAATTACCTGAAAAAAAGTTTGTTTGTAACAAACAATAAAAACAGAACAGTATTTGACAATAAAATGTTCAATAAACAAAGTAAAGTGTGTTGTTGTACACAAATTAAATGAATTTTAATTTGGAACTGCAAAGTTGTAACATTGACAAAAAGAGATATATTATTTTCAATAAAACAACACACAAAAATGTAAATTGGACGCAATAACAATTATTACACCCTTAAACAATAAAAATTTAAAGATTGGGCGCCATTTGTAACGTTGTGGATTGGGGGGAGTGTTCAGTTTGTGCCCGGAGTGAAGATTGCTTAAGTTGTAAGTAACCAGACACTCCTACCAAAACACAGGTCACAAAATAAAGATACTCTGAGCGTAAACACCCTAGACTCACCCTCGATCCTACTTATCCAAGATATAGCGGGGTAGGTCCTACTTAACAGGTCTTGTGATATAAAATAAAAGATGTTAATACTGATAAATATCACAGATTTTATTGTGTAATAGTTCAAGGCGAGTCCTGAGTATCTTTACACAGAGAGCGGTGAGAAAAAAGTTTAACTAGCTCAGGAGAGGGAGTTCACCATACTAAATCACCTCACCGTCTCTGTTATACATAAAAAGAACAATTTATATAGGTACTTTAAATTACCATGAAGCTAAATTAACAAAATAATTAATAAACTAAGGTTAGTGCTTAAGTCTACTTAAAACTAACCGCAAGGATTATCTTTTAAAACAATAATTAAAGAATATTCTATCTCTTAATGTCACTACAATAACTAATATCCAGTTTCAATATCCAATATCCAATATCAATATCCAATATCACCACAGGTACTTTCTTTCTTGATTTTATAGTTGTAAGTAGATAAAAGATTACCTTATAACTCCTCGGTCAACATTTTACTAAAGCAAATCTGCATGTTACCATGAGGATTTCATGCTCTTGTGTTAAATCATGTAACAAACAGCTTCAGCCACATTTAAAAACAATGAAAACTCCACCAGAGTTACTCCTGCAAAGCACCCTGGAAAGAATTATAAACTTGATTACCCGAGATGGTCAGATCTAGGTTATGTTTTTTTTTATAGGCTTCAATTTGGAATAATTTAAGAAACGACAATTACCAACATTTGTGATGGAGCCTTAAAAAGATATCTAGCTGAATATTCGTTCAAACTAATAGGATTAACATCAGACGTGAAGATTTGACAATGTGACTTACCATATGGTTTCCAATATGGGCTAAAATTTATTTCTAACACAAACTGCGGCGACTACATATTATACGTATTTCACCTTATTAAATTAAAGGTTTATTAGGTGGGACGATCACAACATCTAGCCAGCAAAGCCGGCCCAAAAAAAAGATTTCACATCTTGACAGCAGCGGTGCGTTCCGTCCGTCTTGAAGAAAAAAAATAATGTTGCCAATCTCAAAATTCTAAGGTCGCGAGTTTTAATTTTTTATAACCCACAAAAACTACTACGTTACACGGCCTAGGCGAACGTATGCCGATCAAATTGGTGACATTTTGAAAAAGGGCCTAGTCAAAAGTACCCGTAACCGGCGATCGTGTAGAAAAAAAATTGATGAACGTGGGAGAAGCGAAAGAGGTATGTTTGGATCGCAGCAATTGGTGTTCCCTTGTCTCTGCCTACCCCAAGGGGAGACAGGCGTGAGGTTATGTATGTATGTATGTGTCTGATATTTTTGGGTTCTCATCAAACTGGCGCTTTTGTAATATATGTATATTATATTTTAAATAAAAGGTACACAAAAGTAAGCTTTGCTTTCGTAAATATTTCTGCTAATAGTATGAGCAATGTATTTAAAATGACTGATTTTATGACACTCTTACCTACACGAAGTTGGTAAGAGCATTGAGGTCAAGCGCGGTATTGGTCACTGTAAAATATATGGATTTCAAATGCGGAATTAGCTATGTTCCGCACAAAAGAGCAGAGTGATTAATAACAGCGCTACTGGTTTTTAAAGCTCTTTTCCATGAGCGAAAGTGCCTACAAAACAATCAGCAGCCTTAGTCTCCTCGGCTCCTTATAAACAAAACTCACACGCACCAAATCAGGGGCGGATTACAAGCGTAATCCTTTCATGACTTTCAGAAGTTCCGTGAATATTTGTCTGGAATTTACTACGACGGTAAACGAGATATTTAATGATAAATGGCATACACGGCCATAAATCATTTATGATAGAATTAATAACAATTAGTAGTTATGCGTTTTAGCCCTAGTGGAGCAAGGTATCTTCCACGTTAGGTAATCAGAGCTTGGAACGCCTGCAACACCAATAAACCATAGAACAAGTTTGCTTCGAAAGTGAGATTTTGTCTTTTCCGGAACGACCTATATTATACTCTCTATGTGATGCGTAATCTAAACAATTACGTATCAAAACAAAATACTACCATAGTTTTTTATTTTCAAAAAGGGCATTTACTTTTAATACTCAAATGAAAATATACAGACCACTTATCAATATGTTAGGAAGTAGTTCATTTCGCCGGTGAACTCGTTTGAAACATGCCAGATTCAGAGAATTTATTTAATCCGTAGTGAATATACCGCTGCCCGGCCACAACGATTGTATTATCCGAACATTAAAATATGTTTTTAACGAATAAAAAGCATTTAAATGCACTTTTAAATTGCAACTGAACATTTAAACGAACAAATGACAACATTTTTTGCGAAAATTTAATGATCAGGTTATTACTCTGCAATTTAAAAATACAAAAGAAAAGTATAGAATTCCAAAGGGAAAATGTATAAATGAAGTGTTCAGGATTTAAATCAATATCAAATCTTTTACAATTTTGACCTAAAGGTTGATTACCTACGTAATAACACCGGTGAGCAAAGTTGGTTCCATCCAACTGAATACCTCACCCATAGCAGAGACTGGGAGTTACATAATCATATGGACGAACCAAGCGTGAGTCACTACAATTATCTAATCTGGAAGCATTTCATAAAATGACGCTTTATCGCATAAAAATAAGTTGGCGAAGGATAACTTAATTCCAAATAAAATGATTTGTTTGACTGCATTATATATATACAATTTTACCGCTTTTAGTCTCTTCTATTCTGCGTTTTATGTTTTAACTGCCATTTTAACTATGTATACGCTATGATATTATGTTTCGGGAAAGGGAAAGTGCCGCGTAGGGTTGGCTAGAGCAGGTCAGTCTTTCCGGGATAAGCGTGTCGTATCGCAATAGACTGATCCAAGTGACTCTCGCATGTGGTAGGAGTTCGTCAGGGTTTGTTTAACAAGAAACAGTCCTTCATATAAAATCTGCCATTTCTGCAGTGATGACGTGTTCCGGCAGTATTTATAAAGAGCCTTTACCCTTTGGGTGTGATCTTCAACCTAGTCTTCAATGACCTTCAGTTCGAATGGAGGTCAATCTCTGGTTCGAGCCATGGGTAAAAACGTGATTTGATCGTGATAGATATGGTAAGTGGAGATGAGGTCGAAGATCACAGTATACGGGATTACAAACTGGGGAATTCCAATATAAATAAAACTACTTTTTAACCGGATTAATCGCGTATAATTTATATTTTACATTTTAATTCAAAAATAAGTCAACATCTTCGTCCAGTTAAATGCAACATCCCTTTACAAGACCCAGGTCTATACAAGATTGACTGCGGCTGTGGGCTTTCCTACATTGGTCAAACTAAAAGAAATGTATCGACCCGCGTTAAAGAACACATAGCTGACATTAAAAACCGAAGAGTAACCAAGTCTGCAGTTCGTGAGCATTCCATAGACATGCCCAACCACTACTTAAGGTTTGACTCTGTGAAATTTCTATCTAGGGAGAAACATTACATACCTAGAATGATCAGAGAAGCCATTGAAATTAAAAAAAAACACCCATATTTCAACAGAGAAGATGGTTGGAAACTATCACCAGCATGGGACCCTATTCTCAAAGATATTCAATCAATCAATCAATCAATCATTTATTTAACTCCAACACAATAGGAAACAATTACTACTTATGACTAAATATAGAATTTACAATTTTTCCCTATATGTGAGAGTCTGGTGCCTATGATAGGTTTGTAAAACCTGTGTTACAGGTCACCAGGCCCCCCCTCCAGTTGGGCTGGTTACATGGGTGCGGATAAGTAAAGTAGAAACAAAATAAAAGTAAAAATAAAAAAATAAAAGATAATCAAAGTATAACAAAAATATTTGTTGACAGATGGAAAGTGTTGTGTTGTGTGCATGTGTATTTGTGAGTGTGAGTGTATTGATTTATGATATGATAATACCTAAGTACCGAAAAATTCGCTCTGATGGTCAATTTGCTAGGGATTATACATTTTTATTTTACTTTTGTACAACAAGGAGATTTTCAGTAGAGTGGTAATCCAATGCCTTTAAATAGTTAGTGACTAATGTTTTGCACCTGGGTTTTGAAAGTGGGTACATATTCAAATGGTTATTTAACTTGTTGTAAAGATAATGACCCATAAAACAAAAAAAGTTGTGTGAAGTTGAGGATTTTAGTGGCAACGCGGTAAAAACTGACCCCTTTTTACGTTTCCCCTTAAGAAGGTTAGAGTCATAAGGTTGGGAGTGCATAATTAAGATGGTTTGGAGAATATAGCACTGTCTGACTGTAAGTACGTTCCATTCACTGTACAGTTTTACCGTTGGGTATCGGAACGGGAGACCAGCAGCAACCTTGAGTATGGCACGTTGAGCTCGCTCCACTTCTAGAAGAGTAGTCTTAGCAATTCCACCCCATGCTGAAATACAGTATTCCAGAAATATTAAATCAAACATCCAACAAACAGCACTACCTGAAACTCAAGACACTGTCAGCTCATTTTGTGTTGACCCTGAATGCTACGCTCGAAGACTGAGAAATAGATGGAGATGATGTATCACTTTTTCCACTATCAATCTGACGCCTGACACCTCAGTCGCTCGTGACCACGGGGTCTGCAAAGACACCGAAACGTCGAGTTAAAATGTAAAATATAAATTATACGCGATTAATCCAGTTAAAAAGTAGTTTTATTAAAATTATGAATTCCAGTTTTCCAGCTTACAGGTTAAGTCTTATGTGTGCAACATCTTTTACCCCACTATGTAAATATAATGATAGACATAAATGCCTGTTTATATTAGTTCGACCCAGTGCTCACCTGTTGATTTTCTTACAGTACATCACACACATGATCTCCATAATATTGTAAGTAAGTGTAACTGGGTGAGCAGCAATCAAGGTAGACAGGCCGCGCGTCGGTCCCCCGCGGCATGAACTTGCTCAGTGACATTTACTTTGAAATTCAAATTCCCTAACGCGTGTTGCGCTGCAGTTGTCTGCTCTTATCTGTATTCACTTTGCATATCGCCATGTCTTTGTATCCATTTCATACTTTTTGCAAAGGAATATTTTCGAGAATACGAAATGTTATGAATATGATAATATTGTAGCTCATGAATGAATTGTGTGTGACAGAAAAAACATGAAGATGTATGAGGACTTTTGTTAAATTTTTTTTCGTCTTGTATAATTGTAGTGATAAGGCCGCCCAAATTGCACATTTAATGTTTTTTTGTATATTATTATTGTTTGTTAATATTTATCCATTCTATGCAAATGGCAATAAAGTATTTGAATTTGAATTTGAATTTGAATTGTACAAGTTAAATTAAAATCAGTATTTCTACTCCGACCAACCGAACCGACTCACTAGAATAGAACAACTTTTTTTTCTTTCCTAACAGAACAACTATTTCGTTGGTCAGTAAAGAATGTTTTCAACCGACTTCACAAAAAGAAGGAGGTATTCAACTCGACTGTATGTTTTTTATGTTTGTTACCTTATAACTTCTGACTGGGTGAACCGGTTTCGCTGATTTTTATTTCATACTAGCGACCCGCCCCGGCTTCGCACGGGTGCAATGCTGATACACGCTCTTGCCGCACCGGGCGGCCGGCCGGTACCGCCGCAAACGCTACGTCCCGCAATTTTTAAATCTGTAATATCTTCGAAAATATTCACTTAAATCATACGGTGTAAAGGGCCATATAGATCTATATTAAATGAACAATGTATTCAAGTTATTGGTTACGGATTAATGCTGTATTGGTTAAAATCGCTTCGAAAATTAGCCATTATTTGTCGTAAAAAGTAAATGACTAAAAAAAGTTATTGTGGGTTATCCATAAGAGATAGACATATACCATCACGGACTTTTCTGTAGACCTTTTCAATGTGTACAATACTTAGTACATTATTTTGATAAAACTCGTAGGGTTCAGCCTGCGTTTGCAATGTAAGCGGAAAAAATGAAATTATTTACGACATCACATTAGAAACCTCAAAAATAACAGTACTTCTCCACTATTTAATGGATGTTATTATACATATAAACCTTCCTCTTGAATCATTCTATCTATTAAGAAAAACCGCATCAAAATCCGTTGCGTAGTTTCAAAGATTTAAGCATACAAAGGGACATAGGGACAGAGAAAGCGACTTTGTTTTATACTATGTAGTGATGTTAGAATATACTTTTCATTTAGTCCCATATAAATTTCATTGAAATCAATTGAGTTCTTCATGAAAAATTTAATAATTTTTTCGAATATTTATGAACTTTGAGATTGTTTACTTTGACGACGATATACTTCAGCCAAAGTTTTGACGTGAAGTCGGGTTTTTAATGCTCTGTATTTATTGATTACTAGAAATGCATTTTAGCATTCGTAAGTACAACTTTCACCCTGATATCAAAACCTTTCAAATTCAAATCATTTATTGCTTCATAGTATCGTACATACAAGTACATACTTTTCAAAGATACTTACTGGCCACATGATAATATGACAGATAGGATCCTTTATGTCTATTAGATCGAAATCAACATATCAAAACAATGAATCTGGAGCAATTTTAACATAGTTACACAAACGGGTTCTCTACAACTTTACGGAACTTAGCCGACCTTTCGGTCAATAGTGTTCGGTTTTTTAATGCTTCTTTAAAGCTTTTGGGCTTATGAACGATCGGGATTTGAAGCTATCGGGCTCTTGATTTTTCGATTAATTAACCATCGGGCATGCGTGTTCGGGAATTTGTTATTCGGGCATTCGTCATTCAGCCAAACGTAGGGAACCCGCCGGGCGCGCCTGAAGCGGGTTCCACTTACAGCATGTTAATTTAAACCTATAATATCTTCATTACATTGATTTAAATAACGGGATGAGCGGTGGATCATTTTTTTATTAACACTCCTAGTTATTATTTTGTTAATAAAATTACTTACAAACATAAAACGAATAAGAAGTGTTATAATGGTGTGTTAGTATGTATAAAAAACTGACGCTTGTCGATAATAGGAAAGGCACATTTCAGATTGACCTTAACCTTACCAAGTAAGCCGATTTCTACCTACTTTAGGTATAAACTACGCCGCATATTTGATTTTTTTTTCATTTCCTTTCATTTCATATTTAAACATTTGAAAACAACTTATTAAACTTATTATAAACAATTTATTAAATGTTTTGTTTTTAAGGAACTCAGAGTATTAGATAAAATGTCGATTCATAAATATTTTCCACTAATACTCCAACTTTATTTAAGCCAAGCCTGAGTGGCCTCGATAATTTGAATTTCTAATCAGTCATATGTGATCTATTTGTAGGCTTCATACTGAAAAGCAACAACCTAAAAGCATTTACAAGCATAATTATGTTTTTGTTTTTGGCAGAATCAGCTATTGTGCCTTTGTTTTCGATCTCTAATAACCCTAGAGCCAAAACAGATAATCGGAAAAGCGTTCACTTAACTACTCGTTGATCGAGCCGCAAGTGCCATTTTGCAAATGACAGTTTCGTGGCAAGTTAGAAATGCCTACGGATTTATGGACGAAGTTTTGTCCTCAAGCGAGTAATAGTTAATGGTGACAAGGAACTGGATGGCTGTACTTTTTTGAAGTTAATAGTATGAAAGAGTTTTGTTTTCTTGTTTTTGTTCTTTGAACATTTTTTTCTTAAATGTGACGAAAACAGACAATACAAAGAACGATTTTTAGTCTATTGAAATCTTACAGCTACAGCAAATGTATAGCGTGGCCAATCATGACATACTAATATCCAGCTTCTATCATTATAATTTATTAAGTTTAATGACTGGAAAAGAAGCGAAATTTTGAGAATTTTGAGAATAAATTCGAAAAGACACTTGTCGAATCCTTTTTATCTCTTTATGGCGCCATAACAAGGACGACATTTTGCAATAGAATCAGGAGCGCCGGCAATTTGGCATCGCCCGAGGACCGTTCTGCCAAACTGTGCTAAGTAAAGAAATGCAAAAACAAGCTGATTGGTTCGTTTCACGCTCGCCGCACATTATTTGGGGTGTTCCTTTCTGTGTCGACTGTGTTTCGTTTTTCCTTGGTTCTATACTTTACTCATCAGGAATTTACTGTTGCTTCAGTAAACTCTAAAAGAGTATCTAAATTGAAATGTTTGCTTTAAAGCTACAACAGAGGTTGAGCGGGCATTTTTTGCCGCGCTTTTGAAACATTCCTTTACGTTACATTGTACCCATATCTGTACGCTCAATAAAACCTACGATACAAAAGTATGGAGAAAAATTTAAGAATCGTAAAATATTGTCGCTGTAGTTAAACTTGCAGCTTGTCGCATTAAATTACACTTGCAATTCATGTTGCGTCTCTGAGGACCAACTAATAATAGATGATTAAACGAACTTCTAAGTGAAGTTCTATCGCTATTATATGAGTCGCTTCATTCGAAGATATTATATAACAGGTAGTCCTTTTTAGGTACTAGGTAACTTCGCATAATTTAAAGTATCATAAAAAAAACACTGTGGTGGGGCGCCGCGTGGCATGATCCACCCGGTTCGCGCCAAGCCCTCATTCTTTAGAGACCCTAAACGAAACTTTTAAATGGGTTCTGGGGTGGGTGGGTACGTCATATCTTCGAATGAAGCGACTCATATAATAGCGATAGAACTTCACTTAGAAGTTCGTTTAATCATCTATTATATTTCGTCGCTTCATTCTTCAGATATTATATAACAGGTAGATTTTCAGAGATAGAAAGTTTTGTTTAGGTATATACTTGGAATTGAAATAAGTAAAGATATAAATATGTAATTACATATTTTATTATTATAGTACTTAATAATTAGTATTATTACATAATGAGCTTCAAATAATCTTACTTTATTTGAGTCGCTAGAAATTATAATCAGCTTAAATTAATGAAACTTAGTGATAGTCTATTTATAGACACATAATTTTTAATGTAGTAATTTACTTAATATCAAAATACGTAATATTCAATAACTATTTTTAATATTAGGTTAAGTATTGTTCATGTTTCGATTAAGTATCGACAAAGCAAAGTTATTTTGTTGATCATCTAAAGGCCGATGGTAAAACTTTGCGAACACCTGTGAGTTTTGTGTCCACCCGGCCGTTTTTCGAATGACATCGACACTGATACCGGCCGCGCGCGCGGCTGAGGTCGACGCGTGTCGTGTGCTGTGCGCACTAAAACGCTCATGTCAATGCCGCTCGTGGCGAGCGTTTGCTTAATCCATCGACTTAGCGTCTGACTTGATGCAGTTCTGTGGGGAGCTTTGAATGTTACGAAGAGATTCCCGGAGTTTGAACCTCAGATATTTTTTGTAATAAAAATATATTCTTTTAAAGTTGATACTGGGCATATGTTGATATTGCTTTGAAAGTTTGGGAGAGATAATAAGGGCTGTTCACGATTTGGAGCGGAAGTCTTGATTATATCTGTTATAATAATATTTACTTTATCAGATTGAAAAACAATATTTTCTAATTTAAGTAAAGACAATGTCTGTACTCTTTGACCGGTACATAAAGCTAATAATGTAACGAGTTTTTTTTTGTAATATTTTCTAATGATAAATTAATATTTGGGTACCAAGAAGACAGTTGATTTAGTACTAAATTTGGATCCCAAGTAAATGAATATTTAGGCTTAATATGTTTAGTTTTATAGGCTCCTTTTAAGAGGCGTTTAACACAACTATTATCACTTATCTCTTCTCCTAATAAATGAGATAATGCAGATCGATGTGTATTTAATGAACCGTAAGAACATCCCTTATTACATTGCTCGTTTAAGAATCAAAGAACTAATGGAATGGATTTTTCGAAACTATTAATTCATAACCACACTTCTTGAAACCATAACTTCAATGAGACGTTGTACTGGCGAACAGTAGTGTCTGCGAGCGAGGCGAGCATCAACGTGAGAGCCTCTGGTGGGCAGCTGCGCCGGCTGAACGACGCCCGGAGAGCCTCGCGGCACCCAGGGTAAGGCTGGAGTGCAGTGGGTGCTGACTCCATGGCTGGGAAGGCCAGAAGGGGAATACAAGTACCCCTTCGGCTTTATCATCAATGATTTTTCGTATACATTTTAATACAAGAGAAAAGGGAGGAAATGCATAAAAATCCAAGTCAGCCCAGGTTATTGTAAATGCATCAACTGCGACTGCATCAGGTTCAGGCTTCCAGGTGACAAATAATTAACATTTGGCATTGGCTCGACTTGAGAACAAGTCGATCTTAATGGGCCCGAAACTATTTACAATAAGTTGGAAAGCGCTATCCGAGAGGGCCCATTTCTGGACTCGAAATCTGCTCGATTTTCTTTGGTGTTAACATAAGAAGCAAATACTTATCCATAAATTGCGTTTTTCACACCATTGCCAAATTTCTCTACTTAAAATATTCAAATGTGGGAACTGAATACCTCCCATCCTATTAATGTAGCTAATGGCGGTAGTATTGTCAATACGTAACAATATTGCGCAATCTTTTCCTTCACTAGCTATACTTTTGAGATCTAACAAAACCGCGAGTAATTCTAAAAAGTTCATGTGATTTTCTTTTTCACTGTTCGTCCATGAACCACTATATTTATTATTTTTGCATACTGCTCCCCAGCTTGTCCTAGATGCGTCGGTGTAAATTTCTGACTTATAATTTTGAGTAATGATTGGACAAGAAATAATATTAATATTATTTTTCCACTACCATAAATCTTTTAGTAATATCTTATTAAGATTCATTTTCACCTCATAGTTTCCTCCGAACTTATTTAAGGC
This sequence comes from Stenoptilia bipunctidactyla, assembly GCA_944452665.1. Classification (NCBI taxonomy): domain Eukaryota; kingdom Metazoa; phylum Arthropoda; class Insecta; order Lepidoptera; family Pterophoridae; genus Stenoptilia; species Stenoptilia bipunctidactyla. Next base: position 26,350,840 of record OX101735.1, read on the forward strand.
TAAAAACTTTTGTCTCTCTAATATTTTTGTATATAAGAATCTATATTTTGTGGTTGGACAGGCTGCGATCAATACACCTATAAGTTTAGCGAAATTTCGTAATGAACAAGTTTTAAGATTAATGTACCTATTTATTAACTGTGCAATGTTATGCCGCTTATGGCCAGGTAACGTAATAGACATCTGTTCTGTGTTGAACATAAAACCTAAGAATTTGATTGACTTTTTTGGTACAATGTGACTTTTATCGAAATTTACAATAAAACCTAGACAATGTAATAACTTCAAAGTTTCTCTTACATTAATCATGCATTCTTCATATGTATCTCCTATAAGAAGATCGTCTTAATAGGTAGTAGACTTAAAACCTTGTTTTCTCAAATGACTCATTACTTCACGCATAATTTTTGTAAATACCCACGGAGCTACCGATAATCCATACGGCATTGCTGTGAACTCGTAAGTGATCGGCTCAGACGAATCATTTTCTTGGAATTCGAATCGTAGGTACTTTCTGTCACTAACAAAAAACGGCATAAGTAGATATGATTCTTTCATATCTATGTTGGCTAAGTATCCATTACGAGGAATTAATTTCGAGGCTGTTTTATAAGATTCCATTTTAAAATGTACTTTTGTTACGAACTTGTTTAAAGATTTTAAATTTAGTATAAACCTTTTTTCTCCGTTAGGTTTCGGAGCTAAAAATATATTTGAAATAAATTGATCATTTGAAGGAGAACAAGGCTTTATAGCCCCTAAGTCTAATAATTTATTTATAGCTATTTTCATGTCTCTTTTTTCACATGATGACAAATTATTTTTAGGAATAGAATACTGACAAATTTGAGTATCAAATGGTATTCTAAATCCATAATTTATCCACTTCAATATAACTTCGTTTTTAGTTACTTTTGTCCAACAATCATAAAATAAATTACTTAGACCTGCATGTACCTTGATTAATGTTGGGTCGGAGCACGCGTCCTGGACTAAGTCTGCGGCTGGAACTTGGCGTTGAACGCAGAGTTCGATTGAGGGCGCCGCTGTGTTTGAGCTGCTATCGGTTTCCTCTGACTTCCCCGCCCCCCTCTGAACGACGGGTAACGAGGAGGTCCTGTCCAGTTTCCCTGCTGAGACGACCGGTTGACCGTTGATATTTGAGAGGAGACTGTTTTGGCTGGACCTTTTTTAATTAGGGCTCCCTACTTTTCAATGGCTTTACTTGCCTTTATTTTTTCCGGCAACGAACTTCCGAATAAAGTTTCGTCTCTTTCGGAGTCTTGTATAACATGTTTAAGTTTGTATCCAAATTAGGTAAAATCAGTTTTACCCTATCTTTGGTGAACATAAAGTGGAGGTCTGATAATAGGCAGCATCCATCACTTACGTGACGGAAGGCCTTCATTTTGTTTTCTTCCTTCTCAGGGAGGACGTCCATCTCTCGATTTATGGTGGTAATACCGTACCCCAGCTGTTGCTGAAAGTTTTGGTTTTTTTTTTTTTTTTTGTCACGTGCTCGTGCTATGTCAGTTATGGCTGCTGAGATTTCAGCATTTATTTCAGCTATAATCGTATTGAAAACAAAAGGTGATCGATAAGATCAAATAAAATTTATTAAATTTTACATCATTACGATATTGAGCGGATAACGTGATATATCTATTATAGATTACACGCATTTTCTGCTCTGATTTTTTAAATAACCTTGGAGGCGACATGTTTATGTCTAATTCATATTAAAAAAACGCCCATAACGTTATTACAGACAACGAGATAAATCTCCTTGAGATTACCCGCATTTTCTGTAATCGTATTGAAAACAAAAGGTGATCGATAAGATCAAATAAAATTTATTAAATTTTACATCATTACGATATTGAGCGGATAACGTGATATATCTATTATAGATTACACGCATTTTCTGCTCTGATTTTTTAAATAACCTTGGAGGCGACATGTTTATGTCTAATTCATATTAATATAACGCCCATAACGTATTACAGACAACGAGATAAATCTCCTTGAGATTACCCGCATTTTCTGTAATCGTATTGAAAACAAAAGGTGATCGATAAGATCAGATAAAATTTATTAAAGTTTACATCATTACGATATTGAGCGGATAACGTGATATATCTATTATAGATTACACGCATTTTCTGCTCTGATGTTTTAAATAACATTTTTAAACCGAATAAGTAGGTCTTACCTTGTAAGATTTCTTCTTCATCGGAGGAAATAATTCGCTGTTTCCGTTTTTTATTTATTTTTTGTTCCAACTTTTTTATCTTTATATTATAATGTTGAAGCTGTTCTTCTGCTGTACGTTTAGGTATTTTGTAAAAACTTAAGTAAATGACGTATGCTTGTTACCACGCACGAAAAAAGAATGAGGGCTTGGCGCGAACCGGGTGGATCATGCCACGCGGCGCCCCACCACAGTGTTTTTTTTATGATACTTTAAATTATGCGAAGTTACCTAGTACCTAAAAAGGACTACCTGTTATATAATATCTGAAGAATGAAGCGACGAAATATAATACTGATTATTAAAAAGTCACAATGGATCCCGAGGATAAATATGTATAAATGTTGACATTTATAACGTTGAAAATTGTAAGTAACTCGAATAATGTTATATAAAATGAAATAACATGAAATATGTTGGCCTCTTCATTTTGGTTTGGCTAGCGGGAATTTACGATAAAAATTAGTACCAAAACGATTATTTTTTAAACTTTGACAATATTGTGTTAGTGATGTTTAATTTAAAAAAACAATACTTGACCATATAACCTGATAAGCTACTTCCCTTCAGATAAAATTAAATAGAAGCGTTTTACCTACCAATAAAACGCATATTAATTTACTTACCTTATTCGAAGCTTATTTAATTGAGATAGGCATTGTCGTTTCCGCCTTACCTATGCGACCTCTTTTACTTGTGTAACTGTGACGTCACTTCTATCTGGCAGTAGTAGGTAGGGGCGTGAGCCTCACCTGATTTTCCTTTTTAAAATTCATTGTGTCTCAATTACCAGGCAGAGCTTGTTTATAAGCTTCGAATAAGGTAAGTAAATTAATATGCGTTTTATTGGTAGGTAAAACGCTTCTATTAATTTGACTTGACCGTTATTCGAAGCTTATTTAATTGAGAAGTGTTTGTTATCGCCTGGTAGAAGTGACAGACGCCAATGTGAAAATTATGCCTATATTGATATTTAGTTTTAGATATAGGCTTAGGTAATATGTAGGTGTTTTATCAAGCATTACACGATTTAAAAGTAAATAAAAGAAATTATTTACGTAATTTTATATATTTGATTTTAAGGAAAACAATAAAATTAAATTTCATAGGTAATCAATAATCAGAATGATCTAATCAACAGGATTGAACAAGGTGGTTACCGAGGATCTATTTACAGATGTTATTACTTCGCGTTTATAAAATTTGCAAAATGTATTTTGCGATCGCCAGTTTCCTCTTGCCAGTATTTCTTCAAGGGGATAATTGTCAAGCCAATTTTTGGAAGCGACGGCTGATCTTATACTCCCCGGGGATGCCTTGATTCCAGCTTCTACTAGCAAGGACTTTATCCATCCTGCTATTAGAGTTTTTGATGCTGGTTTCGGTTCTCCTCTTATAGTAATAAATAAATTATGAGAGTTTGTTGCAAGTCTACGATTTTCAAGAAGCAAAATTGTATGTTTAATCCAGTATACTGGATCTAATTGCTGATTATCTTTATTAGAAGTTAACCTCCAACCGGACTGCCTAAAATTTGCTGAATCTGTTTTTGAACCAAAAGCTGGCCAGAAAACTACATCACCATTTTGATCGTAATAACTTGCAGAGTCAACTCTGAGTAAGGTCAAATCGTGGATTCTTCTCCCGGAGCATAATAGAAGCAGAATAGCTGAGTGTCTCTGAACTTGAAATAAATTGTTTCTGTCGATATGCTTGCTTTCCAGAAATTTTGTGAGATCATCAATATTCCAAACAGGAGATTTGTTGTGGGTGACTGGTTTATGTAATGCTATGGACTTTAAAACATGTTTCACTAAGACGTTTGTACTTAACTGGCCAGAATTTTCTGGGTTACACAGGGTTGAAACTACAGACTTGTGTAAAAGAATGGAATTATATGATAAATGATCCATTAGATGCAGATCAGATAAAAATTTTTGCCAAATCACTGCCAGTTGGAATTGTAGGATTAATTTTATGAGTTTTGCACCACGTAATCCATCTCTTCCAAGCAGCGTCATAGACTTTAAGTGTTGAAGGACGCCATGATTTTTTAAGAACCTCTAATTGATTTTTATTCCAATTTCTTAGCATCCCAGACCACCCCCACATTTCCATACTTCCAGTGTCATGTCCTGAACATTCGGAGGAGGTATTCCGGTTGTCGTGTCTATCAGATACTTGTCTAGGTGATACAGAGTGAATGGTGGTGCTAGAGCTCGTGCTTCTATGTCGGGGCGCCAGAAGACTCGTTCCCATCGTGGAACTACTACAAGGTAAGTTCCCCACGCTTGATTCAAGTAGTTTAAGACCTTCGGAATGAGGTACGGTGGTGGAAACACCCACGCCAGGCTGTAGTTCCACGTCTGAGAGAAAGCGTCGTAAGATAGGGCTTGATTGTCGTGTTGGTCTAATGTTATGTAATTTATCACTACATGTGCTCGGTTGGACGCAAATAAATCTATTACTGGGATTCCCCATTTCGAAAAAACTTTTTCTGTGCAAATTGAAGTCAGATGCCACTCTGGAGCTACTCGAACTCTCGACAGGTGGTCGGCATGGCTGTTGTATATTCCAGGTATGTAAAAGATGTTCACATGAATTTTCCAGTTCTCTGTTATTTGAAAAATTTTGTAAGTTAGCTCGAGGAGAGGGAATGACTTGGTACCTCCCTCGCGACGAAGGTATGAAACAACTGTCCTGTTGTCGCTTTGGATCAAAATTGTTTTGTACTTCAGGAGCTGATATTGATCTTGTAAGACTTTTAGGATTGCTAGCATTTCTTTCTGATTGCAATGTAGATCTTTCTCCGCTTTGCTCCATAGACCCGAAAGTGATAGATTGTCTAGTTGAGCTCCCCAAGCAATATCTGACGCATCTGTTGTAAGGAAGTGAGATGGAGGCGGCATGTGTATGGCCGACGGATGTTGACAATTCTGGTGCCACCAAATGAGATCTTCTATTGCCGCCCGAGGCAGATTGTACCGTTTCTTGTGATCTGAATTCAAGATTTTGTTCTGAAAATTTAACAGTGCTCGAAAATGGAGTCTTCCTTTTGGAACTGCGAAACTGGCAAAATTGAGTAGACCGACTAGGCTTTGTAGTTCTTTGAGTGTAGTACGTTCCTTCTGTAATATTTTGTCTACCTTGTTCATAAGTATTGGAATCTTTTCGTCTGGAAGGCGCTTGAGATTCAACCATGGATCCCAGAGAATTCCTAGGAATACTAAACTCCTCGAAGGTGCTATTATTGATTTTTGGTAGTTGATCATCCAACCTAAAGTTTCTAGAGTGTTGAGCACAATTATCACTTGAGCACGCAGGGTCTCCTTGTTTTGGTGAGCGATCAAATAGTCGTCGAGAAATACTATTATCCGTATACCTTGTTGTCGAAGTATTTGTGCTACCCAATTTGTGAGCGCAGCAAAAGTTTTGGGTGCTGTACTTAGGCCAAAAGGTAAACAAGTCATTTCTAGTAATTCGTTGCGATATAGCAAACGAAGAAACCTTCTGTGGCTTCGCGCCACGGGCAGATGAAAGTAGGCTTGTGACAAATCGATTTTGCAGAGCCAATCTCGTAGTTGTAGAAAATTTAGGACTCGGTTCACATTGATTAATCTGAAATGTTCCGTTATTACGTAACGATTTAGTGCTTTCAGGTTGAAGATTGGCCGGTACGTCCCATCGCCTTTGGGAACCAGAAACATTGATGATAGGAAACTTGGTGAAGATATCGTTCGTTCTAGAACGCCTTGTTCTATCATTTTGTTTATGACTAAAGTCATTTCGGCTGACTCTGGAACGTTTAGATTGGCTGCAATAATCTTTGGATGAGCCAGAGGAGGTTTCTGACAAAAGGGTATGCGATACCCGGTTAGTAGTTGTAAAATGTAGTCTGGTGCCTTCATTTGTTTCCATTTGTCCCGAAAGTGAAGGAGACGGCCTGCTCTGAAGGAGTCAATACTTACGCCGTTTGTTGTCGTTTTGATGGGGAGGTGACATTGCACGCTTACGCCCAACCTTTTGCTGATAAAATCGTTTTGAGTTAGAGTGGCCTCGAAAGTTATGACGATTATTCGGTGCGACCGAAAAATTAGCACCACGATTTGAAGCATTATATCCACCTTGCGGAGGTGGGTTATCGCTGCTGCCACTACCTTGCGGAGGTAGGTTAGTATTGGCACAATATGAATGTGCAATATTATGTTGACAAGCTTGAGTTTCACGAACTAAACCCTGCGAGGGTTTATTATGTATCTTTGGTACCTGCGAGGAACCACGAGGTCTATTTACATCTGCCTGCGAGGCAGAGAATTTACCTTTTTGCAATGGCCAAAAACATCTTCTCACTCCACCCGCTTTCTCTATAGTAGCCGTAAACTTCTCGGAATTAAACAAGTTCGTACATGTTGGCGGAATTTTCCTCAAGTTGGCCTTCATCAGTGGGTCCTTTGCTTGTCTAATGACACAGTCCCTTCTCATTTGCAGAACTTCGGCACGATGGCCGCACACTATCTGCAATAAATCTGACGAACACTTGTTGAAATCACCTTCAGAAAAAAGTTCATTAAATTTTTGAATTAACATTTCAAAATTCAATGAATCACTGTTTTTTGCCCAGATCAAGAAGTCTTGGATAGTGTTTTGTAATGCTTCCTTTTGTTTAAGTATGCACATTGTTAAAGCTGCAAAGGCCTTATCGGTATAAATGAGATGACGTGGTGAGTCATAATCCTTAACTTCGTCATTCATTTCAATTTCTGTATAGCCCGGTGAATAATTATAAAGTTTTTGAGTATCGGAATAGCGTACTTCATTCCAGTCACTTTTGTCCAAATGTTGCAACTCACAAAGCATCTTTAAAAAATTATCAGAGGTCTTGGGCATTGCAGGTTCTTTTAACTTAGTTTGAAAATTGAAGGTAAATTCTTGACCTCCACATGCATCAGTATTTTCAGAATTGAAATCGAGTGTTTGCCCGTAACTGCCCGACATAAGAGAAATAGCATCATCATCTAAATTAGCAGTACCATTATCATTGGACACCATTTGCTGCCGGAGCGAATGTACCTCTTTAATAAGCTTTCGCATTTTTTTGCTTGAGCGATGCTTGCGCTTACTCCGCTTCTTTCTCTTATGGTGATTCCTCTTTGGTTTGCCTCCACTCGTAGAAGAGCTGGTATCGGAACTTGAGCTGCTTGAACTTGAATTACTCGAGTTACTCGACGATCGAGTTCGTCGAATTTGTTGCGCGCCTGAAGGTCCTGGGATTACATCACTAACTGCCAAATTGGCATTATCGCATGATTCTTCCATTATCCCTGGTGATACTTTAAATTTTAACACGTATTATGGGCACCGAAATAAACTTTCTCTATTTTAAAAGTTATAATTAGCTAGGTAGGTCTAGTAGCCAAGAGAGGCTCGACCGATCGCGGCGGAAACTAAGACGCCAATGAATTTTAAAAAGGAAAATCAGGTGAGGCTCACGCCCCTACCTACTACTGCCAGATAGAAGTGACGTCACAGTTACACAAGTAAAAGAGGTCGCATAGGTAAGGCGGAAACGACAATGCCTATCTCAATTAAATAAGCTTCGAATAACGGTCAAGTCAAATTAATATACAAAAAGTTAAGTCTCAAATGAATAACAAGCATTGATATAATGTATTCGGTTTAAAAAAGTTTAAACAACGCATTTTATTAATTGGCTAGCGTATTTTTCCGCAACTGAAAGCATTTCTATCACTGACACGGGAGCAAATAAAAAGCGTGACCCACGCCTCGTCACATCGCATTAAATGGCAATGACGACCTACATACTACATCATACATCTACATACTTGCTTGTCAAAGAATGGGAAGGTTTGACGATAAAACCCACAAAAATATAAAAAGGAACAAGCTCAGCTACCGCGGTGTCGCTCTTGCTTTGTTTTGAATTGATTGATTTACGAATTCAAATGTTTTTCCGTCGGTGTCCGGTGAATCTACAAATAAGGGTTAGCCCTAACATTTTTTTTAGTACTGTAACGACCTTTCCGGAATCGATAGGTAGAGGCGATACTTTCGGATTATTAAATGTATAAAATAAACACCTTGAATGTGTGAGACTTAAACATTTATTGTTATCACTTTTTTGGACGCTCACTTGGGAATGACAATCAAAATATCAGTCTACTAGACATCCTGAACGTTCTTAATTCTTAAATTAATTATTATGCTATCAAAATATTTCCAGCCAGTGAAATTCAACGAGTTTGAGTCCGAATTCCACAGTACCTATTTTTTTCGAAGACATTATTTTTTTAGTTTTCAATTCTATTCAAATCATTTCTTTCAGCCAGAGACATATCTTACATCACAAAAATAAAGATTAAATTAAAGTAGGCACATACAATTCAACACAATAATTACAATAAAAAAGTAGACTATTAATAAATTTTGCAAGTAATGTCAATAGAAATGTCAATAGAAATGCGTCAAAAAGTGCAAAAACTCCATAGAAGGAGTTTTTGCACTTATTATAGCAAAACAGATTCATTTTAATAATACCTGAGAAGCGTTGGACAAAGTGAATAGAGCTCAAGGGAGACTACGTTGAAATATAAAATGATTTATTTATCAAAAAATCTGTGTTTTATTCCAAAAGTCACGGACTTATTGACCCGCCCTCGTAAATAAAATCATCGTATGATCACGACTACCCTTTGAACATAACTTTATGAATATGACGTAAATACATAAATATTTCAGCGGAGACTATTTTCTTATTTCATACGTGTGAGAATCAAGAAAATAGTTGCTCTAACGTGTGAGGGTTGGAGCGTGTTTTTAGTAGTCGGGTTTTAGTTTTTAAACTAAATTTTAATAATGCTCAATTATTCTTAAATAACTGAAAAAAATATGCTGAATAAAATACCCGATCTGGACTCGAACCTAGCGAGCTAGATAACTCAGTTGGAAGAGCACCCGTCCGGCGAGCGGGAGTCTCAGGTTCGAATCCTGGTCGGGTGATTTATGAGCATTTTTTTCAGTTTTCTAAATAATTAACAAAAAAAATAAGACCTTTATCACTAATTAACATACATTCTTAACAACATTATTTTGTTATCAGTTAAACGTTTTTTGACATTTGTTATAGTAGCGGAATAATCACCTGTACATTCCAAACAGTCACACCATGTATAAATTATTTGCTATATGTTTCCAAAGCTTGGTTTTATGATTTATTCATAAAAATATGATCACCCGCCTTGAATGGAAAACTCCACCTTGTTATAATAATTTTACATTTGAAAAGTTTATTCTTAATACTGTAATATCTTATTTAACAACTATCAACTACTAGTTAAAGCCGAAGTATGTGATGACTGACTTCATCAAGTGTTTTGTGAAATTCCTAAGATGAATAAAACTTTTTTTTTTTTTTTTTTTTTTTTTAATTTTCTCAAAGAACGAAGTAGCCGCATCAGTCAAGTTTGCCACTCACTTGATCCAAAACTTCCACTTCCACTTTAAACTGATATTATATTACCAAATAAATTTTTATAAAGGAATGAAAAATCATCTGAATCGCTTTAATTTAAAGATGTTAATATTATATTTATTCTCTTAGTACCTTCCAAACGACAGAACAAGTACGGATATCAACATTTTAAAATCACAAAGAGAATGGTATACTCATGCATTTTTAACAACTGTAAGTGAAATAGTATTGTGTTTGAGTATTCTATATAAGTAACCGATTTACTGTGGATAAAATTCACTAGGCATCTGTGCAACTTATTTCTGCGATTTAACTGATATTTGCACCAAGTAATTTTGGTCAAGGGTTCTTTCAATATTTAGATTTGGGAACATTTACACAAAATAGGACGATTATTTTTGCAAGTGTCTCTTTTACTGAGGTCTAGAAGTTTATTCAGCTATCTTACGACGCCAGGTAAACAGATTAATTAATAGAAAAATCGGTGAAATTTTAATACCTAAGTGATATTTCTATTATTTCGCACCTTTGATAAAAATATTTAAATAGTTCACTTATATTTGAAGAAAATAAAATACAATAAAATAAACAGTTACTAATCATCATCATCATCATCATCACAACTCCGTGTAATGAGCCCACTGCAGGGCTATGAGTCTCTCCTCTGGGTGGTGAGGAGGTTTATGCCGTAATCCACCAAGCTGGCCCAGTGCTGGTTGGTGGATGTCAGATATTTCAGGTTGCCGAGATGGCTTCTGACAATCCCTAATGACTACTGTATACATGTATACAGCACCCGGGACCGACTGCTTAACGTGCTCTCCGATGCGTGAGAAAATGAATGGTCGGCTATCGGTCACCCATCCTAATACCGGCCGCACCGAGCGCGCTTAACCTGCGATGTCGTTCGATATGCACAGTAACCACGGCGCCACGACGACTTACAAAACAGTTACTACTTACACGAAATTATAAAGATAGTAATCGTTACGACTAATGTAAGGAGTGAGCATGTAGAGGAAAAGAATCAATTTTTGTAGATGAAACTGCCTGTCTTAGTAAACAAATCTTGAGCTATACGAATAAAATGTATTGAAAAAACTCAAGACACATTAAAAAAAATCATATATCATAATAATTAAAACAATGATATAAGTGAAACATTCGAATATTTAATATTTATACATTAACTGACAAGTTTGGGTAATTAACGTGTATAAGTACATATAGCTTCTCTACGTCACTCAAAAAGCAACGTCTCTATCTGTACACACAGATGCGTTAATTGCTAAAAATACACCTAATGTAACTTTTGATGATGTGGGATTGTGTAAAAATTGTATTTAGCAATTTTAATTATCAAGATAGGAGCTTGATTAAAACTCATTCAGCAAGACCAACAAGAGACACAAAATAGCTAAGGTCGAAGAAAACATATTTTGCTTTTTTCTAGAGCAGCAGTAGCACTCCAGCCAGGTTTGGTTTATGTTTTTAAATTACTTAAATAACTTCTATCGAAAACTGAAATCTCTGCGAACTTGGAGAATTTGCTTTGTTAATTAGGACAACTTGAACTGTTGGCGCAGAAAAGCGCTATTAAACATTTTTCTTGGTTTTATATTTTATTTTTATAACAACAAAAGAAAAATTATGCAAAGTTTGTTAATATTTATAATATACAGTCAATTTTATTTAGTATTCCTGATAACAAACTAAGAGTTCAATGCTACTTAAAATAGATGAGAATCTCGCCTTCAAAGTTAATTTCTGCCCTCATAATTCAATGATCCTAATTTCAAAAAGTATAAGCTGGCTTATGGTCCTAAAAACATTAAATATTTCTGTGAACGCAATACCTGACCCATGATGTAGTTTGTAGATCATGTTCCATAAACTAACAGTTGAAAAAAAATTAAATACAAAAGAAGTTGAGCGGACGAGCAAACGCCACCGCCTGCTACCGCACCCCAAACTATATTTTTTACTCTATTTTTAGTAAACATACAGTTTGCGTTTGCATCTGAACACAAATTCCGCGTTTTTGTTCTGTTTCATCCCGACCAGCGCTTATATAAAAGCGCATCGTGCGAGCCGAATATTGCATCACTTCAGCCAGTAAGCATCTTTATTTTTAGCGATAATAAATTAACTTCAACGTCGTCTAATGTTACGAAAGGGTGAATAGCTTATTATTATTACTAGCAACGTTTTAATTGTGTAAAAAAGATAATCACAAAATCTGAAAACCCGACTGCGAAATACAGTAAGTTCAAACTAAAAAGCGCGAAACAAGCACATAAGACTATAAGCGCTTTTAAATTGTATTCTGACATTTTTGTAATTTTTTTTATTTCCCGCTTTTTAGTTTGATGCATTGTACAATTAACACCTGAGCATAAATTGGCAATCTTTAAAGGTACTTACAAATAAATAAAAAAAAACTTTTCTTTAGATATTTTTCGTCCGTTCATTGAAGATAATGATAATGAAGAAATGATATTGCTTTTACACATAGACAGTTAAATTCATCTCTACCACAATGTCATATTCAAGTTCCTATGCTGTATTAAATATAAAACCTTTATATTTATGTGACCAGAAACCATGGTGAAACCAACCATAGAAATGGTGAAACCCAAATTGATAATAAGACTGTGAAAAAGTCTCAGACATGTAAGTTTCAGTGGTTAAATATTGTTTTCTCAAACAGGATTTTATCCCTGCTGAATAATTTCTTGATTATGATTTTTTTAAAGTTGCCTATAACGGATATTTTATAAATCTCGTTTCCGTTTATCTACGTTATAACAGAGTTATGCCTACAAAACTAATGCACAAAATGTAAGCGAATCGACATCACCAAACATACAATCCCCTCAAGAATTATCTCTTCATTATGTTACACGTTGTGTATTTAGAATAGGCTTACCATTAGCTTTCATTTAATACCTATATTGTTGAAATTAGAAGATTATATTGTTTCATGCCCCAAAATATTTTCAAGACGCCATCTTGAAATTTCATGAATCTAATATTACTCGTGCAGTTAATATGAATCTTTTAATACCTCATTTGTTTAAATGCGTTCAGCAGTTAGGAGAAATCATCAGAAATCTCGTTTCCAGCGCATTCCCGCGACTTCCTACGCGCATAAACTTAAAAGTTCAATATTTTCCGTTCCCGTGGAAATTTTGTAAATTCCCTCCATACGTAACCAGTCACCTTTGAGTTGAGAACCTTTTCACCAAGTTAAACATTGATTCATCTAAAAATAAGATTTTTCATCCAATCTAAAAGGTCCCATATTTTCCGTTCTCGTGGGAATTTCGGAAATTCCTTACATAGTGGACCTCTACACCCCCTAAGAAATGTATGTTCTAAATTTCAGCTCTCTACACTCAGGTGTTATGGCTGTACGTTGTCTGTCTGTAATGGAAGATTTTCATATATTAAGATAATGTCATCTAACAGGTTTGATGAAAACAGCAACCAAAGTATTTTATTTAAGATTCGTCAAATTCGAGACAATACTTTGTATGATACTGTCAGAACTACAACGTAATGGCGATAAATTATCTCACAACCGTCTATCTATAAGTAACTCAATAATGGCTTCCGCGCCCGGAGACGGCCGCCGGATTTTTTATATGAGAAAAGTTAAAAAATAAATCTTTCTGTTGAGAGTTATCGATGTGGCCACGTAGCTTGTAGGATTACTTGGATTATTACAAATGTTAGACATTTGTTACGAATGTTTCAGTCAGAAAGTGTCCGAACTCGAGGTCAAAACGCTGCCAGGGATTTTCTTAGAAAAAACTTTGTGCATTATATTCTTTATTCTTCTGACAATTCCGTACCAAAAAAAAGCCTATGATTTGTCTTTAAATATTACAAACTAGCTGCTGCCCGCGACGTCGTCTGCGTGAACGCTATGCAGCACCAAACGCACCTACGATTATAACACTGCTAGCGTGATAATATGTAGCCTATATGTTGACCCGACTTCTTAACTATCTTCATGCCAAATTTGAAGTAAATCCATGCAGTACTTTTTGAGTTTATCCCGGAAAGACAAACAGACAAACAGACAAAAATTCTAAAAACTATATTTTTTGTTTCTGTTTCGATTGTAGATCATACCCCAAGTATTCTTTAAAAAAAATATTCAATGTACAGTTTTGACTTTCCTACCATTTTATTATATGTATAGATTGTATGACTTTTTGTGCTACACTACGATACTAATTTTAAAGAAAACTTTATAGCACATTATGTAAATGACGTATCTTGGCCTTTCCTGCTGGTTGGAACTCAGTGAATGAAGAGAATAATATTCTCTTTATCTTGAATAATATTCCATCTAATAAAAAAAATTAGCAACGTTTTATAAATAACCATTAAATATTTTAGACACAGGCAGACATTCAGACCTTCGGTTGCAATTTATATAAAAAACAGACAAAACAAATATCTCAGGCAAGTTTTTACCTTAATCACTCCTCAAAGTCAAAAGTCAAAGTCAAAAGAATCTTTATTTCGTAAGTATTTGAATACATTTGAAATAAGTCACAAAATTTACAAATTGAACTGAATCTACCGCCACTTCGGAAAGTCGATCTGTTGAGAAGAAGTGGCAAGAAACTCAACAGCAATCATCTTTTAAAAATACACAATAACAATTAAAAATCTTCTTGCATCCGGATAACTTATAGTAAAACTTTATATAACACTTATCCTTAAATCTATCGAAGGGTTAATCTTAAATATTTTGGAATTATATTATAAAAGCGTACACATATTGACCCATGAACGAGTTGGTGATCTTCTGGAGTCTACTATTATATTTATACAATAGGCAATCAAATATTAGACAGAAACATAGACATAGATATAGAGGTAAAGATAGAAGTAGATAGATGTAGCGATAGAGGTGAGAGATAATACAGATAATGTGGATGGAGATGAGAATAGTTGCGGAAAGAGACGGGACACAAACACGGACGTGGACATGGAGATGGGGAAGTCAGAGTCAAATTCAAAAAAGTAACATAGTCATAAAGTCTTCAGCAAAACGACCTGGCACCGCTAGCAGCACCCGTTCACGAGTATAACGCAAGCACCAGCCATCACCCTCCTCAACCATATTTTAGGGAAGAGGGTGACCCGACACCCGACGCTACCGCTAGCCATGCCGCCTGAGGGAGCATGACGTTCTTGCTGTTGTATGGATTGGAAGGAGATGGAGATGGCGTTGGATAAGAGGGAGATGGAGATGGTGTTGGAGATGGAGTTGGAGATTGAGAACTTTCGAAAAACAATTTACAACCAAGGACTTTTATCGTCCATATATTCAGATATTATATAAAAGCCTTTATTACACAATTTTTGTTTAATAGTTTCTTTAAATTTATCAAGTGGTAAGTCTTGAATATTTGTGGGAACCTTATTATAAAAACGTATGCATTGACCCATAAATGAGTTAGTGACTTTATGAAGTCTACTATCATAGCCGGCTAGCTTGTACTTATTTCTAGTGTTAATATTATGCAAGTCACATTTTCTACGGAACATGTTTAAGTTCTTTTTTACGAACATAAGATTTTCAAAGATATATTGTGAAGCAAACGTAAGAATATTTATTTCTTTAAACTTATTTCTTAATGTCGCTCTGGAAGTAAGTTTGTAGATTGCGCGAATAGCCCGTTTCTGCAGCACAAAGATGGTTTTAATATCGGCAGCATTTCCCCACAGGAGAATGCCGTATGTCATTAAGCTATGAAAATAACCAAAATAAACCAACCGCGCAGTAGCTTCATTAGAGATATTTCGCATCTTTTTGACGGCATATGCTGCAGAACTAAGTCTCTTCGCCAACCTTTCTATATGTGAACACCACTGTAGTTGTGCATCTAGGGTTATGCCAAGGAACACTGTTGAATTTACAGGTCTCAATTCTTGTCCCTTTACAATTAAGTTAGTATCAACATACCGGACATTAGGCAATGAGAATTTTAAAAATTTAGTTTTATTTTCATTGAGGAGTAGGTTATTGGCTGAAAACCATTTCTCCACAGTTTCAATACAACAGTTTACTTCAAAGCAGTGCTTCAATTGCCTACTCACTTTAAATAGAAAAGAGGTATCATCAGCAAACAATATGACCTCACCCTTGTCTTTTACCACAAATGGCAAATCATTTATATAAACTAAGAATAAGAAAGGCCCAAGAATCGAGCCCTGGGGCACTCCCATATGAACTGCTGATCCCGACGATCTCTTTCCATTAATATCAACTCTTTGCATTCTATTGCATAAATAGGATTTCATAAAATCAATGGCCCTATCATTGATTCCATAGTGGTGTAGCTTCATGAGGAGTGTATCGTAGTGAACACAGTCAAAAGCCTTGGACAGATCACAAAAGACACCGAAGGCATCACGTGACTCCTCCCAGGCATCAAATATATGTTTGATAAGCTCAACACTGGCATCAGTTGTTGAGCGACCCCGTGTGAAACCGAACTGATTTGGATTCATTAAATTATTGCTGTAGAAGTGTACCACTAGTTGGTTTAAAATAAGCTTTTCAAAAATTTTACTAAGTGTTGGTAATATAGAGATTGGTCTAAAGTTACTGGGGTCGTTTATGCTTCCAGCTTTAAATACAGGAATAATTTTACTAAGTTTCATTAAATCAGGTTAAGTTTCCTATAATCAAGTATCAAAGAGTAATCATATTCATCATTTTAATAACACCAAATATTTACATAGTCACCGGTGGATAAACGCGAAGAAAGATTCCGAAGTTTTCACGAACGAACAACTTCCAGGATGATGTATGAGCGAAGTTTTGCATGCCGCAGACGGCAGTCGGCAAGATCAATGTTATTCCCAGTTTCTTAAGGGCCTCTTGTAGCGCGGTGCGTTTTTCCATACGTCCCGCCCAGATATGGCCAGCAAATTTTGCCGGCGAAAATACGATTAACCGGTTTATTTTCAAAAATTATAACTATTTAACAATTTTGCTTTACACATCGGTTAAAAAAAGTCCATTTTATGTTTCAATGTAATTTTTGAATGTATCTATTATGGTATTTCGTAGCAATATCCGTTTAGAATGATAAATTAGTGTTATGTTTGTGACTTTTTTTATCGAGCTACTTTTCATAAATCATATTTCTATCTTTGCACAGCGATTGGTTATATGGTTATTTTCTGTGAATATTTTTTTCAGATACAACATGTATACATTACTGGGTATTTTAACGTTCAAAAAAGCGTAAATACGCTGCATCCTCGCCTTAATACGATGTATATTTAAGTTTCGTTAAAGATGAAAATTCTGTAACACGAGGTGTAAATTCTAAAAGAAAACATATCTAAACTTATTCCAAAAGTTCGGGTAGTCAATTACCTATAAGTAAATGTCGAAAACGATTCCTGTTATTACCAACTGTTATTCCAAAATTGAAATTTAAAAGTGATTATACATTGTTATTTTAAGTGAAACGTCAATTTTTACCACAATATTATCTACTCAAATTTAAGCTCTATAATATCTTCGTATTGTAGGCATAAGTTAAAAAGTAAACACAAGTTTATTTTTTATTTAATATTTCTGCATCGGGCAATAAACGAATGTACATTATATTTTATTTTATTCATTCTTTACTTATATTGTTTGCAAGTGTTTGAATAAAATAAAATCCTTGCTGTTATCCAAAATATAATAGTTTAAAAAGCCCGAGCTGTGTCCTTCATCTGCAAGCTTTGAGGCAACATTGCAACTTAAGCGTATTCGACTGAATCATGGCTTTCCGGATTTTGAGGTCGTTGGTAAAAAAATATTATAGTGTAGGTCAATTTTCATAAAAAGTGATTTTGTGGAACATACAATACTATTAAGTGAGATATAAAGGAAGGCACAACATTCAAATAATAAATAAATAAATAATAACCCCACATATAAATATAAAATACATTGACCTCGTTTGCAGCCTTGTGTCAATTTCTTCCAGATACCTAACTCTTATTAATGACAGAATCAAGGTAACAAATGAGTCGTTCAAATGATCTTTAAGAAGTCCTTTTATGGCGGGTTTCAATATCATGAAAACTGTTCGTTTTGCCAACGAACAATAGAATTCACTACGAAAATGCCTTTTTATATTCAAAATCTTGACATCTAAACCACTGCTTACGAACTGTTTGACTGTAATGGGTTGCTAGGCAACGTCGTTACATTTGATCATTTACAAAATAAGTCATTTTTTCTAGCCAACGACGATGTAACTAGATATTAATTTAAACCAATGAGGTATAGGACCAATTGCAGAATAAGTCATTTTATAATTGTTAAGCCAACGACGTAACAATTTATCCATTTAACGAAATATCCTGTCAAATATCTGTCAACATATCAATAATCCAGTTTTCTCTTTCTAGCTCATCTATAACAGCTTTTAAAAAAGGACGAGTATTATTGAATGACATAATTTATCTTCTAAATATTAAAAAAAAATATATTGTGAAACGCTATTTTTTTCTACCAGTTTTGTACCTATATCATACTAGTCAGTTAAATATGAAACCCGCCACTAGTCAACAAGGTCAGCTATAAACAACTACATCAAGATTGAATAAGCTTGTCCTAAATTTAAGCAGTAATACTACATTTATTACTACGTAATACTACATCTACTGATTCTGGTGTACTTTAATATTGGTATGAGTTAAACTTAGGCAAATACATTGATTGGTTAGAGTTACAATATAATACTAAAACTTGGCATTAAAGCCTTTCATGAAACTTAATTTTAATTCCCCTTTATAGTAGTTAAAGTAATAAGATGGATATTTGTTCTTCTACATAACTTTGGCATCTAAAAGTAACATCGTTGTAACTTGTTTCCCGCGAGTTAGCGCAGTACGTCGTCGGGTCTCTAAAACAATGCACTTTACTGAGGGAGGCAAAGTTCGGCGGGAGTTGTTGCTTTGCTGGAAGAATGCTGCGGTGTCTTTTTGCAGCTTAATTTATTTTGATTTTTGGATGGACTGTTTTGGTTTGTAGATTTAAATTAGCGTTAGAAAGATAATGTTTTATTTTGTGTGATTATGCTTTGATTTCCATCGAATTAAACTGGGAGCAGTAATAAAAGTGTCTTATTTAAAATACACCGTAATCGGTTCAGTCATTTAGGCGGTAATAACTAATATACAGATACACATTTCAAATATAAATTACCATTAATTTTGCGTAGGGTTCAAAAGTTTGAAAAAAAAAACACATTTTAACCTTTTTCCCTGTAGTAGGGTCTACCATAAATAGTTCGCTGGATTGTAAGTTCTTTCGATCTCTTAAAAACGACACTTTATTTAAATATACAAGTTTGTGATTTCACTTTCAGACAACCTTAAAAGTAAGAGTGGTGGACAAGACTGGACTTTATTATTATTATTATAAGAAAAATCTGCAAAAAGCTGCAACATCACCGAACAAAAAAGTTGAGCTTTTTTCCGTGCCAGTACCGTACCGTACCAGTTTAGTAATTTTTCGAGTTAATGTGTTCTTAAATGAAATGCTGCCTTTAAACAAGTAAATAAAATTTAAGTTTGCATATTTTATTCAAATTAACTTGTATACATAATTGCACTCATATTTACATTTCGGCGGCTATTTTTTCGTATTCAAATGTTTTTACTTTGATGCACGTTAAAACCTTTTTCGCCCGAGAGCGACGTACCTCTCCATGATCTTCATTTAAATGAGGCCGAATTTTACCTGGAACAAAGCGCGTGTTCCATTTCATTTAATGTGCTTTAATTAAACGTTTCAATTTCCACAAACAAAACCTACAAGAGAATCGAAATTATTTCTTACAATTGCTATTTATTTCCAGGGTTTCATTTCAGAGCTCGTAAGCAGAGATATTTAGGGCATACTACAATTTTTGCATAACTTAAAAAAAAATTAGTTACCGAAATATTATGTTTATTAGTTTTCAAAATACTTTTCTTTATATTTCAAACATTTTTCCGTGCGGTCGAACCATTTGACTGTTACCTACCTGTTTTAGAAGAGGACCACAGATCTGAATAATATACTTTACATATGAAATACATTATGAGGGACGTTAGAGTGGAAGTATGTAGGGCGTGCCGCCAACCTGGTGAGTCCCTCAGACATGTATTTATTTATTTATTTATTTACACTTCAGTTTTTACAGGTAAAGTAAAAGAAAAAAGAACACTTACACTAAACATAAAAACTTGGCGGTCTTATCGCTGAGGAGCGATTTCTACCAGACAACCATGTAGTTTCGGGTTGTTTGGTTCTTGCTAACACTGAGTATCTGCATAGACACAACCAAGCAAACAAGATTGTCCACCAAGAGCTCGATCTGAAATACGGTCTCATCAGTCAGAAACTGCCTTATTACCAGTACACACCGGAGCCCGTTCTAGAAAACGGCAGCGCCAAGCTCTACTGGGATCGGCCAATTATCACGGACAGCGAATAAACCTGATATCGTGTTAAAAGACCGATCGTCGTCCAAGTTTTTGGTGGACATTACTATCCCACATAACGAGAACCTCTTGAAGGCCGAGACCGAAAAGCAACGCAAGTACTTGGACCTTGCACAACCAGGTGACCGAAATGTGGGAAGTTGTGTCCACCGAAATCATCCCAGTTCTAATATCCGCAAATGGTTTGACCCCAGCCACACTGGTCAGACACCTTGAAAGGCTGGGATTCAGCGGTGGTTCGCTTCCAGCACGCATGTAAAAAGCGGTTTTGCTGGATACTGCCCGAATCATTCGCCGGTTTCTCTCTCTCTTGTTCTGATACCCGACCGACTGGTCCGATTGTCGGGTCTTTTCCGCCGAAAGGCGTGTAGTTATAAATATGTAGAATGATAATAATAAAATATTTATTTGCCAGTAAATGCGTTATAAAAGGTGTTACAAATAATTAATATCCGGTCACATACTGCTGACATGTCAGCGTGCAAATATGTAGTCATAAATTCAGTTTCAAATTCAGTTCATGACTTATATAGGTAATACAGTGCAAGTTATCGAGAAATACATTAGATAAATCTCATTAACACATAAAATATAATAAAATTATCATAAAATATTACTAAAATAACATTACAGTAGTTATAATTAGGAAAAGAAATTAATCATAATAAAGTGTACAATACAAGCGCCCTCTGCTAATTGAGATAATTAATTCCAATATTATATTTACTATACATACAATTATAAATCATTTAATATTTATTCATAACAATTACATTAAAAAAATGCAAACAAATAACAAATGTCACTGGAGTTTATTAGTTAAATAAGCTTTTATAGAATAATACATATTTTTGAATAAAAAATTAAATAATGCCACTTTGAATTGTTTCTGGGCTAGTTCTTTGTATTTTAATGGTAGTTTATTGTAAATGCGTATGGCCGTGCAATAAACATTATTACTATAAAGGCTCAGCTTTTGATGAGGAACATACAATTTATCCTTCTCTTTAGCACGACGTCTGATTATATGATTATCATTAACAAACAAGCTTTTATTGTTTTTAACGAAGCAACAGATTTCAAATATGTTAGTGATGGAAGTGGTATTTTTTTATTTTTGGAAAAGAAGCAGTGATCACTGCCTCTTCGGAGTTGGGGAAAATACAGAAATCACAGGAGGTTGGAGCTATTTTTTTACTTATTTTTATTTATTCACACTTTATAGCAAACATTACAAAAGAAGAAAGATAAAAAAATAACAATAACACAAAATTAAGAATGGTACAATGGGCGGCCTTATCGATTCAGAACGATCTCTAGCAGACAAACCTATACCGCTACGTGCAGGATGGGTGACGAGTTGCACTTTTTCAGAAGCTAAAAATAACTTTGTTTTGTTGGCCGTATGTGACGAATCGTTTTCATGAGGAGAATGCGTCTTTTTGGTCACCTTTCGCGATTTTTCTAACACCCTGGGTAAATAAATGTTAGAATACCACTTGGCATTAACTCTCTTTAGATTTGCAAGTAGAGCAGATGGGAGCCGTAGTTAAGCAAAAAACGCCATAATTTTTTTAACAGCGTTTCTCGCCTGTCTCACTTTTGTTGGCTTGTTCTCATTTTCAAATACCCATTAACAAGATGTTTTTTTTGGATTTAAAACAATAAATCCACATTTGGTCTCCTGTGACAATGTCACGCTTACACATAAGTAAGTGAGCACCGTTCCACGCGAGCCCGCTGCTGCTTCGCTGTCAGTTGATGAGGGATCCAACAACAACAAGAACACTCGAAATTGAAACAGTTACAAGTCCAATATTGTTAGTGTGCCCTACGTATTCACTATTATTTGTCGGCTCTATAAATTTGTTTTAAAAATGAATTAAGCTGTATATTTTTAATGAAAGAAACACACTAGGAGTTCTCATATGGGTGAAAATGAATAAAATTTAAAACAGTAAAAAAAGAGTAAACAAAATCGAACTTACCTAAATTTTCTAGAGGCTTTGTCATTCTGGAGCTTTCGAACTGAAGAAGTGCTTTTTGTTTGTTTGTAATCATTAAGGAAACATAGAAGAGACACGTGGATAAATTTCATCCTCGTAACAGTATTACAAAGTTATATCTGTTATCAATTATTTAAATTTAAAAATGTTTTAAGAACCTTAACAGCAGGAAAAAATAAATGAAAAACCTTATCTCCATACAAACTATAAGCGATTTTAACCGGTTGCGTCATGACATGACATAAAGCTTTTTTTTTGTTAATGATTTCCAGCGCCCGTATTTAGTGACCCAGCGTACTGTTTCCACGGTGTTCCACTTTTAGTGACTCCACTTACGGCTGTAAGCGGTAACAGAGCCATTATGTAAAGCACAACGTTTAAGCGAGCTGCCATTATCTTTTATACCTACTTGCACGGTTTTTTTAATGAACAATTCTGTGTGCGCCATCTTGTATTTTAAATAATGTTATATGGTTGTAGTGTCTATGTAACGATATTTAATTTTTGTATGTTAAAAATTGGTTGCCATACTATAATGAATAATTTTTTCAACCATTTCCAACAGGACGAGGTTTTCAATTCATTTGTATGGTTTTTTATATCTTTGTTAAGCGATAATTTGGTCAGCAGCACGTATGAATCGATTTTGATGACAAGTGTTTCATATGATAGAGGATGATCCCATATAAATTTCATCGATATTGATTTACTTATTTTTGATTTTTTTTAATTGTTGAAAAAGTATGTATACAAATGGAGAATATATACGTCGATGACCTTAAACTTCAGCCAAAGTTTTGGAAAAGTTTAAAATTGTTAGTGAAGTCTCTGCCTGCCCCAAAGGGAGAGGTGTGAAGTTATGTATGTATGTGAAGTTGGTTTTTTAATGCTCTGCATTAAATGATTAAACATTCAAAAATCTGACGGTCTCCATGGCGCATGGAGCAGTAGACTCTAATGCGCCAATCGTAAGTAAGGTCGCGGGTTCGGTTTCCACATGGAACAAAAAAAATGTTACGTATCTGAGTGTTCATCTATAGTGTATTTATATTCGCTATATGGTATCCCATATCACAAGGTATTACACATATAACATTTAAATAAACAAAAAAATTAGGTTTAAAATTAAGCCAACATGACGTTATTGTCCGTAAATATGTGACATAATTTAAAGTCTATCTGAAAATTATTTACATAAATTGGAAATTTTAGTTTAAATGACTTTATAAGTTCACAGCTACTACTCAATAGTATGTATTTAAAGAGTAAATGATAACATTCTACCCTGTAATATTTTTCAGTTATAATATAATTATAATGATATGATCACGTTAAATTTGATAGTATGATGTATCCCGCCGCTCGACAGCGTTCAATGTTAACATCATTTGCAACTAGATTTCACAGTAATGAGCGTTGTCCACGTTCGACAGGCATTCATGGTCACCCTGGTCCCCAAACTAGATTAGTGTTCATTGATGAAGTGGATTGCTCACCCTTATACATTTTGATATGATTACAGCAGTTTAATGTTCAAAATCGTTTATATGAAATGAATTATTACTATAATCTAGTTGTTGTTTATGAAAGGAAATATAGTTAAATATGAACAGAAATATAAACTCTGCATATTAGCACATAATTGCATATTTTTTCAATTTAATTAAAAAATTACGTTTTAATTTTACTATTGGCTTTCTTTTTTAAAAATTTTGAATATAATTCGTTGGTATTTAAAACTACAATATGATAAGAATAAAAACGTTATACAGGATGTTCTTTTATTGGACCAACATCCACTGAGGGTATTGGGGTGTTACCACACCAATCAAAGTCAAAGTCTCAGTCAAAACGTTATTAATTTCGTAGGTATTTAAATACTCTTGAAATAGTCAAACTATTTACAAATTGAACTGAATCTACCACCACTTCGGAAAGTCGATCTATTGAGAAGAAGTGGCAAGAAACTCAACAGCAATCGATCCATAGTCAATCGACGCCCTCGATCGACCGTCGATCGATGGTAAAATGGATTTGGTTATTACGACACAAATCCGATCAGAAAAAAGTGATCAACTTCGATCGATGACATTGATCGACGTCGATCGATTGGTCTGGTAGCACCCTTATAATACCTAACTAAAAACGGTAAAGTTTTGGAGGAGTGGTTAGTGAAAACATAGTGAAAATGATTTGTATTGACTACTCTATAATTCCTGATCAAGGAGTGTGACAGGCTGGATATGTATGGACGTCGAAAAGTGCTCTTGCTTCATGGAGTTCCAGAATCTGAATGTGAAAACCCTATAACCCATCAACGGATTCGGGTCCAATAAAAAGTTTGACGAACACCGCATCGATGTATTTTGGCGTTGAACATCTGTAAAAGTTTGTCGTCAAGTAGATGGTAACTGTCTAGTGCTACCACTAAGGTAAGTTCACTGAATAATGGTACAGATATTTTAAACCAGTTCTGTTTTTATAAACAACATGCCCCTACAGTTAGTATTCTCACTAACGTATAGAATACACCCTTGAAACCGGTTGCTTCTATTTTCATTGCCAATCGGTCAAACAACTCGTTTCATTGAAGGTTTAAACTAACCACGCTAGTGATAAAATCACATAACTAGACAAATAATTCTCTTCATTACGTTTTAATCGTTTGATTAATCTAATATACAATGTGTTAGGGTTCCGACTTTTGATACTTTACCTACGTGATATACATCAAATTTCATCGACAAAAGTCACCTTAGGGGGGAGCGCACCCCTCACCCCTCGTGATGGGGGTGATTTAAAAATTTCGTTTCTCTGGTTTGCTTTAAGTTCGTAAAACCATTTTTTTTTTCATATTTATTGTGTGTATCTTGTTGAATTACATCTCATTTTAAAGCTTATTAAATTTACCAACTTTTGATACCACATTCACTAAAAAGTCATAAGAAGAAAAGAATTAATTTTAATGACTTAGAAAAAAAATCTTACTTTTTTGTAGTATTTTTTTAGTTTTTTGTCATTAAAAAAAAAACGAAGCCCTTAACAATGCATTTTTTTCTTCTTAACTAGTACTATTTGAGTTTATCTTTCTAACGATACAGAATACGACAGTTTAACTTCAAAGAAACAGTCCTAACTGCTAAGCTAAAATGACATCAAAATAAAAGACACGAAATTTACAATCTCTTTTTTATTTAGTTTTGCCGATTTTAAGTCAATTTAACAATTGTTCAAAGTGACCACCATTGTTTAATAAACAAGAAGTAGCCCTTAATGCTACTTGTTGTGTAGCTCTTTTAATCATAGCTCTGTCGGCTTTTAATTCATCAGCTGCGGTCATAATTTTCTCTTCTCTTGTTGTAGGCACCTCTAGGTAAACCCGCTGTTTCATGGTCCCCCACAGGAAGAAATCTAGAGGTGTCAAATCAGGGCTACGAGCCGGCCAGGCAATTGTTCCTCCTCTTCCAATCCAGGGGGTGTAGTGTTCATCCACATATGCTCGTACATTCCGGGCAAAATGGGCACGAGCTCCATCCATTTGCAAATAAAAAGACCGGCGTTCACGTCTGTACTCCAATGGTAGCTCATGTAGGAAATCCCCTCTTAGAAATTCCAAGAATCTCTCACCATTAAGATTGTCTGGTAAGACGATGGGACCTAGCAGCTCATCATCAATAATGCCTGCCCACACGTTGATTGAGAATTCGTGTTGGAACGAGGCGGGCCTCACAGCATGGGGATTTTCATTAAGCCACAAATGATGGTTTCGGTGGTTGGTTATCCCAGCTCTTGTGAATTTGGCTTCATCAGTCCATAATATTCGCCGTACGAAGTTTGCATCATGTCTCACTTTCCTATTAAGCCACGCACAGAACACAAAGCGAGCAGCATAATCTGGTTCAATTAAATTCTGAACTCGACGAAAATGAAACGGCCGTAATCCTTCCCGACGTAGAACTTGCCACACCGACCAATGCGAAATCCCAAGTCTTCTGGCAATATTTCTAGTGCTAAGTCGCGGGTCACTGGCAATCATTTCAATGATTTCTTCTTCCATGTCTGGTCTCCCCACAACAGCACGTTCATTAGACGGCTGTCGGATTCCATGAGTGCGCAATCTTGCAAAAACGCTTGCAAAAGTTGGAGCAGAAGGTATGCGCCTTGTAGGGAATCTAATTCAATATTCCCGAACAGCAGCCGCAGCGTTTCCATTGGCGTATCCATAAATAAATACAATGTCGGCCACTTCACTTGGTGAATAATTAACTGCCATAGTATCGAGTAAGTAGTACTTAGCTAAATTCGAAAGTAAAACTTTGTAGCAATCGCAACGAGAAACGAAGGACAACTGATTAGCAAGTAGAAATCCTAACCAGTACCTTAGTATTGTTATCTCATTCACTATTAGACTGAAAGAGATTCATGTTTCGACTCGTACGATGCGCGGGGCGACGTGATTGGTGCGCTCTAGCCTTTCGGCACGGGCCTCGCCCTGATCATCCCTCGCCAACGCAGCGAGCGCAGAGGCAGTCAGGCGAAAACCTGAAGCAACCTGCTACCGCATTGCGCGCGCGCTCTAACTCGCGAGTCTTGATAGTACTTAAATTTTGTAACTAGGACGTATTACCTTAGTAAAATAAACTTTTGATATTTTAATTTCGTGTTTCCTTTTAACTAATTACTGAACCGGGCCTAAATTTTGGCATCGTTAGAAAGATAAACTCAAATAGTACTAGTTAAGAAGAAAAAAATGCATTGTTAAGGGCTTCGTTTTTTTTTAATGACAAAAAACTAAAAAAATACTACAAAAAAGTAAGATTTTTTTTCTAAGTCATTAAAATTAATTATTTTCTTCTTATGACTTTTTAGTGAATGTGGTATCAAAAGTTGGTAAATTTAATAAGCTTTAAAATGAGATGTAATTCAACAAGATACACACAATAAATATGAAAAAAAAAATGGTTTTACGAACTTAAAGCAAACCAGAGAAACGAAATTTTTAAATCACCCCCATCACGAGGGGTGAGGGGTGCGCCCCCCCCTAAGGTGACTTTTGTCGATGAAATTTGATGTATATCACGTAGGTAAAGTATCAAAAGTCGGAACCCTAACACATTGTATAAAATTCTCGTGTCACAGTTTTCGTTGCCATACTCCTCCGAAACGGCTTGACCGATTTTGATGAAATTTTTTGTGCTTATCCGGTATCTATGAGAATCGGCCAACATCTATTTTTTTTTTATTTATATGGCAAAACAACGTTTGCCGGGTCAGCTAGTTAAAAATAAAATACTTACGCCGTAACTTTAATTTGATAGTTTCTCTAGAAGTAAATACATAGTTACTCAATGGTTGTAAGTAGTTGTAAATATTTTTTGCATATATGACAATCTGCACGCCCTTTTTTGACGTCCAAGTTAACTTTACCAATCTTGATTTCAATAAATGTACCATCATAGTACAGCATTCATTTGATGCCATATTTAGCTCAATCAAACAACGCCATGAGCATGCATGAGCACCAGCGAGCAACTCGGTCAGTGCTCAGTGAATCTATATTTTATGAGTTTTGTACACAACATAGTCCCTTTACTGATTTTGATGCAGCTATTTAGTTTTTGACCAATAATTATGTAAAACAAACTGTATAAGTCTTATGAAACAACAATCAGTAATGTTGTACCTAACCACGCTACAAAAAAATAATCTAGGATATTTTTGTAAGACTATGTGATGTTTTTTTGGCATTAAATGGGAGCTCAATATATTAAAAATTATCTACCCTGATCAGAACTTTAACTTATGAGAAGTAATGCTTTAAAATGTATATCTAAGTAAAGATAACAATGACGATCCGTTTTTCGAGATCAGAGCGCCTGCCAAAGCCTTCGTGAAAGACTCTGTCAAAATCAAGTAAGTTCTGGGTAGCATATAAGATCTTAGAGCTATAATTCCATCTCTGTAACATTACCAGTGAATATGAATAAATTAATGAAATAAATTGAATTGAATTGAAGATGGTTATAGTTATATTGTTACAAAAAGGAGGCCAAGTATTGATGGAGAGGTAAGGTGAGGAAACAAATCACCTTGGACTGCCTGGCCGAGGAAGGAATCTAGCACTTGTGTAATGCGGTGACGTGAATGTTGCGATGACAAAAATGACAAAAGGAAAATAGTACAAAAAGGGAAGAGAGCTAATGAACGCAGTTCATAGAGCCACGATCCTTCTTAGGGAATCATAATACGGGTACAAATGCCTGAAATTTCCAGTGTTACCTATATACTTTAAATCAAAAGTGGGGATCATGATTTTTTTAAATCTTTTATTGAAATAAAACCAACATGAAAAAAATTGTATTTGCATATTTTGTTTTTTTTTTAGCAATCATGAATCACCGACCACCCTACTTCACTCGTTATCACTCGTCCTGTTCACAGCATGAACTACAAATTGCATCATAAATCTCGTTTTTGTAGGCCCCGTGTAATCATATCAGTCCAATAAATGTTCTTTTGAATTTTGTATAAAAACGAGTCATGAGGTGTTAGAATTTTAGGGTTTAATAAGACACCGAACAGACCTCTCATAGATTTATCCATGCACATTTATGAGATATTTAAACATCTGTTATTTATTAATTTGCATTAAGTCACCGGGTCGTACTTTTTTGTATTCATGACCCCCAAACATTCAGTTACTCATCTCAGACTTTTCAATTTATAAGCTGTAGAAATGATAGTTATACTACTTGAACTTAAGCTTCATACGAAAAATAACTTTGAATCTCTCTACAACCTATTAATCAAGATATTAATTTACAGTCATACAAATTATTGGAAAGAAATTACTCAGAGGCAATGGAAAATAACTAAGACCCCTAAAGCAGAAGTAGTTGCCCTTTATTCGGTAAAAAATCGAGGAAATGCTTTCATCGCCTTTTTATTGTTTTATTTGAACTCAATTGATTTAAATTGACGTAGGAATAAATTATGAGTGGAATCATTGTTTTACTTTATTTTTTATTTGATTCTTTTGATAATTTCGTCAATATGCGTTAAATTAATAAAAAAATAAAAAATCCCAGACAATTGTACCAACAAGGTACATGGCCTCTATGGTAGCAAAGCTTGTGCTATGAGATGACATGTAGTGAACTAGGGGTAAACCTAGATAATAAATACATAATAGATTAACGCCCAGACCTGGAACATTCTATTTTCATGTTCCGCGTGGGAGTCGAACCCGCGACCTCACGGTTGGCGTAGTAGCGTCAAGACTGTCAATCGACTAAAATAACAAAAGTAAGTATTTTATTATATTTGTGCTTCCTTTAAAATACACTTAAAAATAAAGGATTTTTAAACAATACATTATGAATGGCGATTCAATTCACATTGATATATTATTAAATAGCACACAGATAATTTTTTCAAAAGGATATTTTTCCTTTCTGGAATATGGAGACGATATTATTCTTGTGTTTCCTTTCCTCGGCTGTTACTCTTGTTTTACTTGCTCAATTGTGTATTCTTTGCTTCGATGAAACTTTATCTAAAGTCGAGATTGTTATGTCTTTTATTGTTAAGAGTTCGTGCTTGCGCACTTAGAGGTTTTGTATTATTGAGCGAGAACCGTTTATTGTTATTGAGTGTGGCTTGTACTTCTCACGTTTTTCCTTATCGAAACTAAATTTATTTAATAATGTTTGGTGTAGCGACGAAGCAAAATAGTCTTGCTTAATTTCGTTGCATTACAAATTTAAATTTGAATCGTTTGATGTAAAGCTAGTTACTGGGATACGCCTGTATCCCCAATGGGGTAGGCAGAACACTAGAGGTTAAAAAACCATCTGATGTCACGTCGTACAAATTTGGAGGCATTAAAGTGGTGGAGAAAAAAGACTATTGCAATGACAAGGGGTCAGCCTATCGCCCACAAAAAAACCTCCAATAAAACCTCTGCCCCTTAACTGACTTTTACAGTGAGCACGGAAAGAGGCTCAGTTGGCACATTCTATGTTTTTCCTTTGCCGTTTTCTGTCCAGCAAGGAAGTTCGATACCTTAAATAAAAATAAAAATATATAAAATCCCCTCACAATCATACCACCTACATAGCCTCAAATTAAGCATAGCTTTTGTTATGAGATACCGTTTAGCGAACAAGGGGTAACCTTGAATAGAAAATACATATACAGGGTTGATTTGTAGTCACCAGCCAAATTAAATTGTTAGTTTCTTTGATACGATATAAACGTACCTGTATATTTATTATAGCGTCGCTCAGTGCAAAAAAGTAGAAATAGGGAACCACAACCTTTTAAAAAAATAGTAGCTGTTGATAAACATGCCTACTACGAAGCGGCATTTCATTGATATTAGTACGACGTAGTTTTACAAGATGTTTTGTAGTAGCGCGTAGTTGTCTTAATTTAATGGTAATTTAGAGTGACCATGGTTTGCTTAATATGTGAGCAATTATATTTATGCTTTTGTAATAAAAATTAATAGTTTTTTTTTTTGCAAAAATCGTTTCTATAAGTAATACTTATTGTGTTAAAAAATTTGGCAGGTAACTACAAATGAACCCTGTATAGATAAACGACCAGACCCGGAACATATTTTGTTTTCTTGTTCCGTCTGGGAATCAAACCCGTGACCACTGGGCATCTGAGGCAGATAGGTTTACCCCATCGCCAAAGTGGTCAGATTGGTTAAAATAATTTTATTTCTCATAAGAACATAGTAACAGTTCACTTAAAATGAGATACAATATATTTTTTAACTTATAATTAAATAAGATGAAAGATGTATATTTTTTTGTCTGTGATCTCTTGTATGTACATGTAGGTATTTAAATAATCATTTTCATATTAATATTAAGAAAGAAAGTATTAGGTAGGTACATCAATATTTTTATAATAGGAAAAGATACATATGCTAATTGTTACTGAAATTTTGGAAATGGGTTTTTAATCTAAGTTTATACGACGCGAAAGATTAAATTTAATTTTATCATTTTAAAGTAAGCCATTATAAGTTACAACGTAAATAAAACTTGATTTCATTGTAAAATAATTTTAGCTCAATCTAGTTTAAGAAAGTTATTAAACTACTACCTGACCCGGCAAACGTTGTTTTGCCATATAAAAAAAAAATAGATGTTGGCCGATTCTCATAGATACCGGATAGGCACAAAAAATTTCATCAAAATCGGTCAAGCCGTTTCGGAGGAGTATGGCAACGAAAACTGTGACACGAGAATTTTATATATTAGATTTGGCTTAAAACTGATAAATTCGTCTCAGTCCGCAGACGACCCCTCCGTCATCGCCTCAGAAGCTGTCCCTATATTGAAGACTGCACACAATGTCGGAAATGTTCGCGCAGCTTTGTCAGGGGTGAGCTTTGTTTCCTACTTATTGGGTACTTAGCTAATATATGGCGAGTGTACTCAGGGTGTCCCACAAGGATCATAAAACCGGGCTTATCTACGTAGCACGGCGGGGGGGGGGAGGCTTAGCCTGCGAACGATCTTTTTACTAGCGTAGTAAACGTGGCACGCCGCCCGCGATGCGTGGAGGTATTTGCAGTGCAGCTTTTGTGATTCTGACAAAATTTTCATACGAAATTGAAGTTTTTTTCCTTCTTTAGCAACAGACAATAATATTAACTTTGTTTAAAGGGAAACAATAAATACAACAATTTATTTTAGGAATCTAATTGTGTATTCTCTAAGAAAAAAGTGACTTTTTTGACTCAAAGGTATGAAATAAAAAAAAATTCATCATTACATTTGTATCGTGTACCCAATCTATAATACAGGAAATAATAAAGCTGAAAGACAAACGAAGATCCGTTCTTAGGAACAATCAATTTAGATACTTAACTAGAAAAACTGCATGCACAATGAAAAAAAATACTTGTAAGTACAAGCTTAGGGAACCGAACTTAGAATTTTTGAAATACGTATTGTTTACAGAAATTCGCATGTTTTTCAGTTTTAGACTTTCCCATAGTGACCAATCTTAATGGTCCACCTGTATACATAATCTTACTGTACTTACTGTGTAATTATTCACAAGTTTAGTGATTAGTATGTTAGATCCAGAAAGCTATATGGCTGTCATACTAAACCCTTCTTTGATAAATTCACATATAAAGACAATTTCAACGTTCGTATTTAGCTGAGACAAAATCGTGGTTGGGCAGGCAAATATATCTTGCTATTTCACTAAGCTTTCAGGGAAGTAGATGGTGGGAAATCTAGATCTAAATATTATTTTAAAAAGCTTTTGGAAGGTGTGTTCGTATGATATTAGTATATTATGTAACAAGTGAGCGAAGTTGCTAATTACAGTCGAGGCTGTGATTAACAACGCTCACGAGTTACATACGACGTTTTTCAACACACTTGTGAGTAAAAGACAGACATACGTGATCATAAAATAACAAACACACTTGATAACAAAGCTGTGAATTGTGATTGAAAAATGGCGCCGAACCTCGCGCATGCGCGTAGGTTTTTTTTTCCGTCAAATGTGTCAATGTCTGTATAGCATATACAGCCTATTTGAAGTGAAAATGTTTAATTTGGAGTGGTAAATGCAAATATTTTAATATTTTATGACAAATGATTGTAAATTGTGAATAATTTGTTTAATATACAAATTTATTTTACTAATATAAGGCGCAAACATTTAAAAATGTATATGGATTTGAAGTGGTATAAAACCTCTTTGTTGTTTCTGAAAATATTTAGTGTATAACCCGGACCAATAAAATATGCTCTGTTTTCTCGCATGTTATTTGCACAAAGGTACAATTCAACTTTGTAGGATTCATTATATTATGCACTAGGGTATAATATATTATGCACGCGTGACTTATAGCCCAGTTTATAGTTCTAAACTCAATAGAATAACGCTCTCTTTACGAGCAAGTGTGTTGAAAAATTACTTAACTCAAACTAAGTGAGAAATAAACTTTGCTTGTTGCTTTACATCTTGCCATGCCTAAAATAAGCCCATAATTTTACCCCCTTTTAACTTTTTTATCTGCATTATTGTAGAATGCAAAAAAATTATGATATATGTGCATATAACTTTAACATTATCTTATGAAATGTTTACGCAACAAACATAGGCGCCTCATAGCGTCCAGGGATCATGAACCGCATTTTGTGCTACGTGACGATTGATTGTTTTATCAGCGTGTTTGGGGTTCCTTACAGATTATTGATTTTAAATGTACGTGGTGTGAAAACGATTGCAATCAATTAACGATTCCAAAAAACAGTTATTAAGTTTCGTATATACAAAAAATACGTTGTATTTTGTTTATTTAATTTTATTTAAATACTTAAAACATACAAACATCGAAACAAGCTACTGTTGCTTAAATATGTTTACAGACGGTGCTTTTACTTTAAAATGCTGACTCTTCGTGAGAGCTCGTTTGAAATCAGATTTGTAAAATACATTCACTAGTATAGTATCGAATCAACGTGTGCAATGTATCTGGAAACTTAGATTTACTAACAAATTGTAATAAGATTGTCTAATTCAGAACATGTTGAAGGTTAATTCACTACCCGGAACATAAATTAAGTAAGTAATAATTTTTGGCTTAGAGCGCTGCTTTTGCGTTATCAAATCAAAATATTGTATCTGATCCTCGTATCCCGCTTTGTTTGCCTTTCATTTGTCATTTTTTATGTGAGTTTATAAAATAATAATATATACAATTACACTATCGCACATTGAAGTCGTCGTGGCGCCGTGGTTACTGTGTGTATCATACGATATCACAGGTTAAGCAACGTTCGGCGCGGTCGGTACTTGGATGGGTTACCGCCAACCATTCATACCTCACGACGACTTCCGTGCTTCGGAGGGCACGTTAAGCAGTCGGTCCCGGGTGCTGTATACTTGTATACAGTAGTCGTTAGGGTTTGTCAGAAGCCATCTAGACGCCCTAAAAATTCTGGCATCCACCACCCAGCACTGGGCCAGCTTTGTGGGTTATGGCCTATACCTCCTCTTCACCCAGAGGAGAGAAAATATTATATTGTCATGATCTTATTTATCCATTTGTTAAATCCGAATAAGAAAGGATGTAGTTTTGCAAGACTGCCTAAAGAGGAATGCATTCTGATCACTTGCTAAAGTACTTATTCTGGATATGAATGAATACTTATTTTTATGGTTATAAATTTATTTATTTTATTTTATTTATTTACTAAAAATTATTTACAACATCATTACAGGAAACCCTAATGCGATGTTACAAAAAAAATATATATATATAAGTACCTATTTTTGATTTGATTACAAAACGTAGGTAAGTATTAAAATGATTCCAGGTATTTTTGCGCAACTACTGTGAACTCGGCCCGGCTACAATATAATTGAATATGTCCACGGTGTTAGATATGCTGTTTAATGTTTTAATTGCACGTGACATAGGGGCGAACTTCAGCAGATCAGTCCTAGCAGAGGGCACCGCGAGCGGTGGTCGCTGGCGGCGCGCCGGGCGCCCGGCACCTGGCGGGGCGTTCAGTTTTAACTCCTGCAGTAGCTGCGGGTGGTGTAGCTCCCCGCGCAGCACGCGCCACACATACACCACCAGCGCTAGCTCTCTTCGCACCTCCAGCCTGCTGTACCCGACCATGCCCATCACAAACAGGCTCGGGTACATCAGGGGGTAGAAAGGATAAACACCATACTCTTTCAAATACAAAAACCTAGTGAATTTGTTTTGCAACTTTTCAACCATAAGCTTGTATTTTTCCTCATGTGGACTCCATACTATAGAACTCGTTTCTAAATAGCAACGTACTAGAGCGTTGTACATAGTCCTTGCAGTCTGGAATGTATGAAAGTCCTTACACTGTCGCAAGACAAAACCGAGGTTCCGAAATGATTTCACACATATTTCGGTAATGTGCTTACGAAACGTCAACTCCTGCACCATCGCTACCCCCAGATCCCTAACTTGAGTGACATGTGGAATTTCTACACCTGCCATCTTATAAGAGTGATGCAGTGGAGATCTAGCGCGAGAGTATGTCATTATTGCACATTTAGAATTATTAAAATATAATTTATTTTCAATGCTCCACTGAACCACACTGTCGATGCCATGCTGGAGTCGTTCGCAGTCAGATTTATCAGTAACAGTGATAAACAGTTTCAAATCGTCTGCGAAGAGTAGGCTATTAACGTCATTTGCTACTTTCGGGAGGTCGTTAATCATTATAAGGAACTGTAACGGCCCGAGCGTGCTCCCCTGACTTACCCCGGAAAATGTGTAGTAGGTGTCCGAGCTACAACCCGCGTACTCGACATACTGACGGCGCTCACTTAGGTAGTTCGCAAAAAATGAGAGAAGGTGAGGTGTGAAACCCACCGCTGCGAACTTGGCCAACAGTACATCGTTGTCCACCACATCGAACGCCCTCCGAAAGTCAAAGTACGCTGTGTCGACCTGTCCCCCCGCGTCTAGCACCGGGGTCAAGTGTGCCATAAAAGACAGCAGGTTACTCCCTGTACTCCGTCCCGGAAGAAATCCGTGCTGCTCATCGGCCAGTTGTGGTCTTATTTGGGTCAATATGGTCATATGTAATATGATTTCAAACACCTTAGCGAAAGCCGATAGCACTGCCACTGGACGGTGTTCGCTAATATCACAGCCGGACCCCTAAGGAACCGGTATCACCCTCGTCACTTTCCATCTAGCGGGATAAGTTCCTTCATTTAAAAACAAATTAAAAATGTGCAATAAGGGTTTCTCAAAAACTGCCCCACAGTCCTTAACAACGTAGCGCGGAATACCGTCCGGGCCCGCTGAGCGCTTGGGCTTGAGCCGGCGCGGCGCAGCGCGGCGCGCACGTGACGCAGCTCGAACCGCGGGACGTGCACGCGCGCCGCGCCCGCCCGCGCGCCCGCCGCGCTCTCAGCAGCCGCAGGGTCCAGTGCCGGCCGCGTCGAGCTATACACGGACTCAAAATATTTCGCGAAATAACCGGCGCACTCTTCTAGCTTTAATTCCTGACCATTGTTAGTTATTTTTGTTTTATTTCTCGTACCCCGTTTTTTTTTAATATATTTCCAAAATGATTTTGGGTCATACCTAAAGTTTAGCTCTAGTGTGCGTAGATGAGCATTATATGCAGCTGTTATTTTTTGTTTGACTAAGGAACGGTACCGAGAGAACGCTTCGTAATCACATTTTGAACCGGTTAACTTAAAAAGCTTGTGATGTCTTGCTTTGGCTCGTATATCACTTATCAATTCCGGCGTATACCAACAGGGATAATTATACTTATTGTACTTAGTCTAATTTTTTTTGCTACTTACAACAATGCAAGCACTTATAGATTCGTTTACTACTTTATAAAGGAAGCTTAAGGCTAATTCCGGGTCAGATAAATCATATAAATATTTCCAATCAATACTTTCAATCATAAAATAAAGATTACAGAAATCCACTTTACTAAAATTCCATTTTTGGTTAAAATCGGTTGCTATTCCCACCATAGGTTGAAATAATGGACTTTGCATAGTAACTCTGCGAGTTGGCACAGAAATCGTTATCGCCAACGGAGGATGGTGCTCATCAATTACCACCAAGGGCTCATCCGACAAATCCACTCCTATGTCACTGCTCGGAAATGTTGTAAGCACTAAGTCTAGTGTTCGGTTGTTAGTATTTAAGATATTATTTACCTGGCGGAATCCACAGTAGGATGTAACAAATTCCAAATAATTTTGTACTTCCAATGTAGCCGACGGCATATTGAAATCGCCCATCACTAACACATTCTCATATTTTACACATACTTTTTCTAAAATTTGAAATAGTTTCATGTATTCACTAATACTACTTTTTGGTGGTATATACAAAACGCAGCACAAGAACAAAAACTTATTCCCGAAATGAACCGTCACACATACGATCTCAAATAAGGCCGCGTCCACATTGCCGACGGATACGGGCTGTAAACTAAAGATCGATGACGCTGCCGCTAGTAAAACTCCTCCTTGTTTTCGTCCATCTGCACGGTCGCAACGCACTACAGAGTACTCCGGTGGAATTAGTTCTCCATCGTGAAAGGAATCATTGAGTCCTGTTTCAGTAATTGCGATTAAATTATATGTTGTTGTTAGCATACTATTATGAAAAGTGCTTGTCTTAGTTCTTAGTCCACGTACGTTCTGATAAAGTATTTTGACCTCATTCGCTTTGGTTCTTTGCGTTGTTTGACTCTGTACGGGAGGCACGAAACCACACCCACTCATTAAATTGAGTATTTACAGGCCAACTATCTACGGTATTGATTTTGTCAAACAAATCTTCAGGTACGCCGACCATAAAGGTAGAATAATCCCGTTTTGTTTTAGGTATTATTTTCTGCACTTTAATGTCGTCAAAAGTGACTACCTTCTTGACATGTTCTTTTATGGCCTCTTCTGTGGTATCTGGATGAAGTGACCAAACATGTAAAAACTTCTTTTTCCGAATAGCTTGGAAACTCGAAATTTGTAAGTTTCCTCCTTTTTGATTGGTTTAATTTTCTTTTGTTTTCTGTTAACCGTTACCCATTAATTATTTTCTTGATTTAAATCGCTACGCTTCTGCACTGTGATCACAGCCTTAGCGTTAGACCGCTGTGCTGCTCGCCTCGCGCGCTCGGATACTTTTTTTTTTTTTTTTTTTTTTGTTTTTCCGCCACAGAAAATTTTGGGCACCCCCTAAAACAAGCTTTAACCAGTAAAGCAAGCTTTAGCGGGAGGAGGATGAATCCTATTACGGACGAATGGGCATTCTATAAGCTGTTAACCCCAGTGGCTAACGGAGAATAGAATGCCCAGACAGTGTGGAGACTCACTCAGTGAAGCCGAGCATACCCACTAAACATCCCCCTTTACGACCTACCTTAATCCAGGTTCTTGATCATTTATCGGAGCGACAGCCAATTGGAGAGAGAGGCTGCGCAGTGAGCGGCATCCAGACGGCTGCCACCAAAAGGAACTGAAAAGAGAAAAAACAAAGCTAAGATTAGCAGAAATGGCAAAGCTGAAACTAAGATATTATCTAGAGTGATCAGACTCACTCTGAGATAGGAATGCTGGAAAGAAGGACTACGTTTAGAAACGTTGAGCTTGCTGGAGTTTCCTGATAAGGGGAGCGAACTTGGTTAGGACCGGAAGAGCACCGTTGAAACCCTCTGGGCTGGCGTCGAGAGCGGCGCCGAAAGCCAGGATCTCGTCGATGGGAGCGAGCTGGATCCAGAACGCCATGCGGTCTTGAGAACCATTTGCATTCTGGCACTGGGAAGCCGATTTGGCGGCCGGTTGCGATTGAGTCGCGACCCGGCTGCGCTGACCTGGAACGATAGAAGTAAAGGCTTTAGGGGCCTTTGAACTGACTGGAGGGGCGTCCGAGCTAGGCTGCGGTCGCTCTCTCCAGTTCTCGATGGGCTTCACGGTGGCCCTGGCAGCACGCGGTGCCTTGGGGCAGCCGCGAAAGTTTGCTGTGTGGCCCGACTGGCCGCACAAGACGCAGGACGGAGCGGTGGGCGATTCGGGAGTGCGAGAGCACTCCTTAGTCCCATGCGGTTCTAGGCACTTGACGCACCTAGGGGAAGCATGACAATTGGCCGCCGCATGACCATACAATTGGCAGCGGTGGCACTGACCTGGAAAACCACGCTTGTGTGGTACCTCGACGCGGATGTTGGAGAGACCGCACACGGTGAGTTTGCCTCTGAAAATGGACTGCCCTTGCGGGCTCCTCGCTAGGATTACTAGCGCTAGTGGGAACTGCTTGCCTCGGCGGCTGTGCATTTTGTGCACAGATTCGACGGGGAAGCCTTGAGAAGACAAGTCCTCTTGGATTTGCTCGTTCGAGAGCTCGAACGGCACATTCCTGAGGACGGCACGAATCTTACGCTCCTCAGGGAGGGCGTAAGTGTGGTACTCGAGCTTTTGATCAGCAAGAAGCCGAGTGAGATTCCTGAAATCGGGAATGGAATTGACAACGACCTTAATAGAGTCACCCACGTTGGATGCCTTGCTATACTGGATCTTGGGATTGTGTCTACCGCAGAGAGCTGAGACCTCGGTCCAGCGGCTCTTGTCCCGTAGAAAGACAGGGGGCGGAGACTTGACTTTCGGCGGAGCCGAATCTGATTGCGACGCAGGCTGTGACGCCGGGATCGCTGAAACAAAAGGCGCAGGAGCAGACGCCGGTGCGACATTTTGCGGAGCAGGAACAGCGGCTGGAGCAGCTGAAATGGATGGAGATAAAGTCGAAGAAGAATCTTTCTTCTTCTTCTTGGACTTGGACTTTTTGCGAACCTCGGTGAACGGAGCAGGAGATTCTGGAACCAATGGAGCGGAGTCGGAATCACTGCCCGGTGGGGTAGTTTTCCGTTTGCATGCGGAAGAATCGACCGACATGAAATCTGACATAGTATCGACAGGCTCGACATCTGGGGACGCCGGAGAATCAGTTGGGAAACTGAGAGAAGGAGGAGTGGCCGGGAGGGACGCGATGGCCGGGAATGTTGCTGCGAGTTGCTGACTTAATGACGCGATCATCTGACGAATTTGGGATTGGAATTGATAGAATTGATACTGACTTACCGGTTCCTGGAGCTCATCGGGCCGAGCCCCGGATTCGGTGGGAGCCTCCATCGAACCCGGGGAGTCTGAATTATTCTGAAAGGAAGCCTATTCCTAACAAAACCTACGTGACGGTGAACGGCGAACTTGCTGCAAACTGCGCTGTAAGAAAAAACGACCTAGTACGGACCTATTGCCGGTGAACGGCGGACGATCAGGCTTAGTTGTCACGGTTACGTATCCACCTGACCAGCGATGCTTCGGCCGGCAGCAGTCGGGTCCGCCCTGAAAAGGGCAGATGAATTAGCCCCGACACCACACAGCCTCCACAAGAGAAAACTTTCCGAAAGAGCTTAACTTGGCACCTGACCCGCACGAGTGCGGGGGAGGGAACAAGGGCAGCGCAATACGAACACTCGGGAGCGGCCGCAGACACGACCGTTCGGGAGCGAACGCAAACGGGAAGTGTGCTCGGATACATTGTTTTGCGAGGTTTTATTCATCACAACACTATTCATCTCGCTCCCTCCTAGCGTATTCTGCATGTCGATCTCATCTTCTGTCTTTCTTTTCATGGTTGATATTGCAATGAGATTCTCAATTTTCGATGAAAGTTCTTCAATTACCCTCGATTTTTCGGTTAACGTTGAATTATACGTTTGAATCAGCTGTTGTTGTTCAGAAATTTTTGCATTTTGTGCTTCAATTAATGCTGACTGATTCGTAACTTTAGTTGTCAACGTTGATATCTTCTTCGATAATTCATTAAAAGCCACTTCCATGTTAAATTTAGACATTTTTTACAATAATAGACGCAGAAAACCAAGAGCAAGTTGTTCGCGTGCGCAAGAGAGAGACATATGTCTCATGTAATAATGAATCTATCAATAGAGTACGCACTGAATAAGTCAAAAAGAGTTTTTTTTAATTCGCCACAATGCTAAAGCTCCTATTGGTTTTGTTGCAGTCAATTAAAATAACATATTTTTTCTCATTTATCGCTCGAAACTTTTTTGTAATTTGCTGGTACTCAAAGTGCGCCCGAGAAAGTATGAAGGAAAACACTTTACTTAGCCGTAAGATTTTTATGATAAATAATAAATAAATATATAATAATATAAATAAATATTTCTGATACTCACACAACATTATCTAGCCCAAATTAAGTTTCTTAAAGAACTTGTGTTATGGATACTAGATAACTGATATAAGTACTTAAGAAATATATAAACATACATATTTTTTATAAGAATAAACTTAAATAAACATATAAACATCCATGACTTGACGGCTAATATCTGTGTTCATCACACAAATATCCGCCGCCGCCGTGATTCGAACCCAGGACCTCTGGCATAGAAGGCAATGTAAAAAATGATGCACAGTCGCAACTTCATGTACTTGGCTCATGCACTAATGCACTTATCTCTAGTAGTAGATGATATGCCACGTCGTATCCTAGTAATGCATTGTACGTAACCTGTATATCCACTTCGACTAAGTATATTTAAAGAAGATTGTAGTGCCGTAGCTTTACTTTTTTGTACTGAGTAATAAAAATTTTGATATGCTTATATTATACCATAGAACATAATGTTTAGATCGGCGAGTGAGAAATAGCCCTGTATGAATGCAACGTTATGTAACAATGCAACGCGGCTATTTCCAAGTATTAAAGCAGCAGCGTGAACATTCTTATTTGAAACGCTCGGCTACACCAATCTCATAGAACTTGTGCAAACAGAATAAAAGTAAACACAAAAATATCTACTCTATATATCAAATCTTGAGGCTATTGTGTGCACTCACAACACTTCGTCCTATTTAATAATGTAAAAGTGGAAAAGTTACCTTTAAAAAAAGTTGTCACCGTCGAGTCGGGAACTAAAAGGGTTACTATAGCATAGTTCCCGGCGAAGCTTGCTTCTACTCCAAGTGTTACCGGTAAGTGTTTAAAGCAAAGTTTGTGTTTTAGAGAATACAAGGAAACTTTATGTGTTCAGATTTTATGTAGTGAGGTTGCGGCTTTAAGACAAGACTTGTAAAGGAATTCGCTCGGTGCAGAAAAACAACATAAAAAATATTTTATAACTAAAATAATTTTGGCATTTATATAAAAAACACAAAGATTACATCTGTGAAACAAAAAAATCTGAAGTAAATAAGAATAATATTTGGATATTAAATATTTTCTTTTAGGAAATATTAAAAAATATACAATAATTCATTTTAGTTTAAAGTTTACACCAGAACTTTTTTATATATTTTTAGTTTATGCAAAAAACTTAGCAAATGTAGTGGTACTAATTTTTTTTTTTGGGTGGCATAGGAAATGACAAATTCTGAGGCCTAATTTTTCCATCGTCGGACAGAGGTTATCTGACGAAATGCTTTCTCGGCGGCGCGGCGGGACAAAGTGATTTTTTTTATAATGATGACATTGAGATAGAATGATAATATACTTAAGACTCGTTTGAAGCTTATATCAGCTAATATAACTTTTAAGATAAATTTTATCTGAAAAATCAGATCTAAGTCAAATTATCAATTGTCTGGCACGGTTTCCATCCTTTCATTACTCTGTGTGGGTTTTATTTTATTGTATACTAAGCTCGCGTTTCACCTGACGGCGAGTGAAGATGAGGCCGATCATGAAAGCCCTAAAGATGAAATGAAAGGCCTAGGGAAGGACTAGTTCTTCATATATTTGCAGAGCACGTCACCGCCGGAGCGGTAATATTTGGCGGCAGATTTCGTACGAAGTGTCGGACACGGTCGGGATCCTACCACCATCCCTATTAGTCACTTTTAACGAAACGCTTATCCAGCGGCGATAACAAAATTCTGCGTTCTGAATGTACAAGTATTATGAATTTTCAACAACTTGACTATTTAGAGCAGACTACCGACGACAGTCTGATTTTTTCATATCGAACTTGAATAACTTTATTTCAAAACCTTGGATCGTTGCTTGAACTGTAGTTACTATGAGTCGCACGGGTCAATATCGCAATATCTTGAACAGAATTTTCTGGAATGACGAAGCTACTCTTGTATGCTTAGAAATGCCAGTGATTTTACTTAGCAGAATCTATGCTTTACGATGATTTTTTTCTATATATTTTTTATTGCTATGACTTTTTGTCAAAAAAGCCTTGAAGATTATGTGTAACCCGTCATATGTATGAAATTCTCATGTTTGTTACAAGCAAATAAATGTATGGAAAACCTATTATTTTTCTTAGTAATACTAGATGAGTTAATCACTTCTCAAATTTAAATTAAATAATAACATGCGAATATCTTCGATATTATTATATTTATATTAACTTATTGGTCCAAAAACAATATCATCAT
The DNA here is from genome assembly GCA_944452665.1 of Stenoptilia bipunctidactyla. Lineage (NCBI taxonomy): Eukaryota > Metazoa > Arthropoda > Insecta > Lepidoptera > Pterophoridae > Stenoptilia > Stenoptilia bipunctidactyla. The sequence goes on from OX101735.1 coordinate 26,394,101, forward strand.
AATAGTGAAGCGAAATTCTCGGAATGGCCGGCCGTGCAACAATTTGATTGATGCAATAGTATAACACGATATAGCAAGGCTCTCTGCATTCATCCAATTTGTCATGTTAACGGTAAGTGGTACCATATTCGAAATTTGAATCATTGAAATCTCACATTTTATATATCTTTAATCTCAAACAAGTTTTTATCTTCAAAATTTGTAGATATTTGTTATCAGTTTTTTTTTGGGCGAAGTGTCCTTACTTAGAGAGGCTTAAAGTGAGGTCTTCTAATATCGAATCGAGACCATTGCAATAAAATAAAATACGTCTCCATTTCATTTGTTTTATTTTTCGGTTGTCATTTATAAGTCATTATTTTTTTAGGCGAGTATTTTGCTAATTTAATGGGTCAAATGGGTCGTTTTCACAATGAATTCCAATGAAATAAAGAATATTTTGACTTAACTTGGACACTACTATTTACCTTATGTGAAAATATTTTGGATCATATTATACTACATAAATAAATTCTATTGGAGCCAGCCAACTTGAGACATGCGTTATTTGTATGACATATTTGTATTGTTATCGTTTCCAGGTGTTTCGATTACTTAACTTGTTGGAGATATTTACCGGATATTGTCTTAAGTTTTTAGAGTTTCGTTTTCGTTTTGTTAAGTTTACAGATTAATCACATTTCAAATTTTAACTCGACGTTTTGGTGTATTTCTAGATCCCACGGTCACGAGTAACTGAGGTATTAGGCGTCAGATTGATAGATGGAAAAAGTTATAGGTACATAGTCACCTCCATCTGTTTCTCAGTCTTCGAGATTTTTATTATTTATTTCATTTTATTATAAATTTTATTTTATTGAGTCCACATACTGACTCGTGATAAAATGTCCCTATTTTCTTTTTTTTGTAATTATTTTTTTTATATTTAAGTTTTTGTTATGTACTGTTTAGGTTGTCTGGTAGAGATCGCTCTAGAGCGATAAGATCGCCTTTTTTACATTGTTATCCTTTTATGGTTATCTGTATTTTTTTTAATAAACAATAAAGAGTAAATAAATAAATGTTTTTCAGGGTAGGGTCCTATGTCGGTGATAGTTTCCAACCATCTCTATTGAAATTAGGGTCTTTTTTTAATTTCGGTATAACGGCATAACGACTCCAAGGGACTTTCCTTTACCTTTCTGCGTAGGTATTATTTTTTCTTTCTTATTTAAACATTAATTACTCAAAATTAAATACTATTTCAATTCAATGTGTATGAATATATGATGCAAAAGGTTGGTGTTGGTTGACCTGTTTAATTAACCGAAATTTTCAGTCAAACAGGAACTTTAAGTTACAAAAAATGCTTGTAAAATATTATGCCATACAGCTGTGGAAGCCATCAGCTAATCTAGCCTTAATAAACATTTTTATCCTTATGGTATAATCTACGTCGATGTAAACAATGCTCTCGCAAATGTTGTTCAGTGGTTCAATATAAATAATCTAGCTTTCAATGATAAAAAAACTAAATGTATAAAATTCTCTGCACCAAATGTAAAACAAGTTGAGTCTGATCTGCGGCTTAATGGGAACAGATTGAATCTAGTAGATAACTCTGTTTTTCTTGGAATTACCTTAGATTCTAAATTGCAATGGGGCGCCCATATCTCACAACTAGCGAGTAGACTTAGTTCTGCAGCGTTCGCGGTAAAGAAAATTCGCTCATTGACTGATGTTAATACGGCGAAGCTAGTTTATTTTAGTTATTTTCATAGTATAATGTCCTACGGCATCCTACTTTGGGGCAATGCCGCAGATATTTACACGATATTTACACTGCAGAAAAGGGCTATTCGTGGAATGTATAAACTTGGAAACAGAGAATCTCTTCGAGAAAAGTTTAAAGAGATTGATATCTTGACCCTTGCATCACAATATATTTATGAAAACATTATGTATATTTATAAGAATAGTAATAAATTTAAAACTAGGAAAGATAATCATGATACAAATTACTCTGTAAGAACTAGGAACGACCATAAGTTAGCGTTTCCTAAATTAAGGCTGGCTAAAAGCAGCAAATCATTAATTGGAATGTCAATACGTATATATAACAGAATTCCGAAGTCAATTCAATCCCTGCCATTCAATAAATTTAAATCAATCATTAAAAACACTCTATCTCGAAAAGCTTATTATAAAACTAAAGATTACTTAGATGATAAAAAAGCATGGGATTAAGCACAACAGGATATTTCTAAAAGTTTCTAATTACTTAATAATTTTGTTTACGGTTTGGCTGTGCGGTATATATATGACATGCTGGTGACTGTCCCACCCACTTATTTTCTTGTCAAGACAACAGCAAGAACGTCATGCTCCCTCAGGCGGCATGGCTAGTGGTAGCGTCGGGTATCGGGTCACCCTCTTCCCTAAAATATGGTTGAGGAGGGTGATGGCTGGTGCTTGCGTTAACTCATGAATAGGTGCTGCTAGCGGTGCCAGGTCGTTTTGCTAATGATACTATGACTATTTTATTCCATTTTTGTTCAAATACTCTGGTCCCAGTTTGTCATGTTCGTATTGTGCATCCATAGCTCATTGCATCTGCTCTGAAGCAATTTGGTTGTGGCATGACATTGGCTCTCACAATTAACTGTCTTGTGTTTGTATTTTTTTCATGTCATGGTCAATTTGTACTGTACCTATTTGTATTAATTTCATAATTCTGACTGAAAAAGAGTGCCAAGATTTTTTTTCCGCCGGCTTTTTTTGTCTCTTGGTCTACTGTAATATCTTATTTAACAACTATCAACAACTAGTTAAAGCCAAAGTATGTGATGACTGACTTCATCAAGTGTTTTGTGAAATTCCTAAGATGAATAAAACTTTTTGAATTTTTTTGGATTTTGATAACTTTTCTGGCATTCAAAACTTCAATAGGGTTTGTGCCCAAAACTAAGGAAAATTAAATATCAATTAAAATCAAGCTGACACTTTAATTACTTACACCTGTACTTTGACAGTCTGGCCGCAGTCGCTGGTACACGCTGGATGTAGGCAGCGCGGAACCGGACGGCGACCTGGAGAAGCCCTTATCCAGCATCGCCAACACATTTTTAAAGCAGCAAATTTTTTTGAAATATTCACTGAAATGATAAATGGACAATTTTATTATGAAGACTGTAAAGATCACCTTTAGTTAGTGTCAGATGTGCCCGACTAGTTTCAAGATCATTTGGAGTCTTTCATCAGGGTAGGTTAATAAACAATAACTTTGTTTATACATGAGAAATAATAATTAATGGTTATATAAAAAACATCTATAAATCAAAGTAGGTTTTCATCGAACCTGACAACATAGCACGGAACGTAATAAATATTCAACATTTCCACCTCAACACTCCCGTACAATATAACCTGCCAAATTTAACCATTCGGAAAATCACTGATTTGTAGATTTCATATATTCGGAGCGCGCGAGCGAGCTTCCCGCTGCACCAGTAGGTGAAACTAATATTAATGCAATTTAAAATTTCACCACAAAGCGGACACTGCAAGCGTAATCAGATTCTGTTCAGTCATTTAACACGAGGATTACTTTGGAACGAATTTAAAATTTTAACGAGTGTAACTTTGTGTGGACGCGAGGTTTTAGCGGGACATGTGTGGATAGATAAAACACATTTTTATACAATAAATATTTTTTATAAGTTTTTAAAATTTAATGGTCTTCTTCATTTAAATTTATTTAAGGAACGGGATATTTACCATGTTTTCGTTTATTTTGGGTTCTCGATATTTCGGCATGTTGTAGCGTCATGGTCACGGCGGTACTGTAAACTCTTTTTGTACTAAGATGGACTTTTGCACAGTTGGACCACTGGATTTAAATTTCACGGTTAAAGTTTGGATATTTGGTAACCTCAATAGCCTATCGACCAATCTAGGTATAAAATGCTTTTTAGTTGAGATTACTGAACAAGTAGGGGTCGCAATTTACGACTAGGGTATCTATGGTATGGGTTATTCTAAGTTGAATCCAGTTGAGAAGAGCTCTCAAAACTCAAAATAATTTTTAATTTTATTACAAACTAAATAAATTAAAGTTAAATATTAAGATTCTTCAACTTTAAAAGACCTAAACCTGTGTCAACATTGTAAGGAAATTGAAAATCTATTGGCCGTTTTTGTACATTTAAAGTGAGCAAAATTCAATTCGATACCTAGTTTCAATAACTCACTTCTAAGCTAAGAAGATGAATGAACTTCTATATAGGACGTTGTAAAAACGTGTCTGGAACCCGTTTAGCAGGCTTCCCCGTGAGGGGCTTACCTGTAACGAATGTGCACTTCATGCAGTTAAACCACCTCGACTCACTGAGGAATCGATAGAGTGCAATCTCATTTTATCTCCTTCGAATGCGCACCATTATGAAGATTACATTTGAATAGCGTCATAAATTAAGTAGTTCATTTATTTATTGGAAATTTGTTGTCACTGAATAACAATTTGCTGAATAGTCGTTTTTTGGCAAATATGATTAGTTTTTAATAGAACAAGTTACAGCCCATTCACACATGGTCCATTTTACTAGATACGTTTTGGTACCTTAAATACGTATACTAAATACTGTGCCATATGTGAAATTAGTCATAACCATGCGCCATTGATGAAAAAAAACGTATCCGGCAAAACGTATCCAGTAAAACGGACCATGTGTGAACTTGCTGTTAGTTTGAAGGAAATTTAAAAATTATTGTCATTTAGGTCGCCCGGCGTGCCATCTATATTTACTTTTTTTCATGACTAAGCTCGCGATTGGCCTCACTCTTATATGATCTTAATTGAAAATGAGGTCAATAATGACAGCATACAGGTTGGAACGAACTTTTATAAATTCACCCTAAACGTTTAAAATAGAAAAATATTTAATGTCTCATAATTTCTTATAATATGAATGTTCACAAAACCATTATGCGCGTATGTTGTGCCTATGTATGTATAATATGTATGTGTACATGTTGTTATCTTAGACCTCTTCTTGACTGAACATCGGATATTTGGTTCATCTCTGGTAACAGTGCCATCTAGACTTTAACCAACACCTGTCTTATTGTCTTGCTCGGACTTTAGAGAGACGCCGATTTTCGGAACAAAGTAAGCAGGAAACACATATACCTATCTTAACTCACGGGTTTTAGAAAAACGTTAGGCGATTGAACGTTAAAAACTGAAACTGACAATCTAAAAAATTATACCAATTTAAAATAGACGTTAAATAGCAGACTTTAAAGTAATATACAGGGTTACTGGTTAAGTCGACCTAGATCCGTTAAAGTCGTGTAGTACCCGTCTTTTCTAACTTATTTCACTATGAAACACGCTATTCCAAACATAACCGTTTTCGAGATAAACGACTTCTAAATTTTTTTATAAAATTTAGTTTTAAAATTTGAAGTAACCGTGTATACTTGCTAATAACGCGTGTTCCAAATGTCCTTAACGCACTTTTTGATCAATCTAAATAGCTTAATACTAACAATACGCCATCATACTGCAATCATTTGCAAAATAGTATGAGAACTTAGCCGTTATTATCTGAACAACTTTTTGTTGAAAAAGAATACAAAATTATTACTTTTTGTCATTAAAATGAACAAAGATTGCGAAGTTGTTGGAGTTAATAGATTTGCTGCTTCTCAACCAGATGAGGAAAAATGAAAAATCTACAAAGTTTTTCACTTTGAGCTTTGAGTCTGCAGTCGGTGCTTTACTTAAGCGGTTGTTTTAATTAAAAATCTATTTTAATCAGAAAAGGTAGTATCGTAAACTTCAGGAAAAGAGAAATGAAATAAAGAAGAACTTTGAAACGAAGTGCAGAGTTTACTGAGACTTTAAATCTTTTAGTTTTTAACCAATTTTTCCGTGTCCCAGATATTTTAATTTTAGAAATTTTATGTTTTCAAACTATCGTTTTGGTTTTAGCGTGACCTTAATGAGCTTACAAGAATCATCATTTTATGAATTGTATTTTAACCCCTTTATAATAAAGCAAATTCGAGGAATACCTAGTCGTTTTTTTGGATTGTGTTCTGAAAAACTAGCACAGACAACAATACGTGGTAAAAAAAAACTGAATTTTGTGGAATGAGCAGTGAATCGTGTTACCCAAAACATGAGCTCAGGTGGTCAATGACAAACATTTCATAAAATGCGTTTTGAGGGTGTTGGAACCACTTAGGTGAAACTATATAGACAAGGCATTTACTTTGTCTTATGTAAATTCTATCTGAAAATGGCAATAAAAACATTTTATGAGCAAGAATGACAGTTAAAAGAGAAAAAATGTAATTCTTCAGTTACTGGAAACGGGATACTGAAAAGTTTTTGTAGTATTCAATAAAATTTTGAAGCTCCAAAATAAAATGATGTGACTAAAAGTTCCGTATGTAATGTAAATGTAGCGACTATCCGAGCTTAATAGCAACGATGCTGGCGGTATGGTCTTATCGCGCTGGCAACATTCAAAGTGCAGCGTGGCAAACATTATGGTATAGTTTTTTAATAAACAACTTTCTATGATTCGCAAGTCATGTAGGTATGTTTATCTTGTTTATGTGTTAAACAACATAATGTTTTAAAAATGTTTTAAAGTTTTTGCATTTGAAATGCTCAATTATTCTTAAATAAATGAAAAATGTGATAAATTAAAATTCCTGGTCGGGTAATTTTTCTTGTTTACAAGACTGTTCTAATAATTTTACTAGAATATATTTTCTTTAATTTTTACTTGGTGACTTAGCCCGCGTTTGGTCGCAGTGCCACCTGATGATCAGTGGCGATGAGGAAGACAATGGCAGCACTAGGGGGAAGGGCCTAGCCTTCACAACATATTGCAAAATTAGCAGCCGATTGTATATTATGAAGGCTGATCGCCACCCATGTGGTTGTACTACCAAGCGGGTAGTACAACCACTTGGATTAGCCGCGTTGCTTGTGCAGAGGCCTAAGTAAACGCCACGGGGGCTATCGCGACAAGAACAGAGACGACTTCAGGGTTCGTTTGGCTAGTAGTAAAATTTATTCTTTTATTCATTTTTGAAAAAATTATTCTTAATCAACTCTTGGCCCATTTCACCTATAACAATTTACTTCATAATAAACAATTTGGATTTACAAAGGGCCGTTCAACAACTGATGCTGGTGTTGAACTATTTGAAATAATCACTGGTGCCTGGGAGAGGTCGGAGGATGCCCTAGGTGTATTTTGTGACCTATCTAAGGCATTTGACTGTGTTCAGCATGACACTCTCATCAGGAAACTCCACCACTACGGCATCAAAAGCACTGACCTCAAACTTTTGAATTCATATCTAAGTGATAGAATTCAGAAGGTTGAGGTTAACCGGAAAAGGTCGGCTGGGTCGGTTGTGAGAATGGGAGTGCCTCAAGGATCAATTCTGGGCCCATTTTTATTTCTAGTCTATATAAATGATCTACCCTATATGGTAGGCAATAATCATGAGATTGTATTGTTTGCTGACGACACATCATTAATTTTTAAAATGATAAGACAGAAAATAAACTACGACGATGTAAACAATGCTCTCGCAAATGTTGTTCAGTGGTTCAATATAAATAATCTAGCGTTCAATGATAAAAAAACTAAATGTATAAAATTCTCTGCACCAAATGTAAAACAAGTTGAGTCTGATCTGTGGCTTAATGGGAACAGATTGAATCTAGTAGATAACTCTGTTTTTCTTGGAATTACCTTAGATTCTAAATTGCAATGGGGCGCCCATATCTCACAACTAGCGAGTAGACTTAGTTCTGCAGCGTTCGCGGTAAAGAAAATTCGCTCATTGACTGATGTTAATACAGCGAAGCTGGTGTATTTTAGTTATTTTCATAGTATAATGTCCTATGGCATCCTACTTTGGGGCAATGCCGCAGATATTGACACGATATTTACACTGCAGAAAAGGGCTATTCGTGGAATGTATAAACTTGGAAACAGAGAATCTCTTCGAGAAAAGTTTAAAGAGATTGGTATCTTGACCCTTGCATCACAATATATTTATGAAAACATTATGTATATTTATAAGAATAGTAATAAATTTAAAACTAGGAAAGATAATCATGATACAAATTACTCTGTAAGGACTAGGAACGACCATAAGTTAGCGTTTCCTAAATTAAGGCTGGCAAAAAGCAGCAAATCATTTATTGGAATGTCAATACGTATATATAACAAAATCCCGAAGTCAATTCAATCCCTGCCATTCAATAAATTTAAATCAATCATTAAAAACACTCTATCTCGAAAAGCTTATTATAAAACTAAAGATTACTTAGATGATAAGAAGGCATGGGATTAAGCACAACAGGATATTTCTAAAAGTTTCTAATTACTTAATAATTTTGTTTACGGCTTGGCTGTGCAGTCTGTACATGTATGACATACTGGTGACTGTCCCACTCACTAATTTTCTTGTCAAGACATCAGCAAGAGCGTCATGCTCCCTCAGGCGGCATGGCTCGTGGTAGCGTCGGGTATCGGGTCACCCTCTTCCCTAAAATATGGTTGAGGAGGGTGATGGCTGGTGCTTGCGTTAACTCGTGAACGGGTGCTGCTAGCGGTGCCAGGTCGTTTTGCTAATGATACTATGACTATTTTATTCCATTCTTGTTCAAAAAATCTGGTCCCAGTTTGTCATGTTCGTGTTGTGCATCCATAGCTAATTGCATCTGCTATGTAAGCAATTTGGTTGTGGCATGACATTGGCTCTCACAATTAGCTGTCTTGTGTTTGTTTTTTTTCATGTCACGGTCAATTTGTACTGTACCTATTTGTATTAATTTGATAATTCTGACTGAAAAAGAGTGCCAAGAGTTTTTTTCCGCCGGCTTTTTTTGTCTCTTGGTCTACTGTAATATCTTATTTAACAACTATCAACAACTAGTTAAAGCCGAAGTATGTGATGACTGACTTCATCAAGTGTTTTGTGAAATTCCTAAGATGAATAAAACTTTTTGAATTTTGAATTTTGAATTTTTTTAGTGACTACCTGATTTATCTGAATTTAATTTAATTTAATATATATATATATACATATTATATATAACTAGCAAACCCGGCGAACTCCGTTTCGCCACCAGATGGCTTCGTTTTATGTAACATTTCGTTTGGTGATGAAGATGAAGAAATTTTTTTTTTTGTTTTATATTTGAAAAGGAAAAAAATTATTTCATTTCACAGCAGTAATGAATTCATTTCAATTACAAAAATGTAGTGTTATTTAGTTGAACTTCTCTAAGTAAATGAAAGTGAATCCAAAGTAAATATAATCCAGATGTCGCATCAACTGGGACTTTTCCATTTCCAACATCTAACAATCGTTTGGAAAATTGTACAGCACTTGGATTATTTTGAAGTTGAACTCTCATATTAGTGGTTAGCGATAATGTTTTTACGTTATTCCATAAAGGTGATGCCTTCAGGCAAGCATTCATCTGCAGACGTTCCACGGGGAATTACTGGCAACGTCTGCCTGAAATCGCCTGCCAACATTATCATCAAGCCGCCAAAGATGTTATCTCGCCGAAGATCCTTCAGTGTGAAGTTAAGTGCTTCAAGTGATTTCTTATGTGCCATTGTGCACTCATCCCAAACAATGAGCTTGCATTGCATCAAAAATTTTCCCATTGCACTGGATCGGAAAATATTGCATATTGGAGTATCAATTGTGTTTAAATTGAGTGGCAACTTAAGCGCAGAATGTACAGTACGAACGCCATCTAGAAGAGTCGCCGCAATTCCAGATGATGCTAATGCCCAAGCTATGTCACATCTTGGTCGAATAGTGGCCAAAATCAATGAAATAACAAATCTTTTCCCGTTTCCTCCAGATGCGTCCAGGAAGAATAGACCACCAGTATTGTAGATTTCATCGGTTATTTGGATGTCAGGATTATTTGTTTGAATACGCAAGCGATGCAAGATAGCTTCACATATGTCGTCTTTGTATTTGTTCCATAACTGAAGTGGTTGTGAAGGAAAACATGTGGTGATGATAATTGCGAACAGCGTTCGTATTTGATAAGCATTTAATGAAACAACTGAATCCGCAAGTGTTAAATCCCAATTAAAGTGTTAAATTGTTCTCCAGCAAATGTTTGATATGTTTGGCATTGGTGGCCATTCACAGTTTTCAAATGCGCAAATGATTTTGGTCCACGTACATTTACCAACAGCAGTCGCAAATAAAAACATTCATTATTTCTAGGATGAACAGTATACATGCGAGCTACTTAGTGCATCAGTGGAAAACACCTGAGTCCTGAACTGAGTTCTGAACGGAGTTCGCCGGGTTTGCTAGAATAAGTGCCTGTGGTGGTGTAAGCAATAGATCCAGTTTGACTTTTCTACTTGCGCAGCACAATCCAGCCGTTTCTCTTTTGAACTTTAACGCATTGCAATATCGGCATATAGTCGTCATTGGTCCAATATCTAAATTTTCATCATCACTGTAGTTCGCAGTGGAATTATATTGGAATGCCAAGCGATTGTATGATGCCGATGATCTTCGTGTGCTCACGCGCTGTCTCAATCGGGCATTTTCTCTTATTAAATTTTGTCTTTCCTCGCTTAAGTTCTGTGAATACACTTGTTGTGTTGCTGGCTTGCATGTCTTGTGCGGCGGCCGATTTTTGACGGCCATTTTTGACTATGGACAGAATGGTGAATTTAACCCCAAATGCTCATAATTTACACAGTTCAACTTACCACCTTAAAGACAAATGCCTGCTGTTGAAATTGAATAAAAATTTGCACAATACACGTAATTGATTTGATGGTTTCCAATTGAAATGTTAGGAAACGAATAACTTATTTTTTTTTCTTTTTTTTCACAATTTCACAGTGAACACAATACCGGTTTGTCACATGAAATTAACTGAGCAGAGAAAAATGAGTAGCTCTCAAACATTGTATCCCGCACCGGCGCCATCTACTTAAAATATTGGTTTGTAGTACATGCTATGTATCAGAGATGGCGCTGTATGTGAAAAAAGATTTTCCCACTTTTCTATTAAATTTTTCCTGAATTTTCTTTGCTATAAACTTTACGGAGCCCGAGACCTTTCCAACTAATGCAAAACCGTGGAAATCGGTTCGTGCGTTCTGGAGTTATAGCGTCAGGAAGGAAAACCCGACTTATTTTTATATAGTAGAAGATTTGTACTTTTTGATTTCCAGTTTGTTATTTATTCATTAATTAGTTTTTTAATTGATTGATTTATTTGTAATTTATTAATTTTTTATTTTTTATTTTGAATAAATTTATTTTTCTTGTGTTTATTTCTAAATTCTTTATGTAATTTTATTTTATAGTTGAAATTTAATTTTCTAATACTAAGCCTCCTTTTAAGTGCACGCTGTGTTTTTCAGTAAGTGGTTAGACAATTATGTTGTATTACGTTTTGTTTTTTGTTAAGTACTTAATTGTACTCATTGAAAAACCTATGTAATAAATAAATACCTTTCACATAAATTCTGCCGCCAAATATCACCGCTTCGGCGGTGATGTGTTCCGGCAATGCTTTATTAGAAGCCAGTTAAATGCAGGGTAGATGTGTAGTCACCGGCCAAATTTGTTTTACGTAATCAGTATAATTTATAGAAACCTATTTTGCATAAAGAAGGTAGGAATTTTTACAAGGAAATTAATATTATTCGCTAACATACTAAGGAAAGCATGGTCATTCTAATTTATGAATGAATAGTATTAAACTAAAGATGACTACGCATTGCTACAAAACATCTTTTAGTACTACGTCGTAGTATAATCAATGAAATGCCACGTCGTAGTAGCTACGTTCATCAACATCGACTATTTGTAAAAAAGTTTGTGGTGCCATATTTTTTTTTGTACTGAGCTGTATGAAAATTTATACATTTTCATTGAAATTTTAACCTTATCAAAACCGAATAAGTTGCTTAGTGTGTACATATTAATGCACGTTACTGTAAAAAAAAAAATAATAATAAATAAAATAAATAAATAATTACTGTAAGTGGAGCTGGATGTAGTAACCAAAAAAAAACATCAAAGCGCTCCGATGACGTACGATGTTTTAAAAATTTTAGACAAATATACAAAAACTTATACCATAAGCGATACATATTTTGACAGCTTAATATTTTTTTCAATAAGAAACTTAATAAAAGCTTTTTTTACTAACCTTTTAATATTCTAACTTTCGTAAATCAATTAAATGCAAATTTACAGGTTTTATGAGTAACTGTTGAGTTTTACTGGAAAATTATACGACATTCCTAAAGAACGGTGTGACATTAAAAATTCTTGAGCATTATTATTAAAAACAGACAAGTACTTTCAGTAAGTAAGCTAACCTGTGTACGAATATAATATTGCTTTTATTTTTTTTATTTGATGGATAATATTTGATTAAATAATTTAAATAAAGACATAATATTTACATCTTAATATATAAAATTCTTCTATATTCTTCTATAAAAATCTCATTTATTGAGTGTAAGGATATTATACTTGGCATAAAGGTTCTTCAAAAAGTGACTGGTTGTTTTAAGAAAGAAATTCCCAAAATTCCCACGGGAAAGGGTTGGACTTTTTAGTTTATATGAAAAATCTTATTCCTTGAGTGCACGGATGTGATACTTAGGCCCGTATTAATAAATCAAACTCAAATCTGGTAGCGGTCTTAAGTCAATACTTGAGTTACGCGCCATATTTATAAACCAATGTTAAGTACGGCCTTCGGAACGGCGTATCATCTGAGTACCGCCTGTATTAATAAACAATACTCAGCACTTAGGAACGCTGCTAAGATGTATACCAAGTACGGATTTTCTGAGTGAGGTCTGTAGGTGACTTAAGATCATTTCTGACTTTGAATTCTGTGCCATTTGTTATAACGACGAGTGTGTTTGAAAATGCAATCTGCAAATATTACAGACGAAGGAAATAATTACGACATCATTGATCAATACGACGACATTTTATGGTTCAATAGCTATAGATTACCTTAAAGATATATTCGTAATGCAGAAAATCGTTTCGAAGTGACTGCCGATTATTTTCAAAAAAGATACCGCTTCTACCAAGACTCTGTATTTTACATAATATCAATTGTTAAAAGTGACTTTTGTTTTGTTTTGAAGATTTTAAACCTTGACATTTGTAACGTTCCGTTACATCTAGTCGGTAGAAAAAACTCTTTTTACTGCTTTTTTTGATATAATTGCCGAGATTTATGCTTGATATAAATATACTATGAAGTAAGTAGTTATTGTTGTAGTAACTATTTGTTTGTATAGCAATACTTTTGCATTTTATCATGCAGTCATATAAAGATTGTATTGTACGATATTTCTTTTACAGCGTTAAACGGAACGTAAAATTCAATCGGTCGATCATTCAACCCAAGTTGGCATTTATAGGAGGGCCAGAATCAAAAAGCGATATCAGTTGATACACCCTCAAACTACATTTATTAATACAGAGCGATTTTGAGATGCTTACCATAGCTTAAGTGTGGATCAAGTGATACCGCCCTTAAGATATGTATTGAGTTTGATTTATTAATACGGGCCTTAGTATAAAGATTCTACAATGGGTGTCTGATTGTATTATGGAGTTTCTGAAATTCCCTCAAGCAGGGTAGCTTAGCGCGTACGAAGTTGCGGGAAGATACCCGTTAGAATATAAAATTCAATAAAAATGGTTACAACAAGCATTACACGCATTTATTTAATGTATTTTTAATCACAAGCAATTAACGATTCTTCATTTTATTTTATTCCTGTTACACAATTTTCTGTACTCTTCCTTACTCTTGTTGTTACACAATGCTCGTGTATTTTATTAGTTTCGATTACTAAACCAGGACGGTCTTATAAAATCTTCGCAGAAGAAGACTAACAAATGAAATGATATATTGTAATGTAGTATTATATTATGTGCTCCTGCTACGATATTATACTATTATATTATGCTCAACGGAGATTTATTAAGAGTATTATAAAATATGTTGACACGACACATTGTAGGTAGGTGTGTGATCTACACTAAGTTCTTAGCTACCAACAAAAGGTCAATAGCTTACTGAACTGAAAATAATTTAAGGATGCATAACGTTTGTGATCCACAGTTCTCAATATTTAAGGGTTTTAATTCTTTTAACGCTCTACATCTTCGTCAGCCGAAAGATGAATACTGGTAGATAGAGGCCGCCCCTAAGGTAAAGATAGATAAAAAAAAAGATAAAAGATTGTGATTAATTGCTTTACATTGTCAATTTTATAACTCTGATTTATATAATCACAAGAACTCTTTGTAATGAGCCCACTGCAGGGCATGAGTCTCTCCTGGGTGTGGAGGAGGTATAGGCAATAATCCACCAAGTTGGCCTAGTGCTGGGTGGTGGATGTCAGAATTTTCAGAGTGCTGATATGGCTTCTGACAAACCCTAACTACTACTGTATACAAGTATACAGCACCCAGGACCGACTGCTTAACGTGCCCTTCGAAGCATGAAAATGTCGTGAATAATGAATGGTCGGCGGTCAATTTATTTAATTACAAAAGAAATCGACAATGCAATAAGAGGTAGAGGTTTTATCGTAGATACAATTTAAATGTATGTGAGTTCTGTAAACAATACGATTATCCGTCAAAGTGTACTTAGTGCAACGAAATTGATGACCATGCCAATGGAGTGCAAAAATGTATTCAAAGAGAGTTACTGATTAATACAACCATACGAAAATATCACAAACTTTTACAAGCATGACCAATGTTTATTGGCTATGACTAGTCCTTTATCGTGCATAAAACAAAAAAATCCTAAATACCAAAAACATCGAATGTGCCAGCTGCTTCTCTTCCCGGGCATACTGTAAAAGTCAGTGAAGGGGTGGAGGTTTTATGAGCATTTTTGTGGGTGATGGGCTGACTTTCTGTCACAATACAGACTCCATCATTATAATACCTCCAAATCTGTCAAATGTGACATCAGATGGTTTTAAAGCCGCTGATGTTCTGCCTACTCCATAAGGGATAAAGGCGTGAAGATATGTTTGTATGTTTGTCATAAATAGCAAATAATTTCGATGGTCAAAGAGCAAACCAGTTGGAAGAGTGCCCACCTGGAATGCGGGAGATCTGGGTTCAAGTCCCAGCCGGGATCAATTTTTTTGGTATTTTTATCTATTTAAACACGTTTATGTCAGATTTGTTTTAATAATTGTCCGAAATATCGTGTAACAAAGATATTTCGGACAATTATGAATCGATACATTTGATAAACCATCTCAATAAAGATTAGAAAGCTATAAAAAAGCTATATAAATATTTTCGGAGCATTAGATCACTCTCTCAGCATCTCAGGTCTGTGCATTTGGGAATTAGTCTTTGGTGAAATAACGATGTTGAAACTGCCCCGGGGGCAATGAAGCAGAAATCATATTACCGAAGGCGTTATATTCAACGGTAATATTGTTTTAACGTTGCCAACTCAAAGAAAATTCTGTGTATCTTTCAGAAATTTATTCTGTTCGTTTAGAAAAAATGACTAATAAATAAAATGAAGATCAAAATAAAAAAAACACAGCTATTTTTAATAACCGCCCGGGGTTTTGTTTTGTCAGGTTTCAGATAGCATTACCCTGAAAAAAGATTATATCATACCGTTATTTATCTCAAGCAATTTATCAATGTCCTGCTTAATTGGCAATATGAAGGTATTTCACCTGATCGCGAAATTATTGGGGCGTCCCTTCATTTGTAATAGGAGATCTTATTTTCTTTATTAAGCCGATTCTGTATTGTTTCCGATGCCGATGTAATTCATTGCCTTATGAAGTTACTAAAAGCATTTTATTGGTTAGCGTTTCTTACTTCTTATATGGAGGTAATAGTTTTGTTATGAAATTGTTTTTTTATTTCTAAAAACATTTAAGACATAATACCGTCCAAAGTTTCCACAAGTTACTTATTTGTAATATAATAACAAAAAACTTAGAATTTTTTTATTTTAACTAACTTTTAAAAAGTTCATTAAAAATCTATAATATTTAATTTAGTAAACTTGTTAAAAGTTAGTTAAAATAAAGAAATTGTAGCTTTTTCAGGTTACCGAGATTACCGAGCGTGAATCACGTGAAAACTTTTTAAATTTACAGGTCGTAGTTGAGTAGATACAGACTTTACAAATGTTTTAAAAAATAAACATATAAGCATAACAATCAATTGAGGAAGATTAGTTTATTATTCCAGTGTTTTCTTTAGCCCAACTCTTTAATTAATTTACCTTGAGGGATCCATTGTCCAAGTCAAAATTTAATTGTTAAAAAATTTAAGTTGATAAATAAAAAAAAGATTTTCTATTTTTTTATAAATAGAAAATTTAAGGAAAAAAGATGATATTATATTCAAATGAGTATATCACTTACCTACTGGTAAGAAACATGTTAACCCTTGGAAATCATTTGTTTATGATATTTATTAGGAGTAGTGCGAACGAGTTTTGTAGTAGTTACATACATTGCCTTCTACATAGGTGTGTAGCGTGTATATTTCACTTGCTCGCTTACTCCACTAAAAGTTATATTTTTCTTTACATTTCCACTGATCACTGGAATGTCGTTTTTTTACGAGCTGTAAAGTTGTTTACATCTAAGTGTTAGCGGCTGTCATTCGAGTTGACATTGACACATTTCATCTGTCAATTGTCCGCTCAAGTCTTTCACTCAGCTGTTGTCTGTGGTCGATGGTTAGTTGTGAATTAAGCGTTTATTATATTTGGAATGTTTTGACATTAATTTAATGCATTGTTCTAAGTAATATGACGTTCTAAATACGTAGCTCAAAATTAGGAGGCTACAAGTAATTTTCTACAACTAATTCCTTAGTTTATTCTGACCGAATCACCCCTGGCCGACCGGGAGTGAAGGAGACATTGACTTCATTCATTTGTTCTATTTTATTGAATCGAGTCGTAAACCTTTTTGGGTTATTATCCAAGGTTATTACAGGTTAAATCCTGTTGGGCTGTAATTTTGGGGTTCCAGAATTTGGTCGCTAACCTAAAAGCGACTTGCATGCCCTTTATTTGCCGTTGTTTGCAAGGCGTAAGATCAAATAACTAATTAAACTACCTGTAAAGCATCAAGCCTCCCATAGACCTTCATTCTCAGGTATATATAGTTTAGGATTTATCTTATATTTTATTATCAGTGTGTAATCAATTTAACCTCTTTGCAGGGGGTTTTTTGTTTTGGTTTTAGACATAGATGAAAATAAGTACTAAAGTATAGATGGCCGTCTCGCCGATTTTGCACTAGGGCGCCAACCAGGCCCCGAGACTGGAACTAAAAAGCGGGGAAAGGGTGCGGGCGGGAGATGCTTCATCTAAAATATTGAAGAAAGTTTTAGAACTACTTGCAGAACTTCAGCCTAAATGGAAATAATCCTCGAACTTAAGAATAAATTTATCCTCGAACAACAAAGAATCTAAATTGGTAAAAAGTTGAAAACGCAAACGTATTTCACTAAAAACCAACGGATTCTCAGTGATACAACGTCTTTGAATCGCATAGTACGTACAACACAAAATTTGTGTTGCCAGGATTCAAAAAAATATTCCTCCCAGCTATTGATACTCATTCAGTTTAGTCGTTTTTTTTATTTGCTCACAAAAAGTTGTTACATGAAACATATGAAAAAACCCCAAAGTTTGAATTTCTAAGGGACAACTCAGACCATGTTGATCTGTAAAATTGTAGCCATAGATATGCTTATTCAAGATTTTAATAAAACAAATATTACCTATTCAATAATTAGGTGAGTAATAATACGTCAAGCTAGAATAAGTTTATTTGAATTAAAGTGAATAGCTTAATAGTGTGTTATTAAATCTACTATTAATTGTTACTTTTTTTGAGTGGCAGCTCTATTATGAACGCTATTTGAACGCTATTTGAACGCATTTTTTCTACTCGTAATAGTTCCGAGCCCAAGGGTATGGTGGCGTTAGTTTATATCAGAATTTCCCAATTGTATGGAAGACAAACTAGCAAGGTTTTAGATCATATACTTAAAGGAAACAGTTGTTTTGTCGTCTCTAAATAAACTGGACTTAAGTGGCGCGTAATATAAATTAATAAACAGCATTTGGATTTAACGAATTGGTTTCACTGCACCTCCTTCACCGGCCTTACCCACCTACTACCCTGCCCTAGCCGGGACAAAGAGAACGATTGTGTCACAAATATTAAAAAATCAATTATAATGTTATAATGCTAACTCACATATTAATTTTCAAAAACCTGGGGCCTAACTTCCTGTGTCTCACTTTTTTCAAAAAAGTACAAGAGAATGAATTCTAAAATAAACACTCACATTAATTTTTTTTGTCAATTATTTGAAGGTAAAGTACGCTTATTGTCTATAAAAAAAATTTCAATATTTCCTAATTTTCTTTGCAAATTTTCAATGTTTAAAACATTGAACCAACCTTCAGATTAACAATATAAGTGTTTACTTGTACAATATCGTATTATTTACAGTAATGGATTCCGGTGAGTTCGCGGAGTTCCAGCGAGGGATAGATTCGAGACAAATTAGTTACTTTTCTATTTGATGAGAAAACTTCGCAACTCGCCGCGCAGCCGCGCGGGCGCCCGGTAGAGCTGTCTTCGGAGTTCTTTTCACTGGTTTATGAATGTGAACATTGAGAATGATGTGGATAGGGTCAACAAGTTTACGATCTGTTTGCAGGTGTAGACATTATGCAAGAGTTAAATAATCAGTCATGTTGTGGAGAGACATTTTAGGAATTTTATGAAATAAAATAGTATTAGTATTTAAAATGGTCAATAGCTTTTATGTCGGTATCCGTGGTGCAGTGGCATAGACGATGCTATGTCAATACTATTCGCGGGTTAAATTCCTGTACGGAACAAAAATAATAATGTTCCGGCTCAAACTTTTATCTATACAGGGTGACTGGTGACAAATTTTAGATACTGAAGGAGAGCAATCTGTGTTCGATTTTGATCATAGTTACGTAATAAAAGTAGGTTCCTAATTTTTCACTAGAATTCCCATTAATAAATACTATCTGCTATGTTATTATTTACTTTACATACAACTGAGTTAATTGCAGCACGTGACCTGGCACGCAGATCGCTGCCAATGCTAGCGTAACCGAATCAATGCATTTATGCGGAGCAAAATCAATTCTTTAACCTTCGGTTAAGTTTACTCGGTAAATAATTAATATTTATTTTTGAAGTGAAAACTTCTTTAGCGACGTTGTGCACTTTTTTGAAATGAAAAAAAATGTTAAACTCGCGTCAGGTCACGCGTCTTGATCGAAAATTCGTAAGACGGATGGAGAGTAGACAGCTGGCACGGCGTAGGAGAGGGAGTATCCCTCTCTCTTTTTCAGGTTAAGTCAGGTTTAATTAATTTTCATTTATTAATTAATATAATTTAATTATTAAGATTAGGTTTCGATCGAGTCTACCGTACTGCTTGACGAAATTATTAATATAGATACGTATGTACTTACACATTATAGATGTAATATTTGTAATATTATATCTATAATGTGTAATTGCTTAAAAATTGGAAAAAGCTTTTAATATTGCCAATGATTTTGAGTGGAGATTCCAACATCAACTTATCAACTATTAATTGAATTTTTAAATAATGAATTTGGTTTAACTATTTCAAATGATCGCAATGTTAGCACAACGAAATACAAAACTGCTATTAATGCGGTCTTTATTAGACATTTAAATATGTTCGAATCAAAACTGTTCGTTTCTTACTTCAGCTATCATGAACCGATCGTATCATTTTTAGAGATTGATGATGGTTTTGGTAGCAATGATGGGGAAAAAGTCGTCGAAATTATGGATGGAAGTTGATTTTTCTAAGAAATAAACTTTTTAATTTAATACAAATTGTCATGTTGTCGCGAACCGTTGCTCGGGAACCGTCGCTCGCAGTTCGAAGAGGGTGCTGAAGAGAAAGAAACTATTTAATAACACTTAAAACTTTTATATTTATTTACAATGGAAAAGAAGCACTTAGAGTTCACTATAACACTTTGAATAAAAGTTTAGTTTTAGAGGTTCGGAGTTAGCGGCCCTCGGCCGCAGTAGACGCCGACGGAGACCGCAGTCGGAGGCAGCCACTAGCAACCGCAAAGATAGCGGCAAGGAGGCCGCTCTCAGCGGCAGGAACCACCGCGAGCGTTG
Organism: Stenoptilia bipunctidactyla; assembly: GCA_944452665.1. Taxonomy (NCBI): domain Eukaryota; kingdom Metazoa; phylum Arthropoda; class Insecta; order Lepidoptera; family Pterophoridae; genus Stenoptilia; species Stenoptilia bipunctidactyla. The sequence goes on from OX101735.1 coordinate 26,414,404, forward strand.
CAGCACACGGCCGCAGCCGTGGAGAGCGCCGGGCAGAGCGGGGCGCCTCAGGTGGAGGCAGGACGTCGCCGGGGAGTCAGCCGACCGGACTGCGTGAGAACGCTGGACCGGTCCAGCGTTCTCACGCAGATTTTACTTTATCAGAACCCTCACATGTCCACTCTTCGGACTTTTATATGTTTACCAACATACTTCGAACGTCATTATTTTCCTTACATGACGCATAGGCCTGTGTTAGAGTAAAAAGTTCCAAGTTTAGATATATTACCTGTGTGGGATTATTAGGGCGTAGATTACGCACTCGTCTCTATCGGCTGACAGGGTACAGGCAGCACAGCTCCGGCAAGTCGCTACTCCAGGCGGCTCGGTCAGACAGTTTGGACTTAAAGTTCTCACACGCGAGTATACAAACAGTCAAACTAAATGAGCTGAAGGCAAAGTAATAAAGAAAACAGGACCAGTCTTATTTAAAATCACGTTGGGAAATAATAATGTATGTCGTAGGCACAGTGATCAAATATTACCTCTCAGATGCAGCAGATTTTCAATTCCGTCAGAAGATAAAGTTTCAAATAAAGAAAAAACGACTATTTTAGAATCACCTAGTGATAAAAAGTTAGACCCGGTCGAACCACTTTCTGATAATGAAGACGCAGGAAATGGTGATGGTGTGAACCTATCACCATCATCATCATTAGAGATGAACGACAACCGATCACCTTTAGGTTCTTTCAGAGTGGACTAAAAGAGCACTAATGCGTCAGAGGAGGAAGATGGATAATTTTGATTGATACATAGGTAATTACCTAAACTACGTATACTTAATAATAGTTCTTTTTGATAAAGGTAGGAGAGGCTTTGGAGCATAAGGATTATAATAGATTAAGGTGTTGGTATATTATATTCTTAGTGTTAGAAATAAGATTATACTTTAAGCGTTAAAACTTGCCCTTGTAAAATAACTGATATAAATATATAAGTTTTATACCTACTATGTCAGTTAAATATTAATTTTATTGTTTATGTAGGACGGAGATGTGTGGTATCACGTGAGCACGTGTGCGCGCTTAATAAAGTTAGTTAGCAAGTGACTGCTGTGTTGGTTATCGTGTACTACAATTTTAAGCTTTAAATAATGGTTGTTATCAAAGAAAGAAACGATCAATTAGGTTATCTGTCTGACCATATAATATACTTTTATTTCTAAGTTTTCCATAAGTGGTCACTTCAAAATTCCAGGACGTGATAGTTTAAGACCATAAATGAAGTGAAAAAATTAATAAAAAAATAAATATTTTTTTTTTTCTGAGTAAACTTCTCCGAAAGTAAAAGAATTCATAACGCAACGCATGGTTACATTAGCGTAATACAATAAACATTTAGCGGGTGGTGATGTGTGCGTGGCGGGAACACTGCTGTGTGCGTGTTGACTGAGGCGGCGCGTCGGGAAACGTGTAGTAAGGTGTCTTTATTTATTAGTAGGGATTGCTGGTGAAAAATTAAGTACCTACTTTTATTAGTCACCCTGTATGAGAACAACTGAAAAGCATTATTTCATTTCCAAACCATATCATTGAAACGATCTGCTACAAATTAATAAAAGCTTCAACCTGTAGGTCACATAGCATTTCATATATTGTTATCCAAATATTCTTTATACACGAGAGTTGTATAAAACCTTCGCTGAAATATATTGTACAATCCTTACGACTAAACTGGAGTTATTTTGCCTAATGTTTTCATTAAAACACAGAAAGATTTTGATATATTTTTAATTTATTCACCTACTTAATTTCTACTTTAAACATTAAATTTGAAAAAAAAAAATATACAAGCTAATTTTACAGGTAGCAAAATAATTTTTTTTTAGTTATTTAACTAGCTGATTGCTTCGAGCCTCGTCTCCATAATATCAAATGTGTGTATCGTGATAGTTACTTATTCTTGCTTTTCACAATATTATAATGAAGATAGCTTTGTCTTTGAGGTGGACATTATGGTGGTAACGAAAACTAACTGAGTTATTCCATGTTTGAAAAATATGATAAATAAAAGTAACAAGTCCGTCAATAATAATATTTAATAACTGATTTCGTTACAAATGCTTACTGCTTTGGCAAAGTTTAACCAAATTGTAGCGCCTATTTCTGAAACTTCAATAACAATTCTTAATACATTTTTCTAACTTTGAACTTTTGCAAAACAGGTTATTATTTTGCGGTAGTTTTCTTTCTATTAAGAACGAAAGTTTCAAGTGAAAGTTCTATGAACTTTGAGATTGCTTCTAGTTAAAGGTGGCTGAAGGAAATTCATATTACCTCTAATAGCCTGTAAGTGTAGTTTAGAAGTAAGTGTTGTTCTTTTAATTGCTAGTGTTGAGGCGTATTTAGTATTTTGATAATAATCTTTAGAAACTATCGTTTGAGCTTGAACTAAATGACTGAAACAGATTGTTAACCTTTTCCTTTATCTTATAATTTAGATATATTAATTTGAAAGTCACTTAGTTATTTAAGGTAAGGAAATTGCTGATGTTGGATTATATTTTCCACGCCAATTTTGGTTGAGTGGTTAGAAAGAGGCTCAATATAATTAGCTAGGCCCGGACAGAATTATTTTACAATAGTTTTGTCAACAAAAAGGTATTATGTTATGATCCTTATGCTTGATATGTATTCTAATAAATTACTGTTCTTTCGTAACCTTTCTATATTCTGATAGTTATTTGTCGTCAGTTTGTTAGTGAAACTCGTCTCACCAAGTAAAAAGAAAGTTGTTTGACGGTACAGTCATGTAAAAAGTTAAAATGCCACTTTGAGCATAATCCAGAATTTCGGGAAAAAAACGAAATGAAAGTACGAACAAATTATCCGGCAGCATTCGGAATATATTCAAACGAATAGTTTTGGTAACACTATGTTTTACGACACGAATTTCCGCCTGTGCGGGAACTAGATTTATTTGACGACACCGACAATTTATGGGTAAACAAACCCATTTCACCGAATACTTTTGTACGGTTTATTAATAATGTCATTTTTTCTAAAGCTATACGTTCATATAAGTTAAGTAGGTAAAAAACAAAAGACGCGCAAATACGATTTAATATCAACTCTATTTTACAGTCACACTCTTATCTATCGTTTACATACTTTCTTAATAGTAAAAACTGTTTCGGAAAAAATGAAAAAGCAGAGAGAAGAGTAAAATGTAAATAATAACATTTTAATGTTAATATTTTCGATACGTTTTCATTTGTAAGGGCTTCATTTAAGACACATTATATAAAAACAAACCATTTAGTGATTTCCACATGAACATATTATACTAGGTATTATTCAGTGTCACAAAGTAAGTAGGTTAGTCAGGCTATCTGTATAATCTTTTAAACCGCGTGTTCCGCTCATCAGGTTTAGAAGGGATTCGCCAGCGCCGCGCCGCGGTGCGAACAACTTTAAAACTATATCGGAATTCGACGTTCAACTTTCCATCCAGGCGACGGACTACGTACTACGGACTACGGACTACAAAAGTTTTACCTATGAATTCGAGTTGGAAACGCCAGCAAAATAACGTATACAATAATTATAGACCTCAAAAGTGGGTTATATTCAAATGAAATACTAAACGATTAAAAGCAAAAATAAGATATACTTACTTTATTTTACTACATAGTTACAACGCGTTTGAACATTTCAGACAAAATATTTAATGTAATATGATTAAGCTTTAGGGCATTTCGAAGTAGTGGCATTGTTGAATGTGTCAACTGTAGGCTACAGAGGAGATAGGAATTCAGTTGGAATCCGTGTGCATGTCATGTAAATGCCAACGATTTAGTTGTATACGTCGTCCTCACACATTAATATTTTCTGAACCATCTGTTACATATTTTAGCCGATTTCACTGCTGCAAATCAAATAAGGATATTATTGTAAGTTTATAAAATAGGATCAGCGTGGTAGAATGTAACAAAAGAAGTGCCAAAAATTGATTCTGCTTTTTCCAAATTTTCCTCAATAATATTAATACGTTATATTAATTAAAAGAGCAAAAAATTGCTCCAATATCGGGCATAAACAATATAATATGCATATCCTTGGATGTTAATCTTCATAAATACAAATAAAATTCCTATTTATTTTTATCTACAACAACTATCTAGATGTTTTTATATGCGACTTTCACAATACATTGAAAGTCTTAATATCTACTCCAAAAAACAAATAAGGAGCGTCTGCTAAAAAGGGGCTATTTACCTAATAAGTTAATATACATATATTTAACAAACATATTGTGCTAACTTTTAAACTTCAAAGCAAAATCTCACATAACTTTATTGCACTGTAAACAGATTAAGAACCTGACGTTCCATCACACAAGGATCAGTGAGTGAAACACCGGCACACGCTTCTGAAGCGTTCACCGTGAGAGGCCAGCCTTGACGACGTTACAAGGGAGACGAATTCAAGGAGCGTAAAGTGCCGTCGCGACGACGAATGCCGGGCTCCGGCGTGACGCGTGACGCCGCCGGCGCGTCGAGTTTGCCGCAATTTATGTTACCTTTAAATAATTGGTGGTGGAAGGCGGAGGACTTGCGTCATGTCATTAAGGTATTCTTTGTTGCCTTAGGTTTGCAAGACTTGTTATGTTAAATAAAAAAGTTAGTAGTTCAGGCCACAGAAACGTTGAATTAAGTGGAAGATATAATTTATCGCAATGAAATCCAGTTGAAATCTTACTTGTTTGGAATATTCTACTTTGTTCTTATTCTTAATGTTTTAAGTATGGGGGTGCTTTTAAATTTTATTTATTTATTGTTCGTAATTTTATCTGAGAAATATGTTTAAGTAGAGACACAAAGGAATACATTACATCAAATGCATTTTATAATTAAAATTTCTCGTCTGTTTGTCTGAGCTCGATGGACTCGAACGTACTAGATGGTTGTGTAAACAGAACAAGTTTTGGGATAGGTTTTAATTAACTTCCATTTTAAAATATCATAACATGCTTCTTTTTATTTATAAAACAAACAAAGTATCTTTTAAATACTTTATAGCTTACAGTAGGTACTCATAAGTATACATTTTGTGTTCGTTCAAATAATATTTTAAGCCTTTTAGGGAAAATTTCATAAATCCAAGGATGCTTCATTGTTTAAGCTCGCATTTGCGATATGATCCAATTTGTACGCATGTACGCGAACACACGGCTGCATTACACGAGCGTTTACCTAATTATGGTTGTGTTATTTTTTAAACAATGTCTCTTTATTTGCGTATTAAAATAGAATCTGTGATTCGCACTCAGTGCTGATCCTTAAGTATTATGTTTCTTAAGGTATCAGTATAATTATGTTCTTTGATATGATTTGATGAAAAGTAACTTAAAACTTATAAATAGCTGTCAGTTTAGTTTATTATCATATTTGTACTTATAGGGTTTATAAATAAAAGGTTATAATATTCATGATTATAGCCGAGTTTGACTTCAATATAATCTAATAAATGTTTTTTTTTTTAATTATTTCAAAAGAAAATAGCAGCGCCAGGCGAGGCGATGCACTCAGCCACGAAGAGTGACTTCATAACTACCTGAAACAATGATTATACCTAACGTGTGAGTGAAAGCCGCAGAATAAACTTAATAAAATAACAATTTACCATATTTCATATATAGGTGAAATTCCTCAAATTGATTATTCTGTGAACAAATCCGGTACACTAAAACGGAGTGTTCCGGTTCAAAAGGTAAAGAAAAAACTCTAAAAGGAAAGAATACCATTCACTTAATATGTATTGTGTTGATGTATTTTATTATATGTTTTATTAATATTTTTAAATTCTGACGTTTTTTTAATGTTTGATTTTTACTATCCTTCATTTCTTGTATCTTATTTTCATGTGCTTAGGGTTACCACACCAATCGATCGAACAGAACAGTGGACGTCGGTCGATAGTTGTCACCATGCGAACAAATCTGATCGACGTCGATCGACTGGTGAGGTAGCACCCTAATGCTTAATAACGAGTAGTGTGGCATGTGGTTTTATAACCTCGTATATAAATTTTACATGTTCACGTACCTAAAATGATATTAGCATCGGAATATGCTACTTAGTATAAGATAAAACACATTTTAACCGGATTTATCGCGTATATTTACATTTTAAATTTTGACTCGACGTTTCGGTGTCTTTTCAGACCCCGTGGTCACGAGCGACTGAGGTGTCAAGCGTCGGATTGATAGATTGAATAAAGTTATACATCATCATCTCCATCTGTTTCTCAGTCTTCGAGCGTAGCGTTCGGGATTGACACAAAACGAGCTGACAGTATCTTGAGTTACAGGTCGTGCAGCTTGCTGGATGTTAGATTTAATGTCTTTCAGAATAGGGTCCCATGTCGGTGATAGTTTCCAACCATCTTCTCTATTGAAATTAGGGTGTTTTTTAATTTCAATCGCTTCTCTGATCATTCTAGGAATGTAATGCTTCTCTCTAGATAAAATTTTCACAGAGTCAAATCTTAAGTAGTGGTTGGGCTTGTCCATAGAATGCTCACAAACTGCAGACTTTGAAGCTCTTCGATTTTTAATATCAGCTATGTGTTCTTTTACGCGGGTTGATACGTTTCTTTTGGTTTGACCAATGTAGGAAAGCCCACAGCCGCAGTCAATCTTGTAAACACCTGGGTCTTGTAAAGGGATGCTGCATTTAACTGAGCGAAGATGTTGACTTATTTTTGAATTAGGTTTAAATATTGTTTTTATTGAAGCGCGCCTAAGAATGTTTGAGATTTTATCTGTGACACCCTTTACAAAACTGAGGCTTCACGTGGTCACTGCGGCGGCGACGAGGTGGTTTTCGGCTGTGGGCTTTCCTACATTGGTCAAACCAAAAGAAACGTATCAACCCGCGTAAAAGAACACATAGCTGATATTAAAAATCGAAGAGCTTCAAAGTCTGCAGTTTGTGAGCATTCCATGGACAAGCCCAACCACTACTTAAGATTTGACTCTGTGAAAATTTTATCTAGAGAGAAGCATTACATTCCTAGAATGATCAGAGAAGCGATTGAAATTAAAAAACACCCTAATTTCAATAGAGAAGATGGTTGGAAACTATCACCGACATGGGACCCTATCCTGGAAGACATTAAATCTAACATCCAGCAAGCTGCACGACCTGTAACTCAAGATACTGTCAGCTCGTTTTGTGTCAATCCCGAACGCTACGCTCGAAGACTGAGAAACAGATGGAGATGATGATGTATAACTTTTTTCAATCTATCAATCCGACGCTTGACACCTTCGTCGCTCGTGACCACGGGGTCTGAAAAGACACCGAAACGTCGAGTCAAAATTTAAAATGTAAATATACGCGACAAATCCGGTTAAAAAGTGTTTTATTTAATAGTATGAATCGCGAAAACTTAAGACAATATTACTTAGTATAAGCTTTTACATGTTGTTGCTGTAGAATAAAAGTACATTTATTGACGGACAACAACACATTACAATATTTCGAACATACAAAAGAAATAAAATGCACAGAAAAAAACGACTGTGACAAAATTACAAAGTAAATCACATCACATTACACAAAAATAAAATTAAAACAGATACAATAGTGGAAACAGAAATTAAGTTTATTCAAGTGTTAAGCCAGTCACAAGGCTACGACTCGTCAAAGATGCTTGTCTTTCGTAGACTTAGAATAAACGCCCGTTTTAAAGGGTGACTGGTGTCAAATTTTAGATACTGAAAAAGAGCACTCTGTACTCGATTCTGATCATAATTATGTGATAAAAGTAGGTGCTGAATTTGTCACTAGAATTTCCTATACATATGTAAATACTACTGTGTTACTATTTACTTTTAATACAATTGAGTCGATCGCGGCACGTGACCTGGCACGCGAATCGCTGCCAACGCTAGCTTAACCATGCGTTGCGTAATCAATTCTTTAACTTGCGGTTAAGTTTACTCAGTAAATAATTAATATTTATTTTTTAATATATTTTTTCTCTTCATGCATGATCTCAAATTATCACGTCCTTGAATTTCAAAAGTGACCCACCAGTCACCCTGCATAATGTTAATGTTGTATAATTAACACAATAAATTTGTTATTATTATTAAATACGTAGCATATAAACTAAAACAATATATTTACTATAATTATGGAAATAAAAGTTATAAAAAATTTGAACTCCAAGAAATAAATAATCAAATAACACAGATATCAATCTCAAAGGTACAAAGATCTTATAAAATAATTATTTAACAATAACATACGCAAGATTTCATTCAATTTAATCTTGAACCCACGCCCCTGCGACTACTAGACGCAGATAGCACTTCCATCTTTCTGTAGTTAATATTCTAAAAAGTCGAACAAAGGACATTTCCTTTTTAATACTGGTCGCCAAATGAACTGACTGCTTCTTTTTTCCTGACCTGCACAGTCCCAGTACTTTTAAGCGTCAAGTTTTTCGTGGACGGACTTGTACCAACGTGATCTTCATGATCACTTACTACCACGTGCCATGAACAACAAACTTCTTATTCTTATTAAATATAAGAAAGTAAATGTGAATCATCCGAACAAGTGTAGCGGCCCGTATGAATTCCAAGATCGCAACGCAGTAAACGTTGCTGTTCTCGGCGACGCAGGTGCATGTTCCGCGAGTTCCACACGTTTCATCCGTTTGTCGCTTCCTTGCGAATTGAAAAGGAAAAACGTATTTGTTACCGGTAAAGAAATGCTCGTAAATATACTCCATATTCCCAAGATTCTTCGTAAATTAAAGTATTGTTAAAATTTTCCATTCTATATATATAGGTATATATATAAAAATCTGAAATTGCTAGTTATTGCCAAGTAGGGAAAATGGAGACTGTTTGATATAAACAGATAAAATTTGCAAGAACCTTATTAAGTAGGTGCTACTCAACGAAGCGTTCCATACTCCTAATATAATGTTTGTCAGACGTTTTGATGTGTAATAGAATATCCACATAATTTTCATTTCCATACAATTCTGCAATATAATTATGTATTCTTTATTGTAGATAATTTAAAGGTTTTAAAATTTACTTGGGATATTATGTCTCGTTATGTACGAAAACCAGGAAACCTCTGGGACTGGGACTCTTTTAAAAAAGTGTTCATTGCACAATTAGTAGACATACAACTAGACTAGATGAAAGAAACAATCACAAGACAACTTTTGCTATATATATGTGCTAAGAGCATGAGCCGAGCTGCTTACACAGAGACTGAAATTTCAATGAATGAAATATTAACTTTTCTTCGCTGCTGTTTGTCTAAATAATACCCGAATTCATAGTAAGCTTTCTATTTCGACTTTTTTTTTAACAATTTATGTACACATAAGATTGGACACAATTTAAAGATACATGGATCAAAAATAAGTACAAAGGTACATCTTATCTCTAATGAGATCTCTTCGAGCAGACCTAGGACTGGAGAGTTTGTTTAGGATGCAATGATAGTGTGCACAAATCTATCATATCGTATAAACTGCTTAAAATACTTATGAATATAAATATATATATACCAATATATACATTATAATATTATATTAACAGAAAATACATATACGATATAACATAATAATATTGTTTACATTCATAACTTACAGTTGAGAAAAGTAGTGATCTTTGACTTTCTTTTTAAAATTAGATATAGTTTTACACTCACGAATTACATGAGGTAGTGAATTCCACAACATGACTGCATGGACGGAGAAAGAGTAGGAACAAAAATCGGTTTTATGAGAAGGCATAACTTTTTTTTAAGACTGGACAATTAAATAACTAGGGAGAGTGCTTTCGGCAACGCTGGGCGGATGGATTGGTCGTGGTTATCTATTTAGATAATTACTGCAGGTTCTGAACGTCTTTGACAGACTGTTTCCTTGTTCATGAAAAGAACTCACGTGATGACACATTCAATCAAATATTATGGAGTTGTCTTCAGTTTTCGCGATTCATACTATTAAATAAAACACTTTTTAACCGGATATAACGTCACGAGCGACCACGGGGTCTGCAAAGACACCGAAACGTCGAGTCAAAAATTTAAAATGTAAATATACGCGTTATATCCGGTTAAAAAGTGTTTTATTTAAAAATATGGAGTTATTTATCATTAAAACTAAAGTTAATATCAAAGAAATTTTTATAAAGTATTATATGATTTGATTTGTAGGAACGGAAAATGAATTTTCAGGGCACTTTTAAAACAATCATATAAAAATTCTGTTCAAAATACAAAAACTGATAAATTTAAGTGATAAAGTGAATAAGAAATGATTATATTAAAAACAGGAAAACAAGTGGTAAAAAATTCTCTTTTGCGAAATTAACCGTACGATGTTGAGTATAAATAATTGGATTTTTGTAGCTCAGCATCGCTGCCATTACACCAAAGATGTCTCGATACCAAATTTGTCTAAATATTATTTTCTACCACCTGGTGAATGATCGGAATGAATATGAAATTTAAGTAGAATGAATGGAAACATAAGTTGCGAGGTGCCTGCAGTTCTGCTCCACTGCCTGGCAATAGAAGGCAATTATGCCGCACCAGCACAATCGGATCAAAAGCCTCGTTTACAAGGGGATTCGAATTTTAAAAGTAGCATATTTTGTGACGGTAAAGGGCTGTCCGTGTATGCATTTTATCATCTATTTTTTATAGACTAAACCCGCGTTCATTCGGTTTTAGTCTGTAAAAAATCTATCTAAATATCATCCTATGGTAAGTATTGACCAGGACCGGGACACATCACCACCGGAGCGGTAATATCTGACGGTAGATTTTATATGAAGGGTGGTCGCTAGCCCGGCGGACGCTGGCGGGATTCCACCGCCCAGCGCGGGTCATGCGGGTTAGCCGCGTTGAACGACACGCCGGCGCCGGGGGAACAGGGAGGTAGGGCTACTTTAAGCCGACCCTACGTGGATTAAGTTATACCTTAGTATATGTTATTTTTCAACAAGCAATAAAACGTCTTTATTCAACAGATATTTAAGAGACACGTGTCTCCACGGAACTGTCTCTGTTATTGCCTCTGTGCTACCGTTAATATCGCGTTATATTTCGTAGTTTTAAGGGAAAGTTTTTTTTTTCAAACGATCCTCAGTAGTTTGCCTTAGCAGTTCAACAACAATTTTATAGAACATTGTGAATGAAATATCTTTAATGTTCTAATTACAATTTATTGTTGATAAATAGCTTTTTTATACATTTTTGGATTATTTTTTGATTGCGCTTGTACGGTTCATTAACCGTACAGTCTATCGCGCAATGCTGTCCTAATTTGGTCACATGCTGCGGACACGCGTCACGTGGCCCTAACATAATAAATACTATACGTTTAACATACTCAGTGTGCATTATCTTACCAGCCACAGGGTAGACGAGCATCCTTCTTAACTTAACTGTAACTTAAAACAATAAACTCAATCTAACTATCTGTGGCGTTTAACTCAAGCTCCAACATCTACAACAACTCTAAGAAAACTATACATCTTTTGGTCCTTCGAGCGAAGAAACTGAATAAGAAGACATCAGATCACATCCAATTGAAGAATTTTGGGACTTAGTACTGTGCCAGAAGACGACGTGCGGATCTGAGAAGACTGTCTACGACCGGCTAGTCCTTCACAATTAACACTTGGTATATTTTGTAGCTTAAGCTGTGATAGCGTATCGGTTACCTGGCTTCCCACCAGCGGGATCCCCCAGGCTAATTGAGAAGACGTGTATTTTGCAGTGGCGGCTGCGTGATATATTGAGTGTCAGGACTAGCAGGCCCAGTGTCACGAACCAGCGATAGCACTTAATTTTTTTTTGGATTACCTATCATCTACGAAAACTACAATCAACAACTTATTAACTTACTACAATGGCAACTAACGCCGAAGAACTCATCAACCGTCAAGAGCAAACATTTGAAGATATCAAGAGGTTCTGTACAAACTATGGCAAGGATAGTGCAGACAGGAAAACTCTGGAATACTTAGAAAAACGTTTAAACTACCTAGAAGACATTTGGACGAAGTTCGAGACTAACCATGCAGTTTTGAACAAATTAGAAAACAGAAACATCGAATATTTCACTGAAAACGTATATTCTCGTGTAAAAAACATGTACGAGAAAACAAAAAATGACATTTCATCGCGAAAAGAAGAACGACTACAACAGGAAGCGTTCGAAAATCGCCTTAACTCAGCGTCTACTTCTAAACAAACACCGAAGCAGACTCCTAGCACACGACAAGAAGAAGCATCTAGCGAAATAGCAAATCTTTTTCGTGAGCAAGCCTGTAACTTCAAAGCTTTTAAAAGGCTACAACAAAAAATTAACCTGGACCACCTTCAGGCGAAGTGGCAACTGGAAGATGCTCTCAGCATGCTTAAATCAAAATGGGAACCCATCGATAAACTTAACTGGAAAATAGACTATTCATTAAATGAATCTGATAGCAGCTACGAAAGACAATATGATGAAATTGAGAGAAGCTACGATAACTTACGAGAAAAAATCCATGAGAAGATATTTAACAGCACCCAATACGAAAAAACTACCCCAAGAATAGAGATCCCAGAGTTTACAGGGAGCTATAACCAATGGGTATCTTTTAAATCTCTATTTACTGAAATAATCCACAATAATCCACTGATTCCTAAAGCACAAAAAATGCAACATTTAAAATCTAAACTAAAAGGAGAAGCAGAAAAACTAATATGTCATTTAACTACGAGCCCAGAAAACTATGACTCATGTTGGGATATACTCACACATCGATACGATAACAGGCGACTTCTATCAACATCATACTTAAACACCATACTTAATTTACCTATTATACAAACGCCAAATGCATTTAACATGAAGAAAATGCATGACGTAACTTTGGAATGTCTAAACGGCCTTAATAACATTAGTGTAAACACTAGCGGCTGGGATCCGATCATTGTTCATATATTATGTCAGAAACTAGACACGGAAACCTATAATGAATACATAAAGGATATGAAGTCTCCAAGAGACCCAGCCGAGCTAGAAGAATTTATCCTGTTCCTGGAATCAAAGTTCATCGGATTTGAAGGAATGAGGTCCCAGAAAAATCATAATCAAAATAACCAGCACAACTCTAATAATTATACAAAGAAAGTTAATTCATATAAGTCGATAAATAACAACAATATGACAAAATCATCAAATACCTTTTACATAACTACAACCAAAACGTGCCCGATTTGCAACGCAAGCGATCATGTTTTAATGCAATGCACAAAGTTCACAGACCTCAATGTTAATGATCGACATGACCTAGTCAAGAAAAAACAGCTTTGCAAAAATTGTCTGTTTAGTCATGGCAGTAAACAATGTCATTCGACGCGTTTTTGCAAGATATGCGGAAAAAAGCATCATACACTTTTACATGATTTTAATTTTATAAACTTGAAATCGAAACAAACTTTTGAACCTCAAACTCCATCTACGAGTACTAATATGACCTACCAAAAATGTCAGTCCACGAAACAAGTCAATAATGTAATGAATGAAGACAATGAAGTTCTTTTAACTACCATGCTACTTAAGGTCAAGACTTTGGAAGGGCAATATATAACTCTGCGCGCATTACTAGACCAAGGATCACAAGTCAATCTTATAACTGAAGACGCAGCTCAACAACTAAGAATCCCAAGACAAAAATTAAATGCAGTTGTATCCGGAATCGGATCGCTATCTGGCAGCTGCAGAGGTTCATTACGCCTTGAGTGTAAATCAATACATTCGAACTACTCCTTCTTTGCCGATACACTCGTTATCAAAAAATTAGTTAACAAATTACCTAGCCAGTCGTTTGAGGCCGAAGGTTGGGAATACCTGGAGAACTTAAAGCTGGCCGACCCAACATTTAATGTCTCCGCTCCCGTTGACATATTATTAGGGGCCGACATATATTCAAACCTTATAATGGAGGGTATCATCAAAGGTGACAAAAACTACCCCGTAGCTCAGCAAACCCACGCAGGATGGATTTTGTGCGGAAATGTCAAAACATTCAACTGTTTTATTACGTTAACTCAACTTGAAGACATTACAAAATTCTGGGAGTCGGAAGATATTATGGACCCTAAAGAACACACACATGAAGAACAAATCTGTGAAAAATACTACACGCAAACAACCGAAAGGGGAGGCGACGGAAAATATATTGTAAAAATGCCTTTGATTCCGAACTATGAAAGCCAACTAGGCAATACAAGGTCACGAGCATACTCACAATTTCTGCAACTTGAAAAAAGGTTACAAAAAAATCCTGAACTAGAATCACAATACAAACAGTTCATAAATGAGTACTTAAGCCTGGGACATATGATACCTACACTCACATTACAAAACAAAACCGCCCTCCGAGTCTATCTACCTCATCACGGGGTTGTACGAGCAGAATCAAGCACTACAATGCTCCGTGTGGTGTTTAACGCCTCCATGCAATCAGATAACAAGTTATCCCTCAACGATCTTATGTACAAGGGCCCTAATTTACAAAAAGATATTTTATCACTGGTTTTAAATTGGCGCACCTACAAATACGTATTTACAGCTGACATAGAAAAAATGTATAGAAATATTTGGCTACATACAGATCAAAGAGACCTGCAAACTATTTTATGGCGCAATTATACCCATAATACCAAGACACTATACGGTGCCATGCACCAAGAACCCGTACAAGAAATACATTTGTGCACTGTCACTTACGGTATGAAAGCTGCTCCATACCTGGCTATGAGGACGTTGAAACAACTTGCCTTGGATGAAGGTCACCTCTACCCACGCGCAGCAAATGTCCTTGAGAATTATTTTTACATGGACGATTTAATATATGGACAGGATTCAATCGAAAGTTCGAAACAACTTATACATGATTTAATCATACTTTTAAGCAAAGGCAGCTTTAAGTTGCGTAAATGGACAAGCAATGAACCTACTATCCTAGAAGACTTACCTGAAGATATGAAATGTCACAAACAAGTAATTAACTTAGACTCCGAGTCATCGATGAGCATAAAAACCTTGGGCTTAAGCTGGAACCCTGTGCGAGATGTCTTTGTATTTAATTGGAATCTACCAGAAAATAAAAAACAAACTACTAAACGCAGCCTACTCTCAGATATCAGCAAACTTTATGATCCCATTGGATGGATGGCACCAGTCGTGTTAAAAGCTAAACTACTATTTCAAAGGCTATGGACTTGTAAAACCGACTGGGACGAAGAACTACCCCTAGACATAGCAGCCGAGTGGCAAAAGCTACGCGAAGACCTACCTAATATAACGCAACTGACATTAAGAAGATGGCTACAATGTTCTGATAAACAATTAGAAATACATGGCTTTTGCGATGCAAGTGAAAAAGCTTACGCATGCGCTGTATACAGTCGCACGCAAGACAAAAGCGGCAATATTACGATAACTTTAATAACGGCAAAAACAAAGGTCGCGCCTATAAATAAAAAACAAACAATACCTCGGCTGGAATTATGTGGTGCCCTTTTACTTGCAAAACTTATTCAAAAGATTATTTCTAGTCTCGGTGAAAAGAGCCTAAACGTCTACTGCTGGACTGACTCCCAAGTTGTGCTAGCTTGGCTTCAAAGCAACCCTCATAAATGGGAAAAGTTCATAAGTAATAGAGTTACTCAAATAACTAATATAGTAGCGCCAGACAAGTGGTACTACGTAAAATCTCAAGAAAATCCAGCAGACTGTGCAACCCGAGGCCTATCCCCTACTCAGATCCTGACTTTCAACTTGTGGTGGGAAGGACCTTGTTGGTTAAAATCTAAGAAAATAGAAATCAACGAAAAAATTAAACATAATTATAAAACTGAAACAGAAAAGTTAATGAACTGCCTAGTTACGCAATCGAGTGAGGTCAGCCTTTTAAGTATCATTTTACATAAATATAGCTCGTTTCAACGTGCAATACGAGTTATTGGCTGGATATTTCGTTTTATTAATAATTTACGTCATAAACAAACAACTCACAACTTACATAAAAATCTCTCTACAATCGAGATGAAGATAGCAACTAAATTTATAATAAAGGATGTGCAGAAAAAACACTTCATCGAAGATATAAAACACTTAAGGAAAAATGGAACAGTATCGACAAAGAGCAAACTTTTAAAATTAACACCTTACCTGGATCAAGAGGGAATACTGCGTGTGAAGGGGCGCCTGGAACACTCTTTACTAGACGAAGAAACTAAACACCCTATAATTCTACCCAGCTCTGACCACTTAACAAAACTCATAATTGATGAGACCCACCTGAAAACGCTGCATGGGGGAGCTCGCTTAACCTTAGCTCAGACCCGTTTACAGTATTGGATTTTAGGGGGAAATAACACTATAAAGAAACAATTGCGTCAGTGCGTAAAATGTCACCGTTTTAAAACACATAAAAATGAACAAATAATGGCTGACCTTCCGAAGGTCAGAGTAACGCAATCCAGGCCTTTTACGAATACTGGAATAGACTTTACAGGGCACGTTCAGGTGAAAACAAATAAAGGAAAGGGCGTGTCCACTTGTAAGGGATACATAGCAATCTTCATATGCATGGTAACTAAAGCCGTCCATATCGAGTTAGTGTCTGATCTCAGCACTGAAACCTTCCTAGCGGCCTTCAAAAGGATGTGTTCTCGTCGTGGAAAACCGAAACACGTGTATACAGATAATGGAACAAACTTCATCGGCGCAGCTAAGCAATTACAATTAGACTTTCAAAAATATAAAACCTTTACATCATATGAATTTCAAGATGAAATGACAAACTCCCAGATCGAATGGCACTTCACCTGCCCATCATGGCCCACTTCTGGCGGATTATGGGAGAGTGCAGTTAAATCTATGAAATATCATCTGAAAAGGGTCCTTGGTGAACAAAAATTAACTTTTGAACAATTTACAACATTACTGACACAAGTAGAAAGCTGTTTAAATTCAAGACCTTTAACTCCACTAACCGAAGATAAAGATGACCTGGAAGTTCTCACGCCGGGGCACTTCCTAGTCGGCGGGCCGTTACTGTCATTACCTCCAAGTGAAGACCAAAACTTTAATCAATATGATCTGCGAAATCGATGGCGGCTCATAGAACAAATGAACCTTCACTTCTGGAAGAAATGGTCAAGTGAATACTTAAATCAGCTGCAAACACGTAGCAAATGGCAACTATCTACTAAAAACTTGTCAAAAGGAGAACTCGTTTTAATAAAAGAAAACAATTTACCTCCAGGTAAATGGGCCTTGGGAAGAATTCTCGAAACACACCCTGGATTAGATGGTTATGTCCGTGTCGTAACCCTAAAAACAAAGTCAGGAGAGCTCAAGCGACCTGTAACAAAATTAACTCCACTACCCATTGCCTACGAACCTATAGACGAATTTGAAAAACCAAGCAACAGAAAGGAAACAGTACAGCAGCCACAGTTGAAACATACCCGACGAACACGAAAACAATCAATATTCAGCTTATTTACGTTTACTATAATTACAGTCCTTACGCTCTTTGGGGGCGTGTTGACTGAACAATCACATAACTACAAAATTACTCCTATAGAAAAGGATCACCCTATATACTATGATAAAGTCGGAAACATGCATATAGTACATGATGAATGGACATTACTAATTTATTATAATTTAACTCTATATTGGCAAGCTACATCCAACTTAAACACATACATAAACTATATAGAAGGGCTGTGCAAGCGCATGACTCATCCACCATGCGAGTCGACGGTCAACCAATTACGTCACGAGTTGCTTCACTTATCGGAATACAACGACCTTCTACTTTCTAAACATCTGTCTCGACGAAAAAGAGGATATATAAATGGTATTGGAAACCTTGCAAGGACACTGTTTGGCGTTCTGGATGACGAATTTGCACAAAAATACGAAAATGAAATCGAATCACTCCATTCGAATGAAAATTATTTATTGGAGTTAATAAAAAATCAAACTCTCATTATTGAATCAGAAAATAACACCATAAAGAAAAATGAAAACATAACACAAAGACAGTTCGAAATCATGCATCAATACTTAAAAGAAAAAAACGCTGAACTAACAAAGATCGAAACCCGAGTACAAGCCTTGTTTGCTTCAAATGATGTTAATTCAGTGTCATTGACAGCAAGTTTGTTATTAAACAATTTACATAAAATTCAAGATATGTTATTAAACATCTTATCAGACGTATACAGGGGGCATTTGGACATTCATTTGCTCTCAAAAGCTCAACTTATAGAACAACTTCACATAATATCCGGGAGACTCCCTAATGGCCTATCTCTACCAATTAAAAACATACAAGAAGACGTTCTAGATATCTACAAGATGGTATATACAAAGGTTAGAGTCACAGAAAAATATTTCTTATTTAAATTGAGTATACCGTTAATTCGAGATGAAGACTACACAATCTATCACGTGATACCACTGCCATTCATAAACAAAGAGGAACTGAAAACAATTAAATCTGAAATATCACACATTGCAATCGATCTCGTCAAAAATATTTTTTTAATTATCGACGAGCATGACATACAAAATTGTATATTTTATGGCAATGAAAATTACCTGTGTACTTGGCAACAGCCTGTATATAACTTAAACGATAACAATGCGCCGTGCGAAGCAAAAATGTTCAGTCAGCAGTCTTCACTATCGTGCGCCGTGAATGAAGGTTATTGTCAAGATAACTGGGTCAAACTGCAAAGGCCTAACTTATGGCTCTACGTTGCCTGTGATAAGTACCTAATACGACTTATGTGTGGAACTATAGTGAGTGCAATAACGCTTCAAGGAAACGGACTTATCTCACTACAGCCGGGATGCATGATACAAAGAGACAGTTCGACTATTTACAGTTATAATCACTTTGGAAGCAAAATGGAATTACAAGTTAATATTGAGATTCCATCTCTTAACTCAACCATCAATAGCGTAGTTCATACAAATTGGCATAATTCGCAACTTAACTTCACAGCAGAGCGAACGGCCACAGAAATCGACAGAATAGAAAAATCAATAGAATACCAAAAGAGGCGCGAGAACTTACCGACCAGCTCATGGACTTTGTCTGCCCATGATATGACCCACTACTCCATCTCTATTTTGCTGGTGGCAGGAGCGTTAGCGGTGGTTATCTATGTCTACGTCAAGAGGCGCTGTCAACAAAGAAGAAGCCCAGTAGCGAAAATTAAATGCAAGCCTGAGCAAGAAAACCAACATGGCATCGAGCTACGAGTTATAGAAAACACAGGATCACATTCCAAGAAAAGATTTAGTTTTGATTAATGATTTTAATACTTTTTATTTCTTTGTAAAGGATGCTTATCTTCCCTGAGCCTTACCTTTTCCCTCGGGAACATGTACGGTTCATTAACCGTACAGTCTATCGCGCAATGCTGTCCTAATTTGGTCACATGCTGCGGACACGCGTCACGTGGCCCTAACATAATAAATACTATACGTTTAACATACTCAGTGTGCATTATCTTACCAGCCACAGGGTAGACGAGCATCCTTCTTAACTTAACTGTAACTTAAAACAATAAACTCAATCTAACTATCTGTGGCGTTTAACTCAAGCTCCAACATCTACAACAACTCTAAGAAAACTATACAGCGCTAGAAATTCCCACAAATGCATTCATAAATACAAAACCACAATATACTGTAAATAATAACATGAAACCACTGATTTGTTTTCTCAGTAACGCTCTGCGTTGTGGTGGGGTAACTCAATACGTTTCCAGTTTCCTAGAAAGCAAACTTTCTAGTTTTTGGGTTGTTGTACATAATATCAAGAAATAAAAATATTTCCGTGCACAAATAAATGAAAATTACAAATAAAATATAAAATAGAAATTACAATTATGGATGTAGTGATGAAAATTATTTCTGCAATTTCATTTTCATTTCGTTACAAAAAATCATGAGGTACCACCTTTTCTGTACATTATGTTCAAAAGTAAATTAGGTATAAGTACGTGATAAAAAACAGTTTCAAAAATGTTACATGTATTTAAAAATAATGAATCGTGAAAATTTGAGACGGTTAACTTTACTTGACTCACTAGGATTCCCTGTGTTATAGCGGACACTAATTATCTCTTCAATTACCTATTTCATTATTCATCTTTATCTAACTCGTGTAAGAACTTAGTATTCGGTACAAATTTTATTTAACAGAGAAGTAGTAAACACAGCACGGCAGGATCAAGTAGTTCGTTGTGAATCAGGTTGAAGTCAGTCACAGATAAGTTGCTCCGGCTAGGCGGCTCGGGCTGTCTGCGGGCGGCGGCGCGATACGCTCGCTGCTACAGCTGAACGTTCCGGAGACTGGCGGTGACTGTCTCGAGGGAGGTAGTGATGAATGCTGCTACTGAACTACTATTTATTTATAATTTTGTGTATAAGAAAGCATAGAAGTGCCAGCTGCTTCTCTTTCCAGGCATATTGTAGAAGTCAGTTAAAATAAACATTAAATTATGATGGCATTTTGTCCCTAAAAATTAAAAAAAATCATGAATATGGTAGTTTAACTTTGACGAATATAAGTACATATAATAATCTAAACAAATAGCGCTTGTTTTAAATCTTAATTGATCATCATCACAACTCTTTGTAATGAGCCCACTGCAGGGCATGAGTCTCTCCCCTGGGTGACGAGGAGGTATAGGCCATAATCCACCAAGCTGGCCCAGTGCTGGGTGGTGGATGCCAGAATTTTCAGGGCGCCCAAATGGCTTCTGACAAACCCTAACGACTACTGTATACAAGTATACAGCACCCGGGACTGACTGCTTAACCTGCCCTCCGAAGCAACGGAAGTCGTCGTGAGAAATGAATGGTCGGCGGTCACCCATCCAAGTACCGACCCCGCCGAACGTTGCTTAACCTGTGATATCGTATGATACACACAGTAACCACGGCGCCACGACGAGTTTAATTGATGCTAAGTGAAAATTACAGCACGTGCGTTTAGGGAGGCACTGGCTCTTCATACAATAAGACCAGCACACGGCACCGCGGAGCGCTATGTGCAGGGGCAGATTGTATACGTAGAGTGGTCACTATTGAGACGGACTCTAAAGCCACCAGCAGTGACTACCCAAATTAGTCGCCTATTATAACACGCTTACCCAGGGGCTTATATTATATTTAACTTATGTATTAACTGATGGCTTTCCTAACCTCAAGCGCTGTCATCTGCAACGTAACCTTCACTTGCCACCTACTCACATGTAGGCCCCGCGAGGGCCGCTACACATAGCTCTTAAAGTTTCCGTTATTAAATGGGGTCTGGTTCAAAAAGAAAGAGAGTTTTTGTAGTACACAAATTGTTTTTCACGTGATTTTTAACAGAAACAGATGGTTCAATCAATCAAATTGGACTGTACAAACAAAGATCACACATCGTGGTGTCGGCACTATTACCACAATGTGTTCCCGTACTAAGTCAGTGCCGGTGTTAGTTTGGATAATATCTGTTGATCATTGTCTTGTAGGTGATATAAAGCGGATGAGTTTAGGTGAGAGTGTTCACTGGCCATGCGTATCTTATTACTTATGACCACTATCTGATTACTTATTCTTTGGCGGCCGGGCGCTTCCTTGCTCGACAAAATCGAGAAATGCTTTTGGTAATAATTATCGGTGTGATCTCCATCAACCGTTAGTTCTATAAAGTCGTCATTAGACGGCGTTCACGTTGATTGTGTCAATGTGTGCATGCGTAATTCAAGGTCAGCTAGCTCTTGTAATCCCCATAATGTCATATCTCTTGCCCGCAAAACTCGCTTGACGACAAAAGACATCGATCTGCCAGGTGATATAAAACCCATTTATGTCCATGAGCACCTCATTCCGTATAATAAACATTTTTTGAAAAAAAGTAAGGACATCGCTAAGACCAAAGAGTACCAGTTTTTTTGGTCCAGGTACGGTAGAATTTACATGCGCCGCAACGAAACGTCGCCCGCTATACAAATTTTTAACGAAGAAGATTACTTAAGTTGAAGCATTTTTTTGTGTTTTTAATAGATCACGTATCTGGCAATAATATTTTTTTTTAACATATCTCATGCATACATTTATTCGCAACTTGATGATCAAATGTTTATTAGGGGGACTTTTAAAAGAGATACCTAGAACTAAGCATTATTATGAATCTTCATTCCATTTAATATCTGACAATAGTTACTCTATGACATATTTTCTTCTTATACCCGATCACAAACCTAAATCAAAGTGTTACTTGCCCATGTATTAGAACTTACTTATATATTATTTACTTCTTAAAAATATGCAAAGGGATTTATATACACCTAGTGATGTTGGTAGCTTTTTATATCACAATGTCAACTCAAAACATCAATAAAATAACAATTTATTACCAAAACGTGCGTGGTCTAAGAAGTAAGTGTTTAGCGTTAAAGCAAAAAATTATCTTGAATGAATACGATGTGGTCATATTGACAGAAACTTGGCTTCACGATGGGATTTTCGATCGTGAGTTTTGTGATGATAGGTACGACGTCTTTAGGTGTGACCGAGACTTAGCGTTGAGTGCAGCCATTAAAAACGGCTGAGCCGCTTATGCTTACTGAAATTGTTACAGTATTAGTGCCAGCGAAAACACTTGCAATAACTGGTGATTTTTACATAACTGGAGTATACATTCCACCGGGTCCCAAACGAGTAATAGAAGACTTTGATTACGTTATACAACTTTTAAAATGTCTGTTGATTGATAACATCAAAACTGAAAATTGTATTGTTGTTGGTGACTTTAATCTTCCTTGCATCTCTATGGACCACGACGGACCTACACATTATAGTTTAGGAACGGCTGCCTTATCACGTAACTTGCAAGAGAAAAGCGATGGCATGAATTGCGCAAGATTTGCTTAAAAATAATTAATTCGTATTACGTTACAGCAAAAACATTTTTTTTTATTTATTTTATTTTTCACATTTTATTAGTTTCTTTTTTAGCTACCAAATTGTTTTTGGCGCTAGTATCGTAGCAATAAATACATTCTGCAATCAACAAACGATTGAACAGCTATCGCTTACATAATACGATGTAAAGCAATGGATCGCGCGTCCATGGCGTGATGACTGCGCCATTATAGCTGATCGCTAATATTAACGTGATAAGGCAGCCGTTCATGTCCAAAATACTGCAAAAAAGTTGACTGATGAATGTTGATTTTTGGGGCTTCAACAATACAACACTCACAATAATTATGCAGGTAATGTTTTGGATCTGGCTTTCTCCAATCTCCCACTCCACATTGTTAACTGTAATACACCCTTATTGAAATTAGATCCTGCCCACCAAGCTTTGATTATAGACGTCCTCGATCTAAGAGCTACACCACTGGTGATAGCATCAGCTCCAAGATATAATTTCAATAAAGGCAATTATGATCATATAAATATTCTTTTATGTAATATTGACCGGCAATCTCTCTTACAACCGAATCCTGTAGAGAAATCTTGCGATATTATTTATAATGTTTTGACGATATAATATGGTAAAATATCCCATTGGTAACCCGTTTTGGTTTAGTTCCCCTATAAAAAAAGATAATTAAAGAAAACTCTAAAGCTCATAGACGGTGGAAAAAGATGTTTATTTACAAAACATGTATGCAGATGATAAATAAATACTTCTGACACTCACACAACATTATCTAGCCCAAATTAAGTTTCTTAAAGAACTTGTGTTATGGATACTAGATAACTGATATACTTAAGAAATATGTAAACATACATATTGAATAAATACATATTTTTTATTAGAATAAACTTAAATAAACATATAAACATCCATGACTTGACGACTAATATCTGTGTTCATCACACAAATATCCACCGCCGCCGGGATTCGAACCCAGGACCTCTGGCATAGAAGGCAATGTATGTTACCGCTGCACCAGCCGGTCGTCAATGATTGATTGATTGATTATGATATAAAGATTTTTTGTAAAATACGTAGTGAACATGATAGTTTGTTGTTACAATCTGATTTAGATGCCTTGTATAACTATTATCAAGAAAATAAAATTACAATTAATGTTAAAAAATGCAAATGCATAAGTTTTTCCCTATAATTTTAATGGCATACCTATCAAACGCGTAAATATTGTTAAAGATCTGGGCGTCTATTATTGTTTTCAGTACCCATAGATAAAGCAATTAACAAGATTTGCTTTTTTTTTTTTTTATTTGGTATTCGTTTTGAGAGCAAGTACACCATTCAAGGATATAACTAGTATCAAAACTTTATACAACACCTACGTAAGGAGTATTATTGAATACGCGAGTCCGGTCTGGTCGCCACAATATGAGACTTACAAGTATCACAACGTCAAAGTAAACAAATAAGTAACGAGATTAAGTCCCGACTTACATTATTAAGATGTGTGACAATAAAAAAGGAACACTTAAACCTGTTTGGCAACCTTACACTGCCTGAAAGCATCAACATTAAAACGTATCTTACACCGTAAGAGAAATAGATCGCAGCAACACGAAGATTACATCAAATTTGAATCTATAAAAAGTTATGAACAGGATGATCCGTATTGTTGTCAAAGATCTATATACCAGCAACAAAGACTCCCAGCTCATGTCGTAAAAGCCAAACTTGGTGAATAAATGATTACTTACATCTTTATTGCATACACAACTTGTCCGCAAAGTATCTAAGTACGTCCTGTTTACACAAAAAGCAGCGAGTCGAACAAAATATATTAAGTACGTGACTTTTTAAAAACAAAAACTATCAAAACTTCTTTCGTTATGGATTTTAGGTTATATTTCTTATAAATTCAGTGATTGAATCATCCAAGATAGAATAATGGTACAAATAAATTCCCTGTAGAGTCCTACAATCCTTCGTAGGTTACCCTTATAAGTCGCCTTTCATTATTAATACCCTTAATTTAGGACCTATTGGCGTATTGTTACCTAAATTAACCAGAAAAATAGGGACGAAAAAAAATGTAACTGCGCGAAAATTGAAGTTTTGCCTGTCTTATGAAAACCACACAGCAAAAATAAAGGTGAATAGTTTAGATACCTGATTCAAACACACTTTTAAAATACTTCATAAACTGTTCTGAGTCGAAAATGAACTCCTAACATCTACCGACAAATAAAAACTTACAACAAACGCAGTCCGTAAAGTAAAATATGAAATTCTAGAAAAATTTCACCTGTATCTGGTTTCCTTCATAATTTATTTTTTGCGCTCATCATAACTTTATTTGAAAAGAAAGTAGCGAATGTAGTTTCCAAAAAGGTTTTAAAAGAGCTCTCACAAAGAGTTAGCTTTTTAAAAGAAAATGCGTCGCCTGCAAAGATAATAAATAATATTATATTTATATTCAAGTCTGCCAATTGATTTTTCTTTTTGTTTTTCTTCTTTTGCAATAGAAACTCTGTCTCCCTTTTTTGTACTTCCAATTAGTTAAGCCTTAATTTGATGAAGGTATTAAGTAAATTGGTATTTCAATTGCATACCTAATCATATCGATCAAAAAGTAAAAAATTTATGCATGCTGTGTTTACCTGTAAGTGATTGTCATACTATGTAAGTACCTTATGTTAAAATTTAATTATTAAGTAACATTGTGAACTGTGTTGATAAATCTAAATAAAAAAAAAGTCAAAGAAATAAAACACTTTTAAATCGGATTTAGACCCGTGGTCTTCGAAGACACCGAAACGTTAAGTAAAAATGTAAAATATAAAACGCGATAAATCCGGTTAAAAAGGGCTTTATTTACATAATAAAAAAGTTGACTAGTCTAAAAAGTATATTTATTTTGTAAAAATTCCATTCGTAAATTATTTGATTGAAGTCAAATAGGTCACACACATAACAAATAATTTGAAAACTATTTACTTAAGTGTCTGTGATTCAGTCTCTCAAAATCTTCAAAAAGGAAATCGATGGAACTCAAGCTCAAACTCAAAAAAGTGTTTATTTCTTTGGCACATAAATACGCAAGAAACAGATCAAATTGATCAGTTGAGGAAAAGTGACAAGAAACTCAACAGCAATCATCTTTAAAAATATATAATAATTGTTTACAGCCAGGAAATCACACATTGAAATATTTAAGATTTTGATCTGTAATGTAATAATAAAATTAACTATAATAAATTACTCTCTATGAGGAAGTTTTTTTCAGTTATATCATAAAATACAAGAAAAAAGAAAGATTACAAAGTTAAGGAATATATGAAATAGGCTTTTAAATTCATATACAAAACTAAGAATTATAACTATCTTATGATATGTATTCGAAAAAATTAAGGTTATCGATCGGATATCATATAAATTGTTTACTTTTTTTTTTTTTGTTGTTTTTCCGCCAAGGAAAGTCGTTTGGCACCCACTAAAACCAGCTTTAACCAGTAAAGCTAGCTTTAGCGGGAGGAGGATGAATCCTATTACGGACGAATGGGCATTCTATTAGCTGTTAGCCCAAGTGGCTAATGGCAAATAGAATACCCAGACAGTGTGGAGACTCTCTCAGATAGGCTGAGCATACCCACTAAACATCCCCCTTTTGACTCACCTTGATTAAGGTCCTTAGTCGTCGTCGGAACGACAGCCAATTGGAGCGAGAGGCTGCGTAGTGAGCGGCATCCAGACGGCTGCCACCAAAAGGAACTGAAAGCGAGAAAAAACAAAGCTAAGACTAGCAGAAATGACTAAGCTGAAACTAAGAGATTATCTAGAGTGATCAGACTCACTCTGAGATAGGAATGCTGGAACGAGGGACTACGTTTAGAAACGTTGAGCTTGCTGGAGTTTCCTGATAAGGGGAGCGCACTTGGTTAGGACCGGAAGAGCACCGTTGAAACCCTCTGGGCTGGCGTCGAGAGCGGCGCCGAAAGCCAGGATCTCGTCGATGGGAGCGAGCTGGATCCAGAACGCCATGCGGTCTCGAGAACCTTTTGCGTTCTGGCACTGGGAAGCCGATTTGGCGGCCGGTTGCGATTGAGTCGCGTCCCGGCTGCGCTGACCTGAAACGAAAGAGGTGAAGGCCTTGGGGGCCTTTGAACTGACTGGAGGAGCGTCCGAGCTAGGCTGCGGTCGCTCTCTCCAGTTCTCGATGGGCTTCACGGTAGCCCTGGCAGCACGCGGTGCCTTGGGGCAGCTGCGAAAGTTTGCTGTGTGGCCAGACTGGCCGCACAAGACGCAGGACGGAGCTGTGGGCGATTTGGGAGTGCGAGAGTACTCCTTAGTCCCATGCGGATCTAGGCACTTGACGCACCTAGGGGAAGCAAAACAGTTTGCCGCCGCATGACCATACAATTGGCAGCGGTGGCACTGACCTGGGAAACCACGCTTGTGTGGTGCTTCGACGCGGATGTTGGAGAGACCGCAAACGGAGAGCTTGCCTCTGAAAATGGACTGCCCTTGCGGGCTCTTCGCTAGGATTACTAACGCAAATGGGAACTGCTTGCCTCGGCGGCTGTGCATTTTGTGCACAGATTCGACGGGGAAGCCTTGAGAAGACAAGTCCTCTTGGATTTGCTCGTTCGAGAGCTCGAACGGCACGTTCCTGAAGACGGCACGAATCTTACGCTCCTCAGGGAGGGCGTAAGTGTGGTACTCGAGCTTCTTGTCAGCAAGAAGCCGAGTGAAATTCCTGAAATCAGAAATTGAGCAGACAACGACCTTAATAGAGTCACCCACATTGGATGCCTTACTATACTGGATCTTCGGGGAGTGCGTTCCGCAGAGAGCTGAGACCTCGGTCCAGCGGCTCTTGTCCCGTAGGAAGACGGGGGGCGGAGACTTGACTTTCGGCGGAGCCGAATCTGATTGCGACGCAGGCTGTAACGCCGGGATCGCTGAAACAAAAGGCGCAGGAGCAGACGCCGGTGCGACATTTTGCGGAGCAGGAACAGCGGCTGGAGCAGCTGAAACGGATGAAGATAAAGTCGAAGAAGCATCTTGCTTCTTCTTCTTAGACTTGGACTTTTCGCGAACCTCGGTGAACGGAGCAGGAGATTCTGGAACTAAAGGAGCGGAGTCGGAATCACTACCCGGCGGGGTAGTTTTCCGTTTGCATGCGGTGGAATCTACCGACATGCAATCTGGAAAAGGATAGACGTACTCAGAGGGATCTGGAGACGCCGGAGAATCGGTTTGGAACCCCTGTGAACAAGAGGCGACCTGAGGACGAGCGGACAATTGCTCTCGCAAGGACTCGATTTGAGCGAGAAGGGCAGCTTTTTCATTTTCCATCTGATTGGAATCTGAAACCAACTGATTGAATCTATCGGCCAACTGACTGTGTTCTGACTCTAACTGACTGTGTTCTAACTCTAGAGCTTCTACCTGCGCAACCACTTCTCTGTGCTTGCCGTAGATTTCTATCGAATATTCCTCAAAGTATTTTTTATCACAAAAGATCTGATCGCAATGATCACACTTAAGCCCGGTGCACTTAGGGTGCCGAGACATTATGCTGGGCTGAAAGAAAGTTTATCGAAGACAAACTGCGCTGAAAAAGAAAACGACCTAGGCAAAAGGTCCGTTGCCGGTGAACGGCGGACGATCAGGCTTAGTTGTCACGGTTACGTATCCACCTGACCAGCGATGCTTCGGCCGGCAGCAGTCGGGTCCGCCCTGAAAAGGGCAGATGAATTAGCCCCGACACCACACAGCCTTCACAAGAGAAAACTTTCCGAAAGAGCTTAACTTGGCACCTGACCCGCACGAGTGCGGGGGAGGGAACAAGGGCAGCGCAATACGAACACTCGGGAGCGGCCGCAGACACGACCGTTCGGGAGCGAACGCAAACGGGAAGTGAAATTGTTTACATATTTTGGTCACTTTAAAAAGCAATTATCCTAAACATGTCCGAGTATATCGTCAAAATATGTACAAACAGTAATAATCTAAAAGTAAACTGAGTAATACAAATAGCAAATAGCAATGGCCTTTCCAAAAACTCATCGAGCTAGGTAAACTTCTGCTGAGCTATCCTCTAGAGCCCCCTGTATTTGGAATAATTTTAAGCTTATTTCTGCAGTTCCAAAATCAAATGAGAGCAATGTACAATCTATAATAGGACCATAAAGCAGAGATTATTTGTTCTCAATATATTCTAAATTTAGGAATTAATTTAGTTCGTAAAATAAGTTAGCTTTTTCGAAATAGTGAAAGAGCGTAAAAGGGTATCTACACTACATGTATGTATCATAAACTTCACGATAACAACAAAATACACGCGCAAAAGCCATTCTAATCCTTAACAGAACATCAATAAGCTGTACTTGTAAAAGTCATTTGTAATTTCATTTTGTGCCCCCTGAAATAAGCTTTAAATTTTTATACAAGTAGTTATGGTTCACCAGTATTATAAAGTTGAACATTGTAATGTAGTATTACGTATTCCATGCCGATATCTCAGTGTTTCGCCAAAGTGACACAACAAAAACGCATGAGTTTTCTATTTTTTATGGTTTTCATGTTGGTAGCATCTTGGAGGAAAATATGCTTTGTGGGTAGAAAAAATATGTTTTTTTAAATTACTCATCTTATTCATAGCATTACTGTAGAAATATTTTGTTCATCAAACTGTACAAAGTGATATGTTTAGGGGTTGTAAATTTAAGGATTTTTTATCTTCATACCTTGTATAGGACTAGGAGGGAACCTGGAATATAAATACGTACACAGGGTGCCTTGCGGGTCTCTTTCGAAATTCGAGGACGTGATTGTTTGAGATCATACACGAAGAGAAAAAAATAGATTAATTATTTAGTGAGTTAACTTAACCGAAGGTAAATAATAATTAATTACGCAACGCATGGTTACACTGGTAACTACTTACCACGAACGTTCGCACGGCGCTATCAACACGGAATAGGGAGGTAGGACTCCACGAACGGTCGTCGAACCGTGAAGCAGTCGTGAACTCTTTATTTATTTATAGGGAATCCTGCTGAACATTTAAGTACCTACTTGCATTACATTTTAATATATATATAAAATTTGTCACCAGTCACCCTATATACATAAACGCCCAGAACCTTGACATTTTATTTTCTTCTTCCGTGTGAGAATTGGACCCGCAACCTCAAGATTGGCGTAGTTGCTTCTAGACCACTGCACCACATTATGTATATAAATACATGGTTTTCATGTGTATAATTCTAAAGCATTCAAAATTAAGTATGTGATTATCACTTATCAACTTACAAAACTTTTTTCTGTTTTAACGCATATTAATGAGATACCTGATAATCTACGTTCACTAGAGTATCACTCTAGTAAACTTATCTTCGTTATAAAAAGGTTTTATTTGACGAGTTATGGTTCATCTTTGAAACATCGAATAACTGAAAATAATCATCGGCTTAGCTACACCTGGCGCAACGTCCTACGGTGAACTGTGCAAACGTCTAAGAAATTGGCAGATTGTGACGCCGTCGGTCGGACGATTGAGCCAGAGCTCCTAAAAGACTTTTTTTTATATTGCATGAGTACCTGTCTATATTTTTTCTTTATTCGTTGTAAAATGAACAAATATAAGTGATTTTTGCACTCATACTATTATAGACATATAAGTTCTGCAGTTATAATAAAAGAAAATTATACCACTCAGGCCTATATCTATATTATTTCGCCCCAAGCGGTTCTATTTCAGGACTTTATACTTTGAGTTAAAATTTTCCATTTAGGATTATAGAGGTGACCCTCGTACCACCATTTTCATTCTAACATTATCATAGGTGAGTCAAAACATACTTTTGTTGCTTTAACAATGGAGTACTGCGCGTATTTCTAATGACAAAAGTAGTTTCTGATAGATTTCCACCTTCACGTCACACTATTTTGGCACGTAAGTTAACTAGACTCAAGAAAAAGTGCCAATTTGTAACAATGACAGTTTTGCGCTATATTTGCGGAGCAGCATGTCGCCACTCGGCTCCGGTGACGTCGCGACTTAGGCCGGATTAAGGACGGGCTTGTCTCTCACTGCGGATTTCATTTACGTTCGTGAAGAGCGAGCTTGTCTTCTGTTATTACTGATTAGTTTGGGAACCAAAAGAACGCTTAGTTCTTTTGTTGGAATAGCCGCTAAAAGTACTGTAAGCTAAGTAAGTTTTTTTTTGTTTTAATGTGACACGCGGTCTGCATGGTATACTTTTGTAAATTAAACAAGGATTCTGGGTAGGAAGCTAAGTTTGCTGGCCGCTACGGCTGCGTAGTCACGTAAAATGAAGCAGAAAAAGAGTGTCCGTTTTTTGAACATTTTAATTGATAACAATCAAATATTATTCTGTGATAGTGTGTTAATGTGATTAACAGATTTTGCATACAATAATGTTTTAAGGTAACTTTTTACAGCCTGTATACATTTTCTGTAATAAACAGTTAACCATATAAATTAACAACACGCATCATATATTCACGATCTTGATTAGTTTTGTTTATTTTTGCGCTACTGACATAAGATGCACCATAATATGTGTATCAAACAATATTATATCAAACAATAGAGATAATATCACTTGAGGTAAACGAGATTAAGTTTGCTTACAATGGGGTGCTATATTTGTATTACTCTTGAAAATGAACATCAATACCATTGTTACTCAAGTTTGTGTTCTCTTACTTTTATTAGTTTTAAAGACAAAGCTAAACTGTGGATAGATTGTTTCAAAATATTTTTATTAAAAATATATCTTACTGTCGGCGCTAATGATAAGTTAGCGATATTAAGATGTTTGTATGACTTCATGGTAACGAAAGTAAGTTGGTAGTATGCTATACAGGGTGCTAGATGACTGTTTAACATTCGATTGCGGCGTCGCGGCTATGTCTAGAAGTGGTTGATGACAAGTGACTCATATTCGGTTAGTGAGGCTAGGCGTCCGGTCGCATCTCAAACTGACGGTTAATATTAGCTCGGGATTAATTGGATAAAGCGTTGTAATTATAAAGTAATGGACGGAACGTAATTTCGAATAAAGATTCAGTTGTGAATAAGCCCGTGGTATAACCAAACCCACACTCTCAGTACTAGTGATTATTTCTATCGTGTTTGATTATCTCCTCGTTCATATTACAAAACTTATTAACACGAAACGCCATTATTCATAATGATTGTCGATAAAATATAAGCATTACACAAAATATTTTACTAATAAGACCACGGAATGATTTAAAATAACCTTCTTTTTTTCTATGTGAGTAAAAAGAAGTTGTCAAAATATTATGGCCACTTGAAACATAGCAGTATAAAAAAATAACTAAAGATTCTATGTAAACAGAGTCGTGCAAAACTAAATCAAGCAAATTATAATTCCAACTTTTAAAGCTATTAGAACTCCAATAGTATTCTGAGTCAGGAAATTATTTGGAATAAAGGTTAATTTGCAGCAGATGGCGGCGAGAGGCTGCTTACAGATATTTAAATAAGTTCCATCCACGACACGCTTAATGTCATTCCAGGAAGTAGCAATTTAAAGCGTTTATATACTAAAACAATATATTTATAATGGCGTCCTGGCCCAATTGTTAGTATTACAAATAACTTAAAACTATATTAGTGACACCATTTATATTTCAAAATAAAATTATTACAAATTCTAACAACATGTCAAAATTTATATCAACTAGTGAAATTAAAAAGTCCAGTAGAAATAATGCAATTAAAATGAAATACTATAATTAATTAAAACAAATCCTAATAATGCCCCTAATTAAATTAAACTATGTCAAAATAATGTCACTTAAATGTTAAATGTCTTCACATAATTAAACGATGTCAATTTTATTTAAAAATAATTAGGAATCCATACTAAAACATTCAAAGGTACAAATTGAATAAAATCTTAAATTATAATAGAACACAATCACACCAAGATTGACATAAACTGCTTCCATATAGGAAGCTCCAATTTGGAAGAAAACAATTTCAGCAGGCTATTGGAACTGGAGCGCAATCTGCTCATTAAGGAGGCATTTTTTTCGGATAATTTATTTATTTATTAATTTATCACAATATCCACAGCTCTTATACATATTTATTAATTACATTTAATTTTACACTGACAGCCAGTTACGGACATACAATTTTTATATATTGCGTAGCAGATAATGGCGTAAAAGTCTTCTAATGCAGCCAAAGCGAGCATAGCAGAAGCGCTACAGCTCCTACGCAAACCCACTAATATTCTAAGTCCATTATTGTACTGAACCCTATAGTTCGGCCGTTCAGAAAATGCGTTCCTGACACATCGCGATTGAACTGACGACGTAACTTTGTAATGGCGTTGCTGTTACGATCAAAAAAATTTTTGCTGGTTGTTTACCGTTTTAACAATTGATGAGCATTAAAACAACATTATTATATCAATAATCAATGAATTTTATAATTTTGTGCCAAACTGAGTGTCAAATAACTTGGTAAACAATATTTTTCAAAATCTATACTGCGCTATTACAAGGTTATGTCAAAGCTTTATATTTGTAGTGCTGTGCTAACAATAACAGGCTATAACAGTATCGTAATCTGTTCTTAAACAGGTATACTTTATGAAATAATACGTTTTGTTTTTCTGTTTAAGAATTTGAAAATAATGGACTATAAGATAACTTTTATTAAATTAAAAAATAAAACAATGACCAAACCGAATGCGCGAAAAAAAGTTGGTTACAAGCAAAAGGCATTGACGCAAATATGCAGATGCTAAAAGCAGAGCTAATTAAATTAGTTAAAGAAAATAAAGTGGCAAATGTACCATACGAAATCGATGAACTTGCTCTGGAGTACGGTCATCGCGTTCTAAGAATTCCATCGTATCATTGCCAATATAACGCGATTGAGCTAATCTGGGCTCAAATAAAAGGTTACGCCGCCCGCCACTATACTTCCCCGCCATTCAGCACGAAAAAGATGATGATCCTATTAAAAGAAGTCTGCGGGGAAGTCACTAGTCACTAGAGATGACTGATATCAGGATTGATTCTGTTATTGATAATAAAATAACTGTACATGTAGGCGAAGATGATGATGAAGACACTACCTCCTCAAGCGAATCGGAGTCTGGTTAATATTCTGTACGCACATTCAATTCAATGTACTTTATTGCATAGAAATTCAGATTGTAACTTTGTAACAAAAAATAAATGAAACAATTTTATTATATTTATACTAGCTTTATCCCGCAACTTCGTATGCGCTTAACTACCCTTCTCGTGAAAATTTCAGAAACTATACAACCAGACACCCACTGCAAAGAACCTTTATACCAAGTATCACACCCATGCACGTAAGGAATAAGTTTTTTTCACACAAACTAAAAATCATATATTTCCCGTGCCCGTGGGAATTTTGGGATTTTTTTTCGTAACATAACCAGTCACTCTTTGAAGAACCTTCATGCCAAGTATCACATCCGTACACTCAAGGAATAAGATTTTTCATACAAACTAAAAAGTCCAACCCCTTCCCGTGGGAATTTCGGGAATTCCTTCCATAATACAAACATACACTTATTGACGAACCTATATTTCAAGTATCACATCCGTGCACTCAAGGGACGGGATTTTTTCATACAAACTAAAACATCATATATTTCCCGTTCCCGTGGGAATTTCGGGAATTCCTTTCGTAACACAACCAGACACATATTGAGAAACCTTTACACCTAGTTTTGCATCGGTGCACTCAAGGAATAAGATTTTTCATACAAACTAAAAAGTCCTATATTTCCCGTTCCCGTGGGAATTTCGGGAATTCCTTCCTTAGTGCACCCCTACATCTCCTAAAGAATGTATGTTCCAAATTTCAGCTCTCTACGCCAAGTAGTTACGGCTGTACGTTGTCTGTCAGTCACTCAGTCACTCAGTCACTCAGTCACTCAGTCACTCAGTACCTCAGTACCTCAGTCACTCAGTCAGTAACGGAACAGTTTTATATATATTGATTGATTATCTTTTTTTGGTTTCCACTTAAATTACTAAAATATAAATTTTAAATGATTCCGCCAATTCAAAACGAAAATAATCTTAAAAATAACGCGGCGTTTCATTTTGGAGGAACGGTAAAGAACTCAGTGTTATGTTGTGCCCAACACTAGTCGTGACTAACTGATAGGTGTCAGGAACGCATTCTCTGAACGGCCGAACTTTAATAGCATTCAGAGCTGATCTCGAGCCCCTCCCAATTTTTTACTTAATTGACTCTGACGTTGGCCCTGAATCTATAAAATTGGGCTTCAATTAAGTGAATGATATTTGTGGGATTTATTAATTTGCGCTAATTCAATCAAGATCAAAGGACACTTTCAGTGTTTTCACTCAACAAATCACGATTGGCGTCTTTCGAAACAAAAATAAGGCTTTAAAAAAAGTTTAGTGTGCCATCAAAATTATACCCACCAAAAAGAGTATTCAATTAATGCATGTTATTTTATAATGCCAGATTCTTTTAAAAAATTTCAAAAATTTAAATTCGCGAGTACATTAGGTTTACCTAACTCCATGTATGTTACCAAAAATATACGCTACGTGAAATGGAACGAATAATTCTGTTGCGTTGGTAGCGTTTAGCTCAGAA
Source organism: Stenoptilia bipunctidactyla (assembly GCA_944452665.1). Taxonomy (NCBI): domain Eukaryota; kingdom Metazoa; phylum Arthropoda; class Insecta; order Lepidoptera; family Pterophoridae; genus Stenoptilia; species Stenoptilia bipunctidactyla. The sequence continues at coordinate 26,450,156 of OX101735.1, forward strand.
ATCACGATGGGCAGAAATGTTTGCTTATGAGCTTAAGTTAAAGGTAGTTCTCTTGTAGTTAAAGCTTATATTATGCAAGCCACCCAAATATCCTACCAATATTAAGTGTTAAGTACGTACATTACCACGTTCGTCGCCTCAGACCTACGACTAATTGCTAATTTGCTAATATCCTGTTTGTCTTTGAAGCACTGTAGTATAAAAATTCGACCAACAACTTTGAATTAAAATATGCAAAAACTGCCATCTTTGGAACAAACTGAGATTTTCATCCTAACTTCAGCGGCAAGACAATACAGTGCAATTATAATGTGGGTAGACAGCATTTTTGGACTTTATATTCTTCCACTTTATAGATGCTGCAGTTATGGACTTGTTTATAGTTTACAAAGAACTTTTTTTTTTTTTTTTTTTTATGGCATCCAGCCGTTGTTGCTACTCAACAGACTATTACTGCCAGTGTCACGTATTGGAGAAAACACGGTTTGATTGGGAGCATTCATTTATTACTGAATTAGCTTAAAATGCGAAAAAATATCTACCAAACAACATTCTACATATAATTTGGTAAAATTACAAAGTAAAATTTAAACTAATAGGCAACACAGCTACGCACTACTCTTTACAACCTAATGTTAAATTGGTGGATGAATTTACACAAAATTTTGAGCGTACAGGGATTAGAAATAGTCAAGAGTGAAGGAATATTAATCGGTCTTGGAATATGAGGAGGTAGGAAGTCGAAAAGGGATGCTGTAGTAAGAGGGCAATTGAAAATAATATGCTCTGCTGTTCCCTGTTCTAGGCCACAATCACAAAGTGGAGAATCCCTGACCCCTATTTTGTTTAAAAATACAGGGGTACAAGAGTGTCCCAAGCGAAGCCTGCAGATTACTGAGGTTGACCTTTTGTCAGCACTTTTTATTTTGAAAAACCAAGGCTTGATAGGAATGGTCGGTTGGATTTCGCCGTAGCGCCTACCTTTAATTTGACGTGAACTATCCCATTGACGATTCCAAGTATCCAGAAGGTGATCTTTAGCCAGAAGACAGAGGTCCTGAGCAAGGCATTTGTAGTGTTCCAAGGAGCCTGTTTGGATGGAGTCTTTTGCAAAGGAATCAGCTATTGTATTACCAGGGATACCCGAATGGCCAGGAATCCAGGCCAAGACAACGTTTAGAGATTGTTGGGAACATGTGAAGAGGAGATTTCGAATTTGTAGAATTATTGGGAATTTGGACCCTGTTTTGAAAGGGTTTCTTTGAAGTGCAAGGAGGCAGCTTAGGCAGTCTGTAAGGATCAAGGTCTTATTTAATTTGTGATCGAGTACAAAGAACTTAATAATATTGGTAAAGTTGACAACGATTTGAAACTCAAATACTTCAAATACATGAGTTTGAATATAAGATTCTTTCAGACTAGCTAGTTAATTCCAACAGAAAACGTCATCGTGCTTGTGAAGAAGCAAAAATCAAGAAGCAGTATTACTAGAAGCATAGAGAGTACTCATGTGTGTACGTTCAGCATCAAAGATAGAGCCATCCGCACTAACTGGATCATTTCTATAGTATTATATATTTATAACACACTATAAAACCAAAAATGTCGTGTATAATCCGCACAGATTATATTTTATATCTAAAAGCGATATCTAAGTGTCTATACAAACCCCTTGGTCACGAGCACCTATCTTTCTTCTTTACCATGACGAGATCACCCACACTTCACAGCTCTGACTATAAAGTCTGCGCTTACTACTTTAGAAACCCCCTATACAAATTGCGCGCATACTACGTAGGTATATTTGCAAGTTATAAAAGTTGCATCACATAAATTATACGGCCAGGTGCAAGAAATTGAGTTTTCATCCGTGGAACCACTGTTTTCGCATTGAAAATGTTTAAGAAAATATACATTGTAGTTCATTTTCACTTTTTGATTTCATGACTATTTTGCAGTTTTCTTTAAAGTTTTATTTTTTCCATTGCCTTTAGTCTTTATGCTTTATTGTATTTTTGCTTTTTTAAAATCGTTTAATATTTAACATGATATAATCATCATCTTCATCTCAGCCCGCGCTAGTCCACTGCTGGACGTAGGCCTCTCCCAACGCGCGCCACCGAATCCCTTCCAATCCCGTCTTCCCAACTTGCCAGGGGGCGTCCCACACTACGCTTGCCTTGACGTGGCCTCCATTCGAGAACCTTTGGACCCCAACGATTGTCAGTTCTTCGACATATATGGCCAGCCCACTGCCACTTTAGCGTGCTAATCCGGTGAGCTATGTCGGTTATTTTAGTTCTCCGTCGGATAACCTCGTTTCTGATCCGGTCTTTCAGAGAAACACCAAACATAGCTCTTTCCATAGCGCGCTGTGTGACTTTAAGTCGGTGAACTAGCCCTACTGTTAGGGTCCACGTCTCGGCTCCATACGTGAGCACAGGCAGGACGCACTGATTGAAGACTTTGGTCTTCAGGTTTTGCGGAATAGGCGACGAGAAGACGTGACGTAACTTCCGAAATGCTGCCCACCCCAACTGTATCCTCCTGTCGATTTCCCTCTCGAAGCTGTTTTTACCCAGATGTATAATCTGCCCTAAATAGGTGTATTCGGAAACAACTTCGAGAGGCGTATCTGCGACGGTTATCGGCATTGGGGTAATATGTTTGTTAAACATGATTTTTGTTTTATCTAAGTTCATTCCCAAGCCAATCCGCCGAGAAGACACAGCTAAATCGTGCAGCATTTCTTGGAGATCCTCCAGCGATTCTGCCAAAACGACAATATCGTCCGCGAAGCGGAGATGTGAAATGCGTTTGCCGTTGATGTTGATGCCACGGTCGTTCCAGCTGATCGTCTTAAATGCGTTAGTGAACAGTTTCGGTGAAATAATATCACCCTGCCTCACTCCTCTTCGCGATTGGATAGGACACGATCGCTGATTCTGTACTTGGACTATGATATAATGATATAATATAATATGATATAATAATGATTATTAATATTAGATTTTCAAAGCTTGAATCCTGTATATTTTTTAATAAGTTACTAGTTCTAAGCGCTAAAGGTCGACAGAGCGACGTTTATCATTATTTTATTACATAAATGAGGATCTACGCACAGTGAATATTATGATGTAATAGCAGGGTAAACCGTTTATTTTCAAAATTATTTTGTGTTTTATTTTTATCCGGCTAAGGCGAAGCAAAAAGTAGGGTTACGATTTGACCGCTCTGTATGTACAGTCACGTCTAATAAAATGTGCACACTTCGTAACTTATTCGGGTGTAGTAAGGTTAAAAGTACAATGAAAATTTATACGTCTTATTACACGTGACTGTATGTGGGTATGGATGTTCATCTGTTGCCTCATCATTTTTACACTAGTTTTGTCTTAAGCTTTCACGATTCATAATTTAAATAATCCCTTTACAAGACCCAGGTGTATACAAGATTGACTAAAGCTGTGGGCTTTCCTATATTGTTCAAACTAAAAAAAGTGTATCAACCCGCGTTAAAGAACACTTAGCTGATATTAAAAACAGAAGAGTAAGTCTGCAGTTTGTGAGCATTCCATAGACAAGCCCAACCACTATTTAAGGTATGACTCTGTGAAAGTTCTATCTAGGGAGAAACATTACATACCTAGGATGATAAGAGAAGCCATTGAAATAAAATAACACCCTAATTTCAACAGAGAAGATGGTTGGAAACTATCACCAGCATGGGACCCTATTCTCAAAGATATTAAATCAAACATCTAACAAAAAGCATGACCTGAAACTCAAGACACTGTCAGCTCATTTTGTGTTAACCCTGAACGCTACGCTCGAAGACTGAGAAACAGATGGAGATGATGTACTAAAACCACTTTAGAAAAGACTGAAGTGTATGCTTAAGAGCTCATGACATTGCCTTTTTCGTTTTGGAAAACTTTGACATTCTGAAAATCAGTAGACTTGGCCTAAAGAAATAAAACAGCTCGAATCGATTTGCTCGTGATCACGGGGTCTGCAAGCAAAGACACCGAAACGTCGAGTTAAAATGTAAAATATGAATTATACGTGATTAATCCGGTTAAAAAGTAGTTTTATTTTACACTAGCTATCATAATTGGACAAATGCGTCGATGATGTAGTTGGAAGCCCCTTGATTGTCCGCTGGTTATATTTTGCCATGGTTTCTGTTATATTTCTACGGGATAAGCAACATTCGAGACGTTTAATCCGAATAATCACAAGTACCTACATATCCATAGTTACAAACATTTCTTGGTCTACCTACAAGCTTCATACACCACAGTTTCTAATGCCTACTCGATGATACCATTACAGCTGGTATCTTGATATAATCTGTACATACAAAATAGACTGAGCAAAGAACCCCAAAGAATCTGAATCAACTAAATTGTTCTTTATTTTATAATATAAATATCACATATCACTTAATATAAAATATAGTAAAGCAATATGATCGAATGATTTTAGTATTGACAAAATAAGTCCTCATGAAAGTCAGGCTACAATGGACTGAACGTTAGAATATGTAAATCTTATCGAATTGAAAACGTACAGCTTTTTGACGTCAATTTTTCAAAGTACCAAAATCAATGTTTCACAAATCAGAAGATTTTCTATTCAATAACAACTTACCCCAAAATCTGAAAGGCGCTTGAAACTGCCTCGAATAACCAGCATTACTATTGAATTTCGCTAGAAATCTGACGCTGAAATTATTTACTCGACAGGTTTATATAAAACTCGACACGGTAATGCTTTTAGTTTCCGACGTTTAATAAATACGGAATTATTCTTGGAGCACTGTATGGATTTTGTCGTGCACTTTTCTGTAATTATTAGGACTATTATTTGTCCGCTCTGAAAACTTAAATAGCACAAACATTTTCTTGAATTATGTGAATGGTATTTCTGAGATTTAAAGCAATATTTGACTTACAACTTTTCTTTGTTTTAGAAATTTATTAATTCGAAAAATATTATTAAGCAAGAATTTATTTATGTATAAAAAATTAAAGATATGGTTTGGTCAAAAATGCCAAATGTGAACTTAAAGTCGAAATTCGTTGTTCTATTTTTGTCTTTTTAGTAAATCATCTTATTTAATAATATCTTTCGTGTAAACTTAAGTCAATACTTATGTGCCAACTACTTTTATGTATATTATTTATTTATATTCCTCGTTTCAAAATAAGGTGGCATCCTAAGCTCAAAAACAGCATACGTATAATTTTTTTCTTTTACTATTTTATTTGTGGGGCAAAGGTAAGCCAGGACTGTCTTAAGTTATCGCGATTTATACTATTATGTAAAACACATTTTAAGGTGGATTCTCACCATCAGCTAAGCACTTCGGGCTCATAGATGGCGTTGATGCGAAAATTTGAACGTTTTTAATTGTTTAATGAATGATAATATTTAAATTCTTTAAAAATTATACGTTTTGCTGTAATAACATAACATTTGTAATGTCTCAAGCAAGATTTAGCTGAGTTTTAAGTCACGAAATTCGTATATTTGATTTAAATAACAACTTCTTAGTGGCAGCAAAGTTCTCACGCACACATTGACACACGAAGGGCGGGGGGCAGGTTTTCGACTGCGCTTACCCGAATGGACAGACACGTGAGAGCAGACGTCGCGTCGTTGACACTCGTGCGCGCGGAGCTAATTATTTTCGATACATTTGCGAATGCTAAATATTGTACGTTTATGATTTGATACTTTTTTCGATGGATAAAATTAATTTCAATTAGGTACTTACATCGAAATAATAGTTGGTAAGTACTTACTATAAAACAAAGAAACAAAGAATAATCTTATAATAGATTATCTTTATCTATACCTACAAATAAAACATATAGGTAACCAAAACAATATTTTTTTAAAATTTTTGTCTGCTGGACCGATTTTTACTTCGTCCGCGTGAATATCGGTTATGGGAGTTGGATAAATAATATTATAATATCGTCCTTGAAGTTCAAAGTCAAAATCGATTCAGTTGTTTAGCTGTGAAAGCGTTACTGATAGATAAACAGAAAGAGTTGTCAAAAACTGTTACAACAAAGCTGTCATTCGCAGTTTCACCTAGGTTTTGTGAAAAAGACCTACAAAAAATAAAATAGAAAAAGTAACCTACAAAAAGTATATACCAAACAGGAATACCCTACGAAAGGCACACTGGGTAAAAGTTAGGCTGCAAACAGGACGGCTGCGACAGCGAGAGCGACAGCGGCGCGGGCAGCGACGCGACGCGGGGAATCTGCGGTGCTAGCACGCTACCGTCGACAATGATAAATCAGGCCTTTTATCGATATTTTCTTAGAATATGGTATTTTGTGTTAGTAATTTATTAAGACTATACATATTTGGTTCTGTATCATGGTATCAAATCGAGTAATTCTATCTATTATAGTGCGCATATTAGCTTACTCTAGCCACCGCGCGCGGTTTTACTTGCGTAGCTTTTGATCCCGTGGGAATTTCGGGATAAAATATAGCCTATAACCTTCCTCAAGAGTCTGGCTATCAAATGCAAAAAGAATTTTTCAAATCCCACTTGTAGATTCTGAGATTAGCGCGTTCAAACAAACAATCAAACAAACAAAAAAACAAACTCTTCAGCTTTATAAATTATTATTTATTATTTATTATCATTAACAAAATCCACAGACCTTAAGTATATTTGAATAATGTACATGATTGACAATAAACTTACGTCCAATGACGGATTTACATTTTATAATTATAGCTGGAGAGCTTAATATATACAAGTAATATACAGAATATAACGTACAAGTTTTGCTTTTGTAAGTTTTTGAGAAATAATTAAAAATAAGGAAATAAAAAGTACTATAAACAAATTAGTATAGATAATAGGATAAAATAACAAAATAATATTTATCTTGTCGATTCGACTATTTATCGATGGTTGCTAGCCCTGCTAGGCCGTTCTCGACGCCAGCGGGCGCTCGAGCGATTTGTCGCGGTTTCATACAAACTCAATACTTTCTATCGTGTCTATCGTTATTTTCTTCTCCAAGGTCTTATCTAAAAAAATAAACATTTAGAATCTTCCCCCATATAATATGTAGGTATAACACCTAACCAATACATTACAAAGTCACATTCTAGGTAAAGCTATATTACTGTAAAGTTTAATAAAAATCCATTCGGTAGTTTTTGCGTGAAAGAGTAGCAAAAATCCATCCGCCTAGCCATGATCAGTGTATACCTAATATGTTTAGTAACCTATATGTTTGGCTGTTTTTCACGGTCAAACGGCTTAGCCAATTTTAATGTAATTTGGTATGGTAGTTCATAAAGTCCTGTGTTGAGTTTTGACACATACACCACTTTTTATTCTGAAGAATTCTACGGGTTCTGACTTCCAAGAGGCAGAAACGATTAATAAAGAAAACCTAAACGATATTGAGTTCCATTATTTTACGTTTAACTTTTTTATAATATATCTCTGTATGTACACTACCTACATTAAATCTAGCAAGAAGCTTTATTTATTAATGATTTAGCCCTATCAACATAGTAAACTTTTCTACTACATACCAACTATCTTTCGGATTTATTATAATACTAGCTGCTGCCCGCGACGTCGTCTGCGTGAACGCTATGCAGCACCAAACGCACCTACGATTATAACACTGCTAGCGTGATAATATGTAGCCTATATGTTGACCCGACTTCTTAACTATCTTCATGCCAAATTTGAAGTAAATCCATGCAGTACTTTTTGAGTTTATCCCGGAAAGACAAACAGACAAACAGACAAAAATTCTAAAAACTATATTTTTTGTTTCTGTTTCGATTGTAGATCATACCCCAAGTATTCTTTTAAAAAAATATTCAATGTACAGTTTTGACTTTCCTACCATTTTATTATATGTATAGATTATATGTCAGCCACAGATGTCAGCAGAATAGAACAACAAACAGACAGACACAAAAAGACATTTTTTTCTTTCAAATTCATACTTTTTTTTTCATTTCTTACATAAAAACCTTACATATGTTTTTTGTAAAAATATTTCATGTTCACACGTTATTGTTTACTGTTTTATATATACATATGTATGTAAAGATAGATGCATGGTAAAGATTGATACAAAATAAAAAAAAATGTAATAAAAAAAAATTACGCGAGCAGGATCGAACCCACGACCTTAGACTCATGGTTGGTCTACGCGCAACAAAAGATAGTATCAAAACAAATCTTTCGACTGAATGAAATCGGCGCGGAGCGGGGCGCGGAGCGGGGCGCGGGCGTGGAGATCTCGTGCGCTGAAATCCGAAGTATTCTAAAGTTCTGAGCGACAAAATACATAGGTTGCCTGACCTGAGCGGCAACGTCGCATTTTCAGCAAACGCCAAACACGCAACGTAGCTTCAATGAACGCACACACACTAAAACATCCAGTTAACGTACTACCACAGAATAAGTAATAGTTGGTAGTACTACACTGTCACCGTCCACCCATACATTGACACATTTGAACAAAATTTAATACTTCAGTTAAGCTATTTCTTGACAGATTTTTTATTTTAAAAGTAATTTTGCTGTAACTAAATATAGAAATAATTGCTAATGCAAGCATTCCAGAGTAAAATAACGCTCTGTTCGCCCATATTTGATAAAAGAAATTAGTATGGGCGAGAATACGCCTTAACCGGATTTATCGCGTATTACATTTTAAACTTTGCAGACCCCGTGGTCACGAGCGAATCGATTCGAGCTGTTTTATTTCTTTAGGCCAAGTGTACTGATTTTCAGAATATCAAAGTTTTACAAAACGAAAAAAGCAATGTCATGTCTTAAGCATACACTTCAGTCTTTGCTAAAGTGGTTTTATTTTTATTTTTATTTAATTTTAGTATATTTTTATTCTTTTAAATATCATCATTATACTCATATATTACGATAACCATTAAAAAGAAAAATCTTTCACAATTTTACATAACATCTGCCAAAAAGAGAATCGTTATGAAAGTATGGCGCCGCAAATGATTCACTTTCAATAGTTTGATTAATAACATCGTTCCAGTACTCCATTTTGAAGAAAATTACAGCGATAAGTCATCAAGGCCGAGGTTCGCACTTCGTGGCGCTAACGAATTAGCTAAATTACGACTCATGACTCTGACACCACAAGAAAAGAAGACCACGCGAATATTAATGTAGGTATCACAAAGGGGTTTCCCTTTTTCCAATCTAATATAATACAGGATAAGGGATTGTGAGCCTCTTCAAGGGCCACCTTTTTACCTTTATAAATACCGGGGATATATTTATTAAAAGAAATAGATTCAAAATCAGCTTTTTTGTGTTAAAAAGTTTATGAAGAACGTTTTGGTGTACAAAAAAGTAACATCTTGAGTTAAGATTACAAGCAAAGTGAAATATGTATTTTTTGAGGTTTTTTTCCGGTGATTGAACTCGCTTCTAACCTCTATCTCACCTGAATATAAGTGAAGTTGAGGTCGAACGTGACAGCGCCCGGGCTGAGGATAAGGAACAGATTTTCATAGAACGTATAACACATCAACGATAACGTTTTGATTTGGTGGCCGCTAGAGCTCCACTATGCTCACAATTTTGGGTAATCCAAAATATTTAAATTATTAAATAAGACAACAGATGTTGCAGCATCTAGCAACATGTCAATTGCTTTAAGTAATAAAAGTTGTTTAAACCTGGTACACCAGAATATATAAGACATATCAGAGAAAGTCTTGGAAATTGAGTCATTTTTCAATGCTTAGCATATAGACATTCTTTACATAACTGACCATTTCTTACTAGACCATCAATTAATATTAAATTTTGCTCAGCACCAAGTTGCTAGTTCATTCATAGACAGACAGCAATACATGGGGGCCCTTTAATAATATTATAAATAAATAAATCTTTAAATTTTAGGGAACGTACTGACATAGTGAGCTAGTGATATAGACATAGTGACATAACTATCTATTGACCAAACTATTAAAATATCATTAAAATATATAAACTGAACGGGCAAGAAATAATCTTATGCCCGCTCGCAGCGATTGTCACTGCTTTGAATTTAGTTAAATAAATAACTCACCAAAATCCAGCAATCACGCACAAACAACGCCGTTCAAGGCGGCGTGGTGGCAAGTATATATTAGATATCTAATTAGGAGGGGAATCAATTATATAGGTAGGAATGGGGATATGTTTATAATACGTATATATAATAAGCTAGATTGCACTACTTCTCACTACTTTTCGATTTGTATTATCACAAATTTGATTTCCAAAGCACAGTTAACCGGATCAATATATCAATGTGCGAGGCGCCAAGTCACAAGAGTATCAATCTACAATATAACTTTGACGTTTTGACTTCTGTCAAAAGCAATTCGTCTTCGTTCATTGAAGCAAAACCACAGACTAGCGCCACCTATGGTAACTGGCGCGAACATAAACTGTATAATTGTTTGTATATATAGACCCCCTAAATCACACTATGATAGTTTTAGAACAAAAAATTTACAAATTATGTAATAAAACTAAGAATATATTTGTTTGCGGGGACTTTATGTAACTTATTACATAAATCATCCTTGAAAAAAACTAATTAATTTATTTAAATGTATTTTGCTAACCTGTTCCTAGAGCCAACAAGAATAACAAGGACCACTGCAACTTGCCTAGATAATGTTTTTTCTAATGTCACTCCCGTAAGTTTATCAGTTATAAATAAATTAAGCTCTGATCACAGCGGTCAGTTGGTTACATTCAAATACTCAAAGGAAAAACATGTTAATAAGAGTATAATGGTTGTCCTAGTCAATAAAATCCGTTTGGAGAGATTTAGATGTGGTATCATTAACAATATGCCCCATATAGCCGACTCCAAAAATGTAAATTTACAATACAGTAATTTAAGTAGATTAATAAATAAACAACAAGACAGTGTATTTATTCCAAAAAAAATCTCTCTAAACCAGTGAAAATCATTCAGTGATATGTGTAACGTCTGTTTGCTGACGACACATCATTAATTTTGAAAATGATTAGACAGATAATCAACTACGACGATGTAAACAAGCTCTCTCAAATGTTGTGCAGTGGTTCAATATCTATCTTCTATACTTATAATAAATCTGTAGCGAAGTTAATTCTGTACATGAAATATATTTTCAAAATAACTATCAGAGGGTGATTAGTGATCGATACTGATGCCAAAAATGCAATCAGTAAAATTTTTGTCTGTCTGTATGTTCCTTATAGAAACAAAAACTACTCGACGGATTTTAACGAAACTTGGTACAAGTATTCTTCATACTCCTAGGCAGGGTTATGGTATACTTATTATCACGATACAATCAATAATAGCAGAGCAGTGAAGGGAATGTTGGAAAAACGGGAGAAGTTACTTCATTTTTTAAGCTTCCGTCGCGTGTGCAGCCTTAATGGTTAAAGCTACATAGAAATCATGTTTGACGGAAATATTCTACATAAAATTATATAAAAAATATCCCATAACACTATATGTCTATATTTTATGGTTGAGTCACAATAACACGTGTAAATCCCGATAGCTTAGCAGTTCGGAGCTTTCTGATTATATTTGTTTACTCTTACGTTTATAATACTCTCACTCATCCCTAATTAAAAAAAATAACATTATTACCTATTCAATTAAAAAGAATCATAGAAATCGGTGTGGAAACACCAAACTTATACATGAAATACGCTAATAAGCCATCGCGCGTGAATACTGAATCATGCTATAAGGATTATTTTTGCGTAACGGTTGCCGCACTCGACGCGGCTCGCGGCGGCGGTAGGGTATAAAACGCTTCAATATTTGGCTGTTGATGCACACTTCCCGTTTGCGTTCGCTCCCGAACGGTCGTGTCTGCGGCCACTCCCGAGTGTTCGTATTGCGCTGCCCTTGTTCCCTCCCCCGCACTCGTGCGGGTCAGGTGCCAAGTTAAGCTCTTTCGGAAAGTTTTCTCTTGTGGAGGCTGTGTGGTGTCGGGGCTAATTCATCTGCCCTTTTCAGGGCGGACCCAACTGCTGCCGGCCGAAGCATCGCTGGTCAGGTGGATACGTAACCGTGACAACTAAGCCTGATCGTCCGCCGTTCACCGGCAATAGGTCCGTACTAGGTCGTTTCTCTTACAGCGCAGTTTGTGCAGCCATTCCGCCGTTCACCGGCACGTAGGTTCGTTTAAGTTAGGGATTTTCAGGTAGTACGATGGATGCTGAAGAGCAAATCGCTCAGCTCAAGGCCGAAATCGCCGAGATCAAGGCCGTGTTCGAGGAAGAAAAAAAAATGACCGTCCGTCATTTTAGGTCTCGTATCAAGTCTCTTGAGCAAAAATTGGTTGATAAAGATCAAACAATTGCTGCTAAAGAAAAGGAATTAGTTGAGTTAGACCAGGAAAATGATGTCCAACATCAAAAACTGGAAGCTAAACGTCAGGATATTTCCGCTAAACGTCAGGTTATAGCGGAACAGGCTCAGAAATTAGATGCTAGTCTTAAAGAACTAGAGGAATTACGCACTCGTCTTTCTCAAGCTCCAGCCATTCCGGCTGTCTTGAATTTTCAGGTACCTCCAGCAACCGCTCCGATCCCGATCGCTCAGGCCGCCGCAAGGGCCGCCCAAGCCCTCTTGTCATTTCCTTCTCTTCCAGCTTCTCAGCCCGCTGCTTCTAGCAGCGCCTCTCCGTTGCTAGTCCCCCCGGGGTTCTTGTCCATGTCCCCAGCGTCTCCAGTTCCCGAACCTATGTCGGTATGCGAGCCAGTCAGCCAGTCCTCTGCGTCTAAGCGGAAAACAACACCGCCTGATAGTGGGTCTGATTCTAACGTGAAAGATTCGGTAGATTCGGAGTTCACTCTCGTCGAGAAAAAATCCAAGTCTAAGTCGAAAAAGAAGAAGCACTCAGCAACTTCTACTTCGCTTCCTTCCCTTCCAGATAGCCAGGCCTCGAGTGACGTAGCAACGCCGTTGTCCCCAGCGATACCGGCCTCTGTGCCTACACTCGCGCCCTTATCCGTTTCAGCGATCCCAGCAACACAGCCTGCGTCGCAATCACAATCAGATTCGGCTCCGCCGAAAGTCAAGTCTCCGCCCCCCGTTTTTCTACGGGACAAGAGCCGCTGGACCGAGGTCTCAGCACTCTGCGGTAGGCACAATCCCAAGATCCAGTATAGTAAGGCATCCAACGTGGGTGACTCTATTAAGATCGTTGTCAGTTCCATTTCCGATTTCAGGAATCTTACTCGGCTTCTTGCTGATCAAAAGCTCGAGTACCACACTTACGCTCTCCCTGAGGAGCGTAAGATTCGTGCCGTGTAAGATTGTTTTAGGGGGTGCCAAAATTTTCTGTGGCGGAAAAACAAAAAAAAAAAAAAGCTGTTGATGCACACTTCCCGTTTGCGTTCGCTCCCGAACGGTCGTGTCTGCGGCCGCTCCCGAGTGTTCGTATTGCGCTGCCCTTGTTCCCTCCCCCGCACTCGTGCGGGTAAGGTGCCAAGTTAAGCTCTTTCGGAAAGTTTTCTCTTGTGGAGGCTGTGTAGTGTCGGGACTAATTAATCTGCCCTTTTCAGGGCGGACCCAACTGCTGCCGGCCAAAGCATCGCTGGTCAGGTGGATACGTAACCGTGACAACTAAGCCTGATCGTCCGCCGTTTACCGGCTATAGGTCCGTACTAGGTCGATTTCTTTTTCAGCGCAGATTGTGCAGCCGTGTCGCCGTCCAACGGCACTCAGGTCCTAGTCTAGGACAGTTCTTCTTACAGCTCACACTCCATTTGCTGGTTCCGATGGATCCCTCCGAGCCCTCGGCGTTCCCACCCTTTCAGGAACAATTCTCACAGTTGTTTGATATCCAAAACAAATTGGGGAGTCGTTTCGAACATTTATTATTTGTGGTCCAAACCCTGGCAGAAAAAGTCAATAGTATTTCCTCCGTTTCAGCTCCAATTCCTCCGAGCTTCCCGACCGACTCTCCGGCATCGCCAGACCCTTCTGAGCAAGCCGGTAGTAGTATGTTCGTAGACTCTTCCGCGTGCAAACGGAAAACTACCCTGCCGGGTAGTGATTCCGACTCCGCTCTTTTAGTTCCAGAATCTCCTGCTCCGTTCACGGAGGTTCGCAAAAAATCCAAATCAAAGAAGAAGAAGAAAGATGCTTCTTTGACTTTATCTCCATCCGTTTCAGCTGCTCCAGCCGCTGTTCCTGCTCCGCAAAATGTCGCACCGGCGTCTGCTCCCGCGCCTTTTGTTTCAGCGATCCCGTCGACCCAGCCTGCGTCGCAATCAGATTCGGCTCCGCCGAAAGTCAAGTCTCCGCCCCCCGTCTTTCTACGGGACAAGAGCCGCTGGACCGAGGTCTCAGCTCTCTGCGGAACGCACTCCCCGAAGATCCAGTATAGTAAGGCATCCAACGTGGGTGACTCTATTAAGTTCGTTGTCTGCTCAATTTCTGATTTCAGGAATTTCACTCGGCTTCTTGCTGACAAGAAGCTCGAGTACCACACTTACGCCCTCCCTGAGGAGCGTAAGATTCGTGCCGTCCTCAGGAACGTGCCGTTCGAGCTCTCAAACGAGCAAATCCATGAGGACTTGTCTTGTCAAGGTTTCCCCGTCGAATCTGTGCACAAAATGCACAGTCACCGAGGCAAGCAGTTCCCACTTGCGTTAGTAATCCTAGCGAAGAGCCCGCAAGGGCAGTCCATTTTCAGAGGCAAGCTCTCCGTGTGCGGTCTCTCCAACATCCGAGTCGAAGCACCACACAAGCGTGGTTTCCCAGGTCAGTGCCACCGCTGCCAACTGTATGGTCATGCGGCGGCAAACTGTTTTGCTTCCCCTAGGTGCGTCAAGTGCCTAGATCCGCATGGGACTAAGGAGTGCTCTCGCACTCCCGAATCACCCACCGCTCCGTCCTGCGTCTTGTGCGGCCAGTCTGGCCACACAGCAAACTTTCGCGGCTGCCCCAAGGCACCGCGTGCTGCCAGGGCTACCGTGAAGCCCATCGAGAACTGGAGAGAGCAACCGCAGCCTAGCTCGGATGCTCCTCCAGTCAGTTCAAAGGCCCCCAAGGCCTTCACCTCTTTCGTTTCAGGTCAGCGCAGCCGGGATGCGACTCAATCGCAACCGGCCGCCAAATCGGCTTCCCAGTGCCAGAACGCAAAAGGGTCTCAAGACCGCATGGCGTTCTGGATCCAGCTCGCTCCCATCGATGAGATCCTGGCTTTCGGCGCCGCTCTCGACGCCAGCCCAGAGGGTTTCAACGGTGCTCTTCCGGTCCTAACCAAGTTCGCTCCCCTTATCAGGAAACTCCAGCAAGCTCAAAGTTTCTAAACGTAGTCCTTCTTTCCAGCATTCCTATCTCAGAGTGAGTCTGATCACTCTAGATAATATCTTAGTTTCAGCTTTGTCATTTCTGCTAATCTTAGCTTTGTTTTTCTCACTTTCAGTTCCTTTTGGTGGCAGCCGTCAGGATGCCGCTCACTACGCAGCCTCTCGCTCCAATTGGCTGTCGTTCCGACGATGACTAAGGACCTTAATCAAGGTGAGTCAAAAGGGGGATGTTTAGTGGGTATGCTCAGCCTATCTGAGAGAGTCTCCACACTGTCTGGGCATTCTATTTGCCATTAGCCACTTGGGTTAACAGCTTATAGAATGCCCATTCGTCCGTAATAGGATTCATCCTCCTCCTGCTAAAGCTAGCTTTACTGGTTAAAGCTGGTTTTAGTGGGTGCCAAACGACTTTCCTTGGCGGAAAAAAAAAAAAAAAAGTTGTTGATGCGTTCAGAGCGTTCGACTTTATTGACAGACAATAATTGATATTATAAACCGTGCTTATCAGTGCGACTTTTAGTCTTTAAATAGTTTATTTGAATTTTTTTTTGTTGTTTTTTTTATAAAATAGGTATTAGTGTTTAAATATTCGGTCAAATTCCAAATTTTGGCTAATTTATGTTCAGTTTTTTTGTATTTTATAGGTAAAAGCGTAGGTACTTTTATTATTAATTGTAGTTATAGGTATTTATTTTCAAGTGAAGTAGGTATAGGTAGATAGCATTGCACAGGCGTTTCAGCTTTATTTTCATTTCTTTTTCTGTTGTAAGTTGTATATATTTCGGGGTATAATTCTATTAGGATATTTTAGTTAAAACAGGCACTTAGATTTTAAGTGTAAGGTATTTAAATAGTTTGCGTTGAGAAATGAACATGATGAAATTACTAGATTTCAGTTAGGGAGATATATCAGCTCTTCAGAAGCTGTGTGGCGGATCTTAAGTTTTAATCACGATGGCGCGATGGCTTATTGGCGTATTTCATGTATAAGTTTGGTGTTTCTATACCGATTTCTATGATTATTTTTAATTGAATAGGTAATAATGTTATTTTTTTATAAATTAGGGATGAGTGAGAGTATTATAAACGTAAGAGTAAATAAATATAATCAGAAAGCTCCGAACTGCTAAGCTATCGGGATTTACACGTGTTATTGTGAGTCAAACATAAAATATAGACATATAGTGTTGTGGGATATTTTTTATATAATTTTATGTAGAATATTTTCGTCAGACATGATTTCTATGTAGCTTTAACCATTAAGGCTTCACACGGGACGGAAGCTTAAAAAATGAAGTAACTTCTCCCGTTTTTCCAATATTTACCTTCACTGCTCTGCTCCTACTAATTGTAGCGTGATAATAAGTATACTATAACCTGCCCAGGAGTATGAAAAATACTTGTACCAAGTTTCGTTAAAATCCGTCGAGTAATTTTTGTTTCTATAAGGAACATACAGACAGACAAAAATTTTACTGATTGCATTTTTGGCATCAGTATCGATCACTAATCACCCCCTGATAGTTATTTTGAAAATATATTTCATGTACAGAATTGACCTCTCTACAGATTTATTATAAGTATATAGATTCTCGGCCTCGCGTCGTCCTCATTCGGCGTTTACCGGCGACCTTGACCAGATCATCGGTCCACCATGTGTCGTTAGATCTACAAACTTATTAAATCTACTGAATCAAGTTTCAGTCACCACCTGTAAAAATTAACTAAAATTAACTTCCTACTAAACTGGAAAAACGCAAAGTCTGTCCGGTCGGCAGGGCGGCTCGCGGGCGGAACATTCGTTCCCCGCAACTGAGTATCGCGGTGCAATTCTGTTTTTACTTATATTTGAAATTTCCCCGCGGGCTGTTTCGTTTCGCCTTTGAGCTAAGTATCGAGGGGTTTCGGTCGTTCCACAGTTCAGATGGGAAATTGGAATAATCGGGTTACTTTATAAGGGACAATTTTAAATTGGTATTTAATAAAAACAAACTATATTGTATATTAATGTTGTGGGTTTAGTAGGAATACGAGGTATGGTCTCAATGTTGTAAGGATAAGTCGCGTTATTAATGCATTGAAAATAATATTCTTTTAATAAGGAAAGATGAAAATTTTATTTAATATTCATTTAAACACATCAATTGTTTGATAACTTATGTCTTTAAAGATACCATGTTCACACTCAGGACACTGTTTTATTTTGTAAGTAAAGTGAACTAAACTTAAAGCAGTATAATATAGTATAATGAATAATTCATTTAACTATATTTAACATTACACTACTATAACTATAACGTCTTATAAAATGTTTTTGTATTAAAGGATTTAACGCCAAATTTATAAAAAAATACTAACATATTTACTTAATAAACATTGTTAAGTAGTAAGGTACTTATAACTCATTTTATTTTGTCTATCTAAACATTTAAATAAATCGCTACTATATCATTAGACATCTATCACAATATAATCTGACATAAATGCTTGTAAATCTAATGTTTCTGTAGCCCCTCATTCGTTAAAATTAGATCAAAGCCGCCTGCGACAACAGAAATGTGTATTCAGCGAATTGTCGCCGGAATATAAAGATCCCAGAGAAACGTACACCTCTGCATGTATATACGATGCTTATTGAACCCTTATCTGGCTGCGAGTGTGCGGAACCCTCGTAATGAAATAAGCGGCACTTACGAGCCCTTGAACCCTAAGCAAGGGCAGGGCGTGCGAGCGACGCACATCACGACGTAGGTAGTGCGAGCTCTCGTTGCTGAACGAGAAAAATGCGTTTGCATGTTTCCTAAATGGGTTATAGAAGTGAACTCCTTCTTTTTTTCAGTTTTTAGCCATGAACAATAAATAATGTTTAGAATTTATGTCGTGCATATTCTTGGCAACTATACAATCTATACATAATTTTCTAGGCAATAAAGCAAAGTATTATTCAAGTTGTAAAAGTATACCTAAATTATCGTTTTTTGCAGTAAAAATTTCGTGAAATAATAATTATAATAATAATCATTTATTGACACAAAAACTTACAAGATGAAACATATTTTTTTTAAACAAAGAAGTGTCAAAAGGATACTTTCAGCTAAGTGTTGCCCGAGAAAGCAACGCTTATTTCCAAAGCACCCTTACACATAAAGCGACAATAAAATATTTTTGTGGGCATTAAACAAAGTTCATGATTAACCAAAAACAAATTAAAAATAATTCCAAAACTAATATCGTATCAATAAAAAAATAATAATTTAAAATTAAAACATAAAAAAGTATATTCTGAACAAAAAATAAGACATGAAAAATTATGTAACCTTGGAAAATTCAAATTATAACATTTATAAATTTAAGTAACGAAAATAACTACATTTAAATGAAAACATGAACAATTGAATATTCTTACATTAATAAAAAAAATCATGAACAATTGTGTAATATCAAATTCTTCATATTTCTTTTCAACATATTATTATAAGCAGAAAACAACTTAGTTATGTTGTGAGTCGCAGCGACCGCCCGACAACCTGCATAAATAGCGCGCGCGCACCGCGCCACGGGTCGTTCGCTCCTGAACGGTCGTGTCTGCGGCCGCTCCCGAGTGTTCGTATTGCGCTGCCCTTGTTCCCTCCCCCGCACTCGTGCGGGTCAGGTGCCAAGTTAAGCTCTTTCGGAAAGTTTTCTCTTGTGGAGGCTGTGTGGTGTCGGGGCTAATTCATCTGCCCTTTTCAGGGCGGACCCGACTGCTGCCGGCCGAAGCATCGCTGGTCAGGTGGATACGTAACCGTGACAACTAAGCCTGATCGTCCGCCGTTCATCGGTAATAGGTCCGTGGTAGGTTGATCTTTCTTTCAGCGCAGTTTGTGTAGTCCTTCGCCGTTCACTGGCAAGTAGGTTCCTTGTTAGGAATAGGCTTCCTTTCAGAATAGTTCAGGTTCCCCCGGGTTCGATGGAAGCCCCCAGCGAATCCGGGGCTAGGCCAAAAGAGCTCCAAGCTCTTTGGGATAAGGTAGGTCAGCTTTCCCAAGCTCTCTTTGCCCAGTCCAATCAATTCATAGAGCTCCAAGATGTGATGTTGAAGTTCATGTCATATCAGGCACCAGCTTCTCAGGTCCAACCCGCGATCCTCCCGGACACTCAGGCCTCCACCGCGTCTCTCCCGGCCACTCCGCCTTCTCTCAGTTTTCCAACAAATTCTCCGGCGTCCCCAGATGTCGAGCCTGTCGATACTATGTCAGATTTCATGTCGGTCGATTCTTCCGCATGCAAACGGAAAACTACCCCGCCAGGTAGCGATTCCGACTCCGCTCCTTTAGTTCCAGAATCTCCTGCTCCGTTCACAGAGGTTCGCAAAAAGTCCAAGTCTAAGAAGAAGAAGCAAGATGCTTCTTCGACTTTATCTCCATCCGTTTCAGCTGCTCCAGCCGCTGTTCCTGCTCCGCAAAATGTCGCACCGGCGTCTGCTCCTGCGCCTTTTGTTTCAGCGATCCCGGTGTCACAGCCTGCGTCGCAATCAGATTCGGCTCCGCCGAAAGTCAAGTCTCCGCCCCCCGTCTTCCTACGGGACAAGAGCCACTGGACCGAGGTCTCAGCTCTCTGCGGAACGCACTCCCCGAAGATCCAGTATAGTAAGGCATCCAATGTGGGTGACTCTATTAAGGTCGTTGTCTGCTCAATTTCTGATTTCAGGAATTTCACTCGGCTTCTTGCTGACAAGAAGCTCGAGTACCACACTTACGCCCTCCCTGAGGAGCGTAAGATTCGTGCCGTCCTCAGGAACGTGCCGTTCGAGCTCTCGAACGAGCAAATCCAAGAGGACTTGTCTTCTCAAGGCTTCCCCGTCGAATCTGTGCACAAAATGCACAGCCGCCGAGGCAAGCAGTTCCCACTTGCGCTAGTAATCCTAGCGAAGAGCCCGCAAGGGCAGTCCATTTTCAGAGGCAAGCTCACCGTGTGCGGTCTCTCCAACATCCGAGTCGAAGCTCCACACAAACGTGGTTTCCCAGGTCAGTGCCACCGCTGCCAATTGTATGGTCATGCGGCGGCAAATTGTCATGCTTCCCCTAGGTGCGTCAAGTGCCTAGATCCGCATGGGACTAAGGAGTGCTCTCGCACTCCCGAATCGCCCACCGCTCCGTCCTGCGTCTTGTGCGGCCAGTCAGGCCACACAGCAAACTTTCGCAGCTGCCCCAAGGCACCGCGTGCTGCCAGGGCTACCGTGAAGCCCATCGAGAACTGGAGAGAACGACCGCAGCCTAGCTCGGACGCTCCTCCAGTCAGTTCAACGGTCCCCAAGGCCTTTACTCCTATCGTTTCAGGTCAGCGCAGCCGGGTTGCGACTCAATCGCAACCGGCCGCCAAATCGGCTTCCCAGTGCCAGAACGCAAAAGGGTCTCAAGACCGCATGGCGTTCTGGATCCAGCTCGCTCCCATCGACGAGATCCTGGCTTTCGGCGCCGCTCTCGACGCCAGCCCAGAGGGTTTCAACGGTGCTCTTCCGGTCTTAACCAAGTTCGCTTCTCTTATCAGGAAACTCCAGCAAGCTCAACGTTTCTAAACGTAGTCCTTCTTTCCAGCATTCCTATCTCAGAGTGAGTCTGATCACTCTAGATAATATCTTAGTTTCAGCTTTGTCATTTCTGCTAATCTTAGCTTTGTTTTTTTCACTTTCAGTTCCTTTTGGTGGCAGCCGTCCGGATGCCGCTCACTACGCAGCCTCTCGCTCCAATTGGCTGTCGTTCCGAAGATGACTAAGGACCTTAATCAAGGTGAGTCAAAAGGGGGATGTTTAGTGGGTATGCTCAGCCTATCTGAGAGAGTCTCCACACTGTCTGGGCATTCTATTTGCCATTAGCCACTTATGGTTAACAGCTCATAGAATGCCCATTCGTCCGTAATAGGATTCATCCTCCTCCCGCTAAAGCTAGCTTTACTGGTTAAAGCTGGTTTTAGTGGGTGCCAAACGACTTTCCTTGGCGGAAAAACAAAAAAAAAAAAAAGCGCCACGGGTATTTTGTTCGTTGTCTCTCGAGCTGTAAGGTTGTTGGTGGTCGGTGCGATTTGCAGTAAGTCCTTTACTTGTAATTTCAAAGTGATTCCTAATTTGTTTGATGATATGTGATTTAAATTAATGGCTGTTTATGAATTATTGTATTTTAGAGGTTATTTGATTATTTTTGAAGTAAATAATTTAAGTTTGTAAAAGTTGTTCTTTTATTTTATTTTATTCCTGCTTCTGATGCTAAAATTATTATCATGGATTTTTATTTACCTGTAAGTGCCCAAAGTAAATTTACCTTATCTCATGACTGTGCACATTTCATAAAGGACAGTGTGAGTTTTGATCCTGCAATAAGTTTTTAGTTCGATTCTAAATGTTGTTTGGGACATACTTGAACGTAGTGGAGGAGGGAGATCGTTCCAAATCTTCGCAGCACGATATCTCTCGCTCGAATTTTTAGTAAAGGTTAAATAATTTTATTCAAATTATTTAAGCGACAACGATCCTCTCGCGTCTTAGGTTTCCATTGAAACTTTTCATGGAGGTACTTCAGTTTACCTTTGCTCACAATTCTATGCACCCAGCATGCATAGTGTAAGTCTCTAGATTATTTTGTCCATTTTAAGAATGTTATTGTCATTCAAGTACAGAGTAATGTGTTCGCGTTTCGGCACAGAGAAACAGAAACGAGCGCTTGCATTCTGCACACGTTGTATTGCTTGCGAGATTTTCTTGTAAAGCCTAGGCCCGTACACTGAATCCGCGTAGTTAAAAAGTGATAGGACTAAACTTTCTACAAGAGATTTTCTAACTTTTTCATTTAAATACCTTCGAATCCCATATAAAACACGAAGTCTATAAAATAAGTCCTAGTTTTAATATTAACGTGTTCCTCGAATCGGAGCTCGGCGTCCACTAGCAAACCCAAGTTTTTGGTTAACTGCTTTATTTCTTAAATATAAAAGAATGTCTAGACGTAGAGCAAGCCATGGCCGCAGCTTGCTATTTACCACATTAAACGACTGAGCTTATTTAAGCACCCTTAATACAAAGGTTTGACCCGAATATTTGTTTGGAGCAGACGTGTGTCGTGCGCCCGCGTTAATTTTTAAAGTTCTTTTAAGTGAAATACTGTGATTGGCTGTTCGGTGTGATTTTTGATTCCTTGTCTTTTGTTTGGAACTGTGTACTGGTGACTCCACCCACTGGGCGGTCCTAGAAAGAGATACACTTACAACACAGAGCTTCTACTCAAATTAACATCATCAAGAAAATTAAAAAAAATAGAAAAATCAAATTTTGAATAGACGCAGGGACTGGGGCAGGGACTGTGGCTTGAACCCGCGTCGCATTGATCGGTGGTTGTGCGCGCTAGCCATTAGACAACGAACGCTTGCCTCACCTGCCTCGAAATTAGCGAACAGTACGCTCGACTACGCAGCTGCAATGCCTAACGTAGATAAAGCTACGCCGTAGACCATAAATTTATTTGTTTTTTTTTTCGTTTCGACCATGTCAGTAGCTCGCTCTCCACCTTCTACGCCTAAAGAAATAAAAAAAATTAGCAGTTCGGAGTCGAATTTGGCTTCTACAAAGAAAAGTGAGTTCATTAATACAAATAGTAGAACTAAACGAGCTAGGCCTACAGCTTCCCCTGAAAATCTAGCCAGTAGTTTATCCTCAGGCTCAGAAGCAAATGACTCGCTCTCTAAAGCCTTGGCGCAGCAAACTTCGATGATCACAGCATTAGTAGCTGATGTTTCTGTTATAAAGGAACAAAATTCTCAGATACAAAAAACTAACACTGAAATTGAACGTTCTATGTCATTCATGAACCAACAGTTTGAAGATATGAGAAAGGAAATTGAAACACTGAAAAAAGAGAAACAAGAGCAATTAAATTATATACAAAAATTGGGAAATCAAATTCAGGACCTGCATTTCAAAAGCCGATCCTCCGGGGTAGAAATTCACAACATTCCGACAGCAGACGGAGAATCCACAGAAAAGCTGTTAAATGTAATAACTCGTCTTGGAAAGGTTGTTGGGGTACCTGTTACATGCATGGATATCAGAGATGTGTATCGCTTACCGAGAAAACCAGACACCCAGCGCCCGATTATAGCAGAGTTCACAAAAGTACAAGCCCGACAAGACCTTCTAACGGCTGTACGTACCTTAAATCAGAAGGCGAAAAAAGCTGAAGACAAACTAAACACCTCAATGTTTGGCATAGAGGGACCCTCTCGGGGCGTCTTTGTCTCTGAACAACTACCAGGCAGTCGTAAAAAACTTTTTCGTTCAGCAAGAAAGTTTGCGTCAACCCACGGTTACAAGTTTTGTTGGTGTAAAAACAAAAAATCTCACAAAAAACAACAATAACCAGAACGACGGTATAGTTATCTACTTTAGAGTTGGACTTCAGTGTAGAATATTAGAACCAGTGTTTAAAGATGGTAATTGCGTTATTTGCCAAGTAAACAATAATCTATCTATTGTAGCTATTTATCGGTCTCCTTCGTTTAATACGAATATAAATTTAGAAAACTTTCTAAATAGTCTAGATAGTGTATATAAAGAAATCAAATCATATGAAAACATTGCTCTCGTAGGAGACATCAACATAGACATAAAAAACTTGAGTACTGATGAGAGAAGACTAGACTACTTAATATTTAATGCATCTCATGGCCTGATAACTACACATATGTTCCCAACTAGGGCAGATTATGGCTTGGATCATATATTACTAAAATCCAAACTTTAAAATACATCTCTTATTTTGCAATCCAATATAACAGACTTTAATCCTATTATATTAGTTCTCCAGCAAAATAAAACCAATAATAAATAGTTATCCACCTCGGTTCGTTTCAACTACTCTGATATAAAAATAGAACTTGAAGAAACCGATTTTTCGGAAATTATTACGACATCGGACCCGAATGAAGCCACGATGAAATTCATCAATTTGACTAAAACTGTTCACTTAAAATAGACACAAAACGGTTTTACAAGTTCCCAGAAGACTCCGAACCTGAAACCTTGGATTACGCCAGGACTATTGAGATGCATTAAGAACCGAGATAGACTACACTTGAGGTGCAGAAAGTCGCCAGATAATCCCGTTCTCAAAATTACATATAAAAGATATAGGAATTTCTGTAACCTTCTGCTACGTAAACTGAAAAAAGATTACGAAGAAAAAGAATTAATGAAAGCGGGTAAGGACCCTAAAGCCTTATGGAAGACTATAAAAAATATAACACATACTGGAAAACAAGTCAATCCCCCTGTAGAACTTCTCGGCAGTAATAGCGACCCCAAAGCAGCAGTAAATGATGTTTGTAATTTTTTCAGCAACATAGGTGAAAGTCTAGCTTTTGAACTTAAGCATGAAAATCCAAACGTGAGAAATACTGCCCCTGAAATCTCGTCTACCAACTCCAATGTTCCCCTGTCTCCATCTTATTCACTTGTCATTCTACCAGTGGATGAAACTGAAGTTAAAACAACTATTTTACAATTACGAAAGAATTGCGCCACTGGTAGGGATGGAATATCTACTAATATACTAAGGCTATGCCGTCATGCACTAGTACCTCCTATAACACACATTGTTAATCGTTCAATTGAAACTGGTGTTTTCCCAGATCTTCTTAAGCTGGCTGTAGTCCATCCTATTTATAAGTCTGGAGACAGAGATCGTGTCAACAACTATCGTCCCATATCCATATTATCAGCTCTTTCATAAGTATTGGAGAAGATTATTAATAATTCTCTGAAAAAATTTCTGGATAAACATAATTTAATCGCAAACAACCAATATGGATTTCGGTCAAGAATTTCGACAGAAGATGCCATTTTGGATCTAACTCAAGTGATAGCTAGTAATATGGATAACAAAACTAAATGCTTAGGTATGTTTTGGACCTTTCTAAAGCATTCGACACGGTATCTTGTATCTAAGTTAGAAAATATAGGAATACGAGGTGTAGCATTGAATATTATCAAAGACTACCTAACCAACAGGAAGCAAATGGTCAAAATTGATACTTTTTATAGCGAGGAGAAACCTGTTACGTATGGCGTACCTCAGGGCAGCGTCTTGGGTCCAACTTTATTCCTAATTTACATCAACGACCTATGCACCAAGACACTGCCCAACTGCAAGATATACACGTACGCAGATGATACGGCTATTTTGGTGCAAGGGCGTACATGGAACACGTAAAACAGTCTGCCGAAGAGGGCTTACACAAAGTAATGACATGGCTAACGGAAAATCTCCTAACTCTAAACTTGGATAAAACTACATTTATTCCATTCTCAATACGTGAAAATCAGCAACCTGCTGAAAATTATGAAATAAAGGCCCACACCTGCTCTAATTTAAGAGACACTACTTCATGCTCATGTCAAAATGTGTGTAAAACACATGTTATTAAATATTTAGGGGCCTTAATTGATAATAAACTTAGTTGGAAAGATCATATTGACTTGTTATCTCTAAGAGTGATACGCCTTGTTTATATATTCAAGACTCTGAGAAACTCCGCCAAGATAAACATCCTAAAAATGACGTACCTATCACTTTGCCAGGCTATCATATCTTACTGTATCATAGTATGGGGCGGGAACTGTGCAAAGAATATGATCCACCTAGAAAAGGCTCAAAGAGCTGTAATTAAGGTAACTTTTAAAAAACCGAGGAGATATCCAACTTTCACGCTGTATTCTGAAAGTAAAATATTAACTGCCAGGCAACTATATATACTTAAAACTGTCGTGAGAAAACATTCTAGCGTCCTTCCTTCTGACCCCAAAAAACGTAGAAACAACTTATCTGCAATCGTTCATAGAACCTCTTTCGCCAAATACCATCACTTTGTACTTTGCAACTTATTATATAAAAAGATAAACAAAAAGCTAAATATTTGTAATAAAAGCAGATATGAAATCTTAAACATAGTCACGAATTGGTTACACACATTAGACTACGAAAACACTGAGCACCTGCTTAAAAACTATCCCTGAATTCTACGTAAACACAACTACACATGAACACTACACATACACACCACACATGTACACTACACATGCACACACAAACACTACATTACACACATATACACCTACACATGTGTATTACCATATTAATATTTGTATTCCTTTCTTTTTTCCTTTGATTTATTGTATTGTTTTATGTACTTCTTTTTTTACCTTAATTTAATGTACACTTTTATGCACCCAATTTAAGATACACATAAATTGTGTTAATTTGCATTTTCTCGGTCGAACACTGTTCCTTAAGAATCAGGAGTTATTCCTAGTTTAAGGGGCAGGGTCACATTTGTAATTAAAGTTATTATAATGTGAAATACTTTAGACATTAATTTATGTAAAGTTATGTGTGAACAATAAATCATTTTTATTTTTTTATTCATGCAATAAATAAAGAGTCCAATAACTGCCCTAAAGAAGCATTTAAAAATAATTACGCCAGCAGTAAAGCAGTAAAAACTCATATTATTACCAAAATATCTCCTTCGTTATTGCGGCGCTTCAATATCTCAAAAATTAGAATAAAAACAACAGAATTCACTACCAAAATGCCTTTCTCTTTTAAAAATCTTGACATCTAAATAACTGCTTACGAACTGTTTTACTGTGATGGGTTGCTAGGCAATGTAAGTATATTTGACCATTTAGAAAACAAATCATTTTATCTAGCAAATGACGACGTAACCAGGTATTAATTTGAACCAAGGAGGTGAAAGCAGCGTGGCGTACTGCTGCGGCCAATAGCGAATGAAGTTTTTATTACATACATACCCAATTACAGATAAGTCATTTTATCTGGCCAACGACGTAACAATTTATTCATTATCTGTCAACATATCAAAAATCCAGTTTTCTCTTTCTAACTTATCTATAACAGTTTTTAAGGCAAAGGACGAGTATTATTCAATGACATAATTTATCTTTTAAATATATACTTTGACGTCATAAAAAATGTGATTGAACCAATGGCGAAATAAGCAAAATAAAAAGCTCTAAAAATAAACTATAATATATTTATCGAATACCAAAACATAGCAAGAATAAATTGAATACGTTTATACATTTATTTAGTCCAAACATCATACAAATAATTTGCGAATGCGTGATATTCTATAAATAACATATCGCCTATTTTCTTACAAGAACGTCATTTAAGGAGGGCCCATGCCAAATTTGATAACTTACAGCTCGTAGCTAATAGATATTGTGAAACGCTATTTTTTTTCTACTACTTTAGTACCTGTATCGGTTACACATACCAGTCAGTTGAATATTGAAAACCGCCATTAAAGACTACTTTTCTACTTTTACTCGTGACATTCTGTTGAATATTGAAAACTACGTGATTTAATTCAACTACAAATATAGATGTCACATATCGATTGTCACACGTCGCGTCGGTTGCTCTTTCTCGTCTTGATCTCTATCGATTCTTGAGGTGACAGTAATCTATGTAATTGGCTTCCTGGAGGCATCCCTTTGTCTGACGCCAGCTAACCGCCGCCACCGTGATATGGCCATTAGGACCTCTCAAATGCAGTTAAACGTATCCACAAGTGCATCAAAGACTTATCAATTAGATAGATTAGTTAGAAAAATAAATTTCTCATAATATAACTTATGATTAGTTAGAAAAATAAATTTCTCATAATATAACGAAAAGTATTTTAGCTATTTCATGTTCTGAAAGAGACCGGACGAACTATTTAAAAATTTGTACAGAAGCTCACAAATGCATAGGTATTATGAAGCTTTTAGAGTAAACAAAAAAGGATTATTTAAAAAAAATAAGTAAAGCTTATGCAAACTTCATAAATCAACTTTTCTCCTAAAACTCAGCTTTGTTTCCTAAAGAGCTTTTAAAAGATTCTGTAAGTCTCTCTGACCCTTCATATTCTGTGTTTCATTAAGGCAGTAGGAAAGTAAACTAATTAATAATGACTCTCGTGCGATGCTGTTAATGCTATCCGTATACGTAACCGTATTTCTTTCTTTACTTACAAAACTAATAGGACCTCTTTGGGATCAAGCTTTATCCCACCAAAAACATTATATGTAAAAAAGCCAAGTCTCCCTACGCAAGTCATCCATCGTAAAAATCCATCGCAAGTCCTGTTCAATTTCATTTGTAAATGAATATTTTGTGACTAGATCAATATTTTTATTCACATTACAATAACAGTGACTTTGCCATGAGCTAAAAATCATTTGCTTTTTGTAATTATGTGCAAATACCATTGAATTGATATATTAAATATGGAAATAATTTTGTATTATTGAAAAACTTCTGAAAACGTTTTATGGGAGTTAGTAATATTAAGTTGTTTTTGGTATCTTGTTACGACCACTACTTATGATAGTTCGGATGTCAAAATATTTTGAAAATTTGAACACGAAGATTTTTACCCACGACGGAACGGAGACGGTATATGCGTTTGGGGTGAGAGGGTGTTTGTGTGTTTGTGCAGACCAATGTTACCATTTATCTCCAGAACCACTGGTCTGATTTTAATGTGGTTTTCAGTAATCGCTTTGGATTTGATTGGTGCATGTTTTTAGATAGGTGTAGCGGTAATAACTCACCAGGCGGCGCTGCAGTGAACATTTGTTTGTAAAAGCCAATGTTACCGTTTATCTGCAAAACCATTGGTCCGATTTGAATGCCGTTTTCAATTATCGCTTTGGATTTGATTGGGATAATGTTCTTAAACTAAGTAATATGATATCGAGTTACGTTACAACAAAACCCCGTACGGAACAAGAAAAAAAAAATTTCCATGTCTTCCTGTTTATTTATTTATGTATTTATATTCTAGGTTCCCCCCTAGTTCACTACATGGTATCCCATAACACAAGCTATGCTTACTTTGGGGCCATGTAGTTGGTGTCATTGTGTGGGGACTTTATTTTATTTTTATTACTAGCTGCTGCCCGCGACGTCGTCTGCGTGAACGCTATGCAGCACCAAACGCACCTACGATTATAACACTGCTAGCGTGATAATATGTAGCCTATATGTTGACCCGACTTCTTAACTATCTTCATGCCAAATTTGAAGTAAATCCATGCAGTACTTTTTGAGTTTATCCCGGAAAGACAAACAGACAAACAGACAAAAATTCTAAAAACTATATTTTTTGTTTCTGTTTCGATTGTAGATCATACCCCAAGTATTCTTTTAAAAAAATATTCAATGTACAGTTTTGACTTTCCTACCATTTTATTATATGTATATAGATTATTTATATTTAATACAACAATATACCACACTACATAAAAATAATAGTATAAAACAATTTATTACATTTTGTACAAAGAACAATTTTAACAATGCAGTCAAAATTCATACACAATGTTCATGTAAAACCGCAAATATTAATTTGTTACCTATTATTTACTAAAGTATATAATTTATTAAGGTTTTTATAATTTTTCCGATATATGTAGCTAATAACCTATCTTAGTGCCAGATTTAAAGGTTCTAAGTTTGCTAGAAGTACCTTAGATTTTTGAAGATCGTTCGATGAGTGAGTGAGTCAGTGAGTGACAAAATGGTTTATTTTTGATCGGTCATAACTTGTAAACTATTAGTTCAAATGTCATTTAATTTTGAAACTGAGCTTAATGTAATACTTACTCTTGGTCATTGCAAAACCTTAATCCCTAGCTTTTTCCACATCGATGATACCAGGGGGGGGAGGTGAAATAGCCACGAAAAGTTTCGAGAAAAGGATGGTACGGGCCGTGCCCGCTTTGTTCGAGACTTGGCAGGGGCACTGCCGTGCCCCCAGATATTGAATTGAATTTAATTTTAATTTAGTTTTGATAGTTTGATATACCTTTTGATCAAAGCGTTTTAATTATTATTATTTTTGCTGTTTTGATTCTGTTATAGTCTCTGTTGGTTAGAAAAAAGAGGTTGAGTCAATTATTATATTATAAAAGGTAATATGACAAATGTACGCGTGTCAATAAATATTTATTTATATGCAATACTAGATATTCAGTATACCCGTGAATACATGAACCTTTATAATTATTCAATCCAGTTAGAACATATTTGATTTAGAAACCCATATCACTAAAATCTAAATTTAATTTAGCTCAATGCAATAAATACGTAATATAATTGCAAAATTATGATTTAGCATGTGACATCGTAATTATATCCCACCCTTGTAATGCGCGCTGTCTACGCTGGCTCGGCTGTTATTATCGTCGAGCGGAACAATATGAGAACGGCTTCGGGATGTTGTCGTAATTATCATCGTTTCTAATGATGAACTCAACAAAGACATGACATATGTGCCAACTTGAACATAAATACATATGTCTTAATATCTGCCTCTTTGCTAAATTTTGCATATGCTTCAATTAATACATCTAAATACAATTATCTTTTTCTGCGACAAGGCATTATGTACCAGCTATCCTGTAAATAAACTTCAAATATTTCTTCTTTTAATGATATTTTGAATAGACTGGATGCGTGAATATTTTACATATTCAGCACTTCCTAGAGACTATTTTATTTTATATAAATATAGGTGATCCTCTTGAGTTAAAAGTTTTCAAATATGTAATATTGAAACATATCTTTAAAAAATGAAAATACACTCGTAGTAATTTGACGTTTCACTCCAGCAAAATTTTTGTGATGGACTGAAAATGTGCGTGAAGTTAAGTTTTAAATGGTCTCGCTCTTGTATTATTTTGTTAGCATGTGTAATGTTAGTATATATGTTAGTGGTATATGTTTTTGGTAGGTTCATATGTATATTTATAGCCTTCACTCCTCATTCATCATCCAACTTCTCATTAATGTCATAAAATTCGGTATCTGCACAGCTACATTGTTAATATGACTTAAATCTTTTATTTGTTTAAATATTTCCCCACTAACCGGTACTACTCATATATCCCGCAACCCCTGAGCGAGCACTAGTTCGATATCACAAAAATACCGTGCATATAAAGAGCCTTTAATAAGTAAACATAAAGCACTTAGCATAGACATGGCATA
Organism: Stenoptilia bipunctidactyla; assembly: GCA_944452665.1. Lineage (NCBI taxonomy): Eukaryota > Metazoa > Arthropoda > Insecta > Lepidoptera > Pterophoridae > Stenoptilia > Stenoptilia bipunctidactyla. The sequence continues at coordinate 26,481,623 of OX101735.1, forward strand.
GCTTATGTTAGCTGACATCAAAGCACAACACACGCGGAAAGTTCGTGACCCTCATACATCAGAGCCTCCTCGTTCGCACACGGCACGCACGTGCAAATTTCACTTTCTGCCATAAGCACGAATAAAAACCTCAAAATATGGGTATTACGTTAACCGACATCGCATCGTAGATACAGCAGAACCAATTTCAGTTGAGTATGAGGGGCATTACCCCGCAAGGGACTCATATTTTTGACAACATAATAAATTCGTTGATAAAAACTCGTGGTTACCTACTTAGGAAGATCGAGGTTGATGTTATAACGTAAATATTATTGCTAATCCTCAATTTTCATACATTACATAAAAATAGAATCTTCAGCAGGAAAGTACTAACAAATGTAAAATAAGATGAATAAACAGGTAACAAGGTCAGGACTTTGAAGTAATATGTATCTAGAGCGTAAAAATTAAAGGACATGAAAAGCTATAGGTGTAAGACTGATTTTATTAGAATTTGATACAAGTAAAATGTCATAAAAGTATAGTTTGATTTAATACAGCACTTTTTGTAATATTCGATGGCGTTTTATATACGTTAGCTAAGTGTATTTTAAATTGCTACTAAACTGAGTGCCCCCTGCTCGATAGCCAGTAAGACCCCTCAATGGTTGGATTGCTATATTCCACCGTCATATAAATCACCGCACCGGCGGCGATGTTTTTAAAATGGTGTATGAAGAGCCAGGTCCTCCCTTGACCCTCATCTACACTTGATGGATGTCAAACGCGGATTTACTTGCAGATAAGAAAGAACAAAATTAAAAATATTATGACCTATGTAGATTGATTCTACCCACTATTCGTTATCCACAGTATGCTCTCCACAGCGTATGATTATTAAAGCTAACTGTCGAGCTACTGACTAAGTTTGTTTATCATTAATATATCGAAATTCAGATCTGTCTACAAATAGAGATTCAAACGACCTCTTAACAAAAACTGCGACCGAAACTCACATTGATTTCATGTTTACAGAACATCACTAAATGCCGAAACACGAAACTGTAAATCTAAATTGCAAATTGCTGTAGTGTGGTGTCCGGCTTCACACTGAGGTATAGCGACTTTTTAGAACATTGGCTTAGTTTTTGAAATGTTGTTTTAGGTGAAAGACAAGTACCGAGTTCAAATATTGTACTAAGCTGCCTGCGTAGTCTAGTGATGAAAATATTAGAATATCACTGCGAAAGTTTACGCAGTAGTTCGTATCTAAAGCACCTGCAGGGATACTCCCGGTCCGGCTGATTGAAACCACCTTAATAACGGCGTGTAAGTTTAATTGTGTTCCCTAACAGACAGATTGCGGTCAACAACGAGCGCAACGTGTCATTGATAAATTTATTACCTATGCAATGCAATCTTGCATAGGATCTATGCAATCTTCCTATATATAAAAACTTTCAACTATTAATTCATACAAACAGAACTAACATAAACAGTTCATTGCTCGTAATAAAAGGTTGGCATTGACTACACCCGCGTTGGACCTATGTCTCCCCCAACGGTACGCGAAGTAGAGCTCGAAATTTTTTTCAGTTTCATCATACAGTTTTTGTTATCAAAGCTTTTTTTTTAATTCGTGTATTAACATGCCTGGTTGACTGGCAGAAATCGCTTACTAGCGATAAGACCGCCAAATGTACATATACGTATTTTGTAAATAAGCAATAAACTGTAAGTAAATAAATAAATAACATTACCTACATCATTTATCATTTACATCAGACAAGATCTTAACAAATTCCAAGAATTCAAGTATTTAAAACCAATACAAATCCTGACAAACGATGTATTATAATATTATTTGACGTTCTGACTATGTCTCGGAATTGCCCCTCAGTGTCTAGAAACACCGAAACAGTTATAATGTTCATATCCCTGGGCATTTAATTAATGCATTTTATGACAGTTACTCAGTTTTAATTAATTTTTAAAGGCATTTCATAATCTCGAACAATACTCTAGCAACAATAAGAAACCTCATAAAATTGTTTTAAATGAAGAGCCCATTTGAGGTTCCTTGGGCCGCTGATAAATTAACTTCTCTAAATAATTAACTTTATAAATAAATGAAAACTTGGAAAACTGTAGGTAATAAAGCCCTTAAGGTTCCAACTTTAGCCATTCAAATACTTTGGCCAACTTTACGACTCAATAAATATACTTGAAGCCGGTGTGGCTCCAGGTTGCTTTTGTTTTAGGCAGCCCCGCTTAAGTAACTCAATCAGCTTAAGGGTTCCTTTACTTGTGTATAAACATTGAATGGACGCACTCTCTGTATGCGTGTATTTCGATATTTTATAATAGGAAAGGTATTTATTTATTAATTTATGATTAGTTTTGCCCTGTCTACTTGGTGCCTAACTTAAAAAGCGCATCATCAGCTTTAAATATAATGAGAGGTTTTCTAACAGCTCATTAAAAACACAAAACGGTACAAAACTGGGACAAAAGGCTTCGGTAGATGGCGCTTTACAAAAGGTGAAGTCTTGTCTGTCACATTGCCATTTATTCCACACTGCGTTTTTAAAAGTAAAATAAATTTATTACGTTTGTATCAGAAATTGAACTTATAAATAACCATAGATGGTAGATACGACTTACCTACATTATAGTATACTGACTTAACGCCTTCGGCTTTTTAAAAGTGCCATCTAAAGAGGTTTTTTGAACCAATTTTTATGAGCTGTCAGAAAACTCCTCATTGAGTTGTATACGAAAATTTCTTTTGGGTTTTCTTTGTAATGTACTTTTGAAGAAAGTAGTAAAGATTTGCCAGTTTGTATAGATATTTATTCTGGGTGAAACTTATTTATTTATTTAATAATTTATGTACACACATAGAAACTTATTAAAGAAACATATAAATTTAAAAAAAAAAGTACAAAGGCAAAGCTTATTTCTATAAGAAATTTCTACCAGCAAGCCTGAGGCTGGAAAATGAGATTAAAAAGAACAAATTAAGTGCGTACAACTTACTTACAAGCAAGTAAATATACATTACATATACTACATACTAAATACATAAATACAATTAAATATATAAATACATAAAATATATATCTATGAAATAGTGTTGAAATATTATCAATGAACGATCTATAATATAAAAATATATAATTATACGATTTAAAAACCTAAGTTAGAGAAAGATAATGTTCTCTAACTCTTTTTTTGAAAATATATAGTGATTTCGACTCACGAATTTTGTACGGTAAGGAGTTCCACAATCTGACAGCATGGACAGTGAATGAGTATGCAAAGAAATCGGTTCTATGGGACTTCATTTGTAGGAGTGTACGCTTATGTGCTCTACAAAGCGCATCTACAGGATTAGTAAAGGCAAACCGCTCACATAAATAAAGAGGAGAGGAAGGGTTAAACAGAACATTAAAAAGGAGACAGAGGATACGGGTATTTCTGCGTAGACGGATCGGGAGCCATTGTAGTTTTTTGCGATATTCTGTAACATGGTCGAACTTTTTCAAACCGAAAATGAAGCGAATACACAAATTCTGTAGTCGTTCCAATTTATTTAACACCTCTTCTGTGGCATCTAAGTAACAAACATCTGCGTAGTCGATAATGGGTTGGATAAGTGTTTGTGCCAAAGAGATTTTCGTCTTTAAGGGTAAAAAGTTTTGGAGACACTTTAGCATATGAAAAGAGTGATGTACTTTTCGACTGATATTGTTCACGTTATCACTCCACGTAAGATTAGCATTTATTATTATGCCCAAGTTCTTTGCCGTATCAGTAAGTATGATGGGTGTGGTGTCGAACATAATTGGAGGCAAATTTTTAAAATCAAGACTGCTGCGCATGTGTCGACTGCCTATAATCATAGCCTGAGACTTGGAAGGATTTACACATAATCCATACGATTTAGCCCAGTCGCTAATGCGGGAAAGATCATCATTGATCCTAGCAATAGCAGTATTAGCATTGGAAACTGTGAAGTGGTGATAAATTTGCAAGTCATCGGCATATAGATGAAATTTACTGGATAAAACTGTGGTAATGGTATTAATAAATACAGAGAAAAGTAATGGAGAGAGCACGCCACCTTGGGGTACGCCCGCAGTTAGGTCACACCACTCAGAGTAAGACTCATCAAGGCGAACCCGCTGAGACCGACCCCGAAGATAGGAATTAAACCAAGCGACTGCAGTAGAGGATACATTGATGGACTTTAATATAGCAAGAAGGATATCAAAATCGACGGAATTAAAGGCATTACTGAAGTCAAGCAAAACAAGCAATGTAAGGGACCTATTCTCCATAGCCCAGCGAATACCATCAGTCACATTTACCATTGCAGACACCGTGCTGTGACCGGGACGAAACCCGGATTGAAATTGACTGAGGACTTTATTCGTAGTCAGGAAAGTAGAGAGTTGATGATGAACAACATGCTCAAGGACTTTAGACAGGAAGGAAAGTATGGATATTGGACGAAAATGGGACAGTGAAGTAGGATTAGAAACTTTAGGCAGTGGGATTACATGGGCTCGTTTCCAGGAGGTTGGGAACGTACAGGTTGTAAGCGAGTAATTAAAAATGTGGGTAAGAATGGGCAATAGTATGGGTAGAATCATAATGATCATCCTTGAGCACAGTTGATCATCACCAATGGCCACTGACGAGATAGAGAGAATAGCCTTTTTTACTTCGTCTTCAGTAATGCATGAGAAAGAAAAGGATGGATGCGAATTAGATATGTTCGATAAATTACGTAATGTTTCTGCTCTTAGATGTGAACTTATAGCTACTGGAGGTTTACTAAAGTGATTATTAATAGAATCTAAATCAAAATGATTATATGACGTTGGATTATATTTATTAATACCTACGGATTTTAAGAATTTCCAAACTTCTGCAGTGCTACGGTTGACGAGGGAATCGTGGAAGTAGCGTCTCTTAGCATCACGACACAAGCGGGAGCAACGATTTCGAAGATTTTTATAAGAGAGCAAATTACGTTCCGAAGGGCAGTGTTTGTACCGTCTTTTCGCCTTATCTCTGAATGACATAGCTTCTATAATTGAATCTGATAACCAAGGAGCAGGGTTGTGTTTAACTTAATTTTTTTAATTGGAGCATGACGGTCGAAAAGTTCCAGAACCAGTTTGTTGAAGCCCTTTACCTTATCTTCAATATTGTGTCCACCCAATACCGGTGACCAGTCTATAGCATTAGCATCATGTTGCAGAGTATCCAGGTTGATATTTTTGTAACTACGAAGGAATGAGGTGGGTGGTTTACGTTTGGGGATGCGGATGCGGTAGGATAGGAATATTAGATCATGGTAGGAAAAGGGTGCTGTTAGTTGACCATGATTTGCTACATTATGAGGAGATGACACTATCATAAGGTCGATCAAGGAAGGGACACAATTTGGAAAACTATGGGTGGGGGATAGGGGTAACAAAGAAAGGTTATAAGAGGATAGGAGGGATTCAAGCTTGCGGGAACGGGTGTTGTTCTTAATTAAACATGTGTTGAAGTCACCTAACATAAGCACATGATCATAGGAAGGCAAGAAATCATAAAATAGCTTATCAAGAATATCAAAATAATCAACATACATGTTCGCGCTGTAGAAGACTGTAAGCAGCAGTTTTGTGTGACGCACAGTGACTTCAATAGCTAAATATTCAGCAGACTCTGAGTAAAGAGAGGGGGAAGCGCTGATAACTCTGAACGGAATGTCAGAACGAAGGTAAATTGCAACTCCGCCACCTCCCTTACCGGTTCTGTCATTGCGGATAAGAACAAACCCTGGAAGGGAGTATTGAGTGGAGAGGAGAGAAGGCTTGAGAAACGTTTCAGATATAAATAATGCATCTACATTATTCACACTGAAAGTAGTAAGAAGATCAGAATAGTGTTTAGGTATACTTTGAGCATTTATGTGGGCGATTTTCAAATTAAGTGGATGATTTAAATATGAAGAGGAGAGTTGGTCATGCAATGTCAGTGATGGTGAGTGAAGACTATCTGCACTTGTAAAACTACATGAAGATGAGCAAGAGAAGAAACTCTCGTTGAGATCACTAAATATGTTCATTAAAATAAGATTAAAATATATACTAAATATAATACAATAAGTATGTAACAAAATATATACCTATATATAAATAAATTGGCAATTTGCACAACTCACTACTCACAAATAAAGAGACAAGAGTGAAATGGAATTAAACTAATAAACACAAACAAAAGATTACAATACTTTCCACTATTGGTAACTACACACAAATAATAAAAAATAAAAAGTAAACTTAAAAGCTTAATACGGAATGCAGCCTCGACTATTGAGCGGCTGTCAAGTGACATCTGACACAACGTAATGTCAAAGTGGGTAATTTACCACAATTTATTCTGTGATTTTTGCATTGTCTATACGAAATTTATACGAAATTTTTTGGCCGTATAGGGTTGTCTTAGATTAACCCTACCATCCCTGGATAAACGTGGCGGCAGCAGGATCCCTTGAAGGTCGGCTGACTGAAATCTGCCGCCAAATATCACAACTCCAGCGGTGATGCGTCCTGAAACCGTTTTATGAAGACGTTTTATGAAGACCGTTTTATGATACCAGTTCTAGCATAAACCCGTTTGCTATCATCTTCGGCCTCATCTACTTACACTTACCATTAGGTAAGATTGAGGCAAAACTCGAGTTTAGTCACCGATTTAAAAACGTAGTACGAAGAATTTTTTATTTTTGGGAATCACTGTTTTACTAATTTCTGGACCAGTCAAAACAATGGTGACAATCACATTATGGTGTAGCAATTTTACTTTTATATAGTCTGTCTCTGAACCCGTTAAACAAATTTAAAATTTATTGCTGAGTGAAATATTAAAACAGACAATATGGCCATAGGCCACCCAGAGTTTGTTAGCCATCTCGGGCTTCTCGGAGAAGCTGATAGGCGAGTGGCCGGCCGAGATGCCAGCGAACCACCCGGTCGCGCGCGTATTTTGTTGAGGAGCTATTTTGAAATTATGAGATATCTACTGAGTAGTTTATTGTAATCAAGTGATGAGAACGACTTATTCGCAATTAAATAATCTACTCAACTTATGATCAATAACGTGATAATACGTAATAAAAAAGGATAAGTAATAGCGGGTATAGGTACTTACTGATATAACTTCATCGCAAATTAATAGATACATGAATTTAGAACGCATTTTATAATCATAAAAAAGGTTATTGTGGGTCAATCTTACGAAATTGACTTTGTCTAGAACTTTCAAAAAGAAACAATTGCGTCAGACATGATTTTTACGGAGCGCACGCAACAGAAGCTCTCAAAACTCAATAACTTCGCTCCTATGTTCACCGGGGATAGTGTGAATTCCCAGCAGCGCAAAAGTTTTTCCAATTGGGTTAATAGTTTCGGAGCATATTCAATGCAAACAAACAAAAAATCGAATCTTTCCAAAGAGTATAATATTAGTACCAACTTGTAGATAAACATAAAAAAAAATATAAGTAAATACCTATAACTTCTAAACACAAAATAGCGTACCTACATCTCATTATAAAGGTACGATGTGTTTTAACAAATCGCTATTGCCTAATGTAATCGAAAATTTGCAAAACGGACACAACACAACCGTAAACATTGCTGTCCCACAAATAACATAGGTATACATATATGAGAGATATCAGCTTAGTGACATCTATCAAATAATTTGTGCTAAAAACAACATTAACACCTCGCGTCTCGCACTCCTTATAAAACTAATTTCAAACAATATACAACTGTTATAGACAAAGTATCTTAGTATAGGTTTTAAATAACTATTTTTGAGAGAATTGCTTGAAACATCTCTTTTCTGAGATTGAAAACAGTGCCACCTATCCTATTTTTCACGAAACAACCGGTTTATTCATCGACCGCAGACTTTTTACCAATTAAGATTTTTTGTTGTTCGAGGATAATTATTTCCATTTAGCCTGAAGTTCTGCAAGTAGTTCTAAATCTTTCTCCGCTTCGCTTTCTTAGCTTTCTTCGCCCTTTCCCCGCTTTTTAGTTCCGGTCCCGGGGTCTAGTTGGCGCCCTAGTGCAAAATCGGCGAGACGGCCATCTATACTTTATTACTTAT